>JBAJFG010000002.1:0-1456666 GCA_037903475.1 Ancylostoma caninum
GTGTGTGTGTGTGTGTGTGTGTGTGTGTGTGAGTGTGTGTATGTGTGTATGTGTGTGAGTGTGTGTATGTGTGTATGTGTATGTATGTATGTATGTATGTATGTATGTATTTATGTATGTATGTATGTATGTATTTATGTGTGTATGTATGTATGTATTTATGTGTGTATGTATGTGTTTGTGTGTGTGTGTGTGAGTGTGTGTATGTGTGTATGTGTGTATGTGTGTGAGTGTGTGTGTATGTGTGTATGTGTATGTATGTATGTATGTATGTATGTATGTATGTATGTATGTATGTATGTATGTATGTATGTATGTATGTATGTATGTATGTATGTATGTATGTATGTATGTATGTATGTATGTATGTATGTATGTATGTATGTATGTATGTATGTATGTATGTATGTATGTATGTATGTATGTATGTGTGTGTATGTGTTTGTGTGTACGTGTTTGTGTGTGTGTGTGTGTGTGTGTGTGTGTGTGTGTGTGTGTGTGTGTGTGTGTGTGTGTGTGTGTGTGTGTGTGTGTGTGTGTGTGTGTGGTGTGTGTGTGTGTGTGTGTGTGTGTGTGTGTGTGTGTGTGTGTGTGTGTGTGTGTGTGTGTGAAATTGTCATTGTCATTACCAACAACCATGACAAGACCGAACGAAATATGGGGATTTACCAGAAAATCAGAAATTAGCTTGGTTGGTCATTCGGCAAATGCACCTTATGCACCTTTCGCACGATTTTATTATCAAAAATGAGGAATTCACTAAACAAGGTGTGATTTCTTGTCTCTTAAAGGCATCGTTTTGCCTTCAGATGAAGTTGTAAAAAGATAATTAGAAAAATAAATATGAAGTTAAAATAGTTGAGAAAATTAATTCAAGCTCTTGCCCAGCTTCCTCGAGGTTGCGTTGCAGACATTGAATTTGGATAAGTGTAGTGTTTGGTACAATATGATTTTCGGACACTACCGACGCTTCGTGGCATCCATCCGTAGCATCGCTTCGTAGCATATAGGCAGATTTTTTTGATTTTTAGAAAACGAAAATTTAAAAGTTCCTGTTCTTCCCAAAACCTATAGCCAACACTGTTCCTAGAAGACCAGAATAGTCCTATCATTTTGCACGGTGAGTGAAAAGTGTTTAGTCGTGTGCCCCACCGGCACGCCACTTCGAATAGGGGAGGACTGGCAACGATGCGAGGCTTCAACCGACTGTCCATCGTCCCACTCATGTAGCAGCAGTCACCATGTGTGTTGTCCGACACCTCGTAAGTTGACTGAACTATGAAGATCTTTTCGCACCGATGCCTTGTAATCTTCAGAGTCCATCTGTACTCAACCAAAGCAGCCTGGAGACTGCACCTCTTCTATACGGCGTTACTGGTACAACGCTGCGACTAGACAGTGCGAGGTGTTCCACTACACGGGGTGCCAGGGAAACGACAACAACTTTGCTTCACTAGTTCTGTGTCAGCAAAGCTGCAAAGGAATAATAGGTAGTGCAGTCGTGCGTCCGAGCCATTGTGAAGTTAATGTAATATATAATATAAGCCATTGTGAAGTTAATATAATAGGAGGGTGCAAGCGGCCAGGCTCGCAGATCGGAATGAAGCCTATCTGGCTTAAGTGAAGAGTTTTTCACACTTCTACCTTCTATTACCAGAGGAACTTGCGTAAGCCTAAATCAACCTGCAAGAAAAATTTTTTCGCACACAGAGCCGGGCTTGAATATGCTAAATTGGGGAAATCATGTTAAACCTCTTTTTGGTAGTAATAAAAAAATAATATACCTCATCATGCACACCATCACCGTAACTCTTGGATGTGACTTCCGATTTCGGTTCGTCCTATTGCTCGTTAAAATGTTGCAGTTTTATCGAAGAACTCGTCGGTTTTTTTCTGTTTTTCCTTTTGTTCTGTTTTTTTTTGATATTCTTCATGTGCATTGCACGTGCAATAAATCTAAATCTAAATCTTTGTCCGAATAGGTGCGTAGGTGCTACACTATATATTTCATTACTGCCTTCAGCTCCAAAAAAATAGAAATCCCACCAAAAAACAAGGATGCAAAACGGACGTTTAGGACGGGGTTGAGGCCCTCGAGCCCCTGCCTAACAGTGCAGCATTTTCCCCATTCGGCCACCACGTCGTTGACGAGGGCAGGAACGCATACTCAGATAACAGGATAAGGCGAACGCAGCAGAATCTGTTAGCCACACCCCCAAGAAATGGAAGACAGATGCTGCTGCAAGAGGAAGAACTGTTGCATACCGATGCTAAGAGCAGCAAACCTCGTGTTTCGGCTGCGTTGAGGGGCTAGCTGCTGCCCGATTGGCTGTAGTGTCGTTCAACCTGCGCTCTACCTGCTCTTCGCCACGTGGAGACCCCCCCCCCTTGGGAGGTGTATATAAGCCGGTGGTTTAGCACCGCAACTTAGTCGTGTCTCCGCTTCGGCGGTAACAAGGCAATTCCTTCGAGACCCCTCAGGCCGGCTACGGCCCGGCTAAAACCGTGACCTAGTGCAATAACCGGTCAGACTAGATCCGTGCGGCGCGTATTTTGGTCAGCGCGGGATCGCTGAGTCCACCAAGCGCTGCCGCGGCAAGCGCGTCGCGTTCGGGACTATTTTTGGATAAGCTTGGGTAAGCACGCAAGTATACAGTAGGAACACAGCACTGCGCCCAGATTGAGCTGTGATCCTAGGTTTGAGATATGCAAACTAGTTCATCGCCCCCCCCCCCCCGAAACACAGCCTTCTACGGGGCGAATGCAGCTCATGGGGCGACAAAATAAGCTTTCACCTCGCGGTGTAACTGCTGCTAAAACGTGTTCGGCCTGCGTTCGGCCAACGTTCCCCGTCCCGGAATCTCTGAGAAGGCTCCCATTCCTTGGCAAATTATATGAGGAGAAGCTGTGTATTCCAGTCTCATATATCTCACATATATACTTCGTTGGTTTGATTTTGGCATTCTGCTAATATGAATAATAATATGGTTTTTTTTTTAGTAACGTGGTATTCGGTTGCAGCTGCAATCGCGATCGCATATTCGAATAGCAATTTTTATAACACGCAAACACCATTTTTCTGAAGCAATATCTGCAAAGGGTCAGTGAGATGTTCCACACAGAAATGAAAGGTGCGGACGCAGAAAGCGGGCGGGAGCGGGGGGGCGTGGGAAAAAAGTGGGGTCTGCGCCGTTTTGGGGACCCAGACGAAAAATAAAATTAATAAAAACCATAATTATAATAATAAAAAATTAATAAAAATTATATTAAAAAATAATGATAAAAATAAACTAATACAAGATTTTAATATGTATTGTGAAGTCATTCCAAAAATTTGCCGACCCATTCTCGGGGCCCCCCGCTCCCCCCCCCCTGCGTCCGCCACTGGAATATACATAGTGATGTGGTGGGATTTCTATTTTTTGAAGCCGAGGGCAGTAATGAAATATAAAGAGTAGCATCTACTCAAACAAAGGTTTAAGCCAGATAAGTTTCATTCCGATCTGCTAGCCGGGCCTCTTGCACCTCCCTTGTGAGCATTAATATGATCAATTTAACATGAGATATTCTAATTCAGCAGTTATCGATAACATTGGACATTTATTGGTCATCACTAAAAGATAAAAGAAATAAAAAGGAGCTGTTTTAATAGTGGCCAAGATAGAATACATTATACCATTTGCTTAGCTGTTTTTAAAACAAAACCAACATCTTAAGCAAAGTAAGATAGCAAAGTATTCATGGTCCCCCTCAATGAATTAGTCCCTTCCAGAAGAGCCCCAATGTCAGCAAGGCCGTGCTCATCGCGACCAATCGGGCAAGTTCCTTCATTGTTCAGCCAAGACAAAATGTCCGTCCAATCATGTCTGCTCGTACGATGGCAGAAACCATGGATGTTGCCCAACGAGAGGTTTTCACCACTACGTTCTGTATTGTTGCTTATGAATAGAGATCATAACTGAGAAGAAGATCCCCTGTTCAGCCTACACGTGCTCTCTAAGCGCTGACAAAGGAGTGAAATGCGGCAGTGGAAGGACCTACCGCTACCACTTCAACGCTGCTACACAATCCTGTGAGACTTTCCTGTACGAGGGTTGCGATGGGAATGGCAACAACTTCCTCAGCGCTCAAGACTGCCAACAATATTGTGGAGTCGGAGGTACGTGCGAGCGGGTACATACACGCTGACCCAACAGGGAACCAACGATCTCTGACCAGTTCTCAACTGTTGCGAAAAATGTTCCATAGAAAACAAAAGCTAAATATAAAACTCATGACAAAAAGAATTAAAGTCGTACTCCGATGTTAATGCTATGTTGAAGGATGTCCCAATGGTGCGGCGCCTCTAATGGAAGAGAGCTCGAACAGGCACGTCGTCTGCTCCATTACACAACGTTGTCCGTCCACACACGAGTGCGTTGCTGTGCCATTGAATGGATACGTGGTGCACCGCTGCTGTCCAACTAAAGGTTCGTTAGGAAAACCGGATTCCGTACAATGTCCAATATTTTAGCAGTTCACATACGATACGTTTGTGGGTCGGTCTTACATTTTACGAGGAAGTTAGCAAAGCAGCGTTAGCAATCGTCATGTGCATTAAAATAAATCTTTTTGGCTTTTATTTCCAGTCGCAATTTCTTGTCTTTCTGAGGGGGAGAGGTGGAGGGGGAGAGAGAGACTCAGACTAGCGGCTAGCATACAATAATTTTCACATACAGTTGCGCAAGGCTATCCTTCCTGTGGTCCTCGACCACTCTTTGCAGGGGAGTAGCAAGTAGCAAGCCGGCGTATAAAGGCTCACATTCCAGTCTACATCTGCAGCCAGGCTCCGCAACAGGGAAGCCAGTGTTCGATGGTGTCCACCACTCGTTACTACTTCAACCTCGTGACTAGGCGATGCACCTCGTTCCAGTACAATGGGTGCCGAGGCAACCACAATAATTTCGCCAAAAAGGAACAGTGCGAAAATTTTTGCTCAAGCGCAGGTTAGTACTGTTTTGTGACGTGTTGTTCATTTTCTTGAAGCTATATTTCTAGGATGCGAAGCTGGAGAGATCGTCATCAAAGAGCCAGGCACATCTCGCCCGCTCCACTGTGATAACGACGTGAGGAACAGTTGTCCTGGCACCTCCCAATGTCGCTTCAACACTATTCTCACATCATCTGTCTGCTGTGGATTCCATGCGACTGGTGCGTGACGGTATTCTTGTCATACTCACTTCTTAACAGCAGCAGCATCTTCCAGATGTGTGCCCTCAGGATGAGCGACCGTTTATGAACGCAATAGACGAAACAGTGCGAGAGTGCGCTGTGAATGTTCCTGGCAGTTGTCCTGCACATTTCCTGTGCAGGTTCAACGCCAAGAAAAACAGATACTACTGCTGCGCCCCTACATCCGAGAGTGAGTCCATTTCTGGCACCGTACATCTCATTTTCTTGCTCTGTACCCCCAGAGAGGAAGTCGTCTGTTTAGCATCGATCACACCAATAGTTCTACTAGTTTGAGCCAACTTACTCAGTGCAAAAAAGAATTGTTGAGACTAGTAAGTAGCTCACATCAATAGCTCGCAGCTCCTCTGCTATTTGCCCAGTGTATAAAGTCATTTGAAAGAGCTTTTCTTGCTGTACAAACCTATCTTGGTTTTTCTTTCTTAAAACATTGTAGATTGGTGTTCCATGCGACAAGAATCTCTTTTCGATACTTGGTTTTTTCTCCTTCTCTGGCTATGGTCCAAACGCCTGAAATGCTTGAAACAGATTTAAGCTGCGATAAGGCTGTGCATGATAGCAAGAGGCGGATTTTATCCGCAGGGGGCAAATTACTCCGACTACGTTCTATCCGTATCATGCTCTCAGTGACCACTGAAGTATTCACCACATGAAAGCTTTCACAAAAAAAACTGCTTGAACTTATTTGGAAATTCAGTTTTCTGCGAAATAAGTAGAAATTTTCTATGACCATATTTTTAATCCCACATTCCTCTGCTAAATTTCCAATTCTTATTTTTGATCACTGCCGTTTACGCTGATTCTGAGAGTCTTTTTTCACTTCCAACATTCAACACTTGTCCCAACAATCCCTATCCGACTTTTTCAGTAGAAGCCCTGTGCTCCTTTCCACCACCCCTCCCCTCTTTCACTTGCTGTCTATGGCTGCTGCTTTAAACTTCCACTCTCTCTTTACACTCTCGTCGAAATCTTTCGAAATTTTTTGCTTTCTAGATCTGTGTCCTGAAGGAAGAGCTGTGTTCCGAGCAAAGAAAACCGCATTGCCACAACGATGCTTTGTAAACTCTCGCAACGAATGCGCGGATGGTTTCTCCTGTCAATCCAGAGTCAAAGGAGTGGCCCAAGGATTCTGCTGCTCTGAACGGAGTACTTGACTTCTTTGATCTCTTTGAAAGCGCCATGACTATAGTGGATATTGTTTTATGTAGTTGGTCATCTATTTGGAGGTACACCCACTGTTTTTAGACGTATGCAAGGATGGAGCAAAATTCCTCGTAGATGACAGCACAAAAATGCCGAAAATCTGTTCTCCCGGACTGTTCAATGCTTGTCCGTTGGGATATCGTTGCCAACTCCGGAAGCCACAGTCAGTCAGCGGCTTTTGTTGCAAAGTCAACAGCAACACAGTGACAGGTAAACTCACTGCATATGTCTTCTCCATCGTATCAGATTGAAATTACAGAGGGATGCCCTCCCGGCGAGTACGCGCTCACCTCAAACGAGAAAATAGTCGAGTGCGACCCGTTTAGCAGTGGCGGCAGGACTTGTCCTGCGGCATTCTCGTGTCAGTACGCGATGCTCTTCCAGAGATATCAGTGCTGTGGAAAGCAGCCACCAGAGGAACAAGAGCAGAGAGAGCAAGGCTCGTCTCAACAATCCCTATTGCCTGGTTCCACCCTACTACAAATGTTTTGTTTCAGAAAGCGGCTGTCCTCCATCCCAAGTCGCCTTCCTCAAGGGAAACGATCCGCTAGTCTGCACCTCCTCCGGCAATAACTGCCCGCTTGGATATTTCTGTCAGTTCTCCGACAAAAACAAACAGTTCCAGTGCTGTGGACATAAAGCAGGTACTGTGCTGGACTTTCGCTTTTAAGAATACCGCCAAGCTTTCTTAACTGTTTCAAAGTAAATTTAGATGTAATTTTGGACAATCTGGAACAGAACTTATGAAAATCGTGAAGAGATTGCCAAGGTGTTGGTGAAGATTAATGAAGAGATCCCCTTGAGACATTTTCTCATGCTTCAAATTCTAGGCTGTCCAGGCAGCTCTGTTGCTTTCTTGGACCTTACTGGAAGCGCAATGCCATGTGTGATGGGGTCGAGCGTATGCCCGTCAGGATATTCCTGTCAAGAGGCGAAGCAAGGGAAGTTCTTGTGCTGTACCAACGTGGAAACCACGGATCGTCCCAAACAACATGTGAGTTGCACGGAGTTCCCATCATGTTCCTTTGTGGTGGTGAAATTTTATCGGAAGTCAAAAATGTTCCTCTACGTGTGGACGCGAACAAAAAACACCGGCTTCCAGCAGTAATATGGATGTGATCAATAAAAAAGGATTTGCAACCAAACGACAAGATTTAACAACTGAAATAAGTAGTGAAAACGGAAGTTAATTTACTGAGGGTAGTGTAACAACGGGATCTGTATATAAAGCGTAGAAACGCTTACGACACCTTTTTTTCGAAAATCTGGACCACGCGCGTGGGCGCCAAATTCAAACCATATGAATGCATTTGTAAGCAAGTTGGTGAAGAAGAGGGTTCGTAGACATAAGACACCATCCGAATAGGGCGGAGGGCCTAGGACACTGTTCACCGATAGTATCCGAATATCGATTTGTCGATCGATTCTATCGATTTTCCTTATTTAGCTCCAATCCGCACTAAAATGGACGTACTGGGGTAATGCACCGCGCTGATCACGATCCTGGCTGCCACTTTGCACAGCGTGGTTATCGGTTTGTTGATTTTCTGCAGGCGTGGCGGAACCGTACTCTCAGGGGTTTTTCACCACGCTGGTCACGAATACGACAACCATCTTGCACAGCCCTCATCGATTGATTGATTAATGGTCGTTTCACCAACATTGACTATCGATTGAATAATTAGTTCAAAGAAGTACAAAAATGGCACTGCAACATGGCACCCATTCTCACCACCCGATGGGATACCAGTGGCCCTAGCTTTTGTAGACGACCGCACATCAAGGGAAGTGAACAAGATTGTTAAGTGCTCCTCCCTGCCGATTCGGTTGATTTTCAAACCAACACCGAATCCCAAAGACCTCTTAACATCGTTGCGTCAATATGAGTAGAAGTGTCAAACTCGAGACTGTAGATACTGTAAGGACTCAAAAACCTGCGAGCTGCGAAGAACTGTCTACTTGACTACCTGCCGGGGATGTGGGCAAATGTATGTCGGTGAAACTATGCGACCGCTCCATCTCCTCCTTGATGACCACCGCAGAGCACTTCACAATCCGACCTCCTATCCCACGAGCAGTTTCTCCAGGCATCGCACGCTCGTCCATACACAAGAACGCCCACCCGAGGTCACGGTTCTCCACCGCTTCTTAACGAATACTCCGGAAAGATAGTTGATGAAAGCGGTGGAGATAAGAAGAACACCAGAGATTAACAACAAAGAAGAGCGGCTGGAAGCACTGAGGTTGATCTCGTAAGAGATCACTGTCCAATATCCCCCCTCCCCCTCATTTGCTTGCAGGCGGCCGTTGGGTGAGGCCTTTTTTCGATGCTGTCTCTCGATCTCCTCCTGACTCAACGATTTATTGTATTTTGTAGGCTTAATAATGGCATTACAGCACTGAAAGCTTGCCTGATAAAGTGGCTAATATTGAAGTCTCGACAACTTTGAACTACTTACAAGAGATATGAGGCTTCGCGACGGGCGAATACTGCAATATCGGTTGAATAGACTATACGTTGCGTGTGATGCGAAACCAACCTGCTGTGGAGCCGACTATTCAAAACATTTTGATAGACTAATTAATGGTCACTCTCCTGTCGATAAGATGATCTTGTATCAGTGCGAAAGCGTCTTTGATGCTACAAGTGTGCACAGAAAATTATCCTTTTTCTTTCGTCATGCGTCGAGGTGGTGGCGGCGAAATCAGATGTTAGGTAAGCGAGAAGCATAATATTTACGTACTGAAAATGCCGTCTCTTATTTGTGAATCTCAATATCAAGTTGGTGCGAAATGCCGAAACGAACACTCCAGTTCAAAGTGTTATAACTTGGCTCAAACACAACATTTCATCATTTTAATGCTCATTTATTCGCTGAATCTTTGCCAACAATAAATTTAAATGGCATGTTTCTACATTGAAAACTACAATCACAAAAATCTATTAATATTTGGAAGGCGATTTCGGCACGCTCTAGATCAGCAATCTGCAGTTGTCACAGGTTTGCATCTGGGACTCGCGAAAAGTGGTATTCAGTAAGAGAATGGACAAATGAATGAGGAGAATGAATGGGAACTCCGATGCCTTACTGCGCCAGTTTTTGCAGGGGGAGATTTTAAGTGAGAGGCTTAGCGCTACCCTGCAGCAGTGGAAACTTGATTCTGTTTACCGCTGCCAACCACATCTATGGCAGATTTCTGGACATCAACTCGAAATTTCAACACTAGGACTCTGCTGTCAATGCTTGACTAGAATGAAGGAGGCTGTACTCAATCACACCCTCACAGCATCATCAAACTCCTGACACAACCTTTTTAGAGAAAAGATCTGGTTTAGGAACATCTGCAAGAGGGAAAACGTCTCTACCCATAACCGTTCGGTTTGACATACCAATTTCAGTCGGTATGACATACCATTTTTAATATCAAACAACAGTTAGAACCAAATCGAAGGAACATCGAAAAAGTGATATCAAGTAATTCTAACAAAAATGAGAATAATTAGATAGCAGTTATGAAGGTTGTTAGTAGAAGGGAAATACAAAAATATATTATCCACAAATTTTACGAAAATCGCTTAAGCCTACCCATTCATTCTTTGGTATTATTATAAAATATGATGATTTCATGGTTTTTCTTGAAGAATTAAACATAATTCTAAATTCTGACAAAATTGAGCACTGAGCACGTTTTCAGTGTACACAGTGCAAAACCTGGGAATATGTATAGCAGAACCTATGGGAGTAAATTCACGGTGGGTGCTGCTTTAATCACTACGCTCTACCTTTTCCACCACCAGTGGCCGTTATTGAGCCTGAATTCGTCGTGCACGTAACCGTTTACTTCCAAATAACGAGCGGTTAATGTAGAGCTAGCAAGCTACGATAATTGAACTGGCAGCCTGTGGGGCCTGAATTCCCCAACGAATTTTTGCAGTTCATCTCTATCGCCTTGTTAATAAAATGGGTGCCAATTGTTTGGTAACAACGTGTTTGATCTATAGCATTCAAAAGAGTCCTCATTCAGTTTTCAGACGTCGCATTCAGATGAAACGAAACTGCCTTCTACTAACTTTTAATAGCACTTGTTACAGGTTAGTGAAGAGAAAACAACGACGACATCTGTAACAGCTGTGCCACCACAAACACCGACCACAGCAGTTGTGCTGCAAGAACGCACAATTGTGACCTCTCCAAGATCCTACTGCCCACCGGATGCGGTAGTAACTAACGGGGAATGCAGGTAAGGCGGTATTTATGGTTGATGCGCGTCCAAATTGACGCGGCGATACACAATGCAGAACGAAGAGGGGAAGAGAGTTCTTGGCAGAATGCGAATGTTCCCGGTTTTGCCGTCGCGACGACCGCGCGAACAAACTGCGTTGTGATCTTCAGACAATTTTTCGAAGGACCGCAGCAGAAAACCGGAAGAACCGACAGGTGACCTGCGGTCCTTCCGGTTTCCTGCTGCCTTTCTTACGAATAGCTGCTGCGGTCCTTCCGAATAACTGCCAATTCCGCAGAACTGCATTGGCAACCAGTCCACTCCCGTGGGACGACCCCGCGGCGGTAACTACGCGGAAAATGACAACCTCGCTGAGGGTCACTGACTCTACGGTCCGATATACTCATGAAGCTAATTTCCCATCTGAAATTCGAAACCACTGGATTTTTGTTGGTCGCAACGAAACTGAGCTCCGTACATGAGGGTATAATAACGCTCACTCTCTCTCCTCCATTCTGCTGCGGTCCTTCCGGTTTTCTGCTGCGGATCTTCCGAGTGCAGAAGGGCCGCAGCAGAAAACATTCTGCTGCGGTCTTTCCGAATCTTTCCCCATACAAATCTATTCTGCTGCGGTCTTTCCGAACCACTCCAGCGAGATTCGGAAGGACCGCAGCAGAAAACATTCTGCTGTGGTCCTTCCGAAAATTTTTATCTCTGCGTCTCTTGCTTCTTAACCACATGAGCGCGATCTCTTTCTGCTGCGGTACTTCCGACAATTTGTCTGAGTCTTTGCCGCGTCGAGTCATCGCGAAAACTTCGTGAAATTTCAGGCCGACGCGTCAGATTTGACGCGCATCAACCATAAATAACGCCTAAGCGAAGTGTTGATCTACGACGTCGAAAAAGCTGCAGATGTGGATTCTCCCAACTTCTGATAGTGCCTTTGAAAGAGATTTCCATGATTTTTTATATGTAGATCGAGCATTAATTTTGCTCCGGGTATCATGTGCCGATGCCTAAAATCTTGACCGAAAACATCACTGGGTAGAACTTTCTCTGATCAAGGTAGTCAAATATTTGGCAACCATCCCGCTCCTTCCCTGCGTAGGCGTCAAAGGCTCCCATCGATTTCAGAACTCCTTCACCGCGCTGGGAAAGCTGACTTCCTACAGAACCCTACAAATGCCAATGCATTTAAAGTCGGAAAAATACACTTTCATGAAAATTAAGGCAGCGAGGTTCTCCTGGAGCAGCGTGCCTCACGAACTCACAGTGCTATGACGGTACGATATGCGTGAACTCGATCTGCACTCACCACAGTACAGCTGTACCGCTACATCATCAAAGTAGAAAGCCAACTGACACTGCCAAGGCACGATGGTTTCCTTGAACTCTCGTGGATAAAAAGTTTATGTGGAGATTTCAGGTGAAAGGAAAAATTCTCGGCGCAGTGAAGATAACTGGGCCTTGCATTGACGACACGCAATGCACTGGTGGGGCCAAATGTGAAACAGGAAAGTGTCTGTGCGATACACAAGCAGCGCTCCACAAGGGAAAATGTCTGGGTGAGGCTGTACGTTAGCTTATTGTTTGATAGCACATTGGTGATTTTCCCTACATGGGTGGTCTCCACCTGGAATACTAGCAAGGGAGGTGCAAAAGGCCAGGTTGGTTCTCAGATCGGAATGAAACCTATTTGGCTTAAGTCTTTGTTTGAGAAGGTGCTGCAGTATATATTTCATTACTGCCCTCGATTTCAAAAAATAGAAATCCTCGCATATTACTGTCCACACTCACCGAGCCCCGCGAGTGGTTGTCGGTTTCCGCGTACGCCGTAACCTTCTTCTTAAATCCATTTGGCGTCATGATCCATTAGATGTGACGGGGGTGTTCGTCAGCCGGCCTGTCACTACGGCCTGTTGGTGGCATTCAAATGACGGGGAGAAGGATTCCCCCGTGGACAAGGAACTTATTTGTTAGAAGCCGCCCCTACTCGCCTCTCACGCTTCCCAGTCGGTAGAGTGCGAGCCAAATCCGAACTGCAGGATACAGCCCACACAAAGCATTTGCACACACCCACGCGCGTGAGTGCATGCTCACACTCATACGCCGGCTGTATGAATCGAATCCAGCACTGTCGAACTAAGGAGTTCTTCCCCTACATCTACCGGCGTCGCAAGGCAAGCGCATGAATCATAATTTTTGGAGGACAAGCGCCCCTTCGGGACGCTAGAAAGTGGGGTGGGGCAGCCATTTGGGACATGTGCAAACGCTTCACACTTGCCAAAAAATTGATAAAGAAGCAGAACCAATCTTCCAATGAACGCGAAGAAGCCCAAACATGAAGTCCTTCTTATGAGTTGAGTATGAGCATGAGAAGTTCGTTCTCCATCGTATGGCGTAATCGTGCGTATTTCTCACTATCGGGCCAACGCAGACGCGTTCTCCATCGGCGGAACTGTATCCTGCCGTTCTCCACACTATTGGACAAAGCGAAATCGTATCCGAGTGTTTTCCACACTACTGGGCAGCAGCGGACTTTCCTCCATCGGTGGACCCGTATTCTGGCGCCATCTTCACCATTAGGCCTGAACCGTATCCTGGTATTCTCCACTTAACTGAGTCACAGCGGACCAATCCTATATTGGCGGACCCGCATCCTGGTGTTATCCATACTACTGAGCCACGGCGGGCCCTTTCTCCATCAGAGCGCCCGCATTCTGGCGCCTTCCTCACAGTTAGGGCAACCCGGATCCGTTCTCCAGGGGCGGTTCGTATCCTGGCATTCTCAACACTATCGGACTGAATTGAATCCGTATCCTGACGTTCTCCACACCATTATGCTACGACGGGTCCTTCCTCCATCGGTGGAACCATATATGACGCTGCCAACTAATTTGTCCTCGCAAAAATGCAAAGTAGAGAATGAATGGCAGAATCCGAACGCTTCCAGTTATGCCACCATTTCATTTTCACTGTGCCATGCCCCGAACGGTCCGGACTGTGGCCATTCATTCTCAACTTGCATTTTTACGCGGATAAATTAGTTGGCAGCGTTATATATCCTGGCGTCCCCCGTACCACTGGGCCACGGTGAGCCCTTTCTTCATCGGTGGATCCGTATCCTGACGTCCTCCACACCAATGGACCTCGGTGAGCCCTCCCTCCATCGGTGGACCTGTATCTCGGCGTCCCCCGCACCAATGGGGCCTGGCGGGCCTTTTCTGCATCGGTGGACACTATCTTGGCGTTCCCCACAGCACTGGGCCACGGCAGGCCCTTTCTCCATCGGTGGACCCGTATCCGTATACAGTTGATTGGATATACAAAGGCTTTTACTCTTTGTTAGTGCAGAAGCTTTCTCGAAACGAACGGATGTCGTGATTACACAATCGTTGCGAGAATTCAGCAGGGGATGCGGCAGGGGATGCGGCAATAGCATCCACCAGATGAGGTGACCGCGTAGGTGCAGCCTGCCCAAAGCTTCCGAGACGTTGCAGCTCTCATAGCACCCGACCATTTCTGCCTGCAAGTGCACACAGCGTCGCAACAGTAGAAGGCTGGTTTTCCTGCTGCGTACATTGTGCAGCCTGAAAGCTCGTAAACACTCCCTCACTCCTATGCGGCGAGACCGCCAGCGAAGGTGATGAAACCACTACCTCGTGCCTGCAGGAGAGCCAGCAGTGACGTAACTGCGAGTCCCGGAACGAATGTGCCTGAGTCCCTAAAAATCGGCCATTTCGCCACACAGTCTGCGCCTCAAGATTGCGGTGTCCATGAGTGCCGCCGCGTATCTCTAGCCGCTCTAGCCCCCTTACGGCGCTTTGTTTAATAGATCATCACCTTCATTTTTTTCCATAGTTTCAGAACCCAGAAACTATCGCTGAAAAATGAAGATGATGATCCTCCAAAATTAGCATCTAAATGATGTTCGGTTAACTTGCTGTCTTCTTTTCCAGTCAAGAGAAGTTAATGACCACTTAAACCTAGCACTTCTCCGTAATTGAAGGCAGTTATAGTTGCTTGACTTCCGCCCTTTGTCAAAAGCAGAGACTTTGTCAGATCAATTTGAAATTCACAGTCAATTCATGTGAAGGACTTCCAAACAGAATTGCATTGAAATTTTGAAAAAGTACAACTCCTTGGTGGTGATTCCGGAAACTTTTCAAACGACTCTCGTAAAACAAGGAAACTAAGGCAAACAGTGGAAATTAGAAGAGAGACGGCTATGTCGGCTACGTCCGACAATCATAGCGCCCAGCTGTTCTGCTGCACCGCGGCTGATCAGCTGACGAACGGGCGGTAGTCTGTGATACAAAGGCGATTGACCGGCACTGTTATTTACGTGAACTCCCACAGGAATTTACTCACAGGCAGCTGAGTTTGATGAAAGCTACGATTTTCACGGAATTTCCTCATTTTTATCGGCGCGCTGCCAGTGTAGAATCGCCGAAGTAACTAAAGAAAGAAAATTGTTCGTGAGCACTTTGATACTCAATAGCTAGCGATATTTGTCGTTGTTGAATTTCTCCTTCCGTGGACAATGAACAACTAGCCCGTGAAGAGCTGCACAATGTTTTATTTTAGCAAATCCATGCGGACAACACCAAAAACCTGCGTTGAGCTCTACGCTATCTTTAGTAGAGTGCATCGGTGGAGTAAGGTGTCCCGAAACATCGTCCTGCACATTCTCTGCAGCTGCTTTCACGTACTTGTGTTGTTATCCAGCACAGGACAATCAGTCACGGATCCATGCTCAGATAAGGCCAGTTTTGTATTCTTGTGGCATATCTTCCACTCACTCATTCCGCACAGAATTGAAAATCACTCATTCCAGTCCAATGCCAAATTTGTTGAAGCCGACGATGATGAAGCTGTTGCGTAAATGTCCTGATGGACAGAAGCCGATGGTGTTTCCTTCCACGCAGCAGCCGCTGATGTGTGATGTGACTCGCACCTGCCCAGCAGGATTTCTCTGCACTACTCGCATGTGCTGTCCTTCAGCTGCCCAAAGACGGTCCGTTACGGTTTCTTCTTGACTAAGCGTTCACTTTTTTTTCAAACTTTCAATAAAATATGTCGCTACCATTACAACTATGGAGTTTAATATCACAGTTCACTTAATGATCAGGTTAACAATGGCTGATGCAGAAACTGGGCGGGAGGGAGGGGGTAGGGGTGGAAAAGTGGGATCTCTGCCACTTTAGGAGCCAGGTGGAAAACACAACTGATAAAAGTATTAATTATACTAATAAATAAATTAATGAATACTACTTTTGGGAAAATAATAATGAGAACAATTAATAATCAATTTGTTGTATTGTATTTATTACATGGTAAACCATGCATAAAATCGTAAAAGAGAAAACAACGAGGTAAAACATGATCATGCGAAACCAGTAACAGCAACCTGAATACGGTGTAAAGTCACGACTTCAAGTACGAGTTCAGCACTCTCTCAAATTTATGCAAAGGTTTCATTTATTTTGTAAAGTAATTTCAAAAATTTGGCGACTTGTTCTCATCTCCCCCCCCCCGTGCGTCTACCACTTCAGTGCCATAATTGGGCGCCAGATCTAGCTGCCATTTGACCCAAAATTCTTCTGCGGACCTTCAAGTGCTGCATCTATGTATTCGGTTGTCGGGAAATGATTGAGATACTCTGAATTTTTTTCGCTCTTCAAACTTTTTCTCCTCCACTGGGAAACTTCAGAACATCCTGTAACGACCAGTATACCTATCACCTATGGTCACAACTCAGGGACAGTTCCAGCACTGCGGATTCAGTAATCATGTTACTACAGGTCGAAGAAGTCATCGATCAGTGATCGAAAATAGTCAAAGTTGATGAAGTGCTGCTTAGTCAAGGAGTGCTTGGGTGACCGGGCAAAATGTTATCCGGAGAGTGGGGGATCGGACAAAGGTGCACAGTGTGTAACCGTGGTCCACATATGCTCCTCTCACTAGCTACAGGTCCAGAAAGCCATATGAGGCTGATCTTTGGACGTATCGTCTGAAAAGAAGCGTTGGAACTGAAGGCTCCTAGTTGCATGGCTGTAGAGCAGCGGTGCGAATTTCACGATGATGTTGTCGTCCCTTGTGCTCCCTGATCCTTTCTATAGGAACTCGTCAAAAAAATGCCTCGAATTGGTTACTCGTCCATTTTAGCGCCTAAATAACAAATGGCGCAGCGCCATATCTTCAAATACCCATGGCGCAGATGCTCATAGTGCAGAATATCACATATTCACATACAATACAGGGGGGGCCATAAGTTATTGTACAACGTTTGCTCATTTATTTCTCCACCAGCAACACATGGATTATCCTGCTCTTTTCGCTGCCGAATAGAGCAGGGATCAAAGTATCTTACAGTTAAAACCCGGTTTCCCGGGAGAGTTTTGCTTTGGAGCAGTTGGACTTAGAACAGGTTTTTGAAAAAAGCGGGTTGATGTGGAAATTTTTTACGAAAAATCCACCAAATCTCTAAAGTGGGGTGTACTGCTTAGATGCATCTTAAAGAGCAAAGAATGCTCTTTCTAAAAATATCAAACTGTTTTTGTGGCTGTTTTGCTCGGAAATTGCGGGCAGAGTTAGTGCATTTTGCGGCACCGAAAGTCTGCAATGAATGTTTCCGATAAACTTTTTTCGTTATCTTGGAAGTATCCAGGAGGTTTTTGTGATCAAAAGATAGAGCAAATCCAGCTCTATTAAACAGTGCCTAGTGCGGCAAAAAATATTTTACTACTGCGGAGAAATGGGCCAGCAAACGTTGTACAATAACTTATGGCCCCCCCTGTAGAGACAGGTCACCTGGGAGAGATGCAACAAAGAATCTTAGGTGAAGTGTCTCAATTATCCTCCGACAATCTAATAGTTAACGAAACTTTCAAACTTTATTGAACATTCCATTATTACGTTCGGCGATCGAACGCAACCAAAGAATGAAAAATGCATTTGTGGTCAGAAAAACCACACACAAGGCCGCGAAATTTACATGAAAATCAATCGCAAGCAGTGCCTGCTAAAAACCAGTGCATATTTGGTACAGCAAGGGGGCTTGGGGTGGGGTGAATTTTGGTCACACTTCAAGGCAACCTAACGAGATAGCCAAAAAGGAGTAAGAGGAGAGTTCTGAGACGAAATTGTGGCGAAATACGGGAGAATGGGGGAGAAAAGTACAAGAAGGCATGAGTAATGTAATATAATAAGTAGTAGTAGTGATGAGGCTCAGAGTAATCAGTGATATTTCAACCTGTACAACACCATGCTTACTCATGGGCAAATTTAACTTCCCTGATATTCAATGGGGTGATATGCCTAGTGCGAAATCCAAGAATTCAAATTCATTTATCAGTTTTTGCAATGACCACAATTTTTACCAAATTGTTAATAGTCCCACCCATCTCTCGAATATATTAGATTTAGTACTATGTGATCAGGCAAATCTTGTAAACTCCTTGAGTATTGAGCCTCCCATTGGTAGCAGTGATCATGCAACTGTATCCTTCGAACTTGCAATCTCACATGAAACTCCTTCTTTCGTATTAAGAGGAAACTACAAGAGCGCTGACTACGAAAACTACAAGAGCGCTGACTACGATGAGATTCAAAGTTATTTGTATTCAATGGATTAGTATGGTTCCTTTAACACGGTGGACACCGTTAACGAAAAATATGAGATGTTTCTCAGCATTCTCAAACATTCCATCGAACTATTCGTCCTTGTAGAAAAGGTTCATTTAAGTCTATCAAACCTACCTTCGTACCTGAACTCCCTGTATCGCATCCGTTCTAGAACCTGGGAGCAGGCCAACAAAGACAACACACCTGAACTTTGGGAAATGTTTTGCGTTTTTGATAACAAATTCCACCGCAAACTATATAAATGTAACTGCTCCATTGAGAAGAAAATCATTGAGTCAAAAAATAAGCCCGCTTTCTACAAACTTCTTCGCTCCAGCCTATCTCGCAGAGAATCGATTGGTGCTCTAAAGGACAACGACGGAAATCTTAATCTCACCAGAAATAATCGTGAGAAATTAGAGCTTTTTGCCGACTCATTTGAAAAAGTCTATAATGATAGGAATTGTGAAGAAACTCCATGTATGAATTTTGAGCAGAAGCCACCTATGCAACATTCGGTTTGGTTCCACCGTGACATATTATACGCTCTCCTATCCAGATGGCCAACATCATATTTGAGGACCCCCGATGACATTCCCTTTCTTTTTATTCGTTCGATTCGAGGAGCAATCATAGGTCCTCTCGAATTCATCTTCAACTTGAGCTTCATGAGATGTGAAATACCCGTAAAATGGAAGCATACACTCGTCACACCAATACCAAAGAAGCCTCCTTTCGATCTTGCAGACAATTATAGACCCATAAGTATAACATCCATTTTCTCGAGATTATTTGAGAAAGTTTTGAAAGAAAAGATAGTCAGCCACCTCGAGACAAAAAAAATTTCTCCTTTTCAGCATGGATTTCAAAAAGGGAAATTCACTGAAACAGCGATGCTAACCGCACTCAATCAGTGGACTTCTACTCTCGATGATAAAAAGCCACTAGATGTCGTTTATTTTGACTTTGCCAAAGCATTCGACAAAGTTCCACATGAACTTCTTCTTTTGAAACTAACCAAAATAGGCATATATGAACGTATTATATCTTGGCTAAAATGCTTCCTAACAGGAAGGACGTTTCAATTTTGCATTAATGATCCTCTTTCCTCCATACGACGGATTTCTAGTGACTTCTACTCTTGATGGTAAAAAACCACTAGATGTTGTTTATTTTGACTTTGCCAAAGCATTCGACAAAGTTCCACATGAACTTCTTCTTTTGAAACTAACCAAAATAGGCATACATGAACGTATTATATCTTGGCTTAAATGCTTCCTAACAGAAAGGACGTTTCAAGTTTGCATTAATGATACTCTTTCCTCCATACGACGGATTTCTAGTGACTTCTACTCTTGATGGTAAAAAACCACTAGATGTTGTTTATTTTGACTTTGCCAAAGCATTCGACAAAGTTCCACATGAACTTCTTCTTTTGAAACTAACCAAAATAGGCATACATGAACGTATTATATCTTGGCTTAAATGCTTCCTAACAGAAAGGACGTTTCAAGTTTGCATTAATGATACTCTTTCCTCCATACGACGGATTTCTAGTGGAGTACCTCAGGGTGGAGTGTTATCCCCGATTCTATTCAATATATACACCTGTGAACTTCCAGATATTATCACAGAAAGAGATATAGGATGCATCGCATTTGCTGATGATTTGAAAATATACAACACCGTAGTCACAGCAAGTGAAAGTATTCGCCTACAAAATGCTATAGATGCTGTTACAGCTTGGTCCAATTAACGGAAACTTCCGTTGTCGAAACAAAAAATCAAAGTACCACATGTAGGTCGGAACAACCCCAAACTAATATACAACCTTTGTTTAGAGCCTGTCTCTGAAGCATTAGAAGTCACTGATCTTGGCTACCTCATAGATGAGAACCTCTTCTTTGACAATTACGTCAGAAAAACCAGGGCAAAAGCAACAAGACAGACCCACTACCTTTTCAAAGCCCTCCTAACCAAAAATACAACGGTGATGATTAATGCATACAAAACATATGTTAGACCATAATGGAGTACGGAACCACTATATTCAATCCTTACAAGAAATGCTTGATTAACACGATTGAAAGAATTCAAAACAATTTCACAAGAAAGCTTATGATTAGAACTGTAGGTTTCTCAAACTTCTCATATCAAAAAATGCCACCGCCTAACAGTGGGAACAAATTGTACCACTTACAGTCATTACAGAAAAGGAGAAGACGGAACGATCTTCTCATGATGTATAAGATCCTACATAATCTCTGTGAATTAAAAAGTTCTGATTTTTTCGTTCTACCTAAATCTATCACAAGAGGTGGAACATTAAAGCCTGAATATTTGAAGTTCAGCAGAAGCAAAAGTGTGCCAGTGAAATTTTCTTTATACAAAAAGGCAGTTGACGAGTACCTGGACATATAGCTCGAATATATGAGGTTTACTGCCCACCAAATTGTAGTGTTCAATGTTGATATATATGTACTTAAATATGACTGTCGACTAGATTACTTGTACTGTACTACTAATACCTATACTTGTATTCGAACCGTTACATTGTAACCACATGGATATACCATGTAATCCTCTTATATAAATCATGATAGTGCAATAAATAAATAAAACGAAAAAAGATGGCTAAACTAGAAGCAGCGTTCTACAGGAGATGTCTACCACAAAAATTCCCATCAAAATTCTTGCGCTGGTTTGATGTAGCCGAAGTGGAAACGCTGTATAGTAATTATGCTTGTGGAAATCAACACAACTTTCCTCTTAGTTTTTATTCGAGGAAATGTAGGAATCGCAGTATACTACTAGAACACATTATACTAGAATACTAATACATATTAGATTGAGGAGAAAGTAATGGAAGAAAACTTTCAAAACTTTCTTATTCCCTGATGATTCGATCAGATATGTTCTGCTGACATAGTAGGAGATTACCCAAAGTGTGACCCTGTGGCTATTGAAGTACCAGGGAGTGCTTGTTGCTGCAGTTACGCCTTCAGTTGCCTAAGGGCGCTTTTGCCCTAACATCTAGAATGAGCTGCTCTGCAGCAGCTTGACAAGCACTGAGGCCAATAACAACAGCACTGCAATCAAGGAGAGAGTAGCTAAATATTTCACAGTATCCCACCGCCCCACTAACTTCAAATCTGGAGATATGGGCTTTTGTAGGGAGCCACGCTTCGGACGGTCTCACTTCACAATGCGAAGGGATTGTTCTGATACGAGTTGCTCCCATAAGGCAAGAGAGACAGGGCTACCATATAGGTAGAATAGGTCTGAAAACTGAGCGGAACCTCCGAACAAAAACGACAAAAGCGAAAACCCTGCTTCACGCCACTTATTTTGCATGCCAATTTTCCCACTTTTTTCCTGCCCCAAATTAACGAAGCTTTCCTGCACTCTGGAGACCTGTTATTTTTTCTTTTCTGATCACTATCTCGTCCCAACCTTCAGTTTCTTCCCGGGCGAGCACGTTGATTCCGACCACTTTTAATCAGGCGTCACCTTGTATAGCCAGCGGCAGCCTGCGCAATTCTGAGAAGAGCGAGTCGGCGATCTATCCATGCGTTGAGGCAATGTTATGGATTTGGAAGGTGTATACTAACTTCACTCGGAAAATCCCTTTCAAAAGTTAGAGCTGAAAACCTGACATGGATGCCGTTTCTTCCATTACTTTCTCCTCAACCTAATAGAATAACAGAAGCTACCAAGACGGATAAATTTCTGCGGAAACCCTCAAATGGATGGAAATAAGATTACAAGAAGAGGAGAGCATGAGATGTAGTGGGCGTTGGAGTTTCAAATGCTCCGACGATGGAGCATACAGTTCCTCGCATCATGCAAACTCCGGCTACTGTTTGTTAGGCGCCTTCTACACTATTCTCAGACCAGGCCATAAGCATTCCAGTATTCATTCCTCAAGCAGTTGTTTACCGTAGAGTTAGTCTTGTCGAAAAGATAGAGACGATCGCGCGCGCGGTTCCATAGCGTCGCCGCCGCAGAATCGCTGCGGGACCTCCTTGACCCTCCCATTCGGAGCATGTTTTCTCCTCATCCATCTTTTAGGTCCCACCACGATTCTGCAGTCATGGAATATTTTCGGGTATGGGTCATGATGAGGCAAAATGGGGCGGCGTCTTCGCCGTCGACTCGTCCCCACTCACATTCAAATTTGCATAGGTAACTATGGTGAAATCGCGCGCGAATTAGTGCGAGTAGGTCCTGAAGGGCTGGGCGAAGGTTCAAATGAACAAATCGCAGACACACTGCCCACACTTTTGCCTCATCATGACCCACACCCAATATTTTCGAGGACTGTTTAATTCATGCATAGCAACTGAAAGGTGTGAATTTTCAAAAATATTCACCACAGAAGGTGTTCAGAGGGACATTTTAGAAACAGGTGTAAGTAGGACCATTTCTGAATCTTTATTGTTCCAAGCCTAATTGATTGTAATTGGCTGCGCCTCGGCGTTTCTACAATGAATGTTGGGTTTGTTCGCACTTACGTGCAGATGAGTCTTGAAAAGAGTAAGCCACATGCAGTAACTTTTCTTTAGAACTCCCATGTTCTCTCAAATATCAATGCCGACGTATGGCGACAAGAAGGTGACGAGCAATGATGCCATCAAGATATCGTCAACGAATCCAGGACAATAAGACGCAATAATCCACCATTTTCGGGCCCAGTAGACGGGACGGCACATGGCCAGCCTATTTTTTTACACTCCACCAGTGATAAGCCATGCTTTATTTTCTATTTTCTTGGTCACAGCTCTATGATCACAACTCAATTCTCATGAGTAATTACTTATTAATGTTCCTTCATTGTCACACGAATTCTTGAAACGTATACGAAGTTAAATGGTTATAATCGCACATTAAGCTATGAATAAATTTGTCCTTACACGTGTTCACATGCTTTTTCTCATTCAATTTTCAAAACTACGCATATACGGCGCAATTGGGGAAGAATCCAGTTTCTATTTCATAATGAAACGCCATTTCTACTTACATATGAGCTATAGTGAGTGAGGAGTAAAAATCGCACATACTGTCTGTTCCACTAATTTTGCATCTTGGACGAGGTCCAAGATGAGGTAAGTCCCGCCACGTGGCAATTTTGGCTCACGTCCAGCATGATAAGGAATGTGACGCCGTGGCGGAACTTACCTCATCTTGGGGCTCGTCCAGTATGCAAGACTAGTGGAACAGACAATACACACTTTGCTGAAAGGCATCCTTAATTTTTTCCACTACGAGTCATAACAGAAACGGAAGCTGGATTCGAAATCAGCATCTCTGACTTCATATTGTGAGATATACATTTCATTTCAAAGTGCCACCGATACTCTGCCTATGTTTCCCTTATGAGAGAAATGTAATATCTAACAAAAATATTCAAATAAGGGAATATCCTTATGATCCCGGTTCCTCAAGTGAGAGCTGGGCCTGGATGCAACACTGAGATCACCCAGGGTTTGTGTTAAAACGATTAACCTGGCGACTGCTCACGAGTATTTCAGAACTGGCGCAGCATAGCCGCCTTTTCACAGTAGATCTCCCATGTAAACTACAAAAAGATCCGAGAATGATGACTTTCCTCTAAGAGAATTCATGAAATTTCGAGATTTGGACGCAAAGTAACGCTGTCCATATCAGCAGCACAAAGTTCCTCTGAAGGAGAACTAATGTATGGATTCATTATTCCCATTCATTACTTTCTTGAAGAAATTAACACGTTCTAAAACAGGTTTTCATGCGTAAATATGCATAACATCAACAATTTGTACAAACAACAAACAAATTTTGCAGAGAGAAAGAGACAACAATTTCAATTCCTGTATCGTGCTAAAGTAGCTGAGCTTAACAATTCTCTGAATGACTCAGCCTCCGAAGAGGGTAGTTCGAGAGTGTATTCTTTAAAAGCTTCGCTATGTGAAACACGTCGAAATTTCAATGTGTCTTCGAACAGATGCAGACTAGCAGTGTTATCGTCAGTGATCTTAACGAAGAAGCGCTTCACGGGCAGTTCGTTCAGAGCGTAGGAAATCATGAGGGAAACGGCCTCTGTGCCAACTCCACTGCCACGGGCTGTCTCCTCTGCGACCATAACCTCAAGTTCTCCAGTGTCGTCTTCACTTTGTAAGAATAGGTTCACGTCTCCAATCATACTTTCAATCTGAAAGTGGAAAAAAGAGGTAACGGCAAGATTAGAGGCAGCACCCACGGAAAATTCCGTCTTCGGGATTTTAGCAGAATACTGGATTTTTGACTATGAGGAGTATGGATGAAGTGTCCAATTCCACCAAAACTCATGAAAAAACGGTTTCTGAATTCTCCTATCTTGGTAGGTTAGAACAGACAGTCGAATTACACTTATAGGATCGAACAAAAAAGTCGAAAAACGCTGCCATCATTGCCACCTATTTTCTTTGCACCATCGGATATTTGACTAGCAAAGCAGTTGTCTTGGGAAAGAAAGAGAAAAAAAGAAAGAAAATGAGATGTTCGTTATATAGACATAACTAGGGAAAAGAACAAAATCATACGGTAATTTTAAAAACTAAATAATTTACATACAGGCAATATTTGAGAAACTGGATCTTCTGAGTAAGAAAAAGTGTTTATATATTATTAATAAGTGAAAAGGAAGTAAATGGAGGAAAAACTGAGGATAACAATGCAATTTTCAATGAAATGAATTATGAAGATGTTAATGTGAAGGGCTGCCAGGCTAAATCATTGCCCAATCAGCTGATAGTTGCTATATTCCGCGCTCCAAAGATGATTTTGAAGCTCGGTGGTATCATGAGAACTCGTAAAACTTAATGCCTAGTGGTCCTGCTGATCCGGGTATTACCTGTTATTACTCGTGATGGAAAAAGTTATAACTGGCGCTCCCATTGCCAAGTTGACCCCACAATCGATTGGATCACGATTGGATCGAGATCTAAGAGGCGAAAATTTCCGTGGGTGCTGTATTTAAGCTAAGTTACATTTAAGTAAGCTCTTTCTTACTCCCAACAGCCCACAATCGAGCTATCGTAATAAATGCAGTAACAATGATGGTAATCCTCTCATGAAAAGATGGACTGCTAACAAGAAAAAACAATGTCCACTCATGAAGGCAAAAAAAATTGATTCTATCTTTCTGTGTGCTAAGCAAAACTCACTTCGGTAGAGCCGTTGTCAACCATTGCTCTCGATAAGATGATGAACGTCAGCTTATCTTCGTCAGCACGCCAGGTTTGCTGCATTTTATACTCATCATCAAGAGACAACCGTTCGGAGCCAGTCAACCTTAGGTGTGAAAAATCAATGCAAAAACACAAAAAAAAACAAGCAAAAATAAATGGACAAATACTACTAAAATTGTCTCGAATTGAGCAGTTAAAAATTCAGCAGGGTCAGATTTGTATTTTTTTCTCTACTTTCTCAGATTCCGATTTCTCAGTCAGATATAAACAAGCCCATTAACTCGAAAATTAGAAATGATTATAGAGGTATGAAGAGATGAAGAGCAACAACAAAATTCGAAATTGAAATGGCACCATAACTAATTCCTCATCAACCCTTCCAACTTGCGTCTTAACCATCTGATCCTACGAATTTTTGGTATATAGCAACCACTTTCCCCCTAAAAAGTTCTGAGCGTGGGAATTCGGATCAACGTAAAAATATTGCACTGTAAACACTGCAAAACAGCACTGCAAACTGGGCCTGCATGCACCGTTGAGATTATCCAGCTTAATGTGTTACGTTGCCGAGTTTACCCCTTAGCTGATACCCATCAACATGGCTACCAGAACGTGACGTTATCCATATCCAGTTGCTTGCCGTGGGTGGTTTTTACACACTGATCGAATCGAATACATTTGACGGAACTTTCGAAAATTCAAGTGATTCGTTCATTCGAATTTTCAATAAGTGAGCATATCCAAACAATTCTTTCATTCGATAGCCTGAAAAGTGGCAACTTCGAAATATTCGTTTGTTCGGCTTGGGAACACTCCAAATTCGATTAATGATGGTATTATGGCTATTATGTATAGAAAGCCATACGCATCCATTAACAAGGCCATGCCTCAAAGGCTCGTTGCGATCCTTAGCAATTTCCGCAGATCGCCTGATGAGATACTGATGCCTCCATAGGGCGACCCTTGTCGGTTCTGTTGTACGAGTAACAAAGGTTAATAATGACGGCCAGGAACGACAACTTTGAAAGCTGTAGTACTGAAATGGTACTGGATCGGATATTCGAAGAATAGATTAGAATTATTCATTCATTCGGTGTCTTCAAAAAGGTCAGTTACTCGAACGATTCATTCATTCGCACGTTTCGAAGTACACTTTATTCGAATTATTCAAAAGTTCGAATATTCCAAAAAGCCTCATATTCCAACTATTTAGAATTCGAATAATTCAAGTTCTATGTTTATCGAACTATTCTAAAATCCAAATATTTCAGAAAACGTCGCATATTCGAATGTATAGTAACCATTCCCGCTCAAATTCCTCTTCAATCCTTATTCTTTTTGAAACAGAATATACACTGTCACTAATGTGATGTCGCGTGGTCGCTGCCATTACTTATATAAAACCAAACCAGTCCAAGGGTTAGTGATGACCGCTCGATTCATCCCGAGCAGATCGCCCTATTAGTGTTCACATTTGGGGCTGGGCACATATTTGCTAGGCAGTTTCCCTCAATCGATATATTGATCGATGCCGTGTAGTACACACAGCAAAACGAGCAAGAAAACGTATGTTGTACGATGACTCAAGCTCAAACTTGATCTTTTGGACCACAGTAACACAAAAAATGCTGATGACAAACGTCAGAAGGCTGAATTGTTCAAGTCCACATTATTTCGAAAAATTCCGATCCGATCGAATTTCAAATTAAATCGATATATGGACTATTTAGAAGAAATTGCTAAAGCCACACATATCTTGCACATCTTCAAAGGCCTGAACTCGTGCACCGAGGTGGTAAGGTGGTAAATGTGTAAGTGTGTGTGTAGACGTTGCAGTCGGCGTTCCCACCCTTCACGTTTGCGTTTTAAAATAAAAAGAAGGGAAATGTACCCAGAGATCTCAACAGTGAATTGTCTTCATATCTGAGACAGCAAATGTTCAACAGTAGCAGGTTTATACCGATGAGCCCGTCAAGCTTACCTTCTCAATTCTTCATCTTCCATCCAGTTGTGATACTTGGGCACGTGGTCCTTCTCATACGGCACAAGAATCACATTCTTACCTATTATTTTAACATTTTCGTTTGACCGCATTCTGGAATATTTTAACTAGGGTAATTCATAGAAACAACATAAATTCACATAACAACATCAGTTTTAAGTTTAAGCACAAAAATTTTAAAAGATAGTGATAATAAATTGAAAATGAGACAATTCATAATTGTTTTATAAATTATTCAGGGATATTCTAAAGACTCATTCATGGAGTAGAGCTCTCTTTTGGTCAATTCATCCAACTGACCAATCGTAAGGCTCGACCGCACCGCTATTTACAGGTATAACGCTGCACCCCCTCCCCCCACCCACCCATTATGGATCCGTCCTGTGCGTGTCCTGACAAATATTACTCAATTATCCTATATCTATACTATTAGGTCGTCAAGTATGAAATGTCCGATTTTGGATGAGAAGATTTCGAGTTTTGTTTCTAATGCAAGATGCAGTATAAGATATCCAACTATGTTCCCGTACTATCCCCACAGCCTTGCCACATTAACTGTAGCTTGATTGTGCCAACAGCTTGGAAACGTGGAAAGCTAGTAGCAATCAATCAAGTGGCGAAGAGCGTTTCCAACATCATGTTGAAAATTGAACATTTTCTCCAGCAAACACTGAGCTAATCCCTGAAAGGAGTTGTGGTCAAATGGAGCAAGGTTTGCCCAGTACAGTGAGCGGCAGATTGGTCCGCACCCCTGCTTCTCTGGCTCAAACAGCGTGGATTTGTGAAAAATGGTCAGAAATTGGCACCCGTTTTTGTGGGTCGAACTGGGAAAATGCCGTTTACAGAGCCACATCCAATGGTCATATTGCCTCGAATACCGAAATCTTATTGATTTGCAAAGTCATATTTTGCTGCCTATGCTGACCTAGTTTCACTCTTATCCGCTTCGGCTACGGCTTCCAGCTCATCGATATCCAGGTTCGTCACGAGGCTCACTTTGGAGCTTCATGTCAGCTGAGCGGTACTTGCCAAGCGAACGCTGTTCAGTGCATTTACTAGCCAAATGTCCCTTAACACTACGCTGATGTTCCCACCTTTCTCAGCTCTAATGGCTTGAAAATGGAACTTATGTTCCAAAACGACACGATTTTTCGTCTTTGAGCTGTTCTGCAAAAAATGCTTTCAAACAAAAAATCGAAAACTGATCAAAAACCCAGGGAGTGATTTTGAACGGAAGAGGATGTACCTTCATAGTGAAAATAAAGGTGAGAAGAGATCTAATAAATCTTCGGAGATAGAGACTGTCAAACTGACCGCTCATAAAATCGGACATTTCATACTTGACGACCTAGTAATATCATTACGACGGAATGCCTTTATCTATCAAGTATGGAAAGAAAAGTAGAGAGAACAGTGGAAGAACAGTCAGTTAATTACTTTTAACCTTCATACAGAAGGAAACGGCCTTTCAGGTTGTTTCTCAAGGCTGTTTTAGTACTCCAGATAGTTAAAAATCCACGAGACTAACAAGTTGGAACGCTCATGCTTTGTCAAAAGCAAACCTGCGCTTCCACATGGGAATATGTACAGCAATAGCCGCTTCCCTCCGAACGGACTCTGAGAACCATAAGTTTGTATCAAGATTATTGAAAACAGCACCCACTCAAGTTTCCGTGTTCGGGATTTTGCCGAATTCAGAGGTCCTGAGGGATATAGAACTCATACGCAATGGTGACATAGCCCGAAATACCCGAGAAATCCACAAAGCAGGGGTGCCGGTCGGCGTCTAGTCCCGAACGTTTGACATGCAGGGGTTTCGCAAAACGGTCACGTTTGTGCTAGCGACCTCTGTTAACTGGCACGTCGTCATTGCGCGAACACGTACTATAAGGCAGCTGTGTTCGTGTCTGTGACTTGAGTTTCTTCACAGATAATTCACGATTCTTTTTGTACGTTCAACATCTGTAAACTGCTGACAGTGTTTGCACCACTGACAGTCTTAGTCAGTGTCGAGAACTTGGAAGTGAAGTGTTCAAATATTGAAGTAGAGGAACCAAACGTTATGTAATACCTAGAATAAATCACACTGTATCATCAGTGAGACCATCGAAACCTTGATAGTGAATCTCTACGCGAATGTGCAACGAACAAAAAAGTTGATATCTGTGCCATCTTATTGTTAGCAATGTGAATTTGAGGATAATTGCACTGTTGCAATTTTCAGTGTAGTGGAACAAGTAATCCAAATCGATGCTCAAAACAATAAACGAAAAGGAAGGAAAACAATATGGTGACCACATAGTGATTTGCACAGGCTTCCAGCAACAATTATCGGGCAGACCTTCCACAGGCTCGCCAAGAAAGAACATATTTTGTTTACTGTGTTTTGAATGGTACGTAATCACACATCTTTTGTTTTGCTGACGTCTGAAGTCTCCGCTGCCATCCACGGCTTTCCCTCAGTATATATGTACTGTTTCTACTCGTATAATTACGGGACTTGTCTCTCAGTGCATAAAAATTATTTTTAAGGTATAGGGCCATGTACAGGAACATCTTCTCGCGCTGTTCGACGTCCCCTTACGTAAGTAGTCATTCTGGAAGTTTCTTTTAATTGACCTTTGATTTTCTTTCCTATTCTTTACTGAGTTATTATGGGTGACTTTTCATAGGATCGATCTTTTTAAAGGCACTGTATCACCTTGTTATCGTGTTTGAGGTTTTAGCGGATCCTGGATCACCCAACGGTATTCGTAAAATGTCACAAAACGGCCTCCAAACCCACTTTTTATGCGTTTTTGGGACTGGAATCGGAATTGTTTGTGGAGCCGAATGGACGAGTGAAGCCGGGCGCAGGATGGGGCCTCCGAGAATGGGTGGCGGGCGCAGGGGGGGGGGCGCCTCCCTCCGAGAATGGGTCGCTAAATTTTTTAAATTAATTCACAATGCAAATAAGAATCTTGTATTAGTTTATTTTTAATTGTTTATTTTTATTGCTGTTTTTAATATAATTTTAATTAGTTATTTATTATTATACTTAATATTTTTATTAATTTTATTTTCCGTCTAGGTCCGCAAAACGGCAGAGACCCCACTATTTCCCCCCCCCCCTCCCGCTCACTTTCGACGATATCTATATTTTTTTAGTATCTTATAATTTTATAGCAAAAAGCTGTGAGCACTGCGATATTTATATTTTTATAGCATCTAATTATTTCATACTTAATAAAAAACTCTAAACACTAATACTAAGCTAATACGGTGGTGGAAGATAGCGAATATAATGTTGAGCGAATATAATGTTGCCGCTCTACTCAAGGATAGCACCCTACGTCGCCGTCGCCAGCGATAGTGCCTGTTGGCTGTAGGAGCGGCGCCGCTTCGGCCGCCTATGTTGGCGATCGGCCGTCGGTGGCGATTGCGACAACCATCGATATCGATTATCGATTTTGACGCCCGACCGTCACTGTTGCGGCCCATCACAAAAAAGGCCGCAACACCCTCTCGGTTTCCCCGCTCAGAAAAGGGCGGGGCAGTTATATTCAGTGTTGTTAGTGTTCGCACTGAAGCGCGGACAGAAAGTGTGGAATAAACCGATTGTTAGTTGAATTGTATCCGAGTCCACCACAGATTTCTGGTGCATCGGCCAAATTTAACCACCCGCGTGGCAATCCCATATCAGCCTGTCCTCCCGCAACCGACAAAGGACCTCTGATATAAAAATGAGTAAAATAACTCTACTTTTGCAAGCTGTTGGAAATGAGCTCTCCTCCCTAAGGACAAGACTCGACTATTACAAGTCTTCTACCTCCCTTGGCATATATACACATATACACGCATTTATTAACCGCAAAAAATATGTAGTAGTTGTTAGTTCAACTATGTTTTTAACACCACAGTGTTGTTATTCTCAGTGCGGCGGGAGTGTTGCGGCCCATCACAAAAAAAGGCCGCAACGCACTCTCGGTTTCCCCACTCAGAAATGGGCGGGGCAGTTATATTCAGTGTTGTTATTGTTCGCACTGAAGCGCGGACAGAAAGTGTGGAATAAACCAATTGTCAGTTGAATTGTGTCTGAGCCCACCACACTCACGTCGGCTGCGGATGTTGACAATGGATCATCGCCGCCTTGAGCGGCGGCGATTCGAGCGTTTGGAGCGCCGGTGAACCCGCCCACTTTTGCAGGCTCCCGGCAGGTAGTCGCGGGTGGAGCGCGAATACTTGCTGAAGGTGCGGATAGAGCAGGAAAACTTGCTATGAGCGCGATGAAGCAGTGGGTATGTAGGTTAACCCAGATTAAGGCGCGACTAACGGTGGAATAGGCGCAAAAACACCGCCTACTTTTGCGTTTGTCCCGTAGGTGTCATGCCGCGAGAAACGGTATGGACCGGCGCTCCAAAGGCACGAATGTCTGAGTCTGTAGATTCGCAACGGTCTGGTGAATCATCAGAGTTACATGAGAATGCACTACAGATCCCTCATTCGTATAGTTCCATTATTCGAAGTTGTTCTGAAGTGCCATTTCCAGGTCAACATAGTGCGCTGCAGAGCAAAAGGAGTAACGATAACGAATCCTTCGGCTGATGTTCTACCTTATAAAGGTTCTGCAGCCGCGAACAGGCCCATTAAGGTATTTTACGTTGGACCTTCTTCTCAAGTTGAAAAAAAATTCAGTCCTTCAATACTCTATGATTTGTGGACCGTTCGATGATTTTTTTCGTGAATTTTCTCAAACCTGTGGCGAGAACTTAGTGGTTCACTAAGGAGTAACGATAACGTTCACATTCATCGTATCCAACGCTACAAACACATCCTTTACCCATAATTCGAATCTGCCCTAGTGTAGTCATTAATCTCAATCCTTTCATCTCACTGCTTATTTTCAGGTCAAATTGGAATCAGGCAAGAGTTACTCATGGTGTAGCTGTGGTCTCAGTAAAATCCAGGTAATTCTCTCAGTTTGCAACACTCTTCTTCAGGTTTCTTCAGTTCCCGCCATATTTCGTCCTCATTCTCGAAATGATCAGTGAGATTGTTGGTTCTCACATCTCTGTACAGTGGTGACTTCATCACGAAATTTTCCTTGGATTTTTTTAGGAATCAGTGACAGTCTTATTCCTTCCAATTCATTTGGGAAACCGCATCGTTGAGAATGGGTCATTTGATTCTACTTTTTCCGCACACCATTCCTATTCCCCCTCTTTATATCCACCTCTTCGACAGCCACCACAGGAGACGTCAATCACGATCAGTACTCCCGCAGAATGGCGCGCCACACCACCCACGCGGCGCGGCAGGCTGGCTGGGTGCTGCGGCTGGTGGCTGTTGTCGGGATTTTCAGCTTTTCTTCAGTTTCCGCGACAATTTCACTCATTTTTGGGCCTTTCTGGTAAATGTTTGAGATAGAGTGGCACCGATTCAGTTCTAATATCTGAGTTTGAGGAAGATATCGTCTTGCAGTTTGTTTCCTACGAAGAGGCTTTTTGCCATTTCTTATTAGAAAGCTGTTGTATTGCGTAATTTGCGGTCTTCACTGTGGTTGATGACTAGCTTTCTCCTATCCACGATGATTTTTAGGTCAATCGTGTGAAGACATTGCATCGGGCGTTCTGTGCCGAAGTTACTGACATCAGGTAGAAGTTCCTGCTGAAGCACCTATGAAAGTTCAGCTCAACCTAGGAACATCCAAAGAAGAGTGCGAGTGTATGAACGCCATTACAAATCAATGAAATTGTCGCAAAAACTAAAGACAAGCAGAAAATCCCGGCAGCATCCACCGGCCGCGCCACCCACCCAGCCCGCCGCGCCGCGTGGGTGGTGCGGCGCTCCATTCCGCGGGAATACTGATCGTGATCGACGTCCCTTTTAATAACTGGTGATGTTTTTATTGCAGCCATTCTGTGACGGCACTCACAAGAACGAGGGTCTTACCACTGTGCGTCCTGTTAAATTCCAGGTATAATACTTATATTTAGTTTTCCATCAATTTTATGAGACCGGTTATGTTCTGTGACACATTGCGTTTCTGCTTCGTCTTTTTCAAGGTTTTTCTTTTCTTTGGAATCGCAGAGGATGTTCTTCCACTGGTTCCTGATTACTAGTATCACAGTACGGTTTTAGTCAACTTTACCCGTTACGACAGAAATTCACCGAAGTCGTCCATGGGAGACACCCTCGAAAATTGCCTCTTAAATTATGACGCTCATCTGAGGTTCAAGGTTTTACAAAAACCAAATCAATGTGAAATTAATAGCCAACTTCTTTGTTATGCACTACTAGGGAGGAATAGGGGAACTACTATGTATTTAAGGATCACGCCATTGACACCAGTAATCAGTACAAATGGTTTACCAGTGTATTGTTCAAGCTTTTCGAGTCAAGATTATGTGATTCATCGTTATGACCAATACATCGATGACTGATTTTTTTCTTTAGTAGAAAAGTTTCATTCTACACAGATATGTTGCAAATATTGCAGGGACTTTTGTTCTTAACAACCTAATATTTGCAACGCATTTGATCATCAACTATTTAAGGTAGAACGAAGCGGTGAGTACAACTTGTGCAACTGCAAGCAAACCGAAACCCGGCCGATTTGCGACGGAACTCACAAACAAGTTAGTATTCGATTGGTTTGTTTTAATATGCTTCCAGCCAACGGGACCATATCTATTCATTTTTATTCTGAATCTTTTCAAATCTCAGGTAAGCGGTGCTCCTAAGGACCTACATGCTACTCGTTTTGTGGCGTTCGGAGACAACTCTCCAGTATATGATGGAGTCGCCCGTAATCTTGGTTACAAGCCGAAGAATGGTGGTTTCCAGTAGCTATAGTATCGAAAGATTTAGAGGAGATAAAAATTTTGATCTATTTGTCTTTTCTTAGTACATTGTTGCCGACTGCAAATGATATGCTGTAAACCGTTGATCAGTTTTTATAGTTTGTTGTACATATTATGGCTAGGTCTAGCTTATATCAGTTGTACGATGTTTCATTCGCAGCTAAAGTAAAGTAAAGTCATTCGAACACTAGTTCAGCTCCCACGACTTCAAGTTAGCTTTCAAATGCTGGTTTTTTGTCCTTATTGCGGTTCGATGCTACAGATCGAAGATGGTGAATCATGTATGCAGTTTTCATGTCCCTCATGTCCTTACGTGTGTCCAGTAACCAAGAAGGTGATTTGGTTATTATCTCTCATCTATCCAATTTCATTCTCTTTTGATTTAGGTGAGCAGCCGTATATACCCTAAGTTGAAGGATCTTGAAGAAGTCCTCGGTGGGCCATCAGTATGGGACAATGCCCAGGTGAGAAAACAGCAACGTGTCTTGTTTGTATATAATGCCTGGATTTCTCCTCAGTCACTCATTTTCTCACATTCTTTCTCATTCTGTCTCTCGAACTATATTCTCTAATGAAACGGACTATAAAACTCAAAGCTGGCGTCACGCTTACACGATGAGTTAACTGCACAACCGATCTTGTCCAATCTTACGACTGGCACGCTGAAGAAACTAATATATGGCTAGAAAGAGTAGCTAAGAGTCGCAGGGAACCCCAATGGTCTAGGACCACTTGCTTCCGCCTCTTGTTTGGACAGGTTAGAATAGGAAGCAGGAAAGTCGGACAAGAGTGAGGATAGTGATATCAACATATGATGGAAACACAAACCATTAGACTGTCATTAGGTGTGTGTTGTATTGCATGCTGCGCGCCTTGTTCACTGGAGCTCTCTTTATTCTCAAAAGCTCGTTGCGTAGTTGCCAAGCCACACAAAGGGCAATTCTTAAAGATGCACGGGTGCGTCAAACACGCGTATCCATCACGGAGGATTTTCCATAAAGACCAGTAAAAGCACCCTGTACATAGTGAATTACAATCGCGTGCGGCCGCCATACAGCAAACTCTCACCTACAATAGATGTCAATGGCGTTGGCCCATCTGCGGCCTCGAGAAAGACGTCGCGTAACCGCGCCGCACGCGCCATGACTATGTATTCTACTACAGTTATGCAATGTATAGCAGCTTTTCTACCTGATTTCCGAGCAAATCGGGAAGAAAAGAGCCTAGAAATAGCATTCCGGCGGCGACGACACCGATCCTGGCGCGTGCGGCGCGGTCGCACTGCGTCCTTCTCGGGGCCGCGATGTATGTTGTATGTGAGCATTTTGGGCCACCGCCATTGCCGTCCACTGTATGTCTGGGTTGTGTCATTAGTACGTCCCGGCCTATTCTTCATCAAATTGTTCCCAAAGTGACGCAGGCACGACCTACTATATTTTGCTCTTATGTAATGAATATATATCTACTCGATGTAGTATTGTTTCATGATAGCATCGTTTTTAGGTCACAAATGAGCGATGCCCAAAATGCTCACACGAGCGGGCATATTTCATGCAAATTCAAACGCGATCAGCTGACGAACCGATGACAATATTCTACCGATGTGCAAACGCCGATTGTTGTCATCGTTGGAAGGATTAGCCATAGATCTATTGAAATTCTAATAAAAATTTATTACTATGAAGTTCAAATAATGTACCCGGTGTACTCGTAATCACTACTTACTTTGTTATGTTATGATACTTCCACACTTTAATTACACGATTGAATTACAGACTACAGCACCATTTCAATACCCTTGAATCTTTATCGTGTTTCGCACTAGCTTTTGCTACTTTTTCAATGCCTTCTTGTATTCCTCCTGATACACTTTCGTGAAAGTTTCTATCCGAGATGACACATCCAACTTCTGAATTTTATCCTCGACGGTTTTTCCTCCTCTAACGATGGCGCGCGCGAGTGCTCGAATTGGAGCCGATTCAGACAACTGCAATGAAGTGGATAACTAGTCTGATATACACCTAATGAATTGTTTTCATCTCATTATCATGTCAGTGGCTCTACACAGGAGCTTTGGTTTTGTAGCTCGAAGTAGATTAGTAACGGCGCCTCAACGACATATGGTTTTTCGTTAATGAACAGTGGACAGATAGTAGAGGGAAAAACGGGGAGGTGTACACCATTAGAAAAAGCAGGCAAGGAAGCAGACAAAAGATGCAAATTCCCAACTAATTTTTGAGATACATCATAGTAGAGCAGAGCCAGCCGTAAGCTGTCTGAGTGCCTCAACAGCTGATCTACATATAGGCATTAGCCTCTTTTCCACAGGAAGTTTGCCTGGGCGGTCCACAAGAATTCCAGGCTGCATCGGTCTTGGTTATTGAGTGTGACCGAAAATGAGAAATTCAATGTTTCTGCATTAGGGTTCCAAGTTCTTCCGCCATAGCCTACATGGGAGTAAGTGATTTGAACGGAGTTTTCGATGAGCGCAGGTACCTCTCTCTCTCTCTAATTCAGTATTCGCTAAGTTGCTATGGAATCTAAAGTAGGCTTCTCTTAGCAGTATTTCTTCTCAAAATGCCGATGAAAGGTCGGTTTGATTAAAGTACACGCTTCCACGCAACAGCATCGAGCACCCAGTCGCTCAAATTGGCTACTGACCAAGCCTCTGACGATGAAAACGCGAACAGGCGCTTGAACTCCATCTCCTTCAAAGTGCTGCTAATTTTTAGTTCTTTTTTACTGAGCAAAGAAATATCGCTGCGTCCTACTTCTCTTTCTGTGACTACCGTTACTTACTATTGTTGTTGTTTTTCAAGTTCTGTTAGTGCTTTTTCTAATCACAGTGTCTCAGTAAAACTGACATATTTTCTTACCTGCTGAATCACTCTTTCGTTATTAAGTAGAGTTCTGATGAACCGGAAGACCATGTTCCCTAAAGTGTGAAGTGGTAACATTCGAAAGAAATAATAAATAAGAAACAAAAAACAGGAAGTCCAGCAGCAACTGCTTCCAATTCCAGGTGTAATAGCACATTACTGCTAGTTTGGTGAAGTTATGCACTTGCTGAAGAAGGTTCTCTTCCATAGGGTATGCTTCATTCTGCAAGCGATTTCGAAAGCAAATCTTAACGACGGTTCTGTTTAGGAGCGGCGTTCGGTCTCCCCGAAACCTACTTCATCGCAGGCGTCTACCAATGATGAGGATGCCGACGAGAAAACTGATGGTAATCAAAAAGACGACGGCACAATACGTTTTGTGGATTTGCCCAGTGAAATTCAGATGGCTATTCTAAAGTGTTTATCATATGATGATATTGCCAAATTGAGGAGGGTTAGTGCGAATGCTTCATACTTTGGACTTGAATCTTTTAAATTGGTCAAGGTTGTTATGCATGAACGGCAGAATAGGAGGGGAGGTGGGACGCTGTCAGGTAAGACTTCCTCGCATACAGGCCCCTATTATTCCATCTACATTGAGCCCCTCTTAGCCACACATGTAGCGACGGATCACCGACGCATCCTCTTCACAAGCACGAAGCGAAGAGATCATTTAAGAGTATGGAGGGATAAGATCCGCCTATGATGAGTAGAAGGTGGGGGGGGGGGGGAGGGGGGATCGCGATCGTCAAAAGCAAAACAACAGCGCTTCAGAATAGACACATTTTTACGTCAGCCCTATGTTCACCACTCGCATGCGTTAGCTCCCGGTAAGACAGAGCACAGAAAGCCGCTGTTCCCGGTTCCTTCCCAGGAAGACCTGGTCATTTTTGACCTGTGGTGACTAATAAGGTGGTAGAGTGAATTGAAGTATCTTTTGAACCATGTTTGGCTGTTTCTTCCCAAGTTCAGAAAGGGAAAACGGCCTAACGCTATGCGTGCGGGTGGTAAATGTCCCTATATGGTGTTAAGGGCATGCGCCCCTACCCGCTTCCCCGGAGAGTCCCCTCGTTTCGGGGTTATGCGGGTGCGAATGCTCATATGTATAGGGATTAAATAGGGGATTCAATCCATGCGGATTAGTAGGATCCATGCTCTGGGTTGCTACAATGCTTGACATCTTTTCTCTTCACCTCCCTTCCGGCCGGTGCGTCAATCTATGCAGGCCTAAGACTGACTTTAATCTAATTGTGTTCTATTTAGACATGTAAACTAATGAATACCTTATGTTCCTATTTGCTGAATCGAGGATTCCAACAATTGGGAATTGATATTGATAGAGAGAAGCTACGTATTAAGCGAGAGTTGCCAAGACGGGAATCTATGAGGAGGTTAGTCCACAACGCAGCACCCTCCATTCAGAAAAATGAGATCACCGTGCCGCACGTGGGTCGTTTCAACATACCAGTGCAAATAGAACCTTTCTTCAGCTACACGAAATTGTTTATTTATTTATTTATTTAAAAAGGAACTTGAAAAGGAGTTTAAAAGACCCAAGAAGCATGATGGCATTATCTTTCTGAGTTGATGGCAATTCAAAATCAGAACAATGATTTTCCTTTAGGTCGCATCGACTGTCCAGGTTAAATGATGCCTATGCAGGATTAGACACCAGGTTTTCCATAATGACAATGACATATCGAAAGTTTATTGACATGAAAGCGTCCTGTTTCATACCAGGGAAGGTATGATACTAAAAATTTCGTTCAGCATTAATTTTTTGCTGAAGTTTTTGGCAGCAGAAAGCTGGAGCCTGGAAGTTTTGAAAAACTAGTATAAAACGATGAAAGGACCAACACACGTCTCTTTCTGTGCATTCAGGTACTAGATGAGTTCTTCCGAATCATCGATATACTCAAAAAGTCACACGACAGAGGCGGAACGCTCACTATAGACATCCACGAGCTTCTCAAAGATTTGAGAGACCTATCAAGGTAATACTAGCTGATTTTGATTTCTGCATGGTAGAAATTTCGAGTTCTTTCTCCTGTTATCCTAGCACCCATTTTTGGAGGCTTGCTCAAGTTGAAGGCGTTTGCCAGGTCATTTTCCAAACACTAACATGGTGGTTGATATATGGGTCATGGGGACTGCAACTGAGTTGGTAGGGCAAGAACTCACCCGTGCTCTGTGAGCAGCTGCAACTGCCACATTTGGATTTCATTTCGTCCTTTCCAAGAATAAGTTTTCATTTGATAGCATGGCTATGGAACACTTCGAGGAGCACGTGCAACCATCCCTTACTACCTCGACATCAGCGTCATTAAGCGGCTCATACTTCATGACTATCCACCCATCTCTTTTTCGATCTACCACCACTCCAACTGCCTCTCCTTCGAGGTAATTCCATTAATTTTCACTGTTTGTTGAAATTTGTGGAGAAATTAAAAACTTAGAAATTATTCTTTCGCGCTATCTGTTATACTTTGGCTTATATTCACTGGCAACTTCATAGACTGCATTTTTAGGGATTTTGATAGTTGCGAATGGCGCAAAAACGTCATGGACAAGTTGGCTCAACAGGACAAGCAAATAAGGAAGCAAAGTTCAGAGATCCTAGCGCTCAAGTCTTGTATACGGCAACTTGTTTTGGTCTGTACACAGGTGTGAAGACTTTCAACCCTTATGCGAAGTTTTAAAACCTTATTTTCATATGGAAACTAGTTTCAGTTGGTTGTGCCAGGATCTGAAAAGGAAGTAGCTGATATCTTAACCGATGTCCTAAACACAGTTTCCATGCATGGAAATACTGTAAGTACTCGGACAGCTTAGGATAAGATGAACCTTTTTCAACACTACATAATTCTAGACTTCTTCCACTCACAATGAAGTCCCATCAACTTCTAACTGTCCTTCATTGGAAGTAGGAAGTACTCAACGAGGACGTAAACGAAGCTGTGGAGGACACTCACAAGAATACGGTGCTCGTAAAAAGCCAAGGTCTGAAGACCCACCCGATGACAACCGAACGCGTGAGCGGCTGGTCTAGAAACAGTAGCTTTCTTGATCAGTTTTAAGATGACATCATGATAATGTATGGCTAAACCTGCATACAATTTAATGAAAACATGTTTATAAATTATTTCTTGGCACCTATGCAGATTCAGAATGTTAAGATAATTGGCCACGAAGTGATACGAATGGCGTTTCAATAGATAGAAAGATCACAGACAATCACGAGGGTTAACCTAGTCTAAACAATTTTATAAAGCATTTAACACAAAAAGATGAGCGCAAGTTATATTTACAAACGAAATCACAGAGGACATACTGGATCACGGAGCAGGAGTTTCAAGTTTCTTTGCTAGGTAGTAATCGACTAGAACACCAACATTGATGCGGAAATTATCTAAGTGGTTGGCAATATGTTCAATGCACACGTCATCGAGGCCATCTTTTCCAAGTGCAACTGCCTTCAGTATGTTCCGCCGGTAAGGTGCAGCATGGATTACAAGCTGAAAACAACGTATACACATTCGAATTTGATAACAGAGCAAAGGAGACTTCAAAAAATAAGAAGCACTTTGTCATGGTTAGGTTTGGAATGGATCAGCTCGCGCGCGTATTGCAACTCGATGTTTACTCTGAGGTGAATGCCCTGTCGTAGTCGATCGGTCGTCAATGTAGCAGTCAAAACAACACGTATTCATTGTACAGTATACTTCGTACAAATACTACCCGTATACTTTATGAAACTTTTTAACCGCCGAAAGCTATGACAAGAAGGTGAACTCCAGATGATTGTCCTCGCTTGTTTTATGAAAAATTCTACTCATAACAATGATTGAGATCAACCTAATGAAGCCTCTGTGAGACTCGCTTCTCGACGGTAGGGTGATATGTTTTCCGACAGCAAAGCCTAGTCATTTTTTTCTTCGCCTGCTCCAGAGTTTGACTGTATACCCTCTGGTCGTGTCCAATGTCGTTAAAGGATTCTTGAGTAGCACACCTTCTAATCACAGATTTTATAAAGATTCCTATTTAAACTGCGAGCTAGCAGGAACAAAATGTAGCTTTTAACCGGGTTTAACTGAGTCAAAATTGTATTCCAGCCACCGATTTCCACAATCTAAAAAATCATGAAAAAAATAAGGCATTAAATCTTGAAAGTACCTTGAACAGTTGTTTCGACATGAAACCATGGTGTCGTTTTAGCGATCGTTCATAGGCTGTATTAATAACACCGACGAGGTTCTCGGTCTTACTCTTATCCGCACTGGACTTGTACTCTTCTACCATTAATGTGAGCATTTCTAGCATGAACTCGAGTCCTCTGAAATATGGAGCATGAATGTATGCTACAGAGCTATTCAAATGAATCCAAGCGAGATAATTAGCATTTGGGGAGAAGAAGTTTTTCCGAATAGGATCGAACGCCACCTTTTCAACCATAAAAGGCCCTCTGTGGCAACGCCCAATTTACCGCCGTTTTCCCGCAGATCAGCATCTATCAAATCTTGCAGGTAACGTTGACCTAAAGTAGCGTGTATCAATGCAGAGCAAGGTATTTAAAAAAGGGTTATTCAGAAATAAAACTGTTCTAACCTATCCTATCTTTTTCAAAGCGTGTACGAACTTTCACAACATTTCCATTGATATCTGCTTTTACTGGAGCGAACGCGGTTCCGAGGAAGCCTTAAAAGGATTGTTTTAGCGGAAGAATAAAGATATTTATGAACTGGAAGAATACCCATACAAGATCTAATGTTGGGATGGCGATCAATGGAGATTTGTGGGAGCCCAGCTAGGTTGCAATACGCCTTTTCTCTCTTTTCGTCTGTCTTGAGAAGACATTTACGCATACAGGTTAAGTGAGCTATGAGAAAACTCGGCACTATTCCACATTAGGAGCTCCGAAAGTTTCAGAAAAAATTTTTAGAAACTTCGTATACAGGGGGTGTTTGAGGTACTTAACACGACTATCGTTTTTTTTTTTGTACCGTAACTCCATTTTTGTAGGGTCACGGTATGTACACGGTAGATATAGGATCTCACGGAATCCTCTCATATTTGCGCACTGATCACGATTATCAACGTCATTCTGCGTGACACCTTCATTCTCTACTTAAAATTGGCATTTTCTCTGAATTTACAACCGTACGCCCACCGTGTCCCCGCAAAAATGGGGCTACGGTACAAAACGGATGCGATATTCACCTCCAGCATCTCAAGTAACCCCCTTGTGCAAAATTTGAGCGAATTCCATGAGGCACCTACAGTAACCCAACCGTAAACCTACAAAAGGGGGGGGGGGTTATGGTACAAAATGAATACGATATTCGTGTTCAGCACTTCAAATTACAACCCCTTCACAAAGTTTCGGCGGAAAAAAATTTGCAAATTTTGGGGCCCCTAATGTGGAATAGTGCCTGAAACTCAAAGAGAACTTCACAATCCAGTACTGTAATTTTCTGATTTCGCAGAAGCATGCGAAGCTTTGGCACTTCACGATTTGTACGCAGTGCTGTTGGTATTGAAATGTCAGAGATGTTTCAATATCAACTTCGAGCTTCTGCTGTGATAACATACAGCAGAAGTTAGTTGCGTGGATCCGCTCGAGCGCGCTATAGTCTGTTTCGAAAACGACAATAGTTGAGTATTTGTGTCCATGTTCTGCATTTCTCCCTTGCCTCTCCTAATACGGCACTATTTCTTGCATTCTTTCTTTATCTTCTCTACTATATTCCCCAGTGCAAACACTATACAACACAAACAGTCCGGCCATCTTTAGGACGTTCGCGACAACGTGCGCTACCGGTCGTGCACGCGGCGTCTGCCATGTGGGACGGCGTGTACGACCTATCGAGCACGCCCTATTTAACATTATATCTTGCTGAAGCATACTTAATTAGCTAATTTCTATGTAGTATTGCACTAACAGACATAGAAGTTCTCTATACACGCAATGGGCAAAGCAGATATTCTCTCTAACTTTTTCATTGGTGTTTTGATATAGTAGAAAACTGCTTAAAAAAAGATTACTTGCGTCTCTTGAGATACAGGCATTTGGAAAACATCAGGGAGGGAAAGAGAGGGAGACAGAGACTGGATTCAAAACGTAAACATTTACCGACGAAATCAGCTATTCCTTGACAAGCGCTGAGGAATTCTTGAGTAGGAATTTTTCCATCTTCAAGATGTGGGAAAAGATGCTCTGGCTTAGCAAAATACGTCTCTTCTTCCAGTGGACTCCGACAACTCATAATTTTCTGGAAATAAAACCAATGAAACTGCAACTAAAAAGGTAGAAATAAGTGATACGCAAGCGAAACCTTGTAGCCACGAAATGAAAATCGATTCTCTGGGTAGAGGTTCTTATCGCAACGAAATGGATGTAAGAACGCCTTTGATACGTGGCAAGGTCGAAAGTGTGATTCACTGCATACAATGAGGTCCGAAAGGTGAATAACAGAATGTGCGGCATTAAGAGAAGTACTGAAAGCGCATTCATAGGATCCCGAATTATCGGATATACATAGTGCTTAATTATACCAACCAAAAAGGTACAGAATCAATGCGCAACTGCACAACTCAGGCAACATAGGAATAATTATACGAAGAGATAGTGTCAGCTCCGAGGAACTGTTTGCAAAGCATTTAAAAAAAATACGGAAACACCTTGGTAAAACGTATATACACATGTGTTAGCATTTATGTAATTACACATGAGTCAGTTGTGAACGGGTAACCCATTGGCTACAGAGCACGGCAACTGATGAGCTAGAGTGGATAGTTAAAGAACTTTCTTTCATACTATTTGAACGGAGGTCAGAATACCATTTTTACAGAGTTATGCTCGTGGTCTTCGTGAAGATGTAATGTACTTCACCGTGCAAGTCCGGAGAATTACTCTGATATATATCACTTCCGATATTGACATTTTATTTCATTTTCCTGTATTATTCCTATCGCAACTTTACAAAAACGATGCTACGGTAGAAGACTTGATTTCCGTGATTTAGGCATCAAATAACTCATCAAACGAAGTCTGGGCGAAAATTTCTAGAGAACACCCATCTGATGACAAGACACCTTTTATAACTCTGTCGTAAAGCATCGAGTAGATACCTTAGCAGCATCTCCTCCCAGCTGCTGCTATCCTCCCCTCACGCCGCTGCTCAAGCTTTCCTCATCATAGCAGCAGTTGATGGGGAATGACCGCAATTGAGAGGTTGATGCCAGCAAATGAGATTAGATGCTAGGGGTTTTACTCGACGTATTACGCTGTTTGGGTCGCGTTGTGCTGCCCACTTATGGTCCATTAGCTCACAGATGGCGCCTGATCTGACATTGTCTGCAATTACGACTTTGCCTGCAGAATGCGTCTGGAAGGATATTTTAGCGGATGGCAGCGGGAAAACATAAGAATGTAAGGAACCACACCATATGGATATCAGGGAGGAGGAACTTGGGTACACTCAGCCGCTGGCGACTGTCAATTACTGCCAGCTCGAGCGCTCGCTGCTAAAGCGACTGTAAATTACCATCGGCTCGCGCTGTAGTTTCTTAACCCTGCCCACCGTCGCAACCCAACCAACCACCGCGCGCGGCATTCGCGTTGCGACGAAGAAGTGTGAGTGGCATCTGAGAGATCCGTGAAGCGGAAACTCTTGTGATTAATGGAAATTAGCGCTGATAATATTGTGATTGGTCAGATATGACAAGCAAATAGTGTGATAGTTCAGATATGACAAGTAAATAGGCTTTAATAGAGAATATTATCAGTAAACAGGGACTCTGAAGGACAACACTATTTTGAACTGTTTTCACGAGGAATCTTGAAAGCGATGTTTTTTTTTCTCTGAAAATAAATCTGCCTTCGCAAAGGTTGCTGAACTGCCTAGTGCTCTACTTTCATCAAAACCATAATTAGGAAGATTTCGATGCAGACTAAAGTCAACTTTCTTGCGACACTTTAGAGTTTGCCCACGGCTTTTGGTCTTTTTTAAACCTATTAAAGGAGACATTATTTCCATTACTATTGCTGTAGTTACCTTTTCTTAAGAATATAACTGTATTAAATCATTGAACTGAAATTGGATTTGAAACACACTTACACTTGGATTTCTGAGCAAAACGAAAAAAAATAACAGAGTCTACTCCTTATTTTATCAATGGAAAAATTAATATTTTAAACTAACACCACTAAGTTTCACATGTTTTTCGCCTTGGAACTACAGCCCATTCGACTACTGCATTCTTGGTTCCATGAAATCAATATTACAAAAACAGTTACAGTGCGGCGATCTAATGGCATTGTATCCAAGGTGCGCCTGCAGGCACAGTACATATATATCTGCGAGACATTTCTTACACCTCATCTGGCGTGGAGTAGTAGTCGATCTGAATAATATCACACACGCTTAAGGGCTAGTTGTTAAGAATGTTGAACGCTCAAGTTCTGGAGGAAAACACAATGAAAAGGATCAAGAGAATTGAAATACATAACCCCAGGAACCACACCATATGAATATCAAAAAATTGCAAAAAATAGATCGGTTAGCCTAAAAATGGTGAAGTCGTAGTTGCGGACAAAGTCAGATCGGGCGCCCTCTGTGAGCTACAGTCCTTGTCGAAAAGATGGACGGATTGCGCGTGCATTTCACAGCTTCGCGGTCGCAGAGTCGCGGCGGGACCTCCTCCACCCTCTCACTTAAAGCATTCTCTCTCCGCGTCTCTCGTCCGGGTCCCGCCACGATTCTGCAGTAACGGAATCCGTCTATCTTTTCGACAAGGAGTGTAATAGACTGTACACTGCCGCTATAGTCCTCGAGGACTGTAGCACCTCGTGTATGCATCGACTGTGGGCGGAGCGACGGCGGCCGCCGCCGTCGCCGGCGACTGCGACGCAAGGTGCTATACTCCTCGAGAAGTATAGCGGCTACCTTATCAGAGTGGGAGCAAAACAGGGAAGAGCTGGAGATATTAAAAATTTTGAAAGCATGACTGTGCCTTCTTCACTATGAAAAATGATAATAATAGAGATATCAAAGGAAAGAAAACGAGAATGCGGCAACAGGCACACGGAGGCATATGAACGCGACGAATCCATGCAATGTGCAAAACAACTACATGTGCATACGCATCATCGTTTTTAAAACGGATTATACCACGAACTGAGGTGAAAACATAACTCTAGACCCTCTTCCCCTACATATTTCCTATGGGGAGCAAATCTGATAATTCCATAACAATCCTAAAGTCAGAAAGCAGTTTCCAGTTTACAGAAGGCCTTGCTCCAAGTTAGGGGTAATAATGCAAACACAGTTCTGGAGGTTGAGCAGTACGGATTTCCAAAACGCGTACGAACCTCACTATCGTTATCTCCAACAAGCAGATTACTAACAAGTTAGGATATATAACCAATTGTAAGGATTACGTTTGACCACGATACCAGACTAGAGATTTAGTGATGGCAATCGTTGCAGACATCTTTACTGTTCAACATACCATACCTAAACCTGAGGGAAGGCTAGATATAACTTATGGAAAGCAAGAGTTTGCACGCAACCTCCCTGAAATACCACGGGTTTCCCCAGTTTTCCCTTGTTTCATTGCCAGCTTCTATGATGGCTCCATGCATGTTGGAAAAAAATGAACTTTCTGAGCAATTCAGAGCGAACCGGAGACAACACCACACTTCAACGTTTCGCTACTCGCGCTCTAGGAACGTGAGGCGCGCCATGGCGGACGTCTTTTAGTGCAGTTCGGTCGTAATTGCGGAAGAGTTCTTAGTTACAGTACACTGAATCCGTACGGGGTCCACCTTACACCATCATGCAATAGGAACTGCTTCGGGCGGCCCGCACTTCTACCTTCATGCACCGTGAGCTCTTCTTCTGCCATCTAGTTAGCAAGGCCAGCTTCTTTTGTGCATTTAAATATTCTGGTGCTTGTGCACTTCATTTGTTTCCAGTCTGCTTACATGGCTATGTGGAGTTAATGCTATTGTGTAGAGTTTCCTCGTGATGTGTCGGGTCGTTCCAACTGAATGCAGTTGATAGGTTTCTTTCAGGTTAATTATGTACTGCCAGCGCCTCGCCGTTCCTCTCGCTCGTTCCATCGTCGTAAGTTCATTTTTCGTTGTGAAAATATTTATGGACCAATCATGGTCTAGTTAAACGGGTCACGTGAAATGCCGAGTGTGTAACTGGGTTTAAGGGATTTAGTTACTTACTAAGTTCGTTAATTGTATGCAACTGCAACCTGTTTAGTGGCCCTATACTAGAGTGACAAACCTCTTTGGAAGGGTGCATGCAGAAACTGCTGAAGGTGCTGCTTATAGGTTATATTATAATATTTTTTTTTAGTTAAGGGGAAGAGAGAAATGGGGGGGGCACTCCGTGAAAGGTCATAAGCTTCACCTCGAACACCTAATCCTAAAACTATGGTAAGCCCAAGACTAATCCTATGTTTAAGCATAGGTTTAAGCCTAAGCCTAATGCTTCACAAGAGACAAAATGGAAACTTCATTCCGGTGAGCAGGCAGTGCTAGCGTAATTTCCGAGCATAGTGGGTCCAAACCACCCTCTCTGAACTCAAAATCGACACACACTGATAGGTGGTTCGATGTTCGATTGAACCTGGTCACGCAGTTCATTGTCTTCGATATACTATGCATGAATTACATTTTATTTCACCCCCAGAAGTTACGGTAAGCCCATATGCTATCCAAACTGAAGTTTTCATTTTGTTCACAAGAATGGCCCCTCTAACTTAATTTTCCCCATGATCGTTTTCAACTTTGTCACGACACTGCTCTAACAGTTTTTAAAGATAGCATTGGTATTATTGCTTTTCTCCAAGTTCCTCTCTGGAGAGCAGTGCAGTTTTGGAGCTGAGAAACGTTCCACGATGAAACTCTCTCCTTGCTGAATGTTCAGCGTATTTGAGATCAGCACTTACATGTATTTAGGAACACAAGTTTTAATATCAAAACAGCCAAGTGGTAAATCTATAAAAAAAAATTCGGCAAAATCAATGGTGCCTTGGGAAATGACTGGAATGGTTGTAATCTGCACCTTGTTAGTGTCGTCTTCTTTCCTAGTATAGATTGTGGGCATCGTCTTCTTTCCCAGTGTAACTTTCCGTAGATGTTCGTCACTTCAAGTTCGGGATCATAGTTAGGTCCCTTAAGTTTACAAATGCTCATACTTCTCACTATAAAAGCTTGGTTATGATCTTTTCTTATCCTAATAATAACTATACCAATCAGTTGTCCTTTGAAGGCCTCCCGAGTTCCACTTGCTCTGCGTGCGGAGAGTGCGCTGGCTGCCCGATGCCTCCACACGACTGTTGCCCGAAAGGACATTGACAGTGCCGCCAAATACATCGGAGCTGGAGCTGCCACCGTCGGTGTCGCTGGATCCGGAGCTGGTATTGGAAACGTATTTGGTGCTCTCGTTATCGGATACGCCCGAAACCCCTCGCTGAAGCAGCAACTGTTTTCGTATGCTATTCTCGGATTTGCCCTTTCCGAGGCTATGGGACTTTTCTGCCTCACTATGGGTTTCATGATCTTGTTCGCCCTCTAAATTGTTAGTTTTGAATAATTTGATCATCCTCATGTTTATTGTTATAATGAAACTCGGATGAATTGTAGTTGAGGAGTATAGGCTAAGATGAAGAGTCATTCAGCATCTTGTTCCTACACGATATATAAACGTATGATTTCCAGAGCATATTATCTAGTAATGAATATGCAACATGAAGTTATGAATCATGAAATTAAAAGTAATATGGCCTGTGAAACATACGTCGAGAATGGCTATTCTTTTCAACACCACAGCTGTGTCTATGTTCGCAACATAGATGAGAAGATGTGTCCGTCGCTATCTCTGAAAGCTTCGTATTTTAGTAAAGATTGGAAACTAAGTGAATAATTGCTGACAAGAACGCAAATGCTATTCCAAGCCTTGGTGGTGTCCTCATTTCTCTACTTCGACGTGTAGTGGAGCGTTGCTAGTTCATAAGATACCAGACTCATAGTATTGATGTTCTAGCCATGTCCGGAAGTTTATCTCCCAGCATGCCGTTCTTCACGCAAATGGTAGAAGTTCATTTAAGTAGGAGATGTACGGAAATAAAATCTAAAGTGCACTCATCTTCATTATTTTCTTTGGAAAGGCACTATTCCACTCTCACGGAACCAAAAACTTCGAGAAAAGATTTTTTGGCTGAAATTTGGCAGAGGGAGAGGGGGGTTATTACTTGAAGTGCTGAACACGGGTACCGCACCCAGTTTGTACCGTTACCGCATTTTTGGAGAGTTACCAGAGTGTGCTGTAGATACGGCATGTTACAGAATCTGCTCAAATGTTGCATGAAGGGGTGCTGAATACGAAAATCGCGTCCGTTTTTCTCTATATCCTTTTCTAAGTAGCATTACGCCAATATAACTGTGCGGAACTGAAAGAAAATGCCGCTTTCGCTAAGAAGACGGCAGTGTCATAGGAGATGATGTTGAATGGGTAGAGACAAAGAGTTGGTTCCCTTTGTGAACGGAACCTTGGGTGGTTCAGTGGTAAATGAATGAGCAGGGTCAAGCGTGGGGTCAAGCAGGTCCAATCTTTACTAAGATACGAAGCTTTCAGAGATAGCGAGGTGGGGATGGGGTAAGTAGAGGTGTGGCTTGACCATTGAATATAAATTCATGATTGTTTTATGATATGACAAATGACGGCAGCGTATGAGAGAAATCGGCTTCAGCGTATCCACGGTTTCGATTCTCGGCGCCTTCAATAGATTTCTGCACTGGTCGGAATCACTTCAGAATCAAATGTGGAGTAAAGAGGGTGGAAATGTTAAAAAATGAAGTGTGGGTTGCGTGATCGATCACATGCAAGAATTCGCCTGCAGGGCCCGTCAGAACGTGAAATAGTAGGGTGACTTAGACCTCGTGCTTCTTCATCCCCATTATCGCAACCCAATTGGGTTGCGATAATGGGGATGAAGAATTATTGCTTGGAGCTCTATTACGTGAAGATAGTGAAATTTCGGTAAAAGGCAAACTCTCTTCATGGGAGTTGAAGAAGTGAAAATCTCGCAATTTGAACAGATGGTGAAAATGGAGTAAATCTATTTGGGAAATCACTGTGAAGCAACTTGCAGATATCACGAAAAATTTTCTTCGACGAATTTTAGCTGAGGAAATTTCCCACTTGAATACAAAATCTGGCTTCATGATGTTCGCTCGATTTCCCATCGAGCTCCCAAAAACATATGAAGGTCTAGAAATTTGGAACTCTGGTAGAAGATAGAGCTGATCGTCCTCTATCTATACGTAGGAAAGCATTTGCTGATTTTAAGTAAGAGAACTTCAGTACGAGATCTAAGAAACCCTAGTTTTCCACAAACTGACGTCACCTGTAGGCTAACTCTCGCATGTATAATCCATCGACTTCGCTTCCCTCACTTCATTTTCAAACCGTTAAATCCTTTCTACTTTACACTAGATCCTGGAGCGGTTCCAACTCGTTCAAAAATTTCTTGGAGGCGCCGGGAATCGAGCCAGTGGGCGCGCAAATGCTAACGCTGAAACCGATTCCTCGCCTGCGCTGCCAACCAGTCCTGTTTTGACACGTAATGAAAATCGGCTTCAAGGTTGTTTAGTTCCAATTTTGGGTTTCTAACGTGTTTCTTTTGTGTCTTCTTCCTTGAAGCTGTTCAATGTACAGAGAAAACATGTGAGAGCAGTGGGGGGGGGGGGGGGTCGTGAAAAGGTGGGGTTGGACGAGGGAATAGGGTGGGGTCGCATTCAGGGTCGGTTTTTCCTATCGTCATGCTTGACCGTGTGAATGAGTGAATGCAGAATGCAAGAGTAAAAGCAGAAAGCTAAAGAATAAGAGCTTTACAAAAGCTTTTATTTGCTACTGCTGACAACCTTGCACCGTCAGTGCTAACTTGATGACTGGTGAGTGAAGAGTAATTGTGCTGCGGAGCACTGAACACACCCATTGGGATCATCGAAAGCCGTTGATATGTTGATTATCAGGTTCAGCACCTCAGGCAACCTTCTGCAAAGTTTGAGAAGATTCTGTAACATATCGTGTTTACAGCTTACTTATCGCAACCTCAGGAAACTGTGGTTGCGACACGAAATGGATACCATGTTCATGTTCAGCACCTCAGATAACCCCTTTGTTCTGAGTTTCAGTCAATTTTTTTCGGAAGTTTTTGGGTCAGTGAAGGTGGGGCAAATGAAAGTAGTTACATTCAGCTCGCCATCAGTAGGAGAAAAAGGGCTTCACTACAACAGAACATTGGAACAGAACAGACCTAGCTTAAAGGCAGCACTAACGGAAATTTTCACTTCTGAAATGAGTCGCTTACCATGTCGCCGGCCGCTTGACGACCGCAACAGTAAGTTGAAGGTTTTGAATTGTCGCCTACCTGCGAATATACTGCCGTGGATACATCTGCCGCTCTGGACATTAGGGTTCCATCGCGCCAACTAACCCCGTTGACAGGGTGTGTGCATGTGGTTCAGCGGAGGCTTGTTTATGAAATTCGTACCATTTGTAGGGTCTCGTGGCGGGACCCATCACGGAACACTCGTCCACGTTGTGGACACACATGAAATATCGCCATCATTTTCTGTGTCTTTCGCGTGTTTCACGCTACTTCATCGTTGTCAATGAGTTTATCGTCCCTAAAAACCCCGATATACTGCGGAATCTTCAAACCAAAAATTTCCGTGAGTGCTGCCTTTAAGAGAACATGTAAACCTGAAGAGCCCTTTTCATGAAATAGATGAAATTAGTGTCACAACAGGCAAACAGTTATTTCCTAGAGGACTCAGGCATAAGGTGCACTTCATGTCGAAAATACTGAGCCTTCCTGTATAAAGCCTAAAGAAACGTTGTTGTGGCAGGATAAAATCTGAGTGGTTGTGCATACACACATTCGAAGGAAGCGCCCATGATAGTTTTCTTGTCTCAGATGCTAAGTGTTTATGCATCTGATCAATCATCGCCGTACATCGCCTGGATGACTCGTAGCATGAAAGGGATCATTGTTTTACATGCCACCAGTCTCCTTCATCGCAATGAAACGTGTTCTTACACTCAATTAATTTCACACGTAATGCTTTACAATCCTTCTCAATTCGACCGCTCTTTCGAGGAACCGATCTAGCTGCTCCCAAAGTTGTATTTTACGAAAGTATGGACAAAATCTATCTGTATTCATCGTGGTTGGAAGCAGGGGTGTGCGTTACAAGAGTTTTAGGTTTTGCTAATCCGTTAAGTCGTTACGTCAGGGGGGAATGGCCGTTATGCGTTGATGCGCTAATCCGGTAATTTGTGATAGGTATATTAAATATCCCAAGCTCTAGTAAAGTTACATGTTTTCTCACCAAGAGAAGTGATCTAAATACAGAGATTGAGATGGTGAACTACAGACGTGATCAAACTGAACAAAAAAAAAACTTCGAGTTGGGGAAGAAAACAAAGCTTATGAGCATGCTGAATGCAGTTGTTCAAGGAACTGATAGCAATCGCATGTGTTCCCAGTGTTGTCCTCAAAACACTCAACAATCGTAGTTCTAGCCTCCATGATCTCAATTGGTTCCCTGTCATTTCTTCGACAGCGACCTATGTAGCAAGAAGTTGAGCAAGGCGTAAATGCAGTCCTCAAGGATCACATTTGAAGAAATCTGGATAGCTGAGAATTCGGAGATATGATAGCCTTCGTGCTCTGCGTCAAGAATACCAGTTTTGAGCTCGAGCAAAAACATTGCCAGGTCTTTCGATACAACAACCTTGATAATCGATTTCGCTTCATCAATAGAAACACTGAAAAAAAAAGAACTAGCCGGATTGATAACTAGTGATTGATAGAGAAAACTCTCAGTTATGAATGCTTCCGCGCCTCACAGGTTGTTACATGAGCACGTTTATTGGCCTAACGTTTCGACTATACGTCTTCAGAGGCCTGGAAGCGGTTCAAGGTGTTATTAATTTACGACTTAACCTATCAAACGCCTCCTCTCCCAGTGCGTTCGACTCGTTTCAGTCAAAACACTGTGAGACCCGTTGCAGAACTCTATTTAATGTTATGATAAGAAAACATTTGAGCCAAGTGCTTTCAGAAATGTGCTTTAATGAAGTGGCTCCCAGAAATTCTTCTGGTTCGAACCCAAATTACGAGTTTCCAACTTTTTGGAGTGGATCAGGTGAAACCGCCATATTTTTCGCTCATGAGAAACAAATTCGAACGCCGTTTACATTTTTTTGAATGACTGTTTCCTTTTCTACTATGCACAACATCCCAGAGATCCAACTAGTCGAATGTTCCTGTTCTGAGCAGCTTCTGCGCACCTGTCTGTTATACAGACCATTGTGACCCATCCTAAGGACGGAGGTTATCATGTTTCTGTGACAAATGTCCCCAGGTCCAATTAACTATTCCCACTAGTTCAAACAAGGATTAACTTGAAATTTATAAAATTTCATGAGTATGCCCCAAACAAAGTATTTTACAGCTATAGCCTTTGTATTTGCATTCACAACAAGGTGACAGTGAAACTCAGATAACGTCAAGGCGCCGCAAGCAATGGCGGACCTATCTTCTATAGGATATGATGAGCTATTGCAACTTCATCCAACCGATTCCTGATCAACTACTGACACTCTAACGGAATGAATTTCAAAGGATTTTTCAGGTTTTTCGTTAAATCTTTGGTTCGTTACGTTACTCGAGAAATGGGCGTTACGCGTTAATGCGTCAATTTCACATGTTAATAACGTACATACAGCCATGATTGGAGGCATAGGATCGCGGCTAGATCTTACGAGATCCATTTTTTTGTTAGGGTTGCTTCTAGGTACCCGCAAATGACCGGTGGGAAGTCGGATTTTTCCGTTATTTATAATTTATACCATTTCCCGAATGTTTTACATCGTTATGCGTGAAGATTCTTCGTAGCAATTGATGTAAAATGTCACGTCGAAGGAATGGCTTGTTTTTGACGTTCCACTTTTCATGGCAAGCAGTGAGCAGTGATTCTGGCAAACAATTAGTGATCAATGAACACGAGACCAACTTCGGTCGTCGATTTTTTTCCTAACAAAAATGGCAATGAAGTTAAATTTATGGCCGCATGTTGTTGTAGGGGAATATACATGTTCAGTTTTCACTGTTTTGGGCTTTGTGATTCGAGCATGGCTGCACGCACATGAGACGAATTACTTGGATTAATCCCAAAAACCGCCACCCATTTGAATTCGTGGATAAAATCCCTAGAATGATTTCGGCAAGTGTTCAAATTCAAGCGAATGCGAGTGGAGTAGGATCTCCTCTCAATTCTATGAATGTTCATGTTCCAAACAATCGCGTGAGTATACATAGACTTGTAAGATAGGTGTGATCAGCAATTTCGGCTGCTTTTCCTCCATCGTGGTTGGTTTTTTTAAACCAAACTGGGGAGATTTTTTCGGAAGGTTAAAATTAAAATGGAGGTTTCTCACTTGGCTTCCAAAAAGATGTGAAAGCGCAGAAATTTGAAACTCTGGAATTGAACGCAGCACACAATCCATTTTGTTCCAACAATCCACTTCGTTGAGGTTAGCTGCCAATATGCCTCAAACTCACCCATTTTTGCTATAGCAACGAACCCCGATCACCTCATAGTCTACTGGCGCCTCACCTCGTTAAGGTCGCCAAAAGACTGTGAGGTGAGGACGTTGAAGCTCTGTACCAAGTGGGAAGGTGGTAGGAAGTCTCAACACCAAACTGTTCAGACAAGACTTCATCTGACAAAGCAGTTGTGCTTCATTGAGCATAAAACTGTTTTCCTGCTGAAATCTCTAGGTTGTGCATCTCAGCAAACCCTGAACTTCAAAAACTCCTTTGAATCACGTAACAGCTTGTCTAGATCCATTTAATGAAAAAAAAAGAATGAACTGTACACACAGAAACTAAGCCCGTTACTGCAGGTAAATCCTTACGATTGATCCAGTTAATGACAAAACGATGCACATTTACCTCCTGCTTAGCCAAATGCAGATTTATGAAGAATACCTATAGGTACAACCATTTCGTTGAAATCAGTAATTCAATAATATACATTTGTACAAGTCACAATAATTCACAACGACTACTAGTTATCATTAACTGATTTGCTGTATAGAACTCCGTTTACTTATCACATCAAGAGGGAAGGAATGACGAACCGGATCCTCTGCGCCACGTCGACGCAATTCAAATTCGCGTATGATGAATCGTACCGAGTCAGTGGCGGAAGAAACTCGGCGTGGACTTCGAATGCACGACGCCGAGTGAGCTCGTGCTGCATTCACAGCAGGAGCAGCTCCAACTCCGTTAAATTGAGGGGCGTGACGATGCCGCGACGCTTCCAGAACACCAGCGAACGTGTGCAGCTGTTCCATGAACCCCTAGAAATAAAAGACTCGGCAGTAATACAGCCTGAGCGACGAAAAGCTACATTTTCAAGTCGCAAGTGAGGCGAGCCTAAGTTAACTGCAGACTGGAGTAAAATGATGCTTTCATCGACGAATCGATGATCCTCATTGTACTAACAGTAGTAACTCAGAGTAGGCCTCATGCGGTGGGCGCATGGTTAACCAGTCTTATGTTGGAGATGATATGCAGGAGTCGGAATGATGCTATAGGCCGTAAAAGGCACTCAGTTCTCACTCTACCCACCTTTATCTCTTGTACAACAATAAACATATTATCCTCTGAACCACTAAGCATTATTGTGCATACAGACAAGATGACAAGATAAGTCCAAGAGCCTAAGGCGCCACCGGCGGGCAGCCAGAACTCACACGGACCACTCCGCCCGAGTGGTTCGTGAACTGCACTTTCGGACTCTCCGAGAATGAGGTTTTCGTCACTATTCTAAGTTTTGACGTACATCATTGGATTCAGCGTGACAAGGAAGTCTACAGTCTAACCACATCTACTACCCACGAAACGAGATGACATACTGCCTTTAGGCACACATCCAATATATATAGGAACTGGGATGATAAGCTGTGAAGAAACCAGCGCAACACCCAGATAGAAAGATCGACTTCGCATTTACTGCACACTCTATACATACCTATGATACTGAAGGAAATTGCAGCGTGAAACATCCAGGAAGGCAACAGTTTTTAATTCTCACTGTTCTAATTGTTTAGCAAAGTCTTGTGCGCCAAATAAAACTACACTGCTTGAGACGTCAAGAGGCATCGGCATGTATTATCGGTAACGGTGGCCAGCTGATAGTCCCAAGGTCTCGTCTCCGTCTCACCACTACACAAGTCATGAAATGACTAGTTTGCTGTGAGACTATGGACGTACATATGGTATTGAGGTGTTGTAACACTTCTCCATATTCAACAGGCTTCGTGCAACAGCAGTAAATGTGAGCAACAAGCACAAAAGATTCCTCCAATGATACAAAGGTAACTGTACCAGCTAATTAAATACCAGCTAATGCAATCTTTTCTAAAGAGGAACGTCCGGTTTGCTCTGCCCATCATGCGAACTGCAGGAGATTCACAAGCATTAAAGCAGGAAGACCAGGTGAAATGGATAATCCGCTCAGGCTTTGAAAACATTTCCGATGTTTGCGTCGACCACACAGACGTAACACCGCTACCTACTGAGCATGGATCACTAACCAATGCGCAAAGTTATGAGGAATATAGCGACTTTGCTAAATGCTGGATGTGCTGAGTGGACATTGCTCATGACGTACAAAAAAAGATGTAGTCAATTCATTTCTCGTCCCGCATTTGCAGTTTCAAAAGTATATATTCGGAAGACAAAATGCCTGGCTACCACCATCTAAGGCTGGCGCTATCGCCTATGTAGACTATGCCACCCCGCATCGCCGTCACTAGTGGCGGCGGCCGCCGATCGCCAACATCGGGGAGCAACGCAATCGATAGGCACCAACATTAGCGACGGACGGTCGCCAGTGTTGGCGATCGCTCGTTGCCAACTTCTGTGGCCGCCGCGATGTCTCTCCCACAATCAATAAGCACCACTGTCGCTAGCGACGGCGACGCGGGGTGCTACACTCCACGTGGAGTAGAGTGGCCATACTGTATGGCGCCGACCCAATACCAAGTATGCACAACCCCCTTCATCAGAACTACTACTGGAGCTCTGGTTGGACGAAACTCTACTGACTGAACATTTCACGTGTCCTCCATAGTTTGTCTGTACAAGGTGCGGCAAAAGTATTGACCGCCTTTTGTGATACATAGATTATATAGAAAATCGAAATTCGATGGAAGACCAAATGTGACCGTTCTGCTGCCTAGGATCTTGAGAACAATGTGAAACTAAGATACAGGGGGAGATTATAGGCTACTTTTCGGCTGGGATTATCGACTGATTTATCGATTATATCGACTTTAATGATTTTTTGTTATTTTGCCCAGGGGTCGGTGGGGACATACAGTGGGCGGCAATGGCCGTGGCCCATTCGCGGCCTTGAAAAGGACGCAGCGCGACCGCGTCGCGCGCACCGGGATCGGTGTCGTCGCCGCCGGAATCCTATTTCTAGGTTCCTTTCTTCCCGATTTGCTCGAAAATCCTTAGAATCGAGTGGAAAAGCTGCTAGAAATTGCATAACAGCAGCAGAATACATAGGTTACGGCGCGCGGCGGGGTTGCGCGACATCCTTCTCAAGGCCGCAGATGGGCCAACGCCATTGACTGGGATTCCTCAATTCGCTGAATACGAATATGACCATTTAGCACGAAATATCGATTTTATTGATTTTTTGGCGCTTCTGCCCAATGGAGTGGTGAAGGAATGTCTCCTGGAGTTCCTCGATACGCTGATTATAAATATGACAGGCAATTTGTACAAATACATCAAATCAATGTCACCAAAATGGCTTCGCTAACTTTTTCCCGAAAATTATGGAGATTTTAATGAATTTATCGGTGATAGTAATTGGACTTAGCAGTGTGATGTAGCCAAGGTAGTAAAACACCCGAGCGAAGCCGGATACGGCAGCTAGTTTTGAATAAAAATGGGAAGGATTTCAGCGAAAAATGTAAATACGAAAGGCAGCTCGCAAATAGCAACGGCAGTATCCTGAGAACATGCTAAGACTTCCTGGACATCTTTAAATATGTAGAGCACCGTGAAATTAAGTTCCCGAAATACTAAGGGCTAAGTGGTTGGGCAAAGGTGACCAAACGGTCTCATAACTGTTCCTACAATGACTCAGCAAAATACCACACATTTTCCGCAATAGAATTACTTACTTTGTTGGGAGTGATGCAATTTCTTCTTTTCTTCACATATGCGAGTGCATGCTCCAAACTCCACCCATACTCCTTCATGGCGTATGCAATCACCGTCGAAGAGCTGCGACTGATACCCTTCTTGCAGTGCACTAAGCACACCTTACCCGATTCTCTAAAAAGGAATGTCGGGATTTTTTTGCTCCTTTTTCAAACCGAAAAGTAAAACAAAACTACAGACTTTGCTTCCTTTATGAAGCTGTAAGTGAGGTTCCACTGGTTTAACAAGTTGGTGCTAGCGTCGTCAGGGACTGAGATCTTCACATATTTAAAATGCAGTGGAAAAAAGTTGTCCACTTCACGAGTCATATTCAAGATATAGCCGACACTGAAAAAACAGATTTGCTTGGTGGAGTGGAGAAAAACATTAACTGATTGTTGTATATTTGAATTCTCGCACTTATTTTTATTAAGTTCCTCCCAGTTTGAAGCATTCCACTCAGTGCCAAGTAAGAGGTAAGGGAAGATACGGCTCGGTTTATCCATTTGACCCAAAATTACCAGCATTTCACGGTCAATAAAATCCTGCAATTGTGTATGCTCAAAATTTTTCTTCGCTAGGAACTCAAAAACATTCAAAAAATACCTTATGACCATCGACGCAACCAACACGTTCTGCCAACGCTTCACGGATGTCACGACTTGTTACACTGTCCAAGTCTACACTCTGCATGATTTGCCGCAATTCCCGTCGCAACAATGCTTCCTGAAGAGAATCGCAATGATGGATATGTATAGTCACCCTCATTTCAAAACGTGAAACACATGATGAGATCTGAATGTGGTTTCCAACTGGCACAAATTGAGATCATAAATATGAACTAAAAAAAAAAACAATTTAATCTCATAGAAAGTTGCAGAAGAAAAAATCCGAACCTTTGCCTTTCCCTCTTCAGAGAGGTAATCTCGCACTGTATCTGCTTTCAACTCATCTTCCTCATCAAATTCCAACGGAGACTGTTGCCTTGAAAATGAACGCTGATATTTAATAAAACCAATGAAAACGTTCAAAAAGTGACAATTATGAAGTGCAAAATCAGCAATAGTAAGTGTACCCTTTATGGGCGAGATAAAGAAAATTGAACTGACCACTGAGCACAAAGGAAGTCAGGTGATGATATACTGTCCATGTAATGCTCAGTGGCAGTGGCTGGTTCACGTAGTCTCCTCGTTTCTCGAAGAGTTCCATCGAGTTCTTTGTGTAATGACTGGAAGACGAACCTGAAATATCAGAATAACAATCAAGTGCAGGAGCAGAAGCTTTATACATACACTCACTTTGAACTGTTCCTCTACTTAGAAACTACAAACACTAACAATGGACAAATCCATATTGTGCACTTGCACTCAGTCCGTCCACATTCTGCTTATTGAAGCTTCACAGAGCCTTAAAGCGAGAAGGATAGGTTCCCTAATAGTTTTGCGAACTATGGAACGAGTGACGATGCATCGTTACGACAGTCACAGAACTTCTTGCATCGGATCGAACTGCGATAAAGTGCAAATGCGACCAATATATCCGAGCGTTTTGAGCAGGTTTTCCCCACATAGGCACCCCACCTATATGACACACTAGATCACGAGGCGTAATAAGGTGACAGTTCGTGGAACACACGAAAGGACAAAGCAAAAATCGACAAAACACTTCATATAGCGCTAAGATAGTGTTAGTAGGTTGAGTCATCGCAAACTGCATGAAAGAAGTCAAGTTATAATCGCAAGGCAGACGATTATGAAACTCCAAAGATTTAAGAGCCTAGTACCTTATTCAACAACACACTACAACGTGGTAAAGGTTGACAACTTCAATAATCGAAAAGTTTTCGCTTGCAACGTAACAACTCTCCTCAACTGATTACTTGCAGCGGTATTAGCCAGCAAGGAAGAGAAGACTCAAGTCACTAATTTCGATGGAGTCAGAACATTGTCAATATTCCAAGCAATTATCGACCAATTCGCGACAAAACCAGTTTGTAAATTTTAAAAAATCAATTGCACGACAATTTTTGAACGAGCTGTAGTGAAAAAAGCAATAGAAGGCAGAGACGAACACGGCTTATGAAACTAATTCAAAATATTACCACATAGCCTGCACCGAAACTGGTCGGAAGAGTAGGGCATTGTCAGCCTTGCTGCACGATCCGGATCCATATACAGCAACTCCTCCATCACCGGCTAGCTCGACACGACTACACCACAGTAACGGCAAAACAACTCCTATCCTGAAAAACCCATTTGCCATATTTATTATGCGGACGCCATACAAACGCTAGAACCCAGCGTTCGTGATCTAACAAGGGAAGTGCACGAAATTAAGCTGCTAATCCGAGACGAGACCTATACGGTTAGAGAGCACGTCCAACGTAATGTTAGAGGCTATACTTGGAATCTGCTAAGTGGTTTACAGAAGCCAAGAGTTCCACATCGATGATCTCCAACCGTGCTGATAAGGGAGGGATAATCCGGTAGTCTGGCATACATTTCGCTCCTTTCGTAGCGAATTGTAGAATGCTCTGTGCAGCGCGCGACTCTGATTTCAAATCAGTTTTTGCCTTCCCCGAATCTTGTCTCTATCAGGAGTTATGCCCGTTTTTTCGCAGGGCCACACCACAGGGCAGTGCGTGTGTAGGGCGCACGGTTAGAACGCAGCAGTGGACATAGGATAGCTACGGGGTCTCACAATATCCTCTCAATTTCTGCAAGTAGGGGTGATTTCAGATGCTGACCACGATTATCAACTTCATTTTGCATGAACACCAAGATCTTCTGCCATTTTCCTGTCGAAATCGGCAATTTTTCTCGGTTTTCTGAGGTAATTCTGAGCTTCTGATAACTATTTAGCATATTTCAAGTATAGGCTGTAACATCATGTAGGACAGGCATTCCAACATTATAGGTCTCGTCCTGGGATGATAGCTTAAGTTGAAGTATTTCCCTTGTAAAAGCCAGCTGAGATTAACGACTGCAGCAAAAATTTCAAGCTGCGAAATATTCGATTGCTGAAGACACTAATTCTGTGCAATTGACCCGTTCGCGACAAGGTGCACGAGCAGTCTCGAACACACATGCATGCTTAGGCAAGCGCGTTTGTCTCACGTGATAGTGCACACCAAGTTGCAAACGTGTGAGTTCCAGGTTGGTGTTTCTGCTGGTGTATTTTATTGGAAATTGTTGTGGTTTTTCCAGAGAAATATTCTCCAATATTCAATTAATAGAAAAATACTATAGAAAATGACACTCACTTTCGTTATGATGTGCTCTACATATTCGGGGATTAGATTATGGCCAGAGTAAGAGTGAAGAATATAATTGTGATACGCATTTTTACTGAGCTACTACTGGTGAATATTTCTATGCGAAAGACCAATCAAGCCGCAATTTCAATGAGCACAAAAAGTACGTGTGATTGTACGTAACCGTAATATGATTCACGCATAACATTCATCGTCTTACAACTCTTAGCACTAGCATTGTGAAGTACCATAAGATTTATTACCGTATACACCAAAATGTACTGACGCTTTTGCTCTAAATTGGCGAACAGATATTGCATAGCAACTGTTATCCCATTGTTTCCAGTTTGAACAAAGGAACATCGTGCGCTGAGAGAGTCCCCAGACTCCGCCGGTTGGGCCACGAACCAGCGGAAACGCCACACTGGCGACAGTAGAACGGATACGTGTTAGCTGATCGCCACAACCGCCGCTAGCGCCATTACGTCCCGACTCCGCTCGTCGCAATAACCACTCAAATTAGTACTGGAGCACGACATCTCTGGCATTCTATCATGATCCACCATTCTCTCTGATCTTTTTTACCTTGCGCTGCGTGCGTGCAGCGCGGACAGCAGCTGTTGTGATGATCGCGGCGATCGCAGCTGTGCCGGCGGAACCGGCGGAGTCTGGGGACTCTCTGAGCTGTGCAAAAACGTTTATGAAAAGGCCTTGAACATAGGTGGAATACCCCGACACACAGATCCGCCCACCTTCACTTTCAGGCCGGACCCAAGGGGGACCATCGCTTCGGGATGGGAGGGGACGGGGCAAAGCTTCGAAAATATAGCACTCCTTCGGTGACTTTTCGTCTCTATGTCTTCCAAATGTAAGAAGGATAGAATTTCAATGAGCTGTTGCATGAGCTGTGAAATGGTATATAACATGTGTTCACAAGTTTGTTCCTGGCATGAGTCGATTTCCTGCCGAAGTACTGGAAAATGGAAAAGTAGGGTTTGGTTGGGAGGCCGTCATGGACGAAAGGATGAGGATGGAAAAGAAGTACGATACTACGGTTATAGGGTAAGGTTTGCTCTTTACGGAGGTGCAGAATCTCGACATAACTTGCATCCCCCTGCCATTTTCGCCAAAGTTGACGAACTTTTAGCTACAATGATTTTCGTCGCCCTGCCATCGGTTCCAGGAAGAGGCAACACTGACCTGAAGCATTTTTGAGATTCTCCTCTTTGAGTAGTCTTAGGTCCTATATATTGTCACAACAGAATTTCTCTTCCCGAGGCTATAGATCCTCGTGAAGTCAGGGAAAATTGAAGGTATGCCAACTCTGCGCGCCTACCAAGCTCGGGCGAAGCACCCTGGGTGAAAAGTACGGTCCTTACACAATAGCCCATCACCTGAGCTTTTAGAAGTTGTCTGAAACAACTTGTTGTCTGAAAGGGCCTCTATATCGCTGCCATTTTCGTCAAAGTTCCGGATTTTCGAGATTTGGAGCCATTTTTCAGGATTCTCCGGACAGCTCGTGAAATGGTACGGTAATAGGCGTATTCAGCTCGTCATTTTGCGTCGATTCGTATATAAAATTCCTACATTTGTTTGTGGGAAACCCCATTTCTGAAAGAGGCGATGTAACGGGCCGTCTCCCTTGTCAGAGAAAACTCTTCTCATTTTGCACACTTATTAGCCACCATGGAGGCCTCCCAACCAGAGTTCGGCACAAGCTTAGCTCGAGCAGAAAAAATTACGAAGTCCCTTTGACCTAGCCAAGAATCTACGAAGCCCCCATTGTAAACAAGTTAGAACAAGTTTATGCAAAAAATATTGGTTTCGTGCTTTCAGTTCATTTTGACAAGTCCACATGGAGTTAACAAGAGTTGGCAAGTAAAGTGGCGGTGGAGCGCGTTAACACGCTGGCACTGTCAAATAATTTTCTAAAATTCCAGCTAAAATTCGAGAAGAGATGGAGATTCTAGAGGTTTTACCGATTAGTTTGATAGAGCAAAATTTTCTGAATACAGCAGTGCGGATAAAATTGGAAATGATTGGTTTGGAAGAAGTTATTTGAAGAAATTGTGTCCAAGTGGTGTGACCGTTTTTTAGCTATTTTTTCCGCTGTAACTGAATGAACGAGGCAATTTTTTTACTCACTGGAACGAGCGGCCTCTCCTCTAGCTAACCGCATCAGTACAATTGGAAATTTTTGATTTTAGAGAAAGTTGCTTGACGAAAATTCTCTGGACCGGTGCTGAACCCTAAATTTCAGGGTAAATTTAGGGTTCAGAGAATTCCGAAGCAATATCTCCTTTCAAAATCAAATAATTCCAATTTCCTCTGGCAGTTCGCAGTAGAGTCGTACTCGTAATCTCGTCACAAAGTCTGAACAGGATCTATTCAGTACCAACGTCGCTGTGGGTACTGCGAAGTACTTTTTCACCTATAACTCCTACCAAAATCAATTGAATCCGATTCTTTTGTGGATTTGGATAGAGCATTGCCAGCTGCAGCTATATGCCTATTTCCAGCCGGATCCGTGTAGGACCTCTCCTTTTATGAGTGCTGACAGCAGTGCTGTCGGCAGAATTTTCGCATGATTTCCGGTCAAACTCGTTTCAAAATCAAACAAATCCAATTTCCTTTGGCAGTTGGTGCTAAAGTCGTACTCGTAATCTTATTACAAAGTTCGAGCAGGATCCGTTCAGTACCAACAGTGCTGTTAGTACTGCAAGGTACTTTTTCACCTATAACTCTTACCAAAATCAATTGAATCAAATTATCTTTCAGAGTTAGATAGTACAATGCCATTTGCAATCATGTGCCTGTTTCCAGAAATACCCGTGCAGAACATGTCCCTTTGTAAGCGCTGGAAGCAGTGCTTTTGGCAGAATTTTCGCATGATAATCCCACAAACTCTTGCCAAAATCAATTGATTCCAATTTCCTACGACAGTAAAAGTGGGAGTATTATTCGTAATATTACTGTCAAATATGAGCAGGATCCATTCAGTACCAACGATGTTGTGGGTACTGCCGCGTACTTTTTCGAGTGTAATTTTTGAAACAAATATTAATTTTACTTTTATTTCATTCAGAATTTATGGAATGGATGAAAATTCTTAGGTTAAATCCCCCTATTTTGCTCTTCTTTCCAAAGGAGTGCATGATTATTCAACCAAGGTCCAAGTCTCAGGAACGAAGTCCCTTTTGCTCACGTCATCTCTTACGAAGCCCCGCTTGCCTTGAGTGAAGTCTTTGCCGAAGTCTGCTCCCAACCAAACTCTACTTTTCCACTTTCCAGTACTTCGGCGGGAAATCGACCCATGACAGTAGCAAATTTGTGAACACGTGTCATATACATATAGTGTATCCGAAACGACGAGTCGGCCCACGCACGCGGGGATAGAGAGGCGGCGCGGCTGGGGCGGATGCAGTTGGCTGCCACGTCGTCCACGTCATAGCCAAATCACTGGTCAGTACCATGAAGATAACGATGAAACGTGATACGCAGATCAGGGATGATGACGTGGAGCGCTGGCAAACGTGGCAGCTTCTCGATCCCCGCGTGCGTGGGCGGACTCGTCGTTTCGGACAGACTATACAATTTCACAGCTCATGCAACGATGCATCAGAATTCTATCCGTTATACGTTTGGAATTCTCAAACGAGGTCATGAACATGACATGAAATAAAAATAAATAAACTCAACCATTGAATTTACACTTAACCCCCCCCCCCGCGTCTTCATGCCCTCACCTGTGTGAGAGATAACCTTCACGACAACCTTCACTTTTGCGAAGGCTGTCTCCCTACTACTCCAGCTATGGCCTTGAAACTTACGTCATATTAGCTTTATAGTAGTCCATACCAATCAAAAGGGTTAGTTTGTCGACATCATGAGTTGAAACGACGGCAAGATATCTAACGTGATCGGCAACCTAAATAAAAGAAATACTATTCCCGCATCAAAGGCAGACTACTATCTACTATAACGGAGAAAAGCCTAGGAGGAAAGGGTGCTAATCAAGAGACTCGATGAGGCAAACCTGAGTTTGTAGCCGGACAGCCATGCTCATTTTGTCTTGGGGTCGCAAAATCCTGAGCATTAATTGGAGATGACTCTCGATTTCAGCGCCATTTGCGGACCCATGGGAACACGTTGGAGAATTGTCACTGTAAATGATCGAAATGAGTTCATCGCGTAATGCAAATAGTTACCTTATTAATGGTGTGAAGAAAAGGGTGGCGAACCTGTGAGGTAGAATGACAGCGGCTCCTCGAACAGCAAAGTAGCACTCTGACATGCTCCGATTTCTCGACGAACATCTTGAGTCATCAAACTCCTGCAAAACGGAAAAGTCATGGAAAAATTTACGATACCGGCTCGGAGGTGAATTCTCTCAGGCACAATACTTTCATTTTTGGCGTGTAATACGCAAGAAGTGTTAGTTAATATTCAAGAGAGCCGAAACCTCTCCTTCAACAATGAAAGTTTTCGAGATGAACTTATCGTCTAACAAGCTCTATACCAGACTCCAACCAATATACAGTACAAAAATAATACAATATTGAAGATCAGCGTCTACAGAAGAAATATTTTTTATTTATTTAAATATGGCTATCTTTGGATAGCCAGGAGAATGCTAAGAATTCCATCAAGATGTAAATGCACGCATATATGCTAGAGGGAACTCCAAGCGGCCGTGTGCAAGGAGAGGAACCGCGGCGCGGCGTGACGCTGAGGATCTCTGCTGCTGGCAGAAGCAGATAAACCAGAGCCACATGCAGAACCTCTGTTGCCTCTACCTAAAGAGCCGCGCCACTATCCCGCCCCTTGCACGCAGCCGTTTGGATTTGTAAAGGCACTGTTCTTCTTTTCTGAATAAACATTTTGGTGACACTACAAATACGCATTCAAGGTCGTTGCAAAGGAGGAAGGAAACAAGAGAATAGCATTGGTGGAAAGCCAGTTAGAACGTAAAAAACGCGCATTTTCATGAATTTGCTATTGGTAGAACGCTTTCCTGTATTAATGTCGCTCAAAAGATGAAGCGGTGGGAGTTGATCGATCCTGTTGATGGGATGCACCACCCATTCGACTTCAGCTAGAGATCGTAGAGGCATTGAATTCGTATGCCCCCTATATAGTGATTTACGGGGAGTAATCGATGTGAAAATTACCTAGCCTGGAGAGATGGATGGCTTAGCTGGCCATGGTTGCGATTTGCTCTTCTACTGGGTCGAGAGGGAACAATCGAACAATCAACAACAAACATCGTCATAATGTACTGCGACAAGGTATTAGCGATGAGTTCGGATAATCCGGATGCATCTGTTGCACTTTTGGAGAGAAACACATCGTGCATCGAATCCTGCTACCTTTACCTTATGTTAAAAGTGTCACACACAACTGCGAGACCTTGCGAAGGACTGCTTTACGTTCGAGGAATTGTTAGAATATTATAAATATGTGGGAACAATAACAAGCCATCCCCAATATTGGATGATATCAAAGAACCAAACATAGCCAAAGGTTTGCGACGGACGGGTGTTGATTGAAAAGACGTCAGCAGGTCCAACCAAGAAAAATAGTGTACATTTAAGGACTCAATTCGTCGATCCACCAATGACTCGCTTGACTGGGCAATGTCTTCGCAGTTAAGCCAGGATTTCTCGTTCTTCTTTCAATTCACAATTGTGATACTTCAACAATCCATGCAAGAAAGACAGCCCACACAGAATCAGAAGCGAACATTTTTGTGGGCGCCTTCAACTATCAACAAGATTTGCTGAGGTAAAGCATGACCGTAACCCAAAGTCTTTGTGTAGGGACAAAGACGTGACTACGCTCTTCTCCACGCAATTGCGCATGATTGTTCTTTTTTTGATGCCACTTCTTCATTCACAACATAATAAAGCTTTGAGCATACAGCGCGGTCTGAAGTCTAAAAGTTGTTCCCATTCAAAATAGAGTGTCTGGTTTACATGTCACCATAGATTTATCCCTTCAATACTAACGAACACTTCATCCCTTCACGGATGACAAACACTCAGAGAATTACGTGTGAGCACTGTTGCTTTCTTATATATAATAGTCTAACGAATCAGCGATCCACATTTAGAGGCTAGTACGAAGACTCTTCGAGCAGAAAAAAAAACTAGAACATGGCTTATAACTAAGCGGATACTAGTAGTACGATTGCAGTACCAAGCGTCGCTGTCAGAAGTCTGCACAGTGTATCATTTTTTTTACTTTGATCAAGAGGTACTTCGCAGTTCTTTTGGCATTCACTGCACCTTGTGGATAGCACAACTGGTTAAAAAACTCTCTGAGTGGATGGGGAACTACACATTCGGTCAAATGAATTGATCCACTACAATATAAGTGAATAAAAACGGATCAATTTCGGTGAAAACTTACCAGGACCTCACTTTCATCGCCGATTGACGGTGACGGCGAACGTTGTACTTGGACGAGAGACATTTCGATAATATAGACGCAGAAATAAGGCTTTGTTGGCAATGATGGAAAAGCTGTACAGCATTCAGAATCGCATGTGCCGAATAGGTTGTGGCACCGGTCGATGATTCACACCACAGTCATGGCACGACGCCTCTCTGCCTGCCAAATGGAAAATGTATCGAACGATGAACTGAACGGATTGAGTAAAAAGAACACGAGAAAACACTGCAGCTCACGCATAGAACGGATATGCTTCGAGGACAACGCGAAAGCACGTGACTATCGAGTGAAAGCTGTGCCCAGTGACTGGAGCTATCCCTGGGGGCATGAACAACAGAACCAGGGCAGAATCCCGAGCAGCACGATGAGAACGAGTAAAAAGAAGTGGGAAGACCTGATTGGGGATGACGATGCGGGTGCGTGCGAGGCGCCGATCAATTGAACAGCAGGGTCGGTGCGGCGGCGACCACCACTCCATCGCGGGCTCCAGCCTCGGTTCTAGTTCTGCTTCCTGCGTGATGGACATTACGCACGACTGGACGAGTTACGCTGAAATCGAACAGCTCGCCATAACGTTTCATCATCTCACGAGTGTAATGTCTGCCTGGTTCTGCGTCAAGTGGTTGGCAAGTCTTTATCTCGTGAAAGAAGTTTACACAACACTACCACTTCTCCGGAATTCGGGAATCAAAGTGGCAGTTATGCATGGGTTTTGCTAGACACTTCTTCTTTGAACAGCAAATATTGACAAAATGGAAAATTCAGTCCGACAAGCAGGGTGCATTACCGTATTTTTTAGGCGTCAAATTGGATGCGCAGAGTGTGCGCTCACACTAGAAACACGGAACATGACGGCGAAATACAGAAATAGGGTATTTCGGCTGCATTCACTTGTTGGAACACTATGGCTGTTGTTACTGACGCATTTTCACATTTTCGTGGAATTATTCACATTATCACTTGAATAACTGAAGGCGTTACAATGTTCCCGCTGGTTACCCGGCGACAGCTCCAAAAGGTTTTTTTTTAAATAGGAATTCGCCAATGTTCCCTGCTCACGGCGACAGTGCTGAGAGGTCATTCTTCCCTTGTGCTTGATATGATACAGGACGCTGCATATTATTCCAAGCAACAGAGGAAAAAAGAACATGACTGGAAAGACCTGGTCTTGGTTTTCTTTGGAAAACAGAACTTAGGGTCCAGCGCAGCGCGCATAAGAGGGGGCGTGGCTTGCAAATTGCTGAGTAGAGTCTCAGGCAATAACTCCGGGTGACCCGAGAGGAGATTACAGGGTCACCCCCCGCGCTATCCTCGGGTCACCCGGTAATTCCCTCGGCTCGCCCGGTAATTCCCTCGGCTCACCCGGTAAGTTGCTCTCGGGTCAGCCGGTGGTTGCTCTCGGGTCGCCCGGTGCAGTCCTCTCGAGCCACCCGGTGAATCCCCTCGGGTCACCCGCTGAATCCTCCCCGGACCCCTTTCTTTCGACCAGCCAGGCCTATATATGCTAATTACTTCCTTCTTATGAAAGCAATTTCAGTGACAGTGTGTAGAAAAATATTCTCACATATTCATTTAGAATGCCTCATAGGTTCAAAAAACTTCCAAATAGTGAGAATTAACAACTGGAAGAAACGTTATAAGTAAACGTTATAATAAAGAAACCGTGTCAGAATAACCAGTGAAATCGAAATCATCAATAATCGTGAAATGACTGAAAAATTCCGCTATCGTTATGTGCAGTCCACGCCGGACCGATTTTCATTCTCATCCAGATTATCGTCGAAGTCAGTGTGCTGACGTTTCCTTCCCTTATGCTAAAATATATATGTCATCAAAAGTCAGTCAATTTAAATTGGGGTACTGAAAGAAGTTACATCGTTCGGGATCCACACATGGGCTCCATGACGTTTCTCATATTTATACGATCGGACATCCCTTCTGAAGAACTCAGTTGCAGGTGGACCGCAAATGAACATGGATTTAGAATCAACTTACAAGGCTTTCTGCAGAGCTTTAAACAAGTCTGGACGCCACTCTAAGCGGTCCTTCGCAAGCAATGTCAGGGCCTGGTTGCGCTCCTCGTCGGTTCGTCCGAATCCATAGTAGAAGCTAAAGAAGTTAGGAAGGCCTTGAACAGAACTCAGGAAAAGGATGATATTTAAAAACGGATACCTCGACAGGGGACCCTCCGCTCGCTGAAGGTCCAAGACGCCGTTCACGACACAGTCTTGCAAAGAATCGACGCGCTGTTCATTCCCGTGATCCACGAACTCTTCTCTTGCATATACATGCCCTAATAGACAATTTTTGGTAACTTGACCTGCACACTAAGACATAACGAGTGTTTATACTTCGGAGCGACGCGATAGTCGCGCCCCAGCAAACTGGTCAAATGCGATGGGTCCCGAGTGGATGCGTGCGCAAACAATGCTCGCGATGTGATAGTTGGCGTTTCCCGTCGCGGAGCGACGTCGCGCCGACCTGTTTATACCTTTTCCATGAAAAACAATAACGAAGCGACCAATTCGCGTCGCGTCTGCTGCAGTACGCGATGATTTCACTACACTCTAGGCTGGAGATGATGGTAGATGATGTATAATGATGTATAATAATATCGCGGACAGAAATGGTTATGGCAGCGTTGCAGTGATGGGGAGCATCTCGTGTATGACCTGCGACGTTCGTGCCTCGACGACGCGACGCGATGATGTGGCCGTCGCCGCGACCCCATCGCGTCGCGGAAAAGTATAAACACTCCTGTAGCCGTTACCTGGTATACTCTCTCGATCCTCGACGTATGGGTCCTGCTCTTCATGACGAATGCGTGAGAAGCTCGTACCTGTTCGTGGAATCGGAGTAGTGCGGCTACTAAACAATAAAATTTCGTACAATATCATCATATCGACCCAAATACTATACTCTTACCTTGAGTTCGCGAATGAATCGACTACTACATTTGTTGAAAAAGACGAATTCAGTGTATTCGGTGAACGCAGTATTGGCAGAGAAGAAGCGCGGAAGGCGTACGAAAATTTGCGCGCAGACATAATTTAGAACACTTCCACAGGCTAATACTAAAGAAATCAGTTGAGAAACTAAGCAATGAAAATGAACGGAAAAATCAAGGCAACTGGGAAGCAACTTCACAACTAATTGAAATCGAAGCAATCAAAAAATTGAAGACAGCCTTCATTGCATTGATTCCATTGTTAGCCTCGAGAAATCAGTGCGAGTAACAAGTTAAAACGTATTCTACTCGAAGAGTTCTCTGTGCTTCCTGCGTACGCCTACACTATCATGAGTTCCTGCGCTTGACAAGTTAGAACGTGTGCAACATGTCAACGTCAGCGATCGAAGAAGATCAAAAATCAAATCAGATCAAATCCCTTGTAGCCTCGTCGTCTCAGGACCCAACATCGCGGAGGCGCATCAGTCCTTCGGTCGACGTTCCTCGGGTGACCCGGTCCGCACGAAACTTCTCTCGGGTCACCCGGTAACGAACACGAGCGAAAACATGGTCGCTCGGGTGAGCCGGTCCGTTTGTAAACTCCCTCGGGTGACCCGGTAGCAGGCCACGCCCACAAATATGGTCCCTCGGGTGACCCGGCAGGATTAAATTTGCTCTCGGGTCACCCGGAGTTATTGCCTGAGGTGTTGGCAGAGTTCCAGAAGAATGTACGAGACAATGAGTTGAACATTATAATTTGTTTAAATTTAATTAAGGCTGCAGTTAAATTTTAGGGAAAATGGACGATTTTGAGAAATAAAACATCGATCTAGGGGTTATTTGACATGGTGATTACGAAAATGACATCTATTTTGTATCAAAATGCCGTTTTTGAGGTGTTTCAAGCGTATTCGGTAGGTACGATATCCCTCAGAAATGTATGAAACTTGATAAGATTATTTGACTTTCTCATCCCGAATTCAGTATCTGTTTTGCAACGTAATGTCCTTTTTCAACTATTAAGGTTTGAGATGTGTGTACTTTGCTTTCCTAAAACTTCTGGATTTGCATTTAAAAAGCATTTGAAGGAGGTACATTTGGCGTAAATTCACTCGCTTGATCCACTATCACTTTGGAATTTCGAAACCGCTGGGAAACTAGTTCATGACAACGAAGAACAAATTCTATGAATGAAAAGTTTGCTTCTGAGAAGGGTGGTGCAGTGCCTTGAGCGGAATTCCCTATGAATATTATTAAATACAGTGCGTTTCATAATTATAAGATCACCCCCAGATTTTGAGTTTTTCAGAGAAGCAGCAAGCAGGGGAATTTCCTGCCATGTGTGACAGATTCCCCACCTTGAGAAACCTTTGTAGCTGAAATTTTGTCCCTGTACCTCTCACTCTGTCGTTTTTATAAATACTTCTTACATTTCATACCGTTTCATAATTATAAGATCACTTGACGGAATCCAAATTTTTTTGAGAAAAATTGGAACACACGAAAATGTTATGATTCACACTTCCTCTACGTTTGTTAGCGATCTCAAAATGTAATTGAGTCGTACTGCAAATGGAATTTCCTAGCGTTATGGGGCCGTTACCGTGCCAAGCTTCCAGGACTGCTCGTTTCAAGCAATCGACAGCCCTAAACAGAGGTTGTTTTCATAACTCCACCTGAAAACAATGCTTTAGAGGTTCCACATTAGGTTTACACCAAAAACACATGCTGGACAAGGTAGGATTTCGATGTGACGCGGCCTCAACTGCTCCATCGTTCAGTGGCTCAACTGGGTCGCAGCAGTGTCCTGCTGGTAAATGTTGCGTTGTCGATGTCGTCCAGCTAGGAATGGTTGCAGACGTGCTTGTGACATCGTCCGCTACTCTGCAGAGTCCATGTCGCATGTCGTTCAGGCGCGCAGGCATGGCAGGATGCCTTTAAAGACCATTGCACCTCCACCTTCAAAATCGCGATGACTGAAGTTGGCAGAATCCTCACTAAGATCTCGCCATGGGTACCTGAACAGGTGTTTTCTGATAAATACCAACTCAACTCGAATGGTTCTACCAGCATCAGTGGTTCTATCAGCATCAATCATAACATTCTCGTGTGTTTCGATTTTTCTCAACAAAAAAAATTTGGATTCCGTCAAGTGATCTTATAATTATGAAACGGTATGAAATGTAAAAAGTATTTATAAAAACTACAGAGTAAGAGGTACAGAGACGAAATTTCGGCTACAAAGATTTTTCAGGGTGGGGAATCTGTCACATATGGCAGAAAATTCCCCTGCTTGCTGCTTCTCCGGAAAACTCAAAATTTGGGGGTGATCCTATAATTATGAAACGCACTGTATCAGTTCATTTAACATTTTTCACTCTGGGATCGCAGTCCATTCGGCTGTTGCATTCTTAGTTCCAGAAAATCAATATTAAGAAAACAAGTACGGAGTGGCGATGCGACAGCATTGTATCCTTGAGGTACGCCTGCAGGCACAGTACGTGTCTGCTAGGCATTTCTCACACCTCCTCTGGCGATGGATTAATAATCAATAGAAGATATAAATGTAGATGGGAAACATTTTAGAAAAAAGCTTATAAAGCATCCTATGTAGCGATGAGCTAGTAAGGCATCACACGTTATTATTCGTTAAAAACACTGAAAAATCTAATTCCAGGGATAAATTAAGTGAGAAGTAAGGAACGGATTGAAAATTTTGGACTTGTTCGAAATACGCACATTTTCGTATCCACATCTTTATTCTCCTCGTTTTCATTTATTTAATACTCTTGTACACAGGAACGGAAACTTTTTAAAGTTGAAGTCGGCTAATTTGACGAAAAACTTATGCACATTAACGATATGCGATCTGGAAATAAAACATATAGAACAGAATATCTACGGGAAGCTTGCATACAAAATATTTTAAAAACCCGTTCTATACGCAAAATGCTACATCACATTTACAAATTTAAAAATGATTCCAATTGTTTTAATTTGCTTACTTCAAAGCCTCAAATTTTTCAACGACTGTGGTTTTGTCGCATCTATCGTGAACAGCACTGACGCACTGGTAGTTCTGGTTGAATTATGCATTATGCCGTATATGCTTGAAACACCTCAAAAACGGCATTTTGATACAAAATAGATGTCATTTTCGTAATCAGCATGTCAAATAACCCCTAGATCGATGTTTTATTCCTCAAAATCGTCCATTTTCCCTAAAATTTAAACTACAGCCTTATTTAAATTTAAACAAATTATAATGTTCAATTCATTGTCTCGTACATTCTTCTGGAACTCTGCCAACACTCTACCCAGCAATTTGCAAGCCACGCCCCCTCTTATGCGCGTTGCACAGCGTGCGTATCCGCAGGCGCTGTGGCGGCATGGGCATGGGACCCTAAGTTCTTGGAGCCGGTTTTTTTTTTGTACCCGAGGACAGCATGAAGGGCCATGAATTGGATATGGCGTCAAATTTTAGAGTTTGAATTGATATTTGTTAGTAGCAGATGCAAGGTGAGTAAAGCATAGATTTAAATAAACAGTTTAGACACCAATGGCAACAAACGAAGGAGCCTAGAATAAAAATACAATGAACAATTACTGCTTAGAAATAAGTTTTCAAATATGAGCTGTTATAGACTGTTCGAAACGACGAGTCCGCCCATGCACGCGAGGATCGAGAGGCGGCGCGGCTGGGACGGATGCTGTTGGCTGCCACGTCGTCCACGTCACAGCGAAATCATTGGTCAATACCAGGGCTGTGCGTTACTAACGTAATGAATTAACGCATTAACGCGTAACGGCCATTTTTGGCCTAATGTAACGAATTAACAAATTAACGAAAAAACCTCAAAAAACTGTTAGAATCCATTTCGTCAATAGGCCTAATAGTATCTGAAATGTGTACTTTTCTCGTTCCACACAACCTTCTCGTAATGTACAGCAGATTTTACACGTAATCACGACGATGTGTAGTTTTCCATAGGCTGAAGGCATCCGAAGAACAATCTTTCATGAACATTTTACCATCTTAGCTTTCATGGCGGTGCGTATAGGTATATAGTTGTTGAGGTTAAATACACTAATGAGAACTTTCATGACTCTGCTACTATTTTAGAAACTGGATGCATACCTTGCGTAGGAGCCATAATTCTCTAGTGATCCTTTTGAGAATCGGAGGAGCAATAATAACATCTCGAAATCCCCTCATATCAAAAGGTTGGCATATAAATAACTTCACGCACCGGCACCTCAGTGCGAGCGTCTCTTCTCAACAACAGGCTTGATTCTGTCAGATCTAACCATAAGAACCAGCTTGACTGTAGAAAGCTTGCAAAAACTGCTCTATTTGCACCATAACATATAGAGAACTCCAAACGGACGCAGTCAAGAGTCAGGACAGCGGCGCGGCTCTCTTGGGCACAGTCATGGGAGCTCAGCATAGTGTGTGCCTGCGTCCCTGCCCATGAGAGCCGCGCCGCGATCACGACTCTTGTCTATGTACGTTTGCAGTTTCCCAGTTTCCTATACTTATGTATACTAGAGTTCTGGGATCTTGAGGTACGCCTGTGCGCCTTGTCCTTTGAGTTTCCCACTTTCTCTTATGAAGCCTAAGATTTCAGGAGTTCTCATCCGTTCCCATTGCCAAAGATTTATTGAGAACGTTGTGAAGCAAAATAACCTCACTCTTAACCAAAGGCATTTCTACCACTTGTCTTTTTTTCAGTCGTCTGAAGGGTGCCTATGTTTGCTTGCTTACATGCATTAAAGAGAAATTACATTTTTCATTGTTTTCGTCATGCTATAGGGCAATTTGTACTAGCTGCGTGCGTCAGTCGCGCATCAGTCGCACGCATCCATTTAGGAGAGATTTCTCATGAAGACCTGCCAACGCGGCATGTACATCCTCAATGGAATGAACGCGCGGTCACCCACATAAACGTGTGCGTCTGAGCTGTGAATGCGATGCGACTGGGCCCTATTCTTCATCATATGGACGCACGCGCGTCAGTCGCACGCATCCAGTATAAATTGTCCTTATACCACACATTCAGAGCCAGATACAAACAATGTTAGCATTTGCTTCAATTATTTGTTGAATCTGCAGCTTACTTGCTTTGAATATCAGCCAGGGAACTCGACTGCTTGTTTCAGCTGATGAAACCTAACAAAATATCCACAAGTCCGTCTTCTAACGAATTAACGGATTAACGGTTTAACGCTTTGACTCGTAACGACCATTTTTGGCCTAACGTAACGAATTAACGGATTAAAGAAATTTGAAATTGTTCTAACGCACAGCCCTGGCCAATACCATGAAGATAACGATGAAACGTGATACGCAGATCAGGGATGATGACGTGGAGCGCTGGCAAACGTGGCAGCTTCTCGATCCCGCGTGCGTGGGCGGACTCGTCGTTTCGGACGGGCTATAAACACATGTTGAAGTCCCTAAGTTACTATGATTTATTGTTACTAGCGCCCCTTCGGGACGCTAGAAAGTGGGGTGGGGCAGCCACTTGGGACATGTGCAAAAGCTTCGCACTTGGCAAATCTCTAGAAAATTGATAAAGAAATAGAACAAATTTTTAAATGGGCCCAAACATGAAGTCCTTCTCACGAGTTGAGTACGAGCATGAGAAGTTCCTTCTCCATCGTATGGCGTATTCGTGCGGATTCCTCACTATCGGGCCAACGCAGACGCGTTCTCCATCGGCGGAACTGTATCCTGCCGTTCCCCACACTATTGGACAAAGCGAAATCGTATCCGAGTGTTTTCCACACTTCTGGGCCGCAGCGGGCTTTCTTCCATCGGTGGACCCGTATCTCGGCGTCCGCCGCACCATTGGGCAACGGCGGGCCCTTTCTCCATCGGTGGACCCGTGTCTCGGCGTTCCACGCACCACTGGGCCACGGTGGGCCCTTTTTTCATCGGTGGACCCGTATCTCGGCATCCGCCGCACCATTGGGCAACGGCGGGCATTTTCTCCATAGCCGGACCCACGTCATGGCGTTTCGCACAGCACTGGGCCACGGCGGGCTCTTTCTCCATCGGTGAACCCGTTTCTTGGCGTTCCCACAGCACTGGGCCACGGCGGGCCCTTTCTCATCGCTGGACCCATGTCGTGGAGTTCCCCGCACCATTGGGCCACGGCGGGCCCTTTCTCATCGGTGGACCCGTGTCTCGGCGTTCCCCCCACCACTGGGCCACGGTGGGCCCTTTCTCCATCGGTGGACCCGTATCTCGGCGTCCGCCGCACCATTGGGCAACGGCGGGCCCTTTCTCATCGGTGGACCCGTGTCTCGGCGTTCCCCGCACCACTGGGCCACGGTGGGCCCTTTCTCCATCGGTGGACCCGTGTCTCGGCGTTCCACGCACCACTGGGCCACGGCGGGCCTTTTCTCCATCGGTGGACCCATGTCGTGGAGTTCCCCGCACCATTGGGCCACGGCGGGCCCTTTCTCATCGGTGGACCCGTGTCTCGGCGTTCCCCCCACCACTGGGCCACGGTGGGCCCTTTCTCCATCGGTGGACCCGTATCTCGGCGTCCGCCGCACCATTGGGCCACGGCGGGCCTTTTCTCCATCGGTGGACCCGTATCCTGGCGTCCCCCACACCATTGGGCCCTCGCGGGCCTTTTCTCCATCGGTGGACCCGTGTCTCGGCGTTCCACGCACCACTGGACCACGGCGGGCCCTTTTTTTTCCATCGGTAGACCTGTATCCCGGCGTCCTCCGCACTATTGGGCCACGGCTGGCCCTTTCTCATCGCTGGACCCGTGTCGTGGAGTTCCCCGCACCATTGGGCCACGGCGGGCCCTTTCTCATCGGTGGACCCGTGTCTCGGCGTTCCCCGCACCACTGGGCCACGGTGGGCCCTTTCTCCATCGGTGGACCCGTGTCTCGGCGTTCCACGCACCACTGGGCCACGGCGGGCCTTTTCTCCATCGGTGGACCCGTATCCTGGCGTCCCCCACACCATTGGGCCCTCGCGGGCCTTTTCTCCATAGCTGGACCCACGTCGTGGCGTTTCGCACAGCACTGGGCCACGGCGGGCCCTTTCTCCATCGGTGGACCCGTGTCTCGGCGTTCCACGCACCACTGGACCACGGCGGGCCCTTTTTTTTCCATCGGTAGACCTGTATCCCGGCGTCCTCCGCACTATTGGGCCACGGCTGGCCCTTTCTCATCGCTGGACCCGTGTCGTGGAGTTCCCCGCACCATTGGGCCACGGCGGGCCCTTTCTCATCGGTGGACCCGTGTCTCGGCGTTCCCCGCACCACTGGGCCACGGTGGGCCCTTTCTCCATCGGTGGACCCGTGTCTCGGCGTTCCACGCACCACTGGGCCACGGCGGGCCTTTTCTCCATCGGTGGACCCGTATCCTGGCGTCCCCCACACCATTGGGCCCTCGCGGGCCTTTTCTCCATAGCTGGACCCACGTCGTGGCGTTTCGCACAGCACTGGGCCACGGCGGGCCCTTTCTCCATCGGTGGACCCGTGTCTCGGCGTTCCACGCACCACTGGACCACGGCGGGCCCTTTTTTTTCCATCGGTAGACCTGTATCCCGGCGTCCTCCGCACTATTGGGCCACGGCTGGCCCTTTCTCATCGCTGGACCCGTGTCGTGGAGTTCCCCGCACCATTGGGCCACGGCGGGCCCTTTCTCATCGGTGGACCCGTGTCTCGGCGTTCCCCGCACCACTGGGCCACGGTGGGCCCTTTCTCCATCAGGGGACCCGTATCTCGGCGTCCGCCGCACCATTGGGCAACGGCGGGCCCTTTCTCCATCGGTGGACCCGTGTCTCGGCGTTCCACGCACCACTGGGCCACGGCGGGCCTTTTCTCCATCGGTGGACCCGTATCCTGGCGTCCCCCACACCATTGGGCCCTCGCGGGCCTTTTCTCCATAGCTGGACCCACGTCGTGGCGTTTCGCACAGCACTGGGCCACGGCGGGCCCTTTCTCCATCGGTGGACCCGTATCCGTATATAGTTGATTGGAAATACAATATATCATGCCTACCTATTTAGAGGCTTTTACTCTTTGTTAGTGCAGAAGCTTTCTCGAAACGAACGGATGTCGTGACTACACAAGCGCCGCGAGAATTCAGCAGGGGATGCAGCAATAGCACCCACCAGATGGGGCTACTGTGTAGGTCCTGCCTCGTCGAAGCTTTCGAGACGCTGCAGCTCTCATAGCACCTGTCCATCTCTTCCTGCAAGTACACACTGCGTCGCAGCAGTGGAAGGCTGGTTTTCCTGCTGCGTACATTGTGCAGCCTGAAAGCTCGTAAACACTCCCTTACTCCTATGCGCTATGCGGCGAGACCGCCAGCGAAGGTGATGAAATCACCATCCCGTGCATGCGGGAGAGCCAGCAGTGACGTAACTGCGGGTCCCGAAGCGAACGTGTCTGCGTCCATGAAAATCGGCCCCACAGTCTGCGCCTCAAGATTGCGGTGTCTATGAGTGCCGCCCCGTATCTCTAACCGCTCTAGCCCCCTTACGGCGCTTTGTTTAATAGATACGTAAGTCGAACACGAGATTGTTAGTGTTGTTTCAGTGGCTAACGTTGCGGTGACTTTGCCTGAGTCAATGCCCCTGTAAGTCCACTGACTGTGTGGTATTGTTAGTAATGACCGAACGCGATGGGCTTGTCGATACTATGATGCTAGGTTACTATCTTTCTTGCGGACAGCTTAGTTGTGAAAATGCCAAATACGTCGATTTTGAACTGTTGAGCTTTTTTCTTTTCTTGCAAGGTAAGAAAGGATGACTAGGATTTACTAGGAAGAGGAATATGCGGTCATATTCCTCTAGTGGATATGAGCTGGTTCAGCAGCTTTCTCCGAAAATTTAAATGGTCTTTGTAATTTTCGTGAGTTCTTCAAATCATAAACTAAACTGAACTACTATCATAAACTACCATATTATAGACATCACAGTTCTCAGATAACTGATAAGGCAAACACAGCAGAACGTGCCAAGCCACACCCCAAGAAATGGAAGGCAGACATTGCTGCATAAGGAAGAACTGCTGCATTCCGACTGCTGCGAACAGCAAACTCCGTGTTTCGACTGCGTTGAGGGGGCTAGCTGCTGCCCGCTTAACTGTAGTGTCGTTCAACCTGCATTCTGCCCCTCATGTTCTACGTTCTACTCTCTCCTTGCCACGTGGCGACCCACCCGAGATGTTTATAAACCGGTGGTTGAGCATCAGAGCTTAGTCGTGTCTCCGCTTCGGCGGAGGCAAGGCGACCCCTGCGAGACTCGTCAGGTCAGCTGAGATATGAATAAAACCGTGGCCGAGTGCAGCAATCGGTCAGAAGAGATGCGTGCGGTGCGGATGTATGCAGGGGTGACAGTAGGAACACAACCTTGTGCCCAGATTGAGCTGCGATCTCAAGCATGACGATAGGAAAAACCGACCCTCAATACGACCCTCCTCCCTATTTCCCTAGTCCAACCCCCACCTTTTCACAACCCCCCCCCCAACAGGAACGATCATGTCATTACGTGTCTAAACAGGACTGGTTGGCAGTGCATGCGAGGAATCGGTTTCAGAGTTGGCATTTGTGCGCCCACGGGTTCGATTCCCGGCGCCTCCAGGAAATTTTTGCACGGGTTGGAATCGCTTCAAGATTCAGAGTGGAGTAGAGAGAATTTAAAGGTTTGAGGATGAAGTGAGGGAAGCCGAATCGATCGATAACACATGCGAGAATTCGCCTGCAGGGACGCCAGTTTGTGGAAAACTAGGGTTACTTAGACCTCGTACTGAGGTTTTCTGACTCAAAATTAACAAATGCTTTTCTACCCATAGAGGACGATCAGCTCTATCTTTTGCCAGAGTTTCAGTTTTCTAGACCTGCATATGTTTTTGGAAGCTTGACGGGAAATCGATGGAAAATTTGGCGAATTTCCCATCCATTTCTCATCTAAATTGCGGGGAAACGAGCGAACTTCGTGGAGCCAGATTCTGTATTCAAATAAGAAATTTCCCCAACTAAAACTCGTAGAGGAAAAGTTCTCGTGATATCTGCAATTCGCTTCTCAGTGATTTGCCGAACAGATTTACTCCATTTTCACCATCTGCTCAAATTGCGAGATTTTCACTTCTTCAACTCCTATGAGGAGAGTTTGCCTTTTACCGAAATTTCACTACCTTCACGTAATAGAACTCCAAGCATTGATTCTTCATCCCCATTATCGCACTCCAATAATTGTTCCTGCTTGCGTGGGTTAGATGGGAAATTTCCTCTCGGAGACCCGAAAATTTGAAAAATTTCCCATCGAGCTCCCAAAAGCATATGAAGCTCTAGAAAACTGAAACTCTGGCAAAAGATAGAGCTGATCGTCCTCTATGGAAGCGTAGTAAAGCATTTGCTGATTTCGAGTCGGAGAACTTCAACACGAGGTCTAATTTACCCTACTTTTCCAGGTTCTGATGGCCCTGCAGGCGATTCCTTGCATGTGCAATTGATTGATCTCACTACCCACACTCTATTTTTTAAACATTTCCACCCTCTTTACTCCACATTTGATTCTGAAGTGATTTATTCGTTTTTTTTTTCTCGTAGAAACGGCAAGCATTATTCCTGCATTAGGAGCCTCTTGATTAGCTGTCCGCTATTTACACGAGCTGCCATTCATTTAACATGCAACCAATTTTTGGTAGCATAATTACCTGCACATCTCAGCTTTTGAAAGAGTTATCAGAATTAAATTTGAGCAAGTACCGAAACATTCCGGCCCTCGAACACTTTGATTTTGTTCGAAAGCAGTCTCTGGAGGAATTGGGAAGATCCACATAGAGCCTCACTTGTCCTCGACTTTCGTTCACATAGTTCGACCACGCAGTGAAAAATAGGTCTCACTTTTTTCCGAATTTTGTAGAAAATGGTTGACGCTCTAAATATGTGGTTGTAGCTGTACATGTATGCTATTTCTATGGTGGTATTTCTGTGGTGTCATGTCTTCTCCCAACTTGTTAGAAGGACCACCATAAAAGGTTGACTAAAATCTATGGCATCAGTTGAAGTGTTTATCATTTCGTAGCAGAATAAAGGTTCGACTTTCTCTGAACCTTGGCATAGTCAGTCCGTGTTTTGTGGTCTATTTGAGCAGAGGCCAAGATTTGTATTGATCTTTTTATTGAACGGCTAACGTTTCGGCGCAGTCGGCTTCGTCAGAGCCTGGAAAAGTCGAAGACAAGTATGATTTACCCCTCAAACACCTCATCACATCAAAAGGACCTAATCCAACAAGCGGGATAGGACCAGAACAATACCAGAGAAGAAGGTAACCGTGATGCTCACCTTGACAGCCGCAATGCCGATGGAATAATGGACTACCTAGTGATAAAAGTGCGCCGCTTAAAGGCAGCACTCACGGAAATTTTTGTGTTGAAGATTCCGCGGTATATCGGGGTTTTTAGGGACGATGAACTCATTGATAACGATGACATAGCGTGAAACACGCGAAAAACACAGAAAAAGATGGTGGTATTTCATGTGTGTCCACAGCGCGGACGAGTGTTCCGTGATGAGTCCCGGCACGGAACTCTGCAGATGATACGAATTTCATAGACACGCCCCCGCTGAACCACATGCACACATCCTGTCAAAGGCGTTAGTCGGCGCGAGGGAACCCTAATGTCCAGAGCGGCATACGTGTCCACGGCAGTATCTTCGCAGGTAGGTGGCCATTCAAGGTGTTCAACTTACTGTTGCGATTGTCCAGCGGCCGGCTACATGGTAAGCGACTCATTTCAGAAGTGAAAATTTCCGTGAGTGCTGCCTTTAAGGTATTAAAGTGCCTTACAGACCCGCCAACGTAGGTCAAAACCCGCATAGGTTCTGGTACAGCGCGAGCTCGTTTGTTATAGCAATGCACTCCTTCTTTCTGTTCATTTTTGGGTTTTTGGAAGTAATCCAAAATGCTTCCAACGTTTTGCGAGCCAGAATTTCGGGTTCCCGCGACAAGATCGTGACCTTTACCTCAAACAGAGCGTTGTTGTGACGTAATACACGGTGAGTTCCTAGTGGCGTGGAAAGTTTGGATTTATTGAGACCCTCTAGATGTTCTTTAATACGGACAAACAATGGGCGCCCAGATTCCCCAATATACTGCTCCCCACAAGTACTACAAGTTATAGGGTAAATTACTCCCGAGGCAGCATCATTTCCATTAAAGGCACATGGCCAAATTTTTTCGATGTGTTCTAGGAGAGGGGGTGCGCAGTTTCAGTTCTAGCCTCATTTGTTACTTTTCCGGTGTTGTGTCCGTGAACGGCGGTTGGACGCTGGTTTATTGGAAGACAGGAATACATACAAATGGTGGAAAAGTGGGCCCTTATATAGGGTCCAGGAAGAATCCAGAATGGCCGGAAATCACTGACTGGGTTGGTCAAGGGCGCAGCCCCAACACCTCCCACCTTAAGATGAATACAACAAATAACATCGTTCATCTTAGCATAATAGGATTCAAAATTACATGTTTAGATATCACATTCCTAGATACGTTTTCCTTGATGGGTCCATGTTCAGCGGAGTTGGTGCACGTCGTTGGCGTGTTCGACGTCGACGTGGTTGTCGTAGGGCCTGTGTCGTTGCCCTCCGTTGGGCGCGTCAGGGTTGTTCCTGGAGTCGGCGTGGGGATCGAAACGGCTTGGGTGGGATGTCTTTGGCATTCCGTGGGCAAGTCAAAGAGATCCAAAAGCTTCTGTTCGGTGTCCTCGGCTGTTCTGGGACGGAACTGATTTGCATGACGTCGGTGTATCTGTCCATTCACGAGTACGTAAAGGACGTTTCCAATTCGTTAGGTAACTTTTCCGTAAACCCATTTTGCTCGACCCTTTCGATAGTCGCGGGCCCATACTGCATCGCCAGGACGAAACTTCTTGGATTACGCATTGTTGTGGCGGTTGAATTGCTCTTCCATTTTCTTGTTTCGTTCCTCCGGGTTGCTCCTCCAGGTGTTCAACATGGTGAGAGCCGTGCGAATTTATCGTCCGATGAAGTTCTCAGCCGGAGATAGTCCTCCTGGTGACGATGGACACGGGGTCCGTCGATAGACTTGCAGGAATTTCTGCAAAGGATCCTTAGTGGTCAAGCCGTTGTTCAGCTTCCGTAAAGCATTCTTGAACGTATCTACGAATCGTTCCGCCTGTCCATTCGATTGTGGATGGAGTGGAGGGGACCGCATGTGCTGGATGCCATTGGTGGCCCAGAAATCGGCGAACTCCTTGGAGGTAAACTGTGTACCATTGTCCGATACCAGAGTGTAGGGGTTGCCAAATTGAGCGAATAGTCGAGTGAGTTGCCTGATGGTAGCCGTGCTGGCCGTCGTCGTCATTTCGATTATCTCTGGCCATTTGGAGTAGGAGTCCACAACGACGAGATAGGTTTTCCCATCAACCGCTCCAGCGAAGTCCACGTTTATTCGAGACCACGGCTCATCTTCTATTTTCCATGAGTGGAGTTCCGTTTTCACCGGAGATTTCGTTGCTTCTTGACAACTTCGACATCCGCGGACGAAGTTCTCGATGTCCTTCGTTATGTTGGTCCAGTACACGAAGGATCGGGCGAGTGCTTTCATCCTATTTATTCCAGGATGTCCTTCATAAAGCAGCGTCATCACTCGACTCGTTGGAACGACTATCCGATGTCCGACGAAAAGGCAGTCATTGTGAAGAGAGAGAGACTGGCGAAGAGCGTAATAGCTAGAGGTACAAGGCGGAGGTTTCTTCGGCCATTCGTCTCGGCGTATGTAGTCGATAACCTTCTGTAGAGTTTCATCCTTACCGCTTTCTTCTCTGATCATGTCCATATCAATGGGCAACAGCTTCTTTGCGACTTGGCACTCAGCTTCAGCTTCTTGAGTAGCAGTGGCGATGATGACATCTTCACTTGGCACCGCCTGCTCGGCTATAAGTCTGGACAATGCATCGGCTTGTCCGAAGTTCGTCGTCCTTCGATATGCAATCTTGAAGTCATATCCTCGGAGGATGAGAGACCATCGCAGTAGCCTATTAGCCGTGTATGCGGGTAGTCCTTTCTTGTTTCCGAAGATAGTGACGAGTGGTTTGTGGTCCGTAGGTAGTGTGAAGGGGCGCCCAAAGAGGTACCTATGGAATTTTCGGACTGCGTAGACGAGCGCGAGTCCTTCCTTCTCAATTTGTCCATATCTCTTCTCCGTGGCAGTGAGGCTTCGACTTGCGTGACTGATGGCCTTCTCAGTTCCGTCTGCGAAGCGATGAAGGATAACTGCTCCAATATCGTGCTCGGAGGCATCAGCGGCGACGATGAGCTCCAGATTCGGGTCAAATTGGGTGAGGAGCAGCGGTGAGGCCAGCACGTCTTTGGCCTTGTCGAATGCCTTCTGGCAATCCTCGGACCAGTTGAATGGGACGTTCTTCTCCAGTAGGGCGTCGGGCGGATAACGAATTTGACGCATCTGTGGGATGAAGGCTTCATAGTAGTTTGTTATTCCTAAGAATGAACGAAGTTGTGTGAGGTCCTTGGGTGGTGGCATTTCGGTGATTGCTTTCACCTTGCTGGGGTCCGGACGGCGTCCATCCTTGTCGATAATGTCGCCGAGGTACCGGACTTCCTGCATCAAGAAGTTGCATTTGTCAATCCGGACTCTGAAACTATAGTCGCTTATCCTTCTGGAGACAGCTTTTAGGTTCTGGCGGTGTTCATCGACAGTGCGTCCGGTCACGATAATGTGATCGAGATATGCGGCGACGCCTGTGAGACCCGCGATCATGGAGTCGATGATCTGTTGGAAGATCCCGGAGGCGGACTTGACTCCAAACGTGAGACGGTTGTTTCGAAACAGGCCGCGATGAGTGTTCACAGTGAGGAGTTCCTTTGAGTTTTCTTCCACTTCCACTTGTAGATAGGCGTCGGCGAGATCGATTTGTGAAAACAGCTGACCACCATTCAGCTTAGTGAACACCTCTTCAGCAGTGGGCAGTGGATGCTGGTCCAGCAACAATGCGTCGTTGAGGCCGGTGGAAAAGTCGGCGCAAATCCGAGTTGTGCTATTGCTTTTCTTCACGACGACTATAGGGGCTGCCCAATTCGAGTGGTCGACGGCGGATAATACGCCTTCGTTCAGTAGCCGGTCGATCTCGGCATCGACGGCTGACTCAGAGGCAAAGGGCACTGGTCTTCTTTGGCTGTAAATAGGCGTTCCATCTGGCTTCAAGACTAGTTTGGCCTTAGTCTTGGTGCATCGTCCTAGTCCGGGACTGAACACGTCCGCGAAACGCGCCTTCAGAGATGTGACGGTCTCGTTACGGATCCTGTCGAGAGCTGTGGTCGCCATTCGGCAGTGATATTGATCCTTGAATTGTCGATAGTCCGGCATTTGGATGCACCACTCGAATCCGAGAAGGTCGGTCAATTGCGTGACGTAAAGTGTCCACGTCCCTTGGTTGGTCGATGGTGGCGATCGAAAATCGTGAAGTCCGTTTCGAGTCGTCCAATGATCTCCATCGGTGATCCATCGGCCGTCTTTACGGGCAGGGTGTATGCTTCTGTAGCGGGCTTTCCGATATCGCTCCAAGTCTTCTTGGAAATCATAGTGATGTCCGTGCCAGTGTCGAGTTGGAGTCGTGTGAGCCGTCCATTCATGTGTACCTTCAGGTAGGTGCGTGAATCTTGAACGCTCGTGACTACCTTTTTGCATCGGTGGTTTCGTTCAAACCGCTTCTTCCTCGGTTTCCTTGGCGGAGATTCCGACTTCTGAGATCGATGCGAAGTATGACGTTGTCGTACGTTTGAACGGGATCGGTGGTGCCGTTGCGGGAAGAATAGCTTTTCTTCTTCCTTCCTGTCTTCTTTTGGTAAGCTGCGTTGATTTCTTTTGTCTCCGTAGTACGGTTGTCGGACCGCAGCGTGACGAAGGTTTCACAGTCGTTGATGAAGTCGTCCAAAGTCGGGGGAGGGTCGCCTTCACTCAAACGGTTGATTCTGTTGAGTAGGCGTAGGCGCATCTCCGAGTGGGACGAGTCCGTCAGGCCAGAAATGAAGACGAGGCACTTGAGGGTTTCGCCATCAACATCCTTCATGGAGGCTTCCTCGAACTTCTTCTTGATCGTGTTGCCGAATTCGCGGTAGGGCACATACGATCCAGAGAGGGCTGGACACGTGCTTGCAGAAACTCGAATCGGCGACAAGTCAGCGTCTTCTTGGGTCCGAACAACATGGTCAGGTTGAGGAGAGTTGTGGGGAGGTCGATGTCGCGTGGCTTCAGCGGGAGGACGTGTTCTGAGTACGTCTTGTACGCTGCTCGATCTAGCTTGTCCACAATGAGGTTGCGTTTGCGTTCCTCGGAGAGCGCAGATCCGCGAACATCGATTACTGGGCCATAGTGTTTGATCCAGGCGTTGAACGTGGCATTATCGTCCTCGTTGTAGTTGAAGGCGGGTAGATCTCGGACAAGGTCCCCACATGGATCGGCGATTGGCATGGGTGGAGTTGTCGGCGAGGGCATCCGCTTCTGGTCGACGAGAGTAGCCATCAGGTCGGTAAGGTGCTAGAGTTGCTGCGATTGCATGGCAAGAATATGGGCGAGCCATGCTGGGGCCTCTTCAGGAGCAGGTGGTGCAGAACTGGGCATGGTGAGTAGAACGACCTGATCGCCAGTTGTTGTGTCCGTGAACGGCGGTTGGACGCTGGTTTATTGGAAGACAGGAATACATACAAATGGTGGAAAAGTGGGCCCTTATATAGGGTCCAGGAAGAATCCAGAATGGCGATAAATCACTGATTGGGTTGGTCAAGGGCGCAGCCCCAACAACCGGATCCGATGTTGGGCTCGGATCTTCATCTTTCTTCCTCACCAGTGCTTGTTTCTCTCTTTTGCGTCATCTGCTTTTCCATTCTTTTGACGATACTCCGCTCTATTGTACCCCTGATGTGGCAAAAAATAATAAACCATTAGAAATCAACAAAAACGGTCAAGAAAATACTTTTATTTTCGTTTCGCACGGTTACCCCTTATATGGGAAGAGAAAAAAGGGATATGCGTCCCTCTGTGCTCAGCAGTAAGGAAGGGGGACATATGAGCAAAATCATAGAAAGATGAAACTAACCTGTCCGTTCTGAGTACTCCAGAGGAGGAGGGAGTGCAAAATCCAAGAAAACACCAACGAAATCCAATCCATCCTAAACACTCATATGCGTCAAGAAGGCCGCACCACTTCTATACGAGTTATCATACTGTGGAGACGGCGACGTTGATCTCGAATTGTTCCCGCAGTAACACATTTCGAAAGAAGTTATGCACGTTATTCACTGTGGTTAAAGTTCCTTTAGCTGATGTTACTGCATAGAGTCTACATGGATTTTGTTATTGATATACCAAGAAAAAGATCCTCTTTTGCTAAACAGCCAAAGAATTGCATGGTTTTCCATGTGCACTTCGATAAGCAAGGCCCCGAGTCAAAGATGTTCACTCCTTTCCTTGAGATGCGTTACAGCAGAAATAGGTACTGATTGTGTTAACGTACTCGACTTCATGTCAGCAGGAATACATTATTTCGGAAGCAATTGACATTCCTATGATTCATCACACTTTTCAGATGACGCTTGCTCCCAGAACAGTCAGGCTCATTATGGAAAGTTTAACGGAGAATCGTGTCAAAATTTCTAGTTGTATAGTTTCATGTGTTCTACTCACTTGCAGCTTAGTTCTGCTGGTTCACTTTCACGACGCAATCGAAATGAATAACTTAGTTGTAGTAGTTTGCAATACTGCTCCTGGATTCAGGAAATTCATGTTTCAGAAACAATTCATCTAAGAAGTGAGTTCATTATTTTGTACTTTCTAGGCTCAGGATTAAATTTTTAGGACTGGTGTGACTCTGTTTCGCAGTGGAGTGCATGTTTCATCTGTATTTTCTCTTCTCTATCCTGTAACAATCGATACGTGGACACTTTTCTTGAACATCCTCCACACACAAAGAAGGATGTGGAAACGTTTTTCAGGGTATGTTATTTTTAACTGGGATGCCACCTTCAGAGTGAATATGGTCTTAATGTGAAATAATAATAGACAAGAAAGGAGCTAGACAACTCCGCTGAGAATATTCAACGTTGGAGCAATTGACGTCATTGGAAATCTGCCGATCCCACCGTCGCTTTACAGCATGCCCCTTCCAGTATTCTGTACGATACGCTTCGAAGATTGCAACGCAGACGTCCTTGAGAGGATGTTAGTTTTTTCTTAGGATTTTCATGTTGCTTTCAACTGATTCTACCTTTCCTGAACTCTCAATGTCATTGTAACCCTGATCTCATTCACTGGCTTCGAAGCAATAAAACTGTGGCTGGCTCAATATGTAAGATACAAAATCTTGATAATGTTAGTAAATGGTCATTTAGATGAGCTCTCTATGTCATTTTCTTTAGAGGGCTTCTTTTTTTCTTTTTTTCACATTTCCGTGATGCATTTTTTAGATTTAGCTCTCGTAGATCCCTTTTATCTTAGGACTCATTAGAAAAGAAACCTTCTTGTTTTCGGAGTCGTTATCTGTTCTAAAAGAATAAAATTCAGCATTTAATTTTTCAGTTAATGTTCGACGTAAATAATACCTATGTACACAGGTTGAAGATGGAAGAGGCTGTTTTCCAATGTTGTCGAAGTCTGCTTTTCTCCAGAGGATTCTAGGTGCAGGATACAGCCGCTGTTTGTAAACATATGGAGAGGACCGACTAACACATCTACATTGATCGGGTTTAGGTGTTACACTTCTGAAGCTATGTGCAGGCGTCCTCCACTTTCTGCACATTATGAAACGTGATGTCTGCTTAAAGCACATGAACCAGCGGAAGTTCACATGCTATCAGATCAGGAGGTTAGAAATGTGTGTGCAAAGCTCAGAAAGTAATGACGTGCTTCATCGTCCATAACGGCTACATACATATATGTTGTGCTTCGTGTAAGCATACATATATCGTGTATTGAATACGTACAATTATGTTGTGGCTCAAAAATACTGACGAGTGGAATATTTGGCAGAACTTGAATGAGACATTCTCACTGTACAGGAGGCGTCAACGGCGGCGCGTTCTTCGCGTATCTAGGAGGTACGCAGTACAGTTCTACATTCGAAAATATTTTTCGAATATTCGAGCATTCGAATTTTCGATTTTCTAGGAACCTCCTAATTTTCGAATATTCGAATTTTCAAATTTTTGCGAACCATCGAATTTTCGAATATTCGAACTTTCGAATTTTTTGAATCCACCGGATTTTCGATTATTCGAGTTTTCGTATTTCTGAGGATCCCCGAATTTTCGGATATTCGAATGTTCGAATATTTTTTCGAATAACATTCTATTTGGCGGAAACAGAATCCATTTGGTGAAAACATTTTGTACCCATGCATGTATGCAAACAATGCGATATGTTTCCCAATCACAACGGGCATGGAACATTTTGGAGTAGTAAGTTCCATTTGCCGTTTTGGAATTTCACACAACTTCCTCAAGAGTGGAAGCCTGTACTGCTATGGAGTTGGAGCCGTATCGGTTTTAGTGTTGCAACTGGTTAAAATTCCTGAGCTTAAGAACGCCTATCTCTTTTGTGGTCTGAAACCATTATTAAAGGATCGTGAAGGGGTTGAAAGCCTTCGTCAGTGAAAAGGCTTTCTCTTTGATATCTCTGTGTTATAGCTCAACAAAACGAGCGCGGTAAAAATAATGTTAGGCAGTGGCGAACACAGGAGGGGGGCGTCCCTCCCCGAGAATGGGTCGCCAGATTTTTGAAATTACTGTACAATGCAAATAAAAACCTTATGTTAGTTTATCTTTAATTGTTTATTCTTATTGTTATTTTTGATATAGTTTTCAATAATTGTTTATTATTATAAATATATTATAACTTCCAAGATCGGCTGTTTATAAATCTCGGCATGACTTGAATTTCGTTATATCTTATGTTGAACTGCACGCGAGATTAGTAGTCAGTTTATTCAGAACGGCCAACGTTTCGGAGCTATCTCCTTCTTCAGGGCCTGGAATGGGAAAACAACTCGTTGAAACTTATATTATAACTAATATTTCTATTAATTTTATTTTCCGTCTTGGTCCCCAATACGGCGGAGACCCCACTTTTTTCCCCACCCTCCCCCCCCCCTCCCTCCCAATTTCTGCGTCCGCCACTGATGTTGGATACAGTGGTTCAATTACTTTGATCATGAATGAGCTTCGGGTTATCAACAAAAAAGCGTCAGCGATGCCAAAAGAAAAACACTGCGTGTTACCCAATTCCTCATTATTACTTTTGTTTATCCGGTCCAACTGCATGCTTGTACTTTGAATAAAAAAAAACCAACAGGACTTCTATGACAAGATGTTAGGGTATGTTCGGGCAGAAAGGATAATAAGAAGATCTCAAGATTTTGTGTGAACTTTGAATTCCATATCTAAAATTTATGTTTTTAAAGAGAGTTTCAACCAAGCTGTAGTTAGAAATCGGGTAAATATAAAGAAGAATGCTGCGTAAAAGTTAATATTACAGCTTGCAGTTCGCTTACATGCTTAGTCGTGGGGGAAAGGCTTGAATAATCAGAAGTTTAGTTAGAACTGCTGCTTTTTCAAGTGTCTAGAAAAGTACATACGTAAGTATTACCGGAGAGATCATCATCGCCAGCGCCGTATAATTCGCAGAATTGCAGTTTCAAAGCTTTTAAATGCGGTTTTTGGCTTTTAAATGCGTACAAAGACCGCATGTTTTTGGGAAAATTGAAATGAGAAATTGGACTGAGGTCTCAATTGGAACGGTTCCTTAACGGGAAAGTGGAACTCAAGTAACAGTTGCGAAGCAATTGAAAATATTCGAATTTTCGAGTAGTCTCGGATCTTCGAGTCTTCGAATATTCGAATTTTCGAATCTTTCGGAGCCTCCGAATTTTCGAATATTCGAACATTCGAACAAATACTCGAATTTTCTTCGATTCGGTCAAAACTCTAGTACGCAGCCGCACCGCTTAAGCTGGAATCGCGTCCTAGTAGCAGGTCACGGTTTTCAGAGGAGCTTTTCATCATTTTTAATATTACCTATTATGGAAACAATAAATATAGCTTGTTGTTACAACGAGGATTCGAGCGCAAGCGACGCGGTAGCGTGTTTTTCAAGAGTCCGAGAAAAACGCATCACCATCGAAGCTCACTATGCCAATACTTGCATTCCTACCGCATTAGAGAGTAGACAAAATGGCTATCACGAACAATGTTAGAGAGTGCATTACTGTTTCAGCGCAAGCCATCGAGTTTCGATTCGATACAGTAGGAGGTTGCTACGGTACATGGCTTAGGCACGTCGATCCACGTATGATAATGCATAGGTGATGCGGCGCGGCTTAGCAGATGGTCGGTGAAGTGTGAGGCAAGGATTTTTGAGAGAGGCTGTGGTTGTAGTTGGATTCGTTACGTTGTTTTGCTAGCGCCTATGCAGTAATGGAGTTTTGGTTGATCGCCGACGATTCCAGTCAGAACCTAGATCTGTCTCATCCATGAAAACAGTAGTAGTAATAAAAATCATGGCGAAATTGTTTTTGTGTTAGTATGGCTGAAGATATTTATAGGTAGTTCATGCAACAGTCGCTGGTGACAAACCTGTGAGAATGTGAATTCGCTATAAGACAACATTTCTAAGAAGTAACACGACAAAGAAATTGTTTGAAAATTTTCAGCCTCAATTGTAATCTTTTAAGATGTTCATGATAACTAATGGATGGTCTATGGGAACGCTTGGAAGTTATGCAGCTGCCTCTAGGAGTGCGACTCAACGTCTTGAAACAGGTTGGGTGTTTACGAAAATCTTATTGTCTATGAATGTCTACGAAAATTTGAATTCGTGGTGATTTGAAGCCCTGCAATATTATGTAGAATATTCGAGACATATTCTTACATTAAAAATTTCGATGAACAGTCATCCAAGAATTGAACTTTCTGGAGAGGAACAGTTTTATCTTTTGTTATGGAGGCACTGCTGCTCAATTGCATGCAAATCTTGTAGTGTCCACGCAGCGACGATGCACCAGCTAACGTAGTCCCTTTCCCTTGTGCAAGTTCCGGTCATTTGTGGCAGTGGACTTGCGTGTGGGAAATTACGGGAACGCGACAAGACACACAGAGCACAGCACCTCGATTTCGCGTATTTTTCATGTGTTTCTCGTGTTATTTCAAAGTCGAATATAAGTTCTAAATCTTTTGGAACACCCAAAATTTGGCAAAATCGCAGATTTTCGCTGGTGTTGTTCTCAAGAGTTAAAGTTAAAGTACGAAAAACAGTTTGAACATATAACAACAGCGGAAAATATCCTTAGAGATGATAACCTGAGAATATTTTCAACAAAAAAGTTGTAAACCCAACCGTCTTTTGTGAAGTAGGCTTGCCAACGTAGCGCCAACTAAAGTAGGTTCCTTCAATCGTAGACATGTGTACATGTGTAGCATTCTCTTTCTGCTGCCGGGACAGTAAAACGCCTGGCGGATACACGTACACGCTTCTCTTTTTCTTCCTCTCTTTCTTTCCCTTTTTTTTCTCTTTTTGACTACAGATGAAAAACTGCATTTCCGACACCATATTGCACAGGTTATTGAACAAGCTAGGAACAATCTGTTCCAAATTCTCCGTAACATACACACCAGAGATTCCGAAATTTTAACACGACTTTTCAAGTCTTATATCCTCCAGTTTCTTGAATACTGCTCACAAATCTGGAGCTCTCATCTAAAGAAGGATATAAAGAATATTGAAAAAATTCAGCAGATCTTTACGAGAATTATTTATTACAAGTCATACCCCCTTGTGGGCTACCTATATTCGCTGCCACCTTACACGGAACCACTCAAGCAGCTTGAGCTTTTCAACTTACATTATAGACGGGCATTCAAAAACCTTGTATTTGCTTTCGAGATCCTAAGAATGGAAGTTAAACTGAATACCAGCAAGTATTGGGTCTTTAGATCCAGCAATGGACGCAGAGGTAAGTTTCTGATTCAATCTTTCCATACCAATCACTGATTTTGCAAGAGATAGTCTAGTTCTTTCTGTATCAGAGCTGCATATTGGTTACAAATGTTACCGTCCAGAATTATGGACTTTCATTCCAGTACCACGTTTGCAGCTCGGCTCCGCAAATATGATTTGTTGAGACTTCTTTACCTTTCTGAGTAACTACAGTTTTGTTCTGCCATCTAACTTTGCATCCTTTTGTAGTAAACGTTGATTTGAGCAAACTTCCAGGACAAGAGTTATACGAAGTGCTCCATCTCTCCTATTTTTGGACGAATTGCTATTGTTCGTCTGAGTTTTCCACGTGTTCGTTCCGCGAGCGTCCTCTTGGTCAACGCCCGGGTGTGTATTTAGATTAAAGAAGCTCTTGAAATAAGAGCTCGCCCCGGTTTGGTTCTTCCAGTGGCGTATCCTTGACGTGACTATCTTAGGGACACTGCGTGGTTAAACGCGGACGTTCCGCTCATAGTTACGAAACAATACATCTTATTCTATTGCTCCGCGTTCAGTCAGTTTGTGTTTAGCATTATTCCAACCATTAATGAAGCTTTTGATCAAAACACTGTCCTTTTTCGCATTTAAATTATTTAAAGTTTGCTGCCTTTTTTGCCGTGCTGACATTTTATGTAGTTCTAGTTGTTTCTCATTGTACACGCACCTTGAGTGTACATAATAAATAAATGAATAAAAAATAAATACATAATTGGCTTTGTGCTCTAAATCATGAAAAGCGTGTTAATATCGTCTTTTTTGATTGATCCAAAATATTTGATAGAGTAAATCTTCACAAACTTATCAGGAAGATCGAGTGTCTAGAAATACGAGGTCAACTAACAAAATGGATTGTATCCCGTTCATCTGAACGACGCGTGCATGTGATGGTTGGAAACAGAGCTTCGGAGCCCCCATTATTGCCTTAACACTGTTCTTCAGGGAGGAACATTGCCACTTCTTTTCTTCGTGTTGTACACACTGGATCTACCGCTGTATGTGATAATGCGATTCTGAAGTAGAGGTGAAAATGTACGCCAATGATTTTGAAATTTATTGCCTATGTGTTGAAAAGGATCGCCCAATAATGTAGCAAGCTTTGTCAATTCTATTTCAAGAATAGTGAAATGATGTAAGACGTGAGATTCAACTGGTAACATGTCCATATCTGTGTCTACGCATCAAGCCTCTGATGTAGGACCATCCAATGGAATCGAACGAGCTTTCCTGAAATGTGTTAGGCTAACGCTATACTCCTCGAAGAGTAGAGGACCTAGCATCCTCGTTACCAAAGATTGGCGAGCTGCGAAAGATTAGTAGCTGCTCATAATTAAAGACTGGCGATCACCCGTCGCTGAAGATTGGCGATCGCATGTCGTCGAAAAGGATCGACCACGGCGACGGGGAATTGTTGGCGACGGAGCGCCAAGAAATTCTCAAATTTTCAAAGCCCGCTCAAATTTTACTTACTTAATTGCTATATGTATACAAATGAAAGAAGTGGTGACACGTAACATATGAGCTGCTGTAATCCCATATATTACTTCCCAATTGGCAGTTCATGAGCGTGCATCTCTCTGTGCATCCATCTGTGCACGAGAACTAGCGATTGTCGTTGAGAACTACCGTCACCGTCGTGTTTAGCGCATCGATTTATGTACGAATTAAATTTGTAAATTTTTGTTTTTGCCTTTTACCCGGGTTTTAATCTTCCTTCAGTCATGTTCAGACTTGTTAATTTCTCAGTATGACTGGAAGTTGTTTACATCCCAGTTGGAATGAATGAGACTGTGGTGGGACAACATCTTAGAATAGGAAAGAGCCGGGTAGGACGCCAATGGAACGAAGAGGAGCCAGGCGGACGGGGAGGGGCACGGATGGTAGGTGAGCTATACGGACACGTATATTCTCTCGCGAATGCGGGACAGAATGTTCGCAACCTTCGTCATAGAGCTAAAGGCAGCAGGAGCTGAAGTCCTCGACTCCGAGCTGAGCTGTGGGTGATGAAGTACAGACTCAGCACATCATAAATGTGAAACGAACACAGATGATTATGGCTTACCTGCAGAGAAAATGGAACATTCGTCGCGAACACGCCTGGCCGTGTTCGCGCGCGGACGAGTTTTCCCCGGCGCAAAAAGCCATTGCGGTGCGTGGTTTGGCGCAAAGGGAAAACGAAATGCATTCAATTCACAGGGTTTCATGGCGGGACTCGGCCAAAACAACGCGCCGCAATGGCTTTCGCGCCGGGGAAAACTCGTCCGCGCGCGAACACGACCAGGCGTGTTCGCGACGAATGTTTCATTTTCTCAGCAGGTAAGCCGTCATTGTCTGTGTTCGTTTCACATTTATGATGTGCCGAGTCTGTACTTCACCACCCGCAGCCCAGCTCAGAGTCGAGAATTTCAGCTCCTGCTGCCTTTAACAGAAACGTAGAAGAGAACGAATGAAGTGCCATCTATCGATTAATCGAGTTCGAATACATTCGAATATAGCGACCTCCTCGAATATTAAGCTACTCGGATATTCGAATACTCAAATTTTTCGAATATTTATTCCAAAGATTCGAATATTAGAGGAATATTCGATTATAACTATAGTGTCAGTCCCACCCCTCTGTCCGTCGGGTTTTCGGATAGAAAGAGTTTATGAAAAGTTTCGGACAAGACTTTTCGCCAAGCTAGCAGATAAACACCATATTTGAGGTATTGGATGTTCTGAGTGAAAAAAGCGGATAGTGAAATGGGGGAAAACTGAGGAGTAATATGTAATTCTGGTCAAAAAGAATGACGAAAAGGTTGACATGGAAGATTGCCACTCGAAATCATTGCCCCTTAAGCTGGCATTTGTTAGTTTCGTGCTCCAAGGATGATTTCGGAGCTCACCGCTAGCACAAGAATTTGTAAAACTCACTGTCTAGTGATCCTACTGATCCAGTTACTACCTTTTATTGCTCGTGATAGAAAAAGTTCAAGCTGGTTTTCTTATTGCAAAATTGATCAAATACTCAATTTTATCGCGAACGGATGGAGCTTAAAAGCAAAAATTCCGGTGGTGCTGCCTTTAAGGAGCAAATCTTGTTTTTTATGGGGTATCAACTCCCTGCTCTTCCATTAGGTTGGTGCATAATTGATATGGCTTTTTTCTCTCCCCATATAAACTGAGGTTTTCAATTTTTTTTTCAAAGAAACAATCCTCTCTTTCCACTTATCAGAGGTGCTATCGAAAACCGCATCCTCATCCGCCGTAATATGCTCTGTCACTTCGGAAAAGTTGGAATGCAGCACAGTCATTTCGAGAACTCAGTGAGCCTTTTAAAGATGGAGCAGTCAGCAAAGCTAAGTTGAAAGATTATTCATATTCATAAGGTACGAGCTCCACAGATGAAGAAAGAAGAGGTTGGTCATCAAATGCCAAGCACCAGGAATTTTGGGCAGCCTGGAAGAGGTCGAAAGCTTCACAACGAGAATGATGTCCGAACCAGGAGTGTGCTGAATTTTCCGTTTTCCGTTTTACGCTTTCCGTTTTCCGCCCGTTTTTGGCCTTCCGTTCTCCGTTTTACGTTTTACCTGTTTTTGGCCCGGAAAACGGAAAATCCCGGAACATCATGGAGAGAAAGGGATCGATGTTTTCGGCGTACTTCCCTATCCTGAAGAAGGTTCTCGTGTTGCGATGCGCAGTGTACATGAGTTCACAACAATGGCGCAAAAATTGACGTCTAAACGCCACGAAATTCGAACTATTTTGTTTTTTTTTTCTCTTGAATGCTTGATCATTTGATGATTTGATTCATGGATTTGTTACGGAGAAATTCCTGGGCAGTTCTCTTCCCGAGTTTTGACTATAGTGCTACTCTACACTAATCGCTAGTAAAAATAGTAAAATTGTGGATTCGATGGGACTTATTACCTCAGTAGCTCGAGTGACTACCTCGTGCAGCGTCCCTTCCCTGATTCTGTAGCACATACATTCGTTTGGCTGCAGCGCGAGTTCTATGAAATCGTGACAAAATCAGATTTTTTTCCAACAAATGTATTCATATTTGAAGGAATATCGGCCATGGGGGCATCGTACTAACATCTTCGCAGCTAAATTGGTAACACTTTAGAATCAAAATCCATCACAATTCTCAGCCATTACTTCTACAGCTTAGTGTTGTGGTCAGTTCTTTTCTGCATTACAATTGTGCTTGTACAAAAGGTGTACCGCTGCGCTGGATCCGGCGGACCCTTCTACATAGATATCCTGGCCGGATTCATTCGTCACCAGTGATGAACATCACTCTTTGCAAGACATGCATTTGGTGCAGAAAGGGACTTTTACACGAACATTGCTGCTTTTCATGAAACGCCGTGTCTACTACTACATATAGCAAAGTCGTCATTGGCATCTGGATACATAGGCTATGTTGGCCGCCTTTACTTCTAAAAGGTAGTGGGCCTCCATGTTCTACTCGCTCACGCAAGTAAAAAAGGGAATTCGGAGTCCTGCCGTTGGAGATCAGGAACGATGCCACTCTCTCCAAATCTAGTGAGATCAAGTTGGACGGACACCTGAAGCGTCTTGACGACAATCGTTGGACGAGAGCATCCCCAGACAAACTTTCGGAACTTCCGCGGAGCTTGCGCGGAACTTCCGAAAAAATCGACGAGTGACGTCATATTTCCGCGGAAGTTCCGAAAATCGGGCTCCAGTAGTAAACCAGGCTCCGCGGAAGTTCCGAAAATCAGCAAGCTCCGCGGAAGTTCCGAAAGTTTGTCTGGGTCAGGATTCCACGGAGCGTTAGGTGTGGAACAGGTAGACCGCCTTCGCAATGGTCAGAATTCTTCGCTTATTCTTTTAATGACCGTTACAATGCTCTTTGGGCCTCTCGAAAGTCCAAAACTCATTTATGATCTGTTCGATCTGGGATGGCATGTCTCCGCACTGCTAATCCCTCCTTCTATGTATATCGTTATCTCAACAAGCCAGACACGTCACACTGATTGCTAGAGGTGAAGGTTGGCTACGATATGGCTATGATACGCAGTCAATGATAACGATATGGACGAAGGGCGAGCGGTGCTCATGTGTGTCACCTTAGATCGAAAACTCCATATATTTTGGTAGTGGGCACAGTGCAAAAATGTTGCGTGATTCCTACTAATCAAAGATCCGCGTTTATTCTAGTAAATAAGCGATCATACAAATGACAATTAAAATTTTATACTAGACAGAATCCAGTGCTTGAAATTACCTGTAAAAAAGGGAAAGACAACAAAAAAAAACAGCAGATATGATTGAATTGGTATAGAAATGGTAAACATCGAGAGCCTTGCACGATTACTTGTTTTCTGAATCTATTTCTTTCAAATATTGCGTCATGTTGCATCAACCAGGTTCGAGATCACCCAAGAACGGACTAGATGAAATATTGACATCACTTGTTTCTCCTTGCGTTCCTTCGAACAACAGCTCTGCCTAGCTCGTGTTCCTTTCCAGAGGGGAGGACACCGATTTGATTTCTGCCAGGGCAGCGGCAATAGATGGCGTCGGGCCCAGGTTCACCGGGTGGTCCAGATAGCCCTTCAAAACCATCAACACCCTTTTCGCCAGGTCTGCCTTCCCTGCCTGGCAGTCCCATCACCCCAGGGCGGCCATCTAGTCCTAAACGAAAGGCAATTATGGAGGATGTCGTAAAAAAACTCGCATTCTTACCATCTATTCCAGCCATGCCTTGAGATCCATAGTCTCCTGGAGGTCCGGGCATACCACGTGGGCCCGGCCTTCCCTTGCCTCTGTAGCCAGTGTCACCACGCCTACCTGGAACTCCAGGAAGACCGGGTCTACCTGGGATGCCTTCGTCACCACCAGGACCTCTCAGTCCTGGCGTTCCATTCCTTCCTGTAACCAACGAATCACTAACTAATTAGGCGTAAAATGATTTTTTTTACAGTGAGTGTCGATGGCGGTGGTCCTTCTGCGGCTCGAAAAAGACGCGGCGTACTGCGCGATGCGCGCTGGGATGCCGTCTGCTGCCATGATGTTAGTTCAAGCAGCCTTTCTACCCGTCCATAGGAATTTTTGATCAAATCGAGAAGAGAAGCGCCTAGAATTAGGATCGCTTCCAGCGCGTGCAGCGCGGTTGCGCGGCGTCCTTCTCGAGGCCGCGGAAGAGCCATCGCCATCTACATATAGGTTAATGGCAACGTTGCTCAATCCGGCATAATTAACGGAATTCTAACTTAAACCTCAGTCCTTTTATGATCAGAACAACTTCCATGTACTCTCTTCATAAAACCCGGGCATTTGTTGTAATATCAGTGATTTATACTTCTGTGTTTTTGTTATATTAGCACGTTTTATTGGCCTTACGTTTCAACTACAAGCCGTCTTCAGGGGTTTGAAAGCGTCTCAAGGTGTTGTTATTTTACGAGTTAACCCATCAAACGCCTCCTCTCCCAGTGAGTTCGACTCGTTTCAGTTAGATCACTGTGAGATCCGTAGCCGACAATGACACTCACCTCGTGCTCCCACAAATTTGGTCGAGATGGAATTCCGCTCCGGTGTTATGAACAGATTCGCTATTGGTGAGTGAACGCGGACTAGTGGCTTTGCTGGTGCTACTTGCCGAGCATAAATAGTCCTGGCAATCCAGAAATCAAAACAAAAATGCCGCACTGGGAGAAGAGGCATTTGATGGGTTAACTCGTGGATTATCAAGAACCTGAACCGCTTTAAGGTCTCAGAAGACGACGTGTACTTGGAGCATAGGGCCAATAAAACGTGTTCAATTAACAAAATGTGAAGCATAGAAGTGCCAGACACGTCACACTGATTGCTAGAGGTGAAGGTTGGCTACGATATGGCTATGATACGCAGTCAATGATAACGATATGGACGAAGGGCGAGCGGTGCTCATGTGTGTCACCTTAGATCGAAAACTCCATATATTTTGGTAGTGGGCACAGTGCAAAAATGTTGCGTGATTCCTACTAATCAAAGATCCGCGTTTATTCTAGTAAATAAGCGATCATACAAATGACAATTAAAATTTTATACTAGACAGAATCCAGTGCTTGAAATTACCTGTAAAAAAGGGAAAGACAACAAAAAAAACAGCAGATATGATTGAATTGGTATAGAAATGGTAAACATCGAGAGCCTTGCACGATTACTTGTTTTCTGAATCTATTTCTTTCAAATATTGCGTCATGTTGCATCAACCAGGTTCGAGATCACCCAAGAACGGACTAGATGAAATATTGACATCACTTGTTTCTCCTTGCGTTCCTTCGAACAACAGCTCTGCCTAGCTCGTGTTCCTTTCCAGAGGGGAGGACACCGATTTGATTTCTGCCAGGGCAGCGGCAATAGATGGCGTCGGGCCCAGGTTCACCGGGTGGTCCAGATAGCCCTTCAAAACCATCAACACCCTTTTCGCCAGGTCTGCCTTCCCTGCCTGGCAGTCCCATCACCCCAGGGCGGCCATCTAGTCCTAAACGAAAGGCAATTATGGAGGATGTCGTAAAAAAACTCGCATTCTTACCATCTATTCCAGCCATGCCTTGAGATCCATAGTCTCCTGGAGGTCCGGGCATACCACGTGGGCCCGGCCTTCCCTTGCCTCTGTAGCCAGTGTCACCACGCCTACCTGGAACTCCAGGAAGACCGGGTCTACCTGGGATGCCTTCGTCACCACCAGGACCTCTCAGTCCTGGCGTTCCATTCCTTCCTGTAACCAACGAATCACTAACTAATTAGGCGTAAAATGATTTTTTTTACAGTGAGTGTCGATGGCGGTGGTCCTTCTGCGGCTCGAAAAAGACGCGGCGTACTGCGCGATGCGCGCTGGGATGCCGTCTGCTGCCATGATGTTAGTTCAAGCAGCCTTTCTACCCGTCCATAGGAATTTTTGATCAAATCGAGAAGAGAAGCGCCTAGAATTAGGATCGCTTCCAGCGCGTGCAGCGCGGTTGCGCGGCGTCCTTCTCGAGGCCGCGGAAGAGCCATCGCCATCTACATATAGGTTAATGGCAACGTTGCTCAATCCGGCATAATTAACGGAATTCTAACTTAAACCTCAGTCCTTTTATGATCAGAACAACTTCCATGTACTCTCTTCATAAAACCCGGGCATTTGTTGTAATATCAGTGATTTATACTTCTGTGTTTTTGTTATATTAGCACGTTTTATTGGCCTTACGTTTCAACTACAAGCCGTCTTCAGGGGTTTGAAAGCGTCTCAAGGTGTTGTTATTTTACGAGTTAACCCATCAAACGCCTCCTCTCCCAGTGAGTTCGACTCGTTTCAGTTAGATCACTGTGAGATCCGTAGCCGACAATGACACTCACCTCGTGCTCCCACAAATTTGGTCGAGATGGAATTCCGCTCCGGTGTTATGAACAGATTCGCTATTGGTGAGTGAACGCGGACTAGTGGCTTTGCTGGTGCTACTTGCCGAGCATAAATAGTCCTGGCAATCCAGAAATCAAAACAAAAATGCCGCACTGGGAGAAGAGGCATTTGATGGGTTAACTCGTGGATTATCAAGAACCTGAACCGCTTTAAGGTCTCAGAAGACGACGTGTACTTGGAGCATAGGGCCAATAAAACGTGTTCAATTAACAAAATGTGAAGCATAGAAGTGTAAATCATTGATAGAACGAATAACCCCTTCCCCCCCCCCCCCCCTAATGGGCCCACTGATGGCCGCTCCTTCATCAAAAGCACTAGATTTATTAGAAAAGCTTCGATTTTGTTGAAAATGGGGCAGAACAATCGGTCTCAAAATTATGTGTTTGTTTGCTAGACAATTATTTTTGTTGAGAGAAGAGAACGGAAAACAGCACTCACCTTTCACACCCTTATATCCGTTGACTCCATCAACACCAGGATAGCCTGGAGGTCCAGGTGGTCCTTGAGGACCTACGGGACCATGAGGACAGGCAATGCATTCTTTGGGTGTATTTCCAAGACCGATATTCCGAATTCCATCTGCTCCTCTTGGGCCAGGCTTTCCTGGGGCTCCATTTTCTGGAACAAGGTCATGGGCGGCCTATCAACATTGCGTAGAGTTGTATATCTACAAGGAAAACCTCCTCGAAGTCCAGGAGTTCCTGGTGGTCCGTATGGTCCTGATGGACAATTGAATTCGGAAGTCAAAAGAAGAGCTGAATAGAAATATTCCTTAACTTTTTCCGGGTGCGCATTCAAAATATCACTGGCGGGAAGTTGGAAATAGTTCGAGTACCTGCAGCCACCTGTACTGCTCTCCTGGTTCTGACGCTTGTATCTACCTCAGCCAGCATATCCTGCCATACACGTCCGGATAAATTCTGCAAACATCTTCACATTTCACAAAACAAAGAACCAAATTCCTCTCTGGATCCTTAGAATTTTGCTCCATACTTGAAGAGAAGTGTGTTCACATAAATTTGGTGCAGAAAAGTGATTTCACTTCTCAATCATAAAGGGCGTTTGAACGTGCATGTGGCATGCAGAGGGCGGAGAGTGCGGAGGAAGGGAGGGGGAGGGGCAAAAATCTTGAAATTGAGATGCTGTCTTTAGGGTGTCATACTGATGAGCTGTTGGGAAGTTCGCTACTGCAGAATCAGAGTAATATACCAAATAAAATATAATATCCAAAACTAATCAACTGTGCAGGGCGAAATAGAATTTTGTATTCAAGACTCACCTTGTAATCTTCTGAACTTTTCAAGAGATCTTCACGAAACTGATTGATATCCAGGAAAAGGCAGATTACTGAGAATATTGCTCCAACGCACACCAAAGCTACACATGACAGGGCAAAACCCAAGGCTGTGGGAGACATGAGTATCTGCAATAAAATCAAAGAAACTGATTTCTCTTCGAGCACATTGACATTTCGGCAAGTTTTCATCTTTAACGCATGTATGTGGAATGATATCAGTGAAGAGAGCGGGTGCGCAGACAGTCAGAGTGTAGAGATGCTGAGGTGCGATGCACATGAACGGGACAGGACCGCAAGCGGCATCTATACTTAGATGTACGCCGTGACAGAAAATGTGGATTGTTTATCCAGTGACATTTCTTCAGTGGAGAAGCGTGTAATGAAAGATCCAAAAAAATCCGGGAGAAAGTCGCAGTTCATGTCATTTGACGGATGAAAGACGCTCCTATCTAGAGAAAAAACGTCATCCACGAGATGATTTGAAAAAAGTGAGCGGTAAGACTGAAATTGCTTGTGGCTGTTCGGCTGCGATTATCCGAGATGTCTGGATCAAATCAAAGTGCACAGCTATTCGTCGGCGATTATCAGCGCAGCTGATTTCTTTAAATCTCCATTTCACACCCGGCGAGCGAACCGCAAAGCGATTTCCGCACCAGCGAAACAGGTGTGCTACGAGTGATCCAGGGAAAACCTACACGGGAGAAATCCCGCGCACGAAGATGAATGAGACCTATTTCGCTTGTCATGCGTAAATCAAATGAGTGTTAAGGGAGATGGGATTTTGAAATTGTACATTATTACTTGTCAAATTACCATTATCCTGTAACTTCTTCAATGTGGATTGAAGTCAGAGGCGGAGCGATCTGACTGCGCTCCCGCTTTAAAGTTTTTCGATATGTAGAAATTTTGATAAAAGGTAATTTGGTAGAAAACTTGTTTTTTCTTCCAACAAAAAGATAATGAGGTGTCCTCTCTCGTTCTTTGACCTTCGGTTCTCTGAAGAACTGTTTGAGAGCTTACGATGCTTCAAGAAGAGTTTGCTAGGATGGTCAAAATGCAACTCTTAAGGTCTTGTCCTAGGAAGCACATGTACTCAGGAAATACGTGTTGTTTTTGCTAGACTTTAAAATGTTCGGAAAGCTAAGCAACACTTCAGATTTACACTCCGACGTCACAAAGGGAGCATGATGGATGGAGTTTTCTATCACTACAAAGTAGAGTGTTCGTTGGACCACTGCTTGCACATTTTATCGGTTTTATAATAACAGTGGCAAAGGAACCTCGCGAATTCGTAAACTTCGACAAGTCTTGTGTTGTGGGTATTGCAAGTCATTGCATCTCCAACATCATACTAACGGCTTTCTGATGCTTTCACATGAAAAGAATGTTAGATTCCCTGTGTCATATCAGAGTAATCGCCTGTCCGCATACGAACGCATCGGATGACGTGACGTCGTAAGCCAGAGGGGAAAAGAGCCCTCTTTGGGTTTTCCAGAGAACGAACCTAAACGAACCCAAAATCCTTCCACTCAATCATGACCCCCCCCCCCAAAACAGCCATGCTAGTTTTTTTCATATTATGTCTTGAACTGTATCGCTCGCCGCACCATTGAAGAATCTCAGAGACGACCACAATTTGTAGCTTTTTGTCCTGCAGTGATAGGAATGAAGCGTAAAGTGGATTACATATTTATCCCCCCTTTTTATGGGGATTCGTTCGATTTATCTTCTGAGAAACGACTCACCTAAAGCAAAGTTCACTTGATAAATTTCAACCAAAAACTGCAAAAATTTTGCTGGAAGATCAGTATGTTATTGTTAGCTGGGAAAATCTGATATTCGCGAGCCCAACCTCTAAGGGTGACTGCGCAAAAAAAGTTCGACGAGAAAGGTCAACCCGAAGGTGAGAAGTGAAACTCCTATGACGTACAGCCACGTAAGTCCCATCAAAGAGTGATCGAGAAGAGTGTTCGATAGATGGGCACTGTTACAGATTGCAGAAGCAATATATTGTTTGTAAGGAAAATTGAATTCGATTGAGGCTTTCATTTCGTGATGAGGCACGGATCACAAAAGTTTCCTTTGAAACCAGTACATATTGGGGAAAATGCACTGGTACCCACGACCTTCACACATATACGGAACCTTTTCCAAAACTATGTGAGACAATTTATACGCATTCAGACTCATAGGTCACTAGCCACACAATGTGAAGTTAGGAGCTCGCACATACACTAGAGAAAAACGAGGAAATGGCTGCAACAACTGTGACGCTTATAACGACTGCGATGCTGACCTTACAAGCAGGGGCGGAGCATCAGTGATAAAACTGGAAGACTTTTTCGGCCTAGCGGATGCGAGCCGAAGAAAAAACTCGATAGTGCTGACGGCTACCGCAGCGTTACCTGGGCCTTCTGCTTATCAGCTTCGAGATGAGCCGCTTAAGTGTTGAATCAGTTCTGGCTTTCAATATCGGATCCTTTAGCATCAACAAAAAGCATATTGATATCACTTTCATAGACGGAAGAAGGCCTCATTGGAATTTCCGTGTTCAAAATTGAACAGCTCAAAACCGTCCAGTGATAAGAGGGAGGCAGAACCAAATGTGGGCGTGTGGATTGTAGTTTGTGGATTGCTAACTCTAGTTCGCTGCAACATATCGACAAAAACATATCGAAGCAAAGGTCGTACATCTATAACTTGTTATCTGTTTATTTACTTATGCATTTACGAAGTGATCCGGTGACCATAGTTAGCCCGAGAACTGATGACATCTCTCTATTCGGATCATCCCGGAACAGCCATCATCTCTTAGCACCGCGCTACGTGTAATCGGTTACGTAGGGGTGTCCAGACGCCAATGATTCGAGCGTAGCGTAGAACTCTATCTCGAACAAGTGACACAGTGATAATCAGTCTTTTCGGGGCTATGAACCATCCTAGGACTTTCTTCGGGTGCCAGGTAGTATGCCGTTGTTCTTTATACTGTCTGTTCAGTGTTAGTTCCTGCTCCTGTGCGTAGCCCAACAGTAAACCTCCGGACTTTGTCACATGCCTCTCCCACGTTTGGATCATGACGTTAAAAGGAAAGAGTCAAAACACCGTAGGTTTCAAAATTGGTCTAACACGGAATGGGAATTTTAAAGTGTTTCCAATTTCGTAATTCCAAGTCTGCGTCGCTGCGCGGGCTGGGATTCATGAATTTCCCTATGTGAACCAAATATGGTGACCATGATTGTTTAACCTATAGAGTACGAACTCCCGCGACGGTTTACCGCTTCATAGGGGCTCATCTGGGCGCGGGGGTGACACAGGGTGTCGGACTTCGATGCACAGCGGGGGTACATCTCCGATCTCCCAAGCTGAGAAGGGGTTCGACTCTTCCAGGCAACTGGAAGCCTAGCTAAGAGTAAACCACTGTCAGGAGTCTCCACCGTCTTGGCAGTATCAGTCGCAAGGTGGCTTCCCTGATCCACTTAAGTCGGCGACTACCTGTGGTGACAGCTGAGTTCGCCGCGGCAGGGCTGCTCAGTATTGGGAAAACTTCTACTTGCCTGTCCAGCACATTTTCTGCCTCTGTACCCCGCACACCGCGTTTTGCCGTCTCAGACGTCGGACGGTACGGCAACCGGCGAGAGGCGATCTAATCTCAGGTTGCGCAGGATGTCTTTGATTTCGCACCAAGGCAACAAGGGCACGACACGCCATGGAAGCTGTTTCATGCTCTGCACTTATAACGCCAGAACAGTCTCCACAGACGCCGATCTTCACGCTCTTCTCGAAGCTGCAGGGCGAATCAAATTCCATGTAATTGCTCTACAGGAGACCAAGAACAGGAAGAGCGACGTTCGACTCCGCGCGACGGAACACTGGTCATCCGCGGAGAAAAGTTACCTTCAAGAAATGTTGGAGGCGTTGACTTTGTCGTGCACCCATCTGTCGTCCATCTCGTCGACTCACACGAGATCCTGTCATCTCGTCTAGCAATTGTCTGACTTAACCTTCCTCGTCACAAGTCCGTCAGTATCATCAACCGCTACTCACCAACGCTGGCAGCTGATGAGGCGGAGTTGGACAATTTCTACGAGAGGTTGGAAGAAGTCATCACAACGAAAAGTCCTTCTACAAATTCGTTGTTGGGGATTTCGAAGCCAAACTTGGGAAGGCTTAAGGAGACGATTACAAGATAGGAAAGTTCGGATTAGGAGACCGGAACGAAAACGGTAGTCGTCTCGCTGGGCTTCTATCCTCTCCATGCTCTTCCATGGAAATTCCATTTCCATGAAGAAGGAACACCGCATGGGAAGCACCCAATGGTACGACTCGTACGGAAACCGACCACATACTTACCAACCGAAGGTGGTGTTTCTTTAATTTTTCAGTAGTAACATCATTCTGCTGTGGATCCGATCACCGCCTCCTCCGTGCAAAAATCCGATTCAGCTGCACTATGGAAAAGAACATCTGCCATCGCGGAGAAAGAAAAGAAGTCGTATATGACGATACCGCCCTTGCTGAGTCTCTTTCCGAACACGATTGGCATATCATGGAAGACACCACCGAGGACTACGAGATGCTTCTAGAAAAACTAAGAATCTGTGCTGAGCGCGCCTCAAAACCCCGAACAACAAACTTGGAACGCATTTCGAAGGCCACCAAGGCACTGCTCGCTAAAAGAAGGGCCTTGAGGCTTGATCCGAATGCATCGCACATTGAGCAGTTGATAGCCAATGCCAGCTGCAGAAGAGCTTTGTAGGAGGATCTGCAGAAGTTCACACAGAGGAAGGTTCTGGAAGCAGCAGAAGGGAGAAGAAGTCTGAAGGATTGTCGAAAAGACCTTCGCTATTATAATGTTCCGTTGATAGCCCTAAAGAACGAAGAAGGGATTGTCACGTTTTCCCATCATGAGATGGAATCAATCACGGGGAGATTCTATACGAACCTCTTCCGTTCTCCAACAGTAGTGTCGAGCCCAAATATCCTCGCTAGTGACAGACCACCTCAGATTCTTCCTTCGGAAGTTCGTGTTGCGATAAGAAGCATGAAACCCGGCACCGCTCCTGGACCGGACCGTATATCGGCTGATCTATTGCGAGCAGGAGGTGATCATCTTCACGTCATTCTCGCAGCATATTTCTCACCTTATCTCCAGAAGGAAAGAATTCCAAACCAGTGGAGAACCTCACGCACCGTTCTCCTTCACAAGAAGGAAGACGGAGAGGATCTTCGAAGCTGTCGTCCGATATGTTTGCTGAGCGTGCTTTATAAGCTTTTTACGAAGATAATTCTCACACGCCTATCGAGGACCTTGGATGAAGCTCAACCCCAAGAACAGGCTGGTTTCCGCAAGGGTTTCAGCTGCACGGACAGCATCCACACTGTTTCGAGGGTCATAGAGGTTTGTCGGGAGTACCGCCTTCCCCTCGTCCTAACCTTTGTTGACTACAAAAAAGCGTTCGAAAACGTGGAAACCAATGCTATATTGTCAGCACTAGTCGACCATGGAGTAGACGCGTCATATGTGAGAACATTAGCCGACTGCTACATTGGATGCTCCACGACGATGTAGCTCTTTCAGCGCCTCTTAACCATTCCGATTGCGAAACGGGTACGACATAGCGATACTGTATCGCCAAAGCTGTTTACTGCCGCACTGCCGTGGGCAATGAGGTCACTCGTCTGGGAGGAGAAGGGCATCCGGGTTGATGGAAGGGCATCCGGGTTGATTTCCTCTCAAATCTTCGTTTTGCGGACGACATCGTCCTTTTCTCGAAAAGCACCAATGAAGCGGAGGCGATGCTTTGTGAGTTAAACGAAGTAGGGAGAAGAATCGGACTGCAAATAAATAGGGCGAAGACCCAGTTCATGAAGAATGCATACTGCGAAGGAGAGCGAGTAGAACTGGATGGATCCGATATAAAGGAGACTTCGTCCTATGTAAACCTTGAAAGATCAATGAGTATGGAGAACAACCTCATCGAAGAGCTGGATAGAAGAAGAAGAGCGGCGTGGGCCGCGTTTGGACCTCTGAGGGAAGCCATAGACCAACTCGCGGACCCCGACCGCCGTGCTCATCTCTTCGACTCTACAGTTCTTCCAGCGCTCTGTTATGCTGCGGAGACGTGGGCGGACACTGCAACCACGTCGAAGACACTACGTACCATATACAGAGCGCTCGAGCGTTGTCTTTTGAGGTACAGCTGGCGTACCCAACATCAGGCCGGGCTTTGCAGCTCCGATTTGCGACAAATGTCTCGCCTTCGTGACCCAGCGGAATACGTACCGAAGGCTAAACATAGATGGGCTGGTCATATTATGAGAAGGGAAGACGATTGATGGACAAAAAGAACTTTGGAATGGATCCCAAAAGAAACGAAACGACCTCGAGGGAGACCACCAACAAGATGGGCCGATGTGTCCAAAATACGGATGGGCCAGCTGAACGCTCAGCTGGAAAGGTATCAGAACTCTCGCCAACGTCGTCTACGATGTTCCTGGATGACGGTGGCGCGAGAACGAATCGAATGGAAGCGATGCTTGGGCCCGCACGACACGTGACGATAGGCCATCTAAGTATCTAAGTAAATAAGTATAGTAGAGTACGCAATGTTATGAGATGCAGGACGTAAAAGTTGGTTAACTAACCTGACTTTGCTTGCATACTGTTCGTTAATCCTAACGCAGAAAGAGAATCGTTGGGATTTCAAACAGCGTTAGGTTAAGGATTGAATGCAGTAAGGTCTCTTCTTACTCAAAAGGCTTTGCGAATAGGACCGAACGTGACGTTTCTGTTGTAAATCAGAGAAATCTAAGAAAATTTGCTCCTACTGGGCATATTTTCAAAAACATATTAAGATTTTTGAAGGAGGAAGAGAAACGCGATTCCGTTCGAACCCAAGAATTCTTCAATGCTTTCTAGATCTACTCCACTGTTTTGATGGAAATTGAATCATTCTGTTCTGAATTCTATATTTTCAACAATTTTTCTCAACCCGCATTCGCCGACGACTCCTGAGCTTCATGTTTCCTGACGCTGTTTTGTGCGTAGAATCTGACCCACAACTGCGCGTTCCATGTATTTCTTGTTTTCCCGAACAAAAAGTGCGACTTTCTGCACCCTTTTGCGATACACGGCGCAGCCCCGGATCCAACTTATCCTCATCGTCTTAGGTGAAGGTTCCCCCCAACGGCGCTACCATAAGTGATTGTGGATTATTAATTACGATTTACGGCCATTTTTTACGATTTTCTTTACAATTTTGGCCCAAATTTGGTAACAGAATCGTAGGGAGTATTGCCATAACTCTTGTTTGTTTACGAAATTATTTGTAAACGTGGTCTCGTCCCGGACTAGCTTCCATATCATCTCCATGGTTCTAGCAAATCTTCTCTGTTGAGAAGATTTGCTAGAACCATTGAGATGATATGGAGGGCCACAAGGAGTTCGAGCATCGTCTTCTTTCAGATCTTTTCCAGGACAGTGTTAAGCTCTTGCAGGAAGATTGGGCTGCCCAAGGAATCCCCAATAAGTTTCACATTATTTCCGGTACTGACTGTGGCATTCTGCAGTGCGTGGTTTTTTTCCTTAGTGACGGAGCTCATACGAACCTATTGATAAAACCAACTGAACTGCATAATTGACAAATGATCGCTTTTGGTATTCGCATCACATTCAACTTGATTTTAGAAGTGGCATTGAGTGCTCATATGCTCAATGCTTTACAGTGGCATCTGATAAATCGCATAAGCGTTTCGTCTCATTAGACCTCTCTGGAAACAGTCTTTCGACTTACTTGGATTACTCGGTTGTTTTGGGAACAGAACCATCTATTGTGTTCATTTTAAAAGCACTGATCAGAATAAAAGGAATTCTCAACCTCATATATTTAGCTCAGAACTGGATTGCCCTCAAAAACAACAAGAAAAGTTGTCTTCACAGTACCACCAATCTCAGTAGAAGATTAGGAATTGGCTGAGGAGCAGCTTCGTAGCGATCACTCTGAACGCTCTAAAGATGAATTTGCTTCGAACAATCAAGATTTTTTGGATCTTACCAGTGGTTTCCAGTTTCTTTAGTTACGATTAACGATTTACGATTTACGGCGTTTTTGGGAAGTTTAGGGTTTATGATTTACGAAAATCTCAGGTTATCGTATCTAGGTGGTAATTGTACTGGAACCGACGGTTATAGAGAAAGTTTTCATCTAACAACTACCGGTTTCCTAGGTTAACAGACTTACAACGGAAATATAACCAAATTCTTGCCATCACTTCAACTATATTCGCTCCATTTCCACTTACCCGCAGTAGACTGCCTCGGCGAGGAAATGATTGCGCGAAAATATGCGTGTTGGGCAGCATTCAGCGCAGTCGACCACAATGTTCCTGGATGTAGGCTTTCCAAAACCAGGCAATGACCGGAGAATCCAATGGTGAACACTTCGCTGCTTTCAATACATGCCTTTTTCACGACCAGTCCGTTTCCTTTTTCGATTGAAAAGAAGTATCTATTTTACAACAGTTCTGAAGCACTAGTACATTGCAGCCGAACTACGTGACTGATATTGCAATTATTTCATAGCTAGTGCAGAACTACTTGCATAACTGATATCTTCAAACCTTTCTGGCCATTTCTTGTGTGATTAACGGTGCAACGGCAAAAATGCAAAATAACTAGTACCGGTGGGATTTGAACCACACACCCCATGCATCACGTCCTATTCCTCTACCCATTCCACATCGAAAGTGTTTGTATATGGCGCGAGGTCCATCATAGTCGTGGAGTACGAGATCGAAAGGCCAATTACTGTTACACATGCTGTGCAACCTAATTAGGCTACGTTTCAAACCATGTACAGTGGACGTCAATGGCGTTGGCCCATCTGCGGCCTTGAGAAGGACGTCGCGCAACCGCGCCGCGCGCGCCGCAAGCTATGTATTCTGCTGCTTTTATGCAATTTCTTACAGCTTTTCTACTCGCTTCTAAGGATTTTCGAGCAAATCGGGGAGAAAAGACCTTAGAAATAGCACTCCGCAGGTGACGACACCGATCCCGGCGCGTGCGGCGCGGTTGCGCTGCGTCCTTCTCGAGGCCGCAGATGGGCCGCCGCCGTTGCCGTCCACTGTAGGTTTCATTTCATTCTGTCTAATTATCCTCTTGCACTTGTAAGATGAGAATGAATGCAATGGTAGAGCTAATCCACTGTTTTTGAGGAGAAAATAATTCAGAGCTTCAAAACGAAAAGAAATTGCTTCAATTCCTCAGATATTTGGAATATCAGCCTCAAAGTTACGAAGCACAATTTTATAAGTCCGAATTTTAGCGCAGATTCATGATGCATCATCGCTTACGCGCTTGTTTAACCGGGTAAAGTAAAAAGTCCTCTCGACAACTTTTTGATAACGGGATGTCCTCTTCTCTGCGCCTATGACATCTGCGCGCTCTTTGCGCACGCTTTATCAATATTGATACGGCAGTGCCTGGGCGATCAAACCAACCGATGGTTTGTAGAGCCCGAGACCGGCATACGAACTGTGGTATAACCTGCCGGTTATATCACGGTAATTGAAACCAAGCTGAAATTCAGTTTTCTAGACCATTTCAAGATCATAATGGTTCCTGGTTATGAAGTGTATAACTGCCGGTTCAGCCTCCTGGTTAACCGACAGTTATGGGGCAATTACTAGGCCACTAGGTGATAACTATCAGGTGCCTGTACTTCCTCTTCGTCATGTTTTAGAGAACGATTATATTCGTCCGAAGACTGTTGGCGCACTCTGTCAGTCTCTTTTATTAGGTTGGTCCGAAAGTTTTGCACCAAGGTATTTTTTAAGATCTAGAATTCCATAGACTTTGAATCAAAATGCCACTACATGTGAACTCTAGGATACACCTGGCTGCGGCCGTACAATAATCGCCAGACTCGAAGCGCAGGGTTTTAGAAAATTGATGAGGGGTTGGGTCCCCCACAAACTGAGCGCCTTGCAAGACTGAGTGTGTGCTAATCTTTGCTGCTGCGTCCATCCACACAAGAGGAGCTTTCTCCGCCAGCTCATTATTGGATATGAGAGTTGGGTGCTGTATGCTAACCATACACAAGAGAAAATTTGACTCCCGCGTTCCGAACCATCCCCAAAACACCCGAAAGGAGAAGTGCACGAAAGAAGGTTTTTCTATGTTCTTGGTGGAATTCCGAGGGAATGCTGTGTCGAGAACTTCTGACACCTGGGCCACTGCAACTGCCTCAGTCTGCTCTTTGTAACTACAGAAACTGGCAGACTTCGCCTGGAGCTGGGAAAAATTGACCATGTTGCTCCACTTCATGACAACGCCCGACCCCACGTAGCAAAGCTTACCCGCCAAAAAATTGCCGAATTAGATTGGGATGATCTACCACACTCTGCTTATTCTCCCGGCTTATCCCTATCTGGAAACCACTTCCTCGGAGCCCTAAAGCTGCATCTACGAGAAAAGAAATTCGATGATTGGACCAGACCGAAAAGTGAGATTTCAAGCTTCTTAGACTAACAGCTGACAGATTTCTTGACTTCTGACATCCCTGTCTGAATACCATTTGTTCGGAGCCCTAAGGCTGCATCTACGAGAAAAGAAATCGATGATTGGACCAAACCGAAAAGTAAGAAAAGAAATTCGATGATTGGACCAGACCGAAAAGTGAGATTTCAAGCTTCTTAGACTAACAGCTGACAGATTTCTTGACTTCTGGAGCTGGTGCTTTAGTGGAGTGTTGGCAATACCCCGTGAATTTTGAAGATAATTATTTTGTTGATTGATGTCTGTTCACAATGAAGTTAACATTCTTTGAAAAAAGTATGAAATTAGGTGCAAGACTTTCGGACCAACCTAATATATTACAACTGAGAAATCTCATACAATGACTTTGAATTTTTCTTAGGTTCAGCCAGAAAATGATAATTAATATCGATGGTGGAATAACCACAATATCCAATAACATTGACGCATTTATTGGACGAGCCGTTTATGCTTTTACAGAGGAACCTGAGCAGCTACGCAGTGATGTTTGATTTGAATTAGTTGGCTTGGATGTATCATTGATATTACCTATGGTAATATCTGAAGTCATAATTTATCTAGCACCCACTAACATGTTTGCTAGACATTGTCTATACTCTATACTCCATACTTTCTGCGACCATCAGCAGTCATACCCTTAGGTGAGAAATTGCCCATCCTTTCGACGATCGGTCCGGCTCAGTAATCTCAATCCACCTTTTGCTTCTGGAAAACTCAGATTGGCAGTCTCGGAATATTCGAAAGAAGATACCAGCGATTTGCCTGTGAGTAAACTTGTATGCGGTATAGTTATTGTTCTTCTTCGTAATTTCCAGGATAGAATTTGAGTACGATGAGATCTTGGCGGTCAGTTGCCGAAAAGCGCACTTCAAGGTGAATTCAAAACAGGTCTGCCATAGGTGTAAACCCGACAAACCAAAAACATTCCCTGGGTGATCCGATGGTGTTCACACAGATGACTAGAGGATAGCGCAGCGGTCACCCTTTAAATTCATCTCGGGTCAGCCTGTCTATTGTCTGAGGTTATATTATCATCGTCCGACTCTAATTTCACAAGCGCGTTATAATCCAGTGAATGAACATAGGAGGGCTCTGGAAGTTTCAGCACAAGAGTGTTTTTTTATTTGGAAGTCGTTTCTAGTGGACTCAGTACTGTTCTTAACGGAATGAACGCTTCCGTGACGGGTGTGCACGTGGTCTTTTGAATTGAAAGCTACTCAATACACTCGAAAGCACAGCAAGAAATTAGGCAATGAAACATGCATACAAGATCGGCCAAAATTATGGGTTGTGCCCGCGCGCTGTGAATTCACTCAAGTTTTGGCAAGCTTCGACGTCCTTCCAAGACTACTTAATTTTTTCCCTATGGTCCAAATCTTCTACTTTCCGCTCATTCCATTTTATCTGTCAGTGGTTTCGACCACTGTCCCATTATCGTTCTGTCACTACCACCTAGCACCACTACAACGTTCAGACACGCAAGAGTTGGAGCCCTTCAAAAATGTGCAAAAACTTTATTTACAGAGAATTACAATGAGTCGAAGCCTTGGTTCCAGAAGACACTAGGTTCACTCGCGGAAAATACCGTTCCTCAGAAATTTGTGCGAAAACCGCGAAGAAACTGGGTGCGGCGGACGCCTCCCGATGAGCCTTTTCGATCAAATCTCTCGTTAAACGATCATTATCGAGCATTATCTCATTATTTTACACAAAAAATAGTAAGTGATATAGAATTTTGAGGAGTAGGTGTCTGTATGGGAACTCCAGAAAACCATCTAACTAGGTCGCTGACTACTTTGCTTTCTTGCGTATAATGAACTCACACGACTATGATGAATGTTGATTTCACTTCATTTCTGTCCTAGAGTTTGAAACACATTTCTCATGCTGTAAGAAGTGCTTTCACATGACGATCAAGCGATAGCGGTAGGGCTAACAGAGGGCGTGCGTTGGTCCTGCGGCGTGCATCTGACTACGGTGGCGAGCCCGCTCCGCAGGGCGTACACAGAGTGGCTTCACCTAGATGAAAGAATAAAGATACTGAAAATATTGATTTTAACACGAGACAATTAGTAGCCATTATCCTCCTATATAAAGACTGGTAAGGGTCCAGATTTTTCTGGCGTCAGACCATGAGAGTCTTGTGAAATCTTTTGTGCAGTGTAGTGCATAGACAATGGTGGAGGGAGAGATGCGCAGACGTCATACGAAAAACCGATTTATGGAGCGAGATGAGACTAGATCTTCGCGGGACCGGCAATTTCGAAATCCTTGCACAGTGACTGTCCTACGCTGGCGGTCTCACGGCCAACCGATGAGACAGAGCTAGCAAGGCTTTAAGGCAGCACATTATACGGAGCAGGATACCCACTGCTCTTCACTCAAAACCAACTGTTGCACCGCAGATCACCATAGGCGAGATCCGTGTACGGCCTGGGAGACCTCTAGGCCCAGTGCAGCGGTGTTATCCGCGGGTAACCCACATTCCGCATGTTCTCGTCCTAGCATCCGTCCGAGAACTCTGAGCGATTCTGCAGTCACGGAAGAGATTCCAGTTGTAGGTAGAAAAAGTGCATCATTATAGGCCATTGTGACAAATCCTGTGACGAAATATGTGATTATTCAAATTTTCTGGATAACTCCTAACTTCCTCTCATTGCTCTCGAGATTTATAAAGGGTAAGGACGCACGGACGATAGGTGTGCTAGGGTCGAATAATGACAGATACCGTTAGGTCGATGGAGTAGGGGTTGTACTGTAACTCAACGTTGCGCAAAAGCCAGGATACGGGTTCGCAGATGGAGGAGGGGTCTGACATGGCCCAGGTGGGAGAAATGCCAGAATAGGGGTTCACCGATGGACGATGGGTCTGTGGTGGCCAAAAAGTGAGTGAATGACAGGAGACGGTCATGCCGATGGAACAGAGGTCCGCTGTGGCCCAGGTGTGAGGAACACCAGCATTCAGGTAAAGTGAAGGGAGGATGGGTCTGCTGTGGCCTGGAAGTTGGGGGAACGCCAGCATTCGGGTCTAACGAAGGGGGTCTTCTGGGGCCTGAAAGTTAAGGGAACTCCAAGATATGGGTACGCAGATGGAGGAGGGGGTGCGTTGTTGTCTGAAAATGTGGAGAACGCCAAGATTCGGGTTCGCTGGCATAGGAGAGGTCCGATGTGCCCCTGGTGCGAGGAACGCTGGAATATGGGTCTGTTGTAGCCAAAACTGTGAGAATGACATGATACGGTTATGCAGATGGAAAGGTGGCTCAGTTGTTAAAAACGCCAGCATTCGGGTCCATCGAAAAGGGGATGAGTCTGCTGTGGCCTAAAAGCTAAGGGAACTCCAGGATACGGATTCCTGAATGGTGGAGGGGATGTGTTGTGGTCCAAAAATGTGGAGAACGCCAAAATACGGGTTTGCTGGTGTAGGAGAGGTCCGCTGTGCCCCAGGTGCGAGGAACGCCAGAATATGGGTCTGTTGTGGCCAAAACTGTAGGAATGCCAGGATGCGGTTATGACGATGGAGTGGGGGTCCGATGTGGCCCGAGTGTGAGGAACGGGGTATAATAATACCCAGGATATGGGGTATAATGAAGGGGGATGGGTCTGTTGTGCCCTAAAAGTGTGGGAATCCCAGTATGCGGTTATGCCGATGGTGGAGAGGTCCGCTTTCACCCAATTGTGAGGAACGAGAAAATACTGTTGACGGATGGAGGAGGGGTCCATTGGCCCAAATGTGAGAAATAAAAGAATTCGAGTTCAGCGAAGGAGGGATGGGTCTGCTGGGGCCTGAGTGTTGAGGGAACTCCAGCATACGGGTTCGTGGATGGAGGAGGGGCTGCCCTGTGGTCTAAAAATGTAGGGAACGTCAAGGTAGGGGTTCGCGGGTATAAGAGAGGTCCGCTGTGGTCCAGGTGCTAGGAACGCCAGAATGTGGGTCTGCTGTCGGCTTAATGTGTGGGAATGCCAGGATGCGGTTATGCTGTTGTGTTATGTTATGGAGGAGAGGTCCGCTTTTACCCAATTGTGAGGAGCGAGAAGACACTGGTTCACGGATGGAGGAGAGGTCCGCTTTGGCCCAGGTGTGAATAGCTGTGTGAATAGCTCAAATGGCAGGAAACGCGCCTTAAAGAAAGATGTTCGTCCAACAACAATCTCAACTTGAATTACTTCGAGTTCTTAATTACACTGTGTCGGTTACAGCAAATAGTCGAAAGTTACTAGATTCATATAAATGATAAGCACGCGCAGAGTTGAGGATGACTAGCCGTAGGTGACATTTGAGAAGTGCGGTGACAACAAACGAGGGATGTATCATTGCATCGGAAAGTGAATTTACATGGTGATGTCTGATAAAGAGTGCTCGAGCAAGGCGCATACAAAAAGTCCGGAGTTGGCTAGGCGGCCAGACTGGTAGAATACACGCAACTCATAAGGAGAATTTCGTACTCAGACTAAATTAATTAGTATTTTCGCTCCAATTTCAATTTCCTAAGGATTTCATAGGCGCGAAACTTTTGCACCTACCTCAAGTGACTGCCCCACCCCACTTTCTAGCGACCCGTAGGGGCGCTAGTTTTAACCAATAACAAATAGAAACACTTCTTCTTCCTAGCCTGTTTTCCCCCTTGTGAGGTTGGCGTTTCTCGTGCGATTGCGCCATTTCCTCCTCCTATACGTCATCCACATTAAGCTTGAGAAAACGCATATCGTCTTCGTTCCTGTCTAGCCACCGAGACTTTGGTCTTCCTCTCGGTCTACGTCATTCCACGGTGATGTTCATTGCTGATTTGGCGACAGAGCTGTCATCACTTCTCAGTACGTGACCGTACTTGCATAGCCGAGCCTCTCACATCACATAATGGGTGCTACTCCAAACAGTGAGCGTACGTCTTCGTTTCGCACTCTATCAAGACGCCTAATCCCGTGAGTCTAACGATGCGTCCTCATTTCCATTGTGTGGAGGGTCTGCTCTAAGATGGTCGGCCAGCATTCCGCTCCGTACAACGCAACAGGTCGGACCACTATGCGATAAGTGTTTGGTGTTTGACTTCAGCTTCAACAGGACCTTCCTATGCCCATTACACTCGTTACCTGTCTCCACTTGCTCCAAGCAGCGTTCGCTCTACATTCAGCTTCCGTCAACGTGTTACCATCGGCTGAGATACGGGACCCGAGGTATTTAAACACGGAAACCTTCGGAAGTTCCTGATTATCGGTTGAAATCGTACCAGATGTTTGTTCTTCGCATTCGAGGTACTCTGTTTTCTTAATATTGAGTTTCATCCCATATCCTTCGAGTCGGTTTTCTCAAGCTTGCGCCTCTTTCTGGAGTTCCTCCCCGGTGTTTGCACCAACTACGACATCGTCTGCATAAAGAAGCGTCTATAGTGGCCCTGACTAGGGATCACTTGCATGAAAAGAAGCGGTGAAAGTGCAGATCCTTGATGGACTCGCACGCGGACATCAAACTGTGCTGTTGTTCCTGCAGCGGTTCTGACTGAACTATTGACTTCTTATAGAGAAGCTGCACCCATCTGACGTACTCTTCAGAGACCCCATAAGCACGTAGTGACAGCCAAATCAGTTCACGGGGTATTCTATCAGCGTTCTCGAGGTCAAGAAAGGCTAGATGTTTGGTCTTCTTCTTTTCTCAATGCTTCTCAGTAAGCAGTCGTACAGTATGGATCGCGTCGGTTGTGTTACAGTTCTTGATGAACTCACACTGATCTTGACGGGTCCTTCGTTGGACAGTGGATCCGATCTGGCTCGGTAGAGAACGTCGAGATACGGGTTTGGCAATAATAAACAGATCCCCTAAGGTCCGTGTTGAGAACGCAGTAACACGAGTCCGTTGTTGGAGAATAGGTACGCTTTAGCCCAACAGTGACAAAAACGCCAGAGTACAGGTCCACCGTTCAACAGCCGATCCGATTTGACCCAGTAGCTCAAGAGATGTATGACATTGGGTGAGAGTGATAGGGGTTTTTATAAGAATGGTTAGCAGTGGTGGGAGTCATTATTGAGATGCGCGCTTTCCCAGACTCTTATCCAGAATGCTGGAGAACGCTTGAATACGGGTTCGCATTTGCCCATTTGTGAGGAAAACGCCAGAATACAGGACCAATGAAGGATGGGCCCGCTGCGGCTTAATTAAGTGGAAAACACCAGGATACGGGTCCGTCTATGAAGAACAGGCCCACTTTTGCCAGATAGTGAGAAAAAAAGCACTAATGCGAACCCAGCAATGGAGAATAGATCCGCGGGCACTCAAAAGATTGGAAAACACCGGCCGCTTTAGCCCAACCGTGAGGAATACGGCAAGTTCACCTACGGAGAACGGGAAAACAAGTAAATGCCGGTGCACAAGTCTGCCAATGTATGATAGAATGGGTACTTTGTGGCTTAATGAATGGAGACTGCCGGGATACGGGTCCTCCTGTGGAGAATGGGTCCGCCGGAACTCAGTACGGTGGAAAATGCCTGAATGCGATACAATGAAAGACAGAGGTGCGAATGCGGAGGACGTTATGCGACGAATCGAAGAGGTGTTGCGCGCACGTTAAAGTGCTCAAAGTAGTATGCAGGAGTGGCACACGCATTGAAGTGGGAAGGCAACTAATTCTCGGGGGGGGGGGAGGATGGGTCACCGATTTTTTCAAACTTTCTCATAAAATTAGGTTGGTCCGGAAGTTTTGCACCAAGATATTTTTGAGGATTTAGAATTCCATAGACTTTGAATCAAAATGCCGCTACATCTGAACTGTAGGATGAGGACACACCTGGCTGTGGCCGTGCGATAATCGCCAGACATCTCGAAGCGCTGGGTTACACAAAACTGATGACGGGCTGGGTCTCCTACAAACGGAGTGCCTTGCAGGACTGAGCGTGTGCTAGTATTTGCTGCTGCGTTCGCTCAGGAGGAAATTTCTCCGTCAATTCATTACTGCAGATGAGAATTGGGCGCTGTATGTTAACCATGCACGAGAGAAAAGTTAATTCCTGCTCGGCGAACCATCTCTGAAACAACCGAAACGAGAACTGCTCGAATATTGTTTTTCTGTGTTGTTGGTGGGATTCTGGGGAAATGCCGTATCCAGAACTGCTGCCACCTGGGCATACCAGACCGCGTATGTCTACTTTTTTTGACAACGGAAATTGGCAGACGAAACTCGCGTGGAGCGAGGAAAAATTGACCACGTAGCTCCGCTTCATGACAACGCCCGACCTCACGTTGCAAAGCCTACCAGTCAAAAAATTGCCCAACTAGGTTGAGAAGGTCTATCACACCCTGGTTATTCTCCTGACTTATCCCCTTCTGAATACCAGTTGTTCGGACCCCTGATCCTGCATCTACGAAAAAAAAATTCGATGATCGGGCTAAACCTAAAAGTGAGATTTTAAGATTCTTCTACTCACAGCTGCCAGAGTTTTTGACATCTGGAACTGATGCTCTAGTGAATCGTTGGCCATACCTTGTGCACCATGAAGGTAATTATTAGTTTTGTTGATTGATATCTATTCACAATGAACTTAACTTTCTTTAAAAAATGTGAAATTAGGTGCAAGACTTTTGGGCCAACCTAATTCAAATAAAAAATCTTGAATCAGTGATAGAATCAATTTTTCCTGTCCAAGTTTTACTTCTTATTAAGCTTAGGAGGGTTAGTTGCAGTAGCCTTTTCGCTATTTTCTTCATGTCAGTCTTTGCTGCTGCGTCCACACAGGAGAAACTTTCTCACTCATAAGTGGATATGAGAGTTGGGTGTTGTATGTAAACCATGCACGAGAGGAAAGTTGACTCCCGCTCGGCGGACTATCTCTAAAATAGCCGAAACGAGAATTGCTCGAATAATGTTTTTCTGTATTGTTGGTGGGATTCCGAGGAAATGCTGTATCAAGAACTGCTGCCACTTGGACATACCAGACCGCGTAAGTCTACTCTTCTCAAATACAGAAAACGGAAGACGCAAGTCTGCTCGGAGGGGGGAAAAGGGACCATGACGCTCCATTCTATGACAACGCCCGACCTCACTTGGCAGAGCTTACCCGCCAAAAAATTGCAGAACTAGGTTGGGAAGTTCTACCATACATTGCTTATTCTCCTGGTTTATCCCTGTCTGAATACCATTTGTTCGGAGCCCTAAGGCTGCATCTACGAGAAAAGAAATCGATGATTGGACCAAACCGAAAAGTAAGATTTCAAGCTTCGTAGACTCACAGCTGCCAAAGTTCTTGACTTCTGGAGCGGACGCTCTAGTGAAGCGTTGGCCATACCTCGTGATTATGAAGGTAATTATTTTGTTGATTGATATCTATTCACAATGAACTTAACTTTCTTTAAAAAAATGTGAAATTAGGTGCAAGACTTTTGGGCCAACTTAATTCGAATAAAAAATCTTGGATCAGTTCATTTTTAATTCTTTCCTCTTGGTATCATTTTTTTATATTTGTTATTAATCAATGAATATTTACATGAATATTTTTATTAATTCCTCTGAAGGGAAATAAAAAATAATGAAAATATTTTCTAGTACTCATTATTGACTATTTAATATTTAAATTAACGTTTTTAGTAATTTTATTTCTCGCCCGGATCCACCACCTTACTTCCCCTTATTGAAAGATATCCAAGCAGACCGTGATCTGTTGGACTATACCAACTATTCCGACAACAATCTCAGTTTGAATCACGGAAGTGTATATCATTCCATAGGAAAATTGTACAGTCGCGGTCAAAAAGGTATGACCAGCGCCATTTCGACAAGAGGATTTTTTGCTATAACTCACTTCCGGAGTGAGCTGTCCATATGGAATTTGGATACGTCTTGAAGTTTATGTGTGCTTCCCAACAGCAGCTTATCTTTACAGAAACTCAATTGTAGTCGCTTTATTATGCTTAGACATCAATTTCCGCTACTTCCTTTGATTTGGTCTAGTATCTTCACTACCACCTTCTGAGAAAAATGAAGAAAGTGGTACAGATTAGCCACACAATTGGCTTTCTTTGACAGATGTCATTGCTGCTCAAATGCGAGGATCAATGTAAGTGGTCGAATTTAACAAAAAAATCTTTTCTCATTGTATTTAAGGAATAGCGACACCGTTACGGTTCCTAATGCAATGTCAGAATAGCCGTTAGTAGTGGATATCATAGAAATATCCTCCGTCGGAACGGTCTGTTCATAATTACTGAAGACTCCTTTTTATCAATTTTTCGGGCTCTCTGATAATGCCACTTTTTATGTAAAGAGAAGAACTGCAGAAAACGACTACTATAGCAAATTACTTACTCGAGGTACAACTTAGAATATCCCTTCTGCTATTTGAAATGAGGCGATACAAATAAGGAAGTAGATGAAAGTGGTGAATTTGGACTTGGAACGCGATATTTCTGTTTGAAAGCAGTTTGTGTCAATGTTATGCAGCGGGACGGAAGAGTAGTTCGGCCCTTATCACATTTCAAAGTTCCGGCCGAGTAGCTCAATCCCAAGTTAAGTTATGATCGAATATGCCCCTCAAGATGCCACTGATCATATCTTCTTGACCGCGACTGTAGATCATTGCCGGACTCAGAAAGTGGGCGGGAGGAGGACGGCATGGGGAAAAAGTGGGGTCTCCGCCACGTTGGTCACTCAGATGGACAATATTGCAAAATTGACAAGAATATTAATTATAAGAGTAGATAGTCAACGAAGATCATTTCAAAAATAATTGTATGGATGAACAATCAAAATTTAACTAATGCAATATTTTTGTTTGTTTCATAATGTAGTTCCTAAAATTTTAGGATCTATTCTCGGGGGATGGATGTGGATGTGTGATGAAGAAGTTCAGAGCAACGCAAAGATCACAAAATGACTGGAAGTCCGGTGTTGACCGAGCGGGCAGACTGGCAGAAAATACGCAAGTCATGCGGAGGATTTCGTATTTGAGTTATATCAGTTTATGATTAGTTGTGTTTCTTTGTTGATTTTCTAAGGATTTCGCAAGTGCGAGGCTCTTGCACATGCCTCACGTGGCTGCCTCACCCCGCTTTCTAGCGTCCCGAAGGGGCGCTAGTCTTCACAAAACATCAGAACTTCATCCGGACAGTGAAAGGGATTTAAGAATCCCATACAAGTAAAGAGTAAAAATAGCGAGCAGGGTCTAACTAGGGGAACTTTTTTGGCATTAAAATAGAATGGCCAATCTATGGGCACCACTACGAATCTTCTGCTAATCTTCTGAGGTGCAAACATTAGTGGAAAGATATGAATAAAGCATGAGAATAAACTATTATGTATTGAAACAACATGTACATAGGTGAATGAAACTCAATGTGACAGTATGAAGATAGAACATCAATTATAGCACTAAATTTAGATGAGAGCAGCAAACAAAATGAATTACATGCCGCTAGGTCCTGGAATGTCGTTGTCCAGCTGTAGAGCGTTGCCTCTTCGAACGGGCGCATAGTTCTCTTTGTCCGGCTCTGGCATTGCGGTTCTCTTTGATATCCTCTATAAATAGACTTGTAATTTATGAGGTTGAGAAGCAGGAGGCACTGCTGAGAGACAGTATTTACATAATAAGAGTTCCACTCTTGTTTCTCTACATCGTTCTCATAGGAACGGACGCCTCTTTCGGAAGTAGATATATTGATGAGAGTTAAACCGTTGGCGCATATAAAAGTTATAGAACAAGCCTACAGTGCCAACTGAAGAGCATTGAATAGGACAGTTCTATAGTTAACATGCTGACTTGTAAGGTTGTTGAGTGCCGCAACGCGCTCGTCCTCCGTGTTTCCAAAACTCATGAGGAAGCTAAAATAGCGGCTTCCTAGCACTACAAAGGAACTAGCACGTATTGATATGAGGTTAACACATAGGTGTTGGTGTTGAATTGAAACCGATATGATATTGATATACTAATAAGTACCTTGATTCTTCAAGATTAACTGCAATCCCGGTTTTCATCTCGTAATGCCCATCCCGATGAGGTCTTCCCCCAGATTTTAAAGTATTCACTCCTTCACATTTGCTGATCAGTTAAATATCAATTTAAAACAGACTTTGTAGAATGAATGGATTCCTTAAGGGAAGCCGTGAGGGGCTTTGCCCATTCCATGTTTTCCACTGATCGGCGGATCTGTAGTCTAATGAACTATGATAAGGAATTACTGACGAAGAATCTTGTCTATGTCGATTCTGACCTTCATCAAAATGAAACGATATAAAGCAGCAAACGTTTGATAGGGGGTCTCTTTCTCCCTGTACAGAAAGTGTATGGGCAGATCATCGACGATCTACCTAAACTTGTTTTTCTTCTCTGCAACCATTCCCCTTTCTATGCCTACCTTCCTAAACCTCGCTCGAGACCATCAAGAATTCATCGTCGAGCGCAGTTGCGCACGCTAATCATCACGTTATGCGTAGGCGCTTCCTCATTCCGATTGACTTCCTCAAGTGTGCGTAGCGATGAAGCTTCGCACAGTGTATTTCGCACTGGAAATCGGAAGGATTTGCATTCGTTCGAAGGAATGTAGCCACACAAGAGCACACAACATTAGGAACTGGCAATCCCGGTCCGTGTCATCTGAAGAGTAGCATAACGCCTCCGAGACATTCCACCTCGTCGAAAGTGATGTATACGAGAGGCGCACACAAACCTCACGAATTCCTTCTATATAATGCTGACTAACGCGAATAACCGAACAAAGTGGGTGCAAAAGTTGGGAGTCACAAATAAATGTAACGTCGCATCGTAAATGGCTTGATTAAATGTATTACTCCTTCGCTGTTACAGAATTAGTTGCGCTGTCTGGTTTACTTCCAATGTGGCATTGGATATAACGTAAAGAGAAGACGGTCTTGCAGCACGGAAGGAGCAACAGAAGTCCTCTCGGAATTGAATTCCGGACGATTGTATACATTGCCTAGCAATAGTATTATCAAACTCGGAAAGTAACAAAAGGAAGTAACAAGAAGGTCCAAAAAAAAACACTCAATGGGCTGCAGTTCTTGTGCTTCTATCGGAATGTCTTCCTCATGAACCAGTTGCTGTGGACGAACATAATGTTTACACTTGCCTACTCCTGCAGCGTTGGTGGCGAAACTACGGAAAGCCCATTGGTGGGTCCCGCAGCCACTTCAGGCCTCCGCGTGTTTTTGAGCTACAGTCGAACATTGATGTACACCTAGCTATAATGTAATGCCGCATCATAAGTTCATTACAAGATGTGAAGAAATTTTTGAAATATCATGGTTTGGCTACCCCAACCCCCTAATAGATAAGAAGAAGACCAGAGACAGTTCAATCACAGAAAGACATCAAAGCACCAAAATTTGAGATACAAGTGTTAACAAAGTGACAAGAGAGAAAGCCTTTGACTTTAAAAAGTCGAAGAAGGAGAAAGAGATCAAATGGAAAGAAAATCTACAACATCGAACACATGGTCCAGAGAAAAAGCCAGAAAGAAAAGAGGGAGAAAAAGAGAGAATCCAATGATATGCATGAATATACAATGAAGTACCACTTTCAACTGTTATTTCGCAATCTTTGAAAATCAAACTTACTCGAGAGGTCCTCGATTCCTTCAGTGTCGGAGCTCATGTCCACCAATTTTTCATCGCCAGCGGTAACGGAGTCCTATGGTGGTACAGTTTGACTAAGTTTAGCCAAATGTTCCCGATCGCCAAGATTCGCTCCCTTCGTCCCTGCTAAGGGCTGCAAATATACAGTTATGAGCGATTACAGAGTGATATGAATATATAGCACAATTCATAGCTTACATTCGCTAGGTGCGGGCCCTGACTCGATCATGTGTGGGCAGAAGTGCGTAGAAACCGTCCACCATTACCTATATCGTCAAACAAAAGGGTTATCAACCGCGCAAAAATTTCGATATCATTAGGAATCATGCCATGATACCAATCTTCAGAGTCTGCTGCCTTACCAGTTGACCCATCCGGGACCACACCGTCAGTGGCTGTGCCTACGCAGCGACCCGTGACTGAAAAGTCAATAAAGTTGTTTCGATGACAAATTGATGGAAAGAAGTTGCCACATTCGTCCCTAGGTGCTAAGCGTATTCGATTGATCCACCGAGCACATTTTTACCGGTCCCTTCTCAGAAGCGGAAAAAGATCAGAAGAAATGACCAAACCGATATATTCGTACAGAATAATTGTCATATTCATGTTCACTGTACTGGAAATTTCAAGTACACTGGTCTTCACCGACCCATGAGCGAAAACAGCTAAAAATCAATAAAACCGATAAATCGACATTTGTTTTGTAAAACGGTTATCGTATTGGTGTTCAGCTTAATGGGAAACCGAAGTAGAGATGTCCTCTCCCGTCCCCGAGCGGAAATGGAAAAGTCGATAAATCAATGAGACGATACCCCCGTGTGAAACGGTTATCATCTTCGTGACCACCGTATTGAGGAACCACAGTGGACATGCCTTCAGGGGAGGGGGGGGGCACATGTGCCACTATGCAAAGTTTGGCCCGATCGCGATCGGTTCAGTCTCCACAATTTCTATAAGGAACACACACAAGCCCCGTCAACTAAGCTGGCGAAACGAACACCGAAAGAAGCTTGTGAGCCCGATCTTGCAGGGGAAGCTAATCACGATTGCACCTCTCCGCTGCCTGGAGCGCCGCACTGACTACGAGATGCGGCTGGGCGCCGTGGATGTCGGGTGTTGCCTCGCCCGCGGGACATGGATGGTGCGGCACTTCAGGCCGCAGGTGCAATCGTGATTGACGCTCCCTGTACGATCAGGCCGGTATTGTATGAAATTTGCCTCATCACATCGGCTTGACTACAGAATAAAATGGTTAACAATGGCAATCCAAAACATTTAATAGGTTACTCCACCTCTTTTGTGTTATTATGACATGCATTTAAAATGGGACCATGTTGGGAGAGAAAGCGATCATTCCATGCGCTTGTTTAGCCTTGATATTTCATCATCCGATTGTTTCTCTCAGCTGTCCCTTTCCGTTCGCTTCTTTTGAGGAAGCATGAGGGCCCACTACTTACATGTGCTCCATTCATCGTATCTTCGTGGAATACCAAGGATTACTTTTAGATAACATGCATACATGAACAATTCTCACTTTTTAGTACTTCATGTAATGTAAAAAAAGTGCTGAGTGCAGCTTTTCACACGGTTGAATGCACTCATCACCGTTCTAATGAATAGACTCGCTTTGTTGGAGTCCCTCATCAACTGTTCGTTTGTCAGCGGGTCCATGAAGCGCACATCTTATATTTGCAGATGAAAACGGTCATCCCTATTTGTCGGAAACACTTTATTCAGTTGGAAACAATCCTTAGTGTGAAAGGCACACTCACTTGCAATAAATTCCCTGCTAAAGGAACACTTGTTTTATTACAAGAGCAAGATTGGAGTAGGGAATTCATTTATCTTACAATATGCACGGAATATACCGAAGGGAATATGTTTCAATCATTTCAATGAGCCGGACGAAGTTGGACCAAGGCAGAACTAATGAACTTGGCCAGTTTAAGCTGTCGGGAACTGATTCGGACATGGACTGAGCTTGAAGTGAGAATCTTTCACAAATGCAAAATCGCCAGGAAAGAACTCGTCCAATACTCGAGTAGTAAGTTAGTAGAGACATAGGCTTTCGTTCCAGTAAGCAGTTCAGGGTGAGACAAAACTAAGGATGTATGCTTGAAGATGAACATTTACCAATTGAAGAATAGAGAACAAGTTCAACATTTGCCTTCGAGGTAGCGTGTTGCACTCAACAATGAACAAAACCTAGCACGATATTCCCAAAACATTCTTTATCATAGGCGAGAAAAGCCCATCACAATTTCTCATCGGTGGAGCGCAGGTTGCCTCCATCTTTGAACATTCGAATGTATGCTGAGTATGAGGACCTTCTCGATATTCCACTACTCGAGTATGCGAAAAGGCGAACTTTTCGGACATTTATTCGAATGCGAATACTCGATCATGACTTTTATGGACAGGTCATCAACTCAAGAGTGCTCAAGATATACCATCAGTTCAAAAGTGAGAATGAAGTGGAACTCTGCTGTTAAGACTTTTTTAAATTCAAGGGCTTTTTTGAAGTCCACATTTTTAAAAGTCAATATTAGGAATCATTCCGGCGATTCAATGCGACTTGAAGCATATATGTGCATGTCCTCTCCTCGTAGAAGTGTGCTCGGTTCTCACAGCCATTTAAATTTAAATTTCTGCTGGTTCTGTTGTTATCGAAAGTGTTGTAGAAAAGAATCGCCCGAACATATTTATTTTCATTACTTCTACCTCAGTAATCCTAGATGCTGAACCAACTCCAGATGAAAGTAGGAGTTGAACAACAGACGACACATAAAATGAAGTGTCCTTGAAGTCGATAGTAGCCGCTGCTTTCTCCTTTCATGTTGTGGAAAGTTCCACAACGCCGATGTCAAAGTACTTGTCCACATTGCTTCCTTTCACGATATAATTTGATGGAATTTTTATGCGGAAAGTCTTGTAGTAAGGCCGCTAAATAGATATGTTGACAGTAGAACAGATCAAAAGAAGAGAACTATCAAAAAGGAACATGTGTGTGCCTTGAGTCAAGACACTCAAGTTGGATCAGTTTGCCTTCATATAAGAGCCCTTTTGTGGGATACAAGGTGTGGTCATAGCTGTGGATGCAAAATGTCGCTGCGTGTGTATCTACTTTGAAGATTTTGCCTTCTTTATTCCAACAGTTATGATTCAATTAATTGCTCTCACGGTTCTCTTTGAAACAATATCTTACACGCCACTTCCACAAATGGTTAGCCCGCTAGTCCAACATTCTTTCTCTGCTGAATTTCTACTTTATACATTAAAATTGTCCACGTTATTTTGACACCTAGGATTGTGCAAAGGCATTATTTTGAATCGGATGAACGAGAAAAAGGAGTTGCAAACAGAAAATGAATACTCCAACATTGAAAGAAAAACAGTGCCTAGTATTCTAAACTACCATCACTTCAAGGTTTAATCTCAGGAAAGGATAAGCCGAAACGGAAACGACATATGCGATTGGCAGAAATTGCTGCCAACAATAGCTGAGTGAGAAGAATCACCCCTAGGAATGATGCCATCAGAGCGGCAAACGTCACAAACCGTTACACAAAAATCCTGCACGAATTTCGAACTTGATTCCGTTATTACTCTGCTGTTCATTGACGATACATTTCGCGAGGTTTGTTTGGCAACCTCGCAGATGAGCTTGCCAACTACCTAGGCAAACGAAGCCCATCAAACGTATTGCCAAACAAGAAGTCCCGTAAAAACGGAAGGGGTATCAACCGCGCAAAAATTTTGATATCATCATCAGGAATCGTGCCATGATACCAATCTTAGGAGTTTGCTGCCTTACCAGCTGAGCCATACGAATCAACACCGCCGATGGTTAAGCCTCCAACTAAAAATGAAATGAACGCCTAATCAAAACACCCGTAAAATGTATCGCCGTGCAAACCTTGCCATTAGTATTGCCAAGCAAACCTCGTCAAATGTTTCGCCAACAGATTCTCTTGCCTTTTGTGTCGCCAAACACCTGTAAGGTGTATCGTCAACAGATTCTCTTGCCAAATGTATCGCCAAACAGGCTCTTCACTCATTCTCCCGTAAATCATATTGCCAAGCGAGATTTTATCCCGGTAAATGTATTACCTAAATCCTCTTGCCAAACGTATCGCCAATGAACATCAGAGCACCTCTGTCCGTGGATTGTCGCGGTCACGTTAAATAAAGTTGTTGCATTTTGCCAAAACAATTGCATTTGTTGCACTTCATTGCTTTTCTTGCAATGCAATGCATCGTGATTGGTGTCATTGCATTTTTTTCAATGCATTGCATAAAATGCAATGCATTAAATTGAATGCATTGACAAAAAATGCAATGCATTGCAACGAATGCATTGCATTTGTTTTGGTTTAATTACCCAAGTTTGAGGTACTCAAACGCATTGCGTCGTATCTGTTGCGGGGAGAAAATGCAAAGAAATGTTTTTTTTTGTTAATTTTGCATTAAATACAATGCTTTAAATGAAATGTATTAAATGCAATGCATTAAATGCAATGCGTTGACAAAAATTCACCGCATTGACAAAAATTGCAATGCATTGCAACAAATGCATTGCACTGCATTGGTTTAATTACCCAAGTTTGAGGTACTGCCAAGTGTTGCTTCGCATCTATAGCGGTGGAAAAAATGCGCCGCATTATTCAAACAAGTCGGTGCATAAAACTAAATGCATTAATTTCAGAGCGTTGCACTTATTGCAATCTATTGCATTTTTTCAACAGTGCGTTGTACATTTTTCAATGCATTTATTTTTCATCGGTTCTCCCACGCAAGTATAGGATCATCTCAATGGATGCACTGCATTAAGCTGCTATTAGACTCCACGCGAGGTATAGCACAGAGTGTCGCCGTCTCCACTAGCAATACCTATCGATTGGGGGCGAGGCGTAGCCGCAGAAGCCCTGTGCTATACCTCGCGTGGAGTCTAATAGCAGCCTAATGCAGTGCATCCATTGAGATGATCCTATACTTGGGTGGGAGAACCGATGAAAAATAAATGCATTGAAAAATATACAACGCATTGTTGAAAAAATGCAGTAGATTGCAATAAGTGCAACGCTGGCATTTAATGCATTTAGTTTTATGCATTGACTTGTTTGAATAATGCAGAGCATTTTTTTGCATCGCTATAGATACGAAGGAACGCTTGGCAGTACCTCAAACTTGGGTAATTAAACCAATGCAGTGCAATGCATTCGTTGCAATGCATTGCAATTTTTGTCAATGCGGTGAATTTTTGTCAACGCATTGCATTTAATGCATTGCATTTAATACATTTCATTTAAAGCATTGTATTTAATGCAAAATTAACAAAAAAAACATTTCTTTGCATTTTCCCCCCGCAACAGATACGACGCAATGCGTTTGAGTACCTCAAACTTGGGTAATTAAACCAAAACAAATGCAATGCATTCGTTGCAATGCATTGCAATTTTTGTCAATGCATTCAATTTAATGCATTGCATTTTATGCAATGCATTAAAAAAATGCAATGACACCAATCACGATGCATTGCATTGCAAGAAAAGCAATGAAGTGCAACAAATGCAATTGTTTTGGCAAGATGCAACAACTTTATTTAACGTGACCGCGACAATCCACGGACACACCTCACTAACCGGACCGATAATCAGACTTCAATGACAAGGATTTAGGTTATAGCATGAAATCGAGTCTGAAACCTGTCATAGGCCTTGTAAAGTTTTAAGATTTTTGAAACGAGAGTATTTTCGGGAGCCTCATTTCTGTGTGGAACATCTCACTGACCCTTTGCAGATATTGCTTCAGAAAAATAGTGTTTGCGTGTTATAAAAGTTGCTATTCGAATAATAATAATAATATCACGTTACTCAAAAATCATATTATTGTTTATATTAGCAGAATGCCAGAATCAAACCAACGAAGCATATATGTGAGATATATGAGACTGGAATACACAGCTTGTCCTCATATAATTTGCGAAGGAATGAAAGCCTTGTTTAAGCTGCTGCCTGTTTCTGGGGAAGGGGAAGAAGGGGTTAGAAGATACCGAGACTGTACGCTTTTTGCGTGAGCCGAAGAAAGAAATGGACACATGGGGTGGGCGAGATAGGCGAAACAAATGGGGGCGGGAAAATTGATTTTTCTTTTCGCTTTAGCATAATTCCACTATTGCTGTTGTGCCTTCAACTTTTGCGCAAGCTCCAGGAAGGAGATGGGTAAAGGCTATGACAGATACATGAAGGCAAGAAGAGAATTTTGCTCAGTCAGCACTTCTGCCCATGGTAAGGAAAGGATGTGGGTTGGATCCAGGGATGCGTTATCAAGCGTCTACTGAGACATTCCCAAGTTTCGGGACATGTAGAGGCGGGTTGCTTGACATTTCGAAGAGTTTCATCGAGAAATAATGATGATCCTCTCTCTTCGGTGGATCAGCTAAAACAGCCTTATACGAGCTTCTATTCTTCAGAAGCTCAAATGAGGCTGTTTCTGCAAGTGTACATATAGTTAGCTTATATGCAGCGCGACTGTTGTTGCGCTGGAAAAGATGCTTCCGGAAAAGTAGTAAAGAAGTCGAGGAGATAAAATGTGTTGGAGCTCCTGTTTTTGAATTCTGCTGACTTGAATTCGAGGTTTCCTTGCAATTCATGCATATTAAAATTAGGCATTCAAGGTCTTTGCTCTAGAGTTTTAATTCGCTTCGGCGCTGTGTCTCGGACCCGTGCGTCATCGTCTTGGCTGTTGGCTATGTCGAGAAAAAAAAACAGACCCGAGCCAGAGTGTAGCATCGCTGCGCTGCGTCTTGGATCTTTGCGTCACTTTACCTTTGGGCTAACGGAGCTTTTATCCACACGAAGCACACTTCTTGGATACGTTCAAATGAATCAGCTCGTGAAGGGGCTTCTCTTCCAGAAGGGATTTTTTGTATAATAGTTCTACTTCCTAATTACACTGTTATTAGTTCATTTTCCTCCTCGAGATGTTTTGCATGTATGTACTGGCTCGCTCTTTCCTAGTTGGTTGAAGAAATGAATGCTTGAATGGGTACTTCTTTCTAGTCTCCCTTCTGGTTTGTTCTATGTATTCCAGTTCTTCTTGGAGAAGGATTAGAGCAAAGCAAGGGTGTTTTAATGGCAGCTCATAGAAAAAACAATGTGTCTTGTCAAAGCCTGCTCTCTCGGAAATCTACCGAGATTTTGATAGTTTTGTGGTTGTTGTACCAACTATCGTACAAAATTTGCACCATTATATGCGTAAGCATTCCAAAGATATAACGTCAAATATCCTTCACCGATTGATGATGCGGGTCAAGTTCCCCTGAATTCGGCAGGAGGAGGTTTCCGTGTAGCAAGATTTGAAAGTTGACACATGAAGCCAAGATGCCTGAGGTGTATTAAATGGATGGTACCGTACCACACTGAGTCCTGAAGGAAGAATGCCCATCCTTTGAGTCAAAATGTGGCCCATCCGGCCAACCTATGGCGTTTTTCTTACATGTAAGAGGATGCTACATTTCATTCGCTGGATGTGAATATCTCGTATACCCCATTAGGCATATACCATTAGTTTTGTTCGATTTGCCCCAACCTGTACTGACAAGTACACAAACCTAGTGATTGCTGATATAGTACTTGGAAGCTGAACGAGTCCTCACCCCTATGTGGTTACATCTGTGTTGGAACTTCACTTCGGGATCGATTTCCGATATTTCTGTAGCAGTACCTCGCATATGGAAGCTGCCATCTGCATTGGTTAAGACCGAGCCCAAACTTCTGTGAAACACTGAAATACTTGCAGCATATTGTATATCTCGCGGTTATTGGAAGATAAAACGTTAATGTAGTTCTTACAAACTTCTTTCTCAATCAATGTCACAACTACTCCTGCAGCTGGTTTGCCATTGCAGGTGAGCTTGCCTTTTACCGCAAAAGATTGCTGCCAACCGATTAACTCAAAAAAGGTACCGTGGCTAGACGACATGAGAAATAAAAGAATGACCGTTCTCATCTGCAAATAAGAGATTTGCGTAGTTTATTATAATGTGGTATAATACATATAGTATAATGCTAGTACAGTACAGTATAGTATAGTATAGTATAGCATAGTATAGCATAGTATAGTACAGTATAGTATAGTATAGTATAGTATAGTATAATATAGCATAGCATAGTATAGTATAGCATAGTAGTATGTATAATGTAGTATAGTGTGGTATAGTATACTATAGTATAGCATGGTATGGTATAGTATAGTGTAGTGTAGTGTGGTGTAGTGTAGTGTAGTATAGTATAGTTTAGGACTCAACTTAATGAGAGCTGTAAATGCTAAAGGGTGACGAAAAAGTTTCAAAATCCAGTCATTTCGTGTGCAAAATTTCTCACAAGAAATTTTTTATTAATGTGGTCAAAATCTTTTATTTTGTGGTATCCACGGATGGTGTCATCGAAGATGCAAATTAAACTCAGGCAATGCCTGATGTTTTGAATATTCTGGAATAACGTTCATGGGTTATACACTCCTTAAAATGTCTTTGTTTTGAAAGGGATCGCTTTATGTTTCGTCTGTGCTCGTTTTATTAGAAAATTCTCGACATGTGGAACTGCTCTTTCCATGTAGAATTGGACTGGGTGCGGCAAAATTGAACCTCTCTGCGCATAAACGAAGCTTTTGTGTCACCTTCAGTACCCCGTCTACCCCGTCCATTACGATTGAAATCAACACGCCATAACGATGAGAGCTCAACTTTTGTGTCCAAAAGGGCAAGTTAATTCAGGACAGCAAAACGATGGACAAGAAACTATCACTTTGCTAGCTACAATTAACGTGCCGCCTTGGACACATCTGCGTTCCAATGCCCCATATGCGAAACAGGAAATTCGTACAACGGAAGACTTGTGAAAAAATCGTCCCTCAGGAACACTCCAGTCGTGATCACGCATTTTATTCCAGATCGAGTCCGCTCATTCACGGAAGTGTAACACTGGTCAAACGACAGAAAAATGGAAGTATTTCATCAAAATTATGCGACAACGATCTCATCCCCTTTCCAGATTTCTTTTGTATCTTGTGAGGACAGTTGAATTTTTACAAAAGGACGACTACTACTGCTTCGATCATCAAGGAAACGAAATTGAAAACAGATCTCGAAAAACGAAATGACAGCGGCATTTTGTCGCCGACATCCATGCGTTAAACCGGAGGGAGCAAATGCGTTCTGCACATATTCATCGGAGGTAACGAGTCATGAAGCAAACAGCACTTCCATCATAATCAAAATGTGAGCTACAACAACGCGAACTCTCTACCTCCACAACGAACTGCCTCCAAACGCCACAACTCACTTCACAATCCCTTAGTGTGCAACAGGTGGACTACTAATGGACACCACGGTTCGATTCGAAATGGTCGAAATCTGAAGCGCACACGTATGCATTTACATATCTGACTACGTACCAAAATCGGACTACGTCACTTCAATACGTACGAACAGAACGCAACAGTCCTGCGCCACACTGAAATGCAAGGGCAAACCGATATGCGAGGTGCTTGAATGCACAATATGGAAACATGTCTACAACTAGCAATGCTGAACCACGATCGAAATAATTATAGCAACGGCAGTGTCGTTGCTAAACAAATCTTCTGCAGTTTGTTATCACCTTGTTTTGTATGCCTTTGGTGAATAACTGCTAAACTTCTCCGCTTACAAAAAAGGCTAATCACATCCATCATTCAACGAATAAGAAGCCATTGTCGGAAACACATTCTTTCGCAATTTTCATCCTACTCGAAAAGAATAACGCACAAGTTCTCGTGGTCCTTTCCCCTTACTCTTGCATAACACTTGATTTTCATCCAATCGGACAAGAATCTCGTCTTCTTCTCCGAGACTCAAATGAACCAACGGGAACTATCTCTCTTCGTCTTCAGAACGTAACATATCAATGTTAGCAGAAGAACAAATACCGCACTCGCGATCATTCCTTCCACACGAAATCGAATCATCAACGCTGGAACACACACACAGTTGTAGAGGAGAAACGTGCAAAGGAACGAAGACATCATCAAAAACTCCAGAACAGCCGAAACGCGAACCAAAGTCCTGATTTCACCTACTGTTCACCAAGCTGCAAATGCATATGGTGCGAATAGTGCTTTCGACCCCGAGAAACTGCAAATTTTATCGCACTTACGCAGAGTTCTCGATCATCTATCGTGTATTTGGCTGCTCGTCATGGCCAGTGAGAGACCACAGAACGATCTCCAGCAATACTCTTCAAGAATAGAAGCATCACAACTTTGTTCTATACCCCGCTATCCCCTACATATGGAACCAGATCCAATATGCTTTGATAGCAACCACCATTCCAAGTTTCCTAATTCTTTCAAGTTTCTTCATCACCAACGGCGAAAAAAAAACAATTGCAATCGATCCGTCGTTAGCTGGACTAGTGCTACTACGATCAGTAGGACACCTACAGTGCAATACAGTGAATGATGCGCAAGTCTTCAATACGTGCAAATACTCTCAATCAGCATGCAAGTGCACGACGACAGTATAGGATGGTAGTGCGAATGTCCGACCATCACATCAAGACAATCTTCAAAAATAATTCACACTAATCGGAACAAACTCTCCTTCATCCTTTATATACCGATGCTAGGCCTTATCAGATCGAAACATGTCAGTTCAAGAAACTGAACCATTTACGCACTTCATGTTCATCGGTCATTATAAACGTCAACTCAGAGTCGAGCGTAAGTAAGTCTAGAGGTGCTTTATCGGCCTCTTCTATGCTGGCAACGCTATTTCCTTGATTTTCTGACCAGTGCTCAACACCGAATTCATTTTTCAGCTAAACTCCGATGTTATCACTATCAACTCGGAGTTCTACTTCATATCTCAATCCATGTGAAGGCAACGACCATTCAGCTCATGAATTCCGAGTTGACCTTCCAGCTGAGTTCACCTGAAATTTAGGAGGGTTTACTACGGGCTTTGGACTCCAAGTCGTCAACGACTCGACAACTCGTGTCCGACGGTTGTCACCGAGATTCCTCACGCTCCTAATTCTGCAAAAGCTACGTACGTCTCTTTCTTCATACGTCTCTTTGGAGAAGGTAGCTGAACATAAATTGTGATGCTACTTGTGACTCCATGATGGCTGACTCTATGATTAAGGGGTGCACATGTGACACAACTGATACGGTGAACGCTGACAAATTTTAAGGAGACGAGAGTCAGACTGTTATGGAACACAAATGCTAGCACAAATGAAAAACTTATCCGCAACATCGAGGGACCCCGCTACGAAACGGGAAAAACACTAGGAAGGAGAAGAAGATGAAAGGATGGAGCAACGCATGCTGACTTCATTGTACGACCCTCCGAAGATCCGCTCAATACGAGACTTTGCTGAAGAAGATGCATGATTTCTGCAATGCAAGATGCATGAAGCACTGCCAGTAGTGCAGTGCACCCGTATACGTCTTCAGAAGGCGCGAATGTGAGGGAAGCCTTGTTGCTGTTCTTAAAGGAGAATCGCTTAGGTGGTAGAATACCAAAGCTCAGAAAGCACATGAAATGACAGCCTTCTTTCCACACGTGTTTCCATCTTAAATGCATACCATAACAGCTCAGAAGAACCGGAAAATCTACGGAATCATTTAAAATGCCAATGCTAACCGTTTTATTCTGTAATAAAATGCAGCTAGCGCTCTCATGCTTTTTTACAATGGAATGAAATTCAAATAAGTATTTTTGAAGTCGCATTCTATTGATCGCCCCATGCAAGCTGACCCTCGATGTTAAGGATAAGTTTTTCATTTGTGCTAGCATTTGCATTCCATAACAGTCTAACTCTCGTCTCCTTGAAATTTCTCAGCGTTCACCGTATCAGTTGTGTCACATGTGCACCCCCTTAATCATAGAGTCAACCATCATGGAGTCACAAGTAGCATCACAATTTATGTTCAGCTACCTTCTCCAAAGAGACGTATAAAGAAAGAGACGTCAGTAGCTTTCGCAAAATTAGGAACGTGAGGAATCTCGGTGACAACGGTCGGACACGAGTCGTCGAGTCGTTAACGACTTGGAGTCCAAGGCCCGTAGTAAACCCTCCTAAATTTCAGGTGAACTCAGCTGGAAGGTCAACTCGGAATTCATGAGCTGAATGGTCGTTGCCTTCACATGGATTGAGATATGAAGTAGAACTCCGAGTTGATAGTGATAACATCGGAGTTGAGCTGAAAAATGAATCCGGTGTTGAGCAAGTGGTTAACTCTGAGTTGACTGGTCAGAAAATCAAGGAAATAGCGTTGCCAGCATAGAAGAGGCCGATAAAGCACCTCTAGACTTACTTACGCTCGACTCTGAGTTGACGTTTATTATGACCGATGAACATGAAGTGCGTAAATGGTTCAATTTTTTGAACTGACATGTTTCGATCTGATAAGGCCTAGCATCGGTATATAGAGCATGAAGGAGAGTTTGTTCCGATTAGGTACGAACGAGACGAACCGAATACGGACGGGATGTTGTATCAACAAAGTCGCTCCATGTGCTGTGGGTGGATTTCTGCAAAGATTTCAATTTCCTACCACTGGACTCTTAAAGGCAGCACTCACGGAAATTTTTATGTTGAAGATTTATCGGGATATCGGGGTTTTAGGGACGATGAACTCATTGACAACAATGATATAGCGTGAAACACGCGAAAAACACAGAAAAAGATGGCGGTATTTCATGTGTGTCCACAGCGCGGACGAGTGTTCCGTGATGGGTCCCGGCACGGAACCCTGCAAATGGTACGAATTTCACAGACACGCCCCCACTGAACCACATGCACACACCCTGTCAAAGGCGTTAGTTGGCGCGACGGAACCCTAATGGCCAGAGCGGCATATGTGTCCACGGCAGTATCTTCGCAGGTAGGTGGTCCTTCAAGGTGTTCAACTTACTGTTGCGATTGTCCAGCGGCCGGCTACATGGTAAGCGACTCATTTCAGAAGTGAAAATTTCCGTGAGTGCTGCCTTTAAGCGGGTTTCATACCAGTTTTAATGAGCGGCGTGGCATGGCGCGAGAAGTGAGATGCGCGCGGGAAAGTTCTCGCTCTGGAAGTAGCGTTGACTTTACCGCACGGCAACGAATACCTCAAAACCATTCGACTCCCAGAGCGAGCTTGCAAAATGCCGCGGAGGGCTCGCGCGAGGCAAAATCTCTGAAAGCCCCCTGCTCGCGGCACTTGCCGCGCGAGCTCGCTCTGCGTTGCCGCGCCCTATCCTTCATCATATGGCACGCCGGCGCACAACTCTGAAACCCGCTTCACAAATTCATCCGGCGACGGCACCCAGTAGTGGGAAAAAATAAATATTTCGAAATCTGGGAATCCAATTGATCAATAATCGGTTCAAGGTGGTTTCATTCCGGAAAACTCGTCCAACGGCTCAACTCGGCAGTGCGGAATCGGATGAAGGATTACTAGAGGCCAAGATTTTTTTTGGTCGCGATGTCGAATGAGGAAGAAGTCGATCTGCGTCTGAATGATGCCGCTCTAAAAGGAAACAAGGTGAGATGGTCGCTTCCAAAATTTTGTGTTGACTATGACATGATTCCGAGAGTCCGAATACTCGAGAATGCATTCGCTATATATTGGGTTGGGCAATAAGTTCGTGCGGTTTTCAATTTCCAAGCGTCCATCTCAATGGGCATCGGAATTAAAGTTTTTCATAACTATTATAACAAGATCACAACGAGTAATTTGTACAGTTCCTTTCCTCTGCAAATTCTGCCAGAGACGGAGCAGTTCTAACTCTGTGAAAAACCATATTGTTTGAGACGAATCGAATTGTGGTCCTCTACCTCAAGAATGAAACTCTGCGAAATACTTACTAATTGTAAGATGATGTGGACAACGGTAGGATTACCCTTCATTCCAGCATCCAGACTATCGTTTTAACGGAATTTGTTCAGAGGAGTTCTGAATGTGAAGGGTCCCCTCATACAAAATTCTTGTATTCTGTTTCGCAAAGCGGATCAGTTGAACTTAGTAGTCGCTGAGATTTGACATACACGGTGCATCTTCTTTACATCTAGAGCAAAACATTGAGCTAAATTTGCTCCACGCAGTCGTACAGTAGGACGTGTCGGGAATGTTCGATCTTTCCAAATTGGACGGTTGCGTTCTATGCGATGGAAAACAAGGTAATTTACAATAAGGTAATGCGGGTATTTATGGAATCGTTTATAATATTCGTGAAAAGTAAGGCAAGAGCTACAAATTGATTTACGACAGTGAATCGAATGGAGTTCAAGCAGCTAGCAAAGAACCAGGTTGAAAAAAAAACGCGGTGAGTTCAAGTTCTTCCTGTCAAGGTCCCGATATTGATTGATGCTAAACGGACTTTGTGCGGTACTGCCGCTCCTTCCTCTGACTCCGGAATCGCAGAGGAAAAGGTATTCTTCTCAAGATGGACAAGGAACCCATATATTAGAGGCGGCCCCTAGTCGCCTTTCATGCGTCCCCATCTACAAAGTGTGAGCTTTCTTCTGGACCCAATATGCAGGGTAGAGCCTGCAAACAAGTAATCCCGACTATATAGATTGAATCTAGCACATCATGTAGATCGACCCACCTTGCAGGACATACGCATGTCTGCTTTTGATCCGGGTTTGATCCCCTGTGTGCTATCCGAGGTGCGCCACGTAGCCTCGCAGCAGATCGGCTGTAAGTAATCTCGTGAATGAGACTGACGGGGCCCAAAATATGCGAAAGCCCTCAATGCTCCGCGAGCAGCGCTGTCGGGGGGGGGGGCGCCCGCAAGAAGGCATGTAGGTAAGGAGTTAGGGACTAAAACGAAGTGATCAGGACGTGCATTGCGACTCTGGACGTCGGCACTTAGGCAGGGCGCTCATATAGACTGGAGGCAAGACTTGAACATAGTCGAATTGGCCTGTGATCCGTGCAAGAAACATTGTCTGAAAACAATTCAAGGGGTATACAGTGGCGGCCACATGTTTAGTATTTCCACGATTTTCGACGATTTTCTCACATACTTTAGACTTAGGAAAGGCAATCGCAACAAAGTTTGGGCCCCAAATTAGGCGTCTTTTTGGTTGCTTACCATGCACATACATAGCTTCAATCAAAACTGTATTAAAAATTAAAACTCCAACTTCGCTGGTTTTTTTTTTGGGAATCTGTGTGAAATTTTTATATCTTTCGGTAAGAGAAGGAGTAGGGATTGTTCAAGTTACAATTTATCTCAAAACTTTTCTTCGACTGCTACTGTCATATTCTCGACACCGATTAGATTCAAAAGTAGGAGCCATTCATCGCACTTGAGCAGAAATTCGATTTTGTTGGTCAGGAGAATTTTGAAAGTCTCGAAATTTCTTCCTGATTAGCTAAAAGTTGCTTGAAACTGAAACTAGAGAAAAATCAGCAGCCGGAGCGCATGCTTTGTATTATCTTTGCCGTGACCGCGAATCATTTTTCCGCGATTTTTCATTCCTGCTGACAATTTTTATTCCCCCTGAAGTGGACAACTGCGCACAAATACTGCAACAGCAAAATGTGGTATTATATGAAGTGTAAAGACCAGTTCTTCCTCGATTCAATGAGGTTATAAGAGGGAAAAATGCAAATATTTTCTGAATTGCTGCAATTTGATCCTTAAACGCAGTAATTCCATTTAGAGGAACAGAGCTGAGGAAAGGAGAAAGATTCTGCTTTATCACAACATCTCGTATGTTCCCAATCCCTCATTCCAAGCCTGAGATAAGGATCTCAAAAATTCATAGATTGATCTCCTAGAATTGGAGTTCCGCTAAATATGTGGCCACCACCTTATTTCACGGCTTCGTCGTTAAAGGCAGCACCAACGGAAATCTTCGTGATCGAGATATTAACGCAGTCGTGGGTATTTAGCTATGAGGAACACGGCTGAAGTGTTCAATTTTATCAAAAGTCGCGGATAGACGGTTTCCCCGTGCTTCAATTTCTTTCCGTGGGGGCAGAATGATTCGATTTACACGGATGTGATCAAGCGAAAAAGTCAATAACGCTGCTTTAATTTGCACCTATTTTATTTAGGCAATTGGTTATTTCACTATTAAGAAGCGTTCTTGAATAAGAAAATCATACAGATAACGAAAATAGAAAGTTCATCATCATGACTTATAATAACGGGCTTAGTTTGTTTTCATGTCTGTCTGTATGTATGTGTGTGAGACCGTTACGATATTCTACAATTGGTCAGTGATCGTGATTGTGAAACCATATAAAAGCTTGGGAATGGGTGTGGTATGGTTGAGTGGGGTAGAGATGAGATCGAGGAGAAGGTTGGACAATGTGCAACGGGTCCGTGAATGGAGTCATTACAGAAGGGCTGCGCCAGCGGCCAAAAGTGGGGGACGGGTCCACAATTTGATAAGGGTGCGCCAGCGCCCAGAAGTGAGAGAGATGGGTCCACCACTGTGATAAGGGTGCGCCGGCGCCCAAAAGTAGGGGGACGTGTCCAACGCTGTCGTAAAGCCCCGCCGGTGCCGAAAAATGGGAAGACGGGTCTACTCCTATGATAAGGGTGCGCCGGCGCCCAGAAGTGGGGGAGACGGGTCCACCACTGTGATAAGGGTGCGCCGGCGCCCAGAAGTGGGGGAGATGGGTCCACCACTGTGATAAGGGTGCGCCGGCGCCCAAAAGTGGGGGAGACGAGTCCACTACTGTGATAAGGGTGCGCCGGCGCCCAAAGGTGGGGAAACGCATGACGGTCCAGCGTTGTGATAAGGGCGCCCGCGTCCATAAAAGGAAGTTCCTCACGGCCCAGGTGAATTTCTTCATGAATGGTGCCGTGGCACCCGTTCAGGCTATTCGTTCTACCTATGTGACCTAGGTACACGTTATTCCAATCCGTATTCCCCTCCTCATTCCAGTCCATTTGTATCTGAATCGACCCCACCGTTCACTCTGTTTTCATACATGGGCAGACCCTTATCACTTAAGTTACCACAACAACCAGCTTAAGGGCAGTGTCTCACCTCATTTTGGGTATTGAGATACCCACAGATTCAGGTGCAGCTCGAGGCGCTGATTCCAATGTTGTGCTTAATGTCAGGAAACACCCTCGAAAACCCCTCCTTTTACGGCAAAATTAGATGCAGGAGCGGACGAGTTTCCTTGCTAGGAAGCTAGCAAAAGCGGAGCTGAGAAGCTGAGATTGCACATTAAAATGAACTTCTCAGCAGCAGCTATATCAAACGAACAAACATTTTCGTGTTGAAAAACCATGCCGCACCCTCAGCAAGCTCTTGCTGCGGAATGAACCCTCTCGTCCACTGGCCGAGAATTTCGAAATTCTCGGCCAAAGAAACTCGTAACTTATGGGGTTTTCAACGTTTCCACGAAACTTAAAGTACATTTTTGTGCTCAGAGGCTCACGTATTTTCGAATCTCGAATGCGGCCCATGAGCTGGAACACTGCCTTTAAGATAGATTATTTCAGGAGAGCATTTCCACTGAATCGGCTACGTCCAATTAACAACGACCACTTGGGCCAATCAAAAGAAATTACTTCTCCCACGTGGAGGAAGGCTACCGCTCACGCGATCAGAGTTTTCCAAAAGTCGATAGACTTACTCGGGAGGATACAGGAGCTGCCAAATCTGTCCATCTTTTTTTCTGTATCGTATGCGGAGTATGCGAGCGAAGCGAACATCAGTAGGAGTCTGGAATTCAGTGTGAGCATAATAATGAAACATTAGTCTACATGAGAAAAGAAATAAGTAACATGAAGGACTGCCCTTTGGATTCGAAGCCTAAACAACTGGAAGTTGCTATTTTCCGCGCTCTGAGGAAGATTTTGTTGGTCAGTGGTAGCATAGCAGCTAGCAGCTAGCAAACTCGGAAAACTTACTAACTACTGGTCCAGCTGATCCAGGTTCAACCTGTGAGTACTCGTGATAGGGAAGGTTCATACAAGCGCTCATAATGCGAAATTGACCCTACAATCGATTGGGTCACAATTCACTCAAGATCCAGGAAGCGAAAATTTCCGTGTGTGCGGCTTTTAAAGGTCACAAAGTAGTCATGAAGCGCGTTGCGACTCTGGACGTCGGCACGTTGACAGGCCGCTCATATGAACTGGTAGCGACACTTGGACTTCGCCGAATTGACATCTGCGCTGCAGAAGAAACGAGGTGGTCTAATAAAAAGTCAAGAGAACATAGGCCACGGCTTCAAGATACTCTTCAACGGCAGTCCAAAGACCAGGAACGGTGTAGGTACATCGTCCCTCAATGCTTCCGAGATTCAATAGCCGATGTCCAGCGTTTCGATGGCCAGCTCCTGAAGGTCGCCGTCATCGCTGCAGATCAACGCCTTCACTTCTTCTCGGAATGAGCCACCACAGACAAGCTGTTGCGACCAGGTAAAAAATCAGTTCTGGATTTTGCTTGACAAAAAAGCCGCGGAGGTACCTGTGAAAGACTCAGCCTCGCAAGAGATCCAAATGGCCACATATAAACGGGAATTGGTGCTTACAAATGACATGAAGGCTTTGGATACTTGACACGGAACGACGATGGTGACCACATTCCGGAATATGCTGACTCTCACATCCTCTTCAAGAAGAATAAGAAGCTCCGAAAGCGTTCCTCCCACCCCGTCCCCTTTGACAGTGGCAGCACGAAGACCCTCTCCCCGAGAAAATTATCGAAACTGTTTATTGTGCATTTTTACCAATATTTTTCGAATAATTATTATTAAATATATAGCAATAGAATTGATATTTGTGATACTAGCGCTCCTTCGGGGCGCTAGAAAGTGAGGTGGGGCAGCCACTGGGAAATGTACAAAAGCTTCGCACTTGCCAAATCTCTAGAAAATTGATAAAGAAGAAGAACCAATCTTTAAATGGGCCCAAACATGAAGTCCTTCTTATGAGTTGAGTATGAGGATGAGAAGTCCGTTCTCCATCGTAGGGCGTACTAGTGCGTTTTCCTCACTACTGGGTCAACTCAGAAACATTTTCCATCAGCAGACCTGTATCCCTCCATCCTCCATACTACTAGGCCAAAGTGATCTCGTATCCTAGTGTTCTCTACACTACTGGTCAAAGCGGACCCTTCCTCCATAGGTGGACCCGCATTCTGGCGTCAGCTTCACTGTTCGGCCACAGCGAACCCGTTCACAGTTGGCTGAACCACACCCTGGTATTCTCCGGTTTACTAAGTCACGGCAGACCCATCTTACATTGGAGAACCCGTATCCACACCACTGGGCCACGGCGGGCCCTTTCTCCATTGGTGGACCCGTATCCTGGCGTTCATCACACCACTTGGCTACGGCGGACCCGTTCTCTGTCGACGGACCCGTATGCTGACGTCCCACACCACTGGGTCACGGCGGGCCCTTTCTCCATCGGTGGATCAGTATCTAGTCCCCCCCCCCACCACTAGGCCACGGCGGGCCCTTTCTCCATCGCTGGACCCGTCCCCCCCCCCCCCCCACCCTGCGTCCGCCCTTGGTGGACCCGTATCCGTATATTGTTGGTTGGTTACACAATGTCATGCCTTGATATGTATATTGAGGCTTTTACTCTGTGTTAGTGCAGAAGCTTCCTCGAACGAACGGATGTCGTGACTGCACAACCGCTGCAGAATTCAGCAAGGGATGGGGCAATGGCATCCACCAGATGGGGCGACCGCGTAGGTCCAGACGCTGCAGCTCTCATATAACCTGTCCATTCCTTCACTGGAGGTGCCTACATCGTCGCAACAGTGGAAGGGTGGTTTTCATGCTGCGTACATTGTGCGGCCTGAAAGCTTGTAAACACTTCCTCACTCCTATGCAGCGAAGGTGAGGAAATCACTACCTCGTGCATGCGGGAGAGCCAGCAGCGACGTAATTGCGATTCCCGAAGCGAACGTGTCTGCGTCCATGGAAATCGGCCATTTAGCCCCACAGCCTGCGCCTCAAAATTGCGGTGTCTATGAGTGCTGTGACAAGCTTGTATACAAGGTTGTTTCCAACTTACCCCTAAGGTTGTATCCAAGCTTGTTCTGAGGTTGTTTCCAACTTACCCCTAAGGATGTATCCAAGCTTATTCTGAGGTTGTTTCCAGCTTACCCCTAAGGTTGTATCCAAGCTTGTTCTGAGGTTCTTTCCAACTTACCCCTAAGGATGTATCCAAGCTTGTTCTGAGGTTGTTTCCAACTTACCCCTAAGGTTGTATCCAAGCCTGTTCTGAGGTTGTTTCCAACTTACCCCTAAGGTTGTATCCAAATTTGGTTTTAGTTCTCAGCCACTTGTGCTCAAGCTGTCGTATTCACAGTAGTTCATTCACAAAAGAGGGAAATTCAGAGGACACAGCAAAAACATGAGATAAGCATTAAAAAAACAACAGTGAAAAACCAATCATAACACCAAAATGATTCATGCACAAAAAAAAAACCACAGCGAAGTGAAGTGTGCGTACTCGTCTGAGCGTTCTTCTGAGAATCTTTGTTCTTCACACAGTCCTTCCGATCCCGCCGTAATTTTCTTCGAAAATTCACACTGGAAAAATATATAAGTGCTTTGTATAAGTGCATTTTCATTAGCCAACTTGGGTAGCAAAACACACTCACAGAGCAACCTTTAACATTACAGCAATCGTTTCTTCTAGATCATCGACACTGTACTCCGACGAATTAAATACAGCTTTCACGAATTCTGCAACATTTATTTTCATATTAGGGTGGTAAGAAAGCCTTGAGCCGATTTTTACAAAAGTGTGCAAGGTTTTAGGGGAACTCTCGTTATTTTAAACCCATCTGGAAGTCCGGCGTGAGCCAGAAGGCTGACCCCGGGCTTCCAGACTTCTCCTAACCCTCACTTCGCTACTTCCTCGCATTCATTCGTACCAGCCTAGATACACCTAGAGTCGGCTCCAGCGGTGTGATAAGGGTGCGCCGGCGTCGAAAAGTGGGGAAACGCCTGGAGTCGGGTCCAACGGTATGATAAGGGTGCGCCGGCGTCCAAAAGTGGGAGGGATTCGCTAGCACGGGTCTATTTCTGCATGAGGGGTACGCTTTCCCTTTTTCGGCGGATCCTCCTACCTAAATCACCTAGATATATTAGGGTGGTAAGAAAGCCTTGAGCCGATTTTTACAAAAGTGTGCAAGGTTTTAGGGGAACTCTCGTTATTTCAAACCCATCTGGAAGTCCGGCGTGAGCCAGAAGGCTGACCCCGGGCTTCCAGACTTCTCCTAACCCTCACTTCGCTACTTCCTCGCATTCATTCGTACCAGCCTAGATACACCTAGAGTCGGCTCCAGCGGTGTGATAAGGGTGCGCCGGCGTCGAAAAGTGGGGAAACGCCTGGAGTCGGGTCCAACGGTATGATAAGGGTGCGCCGGCGTCCAAAAGTGGGAGGGATTCGCTAGCACGGGTCTATTTCTGCATGAGGGGTACGCTTTCCCTTTTTCGGCGGATCCTCCTACCTAAATCACCTAGATATATTAGGGTGGTAAGAAAGCCTTGAGCCGATTTTTACAAAAGTGTGCAAGGTTTTAGGGGAACTCTCGTTATTTCAAACCCATCTGGAAGTCCGGCGTGAGCCAGAAGGCTGACCCCGGGCTTCCAGACTTCTCCTAACCCTCACTTCGCTACTTCCTCGCATTCATTCGTACCAGCCTAGATACACCTAGAGTCGGCTCCAGCGGTGTGATAAGGGTGCGCCGGCGTCGAAAAGTGGGGAAACGCCTGGAGTTGGGTCCAACGGTATGATAAGGGTGCGCCGGCGTCCAAAAGTGGGAGGGATTCGCTAGCACGGGTCTATTTCTGCATGAGGGGTACGCTTTCCCTTTTTCGGCGGATCCTCCTACCTAAATCACCTAGATATATTAGGGTGGTAAGAAAGCCTTGAGCCGATTTTTACAAAAGTGTGCAAGGTTTTAGGGGAACTCTCGTTATTTCAAACCCATCTGGAAGTCCGGCGTGAGCCAGAAGGCTGACCCCGGGCTTCCAGACTTCTCCTAACCCTCACTTCGCTACTTCCTCGCATTCATTCGTACCAGCCTAGATACACCTAGAGTCGGCTCCAGCGGTGTGATAAGGGTGCGCCGGCGTCGAAAAGTGGGGAAACGCCTGGAGTCGGGTCCAACGGTATGATAAGGGTGCGCCGGCGTCCAAAAGTGGGAGGGATTCGCTAGCACGGGTCTATTTCTGCATGAGGGGTACGCTTTCCCTTTTTCGGCGGATCCTCCTACCTAAATCACCTAGATATATTAGGGTGGTAAGAAAGCCTTGAGCCGATTTTTACAAAAGTTCCAGAACTTTTGCTTATTGGTCGGTATCCATGACATTACCACGTGCTTTTTGTAGACAAACTTGGGGCTTCTCCATAATAGGCATATATAGCCAAATTGCCTTCCTCAACTTCAATTACGACGTCAGTTCCACGAGAGGTCCCCCTAGCCAAAATCAGTTTTTCCTGCTCTGTCCACATCGAAAGGAGTTTCTAGAATACCTAATTATTAGAGATGAGAGTGGGGTCCTCTACGATTTTAAAACGCACCGTGCCATGTGGTTCCGTCAAGGAGAAGATCGGCCAAATCGCACCCCCACCCAAACATCTGTCTCCTTTGCTACTTCTGGAATTCGCTAGAAATATTGTATTATGAGCGGCTCCCGCAAACACACACAGTCACCGGTAGCAAATACGCCAATCAGCTCCAGAGAGCCGCGGATGCTGTTTGAGAAAAACGGTCGAAACGAGTTTCTTGTACACCTACGCCTGATGAGGGTAGGCCCCAAATAGCTAAAGAGACCGGTGAAAAATTGGCGGAGCTGGGCTGGGTTATGGTTTCGCACTTACCCTATTCTCCTGACGTTGCACCTTCCGACTACCACTTATTTTGCTCTTTCAAAGCAATTCAAGTCAAGAAAAAATCCGCCAAAGTTGGCCATGTTGGAAGGGAGGTCAGCGATTTCTTTGGCTCCCAGTCTTCCCATTCCCGAGAAAAGGGGACCGCTGACCTGCCCATTAGGTGGGACACTGCAGTGACTAACTATGGCTATTATATTGTTGAGCAAATTCCACTGTATGCTGAGTAATAAAATAAAGCACAAAAAAGCCTAAAACGGCTCAAGACTTTCTTACCACCCTAATACATTGTTTCCTTTCGTATCCGTGTTCTCTTCCAAACCCGTTCGTGTCCGAATGAACGATCCCTTCCTTTCCGTTTATATACACCGGTCGACCCTTATCACTTGAATCACCACAACAACCAGTTGAGCCTTAATATTTTCAAGACAACATTTGCACTGAGTTGGTTCCACTCAATTCTTCACGGCCACTAACTTCCGTCATATGGAAGGCATAACTTCGTTCATATGGGGAAAAGCTACCACCTACGGGATCAAGGGCTTCTCAGGAGAGTGATAGAACTGCGTGGAAGGATACAGATTTTATCAATCCATTTATACCTTTGTGTTTGCTTTCAACATGCAGTATGCAGAGCGAAACGAGCATCGATTAAAGTCTGGAAGTCCGGCGTTAGCCGGACGGCCAGACTAGTACTTACACGTTAAATAATGCTGACGATAATGCTCCTGCCCATTCAAGTGTCGTCGCTCAACAAAAATTAGCTGAATTAAGATTCGAGATTCTTCCGCATCCCGCATATTCGCCTGATTTGGCTCCCTCGGACTTCCATCTATTTCCGATCTCAAAAGTTTTCTCGCTGGAAAAAGATTCCGATCAAACGAGGAAGTGATCGACGCTGTGGATGGGTATTTTGAGGACCTTGAAGAAAGTCACTTCCAGGAAGGAATCGAGAAGCTGGAGAAACGCTGGACCAAGTGTATTGAGCTTCGAGGAGACTATGTTGAAAAATAAAATATTGATTGAATTGCATTCGTTTAGTTTTCATTGTCATTCCGGAAACTTTTCAAATCGCCCTCGTAGTGCTGTAGATTGAGACAGAAGGATTCATTGAGACAGAGGAGGAGTCATCGCACTCCTGCGCCTGCAGCGTGCGGCCGGTTAACCCTTACCTCCGCCGGTGATACGTATATTGGATTCTAACTACCTGCATCTACTGCTTCGCCAGTTTACCTATCTTCCAGTCACTCCTGCACACACCTAGCGAGTATCATAGTGGCGTGATACGAAACAGAACTCTCAGTATTGCCACATTCAGAGGTGATCGTTTCTTCCTTTTCTTGGTATCCCCTCGATGTACTTTGGTCAAATCGATACGTCATGTCCACTACACCGCTGTTCTCTGTTCCCGTTCAGGAGCGATCAAGAGAAAGACTCTGTTTTGACATCTTGCCAACGTCAACCAAGGAATTTGACAGGGATGTGGATCTACTCTTGAAGGATGAAGGGCTACCCAAACACCTCCGCACTGTTATCGCAACGCTATTGGAGGACCGTAAGCTACTCGGCTGTTTTGAATCGCTAAGAGAGCTAACGGAGGAGGTCAACCTTCTTCGAAAAGAGAACTCGGATCTCAGGAACTCTTTGATTTCTTCGCAACTTTCTCCCCAAAATGTATCTGTTCCTCCTTGTACGGATCATCGCTCTAGTTCTCCCACTCCAACTCCTGTGGAAGATTCCGATATCGAGCGTAAGCGGTGTGTCGTTGTAGTGGGAATGCGCGAAAGCGCTTCACCTCTTCCTTCTCCTAGAGTTGTAGATGACATTAATGCTGCATGTCACTTCATGGATTTCCTTGGCGTAGAATGTTCTCCTGTCTCTGTCTTCCGCATGGGGCGCTTCAACCACTCATATCCTAGGCTCGTTAAAATTGTCTTGCCTACTTCATTTCACGCTAGTTTAATGGTGCGCCGTGCTCCTCGTCTCAAAAATTACACGACCCAAAAAATTTTCATTCGTCCCTCTTTTCCAAAGGTCGAGAGAGACAGGCTACGTGCCGAACGAGAAGCTCGGCGCAAGAGCGTGAACCGCAATGGCATGACTCTTGACTCTTCTTCACCTTAAGCCGATTCTCATTAGCAAAATAGTCCATACTGTTCTGTTCCTATCGTTGAAGCAACTGCTTCCAATCCCTGTACTTCTCATAAATTAACGCAAATGTCAAACTGAGCACACACCTCCGGTTTCCCGATAAGGTAATACCATGTCTAATGACGAACATTCGTTCTATTTCCAAGAATGGTTCTAGTCTTGCATTCCATATGCAGCGTTTTGGTTTTGGTATAGTGGCACTTGCAGGAACATGGCTTATACCTAATGCGGATCTCGAACCTCTTTTGGGAGAGAGTCTTACTGGATACGTAACATTCAGGTGTGACAGGCCAATCAAAGAAGGAGGAGGTGTAGCACTCTTCATCAAATCACGTCTCTCACCCGTCCAGGTTTTTGATGAATCAGCCCCAAATTCATACGAAATGCTTTGCTGTGACATGGTGACGCGTACTCACAATGTGAGGGTAGTTGTCGTTTACAGAACACCCAGTTGTCCTGTGCACATGAGTGATCAGCTTTTTAAAGCTATAAGCCACTTGATATCCTGTGACCGTACTTGTATAGTGCTTGGTGATTTTAACCTACCCGAAATTACTTGGAACGGAAGTTTCACACATAATGAACTTAGCGCTGTCTCAAAGTCCTTCCTTGATCTCTATAAAACTCACAACCTATCACGACATGTCAAGTCTAGTACTCTGGGTACGAATACTCTTCATCTCATCCTAAGTACTAGTGCTGGAATTATCTCTAATGTTAAAGGCAGTGTGTCAGCCCATTTCGTGAGTTGTAGATATCAACGGACACTGAACCTCCTTGTCACGCTAATTCGAAAGATGTACGAAGATGTACGTCGAAGCTCATAAAAATGACGAAAACCCCGTTTTCGGAGGGTCCCAAAGTGCAGTTCACAGACCACCTGGGCGGAGCGGTCCGTGAATGTGCTGATTGCTCGCCGCGTCTGCAGTGTTGGCCAACACGTCTAGAGATGTCCGATCGATGAGATCAACGACTCCACGCCTCCACTCAGCTCGACAAACTGTTACAAATCCCGACCGGAAAAACGTTCAAAAGTAGGGTTTAAAGATCTTTTTGTAATATTTTAGGTATACCTTTGGATTCAGCGTGTCGATGAGATTCAGAATCTGGTGAAAGCTCAGGCAGGAAAACGAGGTGACACACTGCCTTTAAGGTGGACGCCCCAATTGGGTCTTGCGACCACAATTCAGTCACCTTTCATTTAAACATCCCTCGGAAACGACCAATTTTTGCCGTTAAGAGGGACTTTAAAAATGCTGATTTTGATTTAATCAATCAATATTTGCTGCGTGTGGACTGGTATGGTTCCTTTGGATCCATTTGCACCGTAGACGAGATGTACGAACTGTTCATTACTATATTGCATCATGTAATCGATAAGTTTGTACCGCTCAACAAAGCACCAGTCAACGAACTGAGGCTTCCATCTCACTTGAAGATCTTGGCTGCTAAAAGATCTACTGCATGGCAACAAGCAACTAGGACGGGAAGTCTCTCTAGTTGGACTGTGTTTAGGAAATTGAATCACGAATTCGAGCGTAGGCTCAGTAAACACAACGCATTTATCGAAAAGAAAGTTATCGAGTCCAAAAATAAAACAGCATTCTACAAACTTTTAAAGTCTAAATTAAGCACAAAGGCAAAGTTGGGGCCTATTCGGAAAGACGATGGTACCATTGTTACGGAGGCTGTGGAAAAAGCGGAAGTGTTTTTTACTTGTAGCGACAACACTTCAGGTTTTAGGTCTGATTCCAGATACCCCATAATGAAGGACTCTGTGTGGTTTCATATTGAGGAAGTTCTCAGCCTTCTTACTCAGTGGCCGGCATCATACTCCAGGACATCAGATGATCTTGCACTCTGCTTCATCAAAAATGTTGCTTCAGTCATCAGCGCTCCTTTAGCGTTCCTCTTTAATCTCAGCTTTATGCGGGCTGAAGTACCGTCTAGGTGAAAGCTTTCTTTCGTGACATCCGTGCCTAAGTAATTGCCCTACTCCTCTCCTCTAAATTTTTGACCTATAAGCATCACTTCCATCTTCGCGAGGACTTTTGAAAAAATACTTAAGAAAGGGATTGTTAAACACCTTGACGAGATTTCTGTCATCTCAGAATATCAACACGGTTTCCAAAGTGGCAAGTCTACGATTACTGCTATGCTTCAGAGTTTGAATGATTGGACTCGTGCTCTCGATGACCGTGAAAGCATTGATGTTATGTACTTCGATTTTTCTAGAGCTTTTGATCGTGCCCCTCACGGAAAACTCGTTTTGAAGCTACAACAGGTGGGAGTTCATCCACGCATTGTTGAGTGGATTCGGCATTCCTTCCCGAAAGGTACTTTTTAGTTCGTGTGAACTCCCCGTTTTCTAGGCCGCGGAATGTGGTCAGCGGTGTATCCCAAAGAGGGGTCCTTTCTCCTGTTCTATTCAACATTTATACCCATGAACTGCCTTCACTTGTCCTAGATAACGGTGTTAAATGTAGCGTTTTCGCTGATGATCTCAAAATATACCACACCCTTTCCAGCCCCGGTGACATACAAATACTGCAAACTGCAGTGGAAACTGTACAAGAATGGTCAGCTGATTGGGAACTTCCTTTGTCGAAAGAGAAAGCAAGAGTTCTACATCTCGGATCTAAAAACTCTGATGGCACCTACTTGATCAGGGGTTCTGTAATCCAGCAACTTAGTCAAATCCGAGATCTTGGTTTTCTGGTGACCAAAAATTTGTGTTTTGATGCGCATTGTCGCCAAATCGCTATTAATGCTTCCAGAAGAGTGTTCAATCTTTTCAGGGCACCTAGCACCCGTAATACTGTAATTCTTCTGCGAGCTTATAAGACATTTGTTCGTCCCATTTTAGAATATGGTACTGCTGTTTACAATCCATACAAAATTAGCACGATTGCCAAGCTCGAGAGAGTTCAAAACAGCTTCACTAGGAAACTCATGACTAGAACACTGGGCTTTCTTTATGACGGGATTCCCTGTCATGGAGAAAGAAATATAAACTTCCGCCTTCACTCCTTAGCATATAGAAGACGCAAATTTGACCTAATACTATTTCATAAGGTCATGAATGGACTGTGCAATATTAGTCCTGAGATGTTCTGTTCAGCTGGACCCTCTCTCACAAGAGGTAACACCGTCAAATATTCCATTATGCGGGCCAGGCTCAACTGCAGGCTACATTTCTTCATCAACAGGACCGGTTCAGAGTATGTAAGACTACACAACAGGAAACCATTCCCTACCAAACTCAAGTCATTTAACAATGTCATGGACACTTATCTGGAGATGTAGATGGAAGCTCAGTCAATCCCCTCCTTTTGTTGTTGTTTTGTTTTTTGTTCTTCCATTTTTCACCATGAGGATGTTTTCCTACACTATGGGTGTTACAGTCGAACGTTCCTCGTTTTACCTACTTCACCTTCACTTTCATGTTTTATTGTAGTACACATGAGCGATCTCATGTAATAAATATATATATCTCCGCAACCCTTGTGCCCCCCCCCCACGTCATTATCTCTAACAAGAAGATCATTGATTAACTTGTTAGACATAACTGCGTATCATGGTCGAACGTTGTCTGCAGTCATCTCTAACATGTTGACCAATCTGCTTGCTGGAGATAACGACGAGGAACAACGTGGAGGATTCTAAGCGTCGCGGAGATACATATATTTATTACATCTCCCTTGATCTACAGGACTGTAATGTGATCGCCGAACACTCCATCGAGAATAGACCTGTGAACTGAGATCCAAGATCGTCTAAAATGAAGAAGTGGAGTGTTGAGCAACAGTACCTGAATGTTTAAAACACATAAGCAAACTTGAAACGCAAACACGGAGATGAATCAATCACAGTGGAGGGACGCTGCCACTCATTTTGATCTTTTCCAACGAAGCTCCACGTTACACCAATTCCACGCCCGAAATGGCAGACGCCGGGTGGGCGGGCTGGGCACTGGAGATGGGTTTGGATACCGGGTCTAAGGCGGATATCTCGCTTATTTCTGCGACTTTTTTGCTGAAACTCTGGCAATTGCATATGGAGCCGTCCCGCTATCATAATCTGATGAGTATTCAGGGGTTTTGCCTGGACACTGCCTTTAACAGCTGTGAACCTTCCGATTGACGTATCCTACATTTCTAAGCGCCGGCACACGTCACACGTGGACCGGCTCTTAGAAATGTAGGATACGTTTTCCCATTTCCCACATCTCCACCACACCATGATTCACGAGCATCTCGCACATTACTTGTCTGGTGACGTGTACGATAATGTCCACAAGTAGAGGTCATCAAGCCATAGCTCATCGACAGTAGTGAAGAGGGGGAGAGGGTTCGAAAAAGTGACGGTTGTTCAGGCCAAATAGTGAAGGTTGCTAATGAACTATAGCTTGGATTAAGCTCAAGATCAATGCTCAATACGCTATAAATCCTTTCCAATCAGATTAACAATCTGAGCGCGGTACTAATTCTCTTGACTAGAAGTAGTAAACGAGAAATTTTCCAATGTGAAGTCTATATAAGTTAGCAGCAATACCTTTGCAATACTCTGACGATGGCAGAATGAACGGTTTGCTTAACGGATCCGTTGCACCCAACGCGACGATGGACCTGTTTTTTTCTCATCTCTGGTAATCCTTTGTTTCAGTTTCAACACTTCATCTTGCAACCTCTTAATTTCGGCATTGTTTTTCTTCGCCTGTAAAGACCAAAGTTTATTTTTCCTGCTGTGCTTTTCGTTCCCATATTCATATCGGCTTCCTGCGAGAAGGCGTGCATTAGGAATCCTGCTGTAAGCATTCGGCTCACGCCTTTCGGCAAGACTCCTAATGCACGCAATCTCGCTTCCTAACACGCTGTAGCCTATCCTAATGGGTCGTAGGAGCCTCAATAGTTGGAGTATTGGCTAATTATAAGCTTATACAAACGATATGATAGCAGTGAGGGGACTGATATCATTCGATCAAACATAACAAACGAAATAACGAAACAATTGTTGACCACGAAATAGATCATTTTCCGCTGTCAAGATTTCCCGATTCGGTTACAAATGATTTCCAAGATTTATTGTAGTCAAGTGGAACAGCGCTGGGAACCAGCGGATAATTAGTCCTCTCTTCTCGCTCACCTCAATTTCAAGCAAGGGAAATCTATGACGAAGTAGAAACAAGAAATATATAGCAAGCGTTTCGAATAGGTGTGAGCATATTACGATTATTCCGCCGTAAAGTTAGACAAGGTTAGACAAGCGAAGCGAGGATTGGAAAAAATCTGAAAGTCCGGCCTGAAGCGTACGGCCAGATTGGTGTATACACGGAATTCCAAACAGCCGAGTGAATAGTGGAGCGGTGCGGCGTGGGACTCTAGCTGTCTGTTGCACTCTCAACCGCTAATACTTTCATCGTGCTCTCTGATACTCTCTATCCAACTCTGGCGCACCGCAGCACTAGTCCGTATCCGATATCGGCCGGAACGCGCGTTTAGTGGGCATCTACAGATTGTTTGTACAGACTATAAAGAAGTACACAATTTGGTGGAAAGCTCGGGAAACCGTTGTTGAATAGAGCATACCTGTAAGGCCCATGGCACAGCATAGCATGTCAACAATCGATACATCTGCTGATCCGTGGTTTTACACCTAATGCACACGTCCAAAAGCGGGCCAATCTTAGGTTCCTCGTTTCGTCCTTTGGTCAAAACCTAAAAGTCATAGTAGAACTTAGCATAAGTCGTGCCAATGCTTCCTAGCACTCATTGTTGTACTCAACAGAATGAAAGGATCCGTTCACTGCAGAATCGTTGTGGTATATGAGCGAATAGTGCAGTAACAGCCTGCTCATACTTAGGGGAGAGCAATTTATACTGGATGTGTGTGTGTTTGTCTATATGATGATGGAGGCAGTCGCATCGCTGACGCAGCTCAGACACACGCGTTTACGGCGTCGTGGAGGCCGCGTATTTTCTTCATTGAAGATGTATAAGCCGTGTTGACCGCTCTCCAAAGAGAATCCAATGCATTCGATTGCGTGCACTGACTGGTATAAATTGCCCTGAAACCCAGAAGGTCCGGTCGCGACCCTACGAAAGCCTTCACAAAATGAGGAACACCAACCATCTCTACGACTAACCAGTAAGTGGCAGAAGTAAGAGGTAATTTTTCTGGAGGTACTGTATACGGTGCAACCACTCTAGTTCAAAAAGTTGTCAACTCCATGGTCCATTAATTTCCTCTCTGAAACCAGGCAGAAACCATACAAGATGGTAAAGCGTTGTGTAACTTAGTAGGCTCACTAAGTTGGAGCAGGCTCTTACTGCATCCTTGATCCAATTAGGATCAATGGAATCCCGCTACCTTTGCCAGAAGGTAGCGGGATTATGTCAAAATATTTAGCTCATGGCACATGTGGCAACAAAGCAACACATATTCGACTACTCGATCTACACTCGCATCTAGATCTACAAGAGGATGTAAAGGTCGCACCCCATGGACCAATCGGCGCCGAATGAGAAAAGGCGTGTGGAATCGAGTATGTAGAGAGAATGTGCTTACAACTCTTAAAAATGTATACCCTGAGTCGGAATTTAGATTTCATTATAAGACTTACATTCTCACTTCATAATTTATATTATCGCTTCAGAAATATTTCAACAATAGCGTAACATCCATTTTAGGTATGCTGGTAGAAGGATGCCTCTGAAGAATGCAGAAAGAGTGGATCAGCAGCTATAAGATGGGTTTGGTTTTAAATTTTTATAGAGGTAACTAAATATAAAACCTACTAAATGGATTTCAGACTTCGTTTCGCTGCTCATGATTGCCTGCTATCAACAGCGTCAACATGCTGCCAACAACTCCATCCGCACTCAAGTTTACTTTTACCCTAACGAAATAAAAAAAAAACCTGTTTGCTTGCTGTTATAGTGAAAAGAATACTCCAAGGGGATTAGAAAGATTTGCGCAAGGATTCGCGTTCCACACGTTAAGCGTATGACAACTTGCAAGTGACTTCTTTGTGGTCTCACTATCTTGAACTGAACATTTCTGATTATGGAAATTCTACGTTTGCAAGTATTCGATATGAATATCACACAGAACAACAGCTAGGGGGAATATCCTAATCACAAAGCCCTTCAGCAACTCTGCTAATGCTCCAGCAGAATAGAAAATTCACTCGTCTGATTATGTACGTAAATGGTTGGCACGAGTCCTTCTACAGTCGTTCTCAAAAGACAGGCCGTTCGTGTGAACTGGCAGAAGCACTAGGGCGTCGTCGAATTGACTTGTGCGCAGTGCAAGAAACGAGATGGTCTGGTAGCAAGTCAAAGGAGATAGGTCACGGCTTCAAAGTAGTCTACGACGGCAGTCCGAAGACCAGGAACGGTGTGGGTATAGTCGTCTCTCAACGCTTCCGTGACTCGATAGCCGAGGTGCAGCGTTTCGATGACCGCCTCATGAAGGTCGTCATCAGCACCGCAAATCAACGCCTTCACTTCTTCTCTGCGTACGCACCACAGACAGGCTGTTGTGACCAGGGAATTCTGGATGCTGCTTGACGAGAAGACCGCGGAAGTACCACAAGAAGACACAATCGTCGTTGCAGGAGATCTAAATGGCCACGTAGGAGTGGCAAAAGACGGTTACAGATGCCATGGAGACTTTTGTTACGTTACCATAAGCATGTAGCCTCAGAGTCCGGATAACGCTCCGGACGTCTTTTCATGCTCGCTACATTCGCGTTGTGTCATCTTCCTCGAAACACGTCGCCCATTCCACATCTATCAAAACTTACGTTCTTCGCAGCTTATTGCTTCATGCCCTGCAGCCCTTCCTCCGCAGTTGTGCAACAGTCAGTACACACGAGCGGATTAACCTCCCTGGTCGCCACGGATTCGAACTTACCCCATGAGTTCCATGACCATTTTCTGAGGAGCAAGAATTTTTGGCAACCGATTGGCGAGACTCGTTAGAAATGGAGTCTGCTAGCCAGCGCAGATGATCGGCAAAAATTCAAATATGCTTTTTCAAGCTTTTTGAGAAGAATAGCGATGATCACACTGTTGACATTTAAATCTTTGACAAGCATTCTGATTGTCAAGTTTTCTTTCTGGATCGTGGCCGGTTCAAAGTTCCTGGTGCTCAAAATTTGATGTGCGATCGCTTTCTTCTTTCATTTATGAAGAAAATGCCTTATGAATATGGATCATCTTTCAAATTGTTTTTGCTGATTGTTCTTTCACCAAACTGCTCGCTAAGATCAAAAAGTGACTGTGCTGCATTCCAACATTTCCCAAAGTGATACAGCATGTGATGGCAAGTGTGGGCTTATCAGTGCAGGTAGCTATAGGAATGATACCTGTGGCTGTCGTTGGAGATTTGTCTCTATGCAGAAGACGTGCAATAATCGCACTGGCTACTGTAGCCATTCCAACACTTTTGCATGGTGCATCAGTGAGCATTGTTATAGTTTACCTGATTTTATGGTATAAGTCGTGAAACAGTATGTTATTTCAGTTGACGAGAAAGTTGCAAGCATATCAGGTATCATGCGATTGTGTAGCACAGTATATGATTTCGCGTTTGGATCCCATGCGCCAACGTAAAAGAAATATGTGAGTATTACATGCTGCACTATCACTACCAGCCATTGAGCAAGTGAGCTTCTCTGCATTGGTGGACACATTTGTGTTATTCTTGCATTGGTTTGATTATGCATACGAACACCTTTTGGCAAAGGGAAACTCAACCGAATTATCGACCTCCATATAATCTGTCCGAAACGACGAGTCCGCCCACGCACGCTAGGATCGAGAAGCCGCCACGTTTGCCAGCGCTCCACGTCATCATCCTTGATCTGCGTATCACGTATCATCGTTATCTTCATGGTATTGACCAATTTGGCTGTGATGTGGACAACGTAGCAGCCAACAGCATCTGTCCCAGCCGCGCCCCCTCTCGATCCCCGCGCGCGTGGGCGGACTCGTCGTTTCGGACAGCCTATATTCGAAATTGAGAATCTCCAGTTAAAACAGGAATGCGGCCTGGGAACTCGAAAGCTCCGGCAAAAACGATTGTTGCGTTGTAAATGGTTTCCATTCATAGTGCGATACGTCGAAGAGAAATTAATGGATGACAACTAAAAACTTATATGTTTGTCGTTTAGTGCACTTCATCACTAGTATGAATCGTGTTCGACTGTATTTAACACTGACTGTAAAGATGTTATCTTGCGAAAATTCAGATTTTAATGCTCGACATTTCTCGAGGTACGCACAGAAGCAACTGATAACGCAAGAGCTAAACGGCCGCATACAAAATGGAAGTAAGGAACTATTTTACAGGGTGGGCCATAACTACGATAATAACTCTCGTTTCTCCTCTGAAAAAATTTGTTTTGCCCTAAAGTTAAAATAAGTCGGGATGTTCTTTCGCTACGTTTTACCGGAATAGTGCTCCGCCCCACAAGTCATGTTTGACTCAGAGCTCAGCCTAAAATATATTTCACATCCTATTGGCTCATCCTATTGGAGTACAACCGCACCTCACTCACTGTTCCCTCAACTACAAAATAGTATCATCCGCTTAAGCTGCATCTAGCTTTCATTTCTCAAACCGAATAATCGGTCGATATCACTAACAAGAACAATACTCGCACATGTTAACATTCATCATTCTTCAAATGCTCTGTTTTTAACGATATATCTTTCACAAACTCCTAGACTTGCATTATCTCATACCTATGTAACCAACTATCTACGTAAGCTCTTATAAGAGTTATAATTGTTTTGACACCATATCACTCACACCTTTCAATACATGCGTTCCTCTGCGGCTAACAGGTCGACCATCAACTAGACGCTTCTTCACTTTGTATGCTTCTTAGCGACCAACGGGTCGACCGTCAGCTTGACGGTTCCCAACTGTTCTGAAATATCGTATCTCTCGGCTATTCCCTCTAAATACATCCTCATATAATTTTATGACCAATAGGCCAACCGTCAATTAGACGGCTCTTCACTTTGTATGCTTCTTAGCGACCAACGGGTCGACCGTCAACTTGACGGTTCTTAACTGTTCCAAAATATCATATCTCTCATTCTTTCCTATCCTTATACTCTCATATAATTTTACGACCAACAGGTCAACCGTCAATTAGACGGCTCTTCACTTTTTATGCTTCTTAGCGACCAACGGGTCGACCGTCAACTTGACGGTTCTTAACTGTTCTATATATCATATCTCTCATTCTTTCCTGTACATACACTCCTAAAGACAAATTGGTTGACCATGATCTACACAGTTAATTAATTTAATGTTAATTTCTGTTAAAATTTTTCAATTGCTAATTCAGAGTTTCTCTACGACTAACGTAAACTGATCGTCAGCCAACTTAACGGATGTTATCTGTTCTAAAATATTATCTCTCACACTTTCCTGTTCATGTACCTTTTAATGACCAACTGGTCATCCACCAACTATAAGATATTTCACTTTTTTAAAATATCTAATCTTTTGCTCGTTATACTAACCTCACTTTACATGTTTCTTTTTTTGTTGTCGTCCCATTCATAGCAAGTTATGCCGATTTAAATTAAATATACGTTTTAGTTAACCCTAGACAAAAATTCTTCATATTACACAAAAAATAATGAAAATTAACAAAAAATTTAAATCATTAGTACACTCTTATACACATTCTTTAAACACGGGGGCCATACCCCTTTAACAATAGAGGCTCTTTCGATGGGGTCAAAAAAGTGATTTTCCGGCAAGGGGAGATGGAAAATCACGCCTCCGAAGGGTTGCCAACCCCTTACAGCAGCCCTGTAAAACCTCCCTGTAGGAATCTCCCCAACCTTCATAGTACTGGGTGAGACCTCCCTCTTTTGAAATCGGTCTGCAAACAAACTAAGTCCTTCTGTTCCGTCTTTTGTTTCTTCTTCAAACTATTATAATTCAACTACCTTCATTAGAACTAAGGTTAACAACTACTATACAATAGAAAACTTCGGCAGTCTATGTGAATCTCAACCATGTGGCAAATGTCAGCGATCCCCTTTTCCCAGAACCGGGGAGACTGGGAGTCAAAGAAGTCGCTGACCGCCCTTCCAACATCTTCAAGTTTGGTGAATTTTCTCTCAGCCAGGAACGCCTTGAGGGGGCGAAACAAATGATAATCAGAGGGGGCAATATCAGGGGAATAGGGTGGATGGGGAACCGTGTCCCAGCCCAGCTCCTCCAACTTTTCACGTGTCTCTTTAGCTACATGGGGCTTAGCGTTATCGTGGAGCAGGTGGACAAAAGCTCGTCTCGGCCGTCTTTCTCGGACATCGTCCGCTAATTTCTGGAGCTGATTGGCGTAAACGCTACCGGTGACGGTGTGTCCTTGCGGGAGCAGCTCGTGATACAGCATTCCTCGCGAATCCCAAAAGCAGCAAAGGAGACACTTCTTGGGGTGAAGGTCCGATTTGGCTTGCGTTGGAGGGTCTTCTCCTTGAGGGAGCCACAAGGCACGACGCGTATTGGAATCGTAGAGGACCCAACTCTCGTCTCCGGTAATCAGATCCCTCAGAAACTCCTTTCGTTGAGGGCGGAGAAGGAGAGACTGACAAATGGATATCCGGGTGAAGCGCGTACTATCGGACAAGACATGAGGGATCCATCGAGTCAGCACTTTTCTGTAGCCGAGGACCTGAAGGCGACTGAGGACTGTTTGATGGCTACATCTGAGTCTCGTCGCAAGACTGCGGGTGCTAACTTCCGGGTCCTCTTTGACGGCGCCGAGAATGACAGAGTCTTCCACCTTGAGGGGGCGTCCCGACCGAGGCTTTTCTTCGAAGTCCGTATCTCCTCCTTCGAAGCGAGCGAAACAGCGTTTGACAGTGCTGATGGAAGTAGTGTCTTCTCCTAATGCGTTGTTGATGTTGCGAACGGTTTCCGTCGCTCCAGTGCCGCGCGCCATTCATAGAAGATAATCGCTCGAATGTGCACTTGTGGAATTGACATCGTAATTAAAGTTAAGAAAGGCAACCTGGGTATATATACCTATCGTTTCGAGAGTGATACTGATAGAGGATGATACCACATGGTAGGTCGTGGTACCGGTCAAGAATCGAAAGTTCTGAAACTTTTAAAAAAATCGGCTCAAGACTTTCTGACCACCCTAATATTACCTGTTCAAAACTGACTAAGAATGTTAACTCACGAGAATTCAGATTATTATGCCCAACATTTTTTAAGGCACGTACAGAAGCAACTGATTGCGCAAGAACTAAACAGCCGCATAATAAATGGAAATGAAGATCTGGTACCCTTATATAATGATATAGCGGGTATGAACTTTAACTCGTGCAATAGCATGTTGAAAATACTTTGATATCTAATACTTATTCAAGGTGTAACTTCGCTCCATGATCTCCGCGATGGTGTAGCCCTTAGGAGCCCGATCGAAGCTACGGAGGTACCTGAATTCAGAGCGTTGCAAGATGTCGGCTGTTTTCGATTTTTGTGAGTATTTAGAACGTTATTAATAATGCATGACAGCTCCCTACGGATACGCAGAATGACCATCATATTTGAAAAATGCATATTTTTCGTCTATAGGAACGTGTTCATCTTTGTAGTGGGCAGAGTACGTTGCATGCGAGTGTCCAAGGCTCCTTGACAACACCTTTCGAATTCCAACTCGTTGTTTGCAGCACACGTCTAGTTCGCGACGGACAATCGGTATCAGCCATAATGCGACCCTGTCCAAAGAATTCGCAGCAGAGCGGCATCCTTATATGGCACCAATAGGTACATGGCCGCAACTTGCCTGGTAATTGGAGTCCGTAACCAAGAAATGTTTTGCACCAGATGTTGTTTCAAAAAGTTCGCTTCCGTCCTTAGAGATCTACATCTCTATGACTTTGTTAAACTAATTGCTCGCATCTCTAAACATAATTCCTTCTTTTTTGCGGTTGATTACAATGAACCTTTACTACCAATAGTTGTGCCGGCCTCCCATTCGTTTTCTGTAGGAGTCAAGCTGAAATATCCTTCGAACCAAAATTGCTATTTTGTTAGCTTAAGAAACATAGGCAACCCTGAGTAGATCGCTAAACTCTGCATCGCTATCGTTGAGTGGTTTTTCTGTGTTCTACTAGGTTGGGCAAAAGTTTTTGCGGTTTTTCTGAATATTCAGCGTATTTTCACGAAGTGGAGTTGTTGAACTTGAGTTTTTCTGGAGGATGATACCCGCAGTACTTCTTCTCCATATCTAGAGCAAGTCCTCGCGAAAAATTGTCTCATAACTCTAGCAGCTGTACGTCCAGAACAAGACGCATCCTCTAGCCCTAAATCGACTTCTCTGGAGCAGACATCAATTTCTGCGCTCCCCCCCCCCCCTCCAAAGTAATGGCTTCCAATTTGACGTTCTTCGCATCTTCAGCAGCCAGAGCTGCATTAGTTCCACTACTGTAGTGGAACAGTTGGAGGTGTCGAAGATTATGATAGGCTATCGGAGCTATAACAAATCCTCGTGAAAAATCGAGTCGAAGAAAACCGCACGATCTTATTGCCCAACCCAATAGATACTTGTTATATCCATCCTCTTTCTCCTGTAGAGTCATGCACCAGTTCCGACATCGTTACCGGTTTTCACATTACGAGTATGATGAAGCATATCTGCATTTTGCATTTGTATTTCTTGCAATAAACATATTCACTACGCTGTCAATTGAAGGCAGATAAAACTTGAATCTGCAGTAGATGAGCATATGAAGAATGAGTATAACATAAATATACGTCTTTTTTATACTTCCGAGATAAAGAAGGTGGGAAGCTCTATGAGAAGATATTTATCAGTTATGAAATGAGATGGAACTATGCAGCACATTAACTATACCCATACGAGTTATGTTATGACTCAGTTTTTCATAAAATTTCGAAATGCATGCACATTGCTTAAGGTGCGTGTAAGCGCTCTATCTCTCTCTTACTGAACGCGCATTCGTATTATTTATGGGACAGGAATCAATCTATAATATGGAGGTGATTATCTCTTCCAGTTAGAAATTGAAAGGCATCCAATACGTATTGCTGAAATTGCTGCATTATTTTCCACCCATCAACATCTATGAGTCACTATTTATAAATAGACGCTAGCTATGTTTAAAGTCCTGTTCATGCAAAAACCGTGCTACAATGATGAGTTGCACCTCTCGCACCAGAAGGAAGCCAGAAACGGTTTCCCCAGGAGTGTTGTGTCGGCATTGCGCATGTCCAAAGGATTTATCACGAATTTTCTTGTCTTAGCAAATAAAAAGAAAACGACACTTATCTTGGTTCGGAAATTTACTATTTCTTATATCGTCAGAATACAGAGAAGAATAGATATCGCTTTATAAAAGGTAGTTATCCTTTCTGACGCATAATTTCATAATATGAAATTATTCTGACGCATAATTTCATATTCGCCGATTCTAAAGATTTTTAATCTTACACTTATTAGGTTGGTCCGAAAGTTTTGCACCAAGATATTTTTAGGATATAGAATTCCATAGACTTTGAATCAAAATGCCACTACATGTGAACTGTAGGATACACCTGGCTGCGACCGTACAATAATCGCCAGACATCTCGAAGCGCTGGGTTACAGAAAACTGATGACGGATTGGCTCCCCCGCGAAATGAGTGCCTTGCAGGATTGAGTGTGCGCCAGTCTTTGCTGCTGCGTCCACACAGGAGGAACTTTCTCCGCTACTTCATCACTAGAGATGAGAGTTGGGTGTTGTGTGTTAACCATGCACGAGATGGAAGTTGACTCCCGCGTGGGGAACCATCTCCAAGACAGCAGAAAGAGAAGTGCGCGAAAGAAGGTTTTTCTATGTTGTTGGTGGAACTCCGAGGCAATGCTGTATCGACAACTGCTCTCACCTGAACACACCGTAACCGCCTAAGTCTACTCTTCCTAGCTACAGAAATTGGCAGACACAACTCGCCTAAAGTGGAGAAAAATTGACCATGTTGTTACACGTCATGACGACACCCGACCTCAAATGGCAAAGCTTACCCGTCAAAAAATTGCTAAATTAGATGGAGAAATTCTACCACACCATGCTTATTCTCCTTACTTATCTCCGTCTGAATGCCACTTGCTCGGAGCCCTGAAGCTGCATCTATGAGAAAGGAAATTCGATGATTTGACCAAACAAAAAAGTGAGATTTGAAGTTTTTTTTGACTCGCAGCTGCCAGAGTTCTTAGCTTCTAGAACTGGTGCTCTAGTGAAGCATTGGCCATACCTTGTGAACCATGAAGGTAATTACTTTGTTGATTGATACCTATTCACAATGAACTTAGCAATCTTTGAAAAAAGTATGAAATTAGGTGCAAAACGTTCGGACCAACCTCATATTTTTGATGCAGTAATTGTTGAGTATATTTCAATTGCCAATGTAAGGATCGTCAGCACAACGCGATATTCCAGGACTAGCTGTTCGACAAGTTTGAGGATAGGGGGTTGGGACAAAAGATCCCTCACGATATTTACTTTTGCAAGTTTCTTTCTCATTTTGGGAAAACGAAGGCTGAAATGTGGAAATTAGTTCGGCTTAGTAGCCTTCCGCTAGACCTCGATTAAGAAATGTGAAATCTTTGTATGAATATACCTCGTAAGTAAATAGGGCAGCGAGCGAGGGATTGAGCATTCCCTCATATTACTGAATGCGTTGGCGGAAGATCTGATGCTACAATTAATTCCATCTTTGCGATGGATTTGTTATTCAAGCGGCTGTTCATTAATAGAGGTTGGGTATTCATAAGATGACTCTTAATTTTAATTTTGCGAGGCCAAAACTCACAGCAGCGATTTTTTCATTTGATCATCCTTCCCCGTCATTTATATTATAAGAACGAGTTGCATGAAAATTACAGGAGATTCTCGCATCATCTCGACACAACGGCATAAGATGCGCGTTTGTTCGCTTGGCAGTCGCAAAGGCCAAATTGAGAATATTGGTCACGAAAAGGTTTTTCTCTCTCCCTCACGCGTTCCCTATCACATATAGACGCACTAACACTTTGGCAATCATTAATAACGCCCTTGGAAGCAGGTCTTCCGGTTTTCCTAGGTCCTTAATTATTCCCTGAAGACATTAGCAGGGCTTTTGTGATCTAATCAGGACCGAACTTTAATGAAAGCAAATATTCGGAGTTTCTGTCTGATATTGCATCGAATTCATGCAACATTCCTATATCGTACGTAATTACCTTTGAAATATAACGAAACCACCGTATGTTGTTGTAAACAGAATTAGATAGTTTATATGTGGTGGCATTGAGTGAACGGCCCCACGAATGGAGCGTCAATTTCAATCATTTCGATTCTCCTTCATTCATGTGGTTTAATTATAAAATGGGAACATGACGGAAAGGATGATGTGCAACAAAGTGGAAGCACTTCATTCGTCATATTAGTGTGGAAATCCTGAAGCACGACTGAGAATCATGGACTTATGACGAGAATTTGGATTCACAGACTACTTAACGTTCACCTGTGTGCTTGGCCAAAGCTCATATGTCTCAGTTTAAGCTAGAAGCTTTCAAAGTCAAGCAGTCAACACTGTGCTGCATTGCAACTGATGGCAACATCATCGCTTGCCGCGTTGTTCATAACGCCATATTGGTTACGTTTTTTGGTGTGTTGTTGCTCTATTTAATTTGATATTGTTAGAAGGTACTTATTTCTGGATCTCCTAGACTGCATTCCTCTTTGCTTTTGGGCAATTCATCATCAACATATTTGGCCTTGGCGGAAAAACCACTATCATGACTTATAATAACGGGCTTAGTCTGTCTGTCACGTGTGTGTGTCAGTGTGTGTGGAACGAGATTCGAGGGCGTGGCCTAGTGTGAAGAAAATGTTCTACACCGGATCCACTGTTGCTGTAGGAGTGCGCTGGCGTCCAAAAGTGGGGAAACGCTTGAAGTCGGGTCCAACGGTGTGATAAGGGTGCGCCGGCGTCCAAAATTTGAAACCCATCTGGAAGTCCGGCGTGAGCCAGAAGGCTGACCCCGGGCTTCCAGACTTCTCCTAACCCTCACTTCGCTACTTCCTCGCATTCATTCGTACCAGCCTAGATACGCCTGGAGTCGGTTCCAACGGTGTGATGAGGGTGTGCTGGCGTCCAAAAGTGGGGAAACGCCAGGAGTCGGTTCCAACGGTGTGATGAGGATGCGCTGGCGTCCAAAAGTGGGGAAACGCCTGGAGTCGGGTCCAACTGTGTGATAAGGGTGCGCCGGCTTCCACAAGTAATAGGAATTCGCTAGGCGGGTCTATTTCTGCATGAGGGGTATGCTTATCCTGTTTCGGCGGACCCTCCTACCCAAATCACCTAGATGTACATTGTTTCCTTTCAGATCCGTGTTCTCTTTCCATTCCGTTTGTGTCTGAATAAACCACTCCTTCCTTTCCGGTTATATACACCGGTGGACCCTTATCATTTGAATTACCACAACAACCAGTTGAGCGTAAATCATTTCAAGATAACATTTGCACTAAATTGGTTACACTCAATTCTTCAAGGCCACTAACTTCGCTCATATGGAAGAGCATAACTTCGATCATATGGGGGAAAGCCACCACCTATGGGATCAAAGGTTTCTCAGGAGAGCGATAGAACTGTGTAGAAGGATGTAGATTTTATCGATCCATTTACACTTCTTTGTTTGCTTTCAACGTGTAGTATGAGAGCGAAGCGAGCACCAATAGACGTCTGGAAGTTCGGCGTTAGCCGGACGGCCAGACTGGTGTCTAATAAGTGTCTTCATACGCTCTACTACGCATTATAATTCATTTTTTTTCACCAACTCGTTCCTTGACGCAAATGCTTTGTGTTGCCGGAAGAGAATACAACTGTTGATGGAGCTGATAATGATTACTATTACCGGAAACTCCAATATGAGAACAAAGAACTCTTCAACTTAGTCCCCTCACGTTCAATTTCTCAATGTTGGCACTCGGAGATGCTCCAACATATGTTGGAAACTTGTTTTCGAGAAGGCAAGTTGGATACGAGTTGTCTTGAACGAATAGTTTGACGACAGCTTGAAATCAGTGAAATTGCATCGAATATAAGAAGTTCACGACTTTTTCTTGCTCCTAATAGGTTGGATACAACTTATCCCCGCCAGCGGTAAGTTGTATACAACTTGTCTTCGGCGAGATGTGTTGGATACAAGTTGTTTCCACTCCAGAAACGTTGGAAACAACCTGTCACAAGTGAGGCAACGTCCTCGTTAATTTGGAAACAACTTGTTTCAGGCAAAATAAGTTGGATACAACTTGTCTCCGCCACAGATAAATTGGAAACAACTTACATTCGGCGAGATAAGTTGGGTACAACTTCTTTCGGATGAGATAAACTGGAAACAACATGTAAAGGCTGAGGCTGTGCTGAAGATATGTTGTATCCAACTTGTTTTCACCCTCGATATATTGGATACAACTTGTTTTGAGCCTGATAAGTCGGAAACAACTTGTTTAACCCATTGACGACCGAGTTCCACACCGTTACGATAAGATAATTAGGACTAAAAGAGATATTTTTGCAGAAATAATTTGAGATCTAGTCCCAGAAGATCACTAGTATCATCGGACCAAAAAAGGAGAGAATCTAAACGCTTCTGGATTCCATTAAAGCCGAAGGAATTTTGTAGAAGGTGATTTTAGTGTTATAAGGGAGTGTTCAGGAAGTGTACACGTTCGTATGGCTCTAACCTGACGAAGAAGGAAGTGCAGTATGTAATGAACGTGGTTCTTCGTAGAAAACGTGGCTTTTCTTCACAATGTTTCCATCCACAACACAAAAAATGTAAAGCAATCTCCCTCGATTTCAAAATATCATCTTTTCCATGATATTTGTCGCAATAAAAGAGAACTCTTTCTTGAACCACAGTTGTTTTAGAGCTTTTTAGGAAGTATTGTACACGCTTTCTATGGAAATGCTACAAAATAGTTCGAAAATAGGGTCCTGTACTTGATAATAGGGGCGCGGCTCACCGGTGAGCCGCGCGCTCCCACGCGACCAAAAAAGCGCGGCTCACCGGTGGGCCACGCGGTCGCCAATGGGTTAAAAACTTCTCAGGTATCTCTAGCCGCTCTGATCCCCTTACGGCGCTTCCAATAGATTCTCTTTCTTCGGTTGGAAGAGAAGGAAACACCTGTATCTTCCTACATAAAATTACCGCCGCGATGAAACCTGGGAAAACGCAACTCGAGCGACTTTGGAAGTGGCACGTTCTGAGCTTGTCACGACTAGACGAGTGACTATGGATAGCTGGAGGTATGGTGCGAGAGAACGAACCTCATCGTCTTCACCATGTAATTCCAGATGACAAGACGTACGATACCTAGAATCGAAGGAAGCAGCGAAGCCGCTACAAAGGGTGCGTATTACCACGACATCAACAAGAAGATAGACAGAGAAGACATCGGTGAACGCCTCATTTTCTGGTTGGCGAGGCCTCGACAGCGGCAGACCGGAGACCTTGGAAAGTTCTTCGGAATAAACGTGATCTTCTCTTCGACCGCGTAAAGGCGACGAAGTGGTGTTGTGGCAACCTTGAAAGACTCTCACCAGGAAATTTCACCCATCCATCCGCACCACAACTTCCGCAAACTGCGGTCCTATTCAACCGATCAATGTGTACGATATCATGGTTGCGAATGAAGCAAGGGAAAGCGACAAATCGTAATCATGCAGTGGCGGAACTATGGAATTGAAGACACTGGAGCACACCTATGCGGATTGTGCGAATATCGACCGATGGCTCTACTGTCTTACAGCATAGAGATTTTCGAACGCATTAGAAATCCGCTCCATCATCTAGGTTTCCAAGAATCAGTGTGGTCTTGTAGCCAATTGCGGAAACACAGATGCAATACATGGGGCTCGCCTGTTGCTAGAGAAGCATCGCGAGAAGCAGTAGTCACTGCCTCTAGACTTTCTCAATCTGGAGAAGGCCTTCAACTGCGTTCACACAAAGTCATCAGCTACGTGTTGCTTAGTGCGGCTTCTCTCATCGAGTGGGTCACAACTCTATAAGCCGACCCAGGGAGTCAACTGCTGGCGGATGCGGGAACGTTGTTGGAATTTCCCACCACAGTGTGCGTGCATCGAGGATCAGCTCTCTCACCTTTCTCTTCGTCGTCGCATGGACGCTGTTACAATAGACTTCCAGAGACCGACGCCATGGACTTCGCTAGAAGCGAATGACATCATTGATTCAAAAAGAGGAGATTGAAAAACTAACAACGACCTGGAGCGACCGTCTTGCGCGGTTTCGTCTCCATCTTAACGTCAAGAAGCTGAGTATTTGACTGTCGATATGAACGACTTGAAGGTAACGATCACCTGAGAACGGACTATTTCAAACATGGAGGCTCAACACTCTCAGCCGATGACAACCTAGACTATGGAGTCGTCGCTCACGTTAACCGTCAACGCTGTTTGGTTGAAGTTGCGGTCAATGGTAGGAGTGCTGTGCGATGATAAGATCGCGGTTCACTCCACGCAGAGTAGATAGATGGTAAGGCAACGTTACCAGTGAAGCACATTCTGCAAAGTACGTGAAAAGGCCAATGTGGCGGCCGAAGCAACGGTTGCTAGACACATAGCTTGCCGATCTGAAACATGTGGCCACCCGCTTAGACCAGCCGAGTGATAGAAGGAAACGTCTTGAGAGGATCACAAAAGGAACCCACCATCGAACGGGTAAAAAACTAAAGAAGAAGAAGAAGGTATGAAGTGTCTGAAGGGTCTGACTCCAAATGGAAGGGATTCAGGTACTGCATCTCAAACAACATGTGGTTTCATCAATTTAGCTATGACCCTATACTATTGGCACAGCACATAATGCATGGCATGCATTATGCATGGAAGCACCAGCGAACTAGTATCCGGGACAGCACGTGGCTAAGAATGCCTCCAACATCATACTGAAAATTGAACATGTTTTGTAGTGCAAAGTGATCCTGACCACGAAAGGAGAAGCATCCAAGTTGAGCGAGGATATACGAGTATGAATGATGACAGATGACTGTTAACTGCACGTCTGTGGCTCAAGCATTATGGTTTTTTCGGAAAGCAGTTAAAAACCCGTACCCATCTCGGAGGTCAAACCGTAAAAAATTTATTTTATGGAGCCTTATTACCTGGTCCAATTGTTTGAACAGTCCATAATGTTGTGGTATCCAACATTCCAACCCCTCACGCACGCCTAGTTTGAGGTCTAATTCCTTCCACTACAGGTTTCAGCTTCTCATTACCTGGATTCTTCGCAAAGTTCCTTCTGCAGGCTTACACCACTACAACGGAACTTCTCAAAGCATATCGTATTAGTCGCACCTCCGCGAATCCCTTCACTATTTGCCTCCGCTTTCTTTTATCTTTTTCTTAGACTTCGAGTTGTCCTCCCGTGAAAGCGGGGATAACTCGAAATATTGATACGGGAAAATCTCAAACTCGTTTAGGTTCATCTGGCAACATAACCCCAGACAGTCTTTCAACATCTCCTTAGAAACAAAGATTGGAAAGTCGTTCAAGAATGGGGGAAGTGATTTTAAATGAAGAAAAATGGAGTTTGATCCGGTAGAATTCCGAAATACCAAATATCGAAGCGATCACCTAGCAACATAGAAACATCCGGCATTTTATACTCCACGACTTCATGCATAGATGGAAGAGGCTGAATGTTGGAAATCCCGGATCAGCACAGTCAGCTATCATGTCGATCGCGTTGCGACGCGAGTGCAGTGTTACTGGAGTGTTTTTGTGGGCTTGGTGTGCAGCCATTTCTTTTCCTGGCGTTACACAACTTTTTTAAAGCTTTCTCTCCAAGTTTTTGTTTTCCGCAATGTTTGCCGCAATCACTAATTCTTTCACGATGTTTTTACGATGTTTCTTATGATGCTGTTGTTCACATTGACTTTTGAACAGCATATTTATGTCATTGTTTGAATTTCGAGTTCTTCGGACGTATTGAGATCGTTCCAGAACTTTTTAGTTTCTCAGTAGTATCTTGACCAATTACTTTATCTTTATCAAAATTTTTTTTCTTTCCATCGCTCCCGAAATCGCTGCGAAACAATGCGGATAACCGATTCTGCCAACAGAACATGTTGCAAAAAAAAGGCATTATCGACTTTCTCGCGTCGGTTCACTATCCACGCTCGCAAAACTCGGCTGATCTCCTTCCAGGGAATTAGTTGAAGTTGTTTCTTCAACTTAACTACCGTACAGGTCGCTCCGTCAACAATACCGTAGTTGATCTTTGGAAAAAAGAAGAAAGGGGTGCAAAGTAGAGTTTTACATTCTAAAACATTTTTCGAATATTCGAATTTTCGAATTTTTTCGAACCACCGAATCTTCGGATATTCGAACATTCAGATTTTTTGAACCCACCGAATTTTCGAATATTTGAACTTTCGAATATTTGTTCGAATAACATTCCATTTGGTAAAAACATTTTCTACCCATGTATGTAGGCGAACAATGCGATCTGTTTCCCAATCACAACGGGCATAAAAGTTTTCGGGTAGTAAGTTCCATTTGCCGTTTTGGAATTTCTCACAACTTTCTCATAAGCGGAAGCTGGTGCTGCTGTGGAGTTGGTCCTTTATCGGTTTCGAAACTGGTTGAAATTCCTAAGCATAAGAACGCCTATCTTACTTGAGGTCTGTAACCATCATTAAAGGATCGTAAAGTGGATGAAACACTTCGTCTTTCTTTTCAATAACTCTGTGTGGTATTTTAACAAAACGAGCCATGGTAGTGAATGTAGAGGTATTGACGAGGCAAAAATAATGTTGGGTGCAGTGGTTCAGTTACCTTGATCATGAATGAACTTCCAGCTATCAACAAAAAAGCGTCAGCGATACCAAAAAAAACACTGCGTGTTACCACGTTCCTCATTATTACTTCTATTTATCCGGTCAAGCTGCATGCTTGTAAGTTGAATGTCAGAACCAACAGAGCTTCTATAAAAAGAAGTCGGAGTATGTTTGGGCAGAAAGGTTAATAACAAAATCTCAAGATTTTGGGTGAACTTCGAATTCCATAACTAACGGTTATGTACTTAGAAAGAGTTTCAACGAAGCAGAAGTCGGAAATCAGCTAAATATTAGGGTGGTCAGAAAGTCTTGAGCCGTTTGACACCTTTTTTTCTTTATTTTATTATTCAGCACACAATGAATTTTACTCAACAATATAATCACCATCATTAGCCATTACAATGTCCCACCTAATGGGCAGATCAGAGATCCCCTTTTCCCAGAACTGGGGAGACTGGGAGTCAAAAAAGTCCCTGACCGCCCTTCCAACATCTTCAAGTTTGGTGAATTTTTTCTTAGCCAGGAATGCCTTGAGGGGGGGGGGGAACAAATGATAATCAGAGGGGGCAATATCAGGGGAATAGGGTGGATGGGGTACCGTGTCCCAGCCCAGCTCTTCCAACTTTTCACGTGTCTCTTTAGCTACATGGGGCTTAGCGTTATCGTGGAACAGGTGGACAAAAGCTCGTCTCGACCGTCTTTCTCGAACAGCGTCCGCTAATTTCTGGAGCTGATTGGCGTAAACGCTACCGGTGACGGTGTGTCCTTGCGGGAGCAGCTCGTGATACAGCATTCCTCGCGAATCCCAAAAGCAGCAAAGGAGACACTTCTCGGGGTGAAGGTCCGATTTGGCTTGCGTTGGAGGGTCTTCTCCTTGAGGGAGCCACAAGGCACGACGCGTATTGGAATCGTAGAGGACCCACTCTCGTCTCCGGTAATCAGATCCCTCAGAAACTCTTTTCGTTGAGGGCGGAGAAGGAGAGACTGACAAATGGATATCCGGGTGAAGCGCGTACTATCGGTCAAGACATGAGGGATCCATCGAGTCAGCACTTTTCTGCAGCCGAGGACCTGAAGGCGACTGAGGACTGTTTGATGGCTACATCTGAGTCTCGTCGCAAGACTGCGGGTGCTAACTTCCGGGTCCTCTTTGACGGCGCCGAGAATGACGGAGTCTTCCACCTTGATAGGGCGTCCCGACCGAGGCTTTTCTTCGAAGTCCGTATCTCCTCCTTCGAAGCGAGCGAAACAGCGTTAGACAGTACTGATGGAAGTAGTGTCTTCTTCTAATGCGTTGTTGATGTTGCGAACGGTTTCCGTCGCTCCAGTGCCGCAGCGCCATTCATAGAAGATAATCGCTCGAATGTGCACTTGTGAAATTGACATCGTAATTAAAGTTAAGAAAGGCAACCTGGGTATATATACCTATCAGTTTCGAGGGTGATACTGATAGAGGATGATACCACATGGTAGGTCGTGGTACCGGTCAAGAATCGAAAGTTCTGAAACTTTTAAAAAAATCGGCTCAAGACTTTCTGACCACCCTAATATAAGGAAGAATGCTGTGTGAAAGTTATTACTGTAGTCTGCAGTTCAGTTACATAGTTCTGGAGGGAAGACTTGATAAATCAGAAGTTTAGTTAAAACTGATAGTCTCTCAAGTGTCTAGAAAAGTACATACTTAGGTTTCACCGGAGCGATCATCGTCGCCAATGTCGTATAACTCGTAGAATATAGCAGTTTCAAAGCTTTCAAATGTAGTTGGCGGCTTTCGAGTGCCTGCAAAGATATGAGCACGTTTTTGGAAAATTTGAGATTGAAATGAGAAATTGGACTAGTGTTTCAATTGGAATGGTTCTTCAGCGAGAAAATGGAACTGAAATAACACTTGCGAAGCAAAACAATTCCGAATATTCGAATTTTCTGCCTAAAATACTCAAATATTCGAATTTTCGAATAATGCCGGACCCTCGAATTTTTGAATATTCGAAGCTTCGAGTTGTTGCGGGGCCATCGAATTTTCGAATATTCGAATCCTCAAATTTTTTGGAACCTCCGAATTTTCGGATATTCGAATTTCCGAAAATTCGAACATTTGAATATTCGAATTTTTTTCAATTTGGTCAAAACTCTAGTGCGAAGGCCCGTCCTTTGTGTCTTTTTCCTACAACTCATTGTCAGGTCAGGACAGAGATATCCACATACACATCGGCTATGGCCAGATACCTAGTAGGCCCCGTTTTGAGCGGGGTGAAGTTGCAGATGTGTGGTCGAGTGCAAGGGCCGCATGGAGTTGCAGCAAGGGCATCGATCGATTTCGGCGCAACTTCGTGTACGAAATGTCGTTGCGCCGAGGTGCCCGTTTCCCCCAAAAATATAGAGTCCAAAAGAGGGGTTTTCTGCACTTTTGAGCTGACATACCTACACCTTTGTAATCAGCGTCGCCCCTTGCATCTTCTGATACCCAATACCCGAAATTGGTCGTGAGCTTGGACACTGCCTTTAACACCTTCGCGACAATGTGCTCAACCGCTTGATACGCATGGTGCGACGCGTGTGACCGTGTGCTCGACCGGGTGAGCACACTCTTTTCAGAGTTACATTTCTGTGAAGCAGTCATAATTAGCAAACTTCAATGTAGTGTTGGGAACGATACATATGAAAAAGAAACTGCAATCAGTATAAAGTAAACGGACCACAAACATTTGGAAACACTCTTTACGATCACAAAAGAGTAAACGATCGGGCTCAGATCCGCGCGAATTCGGGGTATTATGCGACGGACGAAAAATTCCTACCACGTGGGACCACGTGCTCAAGCAGCTGAGCACGGGTCCCAATTGTTCAAAAGTGCGTGTGTCCCACGTGACACACCATGTCAAGAGCGTATGGTCGCGAATGTGTTAGGTCAGCTATGACAACGAGGCTCGGCGATATGATGAAGCGAGAAGTGCCCTTTTTCCCTCGTCTCTGTCCCATGCAGCATGCGTTTGAGTGAAATTAGTGCATTTAAGTCTCAAAATGCTGTACTTTCGCAAATATTACAATTCATCTATTCTCGAGATTCGGTAAAATGAAACTTTCGACAGAGTTGACGGTTTGTTTCTGTTCCTAGGTGGCTAGCCACTCCTGTGCCCGACACTGGTAAAGGTAAATCATGAACGGGGATATCCAGTGCCCTATCGGACATTCCACGATTTGGAGCCATTTTCGTCAAAGGTATATCACTTTGGCACAATTTTTCTTAAGAAACTTCACTCCTGAAAGATTCGAACCATCAGTGATTTTGTTTCTAACTGCGTTAGTAATGGTCCGATGCGGTTGTTCAGGTATCTTCCCTTGTTTGAAGTCCTCCACCACGCCAAATAGGATTTTATGACTTCAATAAAAACATCATCTAAGTGTTTGAAATGCAGAAATTGGGAAACTTTGAGTAGTTCGCATATATATTTACAAGCCACTCAGTGGTATTTCAGATGAATGCATAATTAATTAGCCCCAAAGATTAGTTGACTATTGAGCAATACATACAGATGGAGAGGACACTATGTGATAGACATCTGTATATCTCCGGTTTAGTAGAAGAAAGAGGTTCTGCGAACGATTATCTGTAGGTTGCAGCGTATCTTCTGGCTTCGTTTGATTTTCGCTCCAGGTTGCAGTGAAGATGGTGGTCGATGTTTCCGATGAATTCGGAGAGTAAAGCTTCGCTTCCCCCTCCTTTGAATTGGAGCGTAGTATTGTCGTGACTTCCGCATCTTCTATTCACTAGAACAGAGTGTTTCAGTAAGATCTTCATGGTAAGCGTTAACGTGCATTGTTGGATAACAATTGTTAATGAAATTTTCATGGTTCATACTCAAATGAGCTAGAGGAGGATTAGCATTCCAAAACTGCTTGTTAGCAGATCTGGGCTCTTATTTCGTGATATGTAGTTGATGAATATGGTTAGTGATAGGGGGCAGGGTGCAAAGATCACATCAAAAATGAACATATTGGTGTCATCGCACATTTTTTGCTATTGTGTCCAGGGAATTCAAGGGATCGCAACACTAGAACCTAAAAATGGAAACAAGGGTTATCAAGGCAGCCTATGCGAAGAGGAGAATCAGCAAAAACTTGTTTCCAGTGATGTCGTGCATTGTGAACGTCCATAAATTGAGCGTTCACCGTAGAAGAACGGGATTCAACGAGACTCAACCGAGAGGACCTTAGCGAGAGGCTCGCGACGTGACACTTTCGGTGACAGCGCGGACCTTCGCAAACACCACCTCCACCAGCGTCCTCACACTTTCCCCTTCCCTGTTCCTAGGTCAAGCAAGGTCTCCGTTTCTATAAATAATTCGTGATCCGGAAGAAGAGTTTTTTTGGACTTGCGGCCTGCCAATGGTTGACTTCAAGGGAATCAGCGGAGAGGCACTCGTGAGCGCTCTCATCTTCTGACGTCCCGCGTGCTCATGAACGTTTCACCAGAAATCCCTGATCTTCTGAAATTCTCTCATCCTCAGCCAGAACTAATCCTGGAAAATTGGGCTTTCCTCCCTTTCTGCTTGTGATGCTCAGAGCTATCAAGGAGAAAACGCATGCTTTTCGATGTTTTTTCAGCTTTTTTTTTCTATTTTACTCCGCAATAAAGTGGTCAGAAGCCCACAACGAGAATGCGCAGAATTACCTGAATAGTCATCCAAAGAATTTCGTCATTTCCTGATTCATCCAAGCTATATTCCTCTGATTTTTTTTTGAGAAAAACAGAGCAAGTGAGCCAAACCAAACCATGCATTCTGTTTACGTCTACCATAATTTCCCGCTCAATGAACTTATGTCGGCTTACGACTTCTGAGCGATTTCATGTTACACTTCCACTCATCCTTTCTTTGTAGCAATTCGTGGATTTCTTCCTCAACAGTGGTGAATGCATGGTGGAGACAAAAGTTCCAAGAAAGTTCCTATTATTGTTATCACTGCATGGTTAACCTTCATTTTTACTTCTTAAGGAATCTGTTGCCGCAAGAGTGGCTCGCACGTGACCGTTATATTCATTCTATCTTTGTTATGCTCATTCTGGCATTTTCTGATAAGAATTAGGGCCTCAAAAAATCTACAGAGTCCCAGAACTGGCTGGTCTTCGTAAAAGGAGCAAAAAAGGAGATTCCACATGTGGTCCGTGTTTTTTATTTCCTGAAAATCACTTTAATTAGATACAGTGAAAGAAACGTTGCAAACTCCCAATATGTATTGGTTCCAATTTTTTATTACTATATTTGTTAGTGTTCGTGCACTTTTTCTTGAAGTGACTCTCGTTACTTCCTATCCGAAGATTTCTTTGCAAATTTCTGGTTCTACCAGAGGATTCATTCTGATCGAAGGAGCAGCTAGTGATGGACCTATTATAGTTTGAACAGAGAAGGTTCGTTTGAACCTATCGTCCTCTATGTTGCGTGTCAGTACATGTCAGAAGCAGCGGTTTTGTGTGGCGCGACTGGATCGCATTGGTACTGTTTAGATGCGGCAAATGTGAATCAAGATGATATGACCAGTATATGTATGGTGGAGATGATACGTATTCTTGAGCGAAGTTTTCATTAAGTTTTACTTGAAAGCTCTCTGATCAAGAATTCGAATTTCTAGTAAAATTAAGCAAAACGGAGCAAAAAGTAACACACTTTGAAAGACTGTGGTATAATAATGGTTCATCCTCACTGTCTTAACCTTGGCCCTGAAGTACTACTCCTCAGCAGAACTAAACAGCTGTCCTGGAAAATAGCGCCACAGCCACGTATGCAGGGTAGTAAAGCTGTACAAAACATGCTGGATCTGTGTATTTCCTCTAGACATCCACGTCCATATGCACCTCATTATCCTGTTATCCGCAGTGCGCGTCGATTGCTGAACAATTTCCTTAAATGGCGGCACTTTTCTTGCTCGGTGTGACGCGGCGCGGCGAGTATCCGTGGGGCATTCAATGGGGAACAGGACGGTCACTCTCGGTCGCTGCGACCAACAATGAAAAAGTTCCAATTCACCAGCGCTCCTCGTCATTCGACGTCCGCATCTACGTGCTCCCGCTGCGTGACGTCGTCAGGCTGGAGTAGAATGCTCACTTGCATCAAAGGTATGTGGGTTACGTGGGAGAAGCTCACCTGTTCACCTAAGCAGGAACTGCATCATGAATTTCTAGTGCGCCGGCATGGGCACTGATTCCCTGGTCCTGACCGTTTCCGTTTCTGGACTCATCTCTTCCCCAAAATCACCAATTCATCGCGGGAATTCCTTTGTCATCACTGCGTTCGTCGTGAGAATGAAAGTCTCCGCAAAAATGGCAGCCCTGCTGCAAGTGCACGTCTTGTCGCAGATGCTATCTCGAACACCTCGCCCGGCCGCTGATAACGCCACCATGCTTCCTCTTCCCCATCACGGCTCTGTGTACACTCTTCTGTCACTGGTGTTTGACGACGACATTGATCCGAAATCGTCGCCTATTTGCACAGCTTCCTTACTAGTACTGCGTAGATTTTTGCAAAGATCAAGCACCTATTTCCTCTTGATTTTCACCTAATTCTCGTGATTCTTTACGGCTCTTTATCACTCTCGAAGCAATTCGTGGACCGGCACTCACTGTTTTGACAATTTTGGTGGAGGAGTGTGTGACTCATCTCATAGCCTTTCCTCTTTCTGCTTGTATTTCCCCGCAGAGTTCGGCTCAGATTCTCAGTGTGGGCATTTAAATGTTCTCATCCTTAAATGATGCTCCTATTCTGAATTAAATTGGGATGGGGGGGGGGAGAGAGAGCGGAGGGGCAATTTATGCAGTCATTAGGTCTCCAAACAATTTTGTGAGACAATGTCGTTGTCTACTCTTACTATCCATCCTCGCTTCACGGATTGGCACACGCGAAGCTTTTTTCGCTGCGTTCGTGACAAGTTCTGACACACACAATCTGTAGTTTAACAGGTGAACACGGCGGAATACCGTTAGAATCTAACAAGTGGAGCATGTAAGGGCATGTCAAAACCGTAGGGAAACCGCGTCGCGGTGTCTGTGAGCGCACCGGAGGTGAATGAGGATGACCGCGAGTTAGCACCTAATGAAGTGCACATTATTTTCACTAGTACAATACCACAAGTAGCCCGTTGACATCACAAACAATCTTACTCAAGCTAAACAAAAATCACCCATCGCTGAATCTAAGTGCAATGCTCTTCCAAATTAATTTCGTTACGGAAGGACCCTTGGTAATGGAGACGACAGTAGGTTCTATAGTACAATACGCTTTCATGGAGACACTGTTTGGGCTTAGTGCAGCGGTGAGGCACTTTTTTGGTGGCTGCCAGGACCGTCCACAAAATGTCCGTCACCTGGTCCTCGACGTGCTCCTGACATCGAGAGCCACACTACGTAGTCAATTAATTAAATTAATAATTCATGAACTGATTAGAAAAGTTGAATTTCCGAAGAAGACCTGCTGCAGCACCTTTTCGCCTTCATTTAGAACAGAACTACATATTCTCTTTCTCCAGTTTGGCCCCATTCGAAAACGTCTGTGTCGTTAGTGGGTAATAAGTGTATGCACTACGGTGCGATTAGATTGTGGTATTTGCAGTGCTGTGGGATCATCTTGAAACCTTTGTTGCCCTCTGGACTCGCCTTGCTACAACGTCGCATTGTAGTGGGAAGTGGGCATTCGCTTCGCAGCTGCAGGAGCTTAGCGACGGAAAAACTCTGTCGCCAGTTTCGTTGACTAAATTCGAAGGCATGTGTCAACTGCTGCGAGATGTGCTTTGTGGCAATGAGCAACTCAGTCGGTGTTTAGCTATGCATTCTGCGTAGGACGGTTTTTTGATACCTTAAACAATCAAAAGGCGCTGTAGTTAGCCTGAGGTCCGCAGCGTTTTGGGTAGCATCCAGGATGTGATGGATTCTCACAAAACACTTAGAGTGGCTCAACTACAACCCCCGACCGTCATTTTGTTTTCCAACGAAGCTTCCAGAAACGTTCCAAAGACAACAGCTTTTTTCCTTACATTACAGTTCTCACTTTATCATTTCCACCCATGCAGCTCACCGTTCGAACCCCTCTCCCATGCTTTATGTTGTCTGTATACGTTAGTTTTTCAGTGAGACGCAGACGAGTGTGGACGAGTTCTCTGCTTCCGACGTCCGCCAGCATCCGAGGCAGCGCCACGATGCACGGCTTGTTCTCCTTTTTCAAGAAGGTGGGGCTTATCTTTGTAGGAGCGGTTGCAAGGAAACGCTTCACCATGTGATGCTGTCACACACACCAAGAACACCTCCAAATCGATAGAAGGGTTAGAGTTGGTCCTGGTAACAAAATGAAAAATCAAGTTAGTAGGTGGTCTTGCCATAATTAATAAGGGTGAAATAAAATATTGCTTGTCTACAACTCTAACGAAGACGAAGAATCAACTGCTCAGGGCCTATCGAGTTTCAAACAACATATCAGCGCCGATTTTGCGAGTGGTGAGACTGGTTTGGGTCCATTACGGGTTAGAATAGAAATTACGATAATGCTGCGTGTTCAGCTGAGTGAATTTCTGTCTTATGTCCTCGTTTTCCTACTATTTCTAAGGGCAGACTTGATTTTCCACAGATTCCTTGATTCTTTGTGTATTTTGCAGCAAATCAGCAACCCTCCGCACAGTGCCATTGACCACTTTTTTCCTGAAGGTCCCGATGACTGAGTCAGATCAGCCGAACCAGATTCCTAGCATGTGCACGCAGCACCGTTTTCACAGATTTCCAAGATCGCCGTTTTTCGGCCAGCGCCTCCGCAGTGCTGCTTTTGAAATGAGTCAACTTTTGATTAGCGCTCTTCGGAGATGATTAATTGGGCAGCGATTGCTTGTCATTCATACAAATACCTTATGACGCGGTTGATATGCGGTTTTCATTACAGTCACTGGTGTCATCACCGTTTGGTAGGGTACCGCGGCCTCAGCTGCTTCAGTTTTTTCCCGTTCCTATGCAAAAATCTAATGTTTTGGTCCAATGTAACGCTAAAGTGAAGAAATTCTTTCCTGCTCTGCTTCTTCAGAGTTTTCTCACTCTCTTGTATCTCATCCATGAACCTCTGCAAAAGCCAAGATTTTCGATTTCGGAGTGCCAAAGGGGAACTTTTCCTGGGCCCCTCTCAGCCTCAGAATGTAGCAGATCCTCAAAAACGAAACACTGCTTCTCTTGCTCTCAAAATCGCAAAATCTGTAGCCTAAAGACATTTTGGACGTACGGAGGTGTTCAAAATCCTTAGATGAAACTTAAACAGTCTCAATACTTGTGAATAATGCAGTGTTTAGGTATCCCTATGCAATTTGGTTGAGAAAGCCCTCAAATTGTCCTCAAAGAATGAAACAAGAATGATCACTTTAGCTCATCGACTTCGGGTTCCGTTTCTATAGAAAGTTCTCGAAGCTGTCTTCTTCTTCTTTTTTTAGCGTTGGAGAAAAACCTTGCCCAGATCCTCAGGTATTCGTTTGTAACCCTCCCCTGAATTCTTCCCTTGAAAGCAGAAAAGTGGAGTAAAATAGGCACAGTTTTTGATTAAAAAAATTCGAGACAAATGGTGTTTGATTTTTCATGTACTCCAGAACCAAACATTTGGGTCCCTTGAATTGTAGGGATCAAACTGTAGGAAATCAAAAAGAAGGAAACCTGCTGATGGAAATGGAACGGATGGAACTTTTACATTTCCGTGAGAGATTACGGATGACCTCAGTTGAGCTGGGAAGATGCCATGAGTTGTCCATTAGGGTTTCCCACCAAATTCGGCGATCATAAACCGTGAAAATTCGATTTTGGCATCGCTGAGGCATCCGTGAATGTCAATGAGCAGCTGCTTAGGAACAGCGCAGATAATGCTTTTAGACGAAGCGAAGCAAGCACATTTTTTACGCCTCTCTCCATTCCTAGTAAGTAGCAGTAATGTTTGGCAAAATTAGAACTTTCGATTTTTGAAGTGTAAGAAAGCTATGGACGTAATTTAAGAGGCTGATTTCGCGTTGATCATTACCGTCATCATGATGTACTGTGGGTAGGAAACTTCCATGGATAAGAGCAGCGGACAAATTCTTGCTGAGCTTCGCGCACTCCTACTGTACGGCTTTATCCACGTCCATCCCAGCAAAAAGTTCCTAGGTTCACTATGACTCCTATGCTTTCCCTTCCTGTGAAACTACTGCCAAACTCGCAAACCTTCCTGAAGGGTTCCGAGACACCTGGCCATCCACATTTTAAGTGTTTCCGGGCAATATTCATTAACACGTCGCAATCGATGTGCTTCATATCAGGAACAGGTCACAGGATGAAAATATTGGTGAGGAAAGTGTTGAGTGCACGTGAAGTGAGTATGAGATCTTTCCCAATAATAGCGACAATGACCGTGTTTAACTAAGTGATGCTGCGAAACGTTATCATTTTTTGGTACATCTACAGTATGTGACATATGATCTATGTACACTGTCACTATGTAATGTATAGTGTTATCTTTGCCACTGCTTGCCATCGCCCTCACTTTGACGTAGTTCTTCATCTTCATCTGGAGCTCCACTCCAGTTTATTACAGCAGGTAGTTTCCAAACTTCTCGAGAACGTGCGCGAATCCCACCACTGGACAGGCGGATTGTCGGTCCTCAGTTCACTTTCTTGTCATTTGTTGAAGCGTTTCCTCGTTGGGATATGTCCAGAACAGTGTTGAAGATGATTTTATGATGTCATTGAAGTGGTTCGCAGACGAGTGTGGTCATTGCAGAAACCGGCTCCGAGGGCGGTCGTGAAAGACGAGACGACTACGAGACACGAGAGGTACGTACAAGCGAGCAATTCGCATCATTTCGCTGCTGCTTTTGTTTGAGCGCCGTTCGTGTGAATTTGTTCGTCGAGTGCTGTTGGCCGAGTGGTGCACACACAACAGCATCGACACTTGTCGGTGCGTCTGTGGGAAGATCAGCCGGGGTCGGGCGGCTCCGAAGTGCGCGATTTATTCCCAGGATGGGCAGCGGGCAAACACGGCTCCACAATGACAAGCTGTCGATTGATCCACGCCCCACTCGCACCCTCGCTACACAAATAGTCGATTCCGTATTGACCAGCTAGCCATGTGCGCTTTTCCACGCGCGCAGTACCTCACGCCTTCATGACTACAGCGTTAACAGTTTTAGGAACTTAGGAGCCGTAGTTCCTTCAGATCACTTAATTTTCGGCCAATTTTCCCTTTTCAATCAAGGCAGAGTCTCACTTCGTTTTCTATTTTTGAAGATATTCTCAGATTCTGGACCTGTTTGACACATTGATCTCAAAGGCATAAGTGAATTCTTCTCAAAGGCAAGATTTTACCTTGTTCTCGGGCCCTCAGCGAACTGCGTCTTCTACTACATATTTGTCCTAGGTACAAAATTCAGAGCACATCCTTTTTACCATTCTAGAATCATCTCAGAAAAGAGCTTTTCTCTGATCTCTGTGATCTTTTGCGGATTTTTCTGCTCCAGCAACTCATTCAGGTTGTAATTATGCAGAAGGAAGCGACTTCGCGTTCAGGCTTATTTACGACGGCCAAATTTGGATCTCGAGATTACCCCCACTCCTAGTCCAAACCTCACTCTTATCTAATATAATCTTACTTGAATCACCTTAGATAGGTTTATTCAGGCTTAATACGAGTGCTGAAGGTTAGCTAGATAGTCAGTATCAAATTCCGTTTAATTCGGTAGAACAAAACTCAGCAGTCAATTTTGGTGGTTTGAGACGTTATACAGCCTACGATTTCGGGGTGATTGTATGCCTTCGACACATAGCGTACAATGTGATGCACATGGTGCATCACGCGAAATGTGCTCCTAATGTCCATATAAAGCGTTCCCATGTGGTCAGCTGGTGCAGATGTTCTTGGCCCGTAATGTGTTAAACGAACGCATAAGAGTTTTTTTCTTTTTGAGGGAAGGGAACTGCTAGCTTAACTAATGATTCTTTGAAAGCTTTCAAAAATATTCCTGTGTTTGTTGTGATGTTCAAACTTCCGGTCAAGTTCTTCTACTAAGGAAATAAGTAACTAGTGTTATTTATTCATTCATTTATTTATTACGTTTTATAGGGAATGCGTCAAATACAGAATGAAAAAAAAACAACAAAAACATGATCATAGGGAACGCACATGCACATCCTGAACCATATCTCGAGTAATTCTGCAGAAATGCACAGACAAACATAAAGAGCGCCCTGCTCATGTTTCCCTCGGTAAACATACATTTACATACGTTATTCCGTATCTAAGCGACTCATGTAGTTCCCGTCATGTGAATTAACAGCACCCTTCCTGGGAAATTGCGCAATTTCCCAGCTGCAAGAAACTAACTCAACTGGTTCCACTTTTTTTTCATTGCAGATGATTGCTACATACTGGTGCAGCTATACCAGCCAAACCTCCTCTCCTTTTCATTCCGCCCGCCTTCACTGCCCTCGGCTTTCAACGAACACCGACAATGTCTTTGTGTTATAGTTTCTGCGATGTCAACGAGCTCATGCCCGACGACGCGAAGATGAAGGTGCAGCCGCCGGCGGAGGCTCCGAAGTCCAGGAAGAAGTTCGCTGCGCCGACGGCACCCGAACCCCGGCCGGACACAGCGGGTGAGCTCTTGGAACATTATGACGACTCGTCAGGTGATGATTAAGCGATGAGTAACCGTGGACGATTGAGCGGTGGCATTGCTGTTCGACGAAAACGTACAGAAAGCAAGCTGCCAGGCAATAGCTGTACATCAAGGGTCATCTAGGGTGCGCATAAACGCTTTTCAACTACAATATGAGCAAAAAAGTGGGATGAGCGTGTTGTATGTCTTTTTTCCCATCTTCTCTCTTTTCCTACTTGATACACCCATTGTATTATGCCAAGGCTACGATCTAGCTCTCAAAATCTCGTTGATCCATCACTGAACTTTGGCGTTACAATGAACGTTGACCGTTACACGTTAAAGGCAAGGTCCGGTCAAAATCCTGCCCACCCAGGCTTCTTGCTCTCTGAAGTTCGAACCTTATGTGTAGCATGTACCTCAAGTGTGAGACCTCGCTATAAGCTTTATCGCTAGATATGGGAAAAAATGTCCGAGGATTACGGTAGCGGTGGGAAAACGCGCTCCAACCACAAAGGCTGCGCGAGTGCATAGTTAACAACGATGGACTCACAGACACATACATCATAACGAACGCTTCGTGAAACGTCCCCCACCCCATCAAGCGGACCACTGGTCGTTTGAATATGTATTTTTTCCTACGACGCCACAACAGACAGTATGTATGGCGCGCCGTATAACGTCATTTGAAAGCACGGAAGCCGCAAACCCGCAAGCGCCGCACCGAAATTGTTCTATGGAAAGCGTTTGTTGTGGGACTTTTTCTGGGATTTTTCTGTAGTTTTCGTCCAAGTCGTTGACGTAGGCTACGAATCCAATAGAAATTCGGGAGATGGAATTTTGCCTGGATCTATCCTTTAAAGAACGTTGGCTAGTTCATGGTAACGCGTTTAATTACCGTAAACCAAGGACCTATGAGCAGATTTTTGATAAATTTTCAACTCTCTAGACTTTTGAAACCGATAAGTTGATGGAACGGGGGCTATCACTCGTTGGTGCTTTAATTAATTCAGCACGTTAGAGCGAATAACCCCACTTCACATGCACCACGATGCATTTGTCCACATTCCATTTATATCGCAAGAATTCCTCGCTTCCTTACCTGCCTGGCCTGGCAAGATCTATATGATTTCTCTTTTGTTTTTCTGTTACGGCCATCCAACAGAAACGTTAAAAAATTATAAAATTTCAAACACATGCACGTGAGGCAGTTCCCAGTGTCGGGAAAAATATATATGTATATATTCACAGCATAAACAAGTTGTGTATTCAATCCATTTCAAGAAAAGTAACCTATGCATATAACAATAACACTCCTTATTCGATACAGTTTTAATGCTTCTTCAAATTATGCAAATTTTTTGAAGCTTGGGATCAAAAGCTTAATAAATAAGTTCAATCAGACAAGTTATCAACCAGTTGTCAGAATGGATGGTTCTCAGAGTGGAAACGCTCCTGTTGTTCAACACAAATTTCTGCTGGTGGTCTTATCCTTGAACGCCAATCCTTTTTTCTGCTAACCTAAAAACCCACATGTATGAATTACACAACGTGGCTCAGCAGCCGTTTTTCGGAGTTATGACCATATCCCGAAATTTTTATTCGAACATTACAATGTCGTTATGACGTAAATACATGATTTCCCGTCAGCGTTATCAGTGCTGTCCAATTTTCGCCGAAATATTCGAGAAATGCGTCGTCAGAGTAGGGAAGGCTATGTATACTTCACTTGACTAACTCTTTTGAAATTCTGCGAATACTTGGAAATCTGCTCAACTGCCTTGCTGCACACATTGCATGGCGCGAAAAAGCTTCCTCACTACAATTTACACAGATGCAAGGGATAATTACGAGATTCCTGCCATAGTTCGGGAGTCGCATTCTCAAAATTCTAGACTGCACTCAATAACGAAAAATATCTTCGCTCATGCATAGTGAAATCTCTGCATAATTCACGAACTCTCACAGTTGAATGGTTCACCACTGGATTAGGAACGAGCAGATGCAAGTGGTGTTAGATGGGTTTTTATGAGTGCGAGGAGGCCATATGAAATGTTTCGCCCTGTTTCCTCAACTTGTTTTCGTCGCCCTCGATCCATGGCGCTACTTATTCTCCGAAAACCGTGCAGCAGCAACAGCAAAATATGTCGGTCTCAAACTGTAGGGACGCCTTTCCCCATTATCGCCTCAGCTACTGCTTTAGCATATCAGCAGCGCTTGAACATGGATGGCAGCAGTTGAGGAGAGGACAGAAAGAGATGCCCATTGGTTTTGAACGCGACTCATTACGTTGTTCGGGTTGCGGTCCTGCTATCAGAGTTCATCCGAACAGCAAAATAAAAGCTTTCTTGTCTCGATTTGCAGTCTCATGAACAACTATTAATGACTAAGAATCTCTAAAATCATCATCATGAAAATACTTAACATCTTATAAAGATACTACTTTCCACAAAAATACTTCCAAAAATTTTTGAATCAACGTCTGATTAAGTAACTTCGTTAAAGAAACGTTGTTTTGTAGGTAGTACCTTTGAAATCTGAAGATTGCTATAGTGGTTTCATAATTTTAGGGACCCCAATTTTTGACCGCAGTGAGCTTCATGGCAAACCAATGACCTGATTCCTCCTAATGTGAAATTACCTCTAGGTGCTTACCCTCTATTACTCCACGTCGATTTTTATAATTTTTATAGAAGAAGATTGAAAAACCAGTGTTTCATAAATATAGGGACAATCGGCCTCAACTGAACAATTTACATAGAAAGCAGCAATGAATTTTCCAGTTGTTACCAGTTTGTTCTTCCCTATTTAATGTTAATCCAAGCATGCTATTTGAAAAGCCGGTACAGAGGATCCAAGACTTGGCAAAAGATTGATCGAAGTGTCTCGAATTGTCTTTTCCAATTCTTCAGCATAATAATTTCATATGCAACGAGCATTTCTCTATCTAGAATTTGCGTGGGAGAAATTTTCTGTTTGAAAAAAGTGTTCAGGAGTAATTTGCAGCTACATGACATCGGGTTTGTGGCAGCTCTTCAGGGCTCTGGTAGCCTGACTCACAGGGATGACTGCACTTTCTTCAATCAAAGCAAGACTTTGTCAAGGGTAACCTGTCAGATGTTATGCTGAATGACCAGACAGGGTCTTCTGAATGCCACGGCGCTCAATTCTGATCGATGCAGAAGCAGTAGACAGCTTACACTATGCTTACACTACAGTCAGAAATTGAAGTGTCACTATAATTATGAAACACACTGTATGAAAAGAGTGAGAATTTCCTTGGCAGTTCTCAAACACTCAGTTACCATTCGCGAATTACGACTTCGGCTGATTCACAATTAACGAAAACCAGAACATTTGTCACACGCATCCGTGTTCCTCATGCAGGCGCTAGTTGGTTTTACGCATTTGCTATTTCCTTTATTGTCCAGTGTTTTTACGTTCAACTGTGGAAGGGTGTACCGGAAATGCGTTTCCGGCACAAGTGTACAGGGGGCTCTAAATCGACATGTTTAGTTTTTGTTCCAAAACTTTTGTCATTCCTTATTCATAAATTTAGTGTAGATCCTAAGTTGTTCCTCTGATGAAACTAGAAAAACGACTCAAATAACGGATAATCATCACACGCTTTGCGTTAATGAGAAGTTTCTATACATCATGGCACGATTCAACTCCGCGATAATTATAATTGGAAATGGTGAATAAATAATCAACAATCTTGAAGTTAAATCACTAATAAAAGCAAATATTCTATAATGAACTATAATAGCTAATAAATGCAAAGAAAAAGCAATTTCATAAGAAATTCGTTGGCTACTGGCACAACGTCTACTTTTCAGCCAAGCCCATTCCCGAGGAGCCCACTCCAGTAGTTGTTGATTCTTCTCGAAAGGAAGAATCCCACTCCGAGGCTGAATCCAAACAGGAGAACAAGAAGAGTGAAGTTCATAAGGCCGTGGAGAACAAAGCGGTTCGTTTTTTTTGTATCTGTTTTGTCGAGGTTAGTCTTCTGACTTCTTTTTAAAAGATCTGAAAGTGTCATGAAGTCCAAATTCACGTCCAAACCATTAAATGACTTCTCATCCTTTGGATGATCAGACATACATACATATATTACTCCAAAACCACCCTAGAAAAATTCTTATGAGCATGATGAACCGACCGTGTGCATTCAGAGTTTACGGATATTCATAGGGATCTTTAGAAACCCGCTGCGAAGGACTGAATGTTACTCTGTACCACAGATTGCACATAGGTGCAGGAGTTCCAAGAATCTACAGCGCAAGCATCATTATAATACATAAATTATATTACAAGATAATGGAAAGGGACGTGATTTATCATTCAGTTGGACAAGTTACCGCCATTCAAGATTTATCGCCACAAAAAGTGCTCATCAAATTTCTTGTAAATGCCGAAAAGAGCCAGAAGTAGAAAAAAAAATTGATTGCTCTTGCAAAGACGAGGAAAATCGTTATTCAAGTAGTTATATTTATTTATTTATTTCATTGCACTCTATGATGCGCCTTAAAATCACCAAGGAAGGAGAACAAATCAAACGCTAAAAGTTGCATTACTATACCTTCGACACAAGAGAACTCACGAGTGAGCTGAATTGACTCAAAAAGGTAAACGAAACAGGAAGTAGGTATATGTATAGCTAAGAAAGCAATAGTTCCAACACCTACTTATGTGGTAATGCAATAATTTCAAATGAATTTTGGCACTGAGTAGTCGAAGTCAGTTACTGATGATCATCCACTATCCACACTCCACTTTCACTGCCTATTTTCCATGTTTTTTCTTCGAATTTTCCAAAGGAAGGCTGAGTTGAGCAAATACGGATGTCGTCTCTGCATTTGCACGGAAGAAGAAGCTTCGAAAAGCATTCACCCTATGCGTGATCGACGCTCCCATAGCCAGCAGAGCAGAATTGAAGATGCGCTTCGCACTTCGCAGCATTGCTCTACCACGCAGCATTGCAGTACCACCGTTTCCCCCCATAAAGTTCCCGCTTCCTCAGGCGTAGCGCTTGCAAACGCAAAAAAAAAAACGGTGACATTATCCTGGAAAGAATCCCCGCGATCTTACTTTGCAATTTTATACTTTAATGCATGAAAACTTCGCACAATATTAGCTTCCTTCAGTTCCGATTTTGAACCATTCTTGAGCTTTATTTCTTTCCACATAAATTTGGGACCGATCTTCGATGGCGTTGTTTTCGAAGACCCAGCCGTCGTGGTTCTCAAAGTGAGGAGCCACCTTTTCTTTGCCCTCCTTTGCTTCCCGCTCTCCACTCCACACTCCGTCTGCGTCCGCCAGTGATGGGAGGAAGAATATGTACAAACGGGTCAGATCTAAGATTTATAAAACGCCACAAAAGTAATCAATGAATCCAACATATAGAAGTACTGAAAGAAAAAGATCAAAAAAATATTAGCTCAGCTGCGGTTCAGTGCTGCTCTCTTATGCGAAAGTAAAGGAAGAAGAAAATGATTCCCCCAGTACGACCAGTAATGAGAGGAAGTCCTATACCACAGGGAAGATCAACCACGAGTGCACGTTCACTAGAATGGCGCTCCGCACCTCCTTCGCGTAGCGACAGCTGGACGCTTTGGTTGGCGAGTGTTGCCGAGATTTCGCTTTTGCTCATAATTACAACCAGGGCTGTGCGTTACTGACGTAACGAATTACCGCATTAACGCCTAACGGCCATTTTTGGCCTAACGTAACGAATTAACGAAAACCCCCCAAAAATCCATTTCGTTAATAGACCAGATAGTATCTGAAGTAATCACTACTCGCGTACTCTTCTCACTATGTACAACTTTCTCACAATGCACAGCAGATCATACACATAATCACGACGATTGCGAAATATGCTCTGCAGTAATGCACCCAAACTATGGCAGTGGTCAGAGCTGTATAATTATTGAGTTAAACATACTAATGAGAAATTTCGTAAATTGGCAACTATTTTAGCAAGTGGGAGAATACTTCGCGCAGAAGCCATTATTCTCTACTGATCCTCGGGAGTATTGCAGGAGCGATATTATAATAACATCTTGAAATTCCCTCATATCAAAAAAAAATTTGATCAAAGTATTCGTGTTCATCATCGCAGGAAACCTAGAATTACAGCTAAATCTTGATGACCAAATTTTACTTAGGTGCCGCCTTTAAGAATCCTCATCCGTTCCTATTGCCAAAGATTGATTGTGAAAATTGTGAAGCAAAATTACCCAAATCTTAACCAAAAGGATCTGCTTCATATCTTTTTTTTCAGTGGTCTGACGGCATGTTTGTTTTTTTCTGAGGAGAAATTATCATTTCAAATGTTTTAATCTTACTACTTCCAGAGCCAAAGAAGTCTACAGCTTATTTGCTTTCAATATCAATTAGGGAACTCGCTTCTTACAGCCGATGAAACTTATCAAATTTTCCAAAAATCCATCTTCTAACGAATTAACGCATTAACGCGTAACGGCCATTTTTGGCCTAACATAACGAATTAACGGATTAACGAAATCTGAGATTTTTCTAACGCATAGCCCTGGTTACAACGATGTTTTCCTTATATGTGGGCACCTTTGCTAAAATGTTCGAGTTGATAGGATGTTTAGCAGTTCGGCAGGTATTTCAGGAAGACGAACTTTTACCGGACGTTAGTAACTTCGACATAGAATGCAAAATGAACTGTCTTCAACTATTGTACTCAAATATCCTCGTGGATAGGAGAAAAGTGGTCATGGACCACTGTGACGATAGCAAACTACGCGAGACATCAGGTTTCTAAAGCCCCATTCAGAGGTTTCCCGCCAGGCGAGACCCAAATGTCGAAACATACCGGACCGCTACGCAGCGCGAGCTCAGGAGGTCACTCATACTATTTTGCTACGGCGATCTCGCCGCGAGCTCGCCCAGAGAACTGCGACAAGGGATGCACCGGACCATTTTTGTCACGCGCGGAAAGACTCGCCAAGGGTATTTTTCTTCGTAGTTTCGCAAATCTTTTGGGCAAATTGCGTTTCCTCAATAACGAACAATTGGTTTCGCTATGATATGTTTTTAGCGCTTCTTATTGGCGTTTTCGTGGGTGCGAACCCGTTAGCTAGAACATTTGATGCGGTATCCCCTCTGCTATTTTTTTTGTATGTCTAGTATTTTAGTCGTGGATGAGGACGAGTAGCGTAGTTAGCTCTAGAATGCCTTCCGGTGGTGGTAGTTGGGTAACTAGGGATTATGTAAATGGGGTTAACGTCTTCTATCTGGACATCAGGCTCAGAATATTAGATCGTAGAATATACAAGAGAGGCGTTCCTCGTTCGTGTCGTTCAGTTCTAACAAGGAATTCTACAGAAATCCAAAAGAAGTGGAAGAATTACTGGAGATGTCGAAGAGATGCCCTAATGCTAACCGCCGCGCTCCCGCTCAACTCTGAGTATACCCTATGTCGCTGGGCGGCAAAGGCTTGCCACGTCCCCTCTTGCTGCCCGGTGAGAAGTCGCTCGGCGGCAAAACTCTGAGAAGTGCCTTAAGAAGGAATGGCAAAAATAAAACGTTTTTTCTCAAGAAGAAAATTGCAGGACGATATCCTTCTCAGACTTACAAGGAACTCCAAATGTAGGCAGACAAGGGTCGGGACCGCGGCGCGGCTCTCTTGGGCAGAGACATGGGCGCTTTGCACGCTCAGCGCCTGCGTCTCTACTCAAGAGAGCCGCGCCGCGGTCCCTACCCTTGCCTGCGTACATTTGGATGTAGCAGAACTGAAGCAGTGCTACGTTGACTTAAACAGTCTACCAAGAATGCCTACACATAATCAAAGCAGTCGTGGAAACTAAAGTCAAAAAGGAAACCGATACTCACCACCCACAGCAGCCAACTAGTCGGTCGCGCCGCATAAGAAGTGCCTCGCGCCAGTCCGCAAGAGGTGCAGTAGCGATTGACGTTCCCTGTAAGGTTAACGCACAACACTAACCACGTAGACTAACGAAAGCTAGCCTTCCATTCCCCTGATTTCCAAGGGTGTAAAGTCAGCTGTTCATTTATTATTACATGGCATATCCATGTAAATACAATATGTATATGTGCATACTCAATGTACATATACAGACATATTCATGTTTGTACATGTGAACATCAAAGACTTCACTTTTGTGAGGTTGTTGAGGTGCTGGTCACTTGCCTTTTTGAATCAATTGGTTCTCATTGGACCTCTTCTGTTTTTGCTGAGCTTCGCATATTTGGAAAGAAGTTAGTGGTTAAGATTCGCAAAACGTGAAAGTTGGCTGGCTGACCCGGTTTTTCCTGGTTATGCGTTCATGAATCCCAGCGCTAGAGCACTGGAGAGCAGGTGCTAATTCAGTTGAACCGGAGATTCGCTACCTCACAGTTTTAATCGCAATGTTCAATCGTACACCAGTGCACCACTAAATGGTAGTTGATGACTTCAGTTTGCTTGAGAAATCTGTGCAAAAAGTAACTGCTTGACTACATTTTGCTGCGAATTCTCTACAATTACACACGCACGGCGGAACTGGTGTTTTCTGCGTCGCTCTAAGAAAAATCTCCTATCAACGGTGGCACTGCTACTGAGTCATCAACGTCAGAGTGACGACGACTCCGTGATATCAGCTGGTGCTTTGTTGCAGTGAAGATTTGGAATCTTACCACTGCTCTTATCTACAAGTGTGCTCTATTCTTGTGCACATAATGTCGTGGAAAATTTTTTTCATGATTCTAAAAAAGGATCACTTGTTAAAGGGTAGTGCTATTCATATTGGTTCCATCATAGATGGGAAAATTAACAATTGTAGCCCTAACTTTATTTTTTATATATGGAGCAATTATATGTATGCTTGTTGAATAAAGACTTCTATTATATACAGTACCGGCCAAAATTATATAGCCTTTTGAATTTTCCCGCATAACTTTTGGTGGATTAAAGCTTTGCATGAAAAGAAACGAAAGCACCCTTTCATGCTATGGACTTCTGGTTGCATCGCGACCGACTTAACATTGTAACCAAGGAAGAGTGAGCTAATTTGGCAGAAGTTCTTACGTTGGTCTACTTCTGAAATATACTCAAATTTGCTTCGTATGCTTTGATCAGTGATTTGAAAGCACACGTTTTCGTTTAAATATGAGTCGAATCTTTTACAAGGAGTCCAAATATTGCGAAAATACAGCCCACAGAATCCATTCTGTGATCTTTTGTGGATGCCGCAAAAATCCAGATTTTGACTTTTATGGTAATTATTTTGCCTAGAGGAAATTAGCTGATAAAATGGTACGATGTCACTCCATTTTATTACTTATGAATGTCTACAACACCCATGAAAATATGAGCTTCGAAGCTTTACTGTAAATGAAATTATGAAAGAAATGGAAGAGACTACAAAAGGCTATATAATTTTGGCCGGTACTGTACCTCAAGTATAGAGTGAACGGTTCCTCATGCCTATGGGAGTTCGCTGCGTAATACAATTCTCCCCCCCCCCCCCCAACTCTCTTCCCTTAGGGCGAGGACTATGCCCCAGGATTGGTCTGAAAGAATTCTTGGGTGGTGTTTAAAATTGTGGAGACCTACCGAATATTCATTTTTTTCATTTTGAACTCCTAAACTACATATACAAATGAGATTGAAAGCTCGTCTAAGAAGCGTCTATCACCCCTCCGCTGAAGTCAATCACCCCTTCGGAAGTGCACGAAAAGATTTCCAGTGGATTGGGTATCAGAGCCATGAGTTACAAAATTTTCAAATTTCGTCCGTCCGTCAATCCGTTGCGTGGGAGTAAAAATGGCCGTTGCCCGTTAATTCGTTACATTAATGACGTTCGGCCCTAGTGGATACCCACTACGACGAACATCAATGCAAATGCTGCATTTTTTTGCACTCAACTATCGATTTATTCATTCAACCGATTTCCCGCATTATTGTCCAATAGTCAGTGGGTCAGTTTGTTCGGGAGTCTGCTGAGGTTTTTCAACGCAACAACGCAACTTAGTCGCATGAATCCATAACCATTAGTAGGTGTCTTTGCTTAACATGCGTACGAAAAAGCGGTAGATACTAAAACATCCGCGCAGAGCCGGTTTCGCCATCAAATTCATTTATAAGTATGGACGAGTTGACAGCACCAAATTTGCACTTAAAGGCCGTTCTATATGAGTGAAAAAAAGTGCGATGCATTAGTCCGACTCCTGAGCGCCGCGAACCGTTCTCAGTAGATATTCTTAGAACTGAACGACTCATTAGATGTATTCGAATTCCAAAGTTCGATTTTGAATAAGTCGAACACTCGAAGGTTTCAAAAAGAGATAGCAGTAACATGCTTAGGAACAGTAGAAAGTCATTTGTGGTTTCCTCCTTTTTTTTGAACGTTTGGATTTTTCAGTCTTGCATTAATGATAAAATTGACTTGGTTACCAGATTTTTATTCGGATCCAAGTATAGTTCTCCGCATCGTGGATTGCTTTCCGCTGCAGCTGGGTTACTCTCCCACCGGGATTCTAGATGTCGCGCTAATAAAGGCGACTAAACGACGATTGAAAAAGTCACAGAGCAAGTGATAGAGTCCACATCACCGGCGACAATCCGTGTCACCCGATGAGTTTTTTATGGGGTTTACTGAGTCACTACGTGAATGTCTTGTATCGTCATCTTCAGTCGAGTCACGAGTAAATGCGTTGTGTGGATCTTTTTGTTTTTTTTTTTGCTTCTATCAATGGTATAAGAAAATCAATTCTTTTTACGCTGGATACTTCCTCACAACCACATAACTTAAGACTGCACATTTTTGTACGGCTGTCGAGCGGCAGACAATGCACTGTACACCATTGCTTTCCCACCAAAAATGAAGTATATTCTCTTTAGCGATGACATCTCCATAATTTATGTGACTGCTTTCACGGAGGCAGAGAAGCATCGCTTCGAGCAGAGCGGGACGATCTCCTGGGGATTTTCAGTCTTCTTCTTTTATGCCTTTCCGTTTGAGGTGGTCCTTACATGGGTTTACTGAGCTTGAGCAAGAGATGGAAACAAAGAGCGACCAGTCGCATTTCTAGGGTAATCACGTACTAGAATTTGAAGGAAGTCTTTATTATCCTATCGACGCCCGCCGGCTTTTTTTCATTTGTCTACATTTTCCCATTCTTTGCTGTTTCGATTCTCCGCAACTTTGATTGTTAGTTCAATCTAGGTCACCACTGTTCATAATCATTACCAGGCTTGTACTTAAGCAGATGATGACCGCGCCCTTTTTCCACGTTTTTGGCTCCTTCCCTTCGTTGACCAAAAGTCTTAGTACGGCACCCTCTAGGAATACCCCCGGAATCATTAGAGCTCAGTGATCTCTTGGACTGGACCATGCGAAAAAAGACGCGGCTCACTGGTGAGCCGCGCATCCGTCAATAGGTTAGCATAACCAATGAGGTAGCGGACTTAGGCTGATGGCATAGTTCACGCCGACATTCACGAAAGGCGACAACTCAGTCTTGACCGTTTACATGCAGATGCTCCCATGTATTTATCAATGATTGCCAACAGGTGTGAGCGGAATTCCGGTTTTGCGAGTTCGGAAGTTCGGAGTTTCGGCGTTGTGGGCGCTTCTGATTTCTGGAGTAATGGCAGGGGTTGAGTTACGACAGCTCATACATGTTGTTTCTATCTCTCCAATTTTACCAAATTTCGATTCTCTTCCGACTTCCAATCTTACGCAATACTTCCACTCACCTCTGATTGCTAGTACGCTCATCAATCCAAATTCTCTGATTAACCCACTGCGGACCACGTGGTGCACATAGTGCTGATCGTTTGCCCAAATATGGCCATATGATGGTCATAGTGCATCACATTATGTTTCTGAGCAAAAAGTTGTACTTTTTTCCGATGGTCTTTTTCCAGGACTACAGTATTAAATAAAGAAAACAACGAAACGGGTTGGCCCAAGCAGAACACAAACATTAACTGGCCACCCATGCAAAAATGTGCTCGGTCCGCAATATGTTAAACGAGAGAATATGTGGCATTTCGTTTCAAGAAGTGTCGGTGTCACTTCGAACTACACTAGCGGCCGCGTAATCTCAAAAATTTGCGCGATTTCCCGAAAAATCGCATACTTTGCGAGATTTCCCTATAATTTGGCTGAAAATTGCCTTTTTTGATAACCAAACATACCACGGTATTATGCGTGTCGTCCTCTACCTATCTGCGGTATCAGCTCCAGAAACGGGTCACTCGTTAACTTGTAGGCTGTGTGACCTCTTTTTTTCTTCGTGTTTCCTCTGTGGCACTCTACCACATGACCAATTGTGACCAATTAACGCTTGAATTTCTAGTTAGAAACTAACTTTTCTTGGGGAATTCTTCACCAACAGACATTATTCGAGTCGTAGAGGTGAGTTCACAAGCATCATTTTGATATCTCACTCTGTTTCAAAATTTCAAAAAACAATTCATGCGGCGGTTGGCTACGAATTGCAAATTTTTCCGTGATTTCTTTATGGTAAGACAAGAAATCACTTCAATTATATTCAATTATATTCATAGTCATATCCTGAGTTCCTTTCACCTAAGCAGTAAGGCCTGCAAAAAAAGTACTTGAACTGAATTCATTCCATAAATTGAAAAAAATTAGCTGATGTTAATGTACATTTTACATTTTTATTTTTACAAGTGCTTAGGTGAAAGGAACTCAGAATATGACTATGGATGTTACTGAAGTGATTTCTTGTCTTACCATAAGGAAATCACGGAAATATTTACAATTCGTAGCCAATCGCCACATGAACTTTTTTTGAAATTTTGAAACCGAGTGACATATCAAAATGATGCTTGTGAACCCACCTGTACGACTCGAATAATATCTGTTGATAAAGTCTTCCCCGAGAAAAGTTAGTTTCTAAATAGAAATTCAAGCGTTAATTGGTCACAATTGGTCATGTGGTAGAGTGCCACAGGGGAAACACGAAGAAAAAAAGAGGTCACACAGCCTACAAGTTAACGAGTGACCCATTTCTGGAGCTGATACCGCAGATAGGTAGAGGACGACACGCACAATACCGTGGTATGTTGGTTTTCAAAAAAGTCAACTTTCAGCCAAGTTATAGGAAAATCTCGAAAAGTATGCGATTTCTTGAGAAATCGCGCAAATTTTTGAGATTACGCGGCCGGTAGTGTATGACACAGACCCTAAGGATAAGTGAAGTTGGACGGTTAGAGGAATGGAAGGTCGTCAGTACGTAATAAGCTTGCCAATTTGAGCTCCACACTTCTCCAACATTTATTCCTATTTTCAGTGACCGATCATCTTTTCATTCTCAAACATTTAATGCCACAACATAAAAGTATTACTCGATCTGGTACATAACCTGGAAAGGAGAAATAAAGTTATCTATGCTGCTTCCTACCTCATCCAATAAACGCAATCACGAAATTTGTAAGATCCAAAAAAAATAAAGAGACGGCATTTAGTAACTATTGAATATAAAACATAGGAGAATGTGTAGTATTAGAATATAAATTCAAAATTAGATAAACCTTAGGTAGGAAGTGTTTCTCACTCTTTTGTGAACCTGACCCATCAATTCCCTTCCAGATGAATTCACATGCGGACAAGCCTGCTGAGGTTCATGTTCACGAGGTCATCCATTACTCTCCTCAGAGCACTGTACGCTCGTCCGCCATATCTCCTCCTCCGGATTCGGACATGCCCTACGTGGAAAGAAGATCAAACATTGTTCTGAATGACAAGACTGGGTGAGGTTCATGATCTTTTTCGATTATTTTAGTGTGAATTCTTCTATGTCAGGCGCAAAACGATCCCCGTAACGCAGTTCGATGGCACTGTCACCAAGCCCCGGGAAAAGAAGGCAGCGGCCCCGCCCCCGCCGCTGCCGACGTCGCCGCCACCGCCACTTGCAACCGCGGCCCGGCCACTGCATACCCCTACCGGCAAGTCCTCGTCCTCCAACAGCGCCAGTGAAACGGAACCCATGAAGGGGACCGCGTCGCCGAAAAGCGGCCCTCGACAGCGCCCTTCTGACGAGGACAACGACGAGGTGCAGAATGCGGCCGAAATCACGCGCGAGTACGAGACGCTGAAGGCGAAGTTCGACCTCTGGCAGGCGCTGCAGGCCGAGAATCGCAACTCCTCGGAAGCGAGGCAGCTACATGTGAGTGCCTTCTGATTTCCTCAGTTACTACAATCCTTTGCCTATTCAGCTTAAAAAATCGTGGAAACTCTAGCTAGAGGAGGAAAAAATACTTCGCTCCTCCAAGCTTGGGGTTTCACAAAGTTTTGAATGCTTGTGGACGATTTGATATAACTTGTTTTGATATTTTCTCCTAGTACAGAGAGACTGAGTTGTTTTGGAACACTTGGCGTCATGTCCATGGGAAATCTAGACGAACTGGTTTTTTTCGTTATTTTGCAAGAAAACTTTGTTGAATAGTCATTTCATTCATCCTTAGATAAAAGACCACATTCCTCATTCAATTACGTACTGTTCTGCACTACAGAGCGATTTTTTCTGTGATAAGGGTATCAGTTTGCCAGTAGTACAGCACGCAACTTAACTAGCGCATACACACGACCCCTCTCACTTCTCGCTAAATTATTTGCAGCAAAACGTAAACTCAACCCTTGTGGTTACCTATTATAGACTAGTAAACGTAAGGGTCTGGTCCCGCGCCAACGCTTCTCCCTACCTGCGGACTCTGGTGATATTGGATGATGATATTCTTTGGCTGGGTGCACTATTTGGATTACCCAGGATAACGTCTGAACGATGGGTAAATTTGTGTGGCGTTAGTAGCTCTGCCCACGGTGATCTCAATGGTGCTTGAGACCCTTGATATTATCTGTCATCCTGTCGCTTCCTAAAACTATCCGCGCAACAGGTTTTGAGACCTGTGCGCGATGGTCCGGAGCGCTAGCTTTTCCACAACAGCACTAAGCCCTTCTAGGTTTCATGAGATAAAGCTGATCTGTGCTCATCGCCAGTGTTCTGAGATAAACGCTTTCGATGACAGGTCTCTTAGTTGCTCATGAACGTCATAAGTCCGCGTTTGTCATCCAGGATAACCGGCGGAAATTGTATTTATGCTTGCCTTACCATTCACAATCAACGTCTCTGATGAAAAATCATCCGTGACGTCTGCCGAATCATGTCCGACTTGAGGATCACTTGCAACGAATGTGTGCGTGAGTCCGACAAGAATCGAATTCACGCTGAGACCGCAAGAAGTTCGTCTTTTTCGAGTTTTCGTGAGTGCCTGTGATTTCATGGTGTACTCTACAATACCTGACCACAGATAGTATCGTGTTGAGACGCACGTTTGACGCACACATGCATTTGTTGGGATTTGTCTTGTATGTGTCGTGAAAGCAGGCACGACACGAGTTCGAATTCACCCATACGTGTAGCATTTTTTATCATTTGTTCAATGGCAGAAACTAAGTGCTTTCCCACCTGCGTCTTTTTTGTAGAGGAAATCCATAATGGATATGGGCAAGTGGATTTAGAACCAATCCGTAGCAAAAATTGGATCCTAATAGCATGTCCAGTTCCTAGTAGCATCTCATTACAAACTTGATGCGGTCGGCGCAAGAATGGAACTCTCAAAGTGGAGGGACGATACAGCTATGTCGACCTGTTTCTCTCATGTTTCCCTTATACTCATTTTGTCTACTCAGCCCTGCTAACGTTTTAGGCAGCTTTACACCCGAGGCATCCTTGGTCACAGGCTCTTCCATTGGCGAAATCAATAAAAAGATACGAGAACCGGAGATAAGCCCGACCGTTACCCTGTAGAGCAAACAACGACGGCCATACTCGCCCTCGAGCAGGCGTCTTTTGGTCCAACCTAGCTGTAGCAGCTTCTTTCAGATGGAGATCATCTACCAGCACGACTCGCTGATGAAGAAGCTGCAGCAGACCACCGATATCGGCATGCCCTCAGGCAAGAGCAGACCGGGCATCGCGTCGGACACGTTCACGCCATGGTAAGGTCGTTCGTCTGGAGGCTATTCACCTCGCCTCATGTAAGCCTCTAATTCAGGAACGCAAACGGCTCTGGCTCTCCGAAGCTGCCGTCTCAGAATAGTCGAATCTCGCGAAAACCGGAAGCCCGACGGCCGGCTGCACTTCCGACAAGGTAACGCATTCTGTACAATACGGACAGTCTTACATTCGTATACCTGTATTTTCTTCATTTGTACTGACAGCTTTTACATACTGTTTTCTGTGCTGACTGTAAAGATCCGCTTTTGCAGCCGGTGGACACCATCGTATTCTGCGCATTCTCTTTCCCCGGCTACATCAACATCTAGTGAGGAAACCACCCGGTCCCAGTTCGACAACAGAAAATCGCGAGCAGTCGCCACAGGTAAGGACACCTTGAAGTTGGCAAAAGTGGCGAAGTCTTCTCTCTCTTGCATAATTTACTGTTCTGATCGCTCGTGCGTGAGATTATTAGAAATTCCCAGCAAATTACAAGAAAAATGTCTGAGGGCAAGCAAAAACTGCCAAGAAATACCTAAAGAAGATTTGCCCTAATAGTTGCACTGCTTTAGAAGACGTTAAAACCGCCTGGAAGGAACTTGAATACTCGTTATTCCAGTAATTACTTTTGGATTGTATCCACTAAACCGGTAATTGTCTCTCGAAAACCCTTACCCAAGCGGTTTTTCTCTTTGGAAACTTAATAAAAATTGACTGCTGAATAAAAATTGACTGCCGCTCATATCTTCCACGCCTTTCCAGGAATCTCTCTTCTTTGATAAATCATTTCCACAAGTCGCATGTACAGAGTGAGCCAAATTAGGGCAACAAAGAATTCAGCAATCAGAAAATTTTCAAAGCAATTTAAAACACTATTCCATGATTTATATTTACTAACTCCAAGCAAATGTAATACAATGAAATATCCAGAAATATTCTCTATCTGCTAGGAATCAGACTCTGAGACATTAAATGAAGTCGCAGGCCCATCGCGCTAGCGGTTGAACAAAAATTTGTTTCCTATTTTGACCTTCCTTCCTGGAGATTCCCAACACCTAAGGGGTTTTGAGCAAGCCTATCTCTCAGGTACCGTGAAAACCTGCTAACACATTTGGATGAGTTCTGTGCCATTGATTGATCACTCCACAAAACCAGTAGGTCCTAAAATTCATTGTTTCCCCAGTTCTGAGCCAGACAAAAACTGAGTTCCTGAGACTGTCCTGGTAAAACGTCCAGAGACAGCCTCTCAAACAGAAATGACTTCAAGGCAAAACATGCTCCTTTGGAAGCAAAACACGTCTTGTTACCATATTTATGGTCCACCCTGTATGAGGAAATCGTGGAGTGCTGTACAATATTTGGCTACAGTCTCCTTTAACGCATTCCGGGCAATGTGATGCACATGGTGCATCATGACCTTTCGTCCCCGAATGTGAAATGTACTCTTTATGCCCAAAATCCGCTTCGCTGCGGCCAAATGGTCCGCATGAAGCATTATCAAAGAAGTCCATTGGCTTGCCATGGAAAAATGTTCTCAGTCCGGATTGGATAAGCACCTTCGGGAAGCCCCACAGCAACACGAGGTAAGAAATATAACGAAGTGTCCTTAGCTATTCGAGGCCTACATAGTTGGAACACCAGTCCCATGGTTGGCCTCAGGTAGCCCTGAGAAAAGCTCAGTGGATGTCCTTGAATACCTTTCGGACGGATCCTCAAGATTACGAAGTATGACAGCTAGAAGTTAGAACCGGGTTCTCTCGTTCAAATAAAATTTGTAGCAACTTCGAGCAGCTAATTTGAAGAATTCACAGCTCCGTTTTGACCTTTACCTGCATTGTTACATCATGTTTCTCCTCTTGCCCGCTTTGCTAGTGTAAAGGATTGACATCACGAATTATGCGTTCTTATCACCTCTTGGTTAATCCTATCCTTACTTTCCTCTTGAAACGTTTCTTACACTCGACAAAATTCCGAAACAGTTTTTTTTCCTTTCAGAGCGCTCTGCGGCCACAGTACCAACTCGACTGATCTTCAACAAGCAGCACTCATCGGCGAACGATGAGAGAGAGCGAGCCTTGCTGAGAATTGTAGAGGAGGCCAATGAACTGAAGAGGAAGGAGCAGGAGCTGCGCGGCTCCCCGGGGTATGCTGCCGCCAAGGGACCCTCGTTCGCTTCCACTTCCCGGAATACTGAGGAGAGCGGTCGTAGAGGAGTGCCTATGACCTCACCTAACACTCTTCCAAAACATTCGCCGAATAGGGGGTCTTCAGACGGGAACAACAACTCCATATCCACAGCATCGCAGAGAAGGGTCGAGAGCAACTATGCAAACCCAAAGACTCTCACAACATTCCCTAAGGTTACCCCAGTTCAACCAATTCGCCCGTCCTATCAATTCTCCCTGAAGCCATCTCAATCGAAGGAGTACGTGCATGCAGCGTTTACTGGTATCCATCCCTCCGTTTCGTCTCCAGAGATCAGGAGTGAAGAAAAGAATCAAAGAAACATTCAAAAGTCTCCACCTCTCGCTCACGGCACTGTCAAGAGCTCTCCACTGTTGGAGAAGAAGAAAGATTCTCCTATTGCTCCGAGAATCAACAACTTTATTACCACTGCCCACGAAAAGCAGGTCTCATCCGCATTTTTGAAAGAGACTAAGACTCCCGCCAAACTTCGTCATCTCAGAGGGAAAGAAGTTTGGGCTGCATCACTTGAGCAAGACGCGGAGAACTCGAATAAGCCTCAAGCTGCTCCAGAGTCAAACATTCGTAAGGTTAAAGAGGCCGTTAAGCAACAAACTTTGGGGCAGAAGTCAGCCGGTGCCGCTTTGCTACATCTAAATCAAATGAAAGCGTCTGCAGCTCAGGATACGGGAAAATCTTCGAATGCGTACACGGAAAAATCGTCAGATACGCACACGGAAAAGTCGTCAGATAGCCACACGGGAAAGTCGACAGATGCATACTTTCCACAATCGGTAGAAGCAACTCTCCCAAAAGAGATACCTAGAGTCACCTCTGTAGACCGTATCAGTAGCAGTGAAAACGGAGAAGTCACCAATAACATCTCGCAAATGATCAAGGATGGTTTGCCATCGCTGCGGAAGGTCGGGCTTCCAGTTGAGAAGAGCGGAATTGCGCTCGGCAAAGTCGTCGACGGAAATTCGTGGGATAACTACATGGTGAGAATTTCGCTGATTTTCAATTGTCATTGCCTCTTAAAAGCAGAAAAATCAATGATTTCGACAGCACTCATCCGATAATTCAGTGTTTGAATAGGCAAGCAAAAACAATGAACTTAAAAGTAGCCGCGGATAGAACTTCGTGACTGAAAACAACATGTGCGAATGGTAGCCAATTTTCTGCTAGAAACTATAGTAATCCATTAGATCCATTGAGCGATTACTTTGTACAATTTCAACTAACTAAACTGGTAAATGCACCTCCAGTTATGGGGAATTTCGCGGATGAACTGTACCTCTCTCATAAAACGTGAATTGAATTCTTCAGTATTCTTTTTTTTTCATAGCTTTATTTGCAGCTTTGACCTTCGCGCATTCATTGACTCTAGACTGAGTTTTGACTATATAATTCATGGGTCCACGACTGTTATCTTATTCGTACCCACCAGTTAAAAGATGTCCTTATGTAGAAACGCTGGGATTTATTTGTATGCTATAGCGAGAATGTATGGTGAACATTTATGGTGCGTTCTTCGCGGGCTCGGAATGCACCCGGCGCGACCTCACCGCTGGCGCCGGAATCCTTGCTTTGATAATGAACTGTAGGGTTTCCTCAATGGCTAGTTAGTTTTCTTGATAGTTAACATTAAAAATGGCGAAAATCAATCATGATACTAAGTTTCGCAGAATACTTGACAGTACCCATTAACCGAATTCAACTAGCAAGCCTTTCAACTATGGACCTCCAGAAATTTACTAATGTGTGTAGTATTCAAAGTGGTTACTATTCTATAGCCGACGTTGCAGAAGTCATCTCCTGCTTCAAAAATACGGCAAGAGAACCATGATGATTACTTTGCGCATGCTCCATTAGCACCACCGCCACCACCACCTCCTCCACCTCCGCCACCGCCACCTCCACTACCCGCTGTGATGACGGCTTCTCCGTCAAGGTTTGTTTCCAAGAGGGATACAGAAGATAGCTGTTACTGGTCGTTCTATACCACATTCTGTGTATTTATCGGCCTTTTTTGCAGTATCTCAAGAAAATCCGCCAGCTCTTCTCATCCCCCTTCACTGATTTCTATGGAGGATCTGGAGAATCAGAAGACGAGGCTGAAGCCGCCGGTTCTAGTTAGTGTTAGGAAGAGATTGATGTTTGACGCCATCTCTGCAAATGTGCCGTTCTTTAGACTGGAAGAAGTGCAGCACCAATGGATGTGCGAGACAGCCTTATGGCTGAGATCAGAAATGCCGGTGGAGTTCGAGCGCTACGGAAAACGTCAGCAAGAGGACAATAAAGAGTGCTTGTCAGGGGAAAACCTTAAACTATGCATTTATTTGAATGTGCTGCTTTTCGTTGGAATAAAGTGCTTGCTTACCTTGACTGGGGGCTCTCAGTTCTTTTCCTCATGGAAGCACACAGAAATCTTCGTGTCGGAGATTTTGCCGTACTTCAAAGTTTTAATGGGGCGTAGTACTCATATCTAATGAAAAGCGCGAAACCCGCAAAGAATCCGAGAAAACGGGTTGCTGTTCGGTGTTAAGGCTTACTTTGGCATGGTGGTGAGTACATAATGTTAATATGTATGTATTGTAATTATATACAATTCTGAAGTTCATAAATAGCTGGAAAACTCTGAACAGGACTGACCACGGGCTCGTGCGCTTTGTAGCGGAACTGAGAGTGAAAATGTAAATACACAGCTAGTCCTAGCAAGATCACGTAACCTTTGAACAACAGAGGTAGATAGCACACAGTACTCCAAATTGATCATAAGTTCCTCTGAGGCATTGACCGCCGATCCAGAAAATTGGGGATAACAATAATTACTATAACAACTGTCCGAGAGATGGAGTAGAGATTCGCGAGCGCATAGAGCGACACTGTACAATAGGTAGAGTGACACTGCCACTGGCAAAACTCGTAACTCATGTACGTCTTGTAGGTCATAGGCGAAAGATACATTGTAATTGAACTTTCGATGATTTCTATTTAACGTATCCCTGAGGGTGTTGCAAGCAAGCCGAGAAGCAGTTTCAACCGTCTAATTGGGAGGCAACTTACGCTCCCTTCATATATTGGCCTGTTTCACATGGCTAATGAAAACGTTGTACTCCCTAATGCAACGCATCCGCCAATCGGAAGCCCTGAGCCTCTCCTACCCTAAGAAATGCTTTAAATTGCAGGAGCGCCAGCGTACAAGCCTGGGCTACGTTGGGGTCGTATAGCCGTGGAACAATGTAAGCCAAGTAAATGTAAGAGTAAATGTCCCTTTTCCGGCACGAGTATGTCCACCTTCCTCTAATTAGCCAACTACCCTTTTAAAGGCAGCACTCACGGAAATTTTCATTTCTGAAATGGGTCGCTTATCATGTAGCCGGTAACCGGACAATCGCAACAGTAAGGTGAACATAAGTTGATAACCTTGAATGGCCGCCTACTGCGAAGATACTGCCGTGGACACATCTGTCGCTCTGGACATTATGGTTCCGTCGAGCCAACTAACGCCGTTGACAGGGTGTGCGCATGTGGTTCAGCGGAGGCGTGTTTATGAAATTCGTACCATTTGCAGGGTTCCATGGCGGGACCCAACACGTCCGCGTTGTGGACACACATGAAATACCGCCATCATTTTCTGTGTTTTTCGCGTGTTTAACGCTACGTTGTCAATGAGTTCATCGTCCCTAAAAACTCCAATATACCGCGAAACCTTCAACCCAAAAATTTCCGTGAGTGCTGCCTGGAGAGTGCTACCACGAAATTGTCTTCCACTTTTACACCAATAAAGGCATTATTCCGCATTCAAAAAATCAAACCTATCAAGACATATATTCGCATAATTTTTGCATTTGAGGTGCTGAACGCGAACATCGTATTCACTTTGTACTGCAGCACTATTCTTGTAGGTTATGGTAGGGACATGGCGGAGAAGATATCTCACAGTATGCTCTACCCATTTTTGCACTGAGAGGTGATTCTGAGACACTGGTTACGACCATCAACATCACTTTGCGTGACACTGCCATTTTCCTACCGAAATCGACTTCTGTCAGATTCCTTCAGTGAATTTTCCATCCCCCGTGGCCACACAAACACAAGGTTACTGTCAGAATGGACGGGATATTCATATCCAGACTTCAAAGAACCCTTTTGTGCAGAATATGAGGGGATTCTGTGAAATACCACATCTACCTGTATCTACCGTAACCCTGCAGACAGGATCACGTGTCCGATGGGAATTCTACATGAGAGGGTGGTGTGGGAGTAGGCTGGTTGGGAGGGAGAGAGGTCGTACTGGAGGGGTGGAGTAAGTAGAGGGGTGGCTTGACCAAAAAATGCAATGTGAAAGTTATGATTGTTTTATAACACTGTGACAAGTGACGCCCTTGCCAGCAAGAACGACCACATCATTACGTGTCAAAACAAGAGTGGTTAGAGGTGCATGCGAGGAATCGGCTTCAGAGCTGGCGTTTGCGCACCCACTGGTTCGATTCCCAGCGCCTACGGAACATTTTTACACGGGTAGGAATCGCTTCAGTATTAAGTGTGAAGTAAAGAGGGTTGAAACGTTTGGAAATGAAGTGTGGGAAGCGAAATCGATCAACTGCACGTTCGCCTGCAGGGTCCGTCAGTTCGTAGAAAAGAAAGGTGAGCTGCGACCTGCGATCCAACGCGTGTGCGTCCCTCCGTCTCTCAAAAGTTATTCATGCTTGCGGCGCGTCAAAGTTTATGCGCCGATACACAGTGCAAAGGAGGGAGGTAGAAGACAAATCCTGGCAGGTCAGCACTGTTCCTAGTTTCGCAGTTGCGACTGCCGCGCGAACAAACCGCGTTTCCATTTTCGCCGCATTGGGTCGGCGCGAAAACTTCGTGGTGTTTTGTCTAGGCGCGTAAACTTTGACGCGCCGCAAGCATGAATAACTTTTCAAGGGCTCGTGGTGCAATTGGGGCGCCAACCACTAGGCGAAATATAATTGCGGTGATCGACTTCCATAAGCCCCGCCCATCAGCTAAGGAGCTCTGTGGTGGAGAAGGAATCAAACGGCTGCTCGGCTGTCAGTAGCTGCGGATGAGATCTGGACGCGTACCCTCCACCAGGTGTACTGTGGCACATCGGGGCTTACATCTAATTACCCAACAGCAACTCCTCCACTCTCCAACAATAAATCCAGCGCAGAGATGGACACCAAAACCCCTTTACAACATCTATGTTATATCTCGTCGTATTTAGCACTGAGGAATTAGGCATTTGAGATATGACATTCTAAAGCGTTCCATAAAAATGTAAAAAATGGTCTCAATTAGAGACCATTCAAATCCAAAAAACGCGCTTCAAAAGTTTTATCGCAGTTTGGCTATACGCTTAATGCAAGACAGTTTTAGCAAAAGAGGTGCAGAAATTGTGCAAAATACATTTAAACGAAGGGATGTACGTTCACTTCTTTCATCTTAATAAATTTGCTAGTTGACACTTTGAAGTTCTTGAAATTATTTGAAAGGAGGGGATTCATGGGCAGCTGCAAATATGTGACTTGCTGATTCTCCGATTTTCGATTTCAGAAGAAATTTAGAAGATGAAGAACAAAATTTCTTCAACCTTTGTTTACGTGTTATACGTGTTGTTATAATTCCAACGACGGAAGACAGTAGGAGAATTTTACCTCACTTCGCATTAGACCTTTAAGGAATATTTGCAGCCCGGTAAATGATTCTTTCCAAAGGTGAAGGAGTTTAACCTTTATTTCAAACTTCAACGCCTGCATAGGTCCGCGTGTTCAACATCGTCAAAATTAGCATTCGAGATTCATTGGACCAAAGGGTTCTGTAAGAATTTAGTAATGATCAAGATCAGAGATTCTCTAACTTTAATTAGTTCTAATATGTATCGTTCTATGTTGAATGTTTGATCTGATAGTTCCAGAAGGATATTTTCAGAAACATTCATTTTGGAGAATTTCACCTATATATTTATTTTCTTAGTTTTCACGAATCTTAGCTTGAGTTCAGTGGAGAAAATTGAGATGCGGTGGTAACACACCATTCTCCTCAGTGATCTTCCACGATGGCAATACCTGGAGACAAATTTCCCACCTCTCACGTAGCAGAGGTCATCTAATTGTTGCACACATCGAGAATCGCCGTGTGATTCCAAAATGTTTTCAAGATGGTGGTATTCACACAATCAAATTATTCATTGGTCTAGATATTTTAAGGAACTAGAGATACCAAGAACGTTCGTTTCAGACTTATTCGGATTGTTATGCTCCGCATAACGCGTATTTCATAGATACGTCATGTTGCCGTTATATCGTATCAGTCATCTTTCCATGTTGCTTCTTGTTTACACGGATGCGCCCTGCAGCGCATCTGGGTTATTGTGATATGATACCGTGCTGCATAAAAGCACGGTACGACTGCTATCTAAGTCCGTTGACAATTGTACGTGCTTGTGAATACAAGCGTATAATAAAACTGAACCACCAAATCTGCGACTACAGCAGTACAATCCCGCGACCAATAAGTCGGGAAACCCGCAACCAATAAGACTTGTACATCTGGTGCATCGGCTAAAATTAGCCACACTTCACGTCTCCTCGAGACCTGAAAACACTTCCCGTTTCAACGCACATAAACGTTGGAGCCTGGGAATCCACACTGTTTGGAAACAGTGCAACGACAGACTAAGCCCAAAACAGTCCACATATTCGGACTAATAACTTCGTCCTGAAGACAAAAAGGACACAATCAGGTTGAAATAAAACCAAAACCGGAGGAGGCCGCTGAAGAAAGGTCCACAAGAACTCCAGGAAAAGGTGTGCAAATACAGAAAACACCAAAAGACACTCTCAACTAACTATGGCGTTCATTTTTCACAAGAAACCCATAGTGTACAGCGCAAAAACGCTGAGTACTTTGCTCGATAAGTTTAGAGCATACACTGAAGAAGTTTCTCCCACTGGGGACGAAAACAATCAGTACGAAGAACTCACCGCTGCCGTAAATCTGATAGCTGGCGGTATCAAGCTTATACAGCAAAGCCGTGACGCACTTCAAACTCTAGTTAACAAACTAGAAAAGGAGTTCGATGTGCTGAAGCTAAAGGGTAATCGAAAAGAGTTAGTAAGTGAGGTCGAAGAAATAGACAATTCACTATTTCAGACTCATTTCAACGAGAAAATCGCATCAGCCAATGACATGGTATACGTGCTAGAAACTCGATTGACTGAAACGCGCTCGAAAGCCCACAAAATCGCTCAGAAACTTGAAATTGATCCACAAAGGAGTAAGATCAACACCTCCACAAGTAGCGAAACATCGAGCTCAAACAAAACATCAGACGCTCGCAGCAGTGAAGACCCAGAACGGGTACTTTCACCAAACGAGGCCGCCTGGCTCTCGGAAGATCCGTCAGAAGTCAGTGTCGGTGAAAGAGAGGACGTCATTTGCAGAACTCTCAAACCAAAACAATTACAGTTACCAAAATTCTATGGTGATGAGGAAGAATTTCCTGAATTTTGGGCTGTTTTCGAGACCTTAGTTCACGAAAACAAAGTGCTAAGCACAGTCGAGAAAATGCTGCTACTCAAAGATAGCCTTAAAGGAAGGGCTGAATTAGCAGTCAAAGGGATACAACTCGTCCTCAAAAACTATGAATGGATGATAAATGCACTCAAAAAGAAGTATGGCAACAAGCCTACCAACAGAGCCAAGATTGTCCAGAAACTAGTTGATATGCGACCTGCCGCGAACAACGCAGAGAGCTGTACACACGTATACGACAGGATACGTATGCTTATCAATCAGATGGTCTTTGCAGGGCAAGATATCCGCAATATGCAGGACGCCCTGTGGACGGAAAAAATTCTAGAGAAATTTCCGTATAGCATTGTAAAAAGCGTGCTAATCTCCACACAAGATCAGGAGGAGACAAAAATCGAGTGCATCATGGAAGAACTCGAAAAACAAATTGATGCTAAAAAGTACGTAGAATCGCGCCTACGGAACTTCACAAAGGGGGAACATCCTAAAAAGAGAATGGAGTCCACCCAGAGTGAGCAACAAAGCTCTTACTCAAATGAATGTGTATTCTGCAAATCGGATACTCATGCAGATGTGAACTGCAACTCGGTAACCGATATACAAGTACGAAGAAACATCGTTAAGGACCGAAAGCTGTGTTGGAAATGCTTTACCAATGAGCACAACAGCAACCAATGCACAAAATCAAACTGCCCGCGTTGCGGAAGAACGCATCATGTGAGCCTGTGCTTTCCTACAAATTCGGAAAGAAGCAACACGCAAGGCCATAACCAAAGGCAAAGACCTGTGATCCAGCATAGAGCACACAATCCCCTAGATCAAAGGAACGCAAATCCTATCAGGGGAGGGAGAAGCTCCTGGAACAACAACAGGTCAAGTGAAAGGCCGTTTCCCAACAGACAGTCATTGAACAACGCATGCCTCGAAACACAGCCTATCACAGAAAACCAGCTCGATAAAAATAAGGAGCAGATTGTCCTAATGACTGCATAAGGCAGCGTTTGGAACCAGAGAACAAGCCAATTCGAGAAAATATTATTTTTCTTCGACACCGGAGCACAAAAGACGCTAATCCGGAAAAGCATTGCTGAAGAACTCGGTCTTCCGAAACAATCAACGGAGATCTGTAGTATGTCAGGAATAGGCGGCCATACTGAAAGCTTCCAAAGCAGCTTGGTCTCCTTGAAAGTTTGAACTGCCTTCGGCAGACAGGTTGACATAACAGCGCAAACAAAGCCCGTACTCACCAGAGGTTTCTCATCAGTGAGATTATCCGAGGAGGATAAACATTTCCTACAGTCGAAAGAACTGTGCATATGTAATCCTCGAGTCAGAGGAGAGCATCAGAACCCTCACATCCTAGTAGGGTTGGACTACTACTACCAACTGGTACCTCCGAATACGTCAGTGTAAATGCCATCAGGCTTGTATATTGCTAAAACGGTGTTCGGCCCCAGTATTCATGGTAGAGGTGCTCTGCCTACAGAAGTTACTGGCGATGACACTGTGACGCACCAGCTCACAGCAATAGCTGAGTTGACTGAGACAGAATTGCTGAATAAAATGTTCGAGTTAGAAGGGCTCGGCATATCAGTGGATGAGTTGAAGAAGGAAGAAGATACTTTCTTGTACTTCCAAGAATACTCGAAGAAAATCGAGTTTAGGAATGGAATCACTACAGCGCCTCTGCCGCTGAAAGATGTCATCGACCTCGACGACAACTACGCGTTAGCTTTCCGGAGACTCATCTCTCTCTGGAAACAGCTTCAATCCAATGAATCTCAGCGATCGTGGTATTGCAAGACTTTCGATGAATACCTCAAGACAAATGTCACTGAGGAAGTAATCGAACGCGATGCGAACCATACAGTGTGCTATTACATGCCACATTCCGGGGTTTGGCGCCCACAAAAGCCCCTCAGAGTCGTTTTTGACGCTTCGTCAAAAAGGACAGGTCACCTCTCCCTCAATGATGTTATCCACACGGGAGAGTCCTTCGTGAACAAAATTCACGATATTTTGGTAGCCAGCAGAACAAGCAAGATAATAATGCTCTGCGACATACAGGCTGCTTTCACACAAATCAGGTTGAAGGATGAACACAAAGCATTGTGCAAATTCCTATGGGTCCGAGACATAAACCGCCCACCAACCAAAGGCAACATCGTGGAATACCAGTTCACAAGGTTGCCATTCGGCTTAACCGCCTCGCCGAGTATCCTCAACATGGTGATATTAGCATATCTCAATCACAAAAACACAGTGATTGCCAAAGAGATCGCTGAAAATCTGTATGTGGACAATATACTCCTCAAAGCAGATACTGTTGAAGAAGCACTACAAAAATACCATGCTTCTAAGGCAATCTTCTCCGGGATCGGCATGAACTTACGCGAGTACATCTCAAACTCGAGCGAAGTCAACGCAGCCATCCCCGAGAACGACCGATTGCAAGGAAAATTCATAAAGTTCTTAGGCGTCGAATACGACACGAGAACGACGACTTCCTCGTGAATACTCGAATACCCGAGAAAACGCGGCTAACGAAAAGAGACATCGTCAGCCAGTTGAACTCAGTGTACGATCCCATGGGCTTAACGGGTCCACTGATGATAAAGATGAAAGCGCTCATGCGTGAAATCTACGGGACCGGGGAGGCCTGGAAAGATACCATTCCTGTTGAGATGCAACGTAAATGGAACAACGCTTGCCAGGAGGTCAATAACATGACACTAAGCATTCCGAGACCGGCATTCTCCATTAGCACAGCTGATACAGGCATGTGTCTTTGGACATTCTGCGATGCGAGCAAAATGGCAATAGCAGCCTGCACATATCTGCAAGATTTGAGCACCCGTGAGGTCACTCAACTAATCAGCGGAAAAACCCGTCTCACACCAAAGAAGACGGTTCAAACAATACCCAGACTGGAATTGCTCGGCATCCTCCTGGGACTGAGATTGGCAAAGACAATAATAAACTCTTTGTCCATTAAAATTGCGAGCGTCAATGTCGCAAGTGACAGCGAAATAGCATTGGCTTGGATAAAGTCATCCCGCAAGCAACCCCCATTCGTAAGCAATCAGAGGGATCGCATTCTGAAACTGAAATCTCAGTTTGAAGTAACTGGGTTATCGGTGAACTTCTACCATGTCCCTACGCAGTATAACCCTGCGGATGCTGGGACAAGAGGCGTTGCGGCTGCCGATCTAGTACACCACGACTGGCTTAGAGGGCCACAGTGGCTAAGACGGGACCCGACTGCATTGCCACTCAGATCCATCGACAACATCTATGAAAGGATAGAAATCGATGTGGATGAAATCATCCAACCTAACATTGTAGCTCCACCAAAGCCAACGACAGCTCCACCTGAGCGATTCGTCGAATTAGCACGCTTTTCACGATACTCCAAAGTACTTCGCGTGATGGCTATCATCGGCAAACTCATTCGATCATGGGTTAACAAATGCAACACCCACAGAGCCACGCCTATAACTCTCCGAATAATTAACGAGTTCTCGGGCGACAAAGAAGTCACCGCAGATGACGTTCGGCTCGGAGAGAGGCTACTGTTCACCTCAGAACATAGAGGTATCAGCGTGGAAGAACTAAGAAAAAACTTCCCAAAGTTCAACATTATTAGGGATGAAGATGGAATAATTCGCCATGAGTCCCGAATACAAAACGCTGTTCTGCCTCGCGACACTAAGTCGCCAATTCATGTGCCTAATAACTCAGACTTGGCACGGCTACTTCTTACACACATCCATCGTGTGAATGCTCATTGTGGAAATGACCACACACTTGCCATAGCTCGGCAAAGGTTTTGGATTCCCCAACCCTCGAGGGCAGTGAAGAAATTTCTGAAAAATTGCGTCACCTGCAAACGCTGTCATGGACTACCCTTTGGGGCTCCAGAGATGCCACCTCTCCCAAGAGATCGAGTGGTCATCACAAAACCGTTCCAAAACGTGGGATGCGATTTCCTTGGACCGTTTTATACGGATAAAGGAGAGAAAATGTACGTCTGTCTATACACATGCCTCACAACGAGAGCTATCCACTTGGAAGTTGTAGAAAACATGACAGCAAGTGCATTCCTAAATTGCTTCGTGCGATTCGTTTCCCGTAGAGGTGTCCCAAAGTTAATGCGGACAGATTGCGGAACAAATTTCAAGCTCGGCCAATTTGTCATTGAGAAACTATTCGAGAAAAATGATTAATCGGACTCTTCGGTGATGACATACAGTGCATCCGAAGGCACGAAGTGGATCTTCAATCCACCAGGTGCACCATGGATGGGTGGTGCCTGGGAGAGATTGGTTGGATCTGTGAAATGATGCTTCTCAAAAGCGATCGGACGCAAGAGATTGTCGTTCGTGGACATGACAACCACAATGACACGCATAGAAGCGATCATAAACACGCGCCCCTTGACCAAGGTGAACATGTCGGATCTAAGCGAGATTCCACTAAGACCAGTCGATTTCCTACAAGGAAACATCAAGTTCTCGTTGCCGAGACTCACTGCCACATCGGAAAGATCTGATACAGACTTTGATCCTGATCTTATCCAGTCAATGTCTCAAGCGAAGAAGCGCTTTCGTTCTCGGAAAACATCGCCAACAAATTTTGGGAGCGGTGGAATACCGAATACCTGACGGCTTTGCGTGATAGCCAGACTCAGAACTTGCAACAGCCAAGGCATGGTTCTTCATTTCCACGTGTGGGCGAAATCGTCATAGTGGAACAAGAACTAATCCCCAGAGGAAACTGGGTTTATGGCAAAATAGTGGAGCTGATCAATAGCGCAGATGGCTTAATAAGATCAGCAAAGATACTAATGCCTAATCAGAATATCTTGCAAAGACCACTCAACAAGATATCTCCATTGGAAATCCGCAGTGCTGAAGAAACCGAGGTGGTGCTAGTCGTGAAATCAGCCATACTCATCGAAAGTGCTGACTTCGTCCTCGAACAACCATGCTCCATGCGGTTCGAAGAGGCCATAGGCTGCTACAATTGCCAAGACAGCGCTGTAGTCAGAACGCACTGTCTCACAAAAAAAAACGACCTCAGTGATCGTCCAGTGCGAAGGCTATGCATTTACTGTTGAATGTGGCCCTTCAAATAAAACTTCCAATGTACGACTCGAGTTCGGAAGTGCGATAGTTGCAGAGAAATGTCGATCAGTCTGTGATGGGACGTCTCCCTCGTATTACATGGAGTACTGCACTATCACCCCACATATTTAGCTCAAACTATATTTGAAAGCAGCGAATCACGATCAGGATACTGGGCTAATTTCAAGGATATTCACATACCTGACTTGAAACCCTTAGTAATCCTCATCAAAAATCACTGGAAATCCGCTCTAATAGCCGGGAGTACAGTCATCATAGCACTTGGCTTGACGTACCTATATGGCCCTATCATGATCATCATGGTCGCAAAGGTCGTCCTATTCGTATTTAGAATAGTTGCCGCAACTATTTGGAACGTCGCGAAAGCGATCGTAACAACGGCACAGTCAAGAAGCTAAGCTCGCACACAGAGCACTACGTATACCTTCACAAAAACCAACCACCATGCCGAACCAACGCACCAACCAATGCTACTTCATCGAATACAACGACCACCAACGACGACTTTTGCATCGACATCAAACCCTATGGCCACAACGGACAACACTACGGCAACACCGACATGATCTACAATTTTCTATCGCTCACAGCAGATCTTGTTCTCTAGTCATACCTTTTCCTCCACATTTGCTGTCGTGGGCCGCGCCGGAGTGTTATGCTCCGCATAACGCGTATTTCATAGATACGTCATGTTGCCGTTATATCGTATCAGTCATCTTTCCATGTTGCTTCTTGTTTACACAGATGCGCCCTGCAGCGCATCTGGATTATTGTGATATGATACCGTGCTGCATAAAAGCACGGTACGACTGCTATCTAGGTCCGTTGACAATTGTACGTGCTTGTGAATAACTGAACTGAACCACCAAATCTGCGACTACAGCAGTACAATCCCGCGACCAATAAGTCGGGAAACCCGCAACCAATAAGACGGGTACACGGATATGTAATATAGGCATAAGGCGACGACAAAAATGACCCTGATTAAACTACTCACGCAAATTCTCACAAAAAGCTCCTCCGAATAATTTATTCAATCACACGTCCTAAAAACTTTATTACATCTATGTGTCCGTCTCTGCTTAGGCATTTAGATACAAATCCCATGCCATAGTATACAAGGTGGAGGAATGAATCCGGACTCCCTCTGCCGGTACTGACAGCCGAAGAGTCGCGCCAGACGTCCTACAGCTCAGACCCATACAGCTGATAGGTGGAGCTTACGGTTGTCGCTCACCGCAATTATATTTCGCCTAGTGGGCTACACCCGGTGCAATTGCACCCACTGTGCACTCTATGTCACGCCTAATTATGGCAAGACAGTCCGCAAGACCATGTAGGTTTCATCCCATGTCCTCCGCAAATAAAAAAAAACGGTGTGTTGCACACGTCACTAACGTCGCCCACTTTTTTCGCGAACAAGTTTCTTTCCGAGGTATTGCCGTTCATGGACGGCAAGCACTAGGCGACAAAGGGGGGCGTTCCCGTACGAGATACCTCGATGGCAGCACCATAGACGTAGGCATTGCTGGCATCCTGCCAGCTCCAGCGTCGATGCATACCAACCTGGCCCTGGGAATGTGATAGGTCCCCAGGTGTTGCCACCATCGACCAGGTCGTACTGAGAATAACGAAGTCAGCGTATTCCTACTACTTCTATGGCTACCTTGCCAGAGTAGTGTTATTAAAAAATAGTAGAAATAACTCAATTATGTGAGGAGCAGGGAAAAATACAGGAAGCTCCAAATGTCCGCAGTCAAGAGGGCGTGGCCACGGCGCGGCTCCTTGATCAGACACAGGCGCTCTCTATGCTGCCTCTGGCTTCTCTGACTCTGCAGCCAACCAGTGGCAGCATGCCGAGCGCCTGTGTCTCTGTCTAAAGCCGCGTCGTGGCCACGTCCCTCTTGACTGCGGACATTTGGAGCTTCCTGTAAATCAACATTAAATTTAACAATCATGCAGATGACTGTCATCACCTATCTCTACGAAGAAATTCCAGAATTAAGTCCAAACTTTGGTTTTATGAAAAGTTTAGAAAATATAAATGACCGTTTCGATGGACCAAACCTCTACAAAAGTAAAATAAAATCAGCAGCTTAGTTAGAGAGGTACTCTTTTCCTCATTCGATGGTCCTTCTCCATCCCTCATTCGAGGAGCAGATGCTCTTTTCGGTACGCAGTGTGTCGGAATAGCGGCCCACACAAATTTTGGGTTTCTCAATGCTTTGAAGCTTTTTCTCTTCCAAAAAATGTGTCATCGATAGGAACGAAGAGAATTCTAATTGTGTCAAGTCTGGGCTATACAGTGATCATATGCAGGACCTCTCATCCAAACTAGGAAATGAATACGACCGATGGATTGATTGGCAACATCAATTTCGGTTCAGTTATCTACGTTTCACGGAATTTTCAAAAAGTCACTTTACGTACGGATTTAGCGGAGTCGCAAAGCATACTACACTCTCTGTATGCATTATGCATCATCCCGAAAGTCCGGGATGTAAAAATTTGATTAAAAATGCTAACATTTGAGGATTCTGCCGATGTTTCTAATACAGGAAAGGTAGCAATACGCGTTTTGCTTCTGGAAGAGCACTGTTCTGCATTGTTCTTTTATACTAAAGTCAGGTGCGAAATGAAGAAATGGAGACTTTTCAACCTTTCTAACAATAACTTCTACTTTTGTTTTCATCTATATCTAAAGCTTTTGTTTTCATTTATATCCAACCTTTCTTCATCGTTCCTTGTTCATTGCCCTTCTCTAAAACCACTGCCGTGTCCACTTGAAGCAGCCCGTAGGTCCTGGAACTTAATGTTCCCCCGCTCTGAACCTGCCAAATGCTAAGCGCTTGAGCACTGTACTGCAAAAAGGTTCGGAAACTATCTTCCCATTGCAGACTTCAAGGCAGAATATCATCGTGATCGATGATCCCCTAATTATTGTAAGCCACCCTCCCTCCGCAGGGGGCGTGGCCACAACCCCTACCTGGAGTAGGGGATTAGTGAGTGTAACATTGATACGCATTGGGAGTGCTCACAACCTCCCCTTCTCTCTGCCAGTCATAAAATCATCTGAACCACCGTTGCCTATTCTTAATTCAGGGCGTCAAAACCCTGTGTGTTGTCATCCGGCTGTCCATATCTTGGACACTCTTGAAAGGGTCTCATCCCCTAGTCTTCAAGCGCCCACACATTTTGGTGCATCGGCCTAAACAGCCAATTACTCCCGTGTCAAAGCGTACCAACTTTGGGACCAGGAGCGAAGACAGCTCACACCAGAGCAAACCAAATCTCCCGCGTCAAAGTGTACCAACTTTGGGGCCAGGAGTAACTGCAGCTCACACCAGAGCAGCAAAGCTCATACCAGAGCAAGTCAAACGGTCAGATCACAAGACCGTGAATCGATCCGATTCATCACGATACCAGGGAACCTACTCCCGTACGAAAGTACCTGGAGACAACTCTAGGCCACAAGCCAAAACAGAGTTAATTTGAACAAGTAAGGGACTGAAGTGTAGAAGCACAATGGCGCTCCACTTTCACAAAAAGCCCATCATGATAAACACTACCTCGCTGAAGAATTTAACAGCACGGTACAGAGAATACACAGCCAAGGTAAACTATCCTACGATAGATGAGGATAGTTATGAGGATTGCAGATCCGCAATCGCACTACTTCAAAGCGGCATAAGGCAAATGAGAGAAGGGAAAGAGCAACTTCAAACTCTGTATAATGAAATCAGAGATGAATATAAAAACTGTAAAAACAAGTCAGAAAGGAAAGATTTGATGTTGGAAATTGAACAGATCGAGGAAGACTCACAATTGCAAGTCGTTATAGGTGAAGCGAACGATTTGATATACATGCTGACAACCCGGCTGGATGAGTCAAAAAGTATGCGTGACAAAATGGATGTCAAACTTGGCTACGTCACGCAGAGAGCTCAAAGAAGCGAAAATACCGATAATTTAGACACGCAAGACGGTCAAGATGACGTTTCTGAGCAAACCAGCGCAAACAACGATTCAGAACGAGTTGTATCGCAAACGTCAACGAGCTCTGTAAATCATGAAAGAAATGATTCGGCTCAAAACCATTACCGATCAATCAAACCCCCGCAAGCATCATTACCAAAATTTCATGGTAACGCGGAAGATTTCCCAGAATACTGGGCCATATTCGAAACACTCGTTCACAAGAGCAAAGAACTGGACGTGATGGAAAAAATTCTCTTACTAAAAGAGAGCCTAAAAGGCAGAGCGCAAACAGCGATAAAAGGAATAAGATTAGTTCCAGAAAACTACGACTGGATAATCAAAACTTTGCAACGAAATTACTGCGACCAACCTACAAATAGGTCGCAAATAGTTCAAAAACTAGTGAATTTGAAACCAGCCTACGACTCTGCTGACAGTTGCATGGCTGTATTTGACCAGATTCACATGCTAATCAATTACATGGTGTCCGCAGGATATGACGTGAGAAACACCAACGATCCTATGTGGTGCGAGACAATCCTGGCAAAATTCCCTCGAGACATCGTTAAGCCGGTCTTAGTCTCAGGGCAAATGAAATCCACACAAACAATAGAAGATGTCATGGCCAATCTCAAGAGCGAGATCGCCGCTAAGAGCTACGTGGAAAACAGATTAGGATCCTCAATCAACAATAGGGTCACTACTACAAAGGAGAAAAATACTCTCCCACGAGCACATTATAATGACCAATGCCTTTTCTGCCAACGGCCTAATCACTCATCATGGGCATGCAGAACTGTCACCGATCAAAACAGTCGCCGAAAGGTGCTAAAAGACCAAAATAGGTGCTGGAAATGTGGATCGGCTGCTCATAACAGTTTCGACTGTCGAAAACCTGATTGTTCACAATGCGGTCAGAAACATCATAGCAGTATTTGCTCGAAAAAGGAAAGCTTACAGCCACGAGCACAGACAAGTTCCTGGAACCAACCGCCAAGGAACAACACGGGTCAATCCAATACACGATTCCCAAATACTAATCATAGATACCAACGAAACTCAAACGGTCAGAACGACCGCAGAGGAATGACTACCAATAGTACACATATGGCCACCGAAACATCAGGAGCTGGTCCAAATCAACAAAACATTGCTGCCTCTCAGCTGGTACTCATGACCGCCGAGGGCAACGTTTGGAACTACAATAAAAATGAGTTCGAAAAAGTTCTGTTTTTCTTTGATTCTGGCGCTCATAAAACGGTCGTCGAAGAATCTCTAGCGGATCAACTTGGCTTACCAAAAACATCTACAGAGATTTGTACGATGTCTGGCATAGGAGGTCATATCGAGAATTTCCGCAGTCACATTGTTGGCATCAGATTAAGCACAGCATTCGGTGAAGAAGTAGAGTTGAGCATCCAAACAAAGCCTGTCATCACTAATGGTTTCCCAAGTGTGAAACTCAGCAAAGAGGACATTACGTTCTTGAAGTCCAACAATATTTGCTTAGCGAATTCAAAACTACGTGGAGAACACCAAAAACCACATATTCTTGTTGGATTAGACTACTATCACGAACTCGTTGGAGGTCCAAACGACGTAATTAAGACTCCCACAGGTCTTCGCGTTGCCGGAACAATATTTGGTCCAACGTTATATGGTAAAGGGACAACGAGCGAACAAAATTCAAGAGGACCAATATGTTTTGGACTCACTGCTGTTCACGAAAATAGTGAGCAAGAAATTTTACACAAAATGTTCGAACTTGAAGGACTGGGCATATCTTCACAAGAATGTCAAAAGGAAGACAAGGCCTACGAATATTTGGAGCAATATTCCAAACAAATCTCTTACGAAAATGGTCATATCACAGCGCCGTTTCCACTGAAGGACAACATTTCCGACCTAGAAGACAACCGCAGTGTTGCAATTCGCAGGCTTGAATCACTCCAAAAAGTACTGCGAGGAAACTCGGAACAATGTCAGTGGTACTGCAAAATACTTCAAAAATATGAGCAAGAAGGTATGATTGAAACCTTCAGTGTCGCTGACGAACAAGCAGTTGGAACATACTATATGCCTCACTCAGGGGTATGGAGACCAAGCAAAAAAGTCCCTCTCCGAATAGTGTTTGATGCCTCTTCAAAAATGAAGGGTAAACCGTCACTCAACGATGTCATACATAAAGGAGAATCATTTGTGAACAAGATTCATGATATCCTTGTCACATCTCGCATGAACAAAATAGTCCTAATGTGCGACATTGAAGCAGCTTTCACGCAAATTCGCCTAGTGAACTCACACAAGGACCTATGCAGATTTCTCTGGGTGAAAAACATACACCTTCCTCCAACTAAAGACAATCTGATTTGCTATCGATTCCGCAGGTTACCTTTTGGAATTACTGCTTGCCCAAGCATATTAAATATGGCACTAATGACATATCTGAAAGAGCAGCGCACAGATTTAGCCAACGAAATCATGAGTAATATCTACGTGGATAACATACTACTGTGCGCCGAAACCACTACTGAAGCCGTGGAAAAATACCGTGCATCTAAAACACTTCTCCAAAAAATAGGAATGAATTTACGTGAATATATCTCTAATTCCGCGGAGGTCAACGAATGGATAAAAGAGAGCGATAAACTCGAAACAAGCTCTCTGAAACTTCTCGGAGTGAACTATAATGTCAAAACAGACTTGTTCAAAATAGTGACACAATTTTCATCGTTCGGTAACCTTACGAAAAAAGATGTGGTTAGCCAAATAAATTCCGTATTCGATCCCATTGGATTCGCCGGACCACTACTGGTGGAATTAAAATCAATGATGAGAGAAATCTTCGATACTGGTGCCGACTGGAAAACTCATTTGAGCCCAGAAATCAATTCAAGGTGGAATCAACTCTGCGCCAAGGTCAACAACGCGGTCATACTGGTCCCACGTCCAATACTGATAAATTCTGGCTCAAAATTACGCATGTGGGTATTTGCGGATGCGAGCAAATTTGCGATTGCAGCGTGTGCATATGTTCAGTGCACAGCCTCAGCATCAATCTCCACTTTAATTAGTGGAAAAACCAGATTAACACCAAAGAAAACTCGTCAAACGATCCCCAGACTTGAACTGGTTGGAATGCTCATGGCAGCAAGATTATGTTGGTCTATCCTGTCCACTATGAGGTCAAGAATAGCACAAATATCGATTGTCTCAGACAGCGAAATAGCGTTATGGTGGCTTAAGTCGCCCAAAAAGGTACCTATTTTCGTGGAAAACCAGCGCGAACGAATTCTTGCGATTAAAAGCCAGATTCAAGAAAGTGGAATTCCTCTTAATTTTTTCCACGTCGACACAGATCACAATCCTGCAGATGCAGGCACAAGAGGTCTCGTCGCCAAAGAAATTAACGACCATGATTGGATAAATGGACCACGTTGGCTTGAAAACAGTCCCAATACATGGCCATTAAAATCGATGGACGCTGTTGAAGAGTCCTACATCGAAGAGGTACCAATCCAGACAATATCAGCAGCAAATATTGAGAAGCCAAAAATTACTGCATCGAAAGAGAAACTGCTGGACTTATCCAGGTTTTCTCGCATGAATAAAGCCCTACGTGTACAATCACTCGTGGGAAAAACAGCAAAAAATTGGGTGTCACTAACGAACAAAAATCAAACGAAGTCGAACCCAATCAATCTTGAGGTTATTTCCAACTACGACTCTACTTCAGAGATAACGTCTAATGACATTGAAATTTCGGAACAAATTATCATATGTCAAGAGCAAAAAGACGTGGATTTGCTTGAACTACAGAAGCGTTTCCGAGACAAACGGATTATTTGCGACAAAAACGGTGTAATTCGACACGAATCTCGTCTACAAAATGCTGCAATACCGTATGATACGAAATCGCCGATTTTTATACCGGAGAATTCAGAGCTAATTCGCCTAATTGTCCAAAAAATTCACATCGATAATGCCCATTGTGGCAAGGACCACGTCCTTGCGATTGCACGTCAAAAATTTTGGATTCCTCGTGCTTCGAATGCGTTTAAAAAATTCGTGAAGACTTGCGTCACATGTAAAAGGTACCAGGGATTACCTTTGGGAGCTCCAATCATGCCATCTTTGCCTGTTGATAGGGTAATTTCTTCAAAACCGTTTGAAAACGTCGGTTGCGATTTCATGGGACCGTTCACCTCGAAATCACAAGAGAAATTTTACGTGTGTCTCTATACATGTCTTACTACCAGAGCTGTTCACCTCGAAGTAGTAGAAAATATGTCCACTAGTGCCTTTCTAAGCAGCTTTGTGAGGTTTACATCAAGACGCGGTGTTCCAAAAATCGTACGAACAGACTGCGGGACAAATTTCAAGCATGGCGAAAGAATTATTGCTACTATGTTTGAGAAGGATGACGAAACAGGAAATTCCTTGATGTCCTACAGTGCATCCGAAAAAATCAGGTGGATATTCAATCCACCAGGCGCACCCTGGATGGGAGGCGCATGGGAAAGACTTGTTGGAGCAGTAAAAAAAGCCCTCAATAAATCCATAGGGCGCAAAAGGTTAAATTTCACCGAAATGACCACGGTAATTACGAGGATTGAGGCAATAATTAATACTAGACCTCTAACAAAAGTGAGCTTAGACGATCTTACGGAAATTCCATTACGACCTATCGATTTCTTACAAGGAAACGTCAAATTTTCACTTCCTCTTGGCCATACAACAGAGGAATTTGAGGATCCCTCGTTCGATCCAGACTTCATACAGTCAAGCAAGCAAGCGTTAGAAGCTATTCGCTTTTCCGAGGAAATTGCTAACAAGTTTTGGGAGAGCTGGAGAACTCAGTACCTCGTATCTTTACGAGAAAGTCAGAAAATGAACCTAAAACAACCTAGACATCTGAATAGATCTATTCCAGTTATCGGTGAAATAGTTCTAATTGAACAAGACCTCATTCCAAGAGGAAATTGGCCTTATGGTAAGGTCTTGGAAATAATTACATCAACTGATGGCAGGATAAGATCTGCCAAAGTTCTAATGCCAAACCATAATGTTATCCACAGGCCATTAAACAAAATCTTCCCCTTGGAGATTCGCAGTTTTCCAGAGGAAACATCCCCATCAGTTCAAGTCACGAACGATCTTCCTACTGCACCGGAAAGGCGACAAATTTTAAGCCGAGTTTCGAAAACCAAGGCATATGAAGTTATAAAAGACTTCGAGTCCAGCCTAGAAAATTCTCAGGCATCAGTATCCTTGTCAACTCCGATGATGCTGGTCATGATACTTTCCTTAATCTCACCATCCTTAGCCGTGAATGTGACACAAGGGATAACATGTTCAAAAGGAAAGGTAGACATTGCATACCCTAGCGGTTCCTTTGAACTTTGCTTTGAGGAACAATGTCGCAATTTCTCACAGACTAGTCACTCGCTTAATTACATGTTGCCGATCGCCCCTGATGACGCAATGGTTACAGTAAAACTAACGCCTCTAATCGGAAATAATGGTACCACTCAAATCATGAAATGTGAGAGACCGCCATACTGTGACCATCAATACCTGTTATCAAAAAGCCTACTGGGCAACCCTCACTGTTGGCCGATTGGAGCCCTCGGAACCGCAGCATTTGTCATTTATGCAGCACTTACAATTTCGCTATTGATTTCCTTTGCATTAACGAAATCAATCAAAAAGTGTCAAAACCACAGAATAAATTCAGAGCAAAAAACCACATCAATTCCCCATTCACAAGGAAGAATTTGTTCCTTCGAACTCACGCCACTACCTGGAGCAAAATCCATTTCTATGGTTGCAGTATTATGCGCAATTATCTCAGCAACAAATGCTTGCCAGCATGGATACACCAGGCACACAGCGGATCTTGTATGCAACGAGCAAAACGCTTGTCATTATGAGTATAGCCGCGAACTACTGTTCAATAAAGTTCACTCAGAATTATGCATTGAACTCACTTACTTGAACAAAACTATTGGCTCAATCAAAATATTCAAAAAGCCAGTGGAATTTAAGTGCACGAAAATCATCGAAAGTTTTACGAGATCAACGCGCGTGGAAATTCATCACGTCACCCGCTGTGCGCAGGCAGGATCATGCACAGAAAGCAAATGCCAAAAAATGAAATCTAACGAAACGATTCCAGAGCTGAAACCGGCAATGAAATACCCCGGGTATACCGGCTGCCTCAGTAACTGCGGTGGAATCGCATGCGGTTGTTTCTTACCAATACCAGCTTGCACTTTTTACAAAGTCGCTCATAAACCAATTTCCAAAAGAATTTTCGAAATCGTTAAATGTCCCCATTGGACCCCAACAATTTCCTTGGACATAGAGGTTACAATTCTCGGAAAAAACAAGACCATCTTTAGAAAGATAAGGCCATACATAAAAGAAGATATTGACCTCGTGAATATTACTGCCATTTCCTTGCAAAAACCTTCGAACGCAATCATAAATAAGCGCTTTGCCATTTCTGAGAACATTTCCTTCATTCTACCCGATGGTTACCGTATTCCGGTGGAATGCAGGGACGCGGAACAGGCCTCAAAGGCGTTTTCCAGTTGTATGAGTAGAGTTAGATGTGAATGCGGAAGCTCAGTTCATCAATGTCAGTGTCCAGAAGACTCTATCAACGACTTACACGTCACAACGCAAGCTTATATGCCTCAAGTTACACCATACGGAAAAATCATCCAAGCTCAAAACGATATATTAGCCATTTCCAATGAAGAAGAGCTAATTCTGAGAGTAGAATCGAAAATACTTAAAAATTCTGCATCTCTCATAATTAACCAGAAGTGTGATTTACAAGTCTCAAAAGTAAGTGGTTGCTACAACTGTCCCCACGGGGCTGAATTCAATGTGAATTGCTCATCATCGACTCCAGCAGTGGTTACAGTGACATGCGATTCTCACAGATTCACTCTTCGGTGCAACTCTTCGAAAGAAAACAATTGGGTTCTTTTGAATTTCGAAAAAGCAAATGTTCACGAAAGATGCGCTGTTCATTGTGCTGAAAATCCAGAACATATACTTTTGGAAGGGACTTTACTTTATCATATTTCCACTCCAAATGTATCAATTTTTGAAAATGATGTTCATGGAGTTCCGTTGAAACATCAGTGGTTTACAGACGTTTCTCTACCAGATTTTGAACCTCTCATAAAAACAGTGAAAAACCACTGGAAACTCGCTCTAGGAGCCTTTGGTTCTGCACTGGGGTTAGCAGCTATTACCTACATTGCTGGTCCTATGGTATTGATTTATATTGCAGAACTAGTCTTCTTCATTATCACAAGTCTAGCAAAAATGGCATGGACAATAGCCTCTACTTGCTTGTCATTATTATGCACTACTATGAAAAAATCAGCGCAATAGTCCAAATAGAAATTAGCACTCACAACGTGCAAAGTAGAAACACTATAGTAAAGATCTCACGAAAATCAAAAAAAAAAGAGAAAGAAAAGAACCAGTTCCAGTGAATAAGAATACCGGCGTCCTGCATGTAAACATCATGCAAATGATTGGCTGATTCTCACAGCGTTTCGCACCTATCACTAATCAGACATCATCGCGGTCATTTCGCACCCCACAGTGACTGCTTTCCCAATATCGCACCGCAACTCAAGTGCAAATTATCTTATCAGTTAATTAACTCACCAAAGGCAGGCAAGGTGTTAATCCCTGTAGGCAATTTCTCCAACAGAAGTGGTTTTCCCGAAAAAATATAGGCGGACCATGAAAAGTTGCATATAAAAGCAGCGAGATTTGGTTAGACATCACCAACATGTCCCGTACCACATCGCCAGATCTCCTGCAGGCCATGGAAGACCTCGACATGCCCGACCATTCGACTGTCATGTCCCTTCTGCGCCAGATTTCGTCCAAACTGGACGACCTTTTCCCTCGTCTGGAACGCCTTGAGCTCGACAACGAGCTCCTCCTGGAGCGCACAGGGTTGATTGTGGCGCGCACAGCGCCCAAATCCAACTGTGTGTTTTGCTCTGTGGAGGAAAACAAGGATTCCCACTACTCGAGCCGGTGCTGTACTTTCACGGACCCCGTTTCCCGGACGGTTCAGGCCTCTAAGCTCGACCTGTGCCTCAAGTGCCTGAAACCGTCCCACGGGGGGGACGACTGCAAAGTGGTGTGCGCTGGTTGTGGTCTCGGCCATAACCAGCTGTTATGCCACAGCAAACGTCCCTACATCCCGAACAAGAGGCCGCGGAACTGAAGACGCCAGCCCCAGATGCCACTTTCGACGACCTACCTGCCGACCACTTCACCTGCACTCAATCACGCCATCGACGCCCGGACAGAGATCACCATTTTTGCTGTACATATGTATTTTGTCGTGTCGCGGGAGTATCATCGTGATCGATGATCCCCTAATTATTGTAAGCCACCCTCCCTCCGCAGGGGGCGTGGCCACAACCCCTACCTGGAGTAGGGGATTAGTGAGTGTAACATTGATACGCATTGGGAGTGCTCACAACCTCCCCTTCTCTATGCCAGTCATAAAATCATCTGAACCACCGTTGCCTATTCTTAATTCAGGGCGTCAAAACCCTGTGTGTTGTCATCCGGCTGTCCATATCTTGGACACTCTTGAAAGGGTCTCATCCCCTAGTCTTCAAGCGCCCACACACAGAACATGCTGTTTCAGAAGCAAAACGCGTGTTGTTACCAATCCTGTTTTAGGCTAACATCGGTAGAAACGCTGCTCACATAACAGAACTATTCCCTCACGGGTTCGAAAAGAGAGGAAAAGCAAATAACCTTGTGGGTAGATGATTATCCTCCATATTGGCTTTGCCCTAATTACCCACTTGAATACTGTATCCAGTTCCCTGACGAGCATTTTCCCCCTTTTTCTTTTGCTAAAAAATTGCGCAAGGAGATGATCGATATACGAGCGTTTAACCTCAGCATTCCTGACGTCGACCTAGACAGCCCCAATGTACCAGTAATTAAAGGTGCGAGAGAGGTGCGAGAGCCATCCGAGCGAGCGCTTACTGCCACCCTGCAGAGTGCAGAGATGACAGAGTTTTGCAGATCTCGTCCGAGACACGCCTCTCGTTGTCGCCTAGTGGGCGGCAAGCACTAGGCGACAATGGGGGGCGCTCCCGTACGAGATACCTCGACGGCAGCAGCATAGACGCAGGCGTTGCTGGCATCCTGCCAGCTCGTGTCGATGCATGCCAACCTGACCCTGGGAATGTGATACGTCCTCAGATGTTGCCACCATCGACAGGGTCATACTGAGTATAGCAAATTCAGCGTACTCCTACTAGTTCTACGGCTACCTTGGCAAAATAGTGTTATTAAAAAGTAGTGGAAATAACTCATTTAAGTGAGAGGAAGGGAAAAATAAGTCAAAAGTTAAATTTAGCAATCATGCAAATGGCTGTGCGCATATTTCATCACTTTATCTCTACGCAGAAATTCCAGAATTAAATCCAAACTTTGATTTTTCGAAAGGTTTAGAAAATATAAATGACCGTTTCGATGAACCAAACCTCTACAAAAGTAAAATAAAATCAGCAGCTTAGTCAAAGAGGTACTCTTTTCCTCATTCGATAGTCCTTCTTCATCCCTCAGTCAAGGATCAGATGCGTTTTTCGGTACGCAGTGTGTCGGAATAGCGGCCCACACAAATTTTGGCTTTCTTGATGTTTTGAAGCTTTTTCTTTTCCAAGAAATGTGTCATATTGGAACAAAGAGCATTCTAATTGTGTCAAGTCTGGGCTATATAGCGATCATATGCAGGACCTCTCATCCAAATCAGGAAATGAAAGCGACCTATGGATTGATTGGCAACATCAATTTCGGTTCAGTTGTCCACGTTTTAGGAAATTTTTAAAAAGTCACTTTACGTACGGATTTAGCGGAGTGGCAGAGCATACTACATTCTCTGTATGCATTATGCATTATCCCGAAAGTCCGGGATGTAAAAATTCGGTTGAAAATGTTAACATTTGAGGTTCATACCGATGTGTTTAATACAGGAAGGGCAGCAATACGTGTTTTAGTTCTGAAAGAGCACTGTTCTGCACTGCTCTTATACTAAAGTCAGGTACGAAATGAAGAAATGGAGACTTTTCAACTTCTCTAACAATAACTTCTACTTCTTTTCATTTATGTCTAACATCGGTAGAAATGCTGCTCACATATATGTAGAACTATTCCATCACGGGTTCGAAAAGAAAGAAAAAGCAAATAACTTTGTGGGTAGATGATTATCCTCCGTATTGGCTCTTCCCTAATTGCAAAGTTGAATACTGTACCCAATTCCCTGACGAGCATTTTCTCGCTTTTTTGCTAAAAAACCGCGCAAAGGAGATGATCGATATACGAGCGTTTAACCTCAATATTCCTGACGTCGACCTAGACACCTCTAATGTACCAGTAATTAAAGGTGCGAGAGCCATCCGAGCGAGCGCTTACTGCCACCCTGCAGAGTGCAGAGATGACAGAGTTTTGCAGATCTCGTCCGAGACACGCCTCCCGTTGTCGCCTAGTGCAACGCACCCACCCCAACCGTCTCACTCTGCGTCTATTCGCTTCTCGCACTATTTTCACAGCATGAGAGGGCGATCAGCTCTTAACAGGGCGACGATCTGCTCTGCTCGCATATGCGCGCTCTAGCAGTGACGTGACTGGCAGTGATCTGCTATCCTATAGCCCATGGATGTGAGCTGGCATGCAATCATCGCCTAAAGCTTGGTGGTGAGTTTTGGAGTTCATCTCACTGCCATGACACTTTACTACGGGCCCAAATGTCACGTAGCACTACTATTCAGAGGTATTTTGTTCACATATAGAGTGGGTGACAGCTTTTGACTCTTAATACGCTCGATTTTTCTGCAGGCTCAATCCTAGAGTACAGGAAGGCAAGGGGTAGCTTGCAAAAGAACTTTGCCGGTCTTAGGGCGCTACATTGGGGATGGAACTTCTTCTCCCTCCTGCTTGTCGCATGAGTGATTTTCCTTCAGAGCAACAGGAAGTCGGAGATTGCCACCCCTGTTGAGGAACAAGCGAGTAGATGCCAAAAATGAATTGAAAAGAGAGTCGGCCGCCGTTTTTGTGTTGCAAAACCGAGCATAATACCACTGGAACAATCCTAGTCTAGGATTTGTTGCCATAGCGCCTAGGGTCACAGTGGCTCATTCCTCAGAAAAATCGCAAATTAGTTTATTTTAAGAAATGCAAATGAAAAAATCCTGAAACTGATGACTCACCCTGATACATGAAAGGATACGCAGAGCCTCAGAAAAGTTGCAAGCACATAAGGGTTGTGGGCTATGCTTTGTTTTCTTGGGTTGTTGAGACTCTTTTCTATGCTTTTATTCTTTTTGTTAGCTGTCGGCTTTCAAAGCCTTCGTCAGACCTTATTATTCAGAACGAATACAACAACATCCGATGCAACAATCTAGTTAGCAACAATACCGTTCGGCAAGATGTTGAAGATGACTCCGAAAAAACGCAAACCTATACAGAAAATTCTCACTAAGAAGGATAGAGAAGAGCACGCTGCATAGAAGGACCTTACCACTTTCGTTTGCAGCAGTAAAGTGGGAGGTATCAGAATCAGAGCTCCTTAAAGGCAGCACTCACGGAAATTTTTGTGTTGAAGATTCCGCGGTATATCGGGGTTTTTAGGGACGATGAACTCATTGGTAACGATGACATAGCGTGAAGCACGCGAAAAACACAGAAAAAGATGGCGGTATTTCATGTGTGTCCACAGCGCGGACGAGTGTTCCGTGATGGGTCCCGGCACGGAACCCTGCAAATGGTACGAATTTCATAGACACGCCCCCGCTGAACCACATGCACATACCCTGTCAAAGGCGTTAGTTGGCGCGAGGGAACCCTAATGTCCAGAGCGGCATACGTGTCCACGGCAGTATCTTCGCAGGTAGGTGGCCATCCAAGGTGTTCAACTTACTGTTGCGATTGTCCAGCGGCTGGCTACATGGTAAGCGACTCATTTCAGAAGTGAAAATTTCCGTGAGTGCTGCCTTTAAATGGTCGAGGGATGATAATCAAGAGATTAATTCGTACGAAATTTTCTGTTTTATTGGTGCCCGAGATTGATAAAGTCCTTTATTCATTTCAGCCAACGTTTCGGCGTGATTCGCCTTTTTTCAGGGCCTGAAAGGATTACACAGTTCGTGGACTCCGCCAGACCAAGTGCATCAGCAGATCAAGCCAAAAGCCCAGCACGTTACGTTTCAATAAGCGAAAAGTCCGCAAAGCTATTTGCTCATTATCTCGAAGATCGTCTTTGGAAGAGGATCGTGAGCGGGTCTATGACGAATTCTGTAACCCTTTCAGGCCCTGAAGAAGGCGAATCATGCCGAAACGTTGGCTGAAGTGAATAAAGGACTTTATCAATCTCGGGCACAGTTAAAACAGAAAATTTCGTACGAATTAGTAACATGCCGAGATTTAATGACAGTCGTACATGGAGCCAAGAGATTAATTTTAATATTTCCCTTAACTCGTCCTTGTTGCTCATCTCCGCCTCATGTCTTGTGATTTCTCTAGCTTCCATTATTTTCCTCTCCAAAGTCCTAGTTAGATGTCGATGCAGCACACGGACCGTGAATATTGGTTGTTGCTTATTCGTCTGCCTTAGGGTCCGGTGTCGTGAAAGACTTTCCTTTGGGTAGGAAGCAGGCGTCTTCGCAGTGGTCTCACCGTCCCACCAATACATTTTTTCGCTACAACCACTGCATGTGATCATATACACAGTGCCTCTGAGCTCGCATATCTTCTCTTCAGAGCAACATTGGCAATTCATCTCATGGCATCTGGTTTCGTAAATGCGAGTGGAGGTGAGTAGGTCTTTTAGGGTCGGTGGTGGGCAGAACACAAGTCGAATAATTGAAGCTAGAGAAATCAGAGGACATGAGCCAAAGACTAACAACAAGGACGAATTAAGGGAAATATTAAGACTAATCTCTTGATTATCATTCCTCGATCACTTAAGGAGCTCTGATTCTGATACCTCCCACTCTACTGCTGCAAACGAAAGTGGTGAGGTCCTTCTATACAACGTATACGTTTATGTACCGTATTGATAGAGTCATCTTCAACGTCTTGCCGAACGGTATTGTTGCTAACTAGATTGTTGTATCGGATGTTGTTGTATTCGTTCTGAATATTAAGGTCTGACGAAGGTTTTAAAAGCCGAAAGCTAACAAAAAGAATAAAGGCATCGAAAAGAATCTTAACAACTCAAGAAAACAAAACTTCAAATGAGGCTCAGAGACAGAAACATATTAGAAAAGCTATGCTATCATATACATACTTTAGCACTTACGGGTACGGGTCGCTGAGAGTTTTACAAGGAGGAATTTCTTGAGAATTTCTTGTGGAATGTCTCAATAACTTTAAGACAACCTGATAGGTTGACGTCAGAAAAGAAATTCGTACCGAGTACAAGAGGTCATCTAAAGACGCTGCCCATCCTGTGTTGAAGAACTACTACATACTATTCCGTAGCAAGGCGGGCTCAGAAAGCGGGGGAGATGTGGGGGGGGGGGTGAGAGAAGAATGTGAACTCCGCCACTTTGGAAACTCGGACAGAGAATAAAATAACAAAAAATATCAAGTATTGTATTAGCTAATTAATGATAGCTATTTAGAAAATAAAAAACAAACAAGTAAAAATAGACTTGCACAGTGCTTTAACCTATTAGGTGTTAACATAGGTCCTTGCGCTTTTTTCAGTTGCGATTTTTTCCGATACCGTTGTCGATTTTACGCAAGGTACTCTACACCTTCTGAAAGCGCTTTTTCTGCTCTACAGTCCTATCATCATGCGGTTTAACACAATTTCGAATTACTTAATTTTCAGGCTTGAGAAGAAAAACGCCAATTGACGGAAAAACACCTTTTCCTCCATGTATACAGCAGGGACAAGAAAACGCCCGATACTGTTCGAACGTGTGGGCTCTGTGGAATATAAACGCGGGAGGAAGTCAGCAATGGAACTGTTGCACGGCCAGTTTGGCGATGCCGGCAAGGGTGGGGCCCGACGGATAACTAGATAGTTACGATTCGATCCTTTCAGCAGGATTACCTCAGTTGTTTGGTGGCTTCAAGAAGTATAATGTTAATCTAGATTATAACATCCTCCTGGGACAATTCCCTCCTGTTCATGGAAGAAATCTGTTCGGTCGAAGTGGCTGGTTTCATTGAGACCAAATATGTCTTCTTCGAGCTTGTAAAATCACTGATGACCAGTCATTTCAAGCAAAACGTCTCTTCCATACTTTGTAGAGGTCGCTTGCCTAGTTTTGATGGCCTTTCGTGCTTTAACTAAATGCCAGGATAGGTACTTGTCGGTTGCGCTGTTTTTCATTGGTTCATTGCTCCATCTCGCAGGCTTAAAATTCGAGCATACTGTCGTTTCAGAGAAAGCTCGTCACAACGCTCTTGTAGAGGAGGATTAGCGCTTCCGAACACGTACATAGGTAAACGATGTTAGCATTTGCTTCAGTATTTTTTCTATTAAATCTGAAGCTTATTTTCCTTGAATATCAGTCAGGGAGCTTGACTGCTTGTTACATGATGGAACTTATCAAAAAATTCACAAATCTGTCTTCCAACGAATTAACGGACTAACGCATCAACGCGTGACGGTCATTTTCGGATTAACGTAACGAATTAACGGACTAACGAAATCTGATATTTTCCTAACGCACAGCCCTAATACGAAGATGTTATCGTTGAATAGAAGCGTGAGATTTGAGGAATGAAAAACCAAATTGCTGATGTCATCACACGTTTAAGGACATGAATAGGTTTCCTGAGGAGCCAAAATTAATTAGGTTTCCTGAGGAGCCAAAATTAATCATGTAAGCGCATCCGGTCTAACAGCTGAATGCGGAGGTAGGGGAGGGGGACTGCGTCACCGAATTTTCGGATCTACTTTACAAAGCTTTTTTTCGGATGCACTTTCCTCCACCTATTTGTCATATTTTAGCTACACCTCATACAATACCGCCCATAGTTTTTGCGAAAAAATCGTGTGGCGACGGATTAATCGTTAACAAACCGTCGCAGTACTGTAACTCCTTTGAAAATGAAGCTTTTCTAAATCTGAGCACATTTTCGGATTGCTCATCGAAATTGGAATTGAAGATTATATAAAATTACTTGAACTTTGACTCCAAAACATTTGTTTTTTCAAAAATTCCAAAATTTTTCAAAATTCCAACAAACAGGTCGAAATCTGAAAAAACGTCAAAAACCGAGAAAATAATTGAGAAATGAGGCTTCTGAACACGATCATTGGATTTCGCCCAATTCTCGGTTTGTGCACCAACTCCACGAACTCATACCGGCAGAGGAATCGTGTGCAAACTCCCTTGACATCGATCGCATGGATGTGTCAACTGGTAATCGTAGAGATGTGCACATGCGCTCACTAACCCACTGCTGCTACGAATCTGGGATCGCTCACAGGAAAGAAGGAGGAAGAAAGCCTCCGAAATTTTTTTCGGGCCTCGGCGGTCGTACATGCTTTAGGTGTAACCTCCGTCGCGAACGCAGAAGGAGATCACTTTTTCTTCTGCGCCTCGTTTCTTGAAGCACTGCTGTCCTAGCGGACCCATTTTTGATAGCTGAACTAGCAGCTATACCTTGATCACCTTGATCACCTTGACTCCCGTTGATCTTCGGATGTACCGAGCGGGCGCCAGCAATCCTTCCATTTGTCCCTCTCGCGAGCCAGAGTTGTCCAGTGGATTCTGTCCATTCGAGGGACACGAAGAGCATTATATCTTTCCTTGAAGGACTTCGTGAAGAAGTCTGACCATCGGGTCGGTGGTCTTCCTGTCGTGCGCTTAACGTCCCGTGGAGTCCAGTCGCTGACGGCTCTTGTAAAGTAGGTATAGCTGCTTCTATCGAGCAGCTATACCTACTTTACAAAACTACCCTTTTTTCCAGCAAAGAGCTGTTTTTCCAACTTTAATTCAACGTCGACCTGAGGCTTATGGTCACTTTTAGGAACATCAGCTTCAGTGATGATATAGGTAAGATGTGATCTGCAAGAGAGGCCTTTCCTACACCATCTGATGTCTTGGAGAACTGCCCTTACACTGCGCGATTTTCGCTTATGAAGCTCTGTCCCACACTGAAAAAAAGATCATCGTCCTAAGGTGCCTAACTTTTGCGGCCCTCCAAGGTAACATAACTGAATTCTGCCTTCTCCTGTGCAGATGCGCTTCGTTGTGAACATGCTGTTCCTAGTGCTTGTAGTGTTCCGTCTGGACTTCCTCATTAGCACTCAGACAATTCCAGGGGCAACAATCTAGCAGACAGAGTCCCGAACGAGCGGGGGGCGACGCAAGAAACGAGCGAAGCCCCGTTCTCGCCCATGTCGCTCGCGCGTTTGGGCCGGAACGCCCTGGTATTGGCCCTCTTTAGGCCCCCAAATTCTGCTTGTTTAAACCACTCTAAGGCATCATTCGTCACTGGTATTAACCAATTGACTGTTCTGTTTCAGTGCAGTCAACTGGTTAACACCATTGACGAATGACACCTGAAACAACTAAACGATTATTTGACCAAATATATTTATTGAAAGCTGCTTCAATATAGTAGAATCATCCATTGGAAATTATGACTACATGACTACACATGCAACTAAAAATAAGTACATAATCGAAAAAGAGAAAAATTAGCAGCTAATCAATCACTTCAAGTAGGAAAGACACGATATTGCTTAAACAACGTGAGGGAAGATGGTCTGCACATGCAGCTAAAAAGGTAGATGATCCAAGGGTGAATATTATAATGAGAACCGCAGGCAGTGCCAGACTGAAGATGGAAACAGTTAATGAAGCTCGTAGTGAAGGAAAGCTCGACTGGGAATCGTACTTCATATTTTAAAGAACCCAAGAATTGCTTTGAAGCGAGAGATGAGGTAAGACATTCATATGTTAGAGCAAAATGAGGCAAGGTAGTCACGTTACTTAAAGATGTGTGAGTTTGAAATCGTCATAGTCAAAAACGCTTCTCCGTTTTGAAGATAGTGTCTGCACTAGTGTGCGGTTAGATTCATGAAGAAAAAAGCGGGCAGTAAGTAGGAAAAAAGACCTCGTCAAAACGGACCTTCCACTGGCTTCCGCTTCTTTCGTAGGAGGAAAAACAAGCGGATGTAGGCAAAATTTTGTTCTTTCTGGAGAAACTAAGCGATCACACAGGAAATCTTTTGTGAGTCTCTATCGTCGAAATGGCCAAAACGTTCGTTACCTGAAGTTATAGACCAAAGCGTCTGCGAAACATTTGTCATGACAAAAAGGGCATAACTCCTACAAACGATGCTATCATGAGGAGGAAAATGAGACAAGGAGATAAACAATATCGAAAGTAAGGAAAGTGCCGGGTACCGGTGGTGAAGTCAGTTATCCTCGAAGACGATGTCGTAGCTTGCATCGTAGTCTTCACCCACAGAAGCGACACGTTCGTGTTCTTCTTGACGTGATCGAAGGTCGCGTTTAGCGGGACGCTAAAAGGCAGTACTTTAGAGAAGGGCTATAGGGCTTACAGAAAAAGATTATACGTGCATTGTTCGGCAGCCAGTTCTGCATGTTGTCGTAGTATTCATACTCGTACGACGGAATGTGCTCACTGTAGCAGGCGGCGGGAATCCGAACAAAACTTTCATCAGTTTCTCCATCATGCCAATCTCTTCCGCAGAGATGCCAAAGTGATGAATGTAAGAAGCGTTATAAAGAATGTTCCCATTCCCTTGAGAAAACCAGCCTTTCGTTCCCGAATAAAATTAGGTCCCCTAAACATACTCATTTCGGGTGTGATTGAGGTTTCCATCTGCTCATTTATCACAAACCAGCATCATTGCAGTTACCGAGTAAGATTCTAATAATAGAAAATGTTAAGCGTAACTAACGCTCGAAGAATTTCTAACACTTCTTGTTGAACTCTTATAAAAGGTTGGTACCTTTACATATCTGTTGTCTGCCGGGTTCCACACTCAGATCTCACGAGCATGATCGTGATGACAGTCTATCTGGATGTTCCCTCATCATGCGTCTCTGCCTCATCCTATCTTCCATCAATACTGAACGAAGAAACCTTTGACTCGTTAAATTCTCGCTGATGTACTCAGGAACGTACTTCCGTAGCCGCGCAAACCGTGCTTGCTGATGTATTGTGGCATTTTACACCTAAAATAAAATTAGATAGATGGAAATGCATATATGAAACAAATTGTGCAACGACCGGACGGGGAAAATAATGCAAATTCTCAATTACACGAAATGAGCGAACATCACAACACACACATATCGGAATAAAAAAATGAAAAAGTGGAAATGAAGAAGAACTTCGAAATTGCATAATTTCGAAACTTCATCAATGACCGATTTGAGGTGTCTTTCGAGCCGTTACTTCAACAAAAAATCGCGCGGTCAGCCTCCATGCATGAGCGGTCACATGCAAGCGACTTAGCATGTTCCGTGCTGAACGGCGGATGTAGCGCATCAAACCGATTGTTGCCCTCTTAAGGACCGCTAACGAACGACACCCGCCATTAGCCCTCAACACACCCAACTTCCGTGCGCACTTGGCCCGCTGTGGACCCTCGGTCAAATCTTCGGCCGGAAAGCCTAGTGAAGCGAATCGAGCTTTGCCCCTAGAATTGTCTGAGCAGGTGAATTAGTCGCCCTCTGCGAAGATCACGGCTCTGTGTGCACCTAACTCTTCTACCCCGCATTTTTGCAACGAGTTCGTTTCTCGTGAATTTTCTCGAAAATTAGAACTGCGACATCCGCGTGGCATGTATATGGCTGGTGGCTTTACACGAATCTCGTATTCCCGCACATCTCACTACATTATCTCGGAAGAGATCCCTGGCATGGCAGACTGCGGTTGAGCAGGGTACTACAGAAAGCTGGGCAACGTTTTCACGCCTAAACAGAATATTCTCGAAAAAATTGTGGAAATTCAATAATAACGTCTAGAAAAAGATTATCTAGTCCAAAAATAGGAAAACAAATAGGAAAGTTCATCAACTCAAGGATCCGCCCAATGAGCAACATAGGCGTTTTCATCTCCAGTGAAGGCACTGTTGCACAAACCGATAGAGAGAAAGCAGGAATGTTGGACCGACGTGTTCGAACTATCTTTTAGTCAGTGCAATCGCACCCAAGTCCTTCAGTATTCTACGTCGTTCTCGAAAATGTGCGACTCTATATGGTTCCATGGCGATGATGTCTACAATCTAATCTCTAAATGTCCATCGTCCTACTCAGACACACCTGATCATATTCCCCTGGTATTTGTCAAGAACATCTTATTTGCAATCATGAGACCGCTAGAACATATCTTCAACCTCAGCTTCATGCGCTCAGAAGAACCATCAAGGTGGAAACTTTCGCTTGTAACTCCTATCCCGAAAAAAAACCTCCATACACATCCCCGACTAACTTTCGCCCAATGAGCATCACCTCAATTTTTGCAAGAACATTTGAGAAAATAGTCAAGAAGAAAATTGTAAGTCACCTTGAAGAACACTCTATTATTTCCGAATATCAGCACGGATTCCAGAAAAACAAGTCTACGGGTACAGCAATGCTACAAACATTGAATGATTGGGCAACCAACGCTGATGAGGGATATGGGACTGACGTAATCTATCTCGACTTTTGCAAGGCTTTTGACAAAGTTCCTCACGAGAAGCTCCTTCGAAAACTAGAAATCATTGGGATACATCCTCGCATCAATGCTTGGATCCGTGAATTCCTCACTGATCGCATTTTCCGTGTCCGTATAAACAATACCTTATCCGAACCTTGGCATGTTTGGAGTAGAGTACCACAAGGGGGAGTCTTATCCCCAATCCTCTTCAATATTTACACCTATGAGCTACCACTTCTTATACGTACAATGGATGTCAGGTGTTGCATGTTTGCCGATGACCTCAAAATTTATGATAAGGTTTCCGTTCACGATGTTCAAGCACCATTGCAAGAAGCGATCAACTTAGTATATACAGTGGAAGGCAATGGCGGTGGCCCATCTGCGGCCTCGAGAAGAACGCAGCGCAACCGCGCCGCCCGCGTCGTAAACAATGTTTTCTGCTGCTGTTATGCTATATCTAGAGCTTTTCTGCCCGATTTTGAGGATTCTTGACCAAATCGGGAAGAAAGCGAGTAGAAATAGCATTCCAGCAGCAGACGACAACGGTCCCTTCGCGCGCGGCGCGCTTGCGCTGCGTCCTTCTCGAGGCCGCAGATGGGCCACCGCCATTGCCGTCCACTGTATATAGATGGTCTATAGAATGGGATCTCCCATTATCTCAGGAAAAAACGAAAGTAATGCACATTGGAAGAACTGGGCACTACCATAAATACGTCATTGAAGGACACTTCATTGATGAAGTTACCCAGATTAATTATTTGGGTTTTTTGTTAACGAATGATCTTAACTTTGATCAACATTGTGAACAAGTTGCCACCAGAGCTATGAAAGCTACCTACAGACTATTCAAGGCATTAACAACAAGGGATAGTTCTGTTCTTCTCTGTGCCTTTAAAAGTTATATAAGACCCCTACTTGAATATGGAACTGTTATTTTCAATCCGTATAAACGTAAGACTATAGCAAAACTTGAAAAGGTTCAAAACAACTTTACCAGGAAGCTCTTGATAAGAAACACCAGCTTCAATTACAGAAATCTTATTTCGGCAGATGATAGGAATAAAAAATTCGGCCTACACTCCCTCTGTAAACGAAGAAGAAAGTTTGATCTAATAATGTTTTATAAATTGGTGCATGGACTATGTGGCCTTGATCCTGACGTATACTGCACATTCAAGCCATCAATTACGAGGGGCGACTCAGTGAAACTATACCTTCCTAGAACTAAAACTAAGTTCTGATCGCAATTCTTCATTAATAGAGCAGGTTCCGATTATTCAGCACTTAGCAGACTGAAGGAAATTCCTGGTAATATTCGATCATTCACTACAATTCTTGACAGCTATGTAAAATGATGACTACTTCTTACTAATTGCATGCATTTGTATTTGTAACTGTCTTTGTACTTATAGCATGAGATGTCTCATATAAACAAACAACAAACAATAAACAATAAACAATATGGGAACAGCCCTTCAACAGCAGAGCATCGTACTGCAAATTGGTCGGTGCAGTTATATTGCTGCAAAAAATAGGCGATCAAGAAAAAAGATTGTACGGTGATGCTTTATACCACAATCCTGGTTCTTCTTAAATTTGGACTTGTTATAACGTGGAATGTTGATGTGAGGTTACGAAACGAGGAGGTAATGCAGAAAAAGGGATAGCAATTTCAGATAAGAAATTTAGGGCAAAGAGCTTTTTCGCAATGGGGATGGAATTTGCGACAAAGTTTGACACAGTATTTAAGCCGGATCCTGTAGAGAATGATGGCTTCTGCGCGAGGCATTCGTCGACTTCCCAAAATAGTTCCAGATGCATAAAAGCTCTCGTTAGCATATTCAACCTCATCAATTATCATGACTTATAATAACGGGCTTACTTTGTGTGTCACGTGTGTGTGTGTGTGTGTAGAACGAAATTCGAGGGCGTGGCTTAGAGTGATGCCGACCACTCCACCGTTACATGAAGGGTGAGACGGGTCCACGCCTGTGATAAGGGTGCGCCGGCGCCCAAAGTGGGGGAGACGGGTCCACTGCTGTGATAAGGGTGCACCGGCGCCCAAAGTGGGGGGAGACGGGTCCACGGCTGTGATAAGGGTGCGCCGGCGCCCAATGAGGGGGGAGACGGGTCCACGGCTGTGATAACGGTGCGTCCGCGCCCAAAGTGGGGGGAGACGGGTCCACGGCTGTGATAAGGGTGCGCCGGCGCCCAAAGTGGGGGAGACGGGTCCACTGCTGTGATAAGGGTGCGCCGGCGCCCAAAGTGGGGGAGACGGGTCCACTGCTGTGATAAGGGTGCACCAGCGCCCAAAGTGGGGGAGACGGGTCCACTGCTGTGATAAGGGTGCGCCGGCGCCCAAAGTGAGGGAGACGGGTCCACTGCTGTGATAAGGGTGCACCGGTGCCCAAAGTGGGGGAGACGGGTCCACTGCTGTGATAAGGGTGCACCGGCGCCCAAAGTGGGGGGAGACGAGTCCACGGCTGTGATAACGGTGCGTCCGCGCCCAAAGTGGGGGGAGACGGGTCCACGGCTGTGATAAGGGTGCGCCGGCGCCCAAAGTGGGGGAGACGGGTCCACTGCTGTGATAAGGGTGCACCGGCGCCCAAAGTGGGGGGAGACGGGTCCACGGCTGTGATAAGGGTGCGTCCGGCGCCCAAAGTGGGGGGAGACGGGTCCATAACGGGTCCAAGGGTGCGCGGCGCCCAAAGTGGGGGAGACGGGTCCACGCTGTGATAAGGGTGCGGGCGCCCAAAGTGGGGGAGACGGGTCCACTGCTGTGATAAGGGTGCACCGGCGCCCAAAGTGGGGGAGACGGGTCCACTGCTGTGATAAGGGTGCGCCGGCGCCCAAAGTGGGGGAGACGGGTCCACTGCTGTGATAAGGGTGCGCCGGCGCCCAAAGTGGGGGGAGACGGGTCCACGCTGTGATAAGGGTGCGCCGGCGCCCAAAGTGGGGGGACGGGTCCCTGTGATAAGGGTGCACCGGCGCCCAAAGTGGGGGGAGACGGGTCCACTGCTGTGATAAGGGTGCACCGGCGCCCAAAGTGGGGGGAGACGGGTCCACGGCTGTGATAAGGGTGCGTCGGCGCCCAAAGTGGGGGAGACGGGTCCACTGCTGTGATAAGGGTGCACCGGCGCCCAAAGTGGGGGGAGACGGGTCCACTACTGTGATAAGGGTGCGTCGGCGCCCAAAGTGGGGGGAGACGAGTCCACTGCTGTGATAAGGGTGCGCCGGCGCCCAAAGTGGGGGGAGACGGGTCCACGGCTGTGATAAGGGTGCGCCGGCGCCCAAAGAGGGGGGAGACGGGTCCACTGCTGTGATAAGGGTGCACCGGCGCCCAAAGTGGGGGGAGACGGGTCCACGACTGAGATAAGGGTGCACCGGCGCCCAAAGTGGGGGGAGACGGGTCCACGGCTGTGATAACGGTGCGTCCGCGCCCAAGGTGGAGGGAGACGGGTCCACGGCTGTGATAACGGTGCGTCCGCGCCCAAAGTGGGGGAGACGGGTCCACGACTGAGATAAGGGTGCACCGGCGCCCAAAGTGGGGGGAGACGGGTCCACGGCTGTGATAACGGTGCGTCCGCGCCCAAGGTGGAGGGAGACGGGTCCACGGCTGTGATAACGGTGCGTCCGCGCCCAAGGTGGAGGGAGACGGGTCCACGGCTGTGATAACGGTGCGTCCGCGCCCAAAGTGGGGGAGACGGGTCCACTGCTGTGATAAGGGTGCACCGGCGCCCAAAGTGGGGGGAGACGGGTCCACTGCTGTGATAAGGGTGCACCGGCGCCCAAAGTGGGGGAGACGGGTCCACGGCTGTGATAACGGGTGCTGTGATAAGGGTGCCGGCGCCCAAAGTGGGGGAGACGGGTCCACTGCTGTGATAAGGGTGCACCGGCGCCCAAAGTGGGGGAGACGGGTCCACGGCTGTGATAAGGTGCGTCCGCGCCCAAAGTGGGGGAGACGGGTCCACGGCTGTGATAAGGGTGCACCGGCGCCCAAAGTGGGGGAGACGGGTCCACGGCTGTGATAAGGGTGCGTCCGGCGCCCAAAGTGGGGGGAGACGGGTCCACGGCTGTGATAAGGGTGCGCCGGCGCCCAAAGTGGGGGAGACGGGTCCACTGCTGTGATAAGGGTGCACCGGCGCCCAAAGTGGGGGAGACGGGTCCACGGCTGTGATAAGGGTGCACCGGCGCCCAAAGTGGGGGGAGACGGGTCCACGGCTGTGATAAGGGTGCGTCCGCGCCCAAAGTGGGGGAGACGGGTCCACGGCTGTGATAAGGGTGCACCGGCGCCCAAAGTGGGGGAGACGGGTCCACTGCTGTGATAAGGGTGCACCGGCGCCCAAAGTGGGGGAGACGGGTCCACTGCTGTGATAAGGGTGCACCGGCGCCCAAAGAGGGGGGAGACGGGTCCACGGCTGTGATAAGGGTGCGTCGGCGCCCAAAGTGGGGGAGGCGGATCCAGCGCTGTGATAAAGGTGTGCGGGGATCTAAAAGTGGGGAGACACCTGCAGTCGGGTACAACGGCGGGATAAGCTTGCGCCGGTGTTCACTACTGAGGAAATAACATGGGTTGGGTCCATCTTTGCTCGATCGGTTCGCCGGCGCTTAACATCGATCGCATAACACTAAATGTCAGAGCTAAGCAGTGGGTAGTGTGCAATCCGCGTGATTCCTTCCATCTCACATCCCCTTACGCGCTCTTCTTCTCACATTTGTTCACGAATCTACCGCACCCTCCACTTTTATATGTTCTAACTGACTCTTATCACTTGACCAGTTATAACTAACAAAGAATGATAGGCCATTTTCTGCGGTCATTCCAGGTTAAACCGGTTATATATAGTTACAAAAAGCTATTTCAGTTGAGCAAATGATAAAATTGCTTCGAGAAGGTTAATCCTTTTTGATAAGTGCATTTTTACATGAGAAAAAGCAATGGAAAGGGTGTGGGACACATTATAGCAAAAATGTGGAATAGCTGTGACTTTATTTGAATGAAGAAGGGATGAAGCCATGCGAGCGAAGCGAGGATTAGGAAAAGTCTGGAAGTCCGGCATCAGCCGGATGGCCAGACTGGTACAGCTATAACCACTACTATTGCTTTAGCTCACGAAAGCTAAGGTGATAAGATGTTCGTGAAAGCAGACAGTTCTTTGGGTGCCTTACTGCAGATCATATTTTACAATCGTCGTGATTACGTGTATAATCTGCTGCATATTACGAGAAAGCTGTGCAAAGCCAAAAAGTACGCATTTTGGATACCATTTGGTCTATCAACGAAATGGATTCTAACGATTTTTTTGTGTGTTTTCGTTAATTCGTTAATTCGTTACGTTAGGCCAAAAATGGCTGTTACGCGTTAATGCGTAAATTCGTTACGTTAGTAACGCACAGCCCTGCTTCGTATCCTTCAATTTAAACTCTGCAGGTCTGACGTGAGTGTAGTACGTGATGCGAGCCAATGACTGTAGATGGCAAATATAAGAAGTGCTGTTCTAGTCAAGATGTCACGAGATCGTGATTATGATTGAACAGATTGCTGACCACATCCACATGGTGCATGACGTCATTTCGTCCCTGTGTGTCGCCCAATGATGCACACAGTGCATCACGCGAAATTTGCTCTTCATTTCCTAAGGACGTGCCTCTGTGGTGCAAATGCTGAATTACCACGAAAATGCCCTCTGGCCACTGCACTATCCATGCAAAGATGTGCTCGGCCCGCAATATGTTAACATCTTCCTCTCAGAACTCGCTAACCACGGAATTCACGAACTTAGGTCGTACGATTTCATCATTCATGAAAGCCAGCTACTAAAACACAGGTGAAATTGGTCCCTCAGAGAATGGGACAAGAAAACAGCTTTTTGCACATACCATCATGGAGGATTTCAAAGTACTTCTGACAAACTTGATCACAGAGTCGAACTTTTGCAGATTGATGACCCGAATGAGAAATGCGCCAATCACAGTGGACTGGTTTCACCCCATTACCTCTTTCGATGGTACACACCCAAGTCTTTTTCCACTGTAGTGTTACGTTACTGCCCCATTTCGAACCCTTGTGAGTTCTTACAATTTTCACTAGGGAACAATGATAGGTTCTAGATATGGCACGCTACGTGAGCCGTATACAGTATCACTGCGCAAGCATCAATAACGACGCATTGATGATATCGTTATGAACGCTTTTTCGTTTCTGAAATAACACCTGTTCTCACACGTGTGAATATGAAAAATGTGAACGTTAAGTTACGTGTCGAGAAACCAGGCAGAGATGGATCACTACCATTTCTGAGCACCAAAGTTCAGATTTGGAATGGAACGAAGTCACAGGTATAAGAAACAATTATCAAGAAACATTATAGCGCATTCAACAAACACACGTTTTATTCACTTTCACTAAAGATGCATGTGCTAGCTTAATTCATAAGATCTGTGTATATGAGACGCTCCGGTTCAAAATGAGATAATTCTGTTGCTACCAAGTACACCAACATTTTGTAGTGGATAACCTTCCCCAATTGATAGGAATTTTCATGTCTAGAAGGGGGCCAACTTGGATGGAAACTGTCGCGAATCGCTGGCATCTCGATGTAATAATGCCTTGGACCAAACTACATAAACATTGAGCTTATTAGTCTTCTTGTTACAGTGGTGAAAAAGTCTGAAATAAATTTGCACAGTGGGTGCCTCTGCAAAAAGAGATCTCGGGTTAACGGATCAGGGGGTTTTGTCGGACTCTCAGAGTGCGTATTTCCTCTGACAGAGGCGATGACGGATCAGGATTATTGATTGGGAGCCCACCGTGTTCCGTCGGCTCGAAAGAATATCTATCCGATCGCTGCCGATCGGCTCTTTCAAAGAGCAAGTTATAAACAAGCTCCGCCCACGCCTGTCTGCAATTTTGGAATGGCCGCGTTCCCGACGGTAGAGAGGAGAGGAAAAACTGAATAGATTTCAAACAGATCTAACAGATTGACAATACGGATCCTCACTCTTGCACTAGGGGCAACCATTGCGCATACATCGTAAAGGCACGCAACTGGATCTAACGGTGAATGAACACTACTGAAAAAATCATTCATTTATAACCATCTTTTGCCACTCCTATGTGGCCATTTAGATCTCCCGCGAAAACGATTGTGTCTTCGTGTGGTACTTACGCGATCTTCTCGTCAAGCAACATCCAGATTCCATCTTTGACCTGGTCACAACAGCCTGACTATGGTGCGTACCCCGAGAAGTGGGGGCGTTGATTTGCGGTGATGATGACGACCTTCATGAGGCGGTCATCGAAATGCTGCACTCCGGCTATTGAGTCCCGGAAGCGTTGAGAGACGACTATGCGCACACCGTTCCTGATCTTTGGAGTGCCACGGTGGACTACTTCGAAGCCGTGACCTATGGCCTTCGACTTGTTACCAAAACACCTCGTTTCTTGCACACTGCACAAATCAATCCGACGACGCTCGAGTACTGCTTCGAGTTCACATGAGCCGCCTGTCAACGTGCCGACCTTCAAAGTCGCAATGCGCGTTTTGGCTACGTTGTGATCCTTGACGATTCGCTTCTTGCCCCCCGATGCCGCTCGCCGTTCAAGAAACATCGAGGACCCTCACATATTTTCACACTAACCGGGCTTCGAAAGTGCGCATCGACTCCCGTGGACGCCGTAGCTTTTATGGGAGAACCATTTGTTGTCACTGATCATATGGATGTGACGTGGTGTCCTCCTGAGCCGGCCTGTCACGACGGCCTGTCGCTCGAATACGGGAGGCGGCGGCGGCGGGATTCGAACTCGGGACACTGCGGGGATGCAGTGCTCTGAAGCAGCACCCTCTCTGATAACTGTGCAAGACGAACGCGGACCAAACGGCGTAATGGTTCGGGTAGAAACCCTAGCAGCAACAGTTGTCAGTTGCTGCCATCGTCCCCTCCATTGCTGCTCAATCTTTCGGCCCTTTAGCAGCAATTGCTGATGGACGGCAGCAATCAAGGGGAGAAGCAGCAAGTGGCAACCGTTGCTGCTAGGGTTTCTAAGAGAACCATTACGCCGTTCGGGCTGCGTTCATGCTGCACAGTTATCAGAGCTAGACCACTAGGCCATCTCTTACCTCAAACGTCATCATCGCAGTCAGTCGCCGCTATCAAACATTAGAATTCGAATCTGATGAGATCAAATTCGGACAGCGAAGCAAGAAATATGGATTTGTAAGAATTGTTTGTCTAGTGACGTTACTCCCTCACCATGTTTACTAAGCTAGCATAAAACTGCTGCTTTTGTTCGCGGATAATAATTTCACTGATACCTCTGCTGTTTTGGGTGTAGAAAGCTTGATGTTAAGAGCGATCCCTACAGATTCCACAAGCTCTGCCGCTTTGGTATTCCCCTAGATGTCGGCGGGTGCATAGATGACGATGGCTGTTAACGGAAAGACTTTCTCGTCTCTGTGACAACCTATACAGTATGGAGCACGACGCTAAAAAGTGGTTTCTATCTGAACAAAATATATAACCACTACATCTCTCGTCGGGTCCGTCCATGATTGGTCTCTGCTTTCGCGGTGTTGGGTCGCGCCTGTTTTTTCGTCTATGTGTCGGGCTTGCTGATAGACTTCTTCAATACGGATCTTGTTCTCTCACCGTAACGACTTCCTTGGAGCTTCAAGGCAGCACCCATCGAAATTCTCCAGTCCGATTTGAAGTCTAAGTGGTGATGCACACTGGCAGCGCATCATAAATGTTGAACGAACACACATGACTTACTGATGAAGAAATCTGAATCGCAATCGTAAACCCTGCCCCGTTGCTAGTGCTTATGTTGCGACGACGCGCCAGCTAACAAAGACTAGTCACATTCACTAGCGAGTGTGAGCGCGCCTGTGTAGAGGGACTTACGAATGTCTGTGGATTGGAGTGCGACACGACACACGGAAGAGGGCACCCCAATTTCGCGGATTTCTTGCAAGTTTTTCGCTATTTCATTGTTGGATATAAGTTCTAGAACCCTGAAAACAAATCAAGCAAAATCTCAGACCCGAATATCTGAGCGAGCTGTCTTTAACGATGCAGTCCGGGTAGAGGACAGTTGACGACTGGGTTCTCCAACACGTATTTGCTGGATTTTCTCTCCTACATTTGTTGGGTGTCTTTCTTGTGAAAGAGGCTTCTTGAAAATTTGATGCTAAGCTCCTTTGCGAACGTTGCTTGCCATAGCTCCAGATGCTGGTTCAAGCTACTTCTGTTTGAAAAGGGATGAGTCAACCTTTCCACAGATAGCTTTTGACCAGGCTTCAAAAGTTATTATCTGGGCGCCTTGAAGCCTTATTCAGATGGTATGTCTGGAGTGTGCGGATAATCCTGTGGGAATTTATTCCATGTTCTCCTGTCGTAAAACCTGGGCATCTTGTTAAGCCGTACACGTTGTTATAAATAGTTTTTATTGGCAGACGTTTCGACAACGCGCCGTTATCAAGGACTGAAAGTGGGTAAGTTTTTACGAAATCGCAATCTATACCATCAAACACTTCTTCCGAAAGGTGCATTCGACTCATCCCGAACAGCTAACGGCAAACATCCGACGCGGGAGACGAACTCACCAAATATGCCACCAAGAGGCGGAGAATGTATCCGCACCACAATACTAGACTGTCACCAGCGGATGAGTGAGCATTGCTCAGCTCGTGCTATCTGGGACAATCTTATAGCACGCATAATGGTAGGAACGGCATAAAGTCACTGGTAATCGATATGTGCTCGTTTCTGTTGTTCATTCTTGGATTCCGTGCTGAAATCCAGAATGCCTCGAGAGCTTTCCTTGCCGAGATTTCTGGCTCGTGAGCCAGAATTGTGCACGCTACTTCGTAATCGTTACCATTGCGGTCGTCGTGTCGGTGTTTTCCGAGTGGTTTAACCAAACTTTTCCGCCTTTTACTAGCCAGATGTTCATTTATTCGTACATGGAGCGGTCGACCGGTCTCACCGACATAGAAGGCATGACAGCTCAAGCATTCGATTTAGTAAACAACTCCTGTTTTAGTGCAATTCCCATTCCTACCGTATGGACAAATGACGCAATGATCCGTATTACATGTTCTGTTATAGAGTCTATTTCGGACCAACTGCCGTCCAACGTTGTCATTAGGGATGTTGACTAGAACAACATCATGCTGCAGTTGTGCCTGAGCTAGACATTTATTGATTGCGCTGCTTATCCTATCCGAGATGAAAGGGATGCATAGAGGAAGTTTTTTACAACAGTCATCCGCTTTGCTTGCGGCCTCTGCAATGTTGCTTTCCTCGTGAGACGTACCCGTTTTCGTGTGCTATCGCTGACGCCAACCTTGTGGATTCATGGCGTTCTGCCTCGCCGCTACATACTCCCGTTGCTGTTTTGAACATGTTCCTATGATAGCAAGACTTGTGGCCTTGGTAGAACACGCATTATGACTCTGGTTAAGGAGTGCCTCAACTGTAACTTTTTTAAATGGTGTGGGAGGTATTTCTCCTAGATTAGGGAGCTTGCAATGGGACAGAAGTTAGCACCTATCAGTGACAACTTCTGCCATACATTGTTCAGTGGAACTGGCCAAACACGAAACACCATTGGTTGAAATTTTGCAAAGCGATAGAGGTGGTGAACGTTACGCTTGTTGCCTTCGGAGAATCAATCATCCTCGAGAGGCCATAATTTCTGAGAAATTTAGAACGTGCCTGTAGACAAGGACATTGTGAACAATATTCAATCACAGCTTGTTTGCCGAGTGTCCTTGAGAGAAACCATAAATTTTAGGGGAAAAGGGTGAATGCTCTCGTACTCGTAAACAGAGAAATACATTCTCGCCGTTTTCTTCCATCCAACATAAGATTTATGTTGAATGATAACAAAAAACAGTCACAGGTGGTGTATCCATCGTTTATGCTCTACCAGCTCATCCAAACAATTTGCGAGGGAAAGGACGAACAATTTCGTTACCGCTACCGCGTATGTATTGTTGTCCTTCTCCACTGCTGACGGGGTTACAAAGGATCTCTTCCAGAAGACAGTAACCACTTCTTGAAATGACTTCAGTAGTTTCTACAGTTTACATTCATCTGCCTGCTTTCATCACGAGTGTTTTGTCTCTGGCACTGCTGTCTAACACGAACTCTGCTGTACGTAAACAATTGTCCCGACAAGCTACAAAATCTGCAGTCAGTCTACCAGTGATGAACGACGACAGGTATTGTATAAACTTCACGATATTTTAAGCGACAAGACGCCAGAAGCTATATTTCTGTTCCGAACGTTCATCTGCAAGCTCCCCCTTTTTCGAACGAAATAGTTGAGGCAGAAAGGCGCACAGTTGAGGCAGAAAAACGCACAGGTTCCGTTGCTATAATTCAAGCTTCCTAGGCAGATTCGACTTTGCCGGGGCCCAAACTAAATATTTTATTTCGAATATACTTAATAAGTTGGACGTGAAAACTCGCATGACAGGAATCTTCAGAACGGGCGAGACAGTTGACGGTGAACCATTGCTCATTAAATGCGTTTCCTCTTCACGTCCCTCCTGCCTAGTTATGCTCTCTGAACCACATCGAGTTCATGGCATACCAAAATATAAAAATGTGTTCTCAAGAAACTCGATGAGAAGCCAAAAAAACTTTGAGATAGGATTACGGCAAAAAGCGCGTGAGATGAACATCAACGAGGGCAGAGGTGAACGTATCTATGTGGTTTATAGGAAAGAAGTGGTGAGAGCGTTTGACATCTCTGTGCGTAGTGCTGTTGCTTTAAAAAAATGTGAAAGAAGATAGACTTTGGCTAAATCCTTCCAGAAGCAAGTTTTCCCATCTTCACCAATTTATGTCTCCGCAGAAACCTAAATTAGTGTTGTTTGCAGAATCATGGCTACAGTCAAAGATCTCTGATTGTGGGTTATGTGGTAATTTTTCCGTATAAAGTAAAGGGAAAAGATCGCCCGGGCCAAAAAAAGAGGAGAAGTATGCATTCAGGCTCAGAACCAGATAAGTTTAAATGTGGTAATCTCTCGTCAGAAAATCTATTACATGGGGTGGTAGAAATTTGGTCGAAAGTGGGAATTAATAGAGAACTTTAAGCGGCATCTGAGTCCGACTTAACATTTCTGATTTAGAGGAAATTAGGAGATAATCGTCACATATCACACGAAACCTCATGTTCAAAACACTTTCTTTGATGGGGACCTGATTACTCCGCTGTTGTCCTATAATCTGGCATCATAAACGCTGCAGCACAGAGCGTACGTTTTGCTTGCTGAACGATGTTCACCACTAACTACAGCTGCTGTATGGAACAATGCAAAAGCCCACTTCATCGAAGGAATCAAAAGTTCACCGATAAAATTAATTCACTTGAATCCCTGAGAACATATACTTCCGATATCGATTGCGGATTTCTGGAAAATGTGTACTTTGCAAGCGTTTCGCTCTTTATCCATTCGATTCCTTGCTGAGCTTACCAAAAGATACTCATTAAGTACAGTGAACCGGTTCTCCAAGGATTGCTTGTGTTCGGGCCTCACAAAAGGTCGTGACTACTCTCTCCTCTTAGCAGTTGCAAGGAACGACTAAAACCGTGCATGAAGCCAACCATTGCAAGGATTGATCGCACCCTATCTACTCCATACATTCTATAACACTAAATTAATCCAAGTTGAGGTTCCTGATCTTTCCAATTAACAGCAGTATGAAAAGCCAACAGCCAAAACATTGTTTGAGGATTCAAGCTTTGAGCTGTGTATATTAATGACTAAACGAAGGATAATTCACCGCTCAACTCTTAGTTTGAGATAGGCATAACAATAGTTGCCTGAATCCTATGTACAAAGCGTCCGAAAAACTATTTGCAAAACCTTCGTATTGGAGAGGTCTTGATTCAAAGACCGAATTGCTCTGATCGAGCCACTTAACCACTAAACCACCCAGTACACGGCATGTTTTTTCTTCGCATGTGTGAGGATAGCCGATCACTGAGCCATCCGCAATGAATGGAAATGACATCAGAAATGATCAGAGTTGTTTAGTTTTTCCGAAGTGTTAATGTTTAGGTTCGTTACCGAGGCTATAAAAGAGCCTTAGAGTGAGGTTACAAGCAATTAGTCGTCTGTTGGTTCTACTGCCTGCACGGCAGTATATTCGCCACTCCATCTATTGTATCCACCTCACCTACTATATATCTCGTCGACTCTCCAGCTGTTCGACTGTCCACATCGTCGCCTATCACACACGTATCATAGCCATCCAGAAGCCTACTCAGAAGGCTCACGGTCATTGTCACCTACGCCAGAGCTAGTGGAACTGGCGACTACTTGTACATAGAATAAAGTTTGTGTGTTGTTACTGACTTGTTAGCAGAAAGAACCAGTGGCAGGACACCACCAGGCCTAACTCATGCACACAAATCAAAGGATTTTTCTCTCATCATAGGTCAAAAATTCACTGGCTTTATAGTTCAAGCCACTACTTGGAATTAGCCGGTGTGGCTGAAGCCGCCCTTTATGCAGAAAGCACTTGAATAATTGTTCGCAAAGCTCTGATATTTGAAGGAATTGAACTAGCGACCGATTCCACAATGAACAAGCCTCTTGATCAATACATCATCCTCTTTCCTATACATGCTGAGAGACATGTGATCAATGATTTTCTGACAAGAATGTATTGTCGGTAATGATCTTCTTTGCACCTACTCTAGCTCCTCCTGAATGAAAAGGGACGTCAACCACTAGGCGAAATATGATTGTGCTGACCGACTTCCATAAGCCCTGGTATCATCTGTGGGGCTCTGGGCTGTAGGAAGTCTGGCACGACTCCTCGGCGTCAGTACAGGCAGATGGGTTCTGGACGCGTACCTTCCACCTGTATTGTAGCACATTGGGGTTTGCATCTTGCCTAACAGAGTAACTCGTTCACTCTCCAAATACCACTCGAGCGCACAGATGAACACCAAGACCTTTTTTTCGAGCTCCAATCCATAGTTTGGAGCATTCAGTATCTCGGAATTAAGCACTGAGATCTATGGAAACAAATCATTCTGTAGATATGTAGAAATGGTCTCAATTAGAAGCCATTTGAAAATGAAAAGCTTTAGAAAGTTTCATCGCAGCTTGGTTAGATGTTTAATTTAAGGTCGGTTTATCAAAAGAAAGGTAGTGAAGGCGCAAAACCATTGAGGTGTGTTGCAACTGGAGACAGTAGCATTTTACCGTCCTTCTCGTTGGACATTCAGAAAATTTTCATGATTGATTCTTGATTGATTCTTTTCACAAGTCGATGAAACTCTTTCCGAGTTTCAATACCTAGGTCGGCGTGTTCAATATCGCCAAACTTAGCATTCGAGATCCATTCAAGATTCTTTACGAATCTATTAGAAATGATCCCGATCGCAGACTCTGGTTTCAAATAGTTCTAATACGTCTTGATTAAATATCTAACAATAAGCTGATAGTCTGAGGAAATATTTTTATCATAAGCCCTATTTTGGAGAACCTCAGCTAAACATTTGTTTTTCATAGCCTGACTTAAATCGTAGCTTAAATTCGGTGGAAATGATTGGCTGCGCTTGTAGTTACACCATTCTCCTCAGTGATCCCCCACCGTTACAACGCCTAGGGACCAGGGATGTGCGGAAGTAAAATTTTAAATCCCGTAAAACGTAAAACGGAAGGCCGAAAATGGGCGGAAAACGGAAAGCGTAAAACGGAAAACGGAAAATTTTGCCCAAGCATAGGTTTGTGACCAAAAGTCCTCCTCAACATTGGATTTCCTAAGTATCTTCTTGATGAGCATAAGTGGTGACTCTTTTAAGTAATTAGGTAACTTCAAGTCTGCTGATGGTACTTCAAACGCCTAGAATATAGGGAGATCGAGGAGTATCTAGTATCTGTCCTTCACCTAGTTACGAGAGATTATCAGAATTATACAATCAATGAGCATATTTCTCGCTGAACTTACTACGACGATAAACTGTAAAGTGTGAAAAGTGCGACTTCTTTGCTCTACTTTATAGCAGACCTATTCTGCAAAAATTCAGACAAAAAGGTAACTACGGTAACTAATACATCTGCAATCTGGGGAGGATCACGTTATTCACAGAGGATTCCTTAGGGCGAGTCAGCGAGGGAGGAAGGAGGAGAAGAACAGTGTGTGGCGAATGTGAAGCACAAGCACCCTAAATATCACGCAGAACATTAGGCGCCAACGGCGCCAGTGTGGAGCTGAGGATCATCGTCTGACTAAAACGGTGACAATTGTGATGTAGCCTTATGCTTTTGTCAAGTAGAAAGAAAACCTACATCATGCGTTGCTTCGCAGGAAAGCTTGATGCTCTTACCATGGCACGTCACAGTTTCACGAAAATTTAATGTAACCCCACATTTCTGTGGAACATTGCTTTTTTTGAGAATTTTGAGGAGAGCACTTGTATAGCATATTTGGAGCAATGGTGGTGGCCATAAAAGTCAAACGAAATAGTTCGAATTCCATAAATGGCATTTGACGTCAATTTTGGCGCCATTGTTGTGAACTCATATACATACTTTGGGCATCGAAACACGTGAACCCTCTTCAGGATAGGGAAATACCCCGAAAACAAATACCTCGTCTCCCTCCATAATTTTCCGGGATTTTCCGTTTTCCGGGCTAAAAACCCGTAAAACGTAAAACGTAAAACGGAAGGCCAAAAATGGGCGGAAAACGGAAAGCGTAAAACGGAAAACGGAAAATTCCGCACACCCCTGCTAGGGACACGTCGTGTTGTTCCCTCAAGTTCCTCAGGAGAAATTTGCCACCTCTCAAAAAGCAGAGGTCAACTAAACGCAATCATGGACGATGCAGGCTTTGTCGCGGGTGGAGCAGGATTACTTGCTGAGGGTGCCAATGGAGCAGGAAAACCTGCTCTGAGCGGGTATGAGGCAGGGGATATGCAGGTTAACCTGCACCCTGTTTTTTTCTCTCCATTGCCATGTGGCACCCGAAGTGTACATAATGAGTTTTACATTCGAAAGTATTCTTCGAATGTTCGAATATTCGAATTTTCGAATTTTTTGGACCCACAAAATTTTCGATTATTCGAATTTTCGAGTTTCTAGCTATCTGGAGTTTTCGGATGTCCGGATTTTCGAATTTTTGCGGACCACCGAATTTTCGAATACTCGAACTTTCGAATGCTCGAATGTTCGAATATTTATTCGAATAACATTTCACTTGGTAAAAACGTTTTCTATCCGTGCATGTGGACGAACAGTGCGATACGTTTCCCAATCACAACGAGCATGAAACTTTTCAGGTAATAAGTTTCATTTACCGTTTTGGAATTTCTCATAACTTCCTTATGAATGGTAGCTTGTGTTGCTGTGGAGTTGATCCCTTATCGGTTTTAGAATTGTAGCTGGTTGTAGTGAATTCTGGGGCAGCTCGTTCAGTGGATACAGGTTACAAAACATGCACCGGCGAAGCTGTGCTCCAGAACCCCCGAACAGCACATACCAGGCGTGTGCCTCGCCGCTGTTGGTAGCTTCGAGACTTGCGTCAGAATGCTATTGTCCGCCTGCCAAAGAACGCGACTGCACAATTGCCGTGGAGGCCCTTGCTACCAACCCATATCATTACGACGCTTGTGACATGACTAGATCCCAAATACTATGCACAACCGACAGCAAACGACACATGTGATATTGCAGAAGAGCTGCCACCTCATCTGCAAGCGCTGATAATACGCACATGTAAGATAGTACTATTCATTTTTGGCGAAGGGGACAGAGCAAAACGTGCTCGTGCGATGAGCGTAGGGCCATTGCGCGCAGCGATCTGGGACTCTTCGAAGATGTTACAAATAGAGTTCCACGAAGTCGCGACACTGGTTAAAATTCTTAGGCTTAGGAATGCCTGCCTCTTTTGAGATCTGAAACGATTATTAAAGGATCGTGAAGTGATGGAACCCTTGGTCCGTGAAAAGGCTTTCTCTTCAATATCCCTGTGTTGTAGTTCAACAAAACCAGCTATGGTAGTGAGTGCAGAGGTATTGACGCGTTAGGCACAGTGGTTCAGTTACCTTGATCATGAATGAACTTTCAGCTTCAAAAAAAAAAGCGTCAGCGATACCAAAAAAAAACACTACGTGTTACCCGTTCCTCATTATTAGTTTTGTTTAACCACTCCAACTGCATGCTTGTACTTTGAATGTCAAAACCAGCAGGGTTTCTATAACAAGATGTAAGAGTATGTTTGGGCAGAAAGGATAATCAGAGGGTCTTAAAATTTTGTACAAACTTTGGATCTGATAACTAACGGTTATGTACTTAGAAAGAGTTTCAACGAAGCAGTAGTTGGAAATCTGCTGAATATAGGGAAGAATGCTGTGTAAAAGTTATTATTACAGTTTGCAGCTCACTTACATAGTTCTGGAGGTAAGATGTGAGTAATCAGAAGTTTAGGTAAAACTGCTGGTTTTTCAAGGCGTTGATCATCATCGCTAACATCGTATAATTCGCAAATTTGCAGTTTCAAAGCTTTCACGTGCGGTTGGCGGCTTTCAAATGCGAACAAAGATATGCGCAGGTTTTTGGGAAAATTGAGATTGAAATCAGAAAATGAACTGAGGTTTCAACTGAGCGGTTCTTCAGCGAGAAAGTGGGACTCAAGCATAGTCTGTTCCACGGGAGAAGATAGTTGGGAGAACGTCGCACAGAAGAAGAGGGCGGGAAAGTGCGCAGAGATTGGAGAGGGTGCACAGAAAAACAGACACTATGCTCGAATACTCAACTGTCAACGCACTATAGCAGTTGCGGAGCAAAACACCTCTAAATATTCAAATTTTCTGCCTAAAATATTCGAAATTTCGAACACTGCGGGGCCGCCAAAGCTTCGAATATTTGAATTTTCGAATTTTTCGTCCCCCCCCCCAAATTTTCGAATATTCGAACTTTCGGATTTTTCGGGACCTCCGAATTTTCAAATATTCGGGCTTTCGAATATTCGGACATTCGAATAAATATTCGAATTTTATTCGATTCGGTCAAAACTCTAGTATGTAAGACGGCAGACGGCTGTGAAAGCTTAGTCTAGTCTCCGCTGTGGCGGAGACTAGACGTGCCCTACGGGACTTGTCCGGCCAACTGCGGCCCCGTTGAAACTGTAGCCCAGTGCACCATTTGGCCATACAAGATGCGTGGGATGCGGTCGCGTGCCAACGCCGCATGGACGGGAAAATCCGCCTCGCCGCAGATGTCTTGCTCGTCGAGCGCTGGTGCAGGAAGCACGCACATGCCCGGCGAACTCATTTTTGAACTATTTTAGTAGTAACCGATTGCAATAGAACATGACCTGCCTTAATCCTGCTATCCCCGTTGCAGGATCACAGCAGGTCAAATGCAGGATAAGGCGCGCCTAATGGCGGAATAGGCGCGCCAACTCCTCCCACTTTCGCGTTTGTCCCGCAAGTGTCATGCTGCGAGAAACGCTGCGGACCGGCGCTCCAAACGCCCAAGTGTCATGCTGCGAGAAACGCTGCGGATCGGCGCTCCAAACGCCGAATGTCTGAGTATTTGGCTGCCATAAAAATGACTTTAATCAAATAAACACGAAAAAATTACAGACAGTACAAGAAAAACTAAATTGTGATTTGCTTCGCCTCTACCTAGTGTGGACCATCCAGATTTCTACAAAAAGTTCTTTGAGTGGTTCTTTCAATAAAACACCCTAAAATATGAATACATTCACGTCGTTGTTATCATCTGTCGGCGAAATCGCCAGCGAAACCTGCATCGAAATGGATGAAAGACACCAAATTGCTATGGCCTTAAATCGTAAATCGTAAATCATAATTACATCCCTGCTTAAACACCCAAATATTCGGGCTATTTTTGGAACGTTTTTCCCAATTAAATGGCATAATGCTTTTCTCTACCACACAGGCATGGACGATGTTAGAAGCCGTTTCACTAGAATTGTTCGAGAGATTAACGATGTATATGTCGCTCTCCAAAGGGTAAGACCATCATCTCCTCTCCCACGAATATTGGCAACCTTTCCAACTAGGAAGAGAATTTTTTAAACTACTCCCAGCTCTGCGAATTCCGATACTTACTTAAATGTCTGTAAGAAATCTGACTACCACATTCTTAGCCTACAAGACTAGACGTTTTACTTCCACGAAAAATATGAAAGATTTATTTCTACACCGAAGACAGAAGACAAAATATAGTCCGGAACAATCTATTCGGAATAGCAAAGATGGCAAAAACCTTGCATCTGAATATTAACAAAAAGATAGAGCTTTCGCAAGTTTCTTGTGCCAGCACCTTTGTAAAAAGAGATGTCAGCCGCCTCAAACCCACTAGTTTGACCAACGATAGCTTTGAAATACCAACAATCATCCTTACTGTTGTTTTCAAGTAATTGCACACCCTTGCTGCCTCCCATCTGTAACCTCTGATACCTACCTGAAGTAGTTTACTATTTTGTTTTTTACGTTTGCTAAGCAACTTGCAGCACTCCTTGCAGTAGTCTTCAATATTTCTTCGTTGCTTCGACAAGTAGCACGTGCTTGAAAAGGATCCATGATGATACCTATTCCAAAATCATCGCCCATTACCATCCTTCCTTCTTTATCAAAACCCTAGAAAAAAGAATAATCAAAGAGCATTTAATAGACTGGTCATCCAAAATCAACTGCACCACGTCCGAACAACAAGAGTTTCAGCCGGGCCAGCATCAAGCGTGGTCTTGGTAGAAATTCGACCCCGAAGCGACCTCCCCCCCTTGTAGACGGGAATAATGCGACCCCCTTCAGAACATTTAATTTTTTTCTGCGTTTTCAATTATTGTAATTCAAAAACTTTCAAAATATCTGAAGATATTTTTTGAATTCAATCAATTCTTAAAATTAATTTTTCACTTTTCAATTTTTAACTTTTCTTCCTGAATTTCAAGTTTTGTCCATGAAACAGCCAGTCAGTTGTCGTATCTAAGTAGCACACTTATTTCAAGCAACTGGACTGAGGCAGCGGTCGTATTCATGTTCAAACATGTTCAGAGTTCGATCCCGGCCGGGGACGTTTTTTTTTTGCAAAATGGAAAAATGCATGTGCACCAGTCGGACGTAAAGTATCTATTGTGCATGAACAAAAATAAATTGTTAGGATCTTTTTTTTTTGAGCTGTGAAAATCGCGCGTTAGTGGTGTTCTTTCAATCAAAATTAGGATCGTACACGTGAAGATGTATGGTTGCTTGTCACGAATTTAAAAAGGGTTGGCATGTGACCTGGGGAGAATGGCTTACGTCATTCAGCTATCCGGAAGATTTGCGCTTCTTGGTGCATATATTTTTACTTTGAAAGAATTAGATCATCACGGTTACATAAATTCGGGTGGAAATTCGTTGGTAAAAAGATGAGAAAAGTGCCATTTTTACCGACAGTTTGCCACCGGTTTACCAACGAGGTAAAACTCGTCCCAGGTTACTTTGAAAGCAGAAATTTTACAGGAGTATGCTTCACTTCCTCTTTCAGAATCATATTCAAGGTTTTGTCAGGTTATCTGATTTTTGGCTTTTTTTCAGTTCAAAAATGTGTTATTAATCGGAGGCGAATATCTTCACACTCACTTTGTGTGAAGGAACAGCTTTAACGTATTACAGTAGAAGACGATTTGCTCTTTCTTATACATAGGGTCGTTCTTTACACTACCTTCTAATCTTGTCATTCATTGAGTGTTTACATACCTCAAATTTAACAAATTTTGCGGTTATGTCGCATGTGGTCTTATCGCTACAAAAAATTTCCAGTGAATGAGAAGCCGTGGGATTTTGCACCGTTATAAGGTTGGTTCTCAAAAACCGTCTCCATAGCTTCGCAGCACCATGAGATCTTCAGAGATCCTAGGACACCATCCACGGAGTTACATTTTGAGCTGCATATTTAATAAATCTCCCAGAACTACAGTCGGTTCAGAACAGACTCGGTATGGGTGAATTCCCTCATGGAGAGCGTAAAGCCGCTTTTGACAATTTGCGCACATTCTAGCTTGTTGGTCCCAGTGGTTTTTTGCTACTTGACATGTTAAAACGACCCCGGAAATTATGGTGAAGTACGTGGCTGGAAAGCAGCGAGAAAGATGGAGAGGGTGCGATACCGAGTCCGTGGTGAATGGCCTGTAGATGAGGGCAATTTATATGTACTAGGGTGCATGCGTCAGACGCACGCATACGGTTGCGAAGGATTTTCAATGAAGACCAGTCAATGCGACATTATACATTGGTATTCGAATTTCTTCTTTCAAATTTTCGAACATTCGAATAATTGAATATTTTGATTTTTCGTATAATTCGAATATTCGAATAGTCGAATACTTCAACTTTTCGGATATTGCCTGGAGCGTGGGTGGATTTCGTGTGCTGCCCAGGCCCCAGCACGAGCCTTCCGTAGGGTCGGAACAAAAACGAAGCCTGCTTTGAAAAACCCAAATTTAACGAAGTCCCCCTTGGATAACGAGACATTGAGGAGAATTCAAATTGACGCGTTTTTCACGGATATCTAAGGATACTAGTATAAAGTTCTCTCAAAATACGTCGAGAAGCGCATAAAAGTGTGCAGGACAAAAACGACGTTAGTTATAGGAAATGTTTCTAAAGAAAAAAGTACAGAAACCAATACAGAGTTCACAGAAAACTTCCATAAAAGTTGGTGGTAATAAATCTAGGAGGGAGAATTGAGAATTCTGAATTCCTCTACAAGCAATGCCACCACTGATGACATACAGGAAGCTCCAAATGTCCGCAGTCAGAGGGACGTGGCCACGACGCGGCTTTAAACAGAGACACAGGCGCTCTGCATGCTGCCACTGGTTGTCTGCAGAGTCAGAGAAACCAGAGGCAGCATAGAGAGCGCCTGTGTCTGATCAAGGAGCCGCGCCGTGGCCACGCCCTCTTGACTGCGGACATTTGGAGCCTCCTGTAAGTGGGAGGCAGCTTAAATAGAAAAACAGCTTTTGAATGAATAGCAAGGAAGAACACGACATAATACATCGAAGATCCACTGGAAGACGTGCAGAAACACGCTGGGCTGATTTGAATGGGGCTGCTGCACTGATTTGAATGCAAATGAAACGCGAGCTGTCTTATTGTCCGTCGGCGCATCGCAGGGTATAAAAAAGTTTACCTTTTTTGGGCTATATCTCTGCTAAAAGGATATGATATGGGACATACTAAGGTGCGTATGAAAGCACGAGATTAGTGGTGTAGGTGTATGAAAAATCCACTAAAACTATTGTGCCTGAATAGAAAATCTATGCTTCTGAAGTGCCACGAAAGGCTCAGCCCTTCGTGGCTGCGGGTCCAGCCCTTCGCACGAAGGGCTGGACCACTTAATGAGCATACAATTTTTTCATTCACATAGGTTTGGGGAACCATTTCAAACACTTATTGTGCACGCTGAGACACATTTTTGCCCAAAATTTGGAGTGAATCCGTGAAGTCTGGACTTAGTTACCTAACACAGCTTTTTTACTTTGCAAATGTTTGGAATGTCTTTTCCAAGAACTCCAAGTATTCCCTTTGTTCTTATTTCACCGAAGATTCCAAATCAATCCGTGCAGTTTCAGCAGCGCAGCAGTGCCTCGTTTCCTCCGGATAGTGGGAACCTATGAATGATCTGCTCCAATCGAACTTTTTCGTCCTCACTCGCCGTTATTGCGCAGCTGGAAGTACCAGGAGTCGTTTCCTCGAGCTTTTTTCCTCCTCGCTTTATCAACGCATTGCACATCTTGGGACCCACAAAAACCCAATTTTTTTCGGGGCTCAGATTCGGACCCTGTACGGAGCCCCCTTTGATTTTTGCCCTCTTCACGAAGCCCAGCTTGCCTCCGGGACAGCCGTGCTGGGGCCTGGTGCTGCCTCGCCAGCGCCGCGTCGGTCCTGCGGCGCTCCAGGCTGCGGAAGTAGTGATCGTGATTGACGCTCCCTTTTTACGCGACATGCACATCCTCAATGAAAAGAAGGTGGTACTGCCGCGAGGTCGTTATCGCGTGCGTTTGAGCTGCGTCAGCGAAGCGACTTGCCCTGTCCTTCATCATACAGACGCACGCATATAGTAAAAATTGCCTTACAGACACTGAAGATATCGAAAAAAAACCCTTTCTCTTCATGATAATGCTGACACCCTGCGGATAAAACGTGGAAGTTGTGTGAGGAGCGATTCCACGGTAGATACCGCGGAACGTTTTGAGAATGACTTTGTCACGGAACGAGTTCAAATTTACTGGATCTCATCAATTCAGTCTTCATGATTTACGATTTACGGCGGTCTTGAAGAATTTACCATTTGCGGAAACCAAATTTTTTTGTTCCGCACATACCTGATGTGCACCTAACGATGCTCCATGGATATGCAGGTGCTACGCAGCTTCTGCTGACACCCACTCGCACTCACAAGGAAGCAATTGACTACTGAACGTTTGCAGCACTTCCGTAACCAGTAAAGATCAACAACATCAAAGATTTCAATAAATGAAAGCAGTGAAAGCAGGATGTCCTCGAAGCTCTTAAAATTACGGGTTCGAAATCATGGATAGCGTATGGTCTGTTAGCCCAAAGGTGGCACCTAAGGTGACTTTGTCTGCAACTACGACTTTGTCCGCAGAATGCGTCTTGGAGGAGATTTTACTAAATGGCAGCAGGGTAACATCAGAGTGGAAGGAATCACACAACATACGTATCAAAAAAGTGTAAAAATTTGATTATTTGGCCGACTTCGGGACGAGGTCGTAATTGCCGACAAAGTCGACCCAGGTGCCACCTCTGCCCTACCAGACTGTATGTAGAAATGGTTATGTCGTAACTATTCAAAAATTACATCATGTGATGAAGTGGACGTGGATTTTGTGACTTCACCCCCCTTCATCCAGAAACTGTGGTTGTCAACAGAAGCACCGCACCACCTACATATCCGATGAGCATCATATGCAACGCCGCTTTTCCGACGGGACCCAAAGGCTACGCCGCCGTGCCACCTACCACGCAAAAGTTTTGGTACCATCGATAGTCTTACCAGCAATTTTCGACGAAAGCCACTGCCTACAAACTGCGCCATCCGTTTCCACCCTAAGGACAAGCACCTATCCTCAGGATGGAGTGAAGCGAAAACAACATGTTAGCCCGAAAAATGTGCAGACAAACACACGGCCCATCCTTCATATCGCCAAAACGCTGACCCAGACAAACTTTCGGAACTTCCGCTGAGCTTGCCGATTTTCGGAGCTTCCGCGGAGCCTGATTTACTATTGGAGCCCGATTTTCGGAAATTCCGTGGAAATATGACGTCACCCGTCGGTTTTTTCGGAAGTTCCGCGCAAGTTCCGCGGAAGTTCCGAGTGGAGACGCAGAGAAGAAAGTAGCTTCGGAACTTCCGCGGAGCTTGACACTTTTCGGAACTTCCGCGGAGCTTCGAGACAGATAGAATGATCCAAGGAACTAACATATCAAATGACATGTTTTTGTCCAATTTTTATAGCGATATGTTCTAGCTTGACTTCAGCTAGTCATATAAGAAGCCATGGTAGAATACGAGAATTTTTACGCTATTTTTTCCTCGAAATTCACTTCGGGATGCCCCATTAATGACATCTGTAATGTCGAATTTCGGGTGAAGCTCGTGTCACATAAATGTACCCTTGAGATTATTCCCATAAACACGGAAAGTTGACAGATTTTTATCAAAGAGGAATTTTTTCCAAGTTATCATTAAAGTTGAAGCCTGATGCAGATACGAAGCACAGTCAGAGGGCAAACCTGCTTGAAGCTCATCTTCAGCAAGCGAAAGCAATAGTGCTGTAACAAGTCCTAGGTGGTGGAACAACTTGCGGTGGGATTGATGATCCTATGATTTCTGGTATCCGGACGCGTGGAAGTGTTCATCACTCCACGTTGGACGATTTTACTCTATTATTCCAGTTAGGGCCCATAATAAGGGAATTACGTCATTCTTTTTCGATGTCGGAATTTCCGTGGAGCTTATTCGAAACTTCCGTCGGGTCACCCGCGGAAGTTCCGAAAGTTTGTCTGGGGAAATCTGTTGGGGCAGCACACCCCTCCACTCTTGTATCAGCAGACAATCTTATCACTAACTTTTTCGGAAGATTGCATACCAAGTAAAAATTTCACCCTCACATTGTGTTTGGGAACAATTTAGTCCCCGGAGTTCAGAGATGTTGCCGTTATTCACGTACTCCCGCAGCCTGGAGCGCCGCAGCACCCACGCGGCGCTGGCGAGGCAGGACACAAAATCCACAGCATCCAGCAGCGCCACGTAGGTGGTGCCACGTTCCAGGCCGAGGGAGTAGTGATAGTGATTGACGTCCCCTGTAAACACATCAGAGCCGGCGTGGCTCCCTGCCCTCAGGCGGGTGCTGTTTTTTTCCTACGGTATCTCATTGAGGACGTAATCGCACAAAATCATTGAAAAATGCATCCAGACGATGTTAAACGTGTGGGACTTCATTGAACCACTACTTCCAATTACGATACACTAGCTAAAGTCTTTCTGTATGAGAACAAGCCAACTTATACAGTTTATTTCTCGTTTTACGATCAGGGGAAGATGTTTGTCACCTGTTTCTTTGGAAATTACGTAAACTTGCACACTGCGAACTCTAGACAGTTTTTTCTTTCTTTTTCATGTATTGGAATCTTCGTTTCTCCTCTCTGCTTTATCGAGAGCGTTCAAATGAGGCTTTTAATTGATCGGTTTTACTACTTGGTACATACTCTGGCGACCGAAAGGGGAGTGATGACGTGTTTTTTTTTTTTGGGGGGGGGGGGGTTGGCCCAACCATTTCAGCTGTATCGCTAACAATCTCTATGCAAAGATTCATCCTCACTCGAGCTGCCTTCAAAACCCAAGTACAGTGATGTGAGTTCCACCCCTCCCTCGTTTGGAGTGGGTGCGCAGACAATGCAGCACCGATCGATACGCGAGCCGCGTGTTCGTTCTCGTTCGTCTCTGAGCTTTCATTGTTTACTATTCCATATTTTATTCCACCTGCATTTTTCACACTGTGGCTTTTTCCAGCCAGTGTCTAGCTGTGGATATCCCTAGTCACTTTCTTTTTTTTCTACTATGAACGCTACCTAAATCTTGGCAATGGTTGCGACAACTCTGTTTGTGTATTTATGGAGAACTTAGGACTTCTTCTACAATTATGCTCTCAAATCTCATCCTATTATAGATATACTTAGGTGGACTTAGCAATCCTCACTCGTGTTTCGCACAACCTTCGGGACGGGTAACTTTCTGCGGTTTTCTTCCAGGCTTTTTTGGATGAACCGATGTTGTTTTGGATTCTCTTCTTCGTTGTCGCCTTCATAATCACGATTAGGTCTCGAAGGTGGGTGTTTTGATTCTTTTTTGTGTCCGAAATTAACCCATCTTTGAAATATGAGGACAATTTGGGTGCCTTTTGACAAGTGCCTTCATACTTACCGTAAACAACCTAGCTCTCAGGTCTTGCCACTACTATAACAGAAGGCAATACGTTTAGCTTTTTTGGCGTATACGTTGATATACGTTAGAAATGGACGGTCGTTGTTTGCACTTTAACAAATTGAGAGCCGCTTGCGCAACCGGTCGAGCTGTGTGTTCACGCACGATGCAAATCTTATCAGATTTAGAGCCCTATACTTCCTACTCCTCGTCAATGATTGTCACATGTTTTTGTCGATTTTTGCTTTTTCGAAGTAGACGACTAAAATCGCTTCTGAGCAGTATGCATCAGGCAGTTTACCGCCTTTTGAATTCCTGAAAAGTTAGGTTGGCCCTACACTCCATGTAGAGTTTAGCATATACATTGGACCGAATAAAAGTCGAATGATTCTGTTACTTCAATTACTAATTCAGGAAACAGTTCAAACATCCAGGAATTCGAGAATGGGAAAGCTCTGAAGCCCTTCTTCTCTTCCATACAGTACTGTACTGGCCTCCAATGTTGAAACAATCGAATTTTCCATCTATTCGAAGTATTCGATATTCGAAAGCAAAAATATTCGATCTTGAATAAATGGAAGAATCGAGTGTTCCACCATTGAAGGCCAATTCAGTGCTGTATGAGGGAGAAGAAGAGCTTTGGGGCTTTCTCACTGTCGAATATCTGAACATTTAAATTGCTTCCTGAACTGGTAATTGAAGTAACAGATGCTTTCACTTCTTCTGCCAACCAGGTTGTTAGGTGGTAGACTTCATTGACCTGACGTTTCGAACAGATCGTCGTCTTCAGAGGCCTAAAAGTGGCTCGCAGTTCTTATCTGTGATTGAAACCGCCAAGCGTCTCCACTCACTCTGCCAGTTTCCCAACATTACCCCAAGCTTGCTACTACAAAAGACCCAGAACGAAGGGTAAACCAACCTTGTCACCACCGTTCTTGCGGAAAACCGCAGAAGACTGTCGCTGCGGACAAGTAAGACTCACTTGGCGGACCGTATCTTATATTGTCTACAGTCTACAGCTCGCGTAACGATATGTACGGTAGGAAGTCGCTGGTGATAGATAAGCACTCATTCCTGTCATTCATTTTCGGGTTTAACAACCTGGTTGGCAGAAGAAGTGAAAGCATCATTAAAACATCATGCCCAGGTTTAGAGAAGAAAGCACGTGGAAATTATTTGAAGTAACAGAATTGTTCGATTTTTATTCGGTCCAATGTATAGTTCAGCACTTTCCGTTGCCGTTGCTGGCGATTGTGACTCCAGTGCCCATAGATTGTACATGTGTGGCTTCGCAGCGGCCACCGACGACGATCTGCCATTCTTTAGGATAGCTGTTTCAGGAATTAGTACTGACCGTGCTCTGACTACTCAAAGTGGAGAACTTCCATTTTGAAAAGGGGTTCATACTTTATAAGTGCTACCAATGGTGTGATGCATCGCAAGTGATCCTTATAGCCCAAGAAGTGCACCATATGATGGACACAATCTACAGCCAGGGCGTTCCGGATTTATAGGCTTTTTCAAACGCAGCGATAGTTGAGTATTTGTGCATGTTGTCTGCCTTTCTCACCTCTCCCATTGGTGCACATAGCCTGCGGTTTCTTTCGTATTTGGCGTCTCTCTGGCCATATTCTCAGACATTCGGACAGGCCGAGCGGCGCGCGACAACCGGCCGAGCGCACGTCGGGAAGCCGGCTCAGCCGGTTCCGAGATGCCGCTCGGCCGGTATTCGCACGCCGGTCGGCCGGCATGATAAAAGCGCCATTCACTGGTGCATTCAAAATATGGTTAAAAGCGTTATATACTCACTGCAAAACACAAAATAGGACATGGAAATGTGGATAAATTTTATTAACTCTTTTGGCATGAGGAATAATATGACAATGAACACCCCATAACCAGGAGAATCTTTAAGTGCAACGAGTAAATTTCTATCCTTCCATTCGTATTGGTTTGAATTCGAATCTTGGTCAGTAATGGATGTTTCCTAGAACACGTTTTATTGAAAACTGATGAAGTCTCTTGACACTGTGGGGTTATTTCATATGCTTATTAAGAATGTTTACATCACTTCGCATGAAGCTGTAATTCTTTTGACGGAATCGGCATTCCTTTTGATTCTTTACAGGAACTATACCGTCACCCTGCGGCATTGGCGATTCGATACGAATCTCATACAATACTCGCCCCAAAATTTCGCTAGAACTTTGCGTACGAGGGTTGTTTGAGTTGTTGATGTCGTGCCTACATTCGTATTAATACTGCACAGTAACCGCATTTTTACAGGGATGGTGGTTATACTATAGAGACGGCATCTCACAAAATCCTCCGAAATCTTGCGTAGAGAGGTTGTTTTAGACACTCATCACGAATTTCAACATTATTTTACAGTCTACCTCTGTATTCCTCACAAAATGATATTCTCTCTGTCTCATACCGTACATCCATCGTATCCATGTGAAAGTGGAGGTACGACATAAAACAGCTACAAAATTCGTGGTCAGCACCTTAGATAACCTGTCAGGAAATGTTGGGACGAAACAAGAAAAAGGCGGTAATTGCCGAGCAGTGGCCATGGTACGAAATGAGCGCAATTCTCGTATTTACATGATGCAAGATGAGAAACTGACCTTCTGGGCCGATACTACCATCGCCGGACATTTCTCTGACTTCCTTTCGTTAACCCATTGACGACCGCGCCCATTTTTGCGTGTCTGGCGCATGGGACCAACGCCCATTTCAAGAGTGCGGCGCCCGCAGAGTTCCACACAGTTACGATAAGATAATTAGGACCAAAAGAGCTTTTTGCAGAAATAATTTGTGATCTAGTCCCAGAAGATTACTAGTATCATCGGACCTAAAAAAGGAGAGAATCTAAACGCTTCTGGATTCCATTAAGGCCGAAGGAATTTCGTAGAAGGTGTTTTTAGTGTTACAAAGGAGTGTTCAGAAAGTATACACGTTCGTACGGCTCTAACCTGACGAATAAGGAAGTGCATGGAAATACAACAACATAGTTCGAAAATAGGGTCCTGTACTTGATAATAGGGGCGCGGCTCACCGGTGAGCCACGCGGTCGCCAATGGGTTAAGGATTTTCACGTAATGTCCTGATGTCCCCTTCTAATTCTTGTTGTCGCGCTCGCTCTTCACCAATTTCTGAAAATAAACTTATCTTACCAAGACATTGAGAATGTACGTAATGTCATAGGAACACCTCTCAGTCCAGAGCGTGGCCGCTCCGACACGGCAACAGAGTTGTAACTGCTACATTAAATCATCTATCAAACAAAGGTGAATAATATCCAACCTATGCTAGCCTACACTCTATACATTTCTGACTACAAGCCTACAAGATCATCTTTATCTATAACGAGAGCCCCGTCTGAGTTACCATTATTACGTCAAGAGGTTAGAGTCATTCAACTTGATGTTGCAACTTCTTGAAATCAAACACTTACCACCACAATGTCGAACTGCGATGCGATCATAGTTGTACATCGTACCAATACATGCAACTGCCTGCAAGCAGAACTATTTCTTTCCAAGTATATCAAACATTCCACGACAGGCGGTTACGAAAACGTTCACTAACAAAAGAACTTAAAAGACTGTCGAGAACAACAGAAAAAAATGAAGAGCACCTTATAGATATATTCACCCAATGTTATTTCGAAACATTTCGATACTCGCTGGCACGCCGCTCAGCCGGAAAGCCGAATTCGCGCACCGCTCGGCCGGACCGTGTGTCTGAGTTCCACATCAAAACGGATATAACTTGCCATCGTCCATTGTAGGGCCAGTACACTTTCTTAATAGGCATTTCGATATGCGCCAAGTTTACACCTAGTTCTAAGTCGAAGAGCGCTAAATAATGTTGTCAGTTTATGCACAAGTATGGCAAGTCACGACTCTGGTTTTTTAGAAACTATTTTTCTTCTTTTTTTTTGAAGCCATCCAGTATCCTAAAGATGTTCAAATTATTCATCTCCCCACTTATTATTGACAGACCTTTCTTACATTTAGGAAACAGAACGTGTTAGCGTTCTTCCACCCTTATTGCAATGCTGGTGGCGGTGGCGAACGAGTTTTGTGGTGCGCTCTTCGCACTATGCAGCACAAGTGGGTCGTTTTTCAATATCCCATCTATGATAATCAGTAGAAGTTTGTTTCCTCTTTATATATTATTCCTCATGTAGATCACGTTTCAATGGCAAAAATCGTAACGTTACTCGCTACCATGTTCATGTAAGCTTAGTGTGAGAGTTTCATTGTTGCTTTACATCAGCAGGTGTGAAATATATAAGGACTTATTCCTCATTCTAGTCAGATTGACATCTAATTTGCGATCTTGCTTTCCTGAATGTAATCGCTGGGCCCACCTTTGTAGGTCCATCGAATGTTTTCGCTCTCTAAGTCCACCGAGTGCTTTCTCTTCGATAACTAGCGATTTCTCTGGGTAAGGACGAATCCTATGAAGGACATTGAAAGGAATGTTTCGCTACACCTTGTTCCTCTGAGAAACTGCGTGGCGAAAACAACATCAGTCATCAAGACACGCTTTCTGCTCCATTTCATATCTGCTCCGAAAAGTCCCCTACCTTATGAAGCGCTACCGCTTCTTTGCGATAATATTCCGACTAACACTTGACACATTCGAAAGCCCTTCCGGGGTGGACTAATTGTGTTAGCGCATTGGCAATTAAATCAGTCGGATGGGAATTGCGTGCTCAACCTAGAATCTTCGGTGCATATTAGAGTGTTTTCTGACTTGAGCTTACATTTCTGATTCTGAACTGGTGTGAAACCTAAATAATTCGTGAAGTTGAAGTGAGCTTTCAGTGGTATATGCTTCAGAACCCTGAATGAACCCATCTCCAGAGCTACAATTGCCTGTCGAGACCACTTAGGCTAACATTAATGGCACCTGATAAATCTGAGCGAATTGCTCTATATAATTCGTCGATGTAGAAGTGTTTGGATACTGCTCTTACAAGGACTGTTCACTTGTTCAATGTTCATTTTTTTAGGTATCCTCATTTGCAGTATGTTATCTACTCGGGAGACTATGAAGCCACGAAGGAGCAGATTCTTTTGAAAGCAAAGCAGCGCTTCGGCATCACCATAGACCCAAGAAATGTCCGCTTTGTCTTCTTGAGGTCAGAGTTGCTGTTTTTCATCATTCTTCTTCGTCATTTCTTTAATATTCTGTTCTTCGACGTAATCTCCGATCAGAAAGACATAAAAATTTCTGGATATTTGTCAATTCACGCACTGAGATCATTGGCATCACCTCCATTCACGTTCATTCAGGTTGCGCCGTCTGGTCGAAGCTGATATCTATCCACGTTTTACGCTTGTAGCACAAACCCTAGGCGGATTGGTTTTGGGTTTCGAGGCTTTGCTGAAGCTCAATCCAACTATCTTCATCGATAGTATGGGATACAGCTTAACGCTCCCCTTATTTCGGTGTGTTTTTTTTTTCAACCTATGTTAGAACTTGCTTGTCACTTTTTGTTGGGGTGACCTTTTTCGCACTACCAGTACTCATACTGACAAATGTTGGTCATTATGTAAGGATAGACAATTGTTTAGTTTTCTTTAATTTCTACAACATACCAATGGAAAGCCAGTTGCATGATTCCATTAGTACATATTTTGTATCATGAGTTTCTAGGTGGATTGCCGGAAGCAAAGTGGCAGCCTATGTCCACTACCCGACTATATCTTGTGGTGAGTGCTCTTCTCTTCGCGGTGGACCCATTTTACTCCTATAGCATGGTGGTGCATGTTTCGGGTTTTATGGCTGGGTTTCTCTTGAAATCGTTTTCGGAAATTCGTTTATAGATATCTTTTTTATAGAAATCTTTCTTTTATCTTTATTATTATACTAGCAGTATTATTACACTTCTTTATTTATATTTTTCCTTTATCTTATCTTTTCTTTTTTATAGATATCTTTTTTTTCGGAGAGAATAACTCTACCCAAACCGTCCCAGCTCCTGCGCACCAATTTATGCTAGCAGCGACTGGATCAGATAATTCGCGAAATGTATTTTTTCTCACGAATAACGTAATAAAGTACTTAAAAATTTCACTTCCCTCCGCTAGTAACCAATATCCTAGAATTTCCACGGTTTGCAGCCACTTCTCCATGCTATGGGTTCACCACGCTGAGAAATCTTAGATTAGTTTGATAAGATTAAATTATAGATTAAGTTCACACAATCTTCCTATCAGACATGATTGACTTGGTATCGCGGAGAGAGCAGTCATACAACAACGCGGATTTTATCGTACAAAGCAACATACTCAGCCATGCAAAATTGGCATACTATCGTCTATTTGCTTTTTTCTATGGTCTGGCTGGTCAGGCTGCAGAAGTTATTATGGTGAATGGAAGGTATGTTTCTATTCCTTCTGTTCTACAGTTATTTTTTTTAAAGAGGCCTAAAAGAGGTTTTAAAGAGGTTCTTTTATACTTATGTGCTATTTACATTCTATTGCCTGCTTTTTTTTCGGCACAACTGACTCGTGGCTACTTTTGATCGAAATTTTGATTCTGCGGCGCAGTATACAGACATAGGGACCTAATATCCTAGCTAACTATAATTTGCGTAATGTTTCAGTTGGACTGGAGGTCACATAAGACGAATATGGCGTCGTAACGATGTCTCTATTGTTTTCCCTCCATGCGATGTCAGCTCTTTTTTGACGTTGGAGCAGAATGCAGAGGACAAGTGAGTTTGCATCAGTGAAAATAATTCCGAGAATTTCGAAATTTCGAATCCATTGGTGTTAGTCTGGGAATCGCTGCATCAAAAATGGCGGACAATTCCAAGCTACAAGAATGAAATTGTTCTAAAGTTTCCGTAGATGTTGCCTACATGTGATTGTTTTTCGTTAAATATATCACACAAAGTGTGAAAACGTTATACATCAATTTACAAAACTTCATATTGAGCATATCTCGCCGATAAAATTATGCATGAACACGAAACGAATTGCTGCTGTTGTTCACAAACTTACTTTGCTTCTAGAACTATTCACGAAACTCTTCTCTTCAGTTCTGAAGACCTCTTTAATGACACCATTCATTCTTGCAGTGAGCTAATGAGTGAGGAAAATGCTCCTCCGATATTTCCAGTCTTGAGTGAGGAGCGTTAGACAACAGCACAAAACCTTTTCATGAGGAATCGAATTTTACACATTAACTTTACATCAGGGATATGCATAACAAAAAATTTTATTTTCGTCAATCATAATTTTTCCAAAACCGCCGTAAATCGTAATTGAGGCCCCGAGTACTATTGATAAAATTCATCAGTTCCAACTCGTTTTATTACAAAGTCATTCAAACGCTTTAAGGTATCTACCATGAGATCGCTTCTAAGATAAGGGAAATCAAATGTATCTACCATAAGAGCCGGCTTCCCTCAACTTTCTGGCGGCTTGTAGATGCTGCTTCTCTAGAACGTAGGATGGCGTGAGGCAGAGTGAGTTTTAAGCGCAACTTTAACTGGGAAACGGGTCTTGGAGTCTTTAACGTTCAAAGTGTCGAGTCAGGTCCGAGAAAAGGTGGTATTGTGACGGGTTCAGGTTTGGGCGATATGGTTGATGAAGAAGAGCCGTCTATCCATGTTTGGCGAGTTGCAACTGCACTTCTCTTGTGGCATGTAATCCGCCACTACCATATTGAATGTAGAACAGGAACCGCGCAGGAGAAATGTTTGGGAAGAGTGGCTATTATAGATAATAAGAGAGTCAACTTTCGTACTACTTACCTTATGGTTGCGTTTTTCGCTTTTATATCATCCAGATATGGGAAGTTCAAAAAATGTCCATCAACTTTCTGGCCAAAACAACACCTTCCACTGAATTTGACTTACTTTTGGTCTTATTGTTTCTGGACCTTATTCTTATTGTTTCTGGACCAGTCTTGTGAATTTGCGCAATCAACTCTTCAGATTTGCTGAAGACAAAACTGTGAGGATCATGTCAATTGGGCAGATCCGACCAGAGAAGAATCATCGGATGCAGCTTGAAGTGCTACGAATGGTCAAAAAAGAACTGGAGAAGCGCGGCGATGGTACTGAGGTGAGCTGAAATCTTTGTCCTCAGGTGCTTCTATTATGTCTGAAATGTTGACTGTATTTGTCGGATGTATTATCTAACGTAATTCCATAACACAATATCACTTTTGGCTATTGTGTCATGGGGAAGCACCTGTTCGTGTCCGCTGTCTTTAGTTTGATTTTTGGTTTTTCCCGATGGAAATCTTCCCTATTCATCCTTTTGCTTTCTTCGAAAGCTCTTGTAAGAAGTAGCATTGCTCGTATCTCATCCGCGTAATTTTTTATTCCTTGCCGTTATTCCGGGAATTTAACGTTGGGTGATTGTATATTCTTGTCGTGTTCTTATACTGGTATCTGTATGTACGTGAGACTGAAAGAGTGCTGTTTTGTAATCATTCGCCGCTATGTTTCAGCAATCGTTATTTCCATCCTTCCTGTAGAAAATCACGTTCGTGCTTATTGCCTTCGCTGGTATGTCTGTTGTGAGGATGGATGTCTTGCGCGGTATCTCGTAGCGATCTCTCCCTGGATCCTGTTTTCAGTCAGGATCTTTCGGCGCCTGTGAACTCATCCCTGCTACGCCTTTTGCTCTCTTTTAGTGTTCGGCTAAGGCATTTCATTTTCACGTCATTTCTGTTTCTCCATTTTGGTCTCTACTATTCTTTTCACTATACATGACGCTGCTAACTAATTTGTCCTAGTAAAAAATGCATAAATGGTCACAATCTGAACCGTTCGGTTATGAAAATGAAATGGCATAACTCGAACCATTCGGATTGCAGCCAGTCATTCTCTACTTTGCACTTTTACTAGGACAAATTAGTTGGCAGCGTATATTCTGTTCTACAGCGGCTACACATAATAGCAGAAATCATTTCCTGTGATTTTAATTTTTATTCGCTCATCTTGAAAAGTAACGCAGTGCTTGCATAGAAGGTATCACTGTAGTTATGTGTGAATCTCTATATATAAAGTAGAATGTCTGTGAGTGTGTGTGTGTGTATGTATGTATGTATGTATGTATGTTCCTTATAGAAATCGCGCAGGGTGAACCGATCGGGACCAAACTTTGCATGCTCATTCCTCATGGGCCGGCGGAGGTTTTAGGCTACTCCGTGCCAGGCATTATCGATTGATTTATCGATTTTATTGATTTTTCGCTACTTTTGCCCGGGGGCGGCGAGGACATGTCTAATGGGGTTTCTCAATGCGCTGAACACGAATATGATAACCGTTTTGCACGAAATATCGATTTATCGATTTTATTGATTTTTCGATATTTCTGCATGAGAGTCAGTAGGGTCAGCTCTACTGGGGTTTGTCAGTGCGCTGAACACGAATATGATAACCGTTTTGCACGAAATATCGATTCATCGATTTTATTGATTTTTCGATATTTCTGCACGAGAGTCAGTAGGGTCAGCTCTACTGGGGTTTGTCAGTGCGCTGAACACGAATATGATAACCGTTTTGCACGAATTATCGATTTATCGATTTTCTGATTTCTTGCTATTTTCGGCCAGAGGTGGTGAGGACATGGTTACTGGGTTCCCCAATACGCTAAACACGAATATGATAACCATTTTGTGCAGAATATCGAATTATTTGTATGATTTTTCGCCATTTTCGTCCACGGGCCGGTGAAGATGTGTCTACTGGGATTTTCCGTTGCGCCGTACACGAATATGACAACTATTCTCCATGGATATATCGACTCAGTAATTCTTTTGCTCTTTCTCCGCTTTTGGAAAGGGGCGGGGTAGGAATATGTTCACTGGATCAATCGAAAACGCTAAACCCTAACTGCGAATATGGCAACTGCTTTCCATGAATTTGACACTGAGGTAACATTACTGACTTTTTGCTTACGGGTCGGTGGAAGAGGGTTACATGAGCCTGCTTATAAGTTTGCCACCAAAATTATAGGCATCCGCAATGAATTTGTCGGCACTAGCAATTGTCCTCATTGGTGTGAAATTGCCGGGGTAGTAAAACACCCGAGCGAAGCCGGGTATGCCGTCTAGTAACTCTTTAAACTTCTAATATGACATAATAGTTCATGACGCACGCAATGACCACTTCCACTTCTTTAGATGCAAAGTTGTCATCACGTTTAAAACTCATTTTACAAGGCGCAAATCGAAAGCTCATTACCGAACTTGTAGCAACGATTTATGCACCAAGGCCACCATTGTGCATGCGTTGTTGTAGTGGTCCGAATGTACGTCTATGCGAAAATACGCACTATCATGAAAGTTTCGTTGCATTATCTTGCATGGTCAGTTCATGTATTTCCAGGTTGAACTCACAATTGCGGGTGGCTGCAGGAATGCAGAAGATCAATCTCGTGTTGGGAAATTGAAGGAACTTTCAAAAGAATGGGATCTCACTTCAAATATAAAGTGGAGGCTCAATGTGGCTTATGAAGAGTTATTCGACGCTCTTTCGGTATGCCAATTGCCTAAAATTATTACTGTTCATGAGATGTCTGTTTGAACTGCTGTCTTGTCCTCCCCATTCCTCAAACTGTTATCTTTAACTGGAATGTGCTTTGGTCTCAGTTTAGTCTTAATACTAAACCTTTGATGTCATCGAATGTATGGTGACTCTGAATTAAACATAACATGCTATTATTAGTTGTTAATTGAACTTTGCTAATCCAACTCAATCCCAACAGGCTCGTTCACGCATCTGAATTGTGGACCCACCATTTGAGTACGCATGATATCAAATCTTCTCTTCAAAGCCCATTGCATGATTTCCATACATTCTCTATGGAATATTGTATTCATATTGACCGCTCGGCTGTTACTACTGAACATCAGCCTTAGATATAGCTATCTTTCCAAACTGAAGATTTGAGCGGTAAAAGCAATGCATTCAGGAGTCACTGATTTCCATACACACGATGTGGAACGAACATTTTGGAATTTCTGTTGTCGAGGGCATGGCTGCGGGTACAATCATGTTGGCCCATGACTCAGGTGGGTTGTTCACTTGGAACAATGTTACTATGTGGATTTATAATTGTTTTGTTTCGGGTGGTCCACAGCTGGATATCCTACAACCAATAGATGGGAAGAAAGAGGAGTTACCACTTGGATTTCTAGCAGCTACGAAAGAAGGTAGGTCCCGTGATTCAAGCGTCCATTACGAAGAATTTGTAAAGCATTCTTGAGAATTGTTGCTGCTGGGTTTTCCTCGATGATTTCCTGAACATCTTCGCACTAACTATGTTGTTATCTTTTCTTAAGCTACATTTATAGTTCATCGGAGTCCGATCTGGTCGGATAACAAATGATCTTTTGATTTACTCTATCAAACGCTTTCGAAAAATCAAAATATATTACATCACAGCTCTCCTTCTCATCCAATAGATTGGTCCAATCGTTGATGCAATCTAGCATATTAGTTTCTACTGATCTACCCTGGACAAAGCCATGCTGCTGTTCTGGGATTACATTGTTCTTATCGCGATGATCAACAATATGCTTTTTAACAATTTCCTCAAAAATCCTACAAAACAAAGAAGTGATGCTCACGGGCCTGTAATTGGATGGGTTCGAAGATGGTTCTTTTTCGAGAATTGGAGTTACTAGGGAATGTTTCCATCTTGCTGGGACTTGGGAAGACATCATAGACTGATTAAAGATATAAGTGAGAGGCTTCACAATAACATGTGCAATCTGTTTTACGAAAGAAGCTGGTATGAAATCAGGTGTGGTCGAGTAAGGAGCTGGCCATTTAATGATCAAATCATAGACATCTTTCTCATAGAACCACGGAATTTTTTCCATTGGGAATTTAACCATTGGTTCAAATAAAGGAAGAGTACCGTCATCTTCTGTGAATACATCACAGAATTCATCAGCTAGCAGATTGGCCTTTTCAATATTCGTGGTTGCTCTTATTGGTTATCTAAAAATTGATTTGATCATCTATCCATTGACAGTCATGGATTCTCTAGGAGCATCGATAACGATTCTGTGTTTCATTCGCTAGAGAGACTTAAACCAAATCTCACTTCTACGGCTCTTTCTGTTTTTCGTTCATGTGCAGGCTACTTACCTGAATTTTGCTCCTTGCTTCTCCGATTTGATGTCTGAAAGTTGCAGATGATTGTTTACTTCAAAACCATTGGTTTTTCAGGTACCATTTTTTTTGTTCATGGGAAGAATTTTGCATGTGCTATATTTTATTTTATTTTGTTTTTATTTACTCAATGCACTCACGGTGCGGTTTTTTTGGTTCATGGGAAGAATTTTGCATGTGCTATATTTTATTTTATTTTGTTTTTATTTACTCAATGCACTCACGGTGCACCAGGAAACAGAAACTGTAAGATACATCAAAGAAACGTATGTAAAATCATTTGTTACCTACTTGCTGCCATTTGGATCGATGCTGCGGGAATTTCATTTATGATCGGTGTAAAGAGAAAGTATCAACTATTAGCGAACGCATGTACGCAGAAAACGTTAGCACTGGTTAGTTGTCAAATGTTATAGACCCATGCATGAAAGTAACCGCGTAAGGATGTTGGACGCAGAAGCTATAAGAATCGGTAAGCAGATAGATCGGACGGCTTTGGAGGTGAAACCACTCGCATCATATGTCTAGATTATACATAGATGTGAAGCAATTTCATAATTTCGCATGTTCAATTTGGTGCTCTTGCCTTAAGTCGATACGATGAAATTCTCGATAGAAGCAAAAATAGAGTCAGCACACATTTGATCGCTCTTGTCTAAGAAGAACACAATACCTCATTACCGGTTTTCTCCCTTGTTACCGGTGACTTCTATCACAGTTGACTAGCCTAGTAGCGTTTGCGGACATCTAATATCCAGTTTCGTTCCTGACCAATAGCGGCGGGAGCGTGGAGTGGTCTTTTCTAGCATTATCTGTTGTGGTATCTTTAGAAGTCGATCCATTTGGAGGTTTTCAGGTCTCGGAAGAGATGCTGACGAGTTCTATGAATAACCTGAAGCTGTAAAAGATTTTTAGCCTTTTTCTGACCCACTTGCTGAACGACTACTAAACCTAATCTGTGGAGAACATAGTGCTGTTTGGGGCTTGCATCTAGCCAGCCACGCCCCTTGGGAGTTGGGTATTAGATAGCCTGCAACCGGCTAGTAACAGTTCTCCTTTACTTACCTTTTGCCGTCTTGTTTTTCAACTTTTCTCAATGAGGTTAAAGTTACGTGAAGTCAGTATCTTCCATTACCTGTTGATGCTTCGAGTCTCCCATCATTTCCTTCACTAAAAGGTCTGCTTATAATTGAGAAACTGATGTTACTTCTTAAAATAATGTTCATGTTGAACAGATAATTCCTTCAATTTTAGTTTTCCTTCTTTAGAAATTAGTGCATGTTTCAGAGTATGTGCGATTGATACTGCACATAATTGACATGACACGAGAAGAACGCGACGCAATCCGAGAGGTCGCTCGGAAATCACTAAGCAGGTTTAATGAAGCAGAATTCGATCGAAAGTGGAATGCTGCTATTGAACCATTGTTAGCTTGAAATCTCTTTTCACTTTCAGGAGTAAAAATACATGAAATGATAACTTTTTGTGAACAATTGGTTGATTTTCTTACCTCTTCACATGCCTGATGTTATTATCTTTTTTTGTGGACCTACAAGATATTTTCTCATACATAGTTGTTACCATTTGTTAAACATGAGAAATTCCATAGAAGGAGTTTATTGTTTGGATTGGATTGTTGGTTCTTCCCTACAGCTGAAAATTTCTTGTACTTTCTTGTGATTAGTGTTATGCATCTCCGGTGTCACCTTGTTGTTGGGTATGTTATTGCCTACTTTCCGCTTTGTTTTATCTCATCATTAAGATGACTAATAAAAATATTGTTTACTAATTGTATATGTGATCAAAAGGCTATCAAAACCTACTGTTCTGTCAATTATATGTGCGTACTTTCTGAACGTTCACGTAGCTTGATTACTTTTGGAGTAATTGATTTTCAGATGAAACTATACTCGATTTTGATCTATCACAAAGGCAATGATGGTAATGTGCGGTCGTTCAAGTCAGCTTTTGATCTGTCTTCATTCAGTTTCTTTCAGAGAGGCTCAGTTCAGGTAAGACGTTCTGTGTAGTGATTCCAGATTTCCTTGTACTATCCAGCATTTGAGACTTTATAATAATAATTTTGTGTATTTTTATCGAAAGCCATCACTAGAGCTGTTAAATCCATAGCCAAGAAATCCTTTTGATTTGATTCCATTGATTAAAAAATCAAATCCCAGGGAGTCAGACTGGATGTATTGTCTTCTGGGGTCTGGGTGATCGAGAATTATTGTAAATGGATCTTAACTTTGCTTATTCAATAGCATCCCTACGGGACGCTAGAAAGTGGTGTGGGGCAGCCTGTTCTGGCGTATCGCCAGAACCTTTGCCTCTGGCACCCTTGAGTGTGCTGATATGTTGTGAGGGCGGGGCGTCAGCCTCACTCTCGATTGTTGCTTTGACACCAGCAAGACGCTGGTGTATACTGAGATAAACACTTTTGCCACTGAACCATCTTTTTATCTCGTAGGGCGCCACCCAACCGCCCGAGGACCTACAGGCGCCACCCATCCGCTTAAGTCACCACACAGCCACTTGGGGTATATGCAAAAGCTTCATGGGGCCAGCTGGACAGCACCGCTACTCTGTGTGCTTTAACGCTGCGGAAGTCGTCTACGTCTCACGATGATAGCATCTCTGCTTACCACGTGGTCATAGATACAGTTCCTTCGAAACGACGGTTTGCTAACGCGGTTGCGATATCCAGAGGCGACGCGATAGCCAATTCGCTGAGCGATCTTTGTATCGAATTGTTTTTTTTTTGTATATTTACGTTCCTTTCTACCTCTTTACCACCTTTGATACAACTTCCGTTCCATCCGGTGAGTTTCTTCACTAGTTTTATTCCAAACAATGATTGTCGGCCTCTGAAGTCGCGCTGCCACGAAGTTTCGCGACCGCGTCAGCTACCGCGTCGTTTCTGATGGACTGTACTCACATCAAATGGTATGTGAGTGGTAATCCTGCTGCGTATATCATGCAGCCTGAAAACGTTGCAAACACTGTCTCATTCATAAACACTGCGGGACTACCAGCGGAGGACCCTGATCTCACCGCGAAATCCTGAAAACATTACATCTTTCGCTTTTGTCATTGGCGGCTATAAATATCCATCATCATCGTGTTCTAGAAAAATTTGCGGCGTTACCAGGATTCATGTAGGAGGATTATTCGTAATTGTCTTTGATTGTCATGTACACCACAAATGCAGCTCATTATTTTTATCGGCGAATACCTACGGGGATCGTTATAAGAGTATTGTTATGTTAGGCGAAAGTTTTTTTCTGTTCAAAATAAGGAGAAGGGGCTGTTACGCTAGTGCTGAGACATATCAGCATTTTTCGCACTTCTACTCCATACCGCATGTTTTACAGCAATGTTTCCCGTTTTATGTCTATGCTAGAATGTGCTCCCTCTAGTTCGATCCTCGTTATCCATTTGAAAAAACGACTTTAGAAAGAATTGGTGGAGACTAATTCGTTAGCGTGTTTTGGACAGCTATCCAAAATTATCTCAACCTAATATTGCACTCCGATTCGGACATTCCATAATTGCTTCTCCTTTATTTCAGGAGTTCATGCAGTTCACGGGTAAACTGCTTGTGGAACGATCGGGCATGGGTGCACGCAGTACTGTGAAGGAAAATGAGTATTATTGTCATTGCTACGTACGTACCGATGGATTAGCTGCAGTCTCAGTTACGGATGGAGAATATCAGGTCTACAATGTTTTTATCTAAAAATCACTCGTTTAAATCGTTTTCATCTTTTAGGCACCGTTATGGGTTTCTTGAAATGGTTTCAATAAATAGTTTTTATTGCTGTTATGACCGTTATTTTATCGATATTTTATGTGTTATCTTCTGAATTTGTCCTTCCTTCCAGGCACGTGTAGCAATGAGCATGATGACCAGGGTTCTTGATGACTTCACATCGAAAGTTCATCCTACCCAATGGGTTGGAGTTTTAAATTTTACTCAGATCATTTCTTTACTTTGTTAGTTTCATTCCAGCCACAAATAAAATCAGATAAAGATTGTATGTACACTGGGCTCCCGGAACTGCTGACGAAATGGCAGAATCCTCGGGAAGCAGATCCTATGACTCGAGTTCAGGTATGTTGATACATCCTTCTTCAGTAGCTGTACTGGTCATACTATTGTTTGTTTTCAGGAAGAAGTAGAGGAGACGAAAATAGTCATGCACAACACAATCCAGTCAGTACTAGAGCGAGGTTCGTTTCTTAGCGCTTTGTTTTCATTACTGGTTATCAGTGACGGACGCAGAAAGTGGGCGGGAGGGGGGGGGGGGGGGGGAGCGTGGGAAAAAATTGGGGTCTCCGCTGCTTTGGGGACCCAGATGGAAAACAAAATTAATAAAAATATTAATTACAATAATAAATAAAAATAAAAATTATATTAAAAGTGATAATAAAAATAAACAATTAAAAATAAACTAATACAAGATTTTTATTTGTATTACAAAGTAATTTCGAACCCACCCCCCTGCGTCCGCCACTGCTGTTTATCCATGTCGTCTCCGCATACGGATCGCGAGCAGTAATTACTGTCGTTTATTTTCCTTTCGTTCATGATCCTGTTATTTTTGAATCTTTTTGCTGAAAATTGGAAAGAGGGGAACGCCAGTTGCTATTTGGTGTCCTTTGCTTAGCTTTGGTGGAAATACAGTCTGGTAGGGCAGAGGTGGCACCTGGGTCGACTTTGTCGGCAACTACGACCTCGTCCCGAAGTCGGCCAAATAATCAATTTCTGCACTTTTTTGATACGTATGTTGTGTGATTCCTTCCACTCTGATGTTTCCCTGCTGCCATTTAGTAAAATCTCCTACAAGACGCATTCTGCGGACAAAGTCGTAATTGCAGACAAAAGTCACCTCTGGTGCCACCTTTGGGCTAACAGACCATACCTCTTTTTGCTATGCATTATACTGATTTCGTTCTTCTTTGCTGAAGTCTGCATACATTCGGCGAGTTTTCTCCCATTTTATTCTTAGGATCATCTTCAGTTTCGTTGCGCAAGCATGCTTAGGTTGGCTGCTTCCAATCGTTGAGATCAAGTTGCGGAGTCAGCACAGGCGCACTCACTTCGTATTATGCTTCGCCATAATTTTCGGTCTATTGTGTCCAAGGTACTCATGTGCTGATTATCCGCATCCGGTTATCCTGTTACACATTATCCAGTAGGTTTTAGCGTATTCATTATCCGGAACGTTATACGAGCTTCCGGCAGCGGGTAGCGGTCCGGGTGAGGCTGAAATTGTTGCACTTTTAATTCGCTTTTTCTTTTTTTTAACCTTTTTCCAATGGACAGTCCTCTTTTCATTAGAAAAAAAAAAACATTTGTGTTATGTACGCTAGAGCCTTTTCCGGCAAGTTCCATCGATGTAGATTCTTGGAGTTAAGTAGGAGAAGGTAATTTGGACCATTTTCTCTAGGCCAGAAAGAACAATTCTTGTTCAGGTTTTCTACGTTGTCTTGAAGGGTGGTGTCCTGTACTATGATTCCCTCGCCTTATCCGTCAGCCAGTATTCCTAATCAGATCATTTTTGGCCATTCCATCATCCGCGCCGTTACCCATGTACCGGAAAAGCTCGTATCTGCCCATCTGGTGAACTTATCCCTTGAGAGTAAGCTCGCAGCTATACACGCTTCCTAGTGCTGGTGATTTAACTCCATCAGGGTGCTATTTTCACTCCTGCAAGAACTACAGGACTACGGGTCGCTGATAGAAATTCATATCGATCATAAAGATGAGATGCGATCCGATAGCGAGCTGGTACCTGCTGAATCTGATTCCTTTCTGCACTGCGCTCCCATATTGCAGTTCTCACTGTGGAGTTGTGCTCCACAATATACGGAATCATACGGTTGGAGATTAAGTGAGAGATTGAGCGTTTTGCAGTTGCACTTTGTACCTGTTTTGTCATCGCTTTTTGCGTTACTGTCCCTCGCTCATTGATGAAACACTGAGCGTTTCGTGATTTCTCTGTGATGCGTTTCACTACTACTTTTTTTTTGTGCGCTGCAGGCATATTTCTGTTTGCAGGAGAAAAGTTGGATGATCTCGTCAAGAAGAGTGAGAATCTCTCTGACCAGTCAAAGCTGTTCTATACACAAGCTCGGAAGATGAACAAATGTTGCAATTATTATTGACCGACTTCGCTGTTTCATTTTCACTACGGTGGAAGAATTCATTTCATCTGTCCTGTGATGCATCAAACTTAGTGTCTGTATTGTATTTTAAGATCTTCCCTTTGCCTTTGATTAATTCCTATTTTGCTGTTTTTAAGACATCCTCATTGAAAGATGTATTGTGAGAGTCATCTTTTTTCTTGCCTTTCTTATGTTTTCGCTTTCTCATGAGTTATATTTTTCCATTCACACAAAACATTTCATCACTGTTCCCGCTGCTCTTTGGCATCAGCATCTTGTCAGTGTTTGATATAGCATTTTTATCTCTCTTTTATTTTTCAGTTCTCCAACAATTGAGTTGAAGAACAAAGTTATCGCAACGACATTTCCATAATTTCTTAGTCCCTTTTCGAAATTGTAAGAGATTCTTCGAGTGGTGCGGTTCGTAGTTCATCGCTTCTTTTTTTTTCGTTTTGGTTCGGGAGGGATTTTCATGAAGCGATGAACTTTGAGCTCATATGTGCATGCCTATGTGCCCTCCATCCTCTCCTACTGTTTGGTTTGTAGTGATGAGTCACTTTCCCACAACTGTCGCTGTGTTCTGCCGCGAGCAGCCATATTTGTAGAATTTCCCAATGTTTGTACCCACTTGCTCTCTGCGACCTTCCGACGATGGTGCAGGCACACCATGCTTTTGTGCAGATAAGTATTCTTGTGCACGCATTCCAAGACGTGCTTTGCTGTGTAGATAACCTTACATTCGGCATCCTAACAATGGCTGTGACGATGATTTCACCTCCTTTCAAATGCTGTATTCAGTGGAAGATGTTCATTTTGTAAAGTCAGAAAGTCCTGAACGGATGCAGCAACGAAGGAGGGTCTATGTCGTGCTGTGAAATCACGTTCGAAATTTATTTCGCTGTTCTTGCGGTCAGTATAAGTTGCTAATGTCTGTGAATCTTTTCTATGATGTATAAAATAAATAAAATAGTAACCTTCACTGTGTTGAAGTTCTACACATGTTTACCCGTTCACATATTTTACTTATAATGAGGTAATCGTGCAGAAGAGAAGTGAAAGGAATAGCACCGAGAAATGTCTCTAGGTGGAACTGATCCAAATGGAACTCAATGAATTCACTTTTTTTTTTTATAATTTCAAGCCATGAATGTTGATAGTTAGCAAGGGAACCATATATCGATTTGAGGAGGTAAAACATGAGCCTTTGTTCCGCTTTGGTGGCAGTAAAAGCCTGAAGAAGCTTTTTCCTGCTAGAACCACCTCCAGATGGGAGAGGAGGTGTTCGAGGTGTTGAAAGCGGATGTTGCATCCATTTTGCCGAAAATTACCCGTACACCAATAATTTAACGCTAAAACCTTGAGGTGAATTATCGTGAAATCAGATTTCTAGGGTAGCTTGCAAACCTTTTGCTGATTATTACTTATTGAACAGTTCTCGGAATTTTCTCTATCAGAGGGGATACATGCGCTCGAAAGCTAAAAGACGTCATTGCGCGATTCTCGCAGACAATACCAGCATTCTATTCTGTGCCACTGCTGCAGCAAAACAGAATATTTCGAGACTAAGTTTTTGGTGTGAACTGAGCAGGCCCCGCCCTACAATAGTAACCACGTCAAGAAGTTCGATATCTTTGAAAACGATGTAGAGTACAGCTATTTATAATTCCTAATGAGAAAGTTCGGCAAGACTCTGTCTAGGAGTCGTTTCTCTAGTGAGCTGGCGCTGGGGAATTTAAACCACAGCAACAGTACTGCCTCTATGAGGACTATCTAATATCTGAATTGTGTTCACTAGAACTGAGTCCTTGTACAGACTTTTATCAGATTTGAGGTAGGTGCACGGGTAATTTTCGGCCATCCTGACTCGAATGTTCGAATATCCGAATATTCGAGAATTCGGAGGTTCCAAAAAGTTGGAAAGTTCGAATATTCGAAAATTCGGGGTACCGAAAAATTCGAAGGTCCGAATATTCGAAAATTCGAGGGCTCCGCAATATTCGAAAATTCGAGGATCCGGGATTATTCGTAAATTCGAATACTCGAATATTTTAGGCCGAAAATTCGAATATTTGGAACTGTTTTACTTCGCAACTGTTATTTCAGTTCCATTTTCTCGCTGGAGAACCATTCCAAGTAAAATAATGGTCCAATCTCTCATTTCAATCTTAGTTTTCCCAACAACCTGCGCATATCTTTGTACGTGTCTTGTAACTGAGAGTCGCCAACCGCATTTGAAAGCTTTGAAGCTGCAATTCTGCTAATTATACGAAGTTGGCGACGATAATCTCTCCAATAAAACGTGCGTATGTGCTTTTCTAGATACTTAAAAAACCAGCGGTTTCAACTAATCTTCTGATTATTCAAGATTGCCCTGTAGAACTATGTAAGTGAAGTGCAAACGACGATAATAACTTTTACACAGCATTCTTCCTCATATTTAGCTGATTTCCGACTACTGCTTCGTTGAGAATCTTCCTAAGTAAATAACCGTCAGTTATGGAATTCGAAGTTCACCCAAAATCTTGAGATCCTCCCATTAACCTTTCTGCCCAAACACACTCCGACTTCTTTTTATAGAAGTTCTGTTGGTTTTGACACTCATGTTCTCATATCGCTGACTTGCTCCTTTGTTGACAGCTGGAAGCTCATTCATGATCAAAGTAACTGGACCATTGCACACAACATTATTTTCACAGCGTCAATACCCCTACATTCACTACTCGTTTACAGCACAGAGATATTAAAAAGAAAGCCTTTTCACGGACGCAGGGTGTCATCCACTTCACGATCCTTTAATGATGGTTACAGACCTCAAGAGGGATAGGTGTCCTTAAGCTTAAGAATTTCAACCAGTTGCAATTTTAAAACCGATAAGGGACCAACTCCACAGCAGCACAAGCTTCCACCTATGAGAAAGTTGTTAGAAATTCCAAAACTGCAAACGAAACTTACTACCCGAAAACTTTTATGCCCGTTGTGATTGAGAAACATATCGCATTGTTCGCCCACATACATGGCAGTGGCGGACGCAGGGGCGCCCCCCCCCCCGACAATGGGTCGGCAAATTACTTCACAATACAAATAAAAATCTTGTATTAGTTTATTTTTAGTTGTTTATCTTTATTATTATTTTTAATATAATTTTTATTTTTATTTATTATTATAATTAATATTTTTATTAATTTTATTTTCCATCTGGGTCCCCAAAGCAGCGGAGACCCCACTTTTTTTCCACCCCCCCCCTCCCGCCCACTTTCTGCGTCCGCCACTGATACATGGGTAGGAAATGTTTTTACCAAATGGAATGTTATTCGAACAAACATTCGAATATTCGAAAGTTCGAACATTCGAAAATTCGGGGATCTCTAGAAATTCGGAAATTCGGATGTTCGAAAATTCGATGGACCCGAAAAACTCGAAAGTTCGAATATTCGAAAATTTTCGCACAAATTCGAAAATTCGCAGGTCTCTAGAAATTCGAAAATTCGAATATTCGAAAAAATTTTCGAATGTAAAACTCTAATGGCGCGACGCGTGGGACTGCGTGGTCAACCGGGTGATTGCGGGTCCCACTTTTGCAAAAGCACGTGTGTCCCATGTGACACCCCATGTCAAGCGCGTAAGGTCGCGAATATGTTAAAAAGTTTCAGAATATCCTGTGATATACCACATCTGTCGTTCGCCTACTGTAACACTACACAATCGAGGCTGTGATACAAAACGTGTACAGTGTTTGTGTTCATCACCCAGAAACCCCCCGCTCCCCCCTCACCCTGAGAGGTATAGTTCCATTCAAAAAAATGTGCACGCTTTGGTCGGAATCGATTGATCTTATTTAGGGTATCGGAATCATTTGAATATTCAAAATCTATCAAGTGCTTTTCGTTGATTATTCTTAAGTGAGTGCTTTTGAATGCATCGGGGGACATTGAGAATCAGGACCGATTTCTTTTTCCCTTCACATCTTCTTTCCCCTGTTCACTTCATCGCAAACATCTTCTTGAGTTATATAGCTGCACTGCGGACACCTTTTCTATTGAATCGAATTGCTGCTGCCACCTTCACTGGATTCAAAAACTTTGCTGACTACGATGCGTACTGCTTCTACTCAGCGATCTTCTGCTTGCAATTCACCTTCATGGGCTTCTACCTTTGCGTAATTCATTAAATCTATTGTTCATCTGTTGCTTTGTTGCCCTCGCTCCTGGAGTTGTTGCCCTCACTCCTGGAATTGCCCATAGTTCTTTGCTGCCTTTGTTTCCCTCATATTTGTCCCTGCGTCCTCCAATTTTACGTTTGCTTTTTTTTTGCAGATAATTCTCCTCGCATCTTCCGTCTGTTATCTGACCTTTCTTTCGACTCATTCTTTAAAAATTTTCTCGCTCATCTTTTGAATCGAACGTAGCGAATTCGCTATGGTTGAACTTCTCATTATGGTAATTCGAAGGTTGCTTACAGTGACTAGGTAGTACTCTTTTATGCTGTCAGTTTTGATGCTTTACATTATTTGCGGAGTAGCGTCTTTCCTACAGTGACCACACGAACTGTCCTCGGTGTAAATTCTGCTATTCCATAATTTTCACGCGGACTGGAAGAATACAGAGAAAGTTGCTCAAATCTTATTTCCGAAATACATAAATTCGCCCTTGCTGTTCAAATTGCTCAGATGTTTACTCCGTCGTAATGCTCAGAAACTCTGCTTATTCCTTAAAATCACTCAAAATTTCGGCTGAAATACTAAAAGTTTCGCCATCTTTCAATCATACTGCAGAAGGATACCTGCTTCGCAGTGGAAACCAACGCGAGCAATGAGCGGGAATAGGGGGAAGGGGATGCTTACATGTTTTTTTTTTCTATCGCGACGTCTCCTCGTCATGTTGCATTCCAGTGGCGATGCCTTCATGTTTCCTCGTGCTTTCACTGAATAGTTTCCCCATAGGCATATCCCCTGAGACATTTCTGCAAATACTCTTTAAAGGAATGAACAAGTGAAACTGATTAGATATAACTTTGTATATCTGGGCTGAGATTCATGAGACGGTAACCAAAGAAACCAGCTATGGTTAGCACGATTGGGTACCGTATTGACTACGTGATGCGAGGAGACGTATAGGATACAAAAGAGGGTTTCCAAACCTGGTCTCGTTTGGTTATGCGTTCATCAATCCTAACCCTGATGTGAATGAATGAATCCAAATGTGTGGCTTCTGTGTACAGCCAAGGGTGAAACAGAATTTTTATGCGAATGTCTCCCCAGAAATTTCAGGGCATGATCTCAAATTGGAACTCGAAGTTCCTCTCATTAAATTTGGATTAGTGGCGTTCCCGAATGTTTAGGTCTTTCCAGTTTTGTCATTGTTTTCGTGAAATACGTGACACGTTTCCATGATTTGATCGATAAACATTTTTTCAATCCGTGCAAGACGGCAAACGAAATGGTAGCAGACCACTTGGTTAACCAGAGACTGTGCAAACCGTCTATTGGGGCAGAACGCCTGAATTCATGCGACTCTTAGTATTTTGCATGGTGAACCCTAATGTTGATCCTACTTGTGGTACACAATTGGCTCTATCCTTCGTTTTTCATCAAAATTATAGGCTGATACATGGTTAAACCGCGTTTTTTTTTTCGGAAAACCTCGCAAATGTCCAAACTTTTCTGACGAGTTCGTGATGGCAGAGCTCATATAGGGGGTTCATCCGTGCAATTTCCACAATTTGACAGGATTTTTGGATGCCAAACAATAGTACAGGGGTATCAAAAAGTTTCCAGCCTGTCCACTTGCAGACTAGTCAACGCGGTGAAATTTTATAGTAAATAAATGTGCATCGCTTGAGGACCAAAACACTTTTCACCTTGTCATTTATTGGACTTAACCAATTTTATAAGAATTTTGATCACCCGAATATAAACATCAAACGTAGACTCTTCTTCGTCATTTGTTTTGTTCCGCTGGAGTGCCGTTCCAGATCTCCTAACGGATTCCAGTAGCTAGTCCCTAGATCCCATCTACGAACAAGCTGAATTAGCGAAGTGCATTCACATTGTCATGAAGCAAGGCAATTTTGTGAAAAAGAACGTCTCATTGAAGAGCCTGAATTCCATGCTTGTATTCCTGCAGTCATTTTTCTTGACTCGTTTCCGGAAAGTGTGGAACAAGGGTAGCATTGCGATTATCCATTTCATTGGGGTTTACATACACGTGGATAGGTGACACGATCTTTCCTCTATCGTGCAGAACTTTGGGCAAGACGTTTTCACTCCCGCTTCCGTCTTCGATCACACTGCTCTCAGAGATCTGCCCGTCCTGACCCGCTACTCCGCGCTTGGAGCGTCAAATCCTGGCAGCGAATTCGCCACATAACCGACAGTCAAGACCCTACAGCACGTCTTTTTCGCTTCCTGAAAAACCCCGAAAATCTTCTTTGAATATTCAACTGGAATTTTCTTGTCGAACGTCGAAAAGGTTTTAGAGACTCAAAGTTCTGCGAACGTTAAAATTATCAGATGGTTGCTTAGAAAATTTCCAAAGAAAGTCTCGAATAGCTCAGATCCTTGCACACTTTCCTCTTGTAAACTCCTGCAATGCTCAGTAATTTTTGCTACAGTCGCAGTAATCTGTCTTCGTTTTTAGTCTTCTCTTTTATCAGAGGTTGCTCCTTTTTCTAACCGATTGCACTCCACGAAAATATTGAGTCCAAAAATTTTATGTTAGAATGCTAGAAGGCTTCCTATCTGTTTAGAATTCAGGGCCGGAATTAAATTTTATCCAATACAGTCCGTTTACAAAACAAAAATTCGTCGGTTGCCTCTCGCTAGATACACATTCTTGGAGAGAAAACCATGCCTTGGCTTGAATAAACGCTTATTTCTGGGAGGTCTAACGAAATCTCATGAAACTTCGCAAGCTAACATGTAAGGCTTCATCTTACATGATGCTCCCAAAACTGTACAAAAATATGGAACAGGCGAGCGGAGGCCGGAGACTTTTTGGTACCCATGTAAAGTGGGAAAACCAAAGTCTGCTTTCGGCTACATGACTATATTTCCCTCATCAGAAGATGTTAATCGTCAAAATTCGATCCTCTGCCTCCTCCTGTTTTGTTACTTATGCTTGCATCACAAGAATTCATGTCAAAGTTCATTTATTGTTCCTCCGCCAAAAAAAACTATGATGGGATCGTCTCGTTCCAATCTTTTTTTTGGAGTGATATTTCACAGTAGAACTAACATGAGAATAGTTCTCACTATTTACACCTTTTTTTTGCGAAATGTGACCCTCTATATGTGTGAGAGATGGGCAGTAAAACACGCCGGATATCTATGCACCAATCAAATATTTAATCAACTGCAATTTTTCCCTGTTTTCTATGCCACTTAATAAATAAGTTATTCAGCATGAATGTAATTCTTTTTCAGTCTAAGACAGCGGCACTGTTTTGATGAGGATTACCTCACCCTTTCGTGAAAGGATATTTTGATGACGCTCCAAAACCATTTAAAAACTTCTCTGTTATTGTCTCGCTCCGCCTCCTAGTCCTAATCAGCTTAAATCCAACGATTTTCGCTTACCGGATCTGTTGATGTTGGCGACACTCGCTGTTAACCATTTGTCCCCGAAGCATTCGAGCACGGTCCTCGTTAACGGTGACGAGAAGCTGTGAAGGAGTTGAGGCTGAGCTGCAGTTTCTCACATTTGTTTTATATACATATGTGTGATCCGTTTTACCGGTATAGGCAGTCAGAAAATATTAGAGAGATAAAATGGCGAAGGAATTTGTGCAATATTCGCGGAGACAAGACTATAGCGGCACAGTAGGCACAAAACCTCGGCTATCTTTGCTTTTGAAATGCGAGCTTTTTTCGACCAAAGCGCGGGTCTAGGGTTGCTCGAGTCTCAGGCGACCACGTCGGAGGTTGACACAAAATTAAAGTATGTTCGTCTATGTCCCCTTCATTCGTGTGTGTTCTCTGACTCGAAATGTGAAGAACACGCGTACAGAAGAAGTCACATTAGTCACTCGTTCTTGATCAAGCCTCACAATATTTCTTCCGTTTTAATGTTATCAGAGGAAAATATGCTATATCCGAACGGATGTGAAGAATGCAGCCCGACATTCCACAGACGTCTTTATGCGTGGGCCTACAGTGACATGCTTTTCTTGGGTGCTGGACTGTTTGGAATTTCGAAGGCACAGCGCACAGCAGACGATCCCCTCCTTTGTGCATTTCAACTTCAAAAAGTCTTTCCTTGTGGTCGTGCTCATCACAGACTGTCGGCGCAAGGAAGCATACACTTCCGTTCTAGTTCAAGCCCGAAACAAGATTAGTGCGAGAAGCGAATGACTGTCTTCCCCTTGAGCTTCATTTTCTACAACATCACATATGCTTGTATATCATGGTGAAATTATAGTTGGAAAGGTTAATGGTGTCAATCAAAACATAAAACACGTATATACTTTCTTCAAAATGTTGCGGAAAATGATCTTTAAAGAGTCGTTTGCCCCCTCCCCCCCGCTGACTCTTGTAAAAGTTTATCTCTGTTTTATATGTTCGCTATCGATTCATAGGCGAACCCAACATTTTGCCAAAACATTCATGCACACGTCATGGCTGCGACTGGTACCGCTACAGATTAGGCGCCTGGCAAACCTAATTTTCGTTGCGAGGGTGAACGGTGCCATTGCCAAGCCACTGGTGAAGGGACTCACCTTAAAAATGAATGCTGGTCTCATTTTCAACAGTTGATTGTCTATTTTTCAGTTTTTTTTTGGTCTTCAGTAAAGGTTCCTCTTTGCACTGATACATCTTATGTCCAATCTCTGCTAGAATACGATCTATCACAGGTTAAACGTATGATTTCTGTGCTGCAAACGATGTGAATTACGAAGTTCAGTTTTTTTTTCTGGCATTTGCTGCTAGTATTTGCAAACTCAACAAGTTTTCTTTTAAAAAATCTCAGAAGTGATTTGATTGTCTTGAGTGTTACCGCAGTTAGTTTATCAGTGTTCGTCATTGATTACGTCATTCGGTGCTAGTTACTGATAGCCACCCATCTTGTCCAGTACGCCTTTTATTGGCCATCTCTTTTTATGCTGGACACATGAATAATTGGAGTAATGTGGTATTATATTAAGCGAGAATCCTCGATTTCGCAAGATCACTTTCTCTTCCTATTTTTCCAATCTCTCTTTGGTTCGTTTTCTCAAAAATCTGATAAAAACTAAGTGAAACTCCAAGATTTTTCTGTTTGGAAGAGATTTGGGAATAGGCTTCATGTAAACTGTTGAGAGGCGCGCAATCGGGCTAATTTAAAGCGAAATCTCACGGCTACCGTAGGAAAACGGTGATGAAGGGGCGAGAGAGCCCAGATGTTGTTCGCGAGATTGAAATCGTCAAACGGAATGTGCATTTAATGGGATTCGGAGCGCTGTTTCTGGGAATTTCTTCCATATGTGATTGAGCTGGAAGCTTAGGCACGAAAACCAGCACGTCCATCGCATTTCATCAGAATAAAAGTTTACATTGACATTGCTCCAGAGTCAGATATTCGTAAATTATCCTCTATAGCAGGAAAGCCTCTACCGTTATGCTTTCGTTTCCTTCATATTTTATTCTCGTTTCATTTGCCAAAATCAGATCACTTTCCTCTATCTTTACAAAGTGTGCTTAGTGCATGTACTGCTGATTAAAAAAATGACCAGTCTGGTCGTTTGAGTGATATGTTCCCGCTTTCGGACGCACAACTCTCGCAGTTGTGGACCCGTCCAATGCCATTTATTCAGATGAAAAAAGGAGAAAAAACACAGTGATAAGTGTTTTCTGTCTTGTTTTCATTACTTCACACTGGCATCTACTGACTGCACATACTTCTATTTCAACAGGGAGCAGTTGTGCCTTCCTTTGTACTTTGTAAATCGCAAGCTGTAAGATACTACTCAGCTAAGCTCTTAACCCAGATGCGACCGGTTCCGTGAACAGGTCTTTGACTTTGTAATGGAGGAAATTCAGCCGCTGCGCGATCATCCCGCGCGTCGCTTGGCGATGCTGGTGGGCGCATGCTTGCTACTGCTACTTTCATCTGCGGAACTGGTCCAATCGAAGAGCAATGTGGAAGTGGAACGGGTAGCAGAAGCGTGGCAGGCACCACTGGAGGCGAACACGACCACTCTCGTTTATGTACAAGTGGTGAGTTAGATCAGTCTTGCTTGTTAACATCTATTAGGTTTCGGATGTGGGACATGGTGAGGCAAAAGTGGGTGGACAATTAGGCAATTTTTTGGCAATTTGGCAATTTTTTTTTTGGCAATTTCGTCCATCCTCACAAGGATGGTTTGTGAATAGATGCCTGAAAAGCTTCATTATTGCCTCACTATGGTGTTTTAATTCAAAGGTATTTGAACGTGATCGGACTTATTCGAAGAACAAAGGAAAATGACAGAAAGGCTAAATTACATCGTCGAATTTTGATTCTTTAACTATACTAGCGTTTGTATTAGGTTGTAGGAAAAGTTTCCCTCCACCCTCTTCTTCTGCTCGCCAATCTTTTCGCAGTGGCTCGGAACCTTCTATCCAAGACATTCATAAAGGCCGTGCAATAGCCTTTTCACACCAAATTTCCCTCCGCGTTCCGTCACGGTTATGGCCGAAAAAATCGTCATTGTCTAGGAGCATGTTCAGCTGCTGCTGCTTTTAGAAGTCATAAAGCACGGTAACGAAAGCGATGGGGTAAGAAATATATGTCATAAGGTAGATTTCTCTCCAATGGCTCTTACATCACTGTAAACATTTGCTCCCGCAAGTTCGAAGACGGCGATCTCGGCTTGGGATAGACTAGTATTTGATCGACCTGTCAGCGAGGTTGGAGAGCGCATCCTGGAGCTGTTTGAAGGGAGTCTGCGGCGTGATGACCATGAGCCAGTGAAGAAACTTCAATGCTGTCATAACCTAATAGCTGTTCATCTACATCGATCCAGAGAGCCAAGAGAATACGACTCATATATTTACTAATACGACCCTGATCTGAGCTGCCACAGCCTCAACTGTAGAGATGCACCTGAACATTTTGACTTTTCCACAGAATTTCGCTTTGCTCTGCAACTCGATTAATAGTGGCGAAAATTGGGCTTCCTAGGCAAGTCACATGAGAAAGTGCAGGTGGTTTTGTTGCTGGTAAGCTGAGATCCTAGTGGCAAAACGAGAACTCTACCCACAGAAGGCAATGCTCAGTGTTTGGTGGAATTAAAGTGGAACCACTCACTCCCAGATGCTGCCAATGAACCATATTGCTACAGCCAGAATTGCTGTCGATGATGATGTCACTTATGTTGTGTAACTATTGCTTATTTTGGAAAAGAATAATAAATTTGAAAAGGCACCTCAAAAATGGCGGGAAACTTTTCCGACAACCTAATATAGTATTTGTGGTTCGCAGTGGCGGACACAGGAGGAGGAGGGAGAGGAGGGTACGTCCCCTTTCTATTAGCTGATACCAGTGGCGGACGCGGGGGAAGGGGCGGGGAGGGGGGCACGCCCCCGCCCCCGGGAATGGGCCGGCAAATTTTCGAAATTACTTTACCATACAAATAAAAATCTTGTATTGGTTTATTTTTAATTGTTTACTTTTATTATTATTTTTAACATAATTTTTGTTTATTATTTATTATGATAATTAATATTTTTACTAATTTTATTTTCCATCTGGGTCCCCAAAGCGTCGGAGACCCCACTTTTTCTCCCACGCCCCCCCCCCCCACTCCCACCCACTTTTTGCGTCCGCCTCTTGTGGAACAGTACAAATATGTATAAAGTTTGGGAACATCTAACTTTGCTTTGGGACCAGCTGAGCCTGCCACAACTGGAGACCATGGTTACCAATAAAATATGCGGATCCTGTTCTGGAAACAATACATGCTCTGTTAATATTATACAGAAGGAAGAATAGTAGCTGATAAGATTGTACAGAATAAGGACGAATCTACTCAATCATCTAGGCATGGCGGCATGGAGATCGAACACCGGCGGCGCCTGTTCCTTTTAGTGATGCGGATTCGTGGAGTGAAGGTCTGGGGGAGCTGACGAAGAAGGGAATAGGTTGGTTGCCTTCTTGTATATGGTGGCCATTTAACATTTCTCTAACAGCAGTAGGTGAATTTTCCAGAAGGAACTAGTTTGAATTTACATCTGCAACTCACATAGGTGTAGTTTTTCAGCGCAGCAGTACCGTCTCGGCAAGTGGTTGCGGGCCCGGTATGGGAAGTTCCTGGGAGATCACTTTGATCGCCATGAGGTCTTCGTGCGAAGCAGTGACTACAATAGGACATTGATGTCAGCGCAGGCCAACATGGCTGGTGAGGCTGTCATTCGTTATCCTGTTCTGTTTTGCTCTGCCAATACGGTCCTAATGGTGCCAAACATGCTCTATTTTACAGGACTATTCCCTCCTTCAAAGTCGGAGATGTGGGAGACAGGATTCGCTTGGCAGCCGGTGCCTGTTCACTCTTACCCGAAATCCATTGACAAGGTGCTTTGAATTTTCATCAGGTGCTTTAAGGTTCACTGAGTCTAGATGCGTTGTACTTGGGCAAGGGAGTGGTACAATTAGGTTGTTTTTGCCCTAACGAGGTATAAGAAAAGAAATCAGAGCGAATTGGTGGTGTTCATTTTTTCAGAGCTAGTCAAAACTGCAGCTAAATGGGTGCATGAGTATTTTTACACTCCTAGACGCTCTTTCCACATATTGGGAAGGTTTCGTGGCACATTACATGCTGTTCTGGAGAATTTCTGTCTTTTTTTTCTCTTTTTACAACATTGATCATTTGAGCACTTTCCGGCACTATCTCACTTTTTCGCTCCAAATTCTTAGAAAGTTTCTCTTTCTCCGAAACTTTATCTGTGAACTTATTTGAGATGTCGGACAGAAATTGCGTCGTAATTCCATCGTTAGAGCGTTATCCTTAATGATGTGCGATGGATACGGTGTCTCGCATTGTCTCAAATTCAGCGTAAGGATCATTTCAGAAGCTGACCACAGTCGTCAATGATCTGAAGATGACATTTTTCCCGAGTTTCCTGCAGTAATCCTACTTACCGTACGGCTTCACGCTGTAAATACGATATGATGATCGTGATCTTACGAAATAACTCCTCTATGCAATGATTAACTTTTTGTGGACCGAGCAAATTTTTGCATGGCGAACGCTTGTAGAGAGAATTTTTCTGATAATTCAGCATTTGCACCGCTCACCCACAGGGAAGCGTTCTATGGACATGAAGAGCAAAGTTTGCGTGATGCACCATATGCATCACGTGGCTGCAAGGGGCGAAAGAGCGTGATGCACCGTGTGCATCACCTTGTCCACAATGTGTTAAGGATACCATTGAGAAATGGTAACCACCGTATAACTATCATAGGCCTTCCCATGGAGGGCTACTGTGCAAAGTGGATAAAATCCCCATGATCAACACCTCAGACAGCCCTATGCAAAGCGTGAGCGAAAATAGACCGAGATTCTGAGAAAAAATGGAATAGAGCTCATTTTTAAATCACTCGAGAGATTCTCTGGGTTTTCTATTAGTGTGACTGCCCTTCGGTAAAAGGAATACATCTCAATCCAGATTATACCAATAGATTATACCTCAGACAGCCCTATGCGATTGTCAGTTCACAAAAAGAACTGCACTAGATGGGTTCGAAATGCCGTCAAGCGACCGACGTATGTCTCGGGTGACGAAGTGAACAGTACTTAGCCTGTAATTTCGTCTCCTATGGAGACTGCCATTTGAACTCCTCGTACTAATTCCAGAATTCCGCTAAGTGTAGAATGTAAGTTATGGAAATTTTGTCGATCTGTTTTCTTTTCAATTCTTAGCCTACAGTTTTCTCACGCTGGGTTACGCCGTTCTGTTATCCTTCTCTATAGGAACTGTACGAGGATATCGCATGTCCCACAGCGTCGGCCGAGTTTCGCAAGGTATGGAAATCAGGTGTTGTCAGCAAGATGGAGTTGGAGAACAGAGATCTCATCCTGTTCCTTCGCGAGCACTCTCAAATACCTAACTTTCAATTCTACATGCTATGGATGATATACGACAATCTTTTTTGCATGGTGGGTTGATCCCTGACGTCGAAGGTGGCGTTTTTCTGATTTATGCTTTTAAGCTCCAACACAACGACACCCACGTTTGGCCTCCATGGATGAACTCGTCGTTGTTCAGTCGCGTGCAGAAACTTTACGATGCATCATCTCGTATGAAGTACCATACCGAAGTGTTGCGTCGTTTGCGAGGAGGTGCGTTTTGCGCATTCACTGGACGCCTATATTGGAAGCTTGCTGAGTAGACACTCAGCACATGATGCACTAGTCAAGAGCCTTCACAAGAACCTACACTTTTTCTTATTTCTCCTATCGGTTTGTTCATGTAAATTCCGCGCAGGGTTATTTCTATGAATTGCAGGCCCTTTGCTGAAAGACATCGTCGATCGCTTCGTTGCAAAGGGGCATGGTGCCCTGGGTGACAGGCCGAAGTTGTACGCCTATTCTGCGGTACGTTTGAACGTAATCATCGTTTCGTTCATTAACCGATTGATTTGCAGTTTTTTGCATGTCCTCACAATGTTCCACTCTTTGACTCACTCCTTAGCCTAAATTTTGATAGATGTCCCAGTTTTGATTAGTATGGTCGCATAGGTTCATAATTACGATTGGATTAGTATTTGATGAAATCAGTGAGGGTATCGAAGCTCGAGGATGATTCCAACCTTACCGAGCCAAAAAAGTGTGGATCACTGGTGAGTCGCCTTATCGCCAGTGGGTTTAAATCAGAGTCTCCACTCATTTTGCCGTTCGAGTTATTAGCAGATCCTGAGCGAATCACCAACGTTTCATGGCATTTCGCTCATATCTTAATCCTATGTTGCTCACGAAAACTTAAAAAAACCGTTTTCGGAAACTCCGAAAACGGTCCCGGGTGTGGAATTCGCCTCCAAAGGCAACGCCAATCTTTTTCTGGTCTGAGATCGTCGGCGTATTGAGTCTAATATGCTGAACTCCGATGCGATTTTGAGACTTTGGGAAGAGCCACGGCTATCAAATCCTGATAACGTTTTTCCAACATTCAAAAACGGGACCGTATGCCGATCAAACCGGTCGACGCAGTGTCATTGCTTGCTCAGCCGCTGCACAGTTCGATTGCTGCTTTCTGTCACAGTTTTTTATGGCTGATGAGTGCATACAAACAAACAAGAAACAGCTGACAAATGCTCCAACAAGATCATAAAACATATGAACAAAGGGGTAGTTTTCCAACCAAAATATTTAATTTTTTGTCGTATCGACTTAGGCCTTGTATTGCAGCAGATGAGCATGTTCCTTCTGTGGACGCTTTCACAGCATAGAAGCTGAAGTTCGAGTAGAAATAAAGTAGTGTAGTCTCAACATTAGCTGGCATTTTTTGTCTGCTGTTCTGTGCGAGAGAGCTAGTCACTACTGTAAAAATCAAACTACGTCACAATGTTCAGCGTATCGAGTGATGTACGGAAAGCGCGCAAGTTTTCATTTTTACCTTAGTCAACAAATTGAGATCTGAGGTGGGGTGCGCATGGACCTACGTATCTTGATCTTTGTGTCTGTTCCCTGTTTACGTTCATGAATGCACAGCTTTCTGTTGAGAAATTCCCTCCCGTCACTATTCTCAGGCAAACCTACAGAAGGACAGCTAGTGAGAATGCAGAGGACCGATTCGAAAGGCAGTGGCTTTCTACTGCGGTTCATCTGCATTTGATTATCTCCAGCAGTCCCTTGGAAGTTCCTCTGTTTTCTTTTCTTTCGCAATCAGCTTCAGTTTACGTTGTCCCGAAAATTATGGCCGTTTTTGAGGTGCATACTCCAAGGTGTGTAATTCAGCTCAAAGAAGATTTTGCCGTGGAATGAAAAGCATTTTGATCAGCATTCCTAGCCGATTTTTGTTTTACTGTGAAATCTATAGGAAGAAGTAAGCTCAAATCACTGGAATGAACAAACTGCGAATGGTCAATTTTTAGCGTATATTGATTCACATGAATTTTCTGAAAGAAGGCGTCTTCACTACACGTTCAGAAGGGTTTTCTATAGGGCAAATGTCTGGCCATCATATTATTCCAAGGAGAGATCCAAGCCCTCACTTAAAAAAGTTTTCTTGGTTGGAGGTCAGCCCGTATGCCCACCTTGAAAATGTACACTTTTTCGGTTCACTGAAGTGGCGGCGTACTCCACCGAATCCTGATATAGAGGCCCAAATTGTAACAGACGATGCATTTAGGAATTCTTTTGGCCTGATTCAGCTTTTATCGAACACCTCGAGCAGCACTTCCTCGATCAGAAAAAGTTACCTTTTTCTGGAATTTCGAGGTTTGTCGAATATATCCAGATCTCCCTCAGTGATACAAACAAGACAAACCTCCATTAATGCTCACTCCACTAAAAGTGGCCCACTTTTCCAGAAATTCTAACAAGAATGTTTATTAGAGAGGTTGAAGTAAATGTTGTCGCAAGTTAGGCACTGTCCGGCAATGCTTTCGTTCAAAATCCACTTCGCCAGTTCTTTTGCCATATTTAGCTGCCAAGAACCACTGATTTAGTTGCGGCCAACCTATCTAAAGTTTTTATGGACAGTTTCAAGATTGCTTTTGTTCCTGAGAAGTTATATGACCATCACCTGGTCAAACTTGATGGCTCGTATCTTTATGGAACTGCCTTGCTAGTCACAGTCTAAATCAGAGATGAGCGGAATTCCGACTTCCGAAACTTCCGATATTCCTGTTTTCCACGCTTCCGACTTCCGACTTCCGGAAAAATGCAAAAAAAGCCGGAAGTTTTCGGAAGTTTTAGACAATGAACCAGTTGCATTTCGTCCGCAGGGGGTGCCAGCAGTGGCGGACCCAAGGGGAGAGGAGGCGGGTAGGGGAGGGGGAAGAAAATACTTAAAACTTTGCAGTAGCTTACTTTTAGTCCCTTATATTCATTATTATTTTCACGTTTGTCTTATTAATTAATACTGAAATTAAGGTTGATTTTTAGAGGTAAAATCAGCATTTCATTAATTCATTTTCAAGATACCGGGCATCCAAATTCTCAAAGTCATAACATTCTCTACAAACTGTTTACCTCACGATATAAGGGGGACTAGGCCATGTGCTTTCGAATTTTATTCTCCAACCTATGGCTTTCCAGTGTAACTGGAATGTGCAGTACCCCTAGCACGAACTAATTTTTTTCATTTATCGGATGAGGGGTAGCTTATTTTTCCAGTCATCAATATCTTGATTGATTTCAAAATTCTCGATATCATCAGATGGAGCGTTTCAAACGAACGCGGATAGGTTCGACACCACACGATCCACACCACTTCCAACTTTCTGTACGCATTATGCATACACATTCTGAGTACTCCGTACTTCGACTTCCGGTAATTCCGATATTCAGGCGTTTTTTGGAGCTTCCGACTTCCGAGCTCCGACTTCCGAAATTTTAAATCTGATTTCCGCTCATCATTAGTCAAAATGCAGGGCTATTACCAGATTACATATTACAAATCCGGATTTTAGCCTATTAGGGCGTAAAAAAGAGTGTGAAGGATGGAAGAGCACAAAAACCGTGCTTGTCTGTTTGTCTCATCACACAGTGCCGTCTGCAGAAAAGGTAAAAGAGGTAGATGAGAAAGTCTTTTCGGAATTTGGATAGCGCAGGTCTCGCTCTTCATAATCAGTCCAAGTTTGTCCGTCTAGCTTCTGAGTTGATGGAGTTATGAGCCTATTAAACTTCATGACTAGGTTGCCGCCGTTCAATGTGGGACTACCTAAGATTTCGGCTTCTTAATCTGGATTTGTCCATCTTGAAATTCTTTTTGCAGCACGACACCACGCTCGCAGCTATGCTGTCCACCCTTGGGATCTATCCGGCCGAGTTCCCCAGATACGCAACAGCAGTTCTATTGGAACTTCACGATAGGAATGGGCAGTTAGTTATAGAGGTACATCAGAACTTCCAATTCATACCAGCAGTACCTGCTTTTTTATGTTTCGCTTGTTCAGGTCTACCACAAAAACATGACGGATGTTGATAGTGTATATCGCTACTTGATTCCTGGCTGCCCAGACCCTTGTACTCTCGATGCTTTGCGGTCCACCGTGGAAAAGTAAGAAGCTTGTCTCTGTTGGGTGTACCCTGTACTCATTGAGGAGTCACGATTATGAATTTGATGCAACGTGGCAGACTGGGGACTAAATGGGAGCATAAGACGCTTTCTTACGATTTTTCACCGTCTTTGAGCCCGCACCATTGCTATGGCAGACGATGCCTTTTGTTACAAGCACATCTTCCATTTAGGTACCTTCCAAACGACTGGACGGCAGAGTGTGGTCTTGCTGGACCGGATGCCTTAAACTATATGAGTGAGTTGAACATTGACCGCTTATCAGAGAGAACCTACATGCCCTCAAAGGATTTTTTTTCTGTAAAAGATGGACAGCGCAAGGTTAGGTTCTGCCACTTAACTCTCTTATGGTCCTTAGGAATGAAGCGTCTGAATTGAATAAACGTTTTCGACTTATTCTTAGATAGATCCTTAACAGCGGATTTCACATCGATCTTCAGGCTCAATTTCTAACAATTCCCTTGTTATTAATTTCGATACCTCTTGTAGATCCCCCATGCAGTTAGTTACTTATCCGTCGATGCTTTATTTTTTCTTGATTTTTTAAAATTCTATTGGATTCACAAATTGTACTCTATACAAGACATACTTTCACGTGAGCGAATTGAATATAAAAAGTAGTTGGGCAGTCAACGAATGACAAAAGAATTATTATTTTGAAAGTGAATCTCAGCTAAAAACCACCAAATATTCCTTATTATATGTTTAAATGTCCCGTCATTGAATAGAACATCACTATCAAGCGCGAGGCATCGGGGTTGTTATTGAAACGGAAAGGATTTCAGTCTATTAGCAGGGTTTACCAGGATTTACATACAATCAAAATAACTTCAACGTGATTGGCCTTAAAAACTATAGGAAACTCCAAACGTACGTAGACAAGAGTCGAGATCGCGGCGCGGCTCTCATGGACAGAGACGCAGGCGCACACTATGCTGAGCTCCCGTGACTCTGCCCAAGAGAGCCGCGCCGCAGTCCTGACTCTTGACTGCGTCCGTTTGGAGTTCTCTGTATATGTTCTGGGAAGTTTCTGCAGTCACTCAGAGATTCTTTGCCTACCCTCCTGACTTTGCAGTTTTCAGTTTCTACGGCGGTTTTCGCGTGTACCACTGTGTTGTTAGCTGGTTTCATCGCTCTCGATGTAACACTGAAGCGCAGGCATCGTTCCTCATTCGCTAGCGATCCTCTGATGGTTGATGACGACGAGGCTTCCATTTAAATAATGTAAAAAAAATTGTTATATTTTACTCCTCTCTACGCTTACCTCTTTCTTCGCTTTTCTGAAACATTCCCTTCCTGCGGTTTTAACTTCTCATATCATTTGTCAAATGTTCGAAGCATATCTCTAGAGGGTTTTGCATTTGTTTTTGTCATATTGTTTATTCATATTGTGCAATCAGCAGGAATTGGTTCAAAGCCCGTGAGGGAGCAGTTCTCATGTGATAATTTTCGCCTTTCGTTTTTTGTGCAATTCACCGCTAGTCACTGTTTATACATATTTCTTGTTATGACTTTATCAGAGTGGCAGGGCTTGGCTCTTGAGAATGGAGTTTTATCAGTTCCATTGTAATTTGGTCTGCTTGTTTATATATACGGCATACAACTAAGGATTAGCTTTCTTCATGAGGTAGTGATGAGTTGATCTTTTTTCGTAAACTCGTAGATGTTGCCTTCTAAACATTGACTGATCAATGTTCATTGAAGATTCGAAGGCTGTGTTTTACATTTCACACAACGTTGCAGGTATGGAATAGAGCAGAGGCGTTAGTCCGTACAAAGTGAACCGAGGCACGATTTGGTGGGTACATGCGGGCGAAGCGGCCGTTAACGGTCGAGACAACTGAGGTCTACCTGCTCATCCATAGAACAAACTGCAGTGCTGCTCCACTTGCAGGGGGCATCGATGTGGGTGCGAGCAGCTAGAGTACTCTCCGCGACCACAAACCATAGGAAAAAAGAAAAGAAAACAAGAAGACGTTCGAGTCGAAACGTCAGGCCATAGATAAACGAGTGCCACCTAATAACCTGGTGATAGCAGAAGCATTCAAAGCATATTAGAAAACTATAAGATTTTCTTGATGGTTAGTTGGTCTTTTCGATACCAACAAACAGAAATATGTTGAAAACTATCAAGAAAACCCTGATTTGCCAGCGCCAAATACAGCACGAGCGGCCCGACGGCGTCGCGTACTTCCCCTGTCCGTGAAAAACGCACAACCATCAGCGCTCTTCATACTCCTTTTCACGGGTAGCATCCATAGGAAAAAGTAACGAACAGAATGTCGGTTCAAGATAAAGCTGCGAAAGCAAATTTTTCGTGAGCATCTCTGAAATGTGTAAGGGACAAAGGAAAAGTAAATGAGACCAGCTGGAATCACCCGAAAGTCAATGTACAAGTAAGAGGTGTCGTTCCTCAGTTGTACTTGCTTATCTATACACATACGCGATGACACGAAAGGAAAGAAAATTTTTTTTTCCTCTTTCTTATACATCTATACACATACACGATGACCCGAAAGTCTTTGGCTGGTGTTCAAATGGAGCAAAAAAGGTTTTATAGGGAGCAATCGTGACCAAACTAGAAGAATGATTTACCAAGAGTGCCTTCAGCAAAACAGGTTCTAATTCGATCTCCAAAGCCTTTTCTCTGTTGCTATAACAGAGCCGAAAACACCCCCTAGCGGAGGTGTCCATGGACATTTGAGCAGTGTCAGGCCATCTTATGTTTCGGAACCTGGGAACAAGCATCCAAGCATGGTTCGCAGGGTACTCACAGACAATTTAGCGACATCGTGATCACCACAGATGGAATCTGTACTGCTGTCGTTTTTCCAATTGCTGTGGTAGGCTTATGTAGCGGGAACACACATTATCGCTGTTCGCATCATTCCAACAACAAACTACAACAGTGTGGTTGTCTAGCTAGTGTATTACCAAAATCAGACCGCGTATACATACTTGACGCCGTATTCAGAGAGCGCGAGCGGCGCAGTTCTCCCTTTGACTTGTCGGTCTTGCGCCTGCGCAGTCGACTTGTGCACCTTACTCCCTTTCTGGAGTATAAGAGGAGTTGAAGCAGTTGTATTCTTTCAGTTCTTCTACATCCACTCACGCGAATGAGGTGACGATACTGCAGAATGTACTGAATATCCTACGGAAATGACTCCAACTGCAAAGATAAAGGTAGAGATTTCAAATAAGAGACAAGAATGGAGTTCTGCCAAAAATGGTGACGAGCAGCCAAAAGACTTCGAAAAAAAATCTTTGAAAACCCCTAGAGAAACGAGATTTGTTTGTAAATCAAATAAATAAATGCAGAGCTTGGGGTAATGTTGGGAAACTGGCAAGGTGAATGGAGACGTTTGGCGGTTTCAGTCACAGATAGGAAACGCGAATCACTTTTAGGCCTCTGAAGACGACGATCTGTTCGAAACGTCAGGCCAATAAAGTTTACCACCTAACAACCTGGTTGGCAAAAGAAGTGAAAGCATCACTAAATGCAGACATTCCTAGTCATATAGTCAGCATGAACCAGAAGGGAAGGCATGGTGTCAAGGATTTAGAATTACAAAAGAGAATCTGCATCGATCGCATTCACTTTGACATCGGAACGATTGATTGGGTTGAGGCTACAGTTTGTGACAGCAGATCATGCTGCTTATCAGACAGCATTAGCGAGGGGCGACGTGCTCCCTATATAGTGCTGAGGCGTCAACGTACGGTTTTATCGACGTTGCACCTTTCACCTGCCTCACAGTACACTATTTGTGCGTAAAAAATCCTTCCCACGAATATTTTCGAAAGAGTTGCTTGGGTGTTCTCCTCGTTCTTCGGACTGTCGCATCAGTTCCACTCTCAAACCCTCCCATGGCTTTTCCGAGTTCTGCTACCTCCTCCTTCTTTATAACATTTATTTGATGTTGACAAACACAAACATTTTGCTATTCACATGGGCAGTTATCCGAGTATTCGATCCTATACCTGCATGTGAACCTTCAGCCTTTGGTGCCACCTCAGATAGGTACAACCACATATTTTTCGTATAATTTCTGAAGTTCCATAACAAAAGCCGTTAGTTTTTTTTCCTCACAACATTCTCTAATAGAGAGACAATGGTGATGGTCTTTAACGTTTTTCTACTATTTCACTACAGAGCAGTATTTCTTGAGACCCTGTAAATGAGGCATTTATGTACCCTCCTTGTGAAAACAACGTGCCGCCGCCGCAGTACCGCAAACGACTGCGTCTCGGCTGCGTAAGTCTGCGATAGGGCTGCGACAGAGTCAACCCTTCACCACATAGACATATGTACCCGGTATGAATTGCTGTTATTCTTGGGCTGGGCAATAAGTTCGTGCGGTTTTCAATGGGAATCCATAGTTTTCACAAACGAAATCAATTACCATAACTAATTTATGTAGCAAAAAGTTAGCATCCTTAGTGATTCTTGTTTACGTCTAGGGCAAAACCCAGCGGATAGTCGACTAACTTCCCACAAACACATACCACAAATCAAAATTGAGCTCTCTGAGATGCACACCGTCCCCCACACTGTCTCTCTAGCAGCTCTCTTTACACGTCGTAGATGTCCCTAGCCGCTTGAACCTCATCTGATCTACAATTAAAGTACTACAGTGGGATGTGTCGGAGATGTTCGAGGGTCACTTTCAATGCGACAAAGAACGAGGAAAAGCGAGTATTTAGGAAGCCGCTGATAATATTCGTAAAGAGCTGAGCAATAACAACAAGTTGAACTACAATACTCAATCAGATGAACTTCAAATCCTAGCAAAGAACCAATTTGAGAAATGTCGCACGAACTTATTGCCCAACCCAATACTTTTGTAGCGATGGCTTTACTCTTTCCGTTGTTATGACCGATTTCCTCCATTCCCCCTACGCATTATTTTCTAACGCGTGGAGTCGACCATCTGATTCCACATAAACGAACACCTCCGACAAATCCTACTGCTTGCAGTCATGGATTAAATGCAGTTTAAGGGTTTAGGGATATCAACGACATCTGAAGAGAAACCATTATTGCCGAGAAGATAACACCAAAGCTGATCTCTTCTTTAGAGAGGTCAATTTCAGCCTTGAGGATGTTTATCGTGCTGAACGTGCCCTTCAAAGATTAGTGAGACGATTATCCGCTAGAGGTTCCTCTAGGTGTAAGGAAGAATCACTGCGGATGATAATTCTTAGCAACGACTAAGTTCAGCTGATCCAATTCGTAAAAGAAAAAAAAACACCCATGGGGGCTCAAAAAGAATGACCCTTCACAAAGTGCGCTCGCAACACCTCCGATAAATTTTCGCTGTAACATTAACCGATATGCCGGAATTTAGAGTAATTCTAATAATGCCAACTCTGCGGGCCTGAGACAATCGCTAACCACTTATTTTGTCTGCTTTCTTAGAAATTTCCAAAAGGTTCCATCGAAGATAACTGAGTCAAACTCAAACAAGCCGGCTTTTTACGGACTGAATTGACGAGCTCTTCTGCTCATGGTAGCATCGGTAAAGGAGGAAAGGAGATATATAAACCGCTCGTTTTGCTTGAAGTTGTTTGCGAAAAACAATGGTTTTGATGCCCATGAAGAACCGCACGAACTTAGTGCCCAACCCAATAATATATTTGAACGTGACAAGTGGAACAGGTGAGGGGTAAAATTAGTCTTGCCGGAACCGCAAATAAACGATGAAAGCAAACTCGTGGAGCTATGTTCTCCAAAAATGTGATATCTCGAAGGTACTTCCGACGTCCAAGCCTTGTCGAATGACGGACACGCCTTCAAATTGACAGCGAATTCGCTAGATCGCCATCAAATGAGGGAACCGCGTTCTGAGTCGGGCGATGTTCGCACGTCTGGCGGTCTTGTTACAATCGAGTTTAATCGCCACTTGAAAATCTAGTCATACTCCTCTTCGGCTGTAGAAGATGTAAAGAAGCCAACCGAGCGGCTCGTAGGAGGTTATTCTTCAAGAATATGTGCCCACTTACGAAAAACATCTTTTCCTTCGCTTTCATGGCACAATATCTAGTATTGAGTATATATTACTGTTTGGAGCGAGGAGCGAAAATTTGAGTTCAAAAAATTTATTTCGCCAATTTTTGCGTGATTCGGTAAGGCACCGAAGCTAGCGAATTTTCTAGCTTTAATGCGTACATCGACAGGCGGTAATGGCGTAAAACCATCGAATAGGCTGGAAAACACTAAACATTGCCACGATTAGCCATTATGGCAGTGTAGGATAGCGATTTTACCGCAGCGGGGTCGCGCTGCTTTGCACGCTCAAGTCTGCATATTCGTCAGCTCCGTCGGCGTTCACTGCATCTGACATATACTATGTTTCAGGACAGCTTTCCCATGATAAGAACCATCCTCAACGAACCGCGTTGTAAGAAGCCTAAGCCTCGCCCCACATGACCTCAAAAAGAATTTGTTTACTTCAGAAAGATAAGACCTTCTTGTAGTGTGGTTTGTAGTGCAACCTTCGCTCCGTTGCAGTACAGCAAAAACAGCGAGACAGGAGGACGAAAAGCGATAACATACAAACAACGTACAGAAAGAAATTGTAATCTAATGCTGCGCCGTAACTTTAGTGCTTCCTGGGGAAGCCGGCGACTGTTCGTGCGTTCTCCGACCGTCACACCATCTCTTTCAAAATAGGCCTCACTCTTTATACGCTCCCAATTTTTGGCTTTTCTTGTAGTATTGCTTTCACATGTCGCATATTACTGGAATCTTCAGGATATTATTATTCCATCATTTCTTTTCTACGTCGAGTGTCGATAGAGCTGGAGGATTCGCGGACTTGAAGGCGCAGCAGTACGACTGCTCTGCACGCTGGAATCCTACATTCCACTCTACAGTAGTGGATAAATGCGGCCATACTTAGTGTTTTTCAGGTTATTCGTTGATTTGTTGATCTTACGACGAGAAAATACCAAATGCGTACGATTAGCTATGACGAATATAGGTACACCAATGTACAGTGGCGGCCACATATTTAGCACACCCAAAGAATTTTCTGCATATCTCAGCACTGGGATGAGCAATCAAATCCAAGCTCGAGTATGTGTTGAGGCTCTATGGGGGCTTCCTTACTGTTGCTCACCACGAACACAGAGTCAGCTGGATCTGGATTAAAAAATAAAATGCCAATTTCGTCGGTTTTTCTCGTACTATTAGGTTGTTGCATAAGTTTCCGCTGTTTTCGCACAGGCATTTTCAAAGGCTCTTAATAAATGAACATCGATTATATTTCGCGCATATCTAGGTATATTTTAAAGCGCATGATCTAGCGAACATTCTGCATTATGAATCATATTTCTCGTTTTTTGAAAATGTAATTCATTTCGGAGTGAACCCTTCAAGAATGCAAATTTGGTAACAGCACTTGCACGGACAATAAGTGGACCATAACGTTGCAAGATTCTAACCAAATTTGGGGTGAGTAATCTCTAGATCATTCCTATTCTCCTGATACTTTGCCTCCACATCTTACTGTCGAGCAGCCTCGAGTAGAGGCTGCTCGACAGTAAGATGTGGATTCCCTGAATGCTTGTTACTAGCACAAATTTTTAAAAAAAATGGGAGCCGAGGTGCATGCTTTCTGCTTGTAATCACTATGAGTCTTTTTTCTCTCATTTTTTAAGCCATGTGGACGATCCTATGGGGCTCGGCTTCGAGATTCGGTTAAAATGCCTCAGCTTTTGGTGAGCCGAATAAGTGCATGTCCACTGGTGAGACGGGCAAATCCACACAGGTTCACATACCAGGAAAAATTTCACTGAGTGAGGAATTGGATCCCTCCTTGTAATATTGTGCTGGCCAGACCTTTGCCTAATAGAGTGTCCTTCTGAAATTGCAGTGAATGCACTTTTCCTCTAGAAAATTCATGTAAATCAATGTGTAATGAAAATTGACGTTTCGTACTTCGTTGACTCCTGTGATTTAAGCTTTCTTCGCATAATTTTCACTGTACCGCCAAAATCTGTGGGAAATGCTGATGTAATATATTTACTGCTAAGGGAAATCACAGGTTTGAGCCGAAATCTTGGAATGCTCACCTCCAAAACGGCCATTATTAGTGGGACAACCTAATAATAATTGGTCTGTTCCTGCAGTGATTTTGCCAACAATTAGGCACTGTTGTGGCCTCCCCCATCATCTGCAGATAGTGTTACTTCTTAGAGGTTCCAGGAAGTTTCAACAGCAGTTACATCGCGAGGTCAAAGCTTATTTTGTCGCCCCGCGAGGTGCGTTCGCCCCTCAAAGGCTGTGATTTGGGGAGAATTGGTTTGCATTTATCAAACCTAGGATGACAGCTCAATCTGAGCGCAGGGCGTGTTCCTGTTGTAAACTTGGTAAGTGGATGCTTACCCAAGCTCATCCAAAAATATTCCCGAACGCGTATCTACTTTCCGCGGCCATGCTTTGTGGACGCAGTGGTCCAGATGTGCGCCGCACCCGCACTCATCTCGTATGACAGCTTATTGCACTGGGCCACGGTTTTACGCGGGCCTCAGCAGGCCTGACGAGTCTCGCAGAGCTCGCCTTGCCTCCACCGAAGAGACACGACTAAGCTCTGATGTTCAACACTGGCTTATAGACGCCTCCCATGGGCGGCGCGCCATGGCACGCGGGTAGAACGCAGGACATGAGGGGCTGAACGCAGGTTGAACGACCCCACAGAGCAACTAGCCCTCTTCAACGCAGACGAGAAATGGGGTGTGCTGTTCGCAGCAGTCAGAATGCAGCAGTCTTATGCATGCAGCAACGTCTGCCTTCCAGTTTTTTTTTTTTTTTTTTTTGGGGGGGGGGGGGGGCTGCAGGTTTTGCTGTGTTTTCCTTATCCAGTTACCAGAGTTGCTCGTTATTCTGTTGTTTTGTTTCGCCGACCTGCACGTGGACTATTCTGTATATTTCTATATTTCAGTCCTATAATTAGAGCACCTAAAGTGCATTGGATAATATAAAAAAACTAGACGTACTCTTTGTTGATAGTACTATTTTTTTTTTTTGCAAATGAACCCGTCATGGTGAACGTTTGCAACTTCATAAGAGATGTCTTTATCCTATGGAGGAAAGTTTTTTGGCGGAGGTTATAGGCTACTTTTGACTTGCTCGTGTCGATCAAGTCAAACGTAGCCTATAACCTCCGCCAAAAAACTTTGAGTCGGTGGGAACACGTCTACTATGGTTGTTCCACACGTTGAGTACGAAAATGACAACCATTTTGGGTGGCAGTATCGATTTACTATCTATCGATTTTTTTTCCATTTCCGCTCGGGGACCAGCACCGACGTGTCAACTGTAGTTCCCCGGTTCCACGGATATAATAAACATTTTGCTCGAGATATTGACTTATCGATTTTATTGATTTTTTTCAATTCCTGCCCGTGAGGCGGTGGAGACATGCCCACTTGAGTTCAAATACGACAATCGTTTAGGACGAGTTATTGATTTATTGACTTTATCTATTTTTCCCGTTTTCACTTCTCTGGTTTCTCTGTATGCTGAAAACGAATATGACAAGCACTTTGCACGGAATATTGATTTATTGATTTTATCGATTCTCTATCTTTCTACCACATAGGATGTTGAGGACATGTCTGCTGGGGTTCCTCAATACGCTGAATATGTAAATATATGACAATTATTTTGCACGAATACATGTGTTTAGTGTTATCAAAATAACTTTCCTGACTTGTCGCTCACGGGTCGATGAAAGAAATTCACTTGAGCTGTACTAACACGATGATCACCATAACTATGGACATTTAAAAGAAACTATCGGCATTAGAAACTGTCCACAACAGTCTGAAGTAGCTGGGGTAGAAAAAAACACTCGAGCGAAGCTGGATATACTGTCTAGTCAGTGGCGGACGCCGGAGAGAGGGCGGGGGGCGCTCCCCCCCGAGAATGGGTCGCCAAATTTTCGAAATTACTTTACAATACAAATGAAAACCTTGTATCAGTTTATCTTCATTTGTTTTTTGTTATTATTTTCAATATAACCTTTGTTAATTGTTCATTATTAAAATTAGTATTTTTTATTAATTTTATTTTCTGTCTGGGTCTCCAAAACGGCGGAGACCCCAATTTCCCCCCCCCCCCCTCCCGCTCACTTTCTGCGTCCGCCACTGCGTCTAGTATGCGTATCAAAGTGTGTGTGTTTTTTTTTGCTTATAGAAACCGCGGAGAGTGAACCGATGCGGACAATTTTTGCATGTAGACCCTACATGGGCCGGCGGAGGTTATAGGTTACTTCACACCCGCGACTATTGATCAGCTTATTGATTATATCGACTTTATCGATTTCTCACTATATTTGTTCGAAAGCCGGTGAGGACATATCTGCTAGTGTTCATCGATAAGCTGAACACGAATATGACAACCATCTCTAGCGGCTGCATCGATTTATTGAATTTATCGATTTTCTCTAATTTTCGCTTGGTGACTGACAAGGACATGTACACTGTGGTCCCCCAGTACACTGAAAACGAAGGTCACAATCGCTTTGCACGAAATATAGACTTATCGATTTTATTGATTTTTGCATTTCTACCCCACGCGGCGCTGAGGACATCTCTGCTGGGGTTCCTCAGTATGAATACGACAATTATTTCGCAGGAATACATCGACTCAGCACCATCGAAATGACTTTGTTGACTTTTCGCTTACAAGTTGGTGCAAAAAGTTCAGCTGAGATTTACTAATTTGCCGACCATCAAAATTATAGTCCTTTTTGATAAAATTATCGGCAATAGCAATTGTTCTCAGTAGCGTGAAGTAGCCGGGGTAGTAAAACACCCGAGCGAAGCCAGGCATGCCGTCTAGTACTCCACATGCGTAAAAGCAGTGTGAAAACAAGTAATTAGGACGAAAAAAATTTTACCTCTAAAACTACATCATGGCACTGCTTTTTTATCCGAGGACACCGAATGAGTGCAGGAGAAATTAGGAAATATTTCATAATTTATATTAGCAGTGCTATTACTGTAATTCTCGGCGCTTCTCTTATCACTCTTTGAACTATGCAGTTGGCCTGTCCATACTGACGTTTCATCTTCAGGAAGTGGATAGTTCTGCATCATGAAATTGATGAATCAGTTCTGTCTTATGCCCATTTTACTTCGCTCTTTTCATACGTTATGGTGTTCACAGAGCTTCCTCACGGTATTCACAAAGCTTGCTTAAATTCTCCACTCACTTTGCAGACGCCTCCTTCAGCGCGGCAACTGGCCTGACTCCACGGTCGCTGTCAACGTCGCCAGGATCCTCCCCAACGATGACGGCTACTAACGGCCGACGTGACACGTTGGACAGCATCAAGTGTGCCTTTTTAGTTCATGTTATAGTAAAGTTACTCCAGCTAGCGCTACAGCCGTGCCATTACAAAAGTTCCCCGATATACGAAATTTAGCCCTTGAAAAAACAGTCGAACCTACTTACTAGTTTCCATGAAGAGTAATAGTCCTGAGACTACGCACATAAAACCCTAGAATATTTCACAATTACAATGAGGGGACTTATTGTCAGTCACTTAACGGCAAATTCGATGCCGCCTTGGAATGCGAAACCGTGATAGCCACGGCGTTAATCAGAAGCTGATAAGAGCCACAATGACGACAACATGGGTGCAGATGTTTGAGCCGCTTCGAACCTACACCTGAGAATAGATATGCGCAATCCCACGGTCCTTACGAGGTGCAAAACATGCGTTAGCTTTCGGAAGAGTCACATACTGCTCATTAAACGCAGCTGCAATTGGATGGTTATGATGTGGTTTTTTGCATTTTGATTTTTCTTTGTCGTTCCTAGGTGTTCTACGCCTGTACTATCTATCTTGCGTTTTTAAAGGAACACTAAACAAAAAGCACATTCACATGCATAAGAGAATGCAAGGAACTCCAGACTTCGTACGGCCCTGGATAGCTGCCGTTCTCGGTACCAGTAGCTCCGTGAGATACAAAAACCTCGCAAAATAAATAAAAAATTCGCACCATCTTATTATTCATTCCTCACTTGCAAGATTATATTTTAAATTCCCGATAACTTACGTCTAATTTTAGTTTTCACCGTCTCTACCGCCGAAGTCCGGGTATTGGTTCCGTTTTTGGTGAAGACCGCGTTTTTCTATCCACGCCCCACCCACTAATAAATACATGTGTTAATCAACCGATATGAAGTACACATCGTGGGAGATTTGGAAGATTGCTTACGTAAATTTGTTTAGAATCATTTCTTTTTCGGGAGACGCTTTAGGTTAATATCTGAAGAATTAGTACTTTCTACTTACTGTCATATATTTGGTATACATTGTCCCACTAAAACTTGAGAGAGAACTCTTTTCCATCCAAAATCTCTTCGATCGCGGTGAAAGTATTCACCACAACATTTTCATTAGTACCTGAACTTAATTGGCAGCAGCGTGAAGACACTTACGAAGGGTGATGTTGTACTTTTCAAATAAAGACATTTGTGATGTTCCATTAACTTAATTCTCCAAGATAAATCCATGCCAGCGAAGGAAGTGTCAAAATGCTTCTGTGAGACATGCGGAAATATACAAGATTCAGTTGATGTCACGGCTGGAAATGGGGCTGAACAACACAAAATGCCGGAGAAATGTGGATTGATTCTAGTGCTTGGGTGACAGCAGTGCCGCTGAACTCCGGAAGAACGTCCAAAAGGTCTACCTTCTCCAAGAAAACTACAGTGAAAAGCATATCGGAGTCAGTAGCCGAAAAACCCAAAGAGTAAGTTGAAGAGGTGCATCAGCTGATTACGGCACAATGTGTAGCTGGTTAGTTATTCCAGGGAGGAAGCTGAAACACCATGGAAATCTATTTACCTACTGACTGCCATCTGCATGTTCTGTGGGGTGCAATTCTCGATATTCTTTCCGACGTTGTGGCCTTTCTTAAACAAGGTGAGCAGCAACTGAAGGCTTCATCCACAAATCCTTTTTCTGATCACCCTTCTCGAGCAGGTCTCATGACTTTGACAGGCGAAATCTTCACTCAAAAATTCATGTTTCCAAGGATGTTTTGTCATTCGGGATATATCGATTTTTCGTTAGCTTTTGTGCATTTTGTAATAAACCAAGTGGGCAGAGATCGCTCCCCTTTTCCTATAGTTTCTCCGTCGTATTTTCTTATATCTCCGCATCAAAACTAACAAGGAAGCAGGACATTGGCGTGTTCCCGCAGTGAAATTGAAAGCGTTAAGATTGCTGCCATACTCCCCGCGGAGAATAGAGATTCTTCCGCTGCTCCACGGTGACAGTTGTTTTGATATGCATTGATTATGATTTGACGACATCGAGGACAGCGCCAGCAAGCACCGCACCGACAGCAAAGGGTACACTCCTCAAAGAGTGCAGAGGCGAAACATTCGCAATCATTAATGAAGTGGTGGAAAAATCCCCTGATGGGGTGGAATTAAAACCTCGCTGTGCAACAGTCCATATGGTAATTCCCGCCTGTCTAATGAAATAGCTGTTTTCTACCCCCAAAACGTCCTCTTTGCGAGGAGGCTAAAATCTTTCAGGGAACTTTAGAGAAAACTGCCTCAGCTTTTCATGCACTTACCACCTTTGGATATTATTGCCATTGTGATGACTAAGTGATAGAATATTTCCTAGGTGGATCCCACTGCTTCTGAGACATTCTTTGGTATCATTACGGCGGCTTTCTCTGTTGGTCAAGGCTTGGCGTCACCCCTTTTTGGGTTTTGGATGAATCGTTCAAAGTCTGGTGAGTGGGAGGTTACGGTAATTCTTTTTCTTCTCACTTGAACGCACAATGTGTTCTGACAGTCCGGCAACCTATGATCTGTGGCATTCTTGTAATGATAATATCGAATATTATATTCTGCTTTGTGGAGGCTTTCAAGGAAAAGGAGAGGCGATGGGTGATGATGGTAGCTCGGTGAGTCTAGGCTCAATATCATTTCAAGCATAGCTTTTATTAATTACAAAAAATATGCTGAGAGTATCGACGAATCCCTGAACTGGATGATCAACTCCCGCTTACAGGTTTTTCATTGGACTCGGGGCAGGAACGGTTGGCGTAATGCGAGCCTATGCCTCGACTGCCAGTAACCTGAAGGACCGTGCTCGCGCCATCACGTTCATCCAGGCCAGCTATGTCATAGGTATGACTATCGGACCCGGCGTACCGGTGAGGTTAAAAACTTTTCTATCACAAAGTTGTTAGGTATTTGGACACAAATGCATTAAGAAATTCGCAAAAATGGCCTTAGTGTTAATCCTTCAATAATATGCCTGGCTGAAATGGGTTATTCACGAGCGAGTAACTATGCGAGACTCCAACGGTTCATTTATTGCACGTGCAAGGCACATGAATTGTGGACAAAACAAAAAAAAAGACGAACGGACACAACCAACGCACCGGAGAAAAAAAGAGCAAAAATTTAAGAGCATGGGTAAACAGAAATGACACCCATAACCTGGAGGTGGTGATATTTAGAAACTAACGTGAGTGGACATATTACCAATAGATGGTGTTAAGTAATTTGGCATACTCAAGTCCTGCTCTATAGGTAAAGAAATGTCTTTTATGAGATGATTTGGCTTTAGCCAAGAAAAGCTTGCTTTTGCTACCCCTTGTTACAGAAGGCACTAGAGTGAAAAATTTATTACTGTTGAGACCGAGTTTACCCGTGATTATTTTCCTAATCGTGGTGAGATCTATTTTGCGCCGTCTTTCAAGAAGAGAATCCAGGTTGAGCATTTTATTCCTGATAATACCTCTAGGAATGGCATTGTAATCAAAGCCAAGCGCACGCACAAACATTTCCTTGTGAAGTTATTCTGAACGCTCTCAAGTTTCAATATGTCTTTCCTTTTATGGAGAGAGAAGACCACCGTGCCATATTCAAGTAAAGGTCTAATGTAGGTTTTATAAGCTTTAATCAACACAATGGGATCCTTCGTGAGCAGCGCCCTAAACAGCTGATTAAGTCGACGTTCAGCTCTATTGGCTAACTCAGTACAATGCGAGGAGAAACATAAATCCTTATTAATCAAAAAACCCAGATCACGAACTTCATTTGTTGTCATGAGTAAGAAGTGATCAATAAAATAGCTCTTTTTCTGGTTGCCTTTTCCTAAATGAAGCACGGAGGATTTATGTGCCGATAGTGGCAGAAACCATGACTTCGACCAGTTATAAACGACATCAATAGCTTGTTGGAGGCGATCATCACTAGCATTAGCGTCGAAGATGCTATAGATCTTCATGTCATCTGCAAAAACTTTACAAGAAACTCCCGCATCAGAAACTACGCGAGGTAACTCGTATGTGTATACGTTGAATAGTATCGGAGACAAAACGCAACCCTGGGGAACCCCACTGGGTGCTTCTTTTACATTTGAAAATACCGCGTTTAGGCGAACTTGAAATGTACGATTGAACAGATAATTCTCAATCCAGCGCAATATCCTTGGATGAATACCCACGTGTTCTAACTTTAGTAACAACAAATTATGTGGAACCCTATCAAAGGCTTTAGCAAAATCAAAATAAACTACATCAATGTTTTTCATCTCATCCCGTGCTGAAGTCCAGTCATTCAGAGTGTCAAGCATTTGTGTTACCGTTGAACGATTTTTTCGAAAACCGTGCTGGTCGGGGGAGAACACCTCGTTATTATCCAAATGTTCAACAATAGTTTTCTTTAGTATCTTTTCAAAAATTCTGCATAACATAGACGTGATACTAATTGGCCTATAGTTGGGAGGATTACTGTAAGGTGGTTTCTTTCTAAGAGGTGTAACATAGGAATGCTTCCACTTTACTGGGACCTCAGCTCGGAATAAACTTAGGTTGAAAATATACTCCAACGGCTGAGCGATGGCAGAAGCGACTTTCTTGATGAACACGAAGGGTATTCCATCAGGAGTCAAAGAGAAATTACTAGGTTGCTTTGGGATCATCTCGAAAATTTCATAGTTTTTAAACCAAAGAGAGTCATGCATTTGTCTATAGGTGCCGTATAGAACTCCTGATAAAGGTGTTCCATCTTTCGTGTAAACTTGTTCAAAAGTTTCGGCAAGCAACTCAGCTTTATCCTCGAGTGTCACTACATTAGATCCATCTATTTTAGAAAGAGTAGGAACGCTACTACTACATTTGAGTTTTGTCTTTATTAACTTGAACAAGGAGGTTTTGTTATTGGATTCAATAACTTTTCTTTCTACCATGCGATCAAATCTGTACAACATTGAATCGAACCTTCTTGACACCACCCTATAATTAGACCAATCAGAAGGACTTTGGCTAAGTGTGGCTCTTTCAAAGGCTCTAGTCTTTGAAAGGAAGGCAGTATGAAGATAGGATGGAAAGCCCCGTTTGTGGCCTCCGACATGAGTAAAAGGAACGAATTGTTCAATGCAGTGATTCAGAATGAAGATGAACATCTCATACATATCATTCACATTAGAAACTGTGTTAAAGGAGCCGAGCCAGTCAATTCCGTTGAGGTACGTATTGATGAGATTATAATCTGCGTTATTGAAATCGCGCTTCAGAAAGAATTTACTGGGTGGAACTGATATTTTGAGTCTGAATTCGATAGTAGAATGATCACTATTTCCAACTGGTGAAACAACTCGAACATCATCCACGAGTTGTGTTTGATTGCAAGAAAGGAGATCTAAAATGTGGTTGCCTCTAGTGGAATATTTGACAAGTTGGTCAAAGTCATGGTTGGCTAAAAATTCGGAAAATCGTTTACTGAGTGAGGAGGATGGGGTAGCACCGTCCTTCCATTGAGCGTCAGGGAAATTGAAATCTCCCACAAGAATGCACGGGAAATCTGAGGAGGCGAGATCACTTATACATTTGATTAACTGTTCAGTTTTACCAGAATTGCACGCGGGGGCCCTATATGCAAGTATGATTCGTACATTCCCTTGAAGTGTGTGTAAGTCACAAGAGATAATTTCATATCCGTCACAGACTGTTTCTTGGAAAACTAAACTAGGCAAAAGAGTCCTTTTTACAAGCATAGCAACACCACCCCCTCTTCTTTTGGGACGATCACATCTAAAGCTTTCGTAGGAGGAGCAAATCTCCCCTAGTAGATCACTCACATCAATATTAGACTTCATCCATGTTTCACAAAGAGGTTCAGACCCGCTCGCACACCTTACAGCACAGGATTGCGCGAGAATGAGAACGAAGATATAAATCCAATATGCGGATGCGCAGACAACAAGAATGTCAGGACGCATGTAGTGTGAGTGGGTCCAGACCAACTGCAGTAGAAGGCACGGCTTATGACCGCTCGTTATCTGACTGAACGTATACAACTAGAGCTATGGAATTACGAGCAGATACTAACATTCAAAGCTTGGGTTGCTATCACTGGCATTTGCAAGGAAGGGAGTATTATAGGATTAGTCACTTATTTATTCATTCACTCATTTAATGTGCTCTAGGTGCGCTCATGTCGAAAACAGGTGAAAGAAAAGAGTTTTGGAAACCAAAGAATTGCAGAATTATCCAAAACAACATCATACAAAATAATCGAAACCAAAAAGACTATAGGATATGAAAAAATTCAAACATTTTCCTATCAAACTTCGAGAACTAAAACTTAAGACGAACCTTGAGTAGCCTGGAGTGCTCATCAGTCCTCTAACACAGTATAATTCATGAGTAACATATCATATAGTAGCACAGGTACAAATTCCACATTAGCTCACTTTAACTCCTTTTTATTATTTTTCAACACTTTTTACGAATTAAACTCGAAATTCTTTTAACAACGTTGTTTCTGGAATTCCGACCAGTTTTTGACGAACATATACATTTACCTCATATACTGTCCCCCACCCAAACCTCTCCCGTCTGAAATCGCTACTAATCGCTGTAAATAGGGACTGTCAGCGGTCCGGACCCACGCGCACGCGGCCCCTGACTTGTGCCTCGACCAGGGGAACATCGGTATGTACTACCATAGGTGCAGGTGCACTTTCACCATTTTTCGAGAATATTAGAACAGAAGGGATTAGCAGAGTCATAGCAGGTCCACAGCTGAGCGGTGTATCGCATAGGCATCGCAACGATTTGGCAGCGATTATGGTTGTGGTTCCGCTAAGGCTAAGGGAATCGCTACGAATGAGAAGCGAGTTATGAGTCGATTCAGCCATTAAGACTGCTTTAGCGAGTGATTATGCCAGTATTTTTGAACTTTCTCAAAACATTTGAGCAGATTCGCTGCGATACTCGCGACTCCATCCAGGATGCCCTTATCCTTGCCTAGCCGATGGAGATCGCGGGGGACGTATTCAAGGCAGCAGCCACGATAATCTTCATGTCAGATATTTTGAATGTTATGGAGTCTGGACGATAGTCCCAGTAATTCTACGCAAGTTGCACCGCCGAAGGCATCAGCGTTCCCAAGATATAACAAGTTAGACTTGGTATCCGGGTATCCGCGGGGTGAGATGTGGCGCGATCCGGATCAGCTGATTTCTGCCGCAGTCACTCAGTTTTCCTAAGACAACGCTTGCTTTCCATGCTCATTTCGAGAATTTTTACATCGTAGTGTTCTGTTTACCCCATTTACGCTCTTTCGATTGTTAGTAGATCATACGATCCCCTTCTTTTCCCCAGAACTTTCAAATTTTCAAATATGGTGCGAACTTCTGTTTGTTAGCTCTTTATACTCAACCATAAGTATTGTTTTTTGTCTCGAGGTATGCCTCTGTAGTGAGCATTCCATTTCCTTTTCGTATGCGCTTTTTTCTCTTCCAGAAAAGCTGAAAAGCTGAGTATCCAGTTGTGCCAGAAAATCCGTTGGCAATAGAGGCAGCGTTATCGACTTTCTTGATCTACTCCACCGGCGTAGCTCCACCAGCTTGCCATAATGCAGTGAATTGATAGCATCCGATAACCATTTTAGCGTGAGTTTTGACAAAATTGACCACTTTATCCATGGTCCTCATGGTCAGAAACCCAAAATCGCGCTAAAATCTGAGTGGCGAAAGTTTTCATGGGTGCTACCTTCAAGTAGTGAGCCCCAAACACTACAGGACCAGCCCTTTAACTTAGGATCTCCAGCGGACTCGAACCAGTGAACACACAACTGGTAGACGGACACCCAACCGATTGAGTTATCAGGACATTTTTGTCGCTGGCACTGTCCAACACCTGCCAGAGTTTTTTCGCTGAATTTCCGCAAAAACGGTGCAAAGCTGTGGGACTGAAGCTGTCGAACTTGTGATAATGACATAGACGGGCGAGTGCTCTTTCACCTAAGCTATGGACATACTGTGCTTGAAACTGTGTGGACAACTCCGGAAAAGTAGTTCTTTCTGGTTATCATGGTTCCTATAAAAAATGAATTATTTTCGATTGCAGTGAGAATTTAACGATTAACGGATAACGAGGACTATAATTCTTTCAAACAACTTTCTTAACAACCATATACATGCCTGTTTCGGTACGTTCTTGTAATTTTAGGAATAATCGAAGTTACTTGCAGTTTTGTTACACGTTTTTCTTACATTTGTTAAAGATACATAACTGTTTTTCGAAGGAGTAACGGCTAATGGAACACAATGGCAGCTTCCTAATAGTGAAACTGAATTACCTTTCGAATAACAATTGGTTGGCCAATTCTTCATTCATTTTTAGTTCATTTTAAATTTTCCTAATTTTCCTTAATATGGCAAATATTTTTAATGAGGGTTTCCCGAATCCGCGAACCTCCCAGTGCAGGAGCGGGACTTATCTCCATATATTGGGTCATGTTCTTCTGCTCAGAACCCCAAAAACAAGTTGTCGGCCCAGCTTCGCCAAAAAACAACTTGCAAACAAGCTTTTAACTAGCAAATCGTTGTCGACAAGTTTGACGTCATCACGCCACCGAAAACAAAGTTATCGACAAGCTTTTCTACCGACAAGTTGTCGACAAGAAAGCGCAAAACCAAGTTGTCGACAAGCTTCTGGCGAAGGAGGTTTCAGATGCGATCCGAAACTTGCTCGCCAAATGCTTGTCGACAAGTTGTTTTCGGGGTTCTGAGTGAGCCGAGTAAAATCGGACAGGTCTGCAAATATCTAAGGATTGCGATATCCCACCACAATCTGGGCAAAGGATAATTAGACAATGTCGAAAATCTGGAATTCTGCTTTCCTTCTTACACCATCACTAATAGCAGTGATACTACAGATCAAGTACATACATATGTATAACTGATATGGATAAAATTTCGCCCTATTTTACTTCGTTGGAGAGTGCTATGTCGCACTGCATTCGGTGCAATCGGTGTTGTTGAGAACGAATTTTGCGCTTTTTCAACTTTACTAATTTAGATGAGGTTGAATGGAATTCTTTTAAAGTAGACTGCGATACGAATCCCTGCCATTCAGGAGTTCTGATCCATTCCTTTAATCCAGATGTGCAATTAGGTCTCCGAGAATTTTCTTGCACTTCTTTCACCTCTATACAAAATACCGATGTCTATGAGTGCCGCTGCGTTACTGTAACAACATCTCTAGAAGCTCTGGCCCCCTTACGGCGCTTTGTTTAATAGATTTCACCCATTTTCGTTCAAGCAAACAGGCAAACAGCCAAAGAAAACGTCACATAACAGACGATGAGACGCATGGATCTCGACCGCAGGCGTTGCTCGCGTCCAGGCAAACATAACCCAGCATCGAATCCATGAAATCGTATATTTCAGGTGGCATTCGCACCAATCGGCTTCCCCGGCTGGGCGTGGGGTCCATTGCACGTCAATATGTATACTGCACCAGCATGGTTCGCATGTCTCATATGTATTATATCGCTCGTGCTACTGATCATACTGTTAGAGGAGAACTACGCCGGTATTCAGGAAAAAGGAGGAGGTAGGTCGACCGTAAAAGAATTAGATAACCCCAATGCTAGGTTGTGTTGCGAGTAGTAGTCTGCTCCTACCGTTGTGGGATGCATTTTTGAAATTCTGTCGCTAGAGAATTGTTGTAAGAGTCCAATTTCAGATGACTACAAGCCTCTGCCCAAGTTCGACGTTTTCGCGGTTGCCGTCTGCGTTGTAACGCAATTCACATTGATGTTCATCATAACAAATTTGGAAACGTAAGTGCTCAAACAGTCAACATAGTTAAGGATCCAATATGCTTACCATACGACCTATGGTGATCTGTTAACACATCACTCAGACCAGCTCAGAGCTTCCCTTGAAAAGTGAAAACCCAGTCTGTGTGTTGCACCAGCACATGCCGACCCAGCCTTTGGCCGGCGCCATGCTGTCGTGCTCGGAAAATGCAAACGGGTGCGTATAATGCGCGAACACTTACCCATTCAAACCGTGTGATCATATTCGAATTCGGGACACTACATCTTTGGTTACTTCTGTCTCAAAAATCTCAAGAAGGCGGGATTTGTGTCGTTCAAACGCAAGCTCATAAGAATGTTATTTCATTGGCTAATCCAGGAAACCGCCGGTTTTGTATCGTAACATTTCTGCTGGGTCGATAAGGGCAGGTGCAATCACGAGGACCACGAAAACTTCCAGAGCACCGCACAAGAGAATCAATGCCTTTTATCCGTTTCGCACCGCAGTGTCGCTCTTTGTTCTGATGCGAAACTACTAGAGCTACTGTAAGAAAGACGAAATGGAAATGCAAATTCTGCAGACAAAATGGCGCCCCAGACAACTCCACTGTGCAGAGTTTTGAAATCTTCTGTGATATATCGTACCTGCCGTACCTGCCGCATACCTACCTTAACTGTATAGGACGGGCTAACGCTACAAAACAGGTGTGGTTTTGGTGAGCACCGCATGAAATTCCCCGCGCCAAACGAGGGTGGGATTTCCTTTTAAGTATTTCAGATTTTTCAGCGAATATGGTCGAGTGCTGCCGAATTTCGATGTCCAGAAAATGACATTCTACGAATGAGTTTGAACAAGGGAACCTGAATACTTCTGAAAGTGAAAATTCTAATGATACCTATTGGTTTGGGGCTTTTTATCAATGAATTTCTTTGTTGCTCATTCACGAGTGAGATAATGACAAAATCTGTCGATGCAGGAGATCTTGGTAACAATGATGGCATGGAATTCGAAATGCAGGCTGCAAATTTAGGTATCGGCTGAAATTTTCACCCTGGGTATCGGCTGATATTTTCATATCGTTGGAGCTAAAAGTACTACGCTTTTAATTGGTAAGATGTGAGATGGGAAGGCTGAATAAATAAACAAATAAATTAATATATATATATATACAAGTAACTGAGAATAAATAATAGGGAGATTTAAGCGAAATTTTGATCAAAAACTAATTGCAGTTCATGCATCGCTCGGTCACACGAGCAGATTAGTTCTCAGTGGTGTTTTATGCACCCGCATTCAGACAAAATATGTATCTAAGAGTAGGTTTTTCTTTCCAGATCCATCGATTTGTTCCATATCTAACCACTCCTTTCCTGTCCACTCGCTAGAGTGCTGACCGAATCAAAATACTTCCGAAAAATCGTTCGAACATTCAAGTATTTACAGTGATATGGGCCAACATCCGGTAGACTTAATACTCATTCCGTAAACACCCTACATACGCACTAGAAAAATGAAGGGAAGTAAACTGGTGGTTTCTTTCCAGGATTGGATCCATGTACGCAATGGCAATGTGGAGTTGGACAACGAGTGAAGCTGTCGTCTATACCGGTAAGTACATGCGTATTAGATGTGCATGCATATGTGTATGCTCGCGAGGTTATTATTCTGCTAAAATTTTCCGTTCTATCCAGCTAGCCTTTGGCAGTGTGTCCCCATTAGAAAGCTTGTTTTATTGCCAGCAGAGAGGTACCATGCATCTACGTATGTACATACATACTTCCAAAAATCAAAAAAAACGAGTGTAAATTCGGCAGTAGTCTCACAGGAAAATTTATCGAATTTATGGAAGAAATCGCAGCTGAGAAAACTATAAACAACTTTACATACTAGAAACAGCTCCACTATGATTTTCTAGTGAAATCCAACAATTTCAGGAATACTACAAGCAGTTAATGGAGCAGCCAGTGTTCTTGTTTATGCTGGCTTCGTGGTGAAACTGGGCGATTAGTGAGTTTCCTTCACTCTCATAAGCTTTTCGAGGAATCTAATGGCTGTCATGTCTTGTTGATGAACGAAATTCTAAGGAAAGGGGTTTAATCCTTGCGTCTTGGTCCTGGTCAAATACGAGGACGCTGTCTTGGTTGACCCCAAAACACCGTCCTCGTATTTGACCAGGACGGTACTATCTAGGAAAATTCTAAGAGGATACCTGAGCGCCTGATTCGAGCCTACACCACCTTTTTCTCTCTGCAAATTTTCGCCACCAACAGAATAGAAAGGTTCAGACTTGAAAATAGTATTTATGTAAGCAACTAAGTTGCGAACGGAGAATAACCACTACTTTTTTCCACTAGCTCGTCCCCATTTTTTAGCAAGCGAAAATGCTTCTTCAAAAACTTTTGGCGTACCCGGCAGTAGAAATCACTACCCTCATTTCACTGCAGGAAGTAGAAAAATAGTAGTAAGATAACAAATTCAGACTTCTGCGATCAAACTATTAATTCATTGGATTACAGTGTCTCAAAAGGCCGCGAACGAATCTGGACGATGATCGGTCTGGCACTTGGGTTGATCTACCACGTTGCGACATTCCCATACCCAGTCGGGGAAACCCTGAAATGGAAACCAGCGCGTGAGTTCCTCCGATGCCACCTCCTACAGCAAGTCGAAAGGACATCTCCTTATGTTATTCTGAGTTAATGAAGTGACTACAATACCAGAACTAGGTTTAGAATGAACATTCAGAACACATATTTGCGTTTTTGACACCGTAGCCCTGAAACAAAAAGAGCGCAAATTTGCATTATGAATATTTTCAACAAAATTCAAATTTCCTGGCGCGGGTGTTTTAGTGTGTTTGTTTTAACAAGAAAGCTGAAGCTTGTCTAGCTGAAAAAAATTGTAATAAAATGAGAACACAACCGCACTTTAAAGAGAACATGACTTCAAAAATGAAAAAAAAACTATGAATAACCATATCTCAAGAGTAGGTTTTAATGGTACTAACCACGTATTTTCGCTGTTTTCAGGATGATTTCCTTGTGTTTACTTACGAAACTTCTTGATAGAGAGTAAAACAAAAGCGAGAAAGATATTACTATCAGATGCAGAAGGCGCTTTTGCTTTGAACTCTCTTCAGCTCTCTCCGTAGTGGTTTCATATTGGCTCCAGACTGAACGTGATGATTTTTTTTTCAGAAACAAATGGCACTGAGAGTGTGGGATGTGATCCAAGCAAGTACAGCTGGTGCGGCTCTGTACACGAGGTAATTCGCCATCAGATTTTACTTTTACTGTTAACTGTCACACGGAGGAGTAACTTTTACTACATTGGCTAGTAGTTTGCAACCTGGGAAAGCTGCACTGTGGGAATATGAGATTTTTGAGTAGCTTGTAAAAACCGCCAATATTTGCTCCTTCAAATCCGAGCCAAACACACATTTACTTTACATTTACATCTCTGTTTACGAATTCGAAGCACCTTTGCGAGCCGTGAGCAGGCAATGACAAGTTTTCAGGTGAACTTCTGGTTGTACGCAGTGCTGTACTGTACACTACTAGCCGCTTGTTTTCCTATAGTGAATGTTTCAATGAACACATTATTCAGCAAGATTCTTGGAGCAAGACGGCAGGTAAGCAAAACAGAATGACCAATGAGCTCCATCCCAAGCCTCCTCTTTCTTGCAGGGCACAATGCAAGGCATCATGCTGATGTCCGGCAGTTTGGCTCGGACACTTGGACCACTTCTAGTGTCCTGGTTGTTCCAGATCCACGGACCCATCCCGGTATGGGGGTTAGAGGTACGCTACGAGAGCTGTGAAAAGACCAGTACATAATGGGATAGACTTCAGCAAAAGAACAATGACTCCACACTTTCTTTTCTTCCGAACCTCTGGATAGGAAATTTTTCAACATTCAAACATGAATTTACATTTGGAGAGATAAGAGATTTTGTCGGGTTCTGGAAGTATTGCTGAAAAAAACTGAAACTGGAGTTAGTTAAAAATCGAACACCCAAACCGCACGTTGGCCTTTCTTCAATACTATTAGGCTGATGCGAAAGTTTTGCACCAAATTTCACACTTTTCCGAAAGAACGGTAACTCTATTGTGAATAGATATCAATCAATGAAATAATCACAATCACGATCCACAAAGTATGGCCAACGCTTTACTAGAGCACCAATTCCAGAAGCCAAGAACTTTGGCAGATGCGGGTCGAAGAAACTTGAAATCTCACTTTTCGGTTCGGTCTTATCATCGAATTTCTTTTCTCGTTGATGCAGCTTCAGGGCTCCAAACGAGTGGTTGTCAGATGGAGCCAAATCAGGAGAATAAGAAGGGTGTGGTAGAACTTCCCAAATAGTTCGGCAATTTTTTCGGCATGTAAGCTTTGACACATGTGGTTAGATTTTATCATGGAGTAGAACAAAATCGTCAATTTTTCCGTGCTCCAGGCGAATTGCGTCCACCAGTTTTTATGGCTGAAAAGAGTAGATTTGAGTGTTCCAGCAAAGACTGGCACACACTCACTCTTGCAATTCACTCAATGTCTGTAGGGCCCAAGCCGTCATCAGTTTTCTGTAACCCACCGCTTGAACATGTCTGACGATTATTGTATGGTCGCAGCCAAGTGTATTCTACATTTCACTTGTAGTGGTATTTGATTCAGAGTCTTAAAATTTTAGATCCTAAAAAACATTTTGATGCAAAACCTTCGGATCAACCTAACAGCTTGAAACGAAAGTCGCGCCCAAAGTTTTAATCCTACTTTGTTTAATCATAACTTGATCCAAACACTCATCCAAAAGATAAAGATAATGACACATTCATTCTAACTAGCAGCGTGTACAATCATTTTTGAGCCAGGGCCGTGATTCATCTCTTCCACAACTGTTACGTGAACAAAAGCACTCAGTAACCCCCCCCCCCCAATTTGGGGTCATTAAAAGGGTTTTCCCGCCTACTTCACATAACATGTATCGATGACACCAACAAATTTCCATCTTGATGTTGGGTTCATTTCAGCTAGGAACGTTGGGCGTCACCCTCCTTCTGTGGTTGATACTGTACCGACGGCTAGTCCCACTAAAGATACCTCAACTAGCGTGCGGCGAATCCATGAAGTATGCAAATGGAACGTTGTACCGCATGTGATATCGATTGATCTCTGTTTATATGGGAAGAAATCTCTATTAATAAACACGTATTTTACACAAACAAGTTCATCGATTACAATAAAAATCTTTATTAGGACTTTTAAACATATGGAAATCGATATTAAGACAAAGTAAACGATCTAAAAGTGGCCCGAGGCTAGGTTGTGTGGCATTAGAGGACAGAGAGAGGACTTCACTTAGGTTCTATACCGGGCTTCAGAATGAGCATGAAAACCAGTTGTAAGAAAATCTCTACAAATTGGCTGTAACAGAAGCGGCTCACATTGCCAAGTGAAAATGAGTAAAACGTCGTTAAAAACTTTACATAGCTCTACCACATGAAGGAAACAGTTAATACAGGTAGCGAGCCAGTAGTAAATGTTCTGCAAGGTAAGGATTCATGAAGGGAGCGAGAAAAAACTAAGAACCGATGATAACAAAAGCAAACAAAGAAAGAGATAATTAGAGGAGATGCAGCACGCCTACACATGAATTCAAATTTCCGTTGATGATGGGTCAAATCTACAAAAGTGCATCGTACAAATGCAGGTCATTTATCAGTCGAAGCAAAATGGTAGGCGATTAATTATTATGCTGCACACGTGTGGCACCACACAAACCTAGTGAGTTGTTCAATAAAACAGGTGTATTCACTGATGAAAGCTTGCTTGATACTGATGAGAATATTCGGAACAATTCAACAAAGATGTAGCTCTAACGCAAGCGCAGCTGGTTAACAAGGGCTCGTTCATGCCAAAATCAGCCGTCGCAAGAGTTAACGTAACAAGGACCTTACAGCCATAACTACGATGCAGCACGAATCTTCTGGTACAATGCATCAATGACAGCCTGATACTTCACCTGTAGGGGCTTTCGCTTCAGCTTCAATGCTTCTGTGAGGAGCCCGCTATCAGGTGTCCATATTTCTTCGCACAAATGTATAGCGATAGGCATCTCCACCCTCGACAACTTACCTGAAAACAATCAAGATCAGTGAAAACTCATGGATAAGGCCAACTGCGCACAGCGCAGACCGGCGGCTGACTTATTCACAGTGTACATCGATCTGTCGTTACAATATGGGAAGTTCTTAGTCAGTTACCTAGCTCGTCAGCTGTATAAAAAAACAAGAATTTTCGGAATTTTCGACAACTGTAACTGCCTCTAGATGACTGTCTATGGCAGTCAGCTGCTAAAGCCGGCTATTTCAACTATAATAAACTCCAGTTTTGATCTCCACTGTCAAAGTAAGCCAAAACGAAAATCGAAACAAAATTGTATTTAAGATGAAAAAAAGCAAGAAAAGAAAAGAAAACCAAACTCACTCTTCTTGGCATGTTCATTCAACCGCTTAAGGAACTCAGCGGTGATCTTTTCATTTCTGCACATGGTCCTGAGATCTCGCGATTCTTCTCCAACCTGCAAGTAAAAACATGACAGAGATGTCTGGATAAAGAAGAGGGATAATGGTTATGCAAACCTCCTCCGCAATTTTTTCCAGGTGTTTTTGGTTCGGCACTACGAGTGCAATTGTATTTGTTTCAAGACTACATCCATACACGCAAACATTATCAATGATTGGACAATTAAGCAGAGCACATTCTACCTGAAGCAAATATCTCTATTTTTGGAGAATCATTCGGACTCGGAACAGGATGGTGGCCCCACATACCTTCGCAAGTGAAACATATTCACCGTGTTGTAACTTGACGAGATCCTTTTTTCGGTCTAAAATTAAACGTAAAAGAATTGTCAGTTTATTCACAAGGCAAATCAAAGGGCTGAAAGAAGTCATGAACTCCGTACCAACAATGATTATAGAACCATCACTTCTCTTCTGTCCGATGTCTCCTGTGCAAAAATAGCGTTTGCCCTAAAATGAAGTCAACAGCTGCTTGCAAACGATAACAGCTATTCAGCTACAGGAGCACACCTTATACTCTATAAATTCCTCGGCAGTCTTATCTGGTTGCTTGAAGTATCCGGGTGATACGTTCTCTCCTGTGATCAGAATTTCTCCTTGAGGAGGATCGTTGAAAGGTGAGTAGCCACCTAAAGCGACCAAACTCAGCCTTTTAAATTCTTCATGACCGCGCCAACAACTAACCAACCTTCGGCCCACTCGCGTAGGACAATCTCGCAACATCGTAGAGGAGGACCTACTGTACCAGTACTGAGATCATTAATATCCGCCACACATGCCGCACCGCATGTTTCTGTTAAACCATAACCCTGGAGAAGAAGAGTACTACCGGCTGACAACGGCTCATCATAAGCGAATGATAAATGTTGGGTAGGAAGTCCAGCTCACCTGCACAACTGGGCAGCACATGCATATATTCATGAATCTTTGCGTTTCAGCATTTAGAGGAGCACCACCTGACAGTACTCCTTTCAGCTTCCCACCCAAAAGGCGACGGATTTTCTTAAATACAATCCTGAAACAGACACGATTCATACATCAGTTATGTTACACACCCTCTATCTAAACGAAGTTATGAATTCTAAATCTAACCTATCAAGGAATGGACTGCAGTAACCTTCCTGATAGCGAGCTCTTTTCCGCTCGTAATTGAGTTTAAACAACTCCTGCATGATCCTGGGACTTGCTGCGACCTCCTCGGATACTGCTTTGAAAATCCTATCCATGATAGCCTGAATGCAATGCAAACATAAGTGAGAATGTGTCTTTACTGTTCTGTGATCGCGGCTTCATTGAATGATTACGGGATTTCAACAAAGACAAAATGTTGATTTTAATCCGGAGGCAACAATGAAAAGCTTCACTTTAATGAGTACGCCTATCCTCGACATAGAGACTTATATTAGCCTGCGAAACCATGACGAAGTTCTACCAACTATACTTGCACGATTACTCGATCGTTCCAATGTCGAATATTTCGAATATTTGGATGATCGAATGAAATCGAAGATGAAAGAAGAAAACTTTCTCAATTATCTGTCGTGGTTCAGAAAATGAGGTTTTTGAGTACGGGAACTTTCAAATTCATTCAAATAAATGTGCAAGTATGCTGCTAACAAAACTAGGCTCTATATATGATACAAAGTGACTCACTGGTACAGCAGCCATCAAAGTAGGTCGAAGAGCATGACAATCTCCGTAAGTACCGGGCTTGATCTTGCTTGCTCGATCGTGTAGTGTCAAGGGGCTTGAGTAGCCAACCTGCACATGTACCACACATTATCGAGCGAATAAAATGGTTAATGAGAATGCTCACTCTGCATCCGCAGGACAGCGCTGTTAATTCCGCATCCAGTTCAAGAATGTGTGCCAACGGCAGATAACCAATATACGTATCTGTATCCCTGGAATAATGAAAACAACTTGATGGAAAGAAAACGAAGGGGTCCGAGCCACAGAACAAATTGATGGTTACTTGATGATGCCGACGCCATGTGCCTGACCACAAATAGCAGCAACGATGTTCTTCTGAAGCAAGATGACTCCCTTCGGTGCGCCAGTAGTACCCGACGTGTACATGATCAGAGCCATATCATCTGCACGAGCGGTTGACTCTTCTGAAAAAGGATTGAATACTGTGAATGGCTCAAAGTTTGGATAAAGATCCAAAATGATGCACGAATAGATCTTAAAGGTACGAAATACCTCCCCCCCCCCCCTTTTTTTTTTACCGACTTCCTGATACAGCTGCACATACACATTTACACCGTCATAAAGGACTTAGAAAGCCTAAAACAATAAAATGCGCAGGAGAATATGTAAATCTGAGAGAAAAATGTATTTATAGCTAGCAGACTTCAGCGCAGAAACAGAATCTCCGTGAGTGTCAAAAACGAAGGCGCGTGTGAAAGAATAAGAACCTGTCTAGAACCTTCATGTTTAGAGAGAATTTTTTCCTAGTCCGAATGCTCGCTGTGACAGAGTGCAATACCACAGATGAGGTGTAGTTGTGGCTTTCAACATAGTCAGTCGCATTCGCTGCGTAACCACAGTTGGTTGGACCTCCGTGAAACGGTGTCTCGGCCGTTTTGGAACATGTTATGTGCACCGTTTGAATCAGCATGTCGAGTTGGTCGAGTATTTATCTCAGAATCAAAAAAGTGGGAGAAACTGCTCTTAAATACCAGTGAGACAATAAATAACGATACGAACAAACTGGTGCACGCCCCATTGAACGAAATTTGGTGCTGATCCCAGCACATATCATTGAAAACGCTTCAAGTGCAACCAAAGAATTCCCATGAGGAAGAATATAAAAAATATCAAAAAAGAAAGACTCGCTCCGCCCTAAACTCATGTAAGCACTCCTCATTCCTAACTAAATTGGAAATTTAAAGAAACGCAGGTCAACTCGTGATTTTCATAACGAGAATAGTAGGCGAATACTTACTAATTGTAGTAGAGACCCTTGTTTCAACTTCGTTGTATGACAGAACATTCTCAAATTGCTCCCTGAACAGAAAACAGATTAAGAAAATAAACTTTTGAAGTAACATTGGGGTAACTAGGATTTAGAAACCTGAATGGTGTTAGGTCTGGAGCCGGCGCCTCCTTATTCACAGGCGGGAAGTAGATTAGAGTACGAAGGGAATGACAACGCTTCCCAAGAGTGCCAATTTTCCCCAGCAACTCAGTCGAAGTCACCAGAATTGACGAACCAGTTTCGTTTATTGCGTGTGCGATGGCCTAAGATTGAAGGTTTTCAACAGTATTTGGTAAATGCTCAGAGCTAACCTTTTCCAAGATATGTTCAACATGTTATGAAGAATGAAATAACTCACGTCTTCGCCGAGTGTAGCATACACGGTGACTATAGGTAGATTCGATCGGAAACAAGCCAACGCTGTGATGAGCCAATGCGCACGTGTTTCGGCGAAAATCACCACCTGCAAAGGTTCAAGCAGTACACGCTTTCATAACGTCATTCCAGTCCTTCATTTTACTACCAGTATTGAAAGGAAAAAAAAAACAACAACGCAAAAATATTAGCGTATCGGGAAATGACTGAGACACTTTACCAAAAATTCTTCCTTGTATCCCTCCCACGTGACCTGTCTCCATGGTAAGTGAATATGTGATAGCCTGCCCTCTGAGCATCTTCGCCATGATTATGTAAGGACGTAGCGCTGCGCCGTTTGTTACCTAGGAGCGAAAATGGACGAGCAACCAATTCGGGCGATTTTCTTACACGAGCTCCTGCGGAGCGCCAGAGCGAGCAAAAGGGACAGCAACATCATCTTGATATTCGGACTGGGTATCGTCAGCAATGCAACCGTGAGCCGTTCGTAACGCTTCGTTTCGAGCGATACGTCTCCTCGAAGCCATTTTTTTTAAATTTTGCATTTTCTGAGCTTAAGTGCAGAGTGTGTTCTACCAGAGTTGCCAGTATGCAACATGATGGGCAACATCAACATTTACAGTAGTCAAATCAGAGCGAAGGCCGTGCTCTTGGGGAAACAGAGACATCAACCTATTTGAGGGTTCGTTTTGCTGTACAAAACGCACCCTCAACTCGGAGGAGCAAGCACCGACCACATTGCCATACATACCACACCTACCCAACATCGTGCTCTCTAAATAACACCTTGCCTGGGTGCTAAAGTTCTCTCTGGTCGAGCAGCACTTCGCCAACTTTGACGATTTTTGGTCAGTGACCGATGACTTGTTCGACCTGTATTAACATGATTGCTGACCCTGCAGTGCTGGAACTGTACCCCATAGCTAGCCCTAGGTGATACGTGCGCATGGTCATCACAGCATGTCCTGAAGTTCGTTAATAGAAGAGAAAAAGTTTGAAGAGCAAAAAAAAAATCCAGAGTGTCTCAATCATTTCCCGACAACCTAATATCACCTACTCACATCGGGAACGTGCTCTCTACTTCACTAGCTATTCATAAATTTCTATTTTTTACGGAATTGAGAAAAACGCTATGCGTAGAATTAAACTAAGATTAGAAAATAAAAGACGCACGATAGTGATGCGATACTTTGGATTCCGAACGAGATACTTGTCGAATCTTTTGGAATCAGGCTAAAAACTCGAAAATGGATTAAACTGACGAGCGAAGGATACCATATGTCTCTGCCAGTTCAGAATGAGATATGCCTCCCTATGTGAAGTTGACCATGCTGATCTTGAATATATTTTCGCGTAGCGCTCAATTCCATTGCGGAAGAAGTTATGACCTTGTCTGTGCAGTATATGTGCACAGTTTTTGCATTAACTCACAACAACTCCACATAGGAGGCGTTACCATGAAAAATGGGTGCAGAATTCGTGATCAGCAATCCAAATAACTCCGTAAAAAATTTCAACGAAAAATGCATCACTACGGGTACAGAATTACGCCTTGATCATTTATTACTACTGCCATTTCCTAGGGAATGATACTCCATTGGAAGGCCACCGTTACGGGGTGTACACTGCTTTGTACATCTCAAAGCACTGTTTCAAAATTATTTTGATCTCGATCCACTCTCGTTTCCATAAGGAGTTGTGCCCGTTTTTTTCAAACGCACATGACAAGGAGGATCACATGGAATAAGGTACTCTGGTAGATCAAGGTATGGTGTGCCGCAGTGGTGTCTCGATTCTAATGGACACCCTCCCAGGTTCAACTCCCTTCAGAGGTAGAACTTTTGCATTTTCCTCTAACTTACTGCTTTCCTCTGAAAATCTATTCTATGCATTTCTATAAGTGTTTCTACTATAATTAGATATTCTAAAGGCTTGGAGGCACTTCGAATGATCTTCACTACCCCGACTTTGTTAACAGTGGAACTAGTGATGAACTCACGTGGGCCCAAATTTTCAAGGGATTCTTTTTCGCGCAAACTTTCCATAATAGGGTTGCTTGAAGTGCTGAACACGAATATTGTATTCATTTTGTGACGTCACTCCATTTTTGTAGGTTTGCGGTAGAATTAGCAGCAACTACTGTCAAAAACTGAATAAATTGTTAAATTTAGACACTAGAATGGTAGTGCCATGCAAAATGATATTGATAATCGTGATCAGCCCCTGAAATTATCCCTCTATGCAAGTTTCGATGGATGCGAGATGCCTAAACTACGCTATGCCCAATGATCATTCCCTCGTGAGTGATAGCAGTAGTAAATAATCAAGGTGTAATTATCTACAGTAATTTTCGCTTTTTTGCTGAAATTTTGTATATGGGTTCATTTGATTTGCTGATAGCGAATTCTATATCCATTTTGCAGAACAACGCCTATTTTGTGGGGTTACGGGAGGAGGATGCAAAAATGTACGTTCGAATGTACTGCACAGAAAAGGTTGTAATCTTTTTGCAGTAGTATTGAGCACTAATGGAAAACATAATCGAGTTCAGCATGGTCAACATCACATTTTGAAGTGCCACAGACATCTGGTATCCTTCCCTTGTGAGAAGCTTGTGGATTGCAGGGATTCCGGCAATCGTTGTTCTTTGATTAATCTTCTGATCACTGGCAGCAGACCCTAACTAACTCTTATCGTCCAACCGAATCATCCAGAGAGGATATTCTACCTTAGCAATACCCACTTTTCGTGAATGAAAATTAGTGTAAAATATTCTGTGACGACTTATTATAGTTGATTCTTCGGCACCGCTTCACCAAAATTATCATGAATGCTGGCGATTTTACCACTTCAGGCTAATAAGGTTACCGGTAACCCATGAGGAATATTACCTCACCGCCGTCAATTTCATTACTGATGCGTATAAGTGGTCGATCTCGAATCGCCCATGTGAATGAGTATTAAAAACGAAGCCGCTAGGACGACAGACTCTGTCCATTACCTCCGTGAATGACTCCACCGGCATCCTATGATAACACTTTCGAACTCATTCAATGAGTTCACATTGGCATAACGAAGAAGAGACGACACATAGTCTCAGGTAAAGTGAAATCTTATGGATAAGGCAAAAAAGTTCCGTAGAACTCGACCACATACCTTGAAGTCATCGCCACCAGTTAGATCTTGCAAACCTGCTGCAACATTAGCGACTTTCGCTTCAACCTCACGATACGACATCCACTCGTACTCGCCCATTTCCCACTAAAACAAAAAGACATAGATCTGTGTGTCCAGAGCTCGTCTATTCTCCAGTGGGTCGTTCAAACTTCGACCATGAGTTTCAGCGGGCTAGACCACGCTTTCTAGCGAGCATTTTTGAAAATTTCACAAGAATTACTGAACTGAATACAGATAGTGCTAAGAAGAAAAATGAGTGATTAAAGAAAGAATTATTTCACAGCGGTGAGTGGTATGAGGTTCCCCAACCCACACTGTTTCTCTCTCTCTCTCTCTCTCTCTCTCTCACTCTCTCTCTCTCTCTCTCTCTCTCTCTAAAACGAATGAAATCTTTACACTCTGCTGCGAACAGATTTCTCAAATTTTGCTGAACCACCATGGGTTTGAAAACCACAATTGTGAATTATTAGGTTGTTGCGAAATTAATTGCCGAAATGGACACACCAGTTCAAAGTGTTGTAACTCGGCTCAAACACAACTTTTTTCATCAATTTAGCAACCGTTCACTTCCTCTTCGATAATATAGCTAGGTTTGCATGCCTCTGCAGCTAAAGCTGGGGTCACAAGGATTCGCAAACTTTTGGAAGGCGATTTCAACATGCTCCAGATCAGCAATCTGCCGCTGTCGCAGGATTGCATCTGGAGCTCCGAAAAGGGATATGAAGTGGGGTAATGGTCTGAGGTATAAGGGCAATGAGTGAGAGCCTTGATGCCTTACTGCATCAGTTTTGTCGGGTGTATTTTACAATGTGAGACTTAACGTCACCCTGGAGCAGGGGAAAACCAGCTGTTCTTCACCACTGCCGACCACATCTATAGCAGTTTGAGGAAGTTAACGTGCAATTACACTGACAGGACTCTGCTGTCCATGACTGACTAGGTTGGAGAAAGCTACAGTAGATCATACTCTTACAGCACCACCAAATTCCTGACACAACCTCCTTGAGGTGAAGATCTGGTTTTGGAGGCTCAGAGATGGGAGGACGAGTCTACCAATACAAATTCACCCTCTTTCTTATAGTACAGGGACGAGCTCCATCTATGGCTTTTGCGCGGTCTAGAAATGGGTAGTATTTGGGGCAAAAAATTATGTTAGAGAAAATGTCACAGCGGGTGAGAAGCTAGTCTTCAGTCAGATCGTGGGATGTATACTTAAGCACCTTTCTTCCCATGTCGATTGAAGTCAAATGTTTTGAAACTGTAGTATATGTAGTGAGCTCCCATCCCTGCCCTCACTGTCCAAATGGTTGGACCCGGTTTAGGTCCCATGACTGTTCTCAACGCCATGGAGCAACCTGCGGTCACGACAATGGTTGCTTTGGTGATCAAATTCGAAGGAAGAAAATTTTGCTATCGAATAGCTCACTGCCTGGTGTGAAGGAGATTCCAAGCCAAAACAAATGCAAGAATATCGCTGATCTCCGGCTAAGTGTCTGAGTTTGAACTCATCAACCATAATCACCCGAAAATCGCGTCAGCTCATCATTTGTTCGTGACTTCATGAAAACCCTCATGAAAGAGCCAGCCAGAATATTCAAGCAGCATTCGAAAGAGGAGGAAAAGCTCTACCAGAAGCTCAGATGAGTTGGGCTAAAGTTGCTGGAATTCGGCAGAAGCGAAAAGCTTATTTGTACATACCCCGAGACGGCAATTAATTTCGCAACAACCTGATATTATAGTGCTAGAAAAAAATGGCGGCGAAATAGTGTACAGAATGAGGGCTGTTTTCTCTGACAGGGGAGACGGCTCCACCTTTCAGAAATCGGGTTTTCCGCAATCGTAGGAGTGTTATATACGAATCGACGCAGAATAACGAGCTGAGTACGCCTATAAGCGTATCATTTCATCAGCTTTCCGGAGAATCCTGAAAAATTGCCCCAAAGTTCAAAAATCAGGAACTTTCACGGAAATGGCATGGTATAAATGCTCTTTCAGACAAGAGGTTGTATATCAGCCGAGAGCTCAGGTGATGGGCACTTGTGAAAGAACCGTATTTCCCAGCCAGGCTGCTTCGCCTGAGCTCGGTAGGCGCGCAAATTTCGCATAGCTTGAATTTTTTCCTAACTCCACGACGATCTATATCCTCGGGAATTTTTCTCAGGACATTATGTATGTCCTTAGACTACATAAGGAGGAGAATCTCAGGAAGGCTTCAGATCGGTGGTTGCTTTTTCCTTTAGCCGATGGCAGGGCGACAAATATCAGCGCAGCGAAAAGTCCTAAACTTTGGCGAAAATGGCAGGGGATGTAGGTCATCTCCGGATTCCTGCTGTCCACTGCCGTATCCTTACCGAATCCTTACCCTATGAACCTAGGACCGTTTTTTCCTCCATCCTCATCATTTCGTCCATGACGAACTCCCAACCTAACCCTACTTTCCATTTTCCATTACTTCAGCAGAAAATTGACCCATGCCAGGAAAAAACTTGTGAACATATGTTATATACCATTCCACAGCTGATAACGGTGCATCGAAATTCTAACCGTTTTACGTTTGGAATCCTCAAATGATAACGTAAAATAAAAAATAAACAAATATAAATAAAAAAATAAATAAATACAACCATTAAATTTACATTTTCTTAAAACTAAGAAGTAAATACCCCCCCCCCCCCCGGTCCTCATGCCCTCACCTGGGTGAGAGACAACCTTCACTTTTGCGAAGGCTGTCTCCCCACTATTGCAGCTATAATAGAATCTAGCACCAATACGTAGTTTTTCCCAAACTAGGTCTCCACATCAACGAGATGAAAAGTTTAAAAAAAAAACCTCAGAGTGCAACTCCTAGCTTCTCTCACACAGGCGAAAGTTTTTTCGACTATACATTTCTACTGCAAACAACAGGAACGCCGGACAAAACCTCTCACCTTCTCGAACACACGACCTCCTTCTTGCTTTTCGTGATGAACCGCCAACAGCTGACGGGTTCCCAAAGCAGGTGCCTCATCGTATAACTCAACGACGTGTCGCCACACCTATACAAAGAAAAGAGAAATTGTTTTAGCGAAGAAAAAGGTCAGCACATATGCAAATGAATAGCCTCACACCTTGTCTACAGTGTCTTTCCCGGGAAATTCCTCAGTTCTGAGCCCATCCACGTGTCTGATAGGGCCATCACGCTGATCAACCCATTGGGCCTACAACAGTGAAGATCATTATTAGTTTCACGAAGAAATGTCTCTAGCCGAATAAGTCCACGGCGTAGAAACGAAACATGGAGACAAAATACAAGAAGAGAAAAATTTCACATAACTACATTATTTTCCACGAATTCATTCCTATTCCTAGTCCTAGAGTGCTGATATTTCAAGAGAAAGAGATTCAAGGATTCAGTCATTCATTGAAAGCAAACAAATATGAAGCCCCTCCCAGATAGCATACTTTCTGTAACCTGTCGCAACTATAGTATTTTTGCTTGTTTAACAAATTTCTCATTGCTCAGAACAAGTGCTGAAGCACAAAAAAAACGAAATTGGCTAATGCAACGGATAATTATCGGAACAGAACCACTAGTACTGTGCCCTGATATCAAAACTATAGGACTTCACCAGTGTTTACTTTGAATGAAAATATTCGCGATGCGCTATGGAATTTCAAAATGTAGGTTGCGAAATACCTCATTATTTTCCTATTTATCCGAACAAGATTGCAAAAAATGACATTCGAAAGTGTGCAAAGTTAGCCGCTCGTCAGAGTGCATTTTGTGGAAGTAAATGTAAAGAAATGATTACAAAGAAAAAACATTGGAGGAGGCAGTCCTGCAACTGCTACACAAGAATCCCTCACACTAGTTCGCTCTATCGTTTTCAACGAACGGAACGAGCACAGCGTCTCAACGAGCGCCGTGCTAGTGTTTTTTTTCCTAAGACGATAACTGTTTATCACCAGGCCAGTAAGGAAAAACATACGAGGAAATACGAAATATCACAACGTAACGGTAAAGGGGGACGTTTATGCCATATTCTGTTGTTTTGAAAGAGCGTAATGTGATCAGATGATCAAAAAGCGAGAGTTATGAAAACTGCCACTCACCTTCACGGCGCTCGATTTTCGCAACTTTTCGGTCGGCGAATTGAACAGCTGATACGGTATGTAGTTCAAGCAGTCGTAGATGAAAAACCAAACTCGCAGGATTCCAACGAGGAAACGAATCCACAGTGGCGAAGAGCCCTTGACGACCTGCACAAAAAATCTAGTTGCGGACATGCAAACGGATGAATGCGCAAGTGTTCTGCGTACGGCGTGATACGGGGACAGATGTCATAAATCATAGCGACCGCGGGTTCTCGTTCGTCATATCAAGATCAACCCGCTAACTGTGATGCCATCACTACGACAACAGATTGCAAATCCAGTTCTATTAGGCATTGCCTATGAAAATCAGATCTGAAGCGCTCAGAAGACCTCCATGCCTATCACCACACTACTGATGTGACTACCATCATTTTGTGATGGTGATGACTACGGATCTATGCAATTCTTAGTTCATAAAGTCAGATGAATACTTCTCCAAAGAAGCAACTATTCGCGCACAGAACTGTCCGCGGAATTTATCAAACTGGAACTTGCTGAACTAGTCTTTTATTCGAAAAGTTTCAAGTCTAGCGACCCATCACCAGCAGAACTATGATGCACGTAAGGATGCCCAAGCCTATCCCACCAGGTGCCAGAGTCGCAGCAGCATGTCACTGATGCTTGTTAAAAACTGACTGACTGGAAAACTTCGATTTACCCCTTCAATAAGCGTAAAAAAGCAACGTTCTACACGTATTTTTGTGACAAAAAAAAACAAAGCCAAATTTCTAGAAAATCTTAGCTTCCCTCATGATCGCAAGTTATCAAAACTCTGATAGTTAATTACTCGTACCACCCAGCTAAATGTCGATGGATAAAAATGTCGATGCAATCAAACTACTAATAATTACCTTTTATTGAAGAATAACTAGGGAAGAAAGAGGATTATTGGGACTAAGACACACAGTTTCTAATTATCGACTATTCAACTGCAAAGGAGAAAGAAACATAAACTGCACTAACCATTGCGCAGATGAACCAAAACTCCTCTAAAATTTCAGTTTGGTTGTGAATGAAATGAAATATAAGAAAAGGGAATTACTGCTACGTGTTTGGAGTGCCACTTTAATCTCCAAAAGATTTAATTACCGCAACCGATATGCCAAAAATTTATAACTGTTAAATAAAAAACGAGGAATTCAAGACGTACCATGCCAAGTTTCTCATCGCTGCTTGCGTCATACTGTTCTCGGCTTAACTTCCGACGCATCCTAAAATGTATAAATAAAGAATGTCCATGCAGCCACAACAGTTACGAAACGAGGAAAAACTAATCGATAGGAGGCTCCGGAAAGCTGCTTCCGTAAACAAACATGAAGAGAGCAGGGAAGCGATCGGAGCTATTAAAATGATTCTTTACAGAAGGAAGCAGAAACGGAACGGAGGTGCTCAATGAGCACGACTTTCCACTGACGGTTTTTTTTTCAGAAAACACCTTGGCAAAGCAGGCGTACCCTCATCTTTTAATTACCACACAATTAGCCCTTCGGGTTATTTACAGACGTGTCTCGTTCGGACCTTGTTATGTGAATGGGGGATTACTGACAGCTTTTGTTAAGGATATCATAGCAATTCACCTAGAATCAACTGGAAGAGCTAGCTTTACTTGCCGATCAATTGCAAAAAAAAAGAGAGAAGAAATGAAACAAAAACAGCATTAACGTGTTCGATGACATTTTTGTGATATGTATCGCCTGAAAATATGTAAAGTGCTCCAAGCGTTACGAAAATAAATTGCTGCTGAGAAAAATATCAGGTGTTTTCACAGAAAGGGGAAAGAGGAAAAAGTTTCGTAGAAAGGCATCTGGAAAGAAAGTTAGGAAGAATGAACGAATAAAACATGCCACTCAATCAGTGGTATATAACGATTTGTTTCATGGCTTAGCATCCACAGTAGAAACTGCATTTCTACGCAAAAATACTCAATTGTATTTCTTGAAACAGAATAGCGCTGTAAAGATCGCCCCGATGGCCTCGAATCGAATTTCGAGCTATTAATGATCGAATGAGGCTAACGTCGAGTTCATTGAAACAATAACTAAAGCCAGTTGAAGAGATCTAGGTTTTCAAAGTATGGGCCAAAGAAAATATAAGTACAGATATCCAGTGCAATTAACTCCGACAAAACTGACTTGTGCGCAATTTTCACTGCAATGAGGGGATTGGGAAGGCGATAAGAAATTTCTCTAAATGTGAGCCAGTGCACGGAGCAATCCCCCAGAAAACAGTCATTCTCACGACCTCGGACAAGCGCTAGAAGTGCCGCAACTGAGCAGACTACTGTCCGGCGAACGAGGCACTGCGTTTCGTTCGAATGGAAAATCGATAGGCGAACGAGCATTCCTCAAAAAGCCCGCCAACAAGTCCGGCGGGAGGAAACGCGGCCGCAGGAACACCACTGATCTCCCCAGGAGATGACCAGCCTAAGCCGCTGTCATCGAAATGGCACACAGCAACGGGAATTTCCTCGAAAAATCTATCCAAATATGTACCAGAGCAAGAACCGTTTGCTGCAGAAACTACGGCAAAATCCACTCGTCACTGAACTCGACACAACACCCTATCAAAACGAAACGATAAGAGTCGAGAAATTTCGCCCGCACTGGACGAACGTAAAAGGACAGCTGGCTGTCACAGTTCGTTTTTTTTTTCACCAGGTTAATTGGACGCGCTGAAAAATCCCGCACAACCAAACTGGATGCCTGTTCGCTAACGCTGCGTTCAACGCACATGCCACCAGGAAACAGAACACTAATTGTAAAGTCGTGATAGATTCGCAAGAAAAATTATATGAGACTCCATTTATTAAGGCCCACTCGCACGCGCTTTATAGTGCGCTTCACCATAGGCGACAGTAGCGAAGACAGCAGAGATAAAAAGAACGCGAGAAAGTGTGCAGCGATTGGAGAGGAATGAGAGAAAAGCAGGTCACCCGCCTGGTTACTAAACTATTGTCGCGTTTTGGAACAGACGATTACATGAGATATGTTCCCCACCTGCGCTGCGGCGGCCGCGAGGAGCTAGAGCATAGACAGGGGGTGGGGGGGGGGGGGGGGAGGCAGTACAGGGACCCGTTAGTAATTAACCGGAACAGCCTACTATACCACTCTGTCTGAGCAGGTAAGAACAGGAAGCAGCACGAACGGACAAGAATGAAACGGTGACGTGATATGTGGGGATGCGCAGACAAACAGCACACGGTCAAACAGTGAGATGATGAAAATTGAAACCCATATCACAACCATCCCATTTCTTCAGCCGATGCGGTATATAATATTCTGCCCGCACAATATTCTGCCTGCCAGACTATTCAACGCGTGAAACTGTCCGACATGTGAAGCTCCCACCGATAAAACACCATACTTAGGTATCTTCGCCACTGTCGCCCGTCTGTCAACATGTAAAAGAACATCGCACAGCTCCGGAAAAGCGCAAAAATAATGGGAACAACCTCATGCTTTCGAAAAAATGAAGGTAAGATAGGAGATAGCACCCGATGCAGGAATCAATTGTTGAACAGTAAACTATAAAGTCATTTTTTCGTGAGAATAAACAGGGAGTCTCATCATCGAATCTGAGATGTGAAAAGGCACATGATTCTAAAAGATGAGGAAAGTTGGGTAAGCGTAGTGGGCGGTCTGTGAGAGTTTTGCATGGTGGGCAGAATATTATACGCTCAGAACATTATACGACAGCGGCAAATAGGTGACTCCCATTCTCTTCCTCACATGAACTTCTACCCCACAGCGGCCCCTTTTTTCTGCATTCAAAGTCCTACACCCGTCAGGACCTTGTTGGCCCCTTCAGCTGCCAAAAACAGAACAAACAGAAATGGGCGGATTTTGTCACTGCAGAAACGCGGTGGTACATAAAGGATGGACGCTGAGAGAGCATGCTCCAAGTGAGAGGGTCGAGTAGGTCCCGTAGCGATTCTGCGGCCGTAACGCTGTGAAACCGCACGCGCATTCCGTCTTTTTGACACGACTGTATATAGTTCCCTGCCCAGACGAATAGAAAATTGCGAGGCAAGTAGCAAATAGTAGCAAAAAAAAGAACTGTGGTGGTCGAATTTCGAGGCAGTTTACTCTTCTATCAGTCACACGGAGAGGGAAGTACTAAGTGTTACAGAAGATGGTAGTCGAAGAGAAATTGGAGAAAAATGGCGCGATGAAGCACTCGCTGAGCTGAGAAAACGGAAATTGAATGTTGCTGTTATACAGATTGCAAGTGCATGAATGAATAAATACTCAGCTTTCGTCGCTTTTGAGACAGAATGTAGGACGAAATGGAGGAAAGTAAAGCACCCACACCATTTCCGACCCGGACAAACTGGGATATAGTTCCGGTGGTCTCGTTATGACTGTGCGCAAGTTCGTTTTTCTAGGGAGAAATTTGTATTGAGACGGTGAATAAGGGGACGTCTCATATTGAAATCTTTTAGTCAGCAGGTGTACCACCATAAAAATGGCAAAAGAATTGTGAGTCACTTCCTTTATACTTCGATAAGAATGGACTGACGAGGTATGTAAGAAAGCAGGGTGGACATTAGGCTGCAGAAGATTGATGTTCCCTCCGCAATAATGCTGTGAATAGAACAGTTATTGAGCTGCTGATGATCGAAGGAAAATCCAAGGAAATTTCCACTTTTGAGATGTCAGGTTACGGACAAACGATTGTGAGTTCGTCAAGTTATGGAAATATCACAAAGGACACCCGTCTATCTACGGGGATATTCCAATCGGAACCACAGCCCAAGTGCCTTATCAGGACAGATCGCTTCCATTCTGAAGCAATCTCTTTCACGAGGAGCCAACTGACGGTAACTAATGCGCGATCGCGCGATGCATTTCGAATCCTGACGAGATCTATGGATATCCACACGGCTACATTCGTCCGGTCAACGCAAAGAAGGCGGGGCCTTATTTCTTGAATTTCTTGCTTCTTAGGAACAATCCCACTATTGAATATGGGTTTCACGCCCAGGAGTACGGCAGAATCTCAATCTCGGAATATTTTCGTAAGGGTTGCTTCGATGCTACTGATGATATCAGTGAAAACAATGAAGTGTTCCCCTACGAATCCATTAGCAATACCGCTTCAGAAACAGAAGTCCACTTCCATAGCGGGGACCAAACCGCTCCCCCCTCACCCCCCCCCCCCACCTCCCCCCCCCCACCTGCTCCCCCTACCGGCCATGACTACTCTGATCCATATGAATATGAAGAGAAAGCTCGCAAAAACGCGATGGGCCCTGGTCATGGCGAGATAGAAGAGTCAGTGCGAGCAGTGGCTGCCGCTATACTTTGCGTAGAGCATAGCTCTATCGGTCGTATTCGCTCATCACCAGGGGTATTAGGATGTAAGATTTGAGATGCCGTGAATGGGAAACTCAGGTACAAAACAGAGATGAAAAATTTCAACCAAGTCTGGGTTCCCCAAGTTCTTTCGCATCTCCAACATTTACTATTTGTTTTGAATTGACATGAGTGTTCATTTTCTCCAAATTACAAATTAAATCTAGACGAGGGATACTGCTTGTTACTCAACGTGCTGTTCCACGAGGGTGGCAGGTATACACGCATGTCGAAGTTCCGACAGGTTCCCATGACCCCAAATGCCGCGCCAAAAAGCCTACTGATGGCACTACTTGCATTTAATCTTCAACTGTTTCCTGCTGAGAAAAAGTGGTTCTTTCCAAATAGTAAACCTTACTGAATATTCCAAGACGCGAGGATGTACAGGTGGCTGAATTTCAGATTTTTTTCCCACTAAGCTTAGTTTCACTGTCCATCTCTAGCATCCTCATCGAGATTTGCCATTCTCATCGCCTGGAGTCGGGTCCAACGGTGTGATAAGGGTGCGCCAGCGTCCAAAAGTGGGGAAACGCCTGGAGTTGGGTCCAACGGTTTGGTGTATGTGTTGGTGTTTGTTGTTCGAACTCAGTGTTTTTTTTTTCTGTATTGCTTGTTCACATTTAATTGTATTAGTCAGTTCTGATGTACAGCGCGTTCTCGTGACGCAGACATAAAATAAAAAAAAATTAAAAGGCAACAGTTTCCATTACCGCTTAACACATTAAGGTGAGAATATACAAACGACTTCGCTATAATTATTTTCAATGGAAAAGAAAACTTCTTGAACCGAACATCACAACCAAGCCTTTCCCCGTCTCATAATTTCTAGTGCGAAGGAAAGCAACTTTTAGACACCAGCAGTGAGAACATTACGAGAGAGAAAGGTAACCTCAAAACATTCTCAGGAGCTGTCACACCATAAATAAAAAACTAAAAGAAGCAATAACAACGCAACAATTTCAATACCACCCAAAAATCGTGACGTCAGGTAATCCGCCCACTGCATATACATATACCACAATCCGTGCTGACTCGGTCGACAGCTCAACGTTCACCTTAGAATGGAGTGAAGTGAACCCAACGTGTTATCTTGCGAAATGTGGTGGCCGGCACTCCCGCTCGCCTTTTATACAGCCAAGCAGCGGAAGATCGCTCGCCAACATGCTCTTCCGCCTGTACGCCTCATCGCTAAATAACCTTATCAGTGCTTCCACAGAGGAGTACATCGCCAATATAACTTTTCACAGAGAAAATGTCTCGGGAACCACAGTCCTCCGTCATATACACGTCATATACACTCCACACGAACTTCAGAATAATCATCATAAGTCAAAGGTAAAGAGGGATTGTGTTCGCATGTGGGTTTCCCGAAATGGAAGTTTTGTTGACGGCACAAATTCTTATGGCGCCAGTGATAAGGTTATCTGTATGTGCTGATGGAGCAGGTCGAGTAACGACAGCAAGCGGATTTCCGCTGCACGGCTGTATAAAAAGTGCGGAGTGAGTCTGATTACACATCTTTATTTCACCATATATGACGCTGCCAACTAATTTGTCCTCGTAAAAATGCAAGTTGGGAATGAATGGCCACAATCCGGACCGTTCGGGGCATGGCACAGTGAAAATGAAATGGTGGCATAACTGGAAGCGTTCGGATTCTGCCACATTCTCTACTTTGCGTTTTTGCGAGGACAAATTAGTTGGCAGCGTCATATATTCTAAGCTCACGAAGGTGGCGGCACGGTGATGCAGTTAGGCCGGCAGTGGGCTTCGAAGATGAGCATCATGGTACGGTTCTCCGTGACACAATGTTTTTACGCCCTGGACAGCCTTTCTATGGTCCATTAGCTCACAGATGGCGCCTGTTCTGACATTGTCTGCAATTACGACTTTGCCTGCAGAATGCGTCTGGAAGGATATTTTAGCGGATGGCAGTGGGGAAACATAAGAATGGAAGGGACCACACCATATGGATATCAAAAAAGTGCAAAAAATAGATCGGTTGGCCTAAAAATGGTGAAGTCGTAGTTGCGGACAAAGTCAGATCGGGCGCCCGCTGTGAGCTAATAGACTGTACGTGGGGATTCATTTCTCGCCTAGCATTGGGTGAAAGGGGATTTGGGGGGGGGGGGGGGGGCCACCCAAAAAAAGGTCATAGGCTTCACCTTGTAAGCCTAAGTAAAAGCACTAGCCTATGCCTAAGCTAAGCCTAAGCCTAATCCTATGCTTAAGCATGGGTCTAAGCGTAAGCCTAACGCTTAGGCTTAGGCTTCACAGGAGTGCCCCCCCCAACCCCCTTTTCACCCTAGCATTGTTCTAAACAGCAATGTGGAACCTGCCACATGTATAAATGTCGGAATGTGGAGCAAACAAACGAAAATCGTCCACAAAAGCGATGCCTGGAGATGCTGTGTCAGGTGGTGCTGATGGCGAATTATCAGGAAAATGATAGTGTGGCAACTAAACGACGACGCTATAATCTCTTGAGCAGGCACAGAAACTCTCCAGCAGTGGGCATTTGAGGAAGTATGTGAAATGAAAGGAAGAGAAACCTGCTCCTATGACTTCTGAGTGAAAGATGTGGCATGACATTAGAGAAACCAGTACTGAGTGAACAATAAACCCGTCCTACAGAAGGTTTAATGCCCGTCAACTGCTAACGAATGAAACACTTCATGTGAAGAGCATTGGAATACAAATTAACGTGAACTTTGCTCCACTTCCTATCCTAGAATCACTGATTCATCTTCATTTATGATTGGTCGATCCTGATATTTTGCGTGGACGGAAACCACAAACTACTTCCCCCCCCCCCGAGAATGGGCCGCCAAATCTTCGAAATTACTTCACAAATAAAAATCTTGTACCGGTTTATTTTCAATTGTTCATTTTTATTATAATTTTTAATACAATTTTTACTTATTCTTCACTTTTATAATTGATATTTTTAATTTTATTTTCCGTCTGGGTCCCCAAAACGGCGGAGACCCCACTTTTCCCCACCCCCCTCCAGCCCACTTTCTGCGTCCGCCACTGTGTAGGTTCCCTTCATCCAGCTGATAAGTTACTAATAGACTGGAGAAGTAGCATCCTGATATATCTCAATGGATCTTTCGTTATGAAGAGAAAAGAATAAGGCGAGAACAATTGATAAAATTGCCCTTTGGTGTTAGAACGATTGCTCGTAACTACCGCTCCCGGAACAGCTGTCCTCGAAGTTCCAAAGAAAAGAAAAAAGAAAAACCCGGGCCGCGAAGACCCTATTGCTATCTCTGATTTGTTGCATTTGGGAAATATTCACAGACAAGAGTATAACGCAATTCAGACAAACGCTCAACGACATCTCTAAAATGATGATCTTCTGTGACACATGACTGACTATAATGCAGTCACGAGGATCAAAATCGTCGCATGCTGCACACGTGAACACCACTTCCGCCCTGACCAGACTTCATTCTTTGAAATTTCCGCCTTCCGGATAGCCACAGTGGCGGAGACCCAGCTTTTTTCCTAGGCTTCCCGTCATCAACAGCCAGAATTCGGGTTTCGCATCTTGATGGGCAACACTCGCTGCCCACATGGAGTCCCACGCATTGTAGAGGAATTACACAATGACTGCAAAACTCGAATCCTGTTTGATGGCTTTAATACAACATAGAGGAACGAGTTGTCATAAAGTGACTGAATGCAGCACTAAACCGCGTCGAGTTGTTGTCAACGCTGACATTGTCAGGTATGCATAGTTAAGGAATTAAAGGTTCTTGACGAACCTGGATGCGGGAAAATGTATTAGATGCAGAATGTACTATGGATACAGAATGATTCGGGAGGTAGATAGAGTTAAAAAGTTGTGGGAAAAGTATATAAATAACCATAACTTAGCAGGACTTCGTCTCTGCTGTAACAAACGGCAACAGGGTGTGCAAAGGAGAGAAAAAAACTCAGATGAGACTGAGATGAGAGGAACTGCAGTGACGAAGAGCTCCCTCAAGAAACAATCGATTAGGAAAACTGTTTTTCCTATTAATGTAGAAAATCGTGCCAAATTATGTCAACTGCTTCAGAATAATGAGCGAATGAAGCAGTTGTAGGCTTTCAGGGGATGGGTTGGCGCAAAGCGTCACAGACGAGAAGCAAAAAACATGCAAACCTGGATGTGATTACGACCCTGTGAGGTTTCATCCGAGCTTAGGCGGACCTTACCATGAAAGGTTCAGAATGAAATGATGCTCAACGCAAGTCGTATCAAGCGGATCCAGTTGAACTGTTATCAAATTACAGGAACTGTCAAACTTTTCTGGTGATCATGAATGATGTCTTTATTTATAACCATTCTGGCCGTCCGGCTAACGCCGGACTTCCAGACTTCTATTGATGCTCGCTTCGTTCGCATACTGCACCTTGAAAGCAAACACAAAAGTGTAGATGGATTGATAAAATCTGCATCCTTCCACGCAGTTCTATCGCTCTTCTGAGAAACCCTTGATCCCGTAAGTGGTAGCTTTCCCCCGTATGAACGAAGCTATGCTCTTCCATATGAGCGAAATATATGGCCGTGAAGAACTGAGTGTAACCAATTCAGTGCAAATGTTATGTTGAAATGATTTAGGCTGAACTGGTTGTTGTGGTAATTCAAGTGATAAGGGTCCACCGGTGTATATGAACGGAAAGGAAGGAGTGGTTCTTCTCCAAAGGAATGGGAAGAGAACACCGATACGGAAGGAAACAATGTACATCTAGGCGATTTAGGTAGGAGGGTCCGCCGAAACAGGATAAGCGTACCCCTCAGGAATAGACCCGCCTAGCGAATTCCTATTACTTGTGGAAGCCGGCGCACCCTTATCACACCGTTGGGCCCGACTCCAGGCGTTTCCCCACTTTTGAACGCCGGCGCTCCCTTATCACACCGTTGGACCCGACTCCAGGCGTTTTTCCACTTTTTGACGCCGGCGCACCCTTATCACACCGTTCGACTGGACTTCAGGCGTTTTTCCACTTTTTGACGCCGGCGCACCCTTATCACACCGTTCGACTGGACTTCAGGCGTTTACCCACTCTTGGATACCGGCGCACCCATATCACACCGTTGGACCCGACTCCAGGCGTTTCCCCATTTTTGGACGCCGGCGCACCTTTATCACACCGTTGGACCCGACTCCAGGCTTTTCCCCATTTTTGGACGCCGGCGCACCTTTATCACACCGTTGGACCCGACTCCAGGCGTTTCCCCATTTTTGGACGCCGGCGCACCTTTATCACACCGTTGGACCCGACTCCAGGCGTTTCCCCATTTTTGGACGCCGGCGCACCTTTATCACACCGTTGGACCCGACTCCAGGCTTTTCCCCACTTTTGGACGCCGGCGCTCCCTTATCAAACCGTTGGACCCGACTTCAGGCTTTTCCCCACTTATGGACGCCGGCGCACCCTTATCACACCGTTGGACCCGACTCCAGGCGTTTCCCCATTTTTGGACGCCGGCGCACCTTTATCACACCGTTGGACCCGACTCCAGGCTTTTCCCCATTTTTGGACGCCGGCGCACCTTTATCACACCGTTGGACCCGACTCCAGGCTTTTCCCCACTTTTGGACGCCGGCGCTCCCTTATCAAACCGTTGGACCCGACTTCAGGCTTTTCCCCACTTATGGACGCCGGCGCACCCTTATCACACCGTTGGACCCGACTCCAGGCGTTTCCCCATTTTTGGACGCCGGCGCACCTTTATCACACCGTTGGACCCGACTCCAGGCTTTTCCCCATTTTTGGACGCCGGCGCACCTTTATCACACCGTTGGACCCGACTCCAGGCTTTTCCCCACTTTTGGACGCCGGCGCTCCCTTATCAAACCGTTGGACCCGACTTCAGGCTTTTCCCCACTTATGGACGCCGGCGCACCTTTATCACACCGTTGGACCCGACTCCAGGCTTTTCCCCACTTTTGGACGCCGGCGCACCCTTATCACATCATTGGACCCGACTGCAGGCGTTTCCCCACTTATGGACGCCGGCGCACCCTTATCACACCGTTGGACCCGACTCCAGGCGTTTCCCCATTTTTGGACGCCGGCGCTCCCTTATCACACCACTGAACCCGACTCCAGGCGTTTTTCCACTTTTCGACGCCGGCGCACCCTTATCACACCACTGAACCCGACTCCAGGCGTTTTTCCACTTTTCGGACGCCGGCGCACCTTTATCACACCGTTGGACCCGACTCCAGGCTTTTCCCCACTTTTGGACGCCGGCGCTCCCTTATCAAACCGTTGGACCCGACTTCAGGCTTTTCCCCACTTATGGACGCCGGCGCACCTTTATCACACCGTTGGACCCGACTCCAGGCTTTTCCCCACTTTTGGACGCCGGCGCACCCTTATCACACCATTGGACCCGACTGCAGGCGTTTCCCCACTTATGGACGCCGGCGCACCCTTATCACACCGTTGGACCCGACTCCAGGCGTTTCCCCATTTTTGGACGCCGGCGCTCCCTTATCACACCACTGAACCCGACTCCAGGCGTTTTTCCACTTTTCGACGCCGGCGCACCCTTGTCACACCACTGAACCCGACTCCAGGCGTTTTTCCACTTTTCGACGCCGGCGCACCCTTATCATACCGTTGGACCCGACTCCAGGCTTTTCCCCACTTTTGGACGCCGACGCACCCTCATCACACCATTGGACCCGACTTAAGGCGTTTTTCCACTTTTGAACGCCGGCGCACCCTTATCATACCGTTGGAACCGACTCCAGGGGTTTCCCCACTTTTGGACGCCGCCGCACCCCATCACGCCGTTGGACCCGTCCCCAGGCGTTTCCCTACTTTTCGGCGCCGGCGCACCCTCCACACCGCGGTGCACTCACCGCTCTCCACTTCCCCATCCTCCAGAGCTTCCCTTCATTCTTTGAACCTCACCATACCCGTCCCTATCATCTTGTTGACCTCGTAATCACCATCGCTGGCCAATCAGGGAATTTCGTTTCTGACACACACACACGTGACAGACGAAGTAAGCCCGTTATTATAAGTCATGATAAGAACGAGTACAATTTCCAACTAGAACATCACAAAATTGGTTGTGCAATGGTCCTGTTGCTATACCACACATTGCCGGCAATCGCTACAATCGTTGCGATCCAAGCGATTTAAGGGGCTTGCAGACTTTTGCCGGCGACAATCGCCCAAGGTTAAAGCAGGTTTCAGAGTTGTGCCGCGCGGCGCCACGCCAAATGATGAAGAATGGGGCACGGCAACGCTGAGGGAGCCCGCGCGGCAAGTGGGGGAGTATCCAGAGATTTTGCCTCGCGCGAGCCCTCCGCGGCATTTTGCGGGCTCGTTCTGCGAGTCGCGGAGTCGAATGGTCTGGGGTATTCGTTGCCGCGCGGCAAATCGAACATTCTTGGCTGCTGCATGAGTTGTGATTGTATATATTGGTTCTTTTTTTTTCGTTTTCTTTTACTCAGGCTGACTCGTGCCACGCCGCGCCGCTTATCAAAAAAATCTATGAAACCCGCTTAAGAGGTTTTTAGAGTTTTGACGCGTCGCGTCAGCTTGCGAGCTCGCCCTGCGGGCTGCGGCAGTGCGACAAACTGGGAGTTCATTGCGAGGCGAGAAGTGAGCACGCAGCGGTTCACTTTTCACGCCGTGCCGCACCACACAATGCTGAAAACTGTAAAAACCCAAAAAAAATCTTCAATCAAAATCTCCAACCCAAAAATTTCCGTGAGTGCTGCCTTTAGTGATAGGCCAGCGGCGTCGCTGCGGCAAGGATCCCGCGAGAAGAGCTTGCATGCTTTTTTGTCGCGGCAGCGCCCAGCGACGTCGCCCAGCGGCGCGCGGCAAGGAATGGCGGTGGGGGTATTTTGTCGCCGGGAGACAACTTTTGCCGCGCATCCACTTTGCCGCTGCCGCGTCAACGTCGCTGCGCTAAAAGTATGCAAGCCCCTTTAGACTCCCAATGCAACAATCGATGAGCTTTTTCCATAATTCCCTCTACTTCCACCATCAGTTCGTTTTCCTCACTTCGAATGGACGAAACCTTGAGATGACCTGAGATGATCCAACGGAGTTACTTGTAAAGACAAATTGACCTTGACTGGTTCCTGGTGATCCAACAAAAAAGGGAATGAATGCAGTGCCGCTCATCGTTAGGAGTAATGGATGCGTTTGTGTTCCACTGTGAACCGAAACGTTCCATAGTGCAGCACGCAACTGCCCGTGAAACCTCCGCAAGACGAACACCATATGGATGCGTGGAGGGATGCGTGGAGAGCAAAGAAAGAAATAAGGAGTAGAAACAAGAATAGTAGTAGATCCCGTCAGTCGCGCGTCAAACGCGTCCAACTCTTTGCGAAGGATTTTTCATGAAGACCGGTCAACGCGGCATGCACATCCTCAATGAAGAGAACGCGCGGCAGCCCTGAATCGTAAATGCCTGCGTCTGAGCTGCAACTGCGATGCGACTGGGCCTCATTCTTCATCTTGAAGACGCACGCACGTCAGTCGCATGTATCCAGCAAAAATTGCCCTTATTTCAATATTTCAACAGTGATGAGTTGTGGCATGAAATGAATGGGTATTTTAGTTTACAATCTCCTTCTTTCTTTATGTTAAACTTGCTTTCATCCCCATCTCCCTCCAACTCGTGCCCGGACAACTCGGCCGCTTTTTGCAAGCGAGCTGAAACGGTGACAACAAAAACAGCCTTCTACGTCTTTACTATAGTGGTAGACCTAGGAATTCAGTTGAATCTCTGACAGCAAAACTTCCCTGAGTGCTGCCTTTAACACATGATCGGCTTATTTGTTCCAGTGACAGGTAATCTCTCTACTTCCGTTTATTCAGAGAGGACAGAGAGGACACGAATGATTAAGCGAAACCAATTTTTGAGCTTCATCTATTTATTCAACAAAGAAAATAGGAACTAAAAGCAGCAATCAGCATTTTTGACTGAGAATTATGTGTAAGTGAATCAAAACAATGGGAATGACATGAAAGTATGATAGTTCGTGAACTGTAAAGGTAACGGAATCTAACGACCACAAAGCAAGAGGTGGTTGCAACGCGCTTTGCGGCGCTCCTTGCAGCAATGCAAGGACACTCGGAACGCCTTACAACGCGGTTCCAAACCCTAGCAAAAAAAAAAGAATTCAATGGTTCCACGCATCGTAATGCGTCTGTCCTCACAACTCGAATGAGACAACTTATGTAATCATTTGTTCAGGAATAGATCCGAAGAATTCAAATGTTCAAAAAAGAGGTGGATTCAAACGCCTCCTTATCATTACTGAAGGGTTGTATTGCTCCCTCTTTAACAACACAGGCACTATAGACGAGGTCGAATTTTCGAATTCCGAATAAAATGAGTATTTAATGCGTTATTTGGTCCTGACTATACTCACACCCATGCGACAAGAAAAATTCTAGATATAGAAGAAACCTCGTCCAGGTAAGAGTTTGTAGACAATAAAATCGTTGTATTTCTTTAAAAAATGAAGTAACACCGTCATACAAAGAATTTCTCTCACGAGCAGCCATAAATATCGGATTGTCGTATGAGTCAGCGAATGGCGAAATATGATGGCTCAGTCCCATGGGTCGATTATCGTGACGCGGACAAACAATGCATGCATGAACTCTCAAGACGAGGAAAACTAGCCTCCGAATAGCGCAGAGGCAGGAGTGTGGGGAATGCGCGTCAATACCCGCAGCTCTGAAAGAACCTAAAGATCGAGCTGATTTATCTAGAGGTCATCAGACGTAAATATTTCGGGAAGTTGGACTGAGCGAAAATGGGAGGATGATTCATATAGAGCTGTTTGGAAAGACAACATCGTTGATTTATTCAGTGGAACTACAAATAGCTGCGTACTGAAGCAGAAATTCAGTGGAATGGTGAATATTAACATAGTAATCGCTGGAAGAAATGGGGTGCCTTGATAATAAAGGTCATGAACCTTGAAACGGAGGTCAGGCTTAATAACAGAGGTCAGTATCAAATGGACCGTCAGCTGCTGTACACAAAGTGCAAAGAAGTACAAGAAACGTGATGATCCAAGAAAAAAAAACCCATTCGCAAGTTGGTCACAACGCCTCGTGAATTATGCGGAAAGGAATTACTCAGAAAAGGAGGCGTCCACCATCAAAGGTCGCACTGCCCGACGCCCACGTCACTACTACACGTGTGCTTCGCCAGTTGCGAAACATCTGGGGCACCGCTGCAGAGTGCAACCAGTGCGCTGCCCTTGTTTATTCACAACTATGGAACAGTCCACCTATGAGGCGACAGGTAGCAAGGTAGTGGAATTTGTGGAAAAGAGACCTGGACAACGAAGTGCTGATAATTCACTCCAAGCATAGCTCTGAAAGCATTTAGGAGCAGACTCAGAAAAACAACTTACAATTATGTACCTATCGTGCGTTTGGTTGGTGACTCAGTGGTGAGTAAAGCCTTTAGTGACAGAACCGATCACGTAATGATTTAACTAACACATAGTTTACATTACAACATAATTCTCAGGAAAGAATCAATGTACCGTTCTTGGATCCTCTTTCCCTCACAAGCGCTCCATTGCTTCAATTCATGTTGTTTTATTGATTACTCTACTGATGCTTTGTTTGTTACAGATTTACGCCTTATTTTTGTCTTTATCTACCTACAATCTATCTATAATGTATCGTTATTCTTATTTTATGCCAGTACATGAATGGATAAAATAAATGAGAACCGCGACCGGCCAGTTGGTGTCGTTCCCTTGTCTCTGTGATGGGTGTGCAGCAAGCATACGACTCAAAGGCATAAGAGAACACACATCCGGGCCTCTGGGAGGACCCGAGATGAGCTTCGGGACATATGTGTAAGAGTAGCGGACACAGAAAGTGGGTAGCAGGGGGGGGGGCGGGGGGAAAATTGCGGTCTCTGGGAAAGTAAAAATAATAAAAATATTAATTTAAGTCTTGAATAATTAGTAATAAGATCCCGCGTCCCCCAATGGTGCATACCTACTGGAGGGATTCCTGGAAATGTTAGGCTGGTGCACAATTGTCTGCCATTTTTCTTTTCATCGCAAAAAATTTAGCAAATGCGCTTTCGGTGATGCTGTGAGCTCGTGTAGAGTTTATCCAGCAACTTCTCACAAGTTCCCGAGCCTGCTGACCCCTTTTGATACGAAAATTTTCTCTGAGGTATGGAGTAGTGTGCAGTGCTTCTAGGATACCAGCGCACATGCTCTTTGAAGATATGCAAGTATACGGGGTGGGCATAGGTAATAAGACGTGTTTTGCTTTCAAACGAGCATGTCTCGCTTTGGAGTCATGTTTCCTTGGAATCTCTGTACGTTTTACCAGGACAGCGCTCAGGAACTTAGGTCTCGTCTGGTTCAGAACTGGGGAACCAATAAGTTTTAGAACCTACTGGTTTTGTCGAATGGCCATTCAACTGCACAGAACTTAGTCAAGTGTGTTAGTAGATTATCATAATACCTGAGACATAGGCTTGCTCAAAACCCTTTGGTAGTTAGGAATCCCCACAAAGGAACATCGAAAATAAGAAATAAATTTTTGTGCAACACTTGCATACCGAGGCCTGCGACTTCATTTGATGCTTTTGCGTCTGATTCCGAGTAGATGGAGCATATTTACAGATGTTTTCTTGTACTATGTTCGTTGGAAGTTAGTAAACATAGTTCATGTGATGCTGTTGCAAATAGCTTTGGAAAACCTTTTCTGGACGCCCTTTTGTTTGTTACCGTATTTTCGGCCCACCCTGTACCTCTTCGAATCGTGATTCTTAGAGCTTTGAAGGTGTGATGGAATTGCAACATACATAACATTGTACGTACTGCGAAAAGTTAGCTTTTAGGTAACAGTTTTCGTCTGAATGTTACTGTAGAAGTCAATTGATAGATTTTGTGCATTTCTGATGAATACACAGACGATGGATGGAAGGTATTTCACAATCGCCACTGGTAAAACAACAATTGAATATTTGGATTTGAAACTCCAATTTGAAACTTTGGATAATCCACTGACTGAGTTGTGTGGGACGTCGACCGTTCCAGAACGATGGAGAATCTATTATACTATTAGATTGGTTCAAAAATAAAAAAATTCGCATTTTCACGCCTCTGATTCTGAACCTTATACCTGCTCAAAATCAATGTTTGAAAAGGCTTAGAACTGTTGTAATCCGGAAATCCTTATCAATAAGGCAGATATTCACCGATTACCACACAGTTCGAGTGGGACCTTTTAGTGTCGCTGAACTTCGGATGAAGTCAATTTTGATATCCTTTTAGTTTTCGAAAAATTCTTCCGGAAGAGGCCATCCATGCTCCAAGAAGTTGTGGTGTATGGGGGAGAGCTTCCTAGCCTCGTTGATCCAGCCTGTGGAGTGTCAGATGTACGAGATGTGCTGTATAGGAGTGTAGAATCCATTTTATTAAGCAACGCTGGGCTCACCAGCAAAGCAAAACTAAATATATTGTTTTGAATGGGTGCTCTTTGATCACTGCCATCAGTTGGGTATCGCAAGCCCCAGGTAGACCTATGCAACATTCCTTACTTTCAAAGCAAGTCACACCACGTCGAAAGCAGTTTCGCGATACGCATCCACTCGCGCTTCCTTAGCCAGAACTTTGGTACTACTGGGAGCGGCTACCGCTGCGATATCGCCAAGTTTTGGTTCTCAAAAGAGAAATCGGCAAAAAAATTTTGTTTTGGCTTCTTTCGTTCCAGAGATTTAAAAAATTAACAATAACGTGAATTCCGTTTGAAATATGCAAAATACTTGAAAAGACTGTGAAATTTGCTATAAAACATGTACAACTTCTCATGCCGATAATGAGAAAAACCGAAGGTGAAGCAGCGAACCAGAGAAATACCTTCAGCGGGAGCTTTCTGCTTCGTTTTCCGTTTTCCTCTACCATAGCTGCTACATCGTCTTTGGCTGTTCCTAATCATGATAAAAAAAGAATAATTCAGCGGAGACGAGAACATGGACTTCGCTGGTGCCAGAATGACAACTCTGAGAATTGTGATCCTCAGGATCAGAGCGCCTCTCTGATCATGTTAATTTCCCTTTTCTTCTCTTACTTCAGAGACTAAAAAGCCCATTAAAAACGCTTGGCCATAACTCGTCAGTGACTACTATTCTTCTCAAAGCGCGCGCAAAAGGCAATCAATCAACTGCGGTGCCCTTGTCGAGGAGTAGAGAAGCAGTATGAAATGCTGTTTTGTGGAGAAGTAGGTCCTAAGGTTCTGTTGGCCGTTTATCGGCACCTCGTCTCACAACCTTCCCCACTTTTTCCCTCTTCACCCCCTTGCTCCTATCGCTCTTGCAGTGATGGACTTATTTGTACATACATATGTACGTCACATCATGCTTTTAATTGTGTCCGTGTTCGGAGTGAACATTCCTCTTAAGGCCTGTTTGTATATGCGTAAATAGTTGGTATGTAGGCCGATAGAGTGGTACCATATGTCTTAAGTTAACAGGAAAGGAACCATCAAACCATCCATCGCTACACCGCTATAAATTATTAGAGATCCTTACCATTAAAATTACAGCAGCATGAAGGCTCGCATGTGTATTCCTGCACACTCTCAAGATCTGCGTCAGTGACAATATCACCTTCCTCGCTCTTTCTGCGACTATGTACAGGGAACTACAAAGGGCAAGTTGGATACGGACCAGTGCCGTGGCGCGACGTAGCAATCTGGCTGTCTGCCCCATTCCTCGACCGATAATGCTTTGATGAGGCTCTCTGATACTCTCTGCCCAACACCGTCGCGGCTCTGGTCTGTACACAACTGGCCGATTAGAGTTCCCTGTTTTTTTTCTCGCCTAAAATTTTTTATATCCAATAACTGAAATTCAAGAAAATTCTATATACTCAAAGAACAATAACAAAACCCTCCTATTGCGAGAAGACCAACTTCGAATGGATATATGTTTATACTTGGTCCAGCAATAAATAATGGAAGGGAAACGGGTCAAACAATAAAGAATGGAGGAAAAACAAACTCAAACGTGGGGATTCTGCCTGGCAATCCAGTACAAATATTCATTATGCGAATATCATTCGCCCTTCTTTAGCGCTCTAGCAAGACAGGTTCGGTGGCTTAGAATTCATAGCCAAACTGCATAGCATATATCGCCTGGTTCCAGGTAAATAATCGCGCACACGCCAGATTAGGATGTGAAGGTGAGGAAGAATGGTATGTAGGATTTACTACACCTGAATATTCAACCCCTTAATTCCAACGACGGAATCTTTGATAGACCGTCCCTCCCAAACCATGCCTGTTTGAAAAACCGCTCATTCTTGTGATAGTGTACCTGTCTGTCGGGGGTACTCCTATTTCGATACGTTACAGCCGGTTCTGTTTTCTGTCGAACTTATTCTAGTGTTCTAAGAAAAACGATGAATAAGGAGGTCATATTGAACGAGGCCTAATATTGGTCTTGTTCCATCGTGACACAGACAGTCCAATCTTAATTTTTATCCTCCACATATGTATGCATATTTATCAGCAAATTAAAAATCAGTGCTTATGGTAAGACCCATCGATGAAGATGAGAGTGGTGCCTGATGAGTGAATGTTGTTACACAAGGAAAACAGAATTATGATTCATTGAGCAATCGGCTTTTCGTGCGATTGTTAATTGTTTACTCCCGTCTCTCACGTAGAACGAATTCACATATGACAGCAAAGCTGAATGATAGTGCTTCATTAAATCAAAGAACGCTATGATGGTGATTCCCTCATAATTTCATCGCTTTCGTCTCCACTGTTCATAACGTTCAGTTCTTGGTCCTCATCAACTCTTTCCTAAAATTCAAACACAGTTCACGTAGCGAACAGTGAGCAGTAAAAAATACCGGATCAGCTGATATACACAACACTTTGTTCACCACCGTAGCTGCTTCTGCGCATGTAAATAACTTACTCCGATGAATTCGTCTCCATCCTCCCCTAAAAGTTGAACTTGCCCGCCATCTGGATCGATTTCCTCGTATCTGAACGGAAGAGAGGATGTGAATACATTTAAGATGATATTACTAAACATCAGTGACAGAAGGAAAAAGCCATGAAAGACGGGAAGAGGTGAAAAAAAAAACTGGCACCTCTGGCAAATCAGCGACCCAGGAGGTCGGAATTCAACAAAAAAAAACACGAAAAATAATTATTCCAATACCAAGTCCTTGAAAATAAATGTTTAAAAACAATAACAAAAGTGAGCAGTTGAAAATGAGCCGGCACAAAACTTTTGAGCATTCTATCAAGTTTTCTCTCAATTCAGCGACCTACCCTTGGAATGGGCGACGCCCTTCTCTTCAACCCCCCCCCCCGTGTATGCTACTGCTAACCACATATACCGACTGAAAAACGTTGAAAAAAAAACGGAATACAGAATGGGTAAGCCAATTGGCGAATCTACAAACTTGAGTGAAGCTATGAGGATAGCATTCCATACGTGATTTATAGACTGTGAACAACATCAAACCGAAAACCTTAAAAAGGTTTCACAGCAGCGCTAACCTCGCTATTGGAAGACGCAGTGAATTGAACTGCGCCTGCAGCACTTTTTCTTGGATCCTTTGCAACCTCAGTTGTCGTAGGAGCAACTAAATAATATGCCGTAAGCCTTAGCAACATAACTTCTCGCAGGTAGTGTTCAACGATAAGCAGAATGTATATGTACCTCTTTCTGCATATGAATAACTTCCGGATCAGAGGAAGGCATCAGCATGATTGGAGGTAAACTCGACATCTCTGGACGAGATTGGAAGGTATCGTACGATGGTAACAACAGCTCAGCATTGTCGCATGATTCTGTAAGAGGATCATTGATTTTGTTGAACTAGGAAGATGGAGCAAGGACTCAATGAAAAACGTGACACCCTATATTTCAGGCACAAAGTGAAGCAAGCTACACGACATTCACATTTACATGAACGAATTATTAGAGAGCTTTGTTCACCCTGGATAAATATGAAGCGAAAAGAATCGTTCTGATCAACTACTTTTTCAATTTATCATTCGAGTATTACTTGTTTTGCAATTTATTATTTGGACTGGACACTCCGAACTACAGTCTGGAGCGTGTCTGTGACTTTTATTGCAATTACTGCTGCACCACGCTGTCGGCCGGCTGATCACTGGTTTGGCCGATGGAAGGATGGCTTAGCGCCTGGTAAGAGACTTTACTGAGTGACAGTCGCAAAATATCAAAATGGAAGGAATGACACCACATACATACTGGAACTCAAGAGGAAAAGCGAAAACTAGATCGAAACAGCTGATCAGAAGGCCAACACTGCGCCGTAACCGCGATTGCAGACAAAGTCACGACGCACTCAGCTAAGCTATCGAATTATAATGAAGAGGGAGAATCACTAGATTATGATCAGATGTAGTCCACCTGATAAATGTGCTTGAGATGTTCACGCACTCTAAACATTCTCATCACGCTGATTCCTATAGCAAACTGAACGCAGTTTTCTCACTTTTGATGTACACCGTCCGAACTGTGAGTGCTGTGAGAGAGTCCAAGACTGCTCGTAAATGGAACAAGGTAAACGAGATGAGACTGACTTCATCATGAGATTTATTTTTTTCTAATTTACTGTGTTCATACGTAGTAATGATAACAATACAACTCCATCTTACACACATACTCGAATAGCTCATTCACAAATATTTAATTAACTCATCCAATCTTATCTCTTATTCGTAGAGCCTAGATCTCGTCCGGAACGCGGAAAAAAATGAACAGCGCTGGCCTGACAACAAGTGCTGACAGGCTGACTCTGCTGGTGGCTACCATGATATTATAGTTTTGGATATTATAGTTAGTAAACATTCTAATTATTGGGAGGTCATCAATGTGCTTCCAAAAAGGGAACCTTCGTGGCACAGATGAACGAAACCATGATCCTTACCCGCTCTATCGGCGTTCTCTCCCATGGCTAAACTGAATCGAGTTGCCAGTCCGAGGTTTGATGTTTTCGAGGCTTTCTTCTGACGTCCACCATTGAATGTCGCTAACCTCGGCGTTGTAATATTCTCTGGAAAATGGTAAACCGTTCATAGGCCAACTAGCTGTTATGATTCATATTTTCGTCTGCCTCTTTTCTATTTCATTTCGCAACTTTCGGAAAGATGCACTACCTTTTGATTCATAATGTCGGAATTTTACGTATTATTAGAGTACCAGTAAAGAGAAATATTGAAGAAAAACTAAAAAAAAAAACTAAAAACTAACAACTAGGTACTGTAATGGTCACCCCAGCAGCTACAGGTAGTGGTAATTGCCTATTAGTTAATTGTGTTGTCGCCAACCGGTACGTGTATGTGTAAGTCTATATATTTCTGTTCTATAATTAGAGCACCTAAGGTGCATTTTATAAATAAATAAATAAATAAATAAAGAAAACAACAGTAAAAGGGCTCCTAGAGTTGAGATTCTGAGAGAAGCTAACCTCTCTTCGAAGAAGACGGGATTTGTGAAGCTGTTATGGTTCCAACCTCCGTTTTCGTTGGCACTCGTGATATACTCGCTGCGATGTTGTGTTGCTCGTCGGAGGTTTCATTAACAGATTGATTCTCCGTTAATCTGAATCTTTCAAAGTTGGAGCTACACTGCGCTTGATGGTAGCTTATATTTCATAAACAAGCGATAGCAATGCGAAAAACACTAACTCTTCAACGGGATAAACGTGTCCATTGTAAGTAGAAGATAAAGTTGGATCTCTTTCGTCCTGGAAGACCTCGATGAATCCTGGCTCCTTAACCGTGCAAAATTCATATACACAAAGGTTAGATACAGGTAGAGTAAAACAGAGGAGGCTGAATTCACGTCATTCTTGTGTTTTCCAGCATAAGGAACGATGAAACCAGATGCATATGGGGAGTATCGTGTTCTTTTGATGTACGGCTGCCGTCGGAAATTTGTCGCGTTGCTACCCTAAACGAGGCGCCTTAAGTGATTAAGGTACCCTTAGCGAGCAAAAAAGAGCAATGCGTAGTGAACCAAGCTCAAAAGCAAGGAATGAAACTTAAGTCATCATATGAACTTCACTTGTATGTATCTGAATTTTTCTTGCAGAGCGTGTTTTCCCACCATTGGGTGCGTACGCCCTGTACAGGACACATGGATAATGAATAAAGATACGGAAGACCGCTCAATCAATAAGTCATGAGCACCAAACGTAGGATTCAGTAAAACAAAGTACAAATGAAATGTAGACTGAACCGTACTAACAGAGCCGGGACGAGAAAATCGACCTCGAAGTTCACTAGCCGTCTCCTTGAAGGTATACGATGTCATTCTTGTCACTGCTGCTGCACGTACTTCCTGCTCATTATATCTAAACACAGAACATTTTTCACCAAATGTAAAACAGAGGGGCAGAAGTGGGAATGTCTTCATAGTAAATCTATGGAAGTCGTGAACAAAAGAAAAAAATGGGTGCAATATTTTATTCTAAATCCCATTATCTTCGAGATCATATCCGGAACGCATGATAACGGATGATTTTCAGCAGCCTAAGTACTTCTGAGCAGACTTACCCGATGAGAGTGAAGTTGAAGCGATCGTATATCTCGCCATTTGCTAGCGTTTTGTTTCGAACTTCAACGTTAATGTCAAAGTTGTCGCCGGAAATACAAGACACATCAGGGATTAACACAGTAGAGGATGAGGGCGAGCTAAGACTGCCGCTACACTCCATGTGGAATATAGCGGCAGCCACGGTTAATTCTTGCTCACAAATTAAAACGAAAAAAAATTCCTCAACGAGAGCGGAAAAATCGAAGCATTCTTATGGCCTAACTAATCCAACACATTTCAGAAATTAGAACAAAAATCAAAGAGAAAATTAGTTACACTCACTAGTAACGTCCACAGGAGCCTTCAGGATCTTCTTACCCTCTAACTTCTTCTGATTGCAGAAGGCACAACTGTTAATGAAAGTCTTGACATCTTGCCGGACTGATCGCCAGTGAAGTTTCTTCAACACGACGATTTGCCTAATAACAAATTGAATAAAAGGAATTTTTTGAACGATTTTACATCTGAGATGAAATCCAAGCAACAAACGTGAGAGTAGGCTAAGACCATATCATTTTCGAGCCACAAGTTGCTCCTAGGAGGGGGATAGGCACTTAATTGCCCGAGCTGTTAGGGACAGAGAACGTGGACACCGAATAATACCATTCCGCGCAGAACCATCTCTGGACTCCCACAGAACTCGGAGCTCTCCGCACTAGATAAGAATGGAAGTAATCAAGGATCCAGGAGGAAAAACGGAGACTAGAGCGATTTATCATCGATAGTTGTCATAGATAGGGGTTCTAGTTGTCATAGATAGGGGTTCTTCCAAGAATAGGGACATTGAGTTGCTCTAACCAATTCTTTTCTTTTGATGTAAGATCGTTTAGTAATTGCATTTTATTGAGTAGTTGCCTATATTCGTCAGATAGTGGGACCTTCGCAAATACGAGCAGAATTCCAGAAAACCGAAGAATTTCATAGTTTGTGAAGGTTGAACAAGCAAAAAAGGGCTGTGTAAAACGATTTTTTCACTTTACCATAGCCATTACGATCACCAAAGTTAGGGCACTGCAATGCTGTCCGATTGGCGGTGTAAATGCGGAGCATGCTCGCTCCCCGTTGTGCCAGATGCAGTGGATAGCTAAGAAGAATGCGAGATATCTGCCCCTTATCCCTCTACATTGATCACAAGCGTGTCGAACTCCTTGAAAATCGCAGGAGAGCTCATATTTTGGAAACGCATCACATTCTCATTTACGCCACACCTTGACCCTCCCCGAAACAATGGATTGAATAAAGAATGCTTCGACATTATTGCAGAGAATCTGTATACTGTTGTATTACATGTAATTAGCTAATTAATCAGGTATTATACCGCTGCAGTTCTACGTTGCAGTTATACTCATGTATAATCCATGAAAACAAAATGGAATGGACCACTACATTTGAATATCAAAGGGTGGCCTAAGAGAACGGAGTGGAGGGGGATTGGGAAATAGTGAACGTTGTGAAGAAAGGGCGTATGTCAGAGAAGTTACAAGGATTTTCTTCATTTCACCTTGTATAGGCATCATAAGGCTATACGTTCAGCGAAAGAGATAAAGTAGTGCTAACGCCAGTGCCAGTGCCTGAGTACAGGTCGATTTGAAGCCAGCGTGTCAAGCTACACATGGCAACTGCGAATCGAGTACAAGTAATGATCGCGCATATGCAAACATATTGCCAACAGGAATTGCGAACCAAAGACATCGCGCGTATGCAAACATATTGCCAACAGGAATTGCGAACCAAAGACAAAGCACTGTGTACAAATAGCGCGCAGAGAAGGGAAAAGAGGCAGAAGAGTTAAATCTGGTGGAAAACGAGAGACTACTTCACACTGAAAGGTGGGAAGTGTCAGAAAGGACGAATCGCACATCCTTGGCACGCCCTTTCATCACTGTACATCACACCAAGAGAGTAACCAAACAGTAGTTGTGCTTAGTGACCATTCTTACTAGGCCGCATCATCAATATTACATGTGCCAAATGACAGCGCGGTACACACTTCCGGTTACCATATCTACATAGACAGTTAATCATTGGGCATACTCCTTTTACAATTGTGATACACTGACGCGCCTTTACTGTTAGAGTGATGCCATTACTAGTACCGGAACTGTAAATCACACCCTCCTGAATTCGGATACACGCAATATTGTGTTATGTAAAAATTAATCATCACTGAGCTTATCAACTATTTGGTGAGAGGGACCCTTCGAAGAATTTGAAAGTAATGGAATGTACTTGTAACTGTGAAGATGAAGAAAGTGAAGATGCCAATGACTATAATTGTATGATCAATTAAACCTTACGTTCGCTTCTGTCCAAGGTGACCAATCAAGTCATGAATTCTTTCGATGACGCGATGGACTTCACCCTTCTTCACAACAACCTTCGGCTGATCATTAACACTACTGGATGGATTGTAATATAGCAATGTTTCGTTGTCGTCAGCCAAAATGAAACGAAGACATCTCGCTCTGCAAAAGACAGACATGGATTAATTAAAACTATACAAAGGTTTGGAAATGTAGCAAACAGGAACACTAACCTCCAGTGGCTCAACGCACTGCGATCGTGGCGGACACCAATATTGGGAGGGTATGAGCCAGTCCTGCATATATTGTTAAAATCGTCACATTCTATCGTTCATTTACAAGGTACTATTTTGCACCAGCACCTCGGCTACTAACCCCGAACTCAAAACAGTGAATTCCTCTGAAAACTTGCGTACAGGGATATGTGAAGGTGTTGATGATGAAAATTACACAATCATTTTGCACGCCGACAGAGTTTATTGATGTTATCAAATTTACACAAATTTGCTGTTTGGCCCCTGCCAATCCGAAGTCTCACCTCTAGATGCTTTTGAGGGTGCCCAAGGTGCGATGGTCGGTGCCAAGGCTCTCTCCCCCTTCACTTTGGACGGGATCCGGCAGACCCCTTTCACTTGAGCGAAGGGGAGGAGACCGGGCGAAGCTCCGGTAAAAAAACTTTTAATGTTAATAAATATTGATGGAAAGATTGTAATAAATGTGTTGGTAGTGTGAGTCAGCGGAACCAATCATAAGTTACGAAATTTGAGATGGGGCACTGAATTGTACTGCAAGGGGTTGAAGGAATTACGAATAACACAGTTGTCGCTGAAAAAGTTCTTCGAATGAAGGGTATCCTACGGTAGCTCAAACCTAGGAGATGAAGAGGGCACCTCGTTTGCATAGAACGAGTGAGACAGTGGACACAAGCGGAACCGTTTGCGTTTTTCGAATACAATACTTTTCGCGGCACTTTCAGTTCCATAACTAATGAAAGTATGAACTGGAAGTGAATCAAAAATGGTACAGTCCAGGGGAAAGAGGAGCTAAAACTCTATAATATCCAACCAATTGCGAATGTTCTTGTAAATATCTTATGGGATCCAAATCGAGATGCTTGAGACCAACGAAAATAGCGATAAATAGTAGGCTTTTCAAGAATTTCTCGTCATACATCACGCCAAATGAGATGTTCTGCATAGGAGAGTAAAGTAGAAAAAATTCTCTATCGATTCGTATACAATACGATGGGTGAAACTGTTCTTCGCTGTGTGGAAGAGGGGAGAGCCAAAACCACTACATTAGATCCGCCGGAAGACGAGACAGCGCTTTTTTGCCATTTTTCGGGATTATCAAGAGGGAGGAGGTTGCCGTGGGTGCATTATAGGGTATTGGGCACCGAGAGGTAGAATATGATTTGCTGATATTCCTCGGATTCTCTCATTTTGGAAATAATAGCAATTTGGGTGTTTTTTAGATGTTGAATTTAATGGCAGGTTTTGCTCGTCGAGCCGATGACTCATCGCGCTATCGTCGTCAGTTCGCTGCGGATGGAAGGGTACCTGAGACTGCTTAAGTAGATAAGTAGATAATGGATGGAGACGTTCTGTAATGTGACGACTTCCCCCCCCCCCCCCTCCCCCTCGTCGCCTTTTCATGTGGGATGCACAAAGTTTAGCAAGCAAAGCTGCCGCTACCCCCTTCCCCCTCCGGGTCTACGACCCGCCTCACTTTTGGCACCACTGACAAGCCTCAGACTCTTCAGGCCCCCTTCCGAAGACCCCCGGCTCCTCCCTATCATACCTATGCATGCAAGCCTTTTACTCAGTAGAGTTCAACAACACCAATGCCATCTCTGCACATTTTCTCAGAAAATTTGAGTTGTAAACCAAACTTGGGTTTACAAAAACACGATAGAATTGATATATCAACGCAATACATGTATCGCAGTTTTTATCAGCGCCTTCTACCACAGCTGTTTACAAGTTTTCGCAAAATTCACAGTTTCGACATTATGACTGGCTGTACCAGCCGCGGAAGTGCAGTACTTGCAACACAAACCTTTTGAATTCGACGATATTATCGTACAACTCGAGTGGCATTCCGCCATAAGGATCGTCACCGGTCCTTTCATCTTCACCGTCGTCACCGTAAGCGTCTTGCAAAGTCTGTTCGACGGATCCATCAAACTCCCCAACTTCTTCTAGAAGTTCCTAAAAAAGAGAATTCTCATTTACATAAGAATTTCTCTACCGAGCAATCTAGCTCTCAGTTGTAAAGGGTTTAAAAAGAAATGAGTTTCCACATCAAATTCTACGCATTGATATAAGTAAGCAGATCTCCTTTCACTCAAAATTTGTGAGCAGACGGGGCGGTAAATCGTATCATGGTGGGTGCTGTTACGGCAATAGTAGGCAAATGTAGGCAGAAAAGGAAATGGGTGGGACTTTTGCTCAGATGGCGGAATCTTTGTGGGGAAGGGAGAAATTTTGTGCATAGGGTGGAGGGAGTAGTGTGGAGAGGTTACATTTTTTGCACTTTTGAATACTGAGAGGGCAGGGGAGGGAGAGGGTCACGTGGAAGTCGGCTTGTTTGGCCCAAGGCCCACTGCTCCGTATTGGTATTCCAACATGATTATTTTATAAAGTCTTACATTAGCGCCGAACCCACTTTAACGCTGGAGCTGAACACACAAGAAAGCCAATAAAATAGGTGCTGTTTTTCTTGCATTTCAATAGGGAAATGTCCTCCGTGGATGTTCGTGAACCGGAAGGACAATGGCACACACTACTAGAAGTGATAATACGTAACAGTAAAGATGTACACAGAGTTTTGCCGCCGGGCGAGTCGCCCATGTTTTAACATACCGGGCTGCTACGCGACCGGCGACAAGGAATGCCCCGGACCATTTTTGTCGGCAAAACTCGCCGAGGGTATTCATCTCTGTATTTCCGCAAATTTTTCATACAAACTGCATTTTCTCAGCAAGGAGTGATTAATTTCGCAGTGATGTGTGTATAGTGGTTCTCATTTGGCGTTTTTTCGCGTGTAATTTCTCGTGAGCTACAACTTTTCAAGTGTGTTTTTATTGTAGTTTGTAGTGTTTGTTGTGTTTCAGGTATGGTCGTCATGGATGACGATGATGTAGCGCAGCTACTCCTAGAATGCCTTCTGCAGCTGGTAACTGGATACACTAGGGACTATGTTAATGAAGCTCATGCCCCCTACCGCGACACTAGGTTCAGATTATTCGACTCGTATCTGTGCAGCCTCAGTCCAAGAAGCTTTCACCAGTTCACACGTCTATATCCGGAGGAATTTGAAGTTCTCCATCAGAAGATGGCTCCTAGCCTCACTCATGGGAAAAACCACCGCGCGCCGCTTTCTTCGAAGCACAGATTGTGCATCTTTCTGAGGTGAGTTAAGGTGCTTAGTTTAGCTTGCTTTTTTCTTTTGTAGTTTAGCTTGCGTTTTTCTTTTGACATTTTTCGCTATATCATATCATATTTATTTCTCGGTGTCGTATGAATTTCGGTTAAGATTTGTTTCGCATACAGAGAAGGGTTGATCTGCAAAGAAACGGTTCAGCTCTGACAAAGAAATCTACAGAAATCTACAGGAAGTGAGGAAATTATTAGAGTTGCAGAAAGGATGCTCCATTGCTGAACGCCGCGCCCTCGCACAACTCTGAGTAGGTCAGGTGTCGCTGAGCGGCAAAGCCTCGCCCCGCCCATCGCTTGCCGCCCGGCGAGGACTCGCTCGGCGGCAAAACTCTGAGTACGCCTTAATACATTAATACTCGTTGACGGTTATAGGGTCAACGTTTGGGTAATGTGTATCATCGTTTGGTGTGGCTAGTGCCCCCATTGCGACGTCTGCAATAACGATGATATTCTCCTAAAAGGGACTCCAAACGATTAATTGGGACGGACTAGTGCCATAATGCGGCAGTTTTGTGCAGATTATAGGGCATTTTATGCTAGATGCGTGCGCATGATGGGCATGCGTCTATAGCACAAGGCCAGTCGCTGCCGCAGCTCAGACACAGGCGTGTACGGTGTCGTACGACATTTGCGACAGTCACGGCAGCATTGAACAAGAGTTTATTTAAAGCCAACACAGTCCATTGCATAAAAAATAAACAAGTTTGTGCCATGTCACTAACTGTTTATACCATTAGCCGTGAGGTATGGCTCCTTTGTTGCAATAACAGCTACACACAGAAACTAGCCCACAAACTTCTTTCACAGCATCATACGTGCGCCGGTAGCGCGATTAACGGTGCATCTCGCATAAATTGCCCTACCGAGAGCATGATCGAAGTATTCTCAGTCGAGAACTGCAGCAGACAGCAAGATCGCGCAGCAGTACTCGTCCGTATTCATCTGCCCGTTCGGAGTTCGCTGTACACGGACACGGTTTATAAATATAAAAGTTTCCATAGGGTGGTGCTCAAAAACTAACCCATGATTACCTCAACTCAAAACTGGTTATCCAAGGAATTGTACACGTTGCAGAGTGGTGGGGACTACAGCCCCTAAACGGTGGCTCAGATTTAGCATAAAAAATTTTATTCGCATCTATAGGGCAATTTATACTAGTTGCGTGGGACTGACGCGCCTGCGTCTATAGGATGAAGAATAGGGCCCAGAGTCGTGTTGCAGTCGCAGCCCAGACGCACGCGTTTACGGCGTCGCGGAAGCCATTTATCTTCGTTGAGGATACAGTCGGCCCGAAATGACCGCCCAGCACTCCACGTCCTCATCTCTAATCTGAATCTAATCACGTTTCATCGTTATCTTCATGGTATCTGGCAATGATCTGGTTGTGACGTGGACGACGTGGCAGCTAACAGCATACGTCATAGCCGCGCCGCCTCTATATCACCGCGTGCGTGGGCGGACTCGTCGTTTCGAACAGACTGTATGCATGCCGCGTTGACCGGTCTTCATGGGGAATCCTTCGCAAATGCATGGGTGCGTCGGACGCGCAGCCAGTATAAATTTCCCTTATGCTGCAGCGGCATACTCAGGCACTTGGTGCGGCCGGCCCCCGACCAGTATGTGCCGTTCGGCCGAGCGGCTGCTGATCACCCGCCGGCGTCCAGCCCATGACCGCATACTGCCGCTCCACCGCACATGCTACCGGCCAAGAGATATCCCATGCCCGGCCGGCCAGGTCTAGCATGATAACCTTCCGGCCGGCCTGCTCAACCATGATAACTTGCCGGCCGGCCCGGACGACCATGATAGCATTCCAGCCGGCTCGGTCGGAAGGGTTGGTTGGTGATAGCAGGGAAGTGATGAAAGATGAAGGCATCAGCTGATGATATCAGAAGCACGGATAGCCGAGTGGATAAAGCAGCGGGCTCTCAATCATTCATAAAGCATGGATAGGTCGGTCCGAATCCTATCGACGGTAAAACAAAGCTGGCAATACAAAAACATGCACGAACCTTGCAAAGAGCCACTTCTTCTTATTTCCGATTAAAATCAACAGATTTCTGTTGCCCTTACACTCCAAAGAAACACTCTGGAGATACAATGGCGGCGAATGCAGTGCACAAACAAAGGGCGAGTTGCCAGAGACTGTCACGCTGTCGGCGGCCAATTTATGGGTAATGGTGGACAACACTGTCCTGGGCATTCGCAGTCGAGCAGCACTGACTGTACCCATTCGGTGTGGAGCAGTTCCGGTCGAGCGGAGACACATCACCAGAGCCGGCTTCCTCTACCATTGCCGGCCGAGATCCGATCCGGTGATTCCCCGGCCGGTGATGGTAGAGTGGGCCGTCCGAATGAAGTGTCTGAGTAATTCAAGCATCATGTTCACGCTGTTCAGAGGAGTCTTTATCTGGTTCCTCCCTGCTTCTGTATCAACATCATTGATACAGACGAATGATACGAGAAGTCGCTCGGATCACGACAGAGTTCATCGTTAAAACTCCGCCAAACGTTAGGGCTCCTGCGGAGACTTTACTCTTTCCCCAGTCGCCCGTACCAGTCACTGATAAAATGGATCATTTAGGGACCAGCCATCTCTTTTAATTGTGCAGCACGAACGCAGTCCGAACGGCGTAATGCGTCGAGTAAAAACATTGGCAGCAACTGTTACAAGTTCCTGTCATCCTCCCCTCGGTTGCTTCTTAAGCTCTCGTCCCTTTAGCAGCAACTGCCGAAGGAGGACAGCAGTTGAAGGGAAGATGGCAGCTGGGAAGAGATGAGCTGCTACGATTTATACTTGACGCATTACGCCATTCGAGCTTAAACATGTTGCACAGTTATAAGAGACGGTGTACAAGAGCAGTTTCGTGGGCGACAACATAAGATGTGATTAGCCTGTAGAACTGACACTACAATCAGTTTTAAGTGGTATATGGGCGAAGGTCTGGGGCTGTCGTAAAGGTACGGTTTCTCAGAAGACCTAACGTGCTGAAATTCGACTACACCGCTAGAGGTATGCACATTCTTCACCACGACTCGCGACCCACTTACTCGATGGTATTTGTTAAAACTAACCGGGCCTTCTATGTCCAGGATCTGCTTCTCGTAGTCACCGTCCACGATCATCGGTCGTTCCACACTTCCGCCGAGCATCGGGCAGTACCTGAGCAGTAACACAACTCAGCATAGCGACAGAAGCTGCGGCTGAACTATCTCGACCTGCTGGTCCGTTTTCGTGCAGTACAGCCAACTTCGGGGGAAACACCGCCATTGCTGACAGCCTGGCAGGCCCGTGTACTGTAAAGGAACTCACTGGATCGATGGAAGTACGTCAACGGGCGCGGGGACTGGCGCAAGCTGAGCCGACGACGCGCACGCGGGGCGGATCAATAGTGCGCCGCCGCCGCGCTGGCGTCCGTGCCGTGCCGTGATCGATTTCTGCGTTTCGCATCTGGGTTGGGGGGGGGGGGGGGGTTGCCTGTTGTTTTGTCGTCCTCTACATTTATAGTTTCCGTCTCTCACACACGCTTTATCGTTGTATGGTGGATTCATTCCAAGCTAAAGCGCCTTGAAATCAAGCAACCTTACAGGAATGACCGCGTGTCTCCCTCCCAATCTCTTGGCGTTGTTCGAAGCACGGCCGCCTATCCCGTATCTTCCACCGCCGACGGATCTTCTTATCGATAAAAAGGAGAAGGGAAAAGTCCCGCAGATCACCGGCATTGCTGAATATGTGAATCTTTTCGAGGTTAGTGTTTTTGCCTCGGATATTTTCAGCTTTTCAGATAGCATTTTCGGTCACTAGTTTGTTTTTTTATCGCAACTTTTGCTTTGTTGCTCTTTACCTTGACTTTACGTCAGTGAAAACGCCTCTCAATCATCAGTATGATACCATTTATTAATAGATGATCGAAGCAAACGTTATAGCACCAGATGAAGTAGTAACTACATTTTCGATCTGTTACTCCAGCAAATCTGCGCTAGGAACGCAACCCGAACAGCGTAATAGAGACCAAAGTAGTATCTATGTATTCCCACCGAATTCCGTTCTCCCCTCAGTTGCTGCCATCTTTCAGAAATTGCTGCTAAGAGCAGGAAAGCTTGAGCAGTAGTTGATGGGAGTATGGCAGCAACTGCAAGGAGATGGTGCTAGGGTTTCTATTCGATGCGATACGCTTTTTGGGCTGCGGTCCTAGCGTACAGTTGTCGGAGTAAAAATTCAGAAAATGATCAATGAATATTATGGGGTTTACTGCTGCACGTCGTAGAGTTTAAATCAAACAAAACAACAGCAGAGTTATAGTGTGTGTATCAATGCAGTATCCTTTGTCGTAGAAAAAGGTTCGAACACTGCAATGACTAGTAGAAAGTATTACAAAAGATCATCCGGAAGAACAAATTGGTCTCCGGTCTCACTAAGTTTTCCCTTCTGTAGTCACAAAATCTTGACGAACACTGAGCATAGTAGTAGACTGGTAGAAAGTATTACAAAAAATCATTCAGAAGAACAAATTGGTCTCCGATCTCACTAAGTTTTCCCTTCTGTAGTCACAAAATCTGGACGAACACTGAGCATAGTAGTAGTCTAGTAGGAAGTATTACAAAAATCATTCAGAAGAACAAATTGGTCTTCGATCTCACTAAGTTTTCCCTTCTGTAGTCACAAAATCTGGACAAACACTGAGCATAGTAGTCCTTGGTTACTAATTCACTTTATGTGCGGTGGATTTTTGGACGGACTCATTACCTTCAGCTCCAGTCACATTAAACATCTTCCTTAGATTGTATCCATCCTTTTTGAAATTCTTAATCAAAGACGAAGGTCTTACTTGTGTATGCCAGGAAGAACGATAGCTGGTAATAGTTGGCTGCTATGAAACCGTGTGTCAATATCCCATGCAATTGTAGCCCCGCCCATAGATAGCTAGGAGATTTACAGGCGCTAACAGTTGCATGTATGTTTATTATCTCCCGATACTGAAGACGGTTATGATCTATTTGAACAAAATTTAGTAGGGCGAAAGTAGATAAAGCTTAATTCCAATTGAAATGTGATGCATAATCACTAAGAGTTATTATATTTTTGTCTAAATGACAAAAATCCACATTCAGTCTTGCCCTGAACCAAATAATGCCTTCGGTCTCTTGTACAGGGTAGGATAGCATGCGTATTGTGCGAGATGGGCGCGGCAACCGTTACATGTGATGCGCGTTGCAGCTGGCAGCTGTCACGACCTATCGTTCTTCATAACCGTCACCCATCACATTTGTAATAACTCTTAGTGATTATGCATCACATTTCAATCGCCACCGTTCTTCATAACCGCTCTTACAATGCTATGCGATTTAGGGCATAATGTATTGGTTAAACTAAAAAAAAAAACAGTAGACGAAAATTATCCATGAGTCGCCTGCACTTAAATCATTTGAGGTCGGTGAATACTATAAGAAGTTATGCGAGCATTGTCGCGAAAGTGTTCCTTTCCTCATCCCCAAACATTCCTCACTTTTCTGTTTATGTTTTTCGCATAATGTTCCGCGCGACATCTCGAGAAAATTTCATTTCATTTCCTTTTTATGGAATAAACAGTGAGAGAACTGGGTGAACGACTAAGTCAAATCCATTGGATTTTTAGCTGTTGACATTTCTCTGCATTTGAATACGTTCCTTACAGGATCCAAAGGATACTCCTCCAAAACCCATCATTGAGACAAGAACCGAGAAAAAGGAAAGACGTAGAAGAGAGAAGGAGGAGCTTTTAGCATACAAGGTAAGTGCTGTGTGTATGAAAATGTGAAGGCATTTGTCTTATCTAAGTTGACGAAATCTTGCTTGGTCCGAAGTTTCGGTATACGATAATCCATAGTCTCTCCAAGTTAATGTGAGTATCGATGGATGGTGTTGTCATGGGGAAATACGAAGTGTCGCTGCCATTAGTTGTTACTGAAGCGCAAGATTTTGACTCCCGCAGTGGCGCAGTTGTACAACTGTGAGTCCGCGAATTTGTCAGCTTCATCGGGTCTATTTGTGTATGAGTACTGAAATTTTTGCTATTGTCACTTATTTCATGAATGATCAGTCTGAAATGTAGAGGAGCTACCAGGTTTATCGAAATCGTACAGGAAATGAATCTTTATGACAGCGCTTCTATTGGTAAAGTTTTACTGCTGTTGTTCCTCTGGGATCTAGTAAATCTCTTCTAGATTTTGAGATGTTGAACACTAGTTGAGAAAAGAGACTACTCAATATGGCACTATCCCACATCTGGGCACCGAAATTTCCGTGGAATTTTTTTTTTCGTTGAAGCTTTGCATAATAAGGATATTCGGGGTGCTGGACACGAACATCGTGCCCATTTTCTACTGTAACCCCATTTTTGTAGGATTATGAAGGGTATCAGGTAGGTACGGTATCCCACAGAATTCTTTCGGATTTCACAGAGAGGAGTAATTTCAGGTGGTGACTACAATTATCAACATCAGTTCGCATTACACTGCTAATTTCCTGCCGAAATCGCAATTTCTGTCGTTTTACAATAATTCTACTGTAACCGCATAAAAGCGAGGAACTGGTACAAACCGGTTACGATGTTCATATTCAGCAGCTCAAAGAAGCCGTCTGTGCCTGGGGGGATTTTGTGAGACACGATATCCACCGTACACCTACCGTAACCCCATAAAAGTGTCATTACAATGCGAAGCGGATAGGATATTCGTGTTCAGCCCCGCAAATAACCCCACTATAGGAAGTTCCAGAGGACAAAATACCGAAATTTTCGGGTCCTTGGATGTGGTATAGCGCCTTCAAGACCATATTGCGACAATTTTTCTCCATTTTTTCCAAGCGTTTGCTCTGTAGGGGTGACCTTCCGTGATAGATTATTTACGTTCAGGTAGAACAGGGCATTGCACAGTGGAACCCAGCTGAAAATCCGAATGCCACTGAGGATCCCTACAAGACATTGTTTGTGGCCAGAATAGTTAGTTTTACTACGTTTAACAGTTTTCATTATGTTCAAAGAAAACGTTCCCATCAAATCTTTTATTCCAGAACTACGAGACATCGGAGAACAGATTAAAACGAGAATTTGAAACTTACGGAAAAATCAAGAAGGTTGGTTTTACCAGACACCATGTCGCCTCACCAGCTGACATGCATAGCGTGCCTAATATCCTTCTCCATATATTTCTTTTCAGTTAGCAATGATTCATGATTTGAATGGAAAACCGCGTGGATATGCTTTCATTGAGTACAGCGATAAGTCGGAAATGTCTAGTTAGTTCTCTTTTAATCTATTGTTTCTTTCCACTTTTTGAATCATTTAGTTGATCTTTTGTGACACATAGGTGAACAGGATTACATAGATATGCGCTTACATCCCTAGCTTATAGACCGTTATGATAATGACACTGCGCCTAGTGAATAAACACCGCGTCGTTGGATTTGATTATAGTGATTTTTCGCTAATAATTGCTGTTTTTACAGCACTTCGCCAGATGTTCATATTCTGCTCTTTTGCGCTGGTTTCTGGTTGAATGAATAGGTTTGTTTAAGACGAAGTTCATTTGAATAGATAGTGACAATTAAATTCCTGTGGGCACTTGACAACGCAGTTAAAATTGCTCATTGACGGTTAGAAGTGGTGAGGTTGAAGTGCTCGTTGTCATCTAAACGTGATTTTCATTTGAACTTCGTCATTGAACAGTGAGCGATCATACGGAGTCGTGGTAAACCTTTCAATTCCTTGTGTAGTTTAAGTGGAGCAAAAACGGGATCACAATTTATTTTGCAAGTGTTGTGTCTTGATTGCATTTAACTACTTTTCTACTATGAGATTTTTGTCATGTTCGGGTAAGCACACGGGTAAGTTTTATCTCGCTGTGCGCTACCTCGATGGGCAGCAAATACAGTGCGCGCAATGTAAGTTTAGTTGGATCGTAAGTTTGCGGCGTAAGTTCTTTTCTAATACTAACTACCGCGGCGTAAGTTTTCTCTAAATCCTGTCACGAGTTGGACTCCTATAATCACCGCCCCCTGCGAGAACCCTCATTCACCGGACCAGGTAACCTCTGAAGTCCCAGAAAAAAGAAGAATTCATGGAGTTTCAGATGCTTATAAACGTGCTGACGGCACTAAGGTTGATGGGCGCAGATTAATTGTCGATTACGAGAGAGGGCGGACGCAGAAGTCATGGCTTCCGAGAAGACTCGGTACGCAGATCACTAATGTTTCTTAATTTTTACCTTTTTTCTCGTCTTAGTATTAGTTTTCAGATGTCTTTCTAGTTCAGATTTGGCTTTTTTTTCAAAGTTTCCAACCGCTCGCTTATCGCTTGTTCAAGATATATTTTTGTCTTTCGCTTTGGCAACTTTCACCTGAACCCATATGGTTCGTGTGGTTGGAATTTTTCGAGATCTTTTTTACATCTCAGATCTCGTAGAAGTAATTACTTAATTTGGTTAAGTGCTATCAATTCGACGCAATTGAGTCGTAATTATTATCAGTATCGCAGTTTTTTTTTTTTGAAGAAACTGGAATTTTTGCCCTGTTCAGTGCCATACAACTGCATGTTGTGTTTATTTTATCAACGAATTTAGAATCAAGAGGAGGATAATGTAGCTCTTTTCTGGGACTATTTTTGCTGTTCCAGGTGGCGGTAAGGGAGACACTCGTCGTGCTCGAGAATCTCGCGCTGCGATGGAAGAGCGCGAAGCGGCAGGCTTACCTCCTCTAGATGGTCCTCGTGACCGTGATAGAGACCGGGGTGACTCGCCCAGGACACGCGATAGCTACCGTGACCATGATCGAAACGGATCCTCACGACATCGCAGTCGATCTCGCGATCGTGGATACGGTAGAGATCGCGGTTATGATCGCGACCGCGGCTATGGGAGAGATAGAAGGTATTGACTTTGTTCTTGCAGATCTTTGCTGCTTAATCCAACACATATGGTTTCAGAGACAATGGATATGGGCGAGATGATCGAAGAAGTGGCTTCCGTGGACCACCTCCACCGTATGGGCGAGATAGAAGATAATATCACGATGCCGTTCAAATGTTCTGGGGCGGATTTTCTGTGCTTGTCCGGGTGTTTTGGAAACACATTTGCTCGCTCTTTGCGACCTCAGATTCTTTGCAACATCGCTCAAATTTTGCTCTTTGACGAGTAGTGATTGGTCACAGAGATGATATTCGTTATGCACCGTAACCTATTGGAATTGAGTTAGTTCTTTAATGCTGAAGTTATATTTCTCAGGTTTGTTGTGAGATACCGAACACCTTCTTGTTATTGGAAATACTCCCCTATTCTGCTAGCTTTAGTGTTTTTTTTTTCGGCAAGTCAGTGCTCGCACTGTCGTCACCAAACTTGATTGGATAGGTCAGCATGCTAAACAAATTCTTCCATGTCAGATTTGAGCAGTGTTTTCAGAGATCTTGGGTCACTTTGACCATACGAAAATTTTCAAGATTTAATTAAAAGATTCAAGAATTCCGTAATATATTCGTATTGGTGTGAAAGTTCTACACTCCTGCTTTTTTTTTCCTAGTAAGGTGACCCTGTTATTGTGGTTGAATTTTTGTTTGCAACCTAATGTTTGTTTTTTTTTCTTGCGTTGGTGAATACAAAATGTATGCCAGTATTGATCCATTGTGCGCTGTAATCAACTCGGAGACTACTTCTCGAGTCTCAATCATAGCTTTGAATGAGATTCTGTTATTGCGTAAATCGCACCTTCCCACATTTCACAGGAAGAGTGTTTCAGCAGCCATGTTTGATGTGTTGTCGTTTCTTTTATTCAATAAAGTTCTGTTAGAGACGACTTTACAGAGGAGAATTTTCGGGTGGACATGCCTAGAATTACTGTTTAGCCAATGTATTTGTTATGAAAACATTCTGATAATTCATAAGATTTCCTAAATGTCTTAGAATCCGACAAATAGTGATGACAGTTGATTTTTAACTGCGTTCGTCAGCAGTTCCCGGTTTATTTCCGCTTAGTTCTTAGATTTCTAGCAAGAACAGTGTTCCAGCATCAGGGCGCAGCACCAGGTGGTCATTGACCACCAGGACTTAGTAGCGTCCTGCAGATTCAGGGGAATTAGCATCAGTGTCCGGGGCGTAGCCAACCGCTAACCGTCTACTGATGTTAGACACAAGCAGATTTCAGAGAGGCACTTCTGGAGGATCATCAAACTCGTGGCTGAAGACTACCGTTGTTCAACCACTTACTCCATCCCTACCTTGCACTCTGGTGCGCTCCAGTGATAATCAGGTGTTGCTCAACCTGTAGGAGACGTATCGTGTTGGAATTTTGACTGTAGATGCGCACTATACCAACGAGTATCTCCGCAAAGTGGCACCGTTCGTTTTTGAGAAACCGTCTTCGTTTTTAGAAAAACCGTCATTAATGGTCAAAAAGTGGTTTTTGACCATTTTTTGACCATTTATAACGTTTTTTTTCAAAAACGAAGACGGTTTCTCAAAAACGAAAGATGCCACTTTGGGGGAAAACTGATACCACCTAGACGCATTTCTTTGAGTTGACAGCGTATCGGAACACTTCCTCAAACGAGAGAAATTTCCTGGGAAAGTTCCGGGTTTGAGAGGAAAAACCGCGCTCCAATGACAATTTCTTGTATCTTACAGGTCCTATAACAAGTTTCAACGAGTTCTAGCGGGATCAAACAGTTTCGTACTGAGATCGGTTTTTCGAGGATTTTAGCTAGGATTTGAGATGATTTAGGCTGTCTTCGCTAAATGGTACGCATTTCTTGCTGAAACATCTCACTAACGCTTATTTAAGTCAATTTTTAGTGCCATCTGCTTTTCCTAAAAAACGCTAGTGTGTAGGTACTTAGTAGCCCATTTCGGAATCCGACTGGACTTAGTACCCCCCAACCGACACTGACCACCTAGTGCTGCGCCCTGTCCAGCATTTAATTATGTCGCTGTTTCTTTGTCAAAATAGCCTAATTTTTCGCTTATTATCATAGTTTCTATATGAGCCTATATGTTGAGAGATGTGGGAATTTGTACATATGTGGCCAGCATTTTGTTACACCGTAATGATGCAATATATCTCAAGAAAAAAAAACATCAGGAATTGGGTTTTTGTGCAGCAAACATTTTGCGGGTCACTCGCTAGATGTCAGAATTCTCAGAAGCTTCCCTTTTTACATTCCAACTCCTATCACCGTTTAAACAAATTACAAGCGTCGTGGTTCAGCAGCTGCCACCAACACTTTTTCTTGTTCAGGGCGGCGATGAAATCGTCGGTTACGATTCTGGGTAGAGCAGCCTGTCGGCTACTCGCCGCCGGTAGCACGGGGATCGTACCACAGAGCAGGAGCATTGTGCACAAAAGTGTACTGAGGTAGTGAATACTTCACGTATGAGTGCTGATAAATACTGACGTATACATGAAGTAGTTTGTGGCTTGATAATGAACACTGAACAGAGTATGAATCGCTGAAAGTTTCGACAACTCAGGCTCCCTCCCGAATATCCTGATCCGTGGCCATACAAGGAAAAAGGATATAATTACATCGATGCTCTTCGTGACCGAACACAATCTCGATTCCATCAAAATTCCAAGCTTATTGTGGTGGAAGGAAATATTGGAGTAGGAAAGGTATATTTCACTTCAACATGGTTTTCTTTGGCTGGCGAAAGTTTCATTCATTGATGTGACGTTTTATACCTTGTTTCCTCACTGCACAATATCAATTGTTATCAGAGCAAGCTTTCCGCGGAACTTGCCGATCAACTTGGGTTCTATTACATGCCAGAATTCAAAATGGAGGACATTCTCATAGATCGGTATGGGAATGACTTGAGAAAATTCTATCACTTGGTTGGTTGAAAATCACTCTTTTGCAAAGTTTTCACATCACAGGATCTGTGCTGATCACTGAATGCATTTCAGTTCCCTGAAAGCTTCCGCATGCCTGACATGGAAATGTTCTATAAAAACCCGATGAGCGACATGTCGGCTAAAATGCAGCAACGTATCTTCGAGTGCCGTTTCGATCAGTATTTGAACGCAGTAGCACACATTTTGAATACAGGTGCTTTTATGTATTTTGTTCATGTTCACGTTACGTTTTGAATCCAGAAGTATATCACGGTATAGAAGTGAACGCAACCCTGTATTCAGAAAAAATTGTTCCCATGATCCATTGACCACTTTTTCCCAGTTATTTATATTGATTAAATTTATTTCTGTAATGAAAGCCTAACGTCTATATAACTTAGCCATCTTCTGGATCAGACGTAGTTGTCGTGATAACTCAGGCTTTGGTCATATTGAGACCGTTGATATTGATTTTGATATTGATTGTGTTTGGAATATTTTCGGTTATCTTCAGGTCAAGGAGTCGTTCTGGAGCGCACCCCATATTCTGATTTTGTTTTTGTGAATGCCATGCGTAGCAAGAACTATGTAGGACATGAATGTGAGTCTGTAATCTTAGTTAATAATATTTTTCTTTGGAAGTAATGAGCTGTATTGTAGAAGTAAATCCGTTCAACGGAAAAACATTCAAATTCGAGCGAATTAATTTGAGTTTTGCAGACTTGAAGCACTATTATTACGTCCGCAAAGCTGCTTTACCACAATTACATTTCTGGCCTCATCTTGTGGTTTACCTCGACGCACCTGTTCATAAATGTCTGGAGAATATCAGAGCTCGAGGAAATGTAGGTTTTTCCTGAAGCCATTGATTTTTTTGTTTGGCTGTAAAGTCCCTGAAATGCTGTTGATCGGCTTCTGAGCACGTAGGCGTTTTACCCTAGTGCTCACATTGTTATGAACAGGGCCATTTACTAATATTCTATACTCTGGTTAGTCCATTTATGATTGATTGGTCAACGACTGTAGGCTTTACATTTATATCACACCTGTTCAGCGGTATGTTAAGAGCCATTTACTCAAAGCTCTACGATTGTTAGTAAGCCGATATGTTAAGGTTTTGTTGTCGTCTTGAGGTGCAGCGGTGTCGCGTTGTTACAGAGTTTTTTTTTTGCGTAAAATTAAATCATTTATGTATCCTAACTTTAAAAACGGTTTATTCATTTTTGATATGTGTTCATCGCATCAGATTTCTTCAGTTTCGCTAGCACTTTCAATTCAGGCAAACGAAATCGCTGCTGTCGACGAGACATATCTGGGAACGATCGAAGATTCATACAAGGATTCCCTGAAAGAATATAGGTTCGTCTCCGTTTAGTTCTTGGAAGAGAAAAATAAGCATTCTGTCAGACAAACAAGTTTGCAAATGGTAGGTATTGTAAAGTCGAAGTACATCATGCTTCCAGGCGACATTCAAAGATTTTGGCATACGATTGGACTAGACCTGGTGATGCTGACACCGTTGTGGAAGACATTGAAAGGTTGGATTTCGACTTTTTCGAGTGGCATTCTGGAGATGTAATGGAGGAATGGTTCACGTTGGTCGATGAGGTCGGATGGAATGGATGGCGACAGCAGTGAGTTCAATGGGTATTAAGTGATTGCAAAGCATCTTCGGTGAAGGTCGGCGAGTAAACCAATCGACTTGATGTGCATTGAGGATACAGTTTGATTTAACAACTCTCTTCAAGATTCAGCATTTTAGTGTGACGTCGAAGGTTGATGCTCGGCTATATGCGTTTGGAGGGATGTCCACTCATGAAGTGGGCGAGCTGTACATCAATCCCCGTGATGCCGGACACTTCATGCACGTCATGCGAAAAGAGGTATTTTACTTTTTTGCGTCTCAAACAAGGACAGAATCTCAAACCCGAAAATTTCTTTGGGGTGCTGCCTTTGAAGGCTCCGTTTCTATGTTATGAATCCTAACAAGAACCTAACTACCACATGCAGGGGTGTGCTACCACAAGCTTCAGAATAGCATCTCATGTTGCGCCCTGCTTGGAGATGAGGTTACACGTGGGTTAGAAAATACCGGAAAGCCATTTTTTGTAGGCCGGCAATTTTTTTTTCTGAAACACAAAGAGAAATCTTTCAACAGCATCAAAAGTTGGCTGAGCAGGTGCAAAAGTTGATACTGTGCTGGAAACGCTTTAATCAAAGTCAGCATAGTTTTATCTTCCAAAGTATTCTTTAACACCTTCGCGACAATGTGCTCAGCCGGTTGACACGCATGGTGTGACGGTAGACACGCGTGGGACTGCGTGCTCAACCGGGTGAGCACGCTTTTTTCAGAGTGTTATTTCTGTGAAGCAGTTATGACTAGCAAACTTCTGTGTAGTGCTATACTAACAAATATTCAATCTTTCTACACATGCACTGGGCAGAGCAGATCTTCCCTCAAACTTTTTTAGAGAGAACGATACATATGAAGAAGGAACTACAATCATTATCAAGTAAACGGACGACAAACATTTGCAAACACTTTAGATCACAAAAGAGAAAACGATCGGACTCAGATCTGCGCATATTCGGCGTAATCTGCGGCGGCGAAGAAAAAATTCCTACCACGTGAGACCACGTGCTCAAGCTGTTGAGCGCGGGTCCCAGTTGTACAAAAGCGCGTTTGTCCCATGTGACACAACATGTCAAGAGCGTAAGGTCGTGAATGTGCTAAATCTCGTTACGTTTGTTATTCTTTTTTTAATTCCAGGTATTGAAATCACCTCATGGTTATGGTTTTATAACCAAGAATGGAGATCCCATGCAAGGTTTGACGAACTGGCGAACTGATCACTACATGGCAGAGCCATGGTACGTTAATTCTTCCCTGGAGTTTCAATTTCATTTGTGTGTGTACATAAGGCAACAAGCTGTCGATACCTGCTCTCAGCTCTCTCTCTCTCTCTCTCTCTCTCTCTCTCTCTCTCTCTCTCTCTAGTGCTTTCTTGTATTTCCACTATGATATGTCACCGTTTAACATCGAAACACTCCATGTTTGCTTTTTCAGGTATGAGTACTACTACAAGGAGGCATACTATGACGATATGGGATCGTTGGAGACGTCACTTGATCCTCATTCCGACTCATACGATCCCGATTATGTACATCACCACCATTAGACGTGACGAGTAGTGGACATCGGGAGTTCAGCACAGTGCACTCACGTAGATGTAACTTTGTTGCAAATCGACGTAAAGAGGTTGTAGATTAGTCTACGTTTATAAGTAGCTATATGAAGTTTTCTTTTCAACTGTTTCGGTTTGTTTTCATGGTTTCATATGAAATTGCACACAACTTCGTATTTGGGCTCAGTTGCTCGTTTGGAGTCAAGGGACCCTAGAAATAATTTTCCAGGAAAGCTGCCCATATCTTGGTTGCGAAGGAAGGACATCTTTCTATTAATTTTTCGCAAAAAGCTATGTCATGCATGACTTATTCATTCTGATGTAAATACTTCTATGTTAGGACTTCTTTTTTACCTGGTATAAAAGAACGCTCTGTATGGATTGTGTTTGAAAACGGAGCAGATCTGTAAAAAAATTGATTCAAGGTGTGAATTTCGCACATAATCTATTGGTTCTGGCCCTCGATGGCGCACAATAATTTTGTATGAGGCGTTGACTCTGTCCCTGTACGCGAAATGTTGGCTTAACACAGTCGCTCGTTGCAGCGCGACGAGGCGCACCAGCAGTCGCGCGCCGACCTTCTAGCGCAGCAACGGAGCGAGAACCAGTTTGGCATTCCACAAGGAACAGTTCTTCAGTACCTAAAAGGAAAAAGAAGTATTAGGTTGTTGCGAAATTAATAGCCGAAATGGGCCCTACAGTTCAAATTGTTGTAACTTGGCTCATACACCATTTTTTAATCGATTTAGCAACCTTTCAATTTGGTAGGTCCTCCGCGACAGTCCAGCGAAGACTGCACGCCTCTACAACAAAAATTAGTAAACTTTTGAAAGGCGATTTCAGCATGCTCCAGACCAGCAATCTGCTGCTGTCGCAGGATTGTACCTGGGGCTCGGTTGTTTGGTTTTGTTGCATCAGTTTTTGCCGCGTGAGTTTTGGAATGTGTGGCTTCACGCTACCCTGGAGCAGGGGAAAACCAGCTTTTGTTCACCACTGCCGACCAAATCTATAACAGATTTGCAGATGTCAACTTGAAATTACAATTCTAGGACTCTGCAGTCAACGAGTGACTAGGTTGTAGAAGGGTGCAGTCAATCATACATTTACAGCATTACCAAACCCCTGACACAACCTCCCATGAGAGAAGATCTGGTTCGGGAAAAATTAGAAGTTGGAAATCGTCTCCACTCATACCCATTCACATTTCTTATTATCGTACAGGAACCGAGCTTTATGCACAGTAATTACATGCTCTAGAAATCATTCGTTTTGAGACGAAAAAATTAAGTTAGAAAAGATGGCACGCCAGATAAGGCGTTGGTCATCAGTCAGATCCTGTGCTGTTCACGTCCGCACTTTGGCACCCTATTGCTTGAAGTCAGATGCGTTGAAACTGTAGTATAGAGAGCACCACCACTGCTCTAATCATCCGGAGGGTAAGATCCGGTTTAGGCTCCACGGCTATCCTCAACGTCTGATAGTCTAGCGACATCCCCCAATCAAGACCTTGGTTAAATTTGAGTTTAAAATCGTAGAAAGAGAACCTCATGAATCTCTAGCTCACTCTCCATTGAGAAGGCGATTCCGAGTCAAAACAAACACAAGATCACCGAATACTTCCGATAAAGAGTGGTCGAGTTTGAAGTCACCAACCAAAATAACACGAAAATCGCGTCGGCTCATGATTTGTTCCCAGCCTCATAAAAATTCTCAGGAAGGAGCTAGCCAAAACATTCAAGTAGCATTTGAAAGAGAAAGAAAAGCTCTACAAGAAGATCACAAAAACTGGACTGAAGTTGCTCAAATTGGACAGAAGAGAAAAGTTTAGTTGAACATACCGCAAAACGGCAATTATTTTCGCAACAACCTGATAGTTGTACACGTTACTTAGATCCAATAGGCTCCTGCAAGTTGCAACCCCTCTAGATTCCTGGTCACCCATGTACTATTATCTGTTAAAGGATACTAAGAACTCCCTGAACTATGGGTTGGAAGACAAAAAGCATCAGGATTTTGGAGTTTTCAAGAGTCGGAGGGAGAGGAATGAGGAAAGCGGAAATGTCACGAAAATTGGAAATAGAAAGCAATATCTGCAATGGTGTAAGAACGCTACTCCCTCCTCTTTTTTTTCTTTATTTCTCTCAGTCTCCATTTGTCTGTCTGTGTGTCCTTCTCTCTCTCTCTCTCTCTCTCTCTCTCTCTCTCTCTCTCTCTCTCTCGGCAACCACACTAGAATGCTGTTCTCTCACGCTTTGCACCAATAACGCTATTCCCTCCCATGCCAGTGTTGGTACTCACAATGCATATACCGTTCAGAAATTTGAGATATTCGATCTCCCGAACCGTCGAAGTAAGTAAGATGTAAACATCACCTGCAGTAAACTCACTATTGGAACCTGTTGACTTTCTTCTAATAAATTCAAGCACTCAAAATGCAGACATTGCAGTTGCTACGGTTCACGGTTTGACCCTCTTTTGCTGGCTGTGAATGATTGATACTAGTTGAATTTTGGAAAGGCGAATATTAGTGATGTCAAAGCATATTATTTATCTGAAACACTTGCATAGCATATGATAAAAGAAATAAAAAGTAGCTTGAGCAAATGTATTTCCGTAGAATTCACATATGGTTTTTTTATTGAAGAACTTTGCTTCATGCATGCCTAGCATGCAAACTGAAATTTAGCTTCTACTTTTCGACTTTTTTTGGGAGTTGCCTACTATTGTTCCACTAGCTGCGTGGGAAAAACAGTCGCCATCACTGTCATCGACATTGGAGTGGGCCGTTGCTCCACAAAGGAAAAGACACATATCGCTCTCTCACTCTGAATATAAGAATAGCATGGGTTGTTTCTGTCACTATTGTGCTGCCTTGTAGTCGATTCTATACCTGCAAGTCATCTGCGTTCTTAATAAGTTCGTAATGGAGCTGGTGATATCTAATACAACTTGCCATAGTGATGGATTAACGAATTCACGGATTAATGTAGGTATCCACGGTTGTTTTTTTACAGAAAACGAAAAAAATGAAAATTCGCGTTTTTTTTTGTTTTCCATCATAACTCAGTTCATTTCTGAATAGAAGAATCGCTGTACAACAAACGATTGGCAAAAAGGAGGTCTTCACGATGTTTACAAAACCAGAAACATAATAAAACTGTTTCATGCCCATACTGTACGTCAAAGAGCACATGTCTCCGGCGAGCAATTATCCCGGAGTCTCGCGTGTAATTTTAAGCCGCAAGTAATTTGGAGGGAAGTCGCTTTCTTAATGAAGCTTGAAGCACGATTTTCAGCTCATCTTGTGGATCTCGTCTCCACAAATCGATCGGTTTACAAATATTCTGAAAAGGAACGGAGTGATCTGAATTATAAAAGAAGAATAAAAGGAAAACAAAAAAAAAACGAAAATCTGCATTATCTATAGTGGGTACTCTATTAACGCGTGACGACCATGTTCCGAGCAACGTAATGAATCAACGAATTTCAGAATTTCTATAACACGACACATGAGTTTCTCGTACGCCGACATCATTCCGGGGCTGTTTTAACATGAAAAAGCCACCAAGCCGCGTGACTAACCAGTTAAAACGTGCGCGATTCGTCAGTAGCAGCTGTGCGCTCTCCGCGTTCGAAAACACCAAACACCAAAGTTTTCCAAAATAGGAAACTCCACATGCTTTATACAATATGCATCGTAATACTCTGATTATCTGCGCATCAGTGGCGGACATGGGCGGGGAGGGGGGGGGATTTTTGAAATTAATAAGGGTAGTGCACGAAATGGAGTCTAAACATATATAATGAAAAGAAAACTTCAAAAATCCGCAAATATTATAGTAATGCAAAAACTTTCTTCTATTTCTTTATAACATAAATAAAACACCACTGAATATTAGCCATGAGCTCATTTTCATTGTTTATACTAATATTTTTAGAATGTCTATTGAGAATTTCCATGTTGTTTCTTCTTTAAACCTGGGCATCGTGTTTAATTTTCCATATTATTATTGTGCAACCAGATTTGATAGGTTAATCTATCAAATTAGTCTATCATATAAATCTATCAAACCTGGTTGGCACAATAAAATAAAGCAGATTTCTATTGTGAATTATTTAGTATTAAAAGTAAAATTTTTAGTAATGGTATTATTCCATCATGGGTCCACAAATTGGCGGAGTTGCTACTTTTCCCCCACGCCCCTCCCTGGCTTGCAACTCTTGCGTGCGGCTCTGCTGGTCAGCCACACGTTTCAACGGTACACTGTTTCATTCGTATTCGATCGCCCTTCTTAGTTCCGGATGCGTTAGAAAGATGGCCAATCTCATACCCATGGATAACAGCTGGATGCATATAATGTCACGTATGGGTAAGCTTGTTGATCGGTGCCAGGTGAAGTGTATATTGGGTATGTTGACACGTTTCACCATGCGCAAACTCAATGATGCAGCGAGCCTTGTCCTAACCCGTTCAAACCGGTGGTGAGACGAATGTGAGAGGGCCAGACTTCGGCAGGAACTTTACTCAACGCAAGTGGGACTTCATGAAGATAAAGTGAGCAAAGGAGACTTCGTAGTTGGGACTTGTCGAATAACCATCCACTCCTAGAGTGAAGAAGAGAGATTGAACCGAAGAATTTTGTTCTATTGATTCTGTAAAATCTATCTGGAATAAGAACAGAATTAAAGCTTGTTAAAAGAAACACACTTGGAAAGGTTCCTAGCGGTAACCACAGCATTGTTATTGCTCAAGGAATACTGATCAAACTTTGTGATAAGATTAGAGATACCACTCTTCCTTCAATTGCCAAAGGAAATTGGAGTTAATTGATTTTGGCGAGAGTTTGTGGGGTTATCATGCGAAAATCCTGCCAGGAGCACTGCTTTCAGCGCTTGTAAAGGGATAGGTTCTGCCCAGATCTTGCTGAGACCAGATAAATGGCTGCAACTGGCGGCGTTCTATTTAAATCCGGGAGCAAATTGAATTTAATTGATTTTGTTAGGAGTTACAGCTGAAAAAGTACCTAGCAGTACCCACAGTATCGTTGGTACTGAACGAATCCTACCCAGACTTTATAGATAGATTTCTGACACTACTCTCTCGCCATTCGCCAAGAAGAAACTGAATTAATTGGTTCTGAGAGGAGATATTGCTTTGAAATTCTCTGAACCCTAACTTTACCCTAAAAGTTAGGGTTGAGCACCGGTCCAAAGAATTTGCATCAAACAACTTTTCCAAAAATCGATTATTTCAATTTCTCCTAGAGCGGTTAGCTTCAAGAGAGGCTGCTCGTTCCAACGAATATGAAAATTGCCGCGTTCTCTCGGTTACAGCGAAAAAATAGTTAAAAAGCAGTCTCCAGCACCACTTCGACACAACTTCCTCAAATAACTTTTTCCAAAAGCAAATACTTCCAATTTCGCTTACACTGTTGTCTTCAGAAAGTATTGCTCTATCAAAGTAATGGCAAAAACCTGCGCACTCTCCACCCTCTTTCAAATTTTAACCGGAAATTTGAAAAATTATAACATGGTGCTGCCATGTTGACGTGCTCCACGGCCATTGCACTTGTTAGCACTTGTTAACTCGTGTGGACACGCCGATGAGCATTATAAACATGAAACTACTGTTCTTCGCATAAATGTTTTAGCTTGTTTGTTTACAAGGGGGCTTCGTAGATTCTTGGCTAGGTCAAAGGGGACTTCGTAATTTTTTCTGCACAGGTAAGCTTGTGCCGAACTCTGGAGTGGGCTCCCACCAGCGCAGTTGCTGATAGTTCTCCTGCTACTTAACTGCTGTCTATAGAGCAGTTTATACTAGGTGCGTGCGTTTGACGTGCGTACGTCTATATGATGAAGGCTAGACGCATCGATGCTCAGACGCACGCGTTCACGCTTCGCGGCAGTCGCACGTTCCCTTCATTCAAGATGCGCATGCTGAGTTCAGCGGTCTTCATGGAAAATCCCGCCATGGATGCGGGACCATAATATACATGGATGCGTGCGTCTCATGCACGCAGCCTAGTATAAATTGAACTCGTTCCGACAATCTTATGTATTGGACACATTCCAATTTCCACTCTGGACGGTGCATACAGGCCATTCACCGGGAAGTCACTGATCGAACGTATGCGTTCCACGTAATTCCACATCATTTCCGGGGTGGGGGGGGGGACTGTTTTAACATGTCAGATAGCTAAAGACCACTGCGAGCAACAAGATAGAACGTTTGAGACTTGCCAAAAGCTCCTCTGCGCTCTCCACGTAAGCGTCCACCACCACCGAGTGGTGAAGAATAAGAATAAGAGATTGTTGAATAGTTCATAGTTTCAAATAGGTTTCTTTCCCAGAATAAAGAACCTTCTTACATTTCTGATCTAATATTTAGTGACAATCACAATTACCTGTTTTGCGAGACTTTTCACACTAATTAAGTCACCACAATGAAAGAGCTGAACTTCGATGTCTGGCCTCGACTTCTTTTTGTTCCACTCGACAGCGGAAATGTCAGAACCCGCTATGCAACGAGCTGGCTTTCTTGTAACGCCACACACCGACCACCCTGCGCGTACAGAGCCACCCTGTGGACGGTTCCAGCGAATCGTGCACTACCAAGTGCAGCGACGAAATCGACGCGCAACTGGTCAGGAATCCCCCTGACGTCACCCGGGGACAGCAGCTCGGGTGGGCGACCGCTTAGGGGACCAGGGACAGTAGGCCGGCCATGCCTGCCTCCCAATGAGCAGTGCCGGTGCTTGTTACGGGGAACGGATCCGCATATTTGGACAACAGCGAGGTTTTTCGAAGTTGTCATCGAGATATCGATTGCAGCGGCGGAGGGTGCCAGAGAAGTCAGCCGCTGCGGCGAGAGAGCGTGCTGAACGCGGAGGCGACGAGGCAGCGCCGGACCACGTGGATGCGCAGACACGGCGAAATAGTGTGCGGTCGCGGAGGGCGCGCAGGAGCACGCGTGGGGCGGAGACGCAGATGCGCGAGAGCGACGAGAGCACCGCCGGCGCGTTGGAGACGCCAGTGCGGCTAGTCGCGGCGAGAGAGCGCGCGAACGGCGGAGGGCGCAGACGGCGCCGCGGTCGGTGGGGGGAGTCCCGGCGGCGGTTGCGAAGGAGCTACGCCTTCAGCTGATGCGTGCCATCACTGCTTTCTCACGTTACGTCATCTGATCGATAGTTTGGTTATCGATCGGTTCTAATTGTAAGAGATCAGTGTTGCGACTGAAGGTGGCGTGTTTTCGCCGGCGGCCGAGCTTTGTCCTAGGGCGGCTGCTGTCTTTCCAAGTTCATCCAGTTTTAAGGCCTCTGGCAGGTTTTCTCGTTTACTTACTCACCAGTTTTCTGATTTAGTCAATTATTTGGTTACTTGGGCCTGACCTCATCATCTAATAAGCTGTAGCATTCTATCTTATGCCATCGCCTGCGATTTCATTTTCACTTTTCTTTCTCTCTTTTCTTTCATTTTCACCTTTTCTTTCTTTCTCCGTTTCTGAGGATATTTCTGAAGAACTAACACACAAATATTCTCACCACCTGGCTATTATCTCCAATATTTCTGCGTCAATTTCTGTTTAATCGTGTACTTCAGCACTGTACTTCGTACTAGCCCCACCATTAGAAACTATACACACATGCATGATTGCTTTTCTTCCATTTCTATGTAACATTATCACCTATATTTTCACTTATACACAACGAATCCTTTGAAACATCCTTTTGGCAATCCAGCTGTACGTTTTACGACTCTGCAGCAGACTTGCACCAATTACTCATCACTTTGCAATTTCGACTTGCTGCTTCAGAAATGGAAGCAGTCTGCTGTTCTATTCCTCTATAATTTCGTCAGCGTTCGCCCAATAAATATGTTTTGAGGTCGCGGTCAAACAGTAGCCGCCTCTTGACACCGTGCACCTGAATCGCCAGTCCTCGATTTCTGCTGGAAATCAGCTTCCTTTCGGTTAATTGGCTCTTCTTATAGTACTTCTTCGACACCTTGATCTCTGGTCCTGTTCTTCCGCTCTCATGAGGAAATATTTTTTTTCCAATTTTACAGTCAATCATACGAATACTAAAAATAATCATTTTCAAGCCATTTTTTCTTGAACAATTTCCCTAATTTTTCGTTCTTGAATCATTCTGGATAAGTCCTTCTGGCTTTCTTTCTGCATTCTACTATCGCTGCATCTCTCATTGCTTAATCGTATGTTATAAAACCTTCTATCTTGAAATTTGGCACGTCTGCTGAAGTAGGCTCTGTTAAGATCTATTTACGGTATCTCCTTTTCATCTTATCGTTGTTCTATGCGTCGATCATGTAATAGATGTATTCGAATTTGAATATTCAATTTCGGGCAAGTCGAAGGGTCGGATCCTTGAGAGGAAGGAGCGGTAGAACCCTGAGTGGAGGATAAAAAGGACTGCACGGTTTTTCCCTTTTCCAATGTATGATCTTTTTGGGGTATGTTCCTAAATTACAAATCAAATTAGTCAAATTGTTCGGTTTTTATTAGATCTCAAGCACACTAAGCCTAAAGTGCTTAAATCGAGGGAAAAATTCCACAACTCTCCAGTAAGTTGGCAAAAAAGCCTCATTTGCTCTGGACCCGAAGTACAATATTTGTGGGATGTTCAATGGTCATTTATCGCTGCGACCAAGCGGTGGAAAGTGTGCTACGTAGTCCGTGTTGAAAAAGAAAATTGAGTGGTATTTGCTGGTTGGTTTTCTCACCTTCCGCTAAATATTGTAAAAAGAGCAAGTTTGTCTCTTTCAGCTGCCTTTCCTTCCTCACAGTATTTCATTTTTCTTCTATACTGACGCTCTCCCTCATTTGCATCTCTTAATAGGAATTATAAAGGAGACATTGAGAACTGATGACATTTCGGAAAAGAGGTTTTTTTTCTCATTCTATAACTTTTGTTACCACTTTCTGAAGCATTTGTAACGATTAGCGGGCATTCTGTACACTTTTGTCTTTCGTTGGTGTTCGCAGTTGTATCCACCTAGCTTTGAAGCGATCGCTCAAACTGGTTCTAATCCTAGATTCCTTGGAGTTCTTTGGCACAGACTGTTTCCGGAGGTTACTTACTTGTTACCTGTTATTTGGAGACCATATTCTTCCTCCTCAATTACGGAGAAGTAGGTCCTCCAGCCTCCTTCTGAATTCTCGCCGGTCGTTTGCTACATATTGCCATGGTCTTCCTAGTGTTTCTTCGATTTGTTTTCTCCAACGATTCCAATTCCGAAGGTCATTACACTCAATTCATCATTATTTTATCCTGACTGAGTTAATGACAGTCACTAGTACTACACTTCATAATAGCAACTTCGACTCTTTTCTTTCGTCTATGAGCGTACATGCACTGTTACGAAACTGACAATTGTCTTTCACGGCAGTGCCGTTTTCTTAGCGTCTATTATTAAAAAAATCCATGCTCATGATTAGCCCAATCCTCATTTCTTTTTTTCCTTGGAAAACTTTGGGGCGTTTAAGTGGAATAAGTCAAATGTTATCAGCCTCCTCGTGTAGATGTTTTTGGTCCTTTCTCAGAACATGGACGTCTTCCAGTGAGCATGAAAGCACAGAATCATTATTGAGATTTTTCAATCAAAAGGATCTCTAGCAGCTGCAGATCACAGCGATATGCATGATTCCATGCAAAAGAGCTGAAGAAACCCTTTTTGAGCCCGTCTTCTGAGGAGCTTTTAGAGCCATGCTGGCGTACGAGGTTTCTGCACCATGCATGCTTTTGCTGGGCGGGCATTTAACGCATCTTCTATACTCTTGAGGAATGCGTATGGAGGAAATGAAGTATGCAATTTCCTCAGAGTTTGCTTTGCTTGCTAGCATGCATCACTTTGCAAGTTAGGAGGTGCGATCCAACTTTGGCCGCTATCAAAATCTCGCAAAGCAAGCAGCTGAAGAAAGGGTTTGTGACGGGCATTTCTTCAAGATTGTATGAAAATCTCAAAGACGACTCTTAGGTGAAACAATCTCTTTATAGAGGTTCTAAAGTCTTCCCTGGTCCTTTGTCTGCTGCACAGAGAACTGTGCAGACGAGAAAAATTCCTGTACGGAACAGCGATCTTGGCTTTCTCATCTGGATTTCTGTTGCAGTTTTGCCGCAGAAAAGCTTTCAGAAATTTCTAGAGGCAGCCTAATGAAGCGTAACCAAAAACTAGTTTCTTGATAGCAGATCGTTGCAAGATTGTATCGAACGTCAAATATGTCAATTTTCATTGATATCAGAGTTCTGGGAACAATTCTGTGTTAGTAAAGGTTGTCGGGGTTGTTGGAGCTGAAAAGAAGTCCCACAAAAGATGCTTGGTTTTTGACGTTTTTTCAAATAACAGTAAGATCGGGCATATTTTCGACGCTATTGCAGCGCTTGTACGTTATGGAAGGCATAGTGATTTTGAGCACACATTTTGAACATTAAAACTTATCCATTAAGCGAGATACATTTACACTCGCACTTTGGATACTTTCTGGATTAAGGTGCAGCTGCGTTAGGAATTTGATATGATTCTAAGAATTTCGGCCCTAAGTCTCTCATCTCTAGTCCCAAATCGAAACTAAAGTGGTTTGGAACGTTGCTAGAGATGATGATGCACTTGCTGGTAAGAAAGGTGCCTTGTTTCGATCTTGAAAACAGCGTAGTGAAGGATCTCGCTTGCGGATTGCTGTACAACGCAACACTACGATCCCTCTTGTCCGAAATTTCCATGCACAATGCTCATACACTGCTCCGTATCATAAGCGGCTGTCACTTATTCATCACTTGCTGAGTTCACAACGTAGCCATCTGGAGATACGTATTCCACCCGCTCTGAGCGATTTCGCTGACGAACACATGTTAACTTTCGGATCATTTCGGAAAGTGACTGAAAGTGAATTCGCAAATGGCAGTCAATTTTACAGTACATGGTAAGTAGTTAGCTAGATAGAAAATATGCTACCTTTTGGTCTTTCCTCCATCATCGCTGTCGAAGTGGTTCGAGTAACTTTTTCTAGTTATTCGAGTCGACGAATAAAGCAATCCTATCCACACAACCACTCATCCTATCGCCTAAATTTTTTCTTGGATTTTTTTTTTCACCGAAATAAAGAACAATGTATGGGTGAATGTGAAACTCCTGAAAGGAGTGGCATGGTTTTTCGGCAAAATATAATAAATTTCAATAGGGACTGATTACTTGCATTCCGTGCGCCTAGCATTCAGTAGAAATCTAAAAAGAATAGTTGTTGATATGAGTTGCCACATATGCATCTGTGCCTCTGAGGGTGCGTTTTTTCTGCACCGCACACCACAAGTGTTGCAGGGAGTTTTCTCGTTTTCTCAGATATAAATTCGTAGTGATGCGCACTAGCGATATATTCACACCAAATCAGAGTTTAAGGGTCAGTTGATGAAGTCCTTAGACCTCAAACATGCACTTTTGGGACAAGGCGAAAACGGAGTCGTGGAGGTACATGAGCATAAGCATAAGACCAAACCTGAATGGTCCAAAATCCCGTTTTCATCCCTGAAAATAACGTACGTATGCTGAGAATTCGAGGAATTGAGAAAAGCTCAGAAGGTTGTAGTCTTTTTGCTGATACTGCATATAAGTTTCTCTCTATATCGTGTGCTGTCTTTTTTTTTTGGAGGGCGACAAACAGTAACGCCTTTTCTGCCTTGGTCCTTGTTCCATTTGAGGGGAAAGAAAATGCACTCTGCATGCTTGTTACGTATGTCTACACATAATATAGGTTAATGTAGGTATTGCGTGAGAACCTTAGCACATTTTGAAATTTGCACGCTTCACAGCGGATTAGCTCACAATCAGATACGGAGTAAACTTACTGGGGAAACCAGAATGTTCTCTGAGATCGCAAGCGCAAAACCGTCATTTACTGCAAATTTTAGACGTTGATCTTGGTACCTCCAGAATTTGGCATACGGTTTGCTATGGACATTTTCAGAAAATTAGCACTTCAAAGGCTTCAGAAAATAGACTTCAGAAAATTCGTGCGTCAAACGAGGGCATCACTTTTTTGTGTGCAGGTTTGCATTTTCTTCCACAATCTTCGTCCTCGTATGTATATATGTAGTAGTATTAAGAATTGAGGTTGAAAATTGGTGAGATCGTTTTTGAGCGACTGACCGGGTTCTGCCATCTCATGCAGACCACTACCACAGGGCCACTAGCGAGCGTGGCTTTGAAAGAAGCGTTCGCAGTCGACGGGAAACGCTATTTGGAAGCCGCGAGCATCGCTAATTTTTCTACTGCACTTCTTTTCGGTATCAGTTGTTTTCCCACGGGCACTTCTCTAGATTTTGAGGGTTTGCCACGGTGACTTTGTTCCACACGATACCTTTGAATCTGCGATGTAAATTATATACTAAATAGGCACTTCATGTGACCTTATTCAGTGTATCCGACTTCCCATCTTCCTCTTTTTAGCGAGTGAGGCTGCATTTGTAAATGAATCGAATAAAGGCAGGGTACGAAAGTGAGGATAAGGAATTGAAGGAACAAATTGTACTTTTTAAAAGAATTCGGTTCGAGAAAAGATTTGTTTTGCATTCATTTTTTCCATTGAGTGAAGTATGTCATGTATCAGGGTTCTTTCAAAGTATTAGTTTTCCGACATTTAATCTTTTGGACTTGTATTGTTGATGACGGCATGTTAAAAGAAACACGCGTCATATCCGCAGTGGAAAATGGTCAGCTGTTGCCAGAGACTGTCAGAATCCGCACTCTGCACTTGTTCGCAGTAGTTGTAAGTCGTCAGAAAATGTCACACCAGTGTACCATCTTCAGCCCCACCGCATGAGCTTTTTTCATGAGAATAAAAAACAACTAAATTTTGATGTTTTATGTTTTACCAGCCTTCCAGAGTTTGATGGGACGTAGGACTCATATCCAATGGAAAGATGACATGTAACACATGAAACATCCACGAAAGGATGCTGTTTTCTGTGGGTTTGCATTCAAGGACAAGAACGCTGTGGGTCCCATCATCTGAAAACAATGTGCGCTTGTGCACCGCGACCGAGCCTGCGTTAGTTGGCACGTTGCTTGGCCGTTGTTTCCCACATGACGACACGGGGCACAACTTACTTCAGGAGTGGATATTTCCGTGGGTACTGCCCTCATTCCTCGACAACCGACCCTTCTTCCCAACATTCTCCCCCACTCTCATTCGCTCCCCTGGCATTCTTCAGATAAAATTGCTCGAGATCGCAGTTGAGTAATAACAATTTCTGGTCATAGTCTTTCAGTTTTGAGAAATCTGTGTCTGTCGACCAACTGCCATCTGTGACGTGACCAGAGGATGAAAAACGGACGCTATTTCCCTATCTCATTAGCACATCACATTTCTAGTTCTTCTGTCACTACTAATTATGTACTTGATACCCTGTCAATTTATTTGTAACACTGGACAAAAGTTTTGAAGTGCGACCGAGGTGAATCACCAATTAAATGCATCATCCGTGAAAAATTCTGCTTCCTTGCTATGATGTCCACTGTAAAATAGATCGTCAACATAAGTTTTTACAAAGAAATAACACGTCATCGTCGTTCACAAACATCCTGCGGGTGATATCCCCCGTAAGCAACGATGCGCCAACACACATATATCGCGAAAGTAATAATAGAGTTGCGGTTAATGTGCTAGAACTTTAGAGTCTTGTTTTGAATGCAATTCAGTATTAAGAAACGTTGAACCAACAACGCTCACCTTGAGAAACCACGTAAATCTATTATAGAATGATGTAATTTAGCGCGTTGTTGGGTAGAAGGATCAGATTGGAGGGGTAATTTAGAAGTTTGGTCACACTCTTTTCGCAGTTATGCATTTCTCTTGAAATTTCCCGGAAGACAAGTGCTTGAGCAGAATTTTCATGCAGAAGAATATATCTTAGTACTCAGCAGACGAAGGGAGGGTGGGAGCGCCTCCTCCCCCCTCCCCCCCCCCTCCTACCCCCGAAGAATGCATCGTCAAATTTTCCAGAAGTTCTTTATAAAATAACAAAGAGCTGTAAAACTTTGTATTAGTGTATTTTTGTTGTTATTTTTCATATTTATTGTTCAACATTGAGGATAATATTCTCACTATTTCTACTCGTACATTCAGGCCCCGATATTTCGAAGTTGCCACTTTTTTCCATGCCCTCCACCCTTTTCCCACCTAGCTAGCAACTTCTACGTCCGACACTGTGGTGCTCCACTGAGTTCTTTTTTTCTTTGTGGGGGGGGGGGGGGAGTGAGGGCAGTAGACATTCATCGATGCTGTTGATAGCGTTCAGTGTTCATGTGTTACGTTCTCACATATTCTCTTCTTCCCCCTTCGATTATATTTTCGTTACCATAGTTCTTATCAACTAATTTATGAGACTTAGTTTTTTCTAACACCTACATGTGGCTGATCTGTTAATTCGGTGTAGATAACATTGTCTATGTATCTGCATTTCTGTTTAGATGTGCAGAACATAAGTGTACTCTCCATCTTTTTGAAGTTTGCTATTCACACAATTGGAATGCATGCCCGTTTTATTGTTTCTATAATATATTTGATAAGAAGCGTCGTTCTTCGCTTGTCGAAGTGATTGTCTACCAAAGTTTTAGTGTCATTCCAGACAGGATTGCCTGTGAATGCTTCTCCGATGGATCCATCTAAGCAGGCGTTCTTGATACAGCAATCATTAAATAAGGTGTGGTTGATATTTCATGTGTTTAAGGGCTTTAGCCATGAACATCCTTAACAAATGGTCCAAAATTTTTGAAGGAGAGGTGAGGCAAAAAAAATGGAGAAAGAAATAGTAAGAAATAGTTTAGGCTGAATCGAAGTGCACATTTCCATATTTTAGAATATTTTGCGTCGCTATCTTCTGCTTAGGACGCAACAGTAATTTTTTGAGCCTATCTTTTGGCCTTTTTCCCCTGAAATTGGAGCAAAATCACAACTTTGAGATCGCTATCTGAAGAAGGTGCATCACAAATGTGCATGTTTCGAGCTGTTGGCAGTGACATCATCTTAGTCCTCAAATTTTGGCAGTATTTCAGTGCTCAAACTCCATTTACAGTATGTCCGAAACGACGAGTCCGCCCACGCACGCGGGTATCCAGAGGCTGCCAAGTTCGCCAGCACTCCATGTCATCATCCTTGATCTGCGTATCACGTTTCATCGTTATCTTCATGGTATCGACCGATGATTTGGCTGTGACGTGGACGACGTGGCAGCCAACAGCATCCCAGCCGCGCCGCCTCTCGATCCCCGCGTGCGTGGGAGGACTCGTCCTTTCGGGCAGACTGTACATTTACGTTAAGAAGCTGCAATTTTTCACAGTGAACACCCAAATACTTTTAGGTTTTTTCAGATTTTCAATAAAAGTTTGGATGCTTTGTGTCGTTTTTTTATTGACGCAAAAAAATTAATTAATTGAATAAATAGACGAGTGGATAGAGAAATTTAATGCTTATTTTCAGTTTGTTGGTGCTACTGGGGAGCAGCTGGCCCCAGGCGCTGTACCCCAGCAGCCTGTTCTGGCCGCGAGCCTGGCACCATCTGCTCATGCTCTCTCAACGCTGCAGGGTCATCATTTGAATAACATGGTTGCTGCTATCCAGAAGGTTTCTTCCTGCTTATTCCTTTGTCAGATTAGCTGCATACTTTCCATCAGTTAACTTCGGTACGAAAGTGTTGTGCTGTGTCGCACATGAGCACAGTTGATAAGGTTTTGGTGCCAAAGATCCCGAAAAAATAGGTTACCGCTGAAGAAAGCACAACAGATTAAGATTCTTAGGATTCTCCACTTGGGAACTGGTACAATAGTAGTACAGTAGGTTGGGGTATATCGAACCATAAATACAGTTAGAGACATGTACAGTTTAGCGAAAAATCACAATCTGCTAAAGACTCAAGCATAAAAATGCGCCATTGCTATGCACGCGCATACGTGGGCGTAACGTATACTATGAAGAGAGAGCAGCCAGCTCATATCTACTCACCACCATATCTTAACAAAGCATTCTGACTTTTGCTCTGTTAATAAATGTATTAAATTTTGCTAGTAGAATTTAAATTCTAGTCATCTTACTTAAAGGCACCGTCCTATCTCAGACCTCGTATTCCTTTGCTCGCCACGCATGGAGCATAGCTACTATTCTGATAAGGAGTGGATGAGGAATTCTTACAACAGTTATGAATATTGTTCAGAATATGCGCTTCCGAGAGTGAATTATTCAGAACCTACAGTCTTTCTCAAAAATTCTTGCCTCGCGCTGAACCGCCCGTCAGCTTAGCCACGTCACACCACGTGTGTTAATACAAAGGTGATGCGACGCGTTTCAGTAGATGGGCGGTGAAGTGTGAGGCAAGTATTTTTGAGGACTGTATCTTGGTTCGGCCCCTCAGATGGATTTTTTCCGCGGTTACGGAATCACATATACCATTGTGATCAGCAGCTCTTGGAGATTCTTTTCACATGAAAATCTCAAAAACGATTCTAAGGTGGGACGAAGCTTTTAATACAGTGGCAATGCAGATGATACATGTTGTGGTTAGAAAAATAAGTGAAATTATGTCTGAAGAAATCGAGGTGTTCGAGGTATTACTAGAACTAGAACTCGGCCACGTGTCTTCGAACAAACGCAGAAGCCAGTAATTCTTTGTTTCAGCAGGCCCAGAATGTTACGTTCATGCAAAATTCGCCTGGAAATGCTCAGGGAAGCACTCAACTGGGACCGCTAGATGTTGCAGGTGCGTCCCATCCTGTTGTCTCTGATAGCGCAGCGACAGTGAGCGCTGCGTAGATGAGCGCGTCGCTGGTTCGGTTCCGCTCAGTGCGTGTCCTCTCCAGTAGTGTTGCGTGATCTAATATGAACACGTAATTTGGAAGGGAGAAGGTAAATCAAGCAAAGGTGCTATCATAGTCCACGTCGTCGTCTACAAACGTCGTGTCTTCCGCCAGGTCCCACATATTTTCTGCTAGCTCTGATGATTGTTTCATTGCTGCCGTGAAGTACTTCCCATCCTTGACTGATTCAAGATGTTAAAATGGGCTCATTCTGTCAGGTTTCAAACCTGATCATTCTGTTGATTTCCGAAGAACTTCCAGTTATCATAGAGTTTTGCATTCTTTATTCGTTTATTTTCAGCAATCACAGAGAAAGCTCATCGGCTGTATCAGGCCGGAGACTATGCAAACGCGGAAAGGCACTGTCTTATGATCTACCAGCAGGATCGTACTAATGTCAGCGTGCTTTTGCTTCTCTCTTCTATCCACTTCCAGCTGAAGAATCTTGAAAAGTGAGGAATAATTATTTACTTCCAGGGTGCTCTTGATTCGTATATGTATACTCACTTTTTTGTCGTTTAACTCGGAAGACTCGCTGTGTTTGATTGAAAAGAGAGATGTGTACCTCTCATAACGAGCATATGTGAATATTTCCTTACAAACTACACTACACGCTAGATATCTTAATATGATTTATTTCCTCCAGAATTTTAGTTTTCATTTGTCTTGAAGCAGCATTCGAGATCATCATTCACAATAGCAGTGATAGTTTGAAGGGAGGAGGTGGCGTGATGAAATCATAAGTTCATAGATTGTATACCTTGCCTTTTTTCTCTCAGTGAAAGAGGCAAAAATACCAACAAGTCTACAAATGTGGTATAAAAGTATAAAAGTGATCATCTCTTCCTTTTCATATATTGATCACTTTAGGTCGAAGCAGTTCTCAACCATGGCAATTCAAGCCAATAACCAATGTGCCGAAGCTTACAGCAACCTTGGAAATGTTTTCAAGGAACGAGGAGAATTAGCTGAAGCCCTTGAAAACTATAAGTACGCAGTAAGGCTGAAGGTTTGTTTTTTTTATCGCCCCAGATTTATGGCCGAAGTGGATTCTTAGTTTTTGTTTACATACGATTCTTGTGTTGCACCCAAGAATAGTATCAATTTTTCGTTCAAATTTGCAGCTTTCAGCCAGATTTCATCGACGGTTACATTAACTTGGCGGCTGCTCTGGTCGCGGGTGGCGATCTTGACCAAGCTGTGGCCGCGTACTTAAGTGCACTGAATTACAATCCTGTGAGTTTGTTGCGCACTCTTGACTTGATTACTTACAACCAGGGTCAAGCGTGGTGTTGGTAAAAATTCGGCCCCGAGGAGGTCCCCCCTTGTAGACGGGAAAAATGCGACCCCTCAGAACACTTAGTTTTTTTTTACCTTTTTTGTTATTTTAATTCAACAACTTTCAAAACATCGGAAAGATATTTTTTGAACTCAATTAATTTTTAAAGTTAATTTCTCAATTTTTCGAATTTAGTTAATTTTTAAAAATAATTTTTCACCTTTCAATTTTTAATTTTTATTTTTGAATTTCTAGTTTTATCAACGAAACAACCAGTCAGTTGTCGCACATTTCTATGCCGTACATAAACACATTTATTATAAGCAACTGGAGGGGCGCAGAAGTGGTATTCATGCACAAGCAGGTCCAGGGTTCGATCCCCGCCGGAGACCAATTCTTGCAAAACGGAAAAATGCATTTGGAGCAGTCGGACGTGAAGTATCTATGTGTATGAACACGAACAAATTCTCAGGACCCTTTACGAGCTGTGGAAGTAGCGCGCGAGTAGTGTTGTTTCACTCAGAATTAGAGTCGTACACGTGAAGATGTACTATGGTTGTTTGTCATGAATTTAAAAAGGATTGACAGGTGACCTAGGAAAACCGCTTAACTCGTTCTGCTATGGGGGAGGTTTACGCTTTCTTGTGCACATTTTTTTATCTCAAGAGACTTGGATTATTATGGCTGAATTTGGGTGGAAATTCTTTGGTAAAAAGATTGGAAAATTGGCATTTTTACCAACGGTTTACCATCGGTTTACCAACGGAATAAAACTCGCCCCAGGTAAGATTTAGAGCTGAAATTTTGCAAAAGTATAGAGCTTGACTTCCTCTTTCGGAATCATATTTAAGGTTTTGCCAGCTTATGAATATGCGCTGAAAAAAGCCATGGAAAAAACCTGATTTTTGGCGAGTTCAAGATTGTGGTGCTAATCTGAGGCGAATAACTTCATAATTGCTCCGTATGAGAGAACATCTTCAAGGCTTTACAACAGAAGATTTGCTCTTTCTTATGCATAGGGTTGTTTCTTATAGTACCCTCTGGTTCTTTGAGGTATTGAGTGTCAACCATCCTCAAATTTAACAAATTTTGCGGTTATCTCTTATGTGATCTTATCGCCATAAAAACATGTCCAGAGAACGAAAAGCCGTGGGATTTTGCGTCTTCATATGGTTTGATTCTGGGAAACGGCCCCCATAGCTTCAAAGAATCATGTGATGTCCAGAAGTTCTAGGACACCATCCACGGAATTGTCTTTCGAGCTACATATTTATTGGACCCTAAGAGTCGATTTACAGCCAAATAAAATGTCCAAGCTTAAGAAGAAAGTGGTTACCGACGATTTTACATTTGTTATTCATGGTACTAAGAGAAGAAGAGCATATTGAAGTGTTTGAAAAACTACCATCCTCGCAAGGAATCGAACTTGGAGCTCGCTGGTGGAAAATGAACTTCATACCTTGCTGTTACTTGCTGTTATCATACTACCCTCTTCAGGCGAGCCCCCCCCCTGTTCACCCCGAGGCGACCCCCCCCCCTTGGTGAATTACCATCGTACGCTTGACCCTGCCTATAACTTTACAGACTTTATAACTTTAATATTCATTGAGCACTTCTTTCATACTTCGTACTCTTCAAGTTTTACTTTTCTTGACTATGCTGCTACTCGTTAAGGAGTTATACTGTGTGCGCAGCGATTTGGGGAACCTCTTGAAGGCAATGGGTCGACTGGAAGATGCCAAGGTAGCCATATTTCATGTGGGAAGAGTATTTTTTCATACCCACTCTTTCATTCCAGATATGCTATTTGAAAGCGATCGAGACCCAACCACAATTTGCTGTTGCTTGGTCGAACCTTGGTTGTGTGTTCAATGCTCAAGGCGAAATTTGGCTGGCTATTCATCATTTCGAAAAGGTTGATTGTGGACAATCGAGATGTGTTTCCAACTTTTTACCTAATCTATTCCAAGTAAAGCGTCTTCTTTCTAGGCGGTTCAACTCGACCCCAATTTCCTTGATGCATACATAAATCTTGGAAACGTCCTGAAAGAAGCAAGAATATTCGACAGGTAATATATTCTTGTCAATCTTTGAGTGGCTGTTTGGTTAGTGCGCTCGCTTGATCGTTCATTTATAACTTTTAGGGCTGTTGCTGCTTACTTGCGTGCGCTGAACCTGGCCTCAAATCATGCAGTCGTTCACGGTAATCTGGCTTGTGTATACTATGAACAAGGGTAGGATTCACTCAGCAGTTTGAATTTGGAATTATCCGTTGAAGCGTGATGTTTCTCGGATGCTTTTTACAATTTTGCTCTGCTTTCAGTTTGATCGACTTGGCCATTGACACATATCGACGGGCAATCGAGCTTCAGCCCAATTTCCCGGACGCGTATTGTAATCTTGCAAATGCCTTAAAGGAAAAGGGGCTTGTGCAAGAAGCGGAGAATGCTTATATGACGGCTTTGGGGGTTAGTTGCCACTTATCTCGTGTACCCCGTTTCTGGCTCCTTTTAGAAATAACATTTCAGCTTTGCCCCACACATGCTGACTCGCAGAATAATTTGGCAAACATTAAGCGAGAACAAGGAAAGATAGAGGAAGCTACAAGACTATATTTGAAGGCACTTGAGGTAATGGGCGTCTTTTCTCAACATAGAATCTGCATTGTACCGTCTCTCTTACTTGCAGATTTATCCTGAATTTGCTGCTGCTCATAGTAACTTGGCCTCAATTCTTCAACAACAAGGGAAACTCCAAGAAGCTATATTGCACTATAAGGTACATCCTTTATAGTTCAGAATTATTCGTTCATAATGCTCGTACGTGATGATCAATTTTTCCGAGTACTACTGTTTTATTTGGCCTACATGGCAGTGAATTAGTTCTATACTAGAGCATGGCTTTCGGTAAATTACCTAGTTTGTGAAGCTTAGCACAAATAAGTCTTTAAAATTTGGCGAAACACCGTGGAGAAGTAGATAATTGGTTCTTACAGAGTACAACAGTAAATATTTAATAGCGACTACTGTTTACCATTGGTGGCGGTGTTGGTAGTAGTGATGTTCGTGATTTATTTTGCTTTCATTGATTGACACTACAGGCCATTCACCGCGCACTCAGTATCGCACTGCTTGAACGCATTCGTTCCACGTACTTTCCGCATCATTTCCGGGACCGTTTCAACATGTCAGGTAGCAATAAAGCACTGGAACCAACAAGCTAGAACGTGGGCGACTTGTCAAAGCACCTCTGCACCAGGGATGAGCGGAATTCCGACTTCCGACTTCCGAAACTTCCGATATTCCGGCGTTTTTTGGGCTTCCGACTTCCGAAAAATCGCGAAAAAAGCCGGAAGTTTTCGGAAGTTTTGAAGGGTGACCAAGCTGTCCAAGTTTTTCATATGTACCGAGTTTGTCATATGAGTTTCATGGAGTTTCTTAGCAGGTATCCGACACCAGCTACCCTACCCAGCAGTAATACATATACCAAAACTGGAGCTTTCTGTCTGTCTTCTTTTTTTCTTGCATGCATTGTCGTACTCCATCGTACCACACGAACATAGAAAGACAACAAACTCTAGCCGGAACTTTCACCTTTTTTTCTCTCAAAGAATGAAATTCTAAAAGTTGCGTTGCGCTGCCTGCGGTTTTACTGTTTATTTTGTACCAAATATGTTTACTGAGTTTAGTGCTACATGTCAAGATGTGAAGGAAATCACAGTGTTGGAAAGTGAGTTATTTGGATAAGAGAATGCTGCTGAACATTGGGTACATGGTGAAAAGGGCAATTGAAACTTCGAAACCGTCCACTCTCGCTCAGTATACGCGTATTGTCGACTGACTAAATAGTATAGAATTGATCCAGAAACAACAATTAATTATTTCAAAAATTAATTCTTTCAAACCAAAGGGTCGCACAGGATACTGCGCAGAAGATGTGAAAACTCTACTGGATAATTGACAAGAGAAACTACCGTAGAGTGGAGGAGTGGAACGAAAATGGCGCTAATAAGGCTCTACATACTTCACTATAAGCCGTGACTCTGGGAGCAGTATGATGGTTACACCACTCTAAAAAGCTTTCGTCTCAACTGTTGAGTTTTCCTTGTCTGACCACCATGGTTTACTAGTACTTGTTTTTTCGTTATTCATCGGTGACTCATTTTTCTTGTTTTTGAATTCCTGAGTAACGTCATTCATGGGCACAGTTGGATGAAACTTTTCAAATGAACACTCGTCTGTCTAACAATACACTGGTCAATTTCCTCCCCCATTCAAGTCTCCGTGTAGATCTGGTTAACCTCCTCCCCCATTCAAGTCTCCGTGTAGATACATGTATTGGGTACTCTGTACTTCCGACTTCCGGCACTTCCGATATTCCGGTGTTTTTTTTTGGGCTTCCGACTTCCGAGTTCCGAAATTTTAAATCTGACTTCCGCTCATCCCTGCTCTGCACTCTCCACGTACGATTTCACCCGTACCGAGTCGTTTCTGAACCGCCTGTACATCGCAACCGCTGAAATCTCGACTTATTCTCGCAAGTACTCTGTAGGCTAATGGGTTTCGACAGATGAGGAACAGTAGGACCCATGTATTTCGTGTCAGGGCTTATGGGAACCAGCACGTTACCGCCTCGAAATAGCGCTGCTCAACTTTTTAGGATTCTTTGCCATGGAATGAAGCAAATCTGAATTGAGTTGACCATTGCTGTACCAAGGGGCTTCAGCGAAGTGAGCCTTGCGACGTGAGCGAAGTGAGATTGCGGCCCGTCACAGTGATATGAGTAGGTCGTGTGGATGTGCAGACAATCAGGGTTCCTTGTTACAGGTGATGTGACGCTTGCGAGCGGGTCCACACCATTGGGTCTCCTCTACAAACATTAGAAAGATATCATAAGTATTTGGTCACATTTCAATGTAAAGCGACCACGAATGTGCTCCACGCCGAGTATGACACCCTGCGCAGCCTTCGCGAAACGTTGTTTATTTTGATACATATCGAAAAGCGTCGCTTCGGCACATTAGTGGATGTCAATAATTCGTACTTCTGAGGAATATGATTGGAGAAACAACGCAAAGAGGAAAAGCGTGGGAAATTGCTCAGAAATGAAGTGGAGAGAAGAACAGGCCATATACGCAAATGCTCAACTATCGTCGCGTTTAAAGCAGTGTATACGTATCAAAATCAGTGTTGCCCGCTGACTGAGGATGCTGCACTAACCATGAAATATAGCTGTCAACTCAGAGCATATCGCTCGTGGGTTGCTTTTTTAAAGCTCATTCTGAGTTTCTACTATTTCAGGAGGCAATCCGGATTGCTCCAACCTTTGCTGACGCATATTCGAACATGGGAAACACCTTGAAAGAAATGGGCGATGCTGCGAACGCGATGCAGTGTTACACTAGGGCTATCCAAATCAATCCTGCATTTGCTGATGCTCATTCGAATTTGGCTAGCATTCATAAGGTTTGTGTACCTTGATCCCAGCGTCGGTCAAACATACTGTCCGTAGTGGGTAAAAGAACAATAATAGGCAGCGACTGCGAACGCTGTTGCTTTTTCTCAAGTCGGAGATGTAATTATATCGAAATTTTGAGGACTCTGGCAATATCCCGGATGCGATTCAAAGCTACTCTACCGCTCTAAAGTTGAAGCCGGATTTCCCGGATGCCTTCTGCAATCTTGCGCACTGCCTACAGATAATATGCGATTGGACAGACTATGACAACCGGTGCGTTTGTTGTTATTTCCAGCTCGGTTGTACCCTACTATTTCTTAGCTCCGACGTTTACGTACAAAGTCATTCTACCACATTACTTTCTTAATATTGATAGCTAATTAAGAATGAAGCGACTAGTGGCGATCGTGGACGATCAGCTGAGTAAAAAACGCCTTCCATCCGTTCATCCTCACCATTCCATGCTCTATCCATTAACACATCAAACAAGAATTGCTATCGCAGCGAAACACGCACAGTTATGCACAGAAAAGGTGGGCACTTGATGTTTTTATTCACTTATGAAGTTTTCCTATTTCTGTGTCTCCGGCTATTTTCAGTTCTGTTGTGAATATCTGTCTGTATGATACAGACCAGCGGCACCAATTAAGAGAGCCAGTCATGATGATAATGATGATACCATTTTGCAGGTTGCAATGTTGAATCATCCTCCCTTCAATTTTCCGGATCGTTTGAGTGTGCGCAATGGTGTCTCTCGTCTTCGTATCGGCTATGTATCATCTGACTTCGGGAACCATCCTACAAGTCATTTGATGCAGTCAATTCCCGGGATGCACGATCGTTCAAGAATTGAGGTAGTATTCTTTGTTTACTCGTTTCATGGTGTTGACGAAGGACTACGTTTAGTAGCATTTGGCATTTACAGTTGACTGAGTATAAAAAAGAGATGGGGTGTGATGAGGGTGTAAACGGGTGGAAATACGGAATTAAGTGCACACGTATTGAATCCATCATGATCGACTACCTTTCGGAGATTTCAGGTGTTCTGCTATGCTCTCTCTGCAAATGATGGAACGAATTTCCGTCAGAAGCTCATGAATGAGGCTGAACATTTTGTTGATCTTTCACAGGTGGAAATTTTACCTATATTTTTGCTATTGTACATGACTTCTCGCATTCCTTTAGATAACTTGCAACGGAAAGGCTGCTGATCGAATAAATCAAGATGGTATCCACATTCTTATTAACATGAATGGGTATACCAAAGGTGCCCGCAATGAGATCTTTGCTTTGAGACCTGCTCCTCTTCAGGTATGCCGAGTTGGACTTTTCTTTTGTGATTCTCAGCCTCATCCCAAACAAACATTTTGTGCTTTCTTCATCGAGGTATATAGATATGGTTTCCAGGTTATGTGGTTGGGATACCCTGGGACATCTGGAGCACCGTTTATGGATTACATAATTACTGATGCTGTGACTTCTCCGCTTCGACTTGCTCACGCATATAGTGAAAAGGTTCCTATTGGATCCGCTCCCTCCACCAAGCCTCTTCGTAATTTGTTTCCAGTGATTTTTTTCTTTTCAGCTTGCGTACATGCCTCACACGTTCTTTATTGGAGATCACGCGCAAATGTTGAAGCACCTTACTGAACGAGTGATTCTGAAGGTATCGTTATTCCCATTAAGATTAGTTATGATGGGGAAGACGGCTCGTAGTTATCATTTTTTGATGGAAAATTCGCTAAGCATTGTGTACCGTTCTGCGGTGCTCATTCATTACTACATAAATAAATAAATTTACTTTACCTGCATCATTTCCGATGTGTCGTGTCTAATTAGGAACACTGATGACATGTTTGTTCAAAGGCAGCACCCACTTAATTTACGTGGCTCCATAGCGTTGCAGACTGAATAGCATGGTAGGACCTGTGGACAGCGGCAGAGAACATGGGCCCTTATGTCCTCCTTCGTCGGTTCAGCCGCTTTTGCAGACTGCAACGCTGGTGTGCCATCCGTCAAGTAATTTGACAAAAACTTTACAGGGTGAAGCAAGTCTTTGGACAGCATAATCGCTCGCTAAAAACATACAGAAGAGTAACCTTGAAAAGTTGATGGCCACTTTTCATTTGTAACCAAGTTGTGCGCATAAATATTATTTTTGATATTGAGGTTCGCTCCTCGCGTAGGTATGGTCTGTTCGCTCAAGAAGTGCGCCAGGATGGACTTTGTCCGCAGTTGCGACCACATTGGCATCCGCCGCTTTCACCGGAGACAGAAGCAGAACATCAAAACGGAAGGAATCGAATATATATCAAAACTTACAGAAAAAGCCTATCGGCTGGCCAGAACTACTGTGGTCGCAATTGCAGACAAAGTCCACCCTGGTGCACTTCCTGAGTTAGTGTGTACAGTCCTGTAGATCAGGAAGGAAGGATCACCGCCACGCTTAGAATCCTCCACGTCGTTCCCAAGTCGTTATCTCCAGCAAGCAGAACATGGGTCGACATGTGTTAGAGATGACTGAAGACAACGTTCGACCATGATACGCTGTTATGTCTAACATGTTAATCAACGATCCTCTTGTTAGGGATAATGACGTGGGGGAGCACAAGCGTCGCGGAGATCCTTTCCACCTTATCTACAGGACTGTACAGTCCTTCTCAAAAATACTTGCCTCACTCTTGACCGCCCATTTGCTAAACCGCGCCGCATCACCTAGGCATTATCATACGTGGTGTGACGTGGCTAAACTGACGGGCGGTCCAGCCTGAGGCAAGAATTTTTGAGAAAGACTGTATATTTGTACATAACAGACTGTATACACAGACTTCGGAAAATCTAGGTGAGACATGGACTCTGACGCGAAGGTAGTGAAAGTAGTTTTCTCCGCATCACTTTTCAACCTATTTGCAAAGAGACTCCAAATTCCTGTGGGAGTTAGTAGAAGTCTTCTACCATGGAACCTAGGGGAAAATAAGTAGCGTATCTCCAGGTTCATTGCTACCATCGATTTTAGCAGAGGTCAGTGTTTTTGCCAACAAACACGGAAATCGCGCCACCGTAGCTACATATTTCCGCTTGTTTAACAGCGATTTCACCATTGTTTTTTTGTGATAGGCTTGCTAGTTTGCTCTTCCTTAATATAAGGATAAAGGATAAAGTGGTCGGCGTTAATCAATCCCGTCACGAGGGATGCGCCACGCATTCGACTTCATCTGAGCATCGTAGAGGCGTTGAATGCGTATGTGCCCTGTACAAAGACTTGTGGGGGGCACCCGATGTACCAAGTCAGTGCTTCATCCTCCCAGACTCCTCTGGTACCAATTTACCGACCCCGGAGGGATGGAAGGCTTGGTTGGCCTCGGGCGGGATCGAACCATCGATCGTGTGCGTGCGCAGCGAGCCTCTTACCACTGCGCCACACGCGCCCTTTTCCTTAATATATAAGTACTAAATCGGGATTTATAGAATGATAAAATTGCCTCCTAAAGTGAGTATCCCTCTCTACTTCAAGGATGGGGATAAATAATCGTCTATCAAGCTCCTATATCTATATTTGGAAATTCCGTGGTGTTTGAAGATTCTGTGAACTAAGGCTTTCTCAACAGCACACAGGAATTCGGACCTTATTCCGAAAATTTAGAGAAGGCCCGAGATGAATTTGACATTATCAATTTGCATTATGCTTGTCCAAACACTTTTGCCGCACCCTGTACATGCTCTGGGAAGTACAACCAAAATATCACGACTGGAAGACGAACACGTGGGGTTATTACATCACAGAGCGCAGAGTAGAGGTGGGCGTGAGCCACTAGTAAGGAGCAGATGTACGTGTATTCATGTGGTTCTGTGTAGTAGGATTAGTGCTACCTATTCAAAGTTATTATATTAAGAGTTAAGTTGGAATATAGTATCGAAGATCATGTAATTAGGATAAATGTGCTCCTGCCGAGAAGGATAATGTGGCTGTCGTCAACGCAACCAATTTGGAGCCCCTATTAAGCAAAGCTGACGTCAAGGTATTTTTTTAACAGAAATCTTAGTATTTGTAATAGTTGGGTCTTGTGGTAAAACATGATTTATGACTCAACGTGATATATTCTGTCTTGTGATATTTTTGAAATAATTTCGACATTTCCAGCACACCGTGCGCGAAACGGAAGTTGTGTATGGTCCCGCAAAGGAGAAGATAAAAACAGAAGTCGTGGTGCCGGTAGTGGAGGTGAGCCCAATGTTTGACAATAACTACTAATAGGAAGAAATTTGTGTTGCTGTTAGGTTCCAACAACAGAACCTCTCAAGCAAATGATTGGCGGTGGTTTAATCGCCAGTAGTGTTGTTGATGGTGTGCACGTTCATAATGGCTTGACCCAGGTTAGTTCATTTCGTTATAGGTTAAAAAACTTGACTATGAATTGCTGGTATAACTTTCTGGATAGCTCTCTATGCTTTTGTTTACAGATTCAAATGCATCATAAGGCAGCCACTGGTGAAGAAGTGCCGCAATCACTCTTGCTCACAAGCCGTCAGCAGTACAACCTTCCGGAGGATGCCATAGTATTCTGTAATTTTAACCAACTCTACAAGATTGATCCTCCTACGCTGGACATGTGGATTGAGATTTTGAAACGGGTAAGGCCTTTATTTGCCTGGCTTCAACGTTAAGTTCTTTGTTTCTTCAGATGTCGCTAAGAAGTTGAGAGCTTACGCGTATGTGATGGATTCTTTTTTAGGTTCCAAGAAGTGTTCTGTGGTTGCTTCGATTCCCATTCCACGGCGAGGCACACGTGCAGAAGTATTGCTCTGAACGGGATATTGATCCGAAACGGGTAGTATTCAGTCATGTTGCGGCTAAGGTGGGTTATTTTCATTTTGTTTATTATTCTCATTCTCTAAAACAGTTCATGAATATATAGAAAAAAATGTTACCCTGCTCTCGTTTATGACACATTCATTTGTTATTATATCGCTCCTAAAAATGTTTATTTCAAAATTAATCTTTTACGTTGGTTTCTTCAGGAAGAACATGTCAGACGAGGTCAATTAGCCGATGTGTGCTTGGATACACCTTTGTGCAATGGACATACCACAGGAATGGATATTTTATGGACAGGGACTCCCATGGTCACTATGCCATGTATGGTTTTGTTTTTGCTTTTTTATGGAGGTTCTTTTTCGTCATTTATTCGTTATCTGTCCATCAAAGCGATATTCTTCAAGTTCTGGCTGTTCAGGCCATCCACAAGTTCTAACAGCTTAACGTTTTCAGTAGAAACTCTCGCCTCTCGCGTTGCTTCATCGCAGCTGTACGCTCTTGGTGTTCCTGAATTGGTAGCTAAAAGTCGAGAAGATTACGTTAATATTGCAGTGAAGCTTGGCACGGACAAGAATTAGTGAGTTGTCATACTTCGTCATTAGATTTTTTCAGTTTTCCACTTTTATTTTACCGCTACTAATTTCAGTTGTCTCGCTTTTAGAGGTACTTGATTCCTTCAACCCTCAGTAAAACTTGAGAAATGATCTCACGAGCTTGTCATTCCTGCATTAGCGGATCAGAATTAGCATGTCTTTGTGACGTAGGACGCTTTGTTATTTTCTCAGCTGCAGTCACTTGCCTACAACATCTGGTTTCAAAAGACGTAATTTACTAGTTACTACTTTCACATATTATCTTTGCTCGAAAATATGCTCAGAACACGTGGCAATGATTTTTTTTTATAATTTGGCCTTTTAACCCATTGACGCCCGCACACATTTTCGTGTATTTGGCGCGTGGGACCAATACCCCTTTCAGCCGCATGTTTCCACGCAGTTGTGGCAAGAATACTAAAAATTAGGTAGATACTGATAAGAAAGAGTGGTCCAAATGATCTATAATTACCCTCCTGTTCGTGAGTGTGCGTGGCTGTCAACAGAATCACCGTAGTACCTGCATATCCGTTAGCCACGCCCATTTTTCGACAAACGCTACGGCGCAATCCTCATGAGCTGATATGGGATCTACTTTTGGAAGACTTGCTGTCATTGGACAAGAAAGGAGAGCTCTCTCAGCTCTCTTCCTCTAAGGCTGCAAAAAGTTTAAAATATTTCAAGCGCTATAAATGAAAATATCAAGAAAATACATAGAGCTATGTCCCAACGACGAATAAACACTCTGTTACACTGCTGAACAATAGTCATCTTGTTATTGTTTCAGTTTATCAGCAATTCGTGCGAAGGTATGGAAAGCACGCACTACTTCCACGTTATTCAATGTGAAACAGTACTGCACGGACATGGAGTCGCTGCTGCATCTGATGTGGCGGCGGTATGAGGAAGGCCGCCCTGTTGACCATCTAACGCAAGGAGCTGCGCAAGTTGACTTCTAGATGGCTGAAGTGGTGCAACACCCGGAACAAGTGTCGCGGTCGTACGCACTTGACGGTCACATTCCATAGATCACTGTGAGAAATCTTGGTCACTGGATTCACACTGAAATGATCAATGTTGCTGTTGTTTACATAGCCATGCAGCATTTTAGGATCTGGTTTTTGTTTCATTTTAATTGTACTTGTTATTGCATCAGTTATATCATATTCATTAACACCGTCGAGGTCACAGGATAGTGTTGTGCGGAAATGTCTTGTTTTTTTTTTCTAATTTCTAAGTATCAATTACGCCATGCATGATTCCTGACTAAGACATTGTATAGGACCGGAGATATTACGTGACTCGTTTGACCTCTGTGAGGTTCCCCTAATAGATTTTATCTTTTCCCTTTTCTACCAGCATCAATTAGATTGTTGAGCCTTGCTAAATTGTTATCTTTTGAGTTTCTTCCATATACTAAAAGTGGAGTTGATGAGAAATGCGCTGTATTGTGGGTTTTGCGGCACACGCGATCGCAATCTAGCAAATGTGGTAGCTTGTGTCATTAAGACGAAAATGAAAGTGGCAGCTCTCTCCGTGTTCTCGTGGGCTATTTACTGTATATATGTGTTAGGTGTTAACATAAGTCCTTACGCTTTTTTTTTCGGATGCACTTTTGTCCACATATTTGTTATCCTTTAGGTACAAGTCATACACGCTTCGAAAGCGCTAATCTTCCTCTACAAGAATGTTGTAAAAATGGTTTTTGAAAACAGGTTTACTCGAGTTTTGAGCCTGCGAATTGGAGCAATGAGCCAATGAAAAACAGCGCAACCGACAGTTATGTAGCTATCAAGGTATTCAGTTGAAGCACGAAAGACCATCAAAAGTGCCCAAACGACCTACGCTTGAAATGACCAATCATTAGGTATGATGGTTTGAGCTCAAAGAATACATATTTGGTCTCGGTGACACCAGTCCACTTTCACGCAACAAAATTCTTCCACGAAGACGTGGGAAATGCTTCGGAGGAATCATATGATGTAGATGTACATCATACTTCTCGATGCTATCAAATGACTGAGATAACTGCTGTGGCGCATACTTCGACTGATATCTGTTGTTATTTGACTTTTTATAAAACTTTCTAGCCGAAAAATACAAAACAGCGGAAACTTATGTAATAACCTAATACATTCGGGGGCCCTTTTTATGCACCCAGAAATGGGCGGAGTTGAGCGATAAGGAACCGATGTGGTTAAAGTGCCAATGGATACAACGATACAAGGGGTGTCACTCTAAGGGTCGACCCCGTCTGCTCAATTGTCACTCCAAATTGAGTGATTAGATACCTAAGCACAAATGCTGGTGGAAAACAACCAGCGGCTTAACATACACTTGATCTTTGGACCTATAAGTTAGGACTATTTGGTTGATGATCTGTAAATCATCAACAAAGATAGTCCAAAATTTGATTCACACAAAATCACGATTCACCCTTTCATAAGCACTGGTCGAATTAGATTCAACTACATCATGAATCACTACTGAACGGAGCCTCTCAGCCGCTCATAGGAAATCTGTCTACCACTGTCATTAGAAGTTACAGCCTTAGGAGAATGTTCTCAGAAAAGTTAGCAGCAAAATTCGGCGATGTTTCGGTCCTACTTAGCATTTGTTAAGAAGTAAGTTTTCTTTCCTTAGCTGTTGCATTTCTTCCCTAAGCTGCTGGTTCTTCGTATTTACTTCTTTTATCTCGTTTTTCATCTCCACTAGTAATTCAACCACTAGCTTGAGGTAGTGCGGTCTTCTCGGTTCATGGGCCACCTCGATTAGACGGTTAAGACATTCCATATGCACTGAAGATTCTTCCACATGCACTTTCTCGCCATTGGCTGGAACGCAGCACGAACAAGAGTAGGACTGTATTTACAATAGCCGTTATAAAGTCAGTTCGAAAACCCCACAAAATCACCTGATTTAGTGGCAAATGAGATAACTAAGGTAACCTCCTTGCCACAAGAGGTTGAGCAGGTAAATCGACGAGTAGCTTGAGAGTAGTGCGAGTGCAAGACGAATATAGGGTCGCGGTAGGATGGCCGACGTGGAATGAGCGGAGTGTGTTTATACCCTCAGACATTCGGGCGTTTGGAGCGCCGGCCCACACCGTTTCACGCGGCATGACACCTACGGGACAAAGCCTATTCCGCCTTTAGTTGCGCCTTATCCTGCATTTGACCTGCTGTGATGCTGCTACGGGGATAGAAGGATAAAGGCAGGTCATGTTCTATTGCAATCGATGATTACAAAAATAATACAAAATGAGTTCGCCGGGCACATATGTGCTTCCTGCGCCAGCGCTCGACGAGCCAGACATCTGCGACGAGACGGATTTTCCCGTCCGCGCCGCGTCGGCACGCGACCGCATCACTTCGGCTGCCACGTGGCAATGGAGAAAAAACAGGGTGCAGGTTAACCTGCATATACCTTGCATCATGCGTGCCCACAGCAGGTTTTTCTGCTTTATCGGCACCTTCAGCAAGTATCCCTGCCCCACCCGCGACTACCTGCCGGAAGCCTGCATCGGCCAAAAATGGGCGGGTTCACCGGCGCTCCAAACGCCCGAATGTCTGAGCCACCACCACTCTGGAAGACCGCTTGGAGATGCGTGACAAGAATATGATGACGTGGCTTTGACTTGGCCTATCTTCCTCCTTCGTGGTGGCATTGTTGTTGGGCAATTCATGGGTGCTGGTTGAAGTTGGATCCTTGTCGGCAATGAAGAGTTCAGAGCGAGTTGTGGAGGTCATTGAGCGGGTCGAACGGCAGATGGAGACGAACGTAGACGTAGGTGGTTATGGACGTACAGTACGAAGTCGCGCCGGAACGCAACTGGTACTGCACACCAGAAAACGTGGCGGCTTTGTAGGTGTGAGGATGTTGGCTCTATTTTTTGTGTGTTAGGCACACACAATAGTCTCAGTCTTTATTCGCTGGAGTGGCACTCGGTGGTGCAGTGATAGATTATGACACAGCAATGGAAGAGGTTATGTACAGCCTGGACGGACGGACTGGACGCGGCCCATAAACAAAGTTGAGAGGGCAGGAATAATGGTTCTTGTCTGGCCAATATAATATTAGATATGTACGGTAAACAATGTTGGAAGCTCGTGCCGCTTTTAGATTGACACATTCAGCACCTCAAATACCCTCCCCCCATACAAAGTCGAGACAAAAAATTTTTTCTGAAAATTTTGGAGCCCCCAATGTGGAATACTGCCGAAAAAAGTCAATTTTTACAGAAAATATGTACATGTAGTCGTTTTGTGTTTACTGCAAGTTAAAAGTGAGGCTCGTCAAATCGTTATTTTGTGTATGCTAACGAGCATGTTGCGAAATTAGGTCACACTTCACTGTAGACACTGAGTTACGAAATCGGTCATTTCGGCTTATTCTTGCTTACTAAGGGCCCATCCGCTCATCCAGGAGTGCTCATGTTAGGTGAAAATCGCTCATCTCTCGATCTCGTCCTCAAAGCGAAAGACGTAGAAGATCTGGTTCAGATAGGAGAAGGATTAGAAGGTACTGACTCTTGTTACTTTAAGAGAAAACACCTTGTTGGAAGGCAATTTCCTAGTTCAAAACGCATTCACCAATGTGCATTCAAACGTGAGGGAAACAGAAGTGCCTTTTCAACGCACAAAAAAATTTCCCGGCTTGAACGATCTCAAGTTAGCTATTTGAAGTTCTAAAGATAGCTGACTGATTCACATAAGGAGAGGCCTGTGGCAATGTGGCGGATGGCAGCGTTGTAGACTCTTGGACTTTGTGTTGTCCGTATGTACAACAGAATAGGTGGTTCAGTGGAATATATTTATCATACTGTACAGAATAGGTTGAGCAAAGAGAGAGAAGTGAGTAGAGTGTGCCTCGCGTGGCTTTTACAACCTCATTCTGACTAGGAAGTATCATCTCAAGCATAAGACGAATCAGTCCCGCCCCCTCCACATGAGGTATTACGCCATGAACGATGAGCATGGATACAATGGGGATCATCGATTCATCGATGATACTGCGGCCGAGAACAAGAATACTTACGGTTGAGATCAATGTTTTTAGCTTACTTTCTTGACGTCGTGGTGCGGCGAAGATGGACTCGTTGAGGCGGGCGACGGCGAAGCACAGCCCGAGAACGTGGAGGGCGAGCGTTGGATGCGAGCGGCGGCTGGGTAGTGGTGGAGACGGACGCCGGCTGGTCGATGTGGAAGGCGGCTTAACATTGACGACAGACGGTTGGATTCGTGGAGATTTTAGCCCTTTTGCGGCTAGTGTGTGGTCTTCGACAGCTCTCAAGTTTCTATTTAAACGTAGCACTCACGGAAATTCTCATATCCGAAGGGAGTCGTTTACAGTAAAGCCAGAAGCTGGACAATCACAACAGTAAGTTATGATTTGCTCATGGATTGACTTTTTTCTCTCTGGAAGAACATTTTCAGTACGAGTAAATGCAGCTTTTTCTACTCCTAGGTTAGCTCCTAGCGGCGTACCTCAAGGTGGAGTTCTTTCGCCGGTACTGTTTAACATTTACACGTACGACCTTCCCCTTCATGTTGAAACTTTGAAAGTAGAATGTTGTGCTTTTGCTGACGACTTTAAATTATATCTACCTGTCAATAATGATAATGAGCGGACGCTTCTACAGGAGGCAGTCGATGTGGTGGTACAATGGTCGAAAGACTGGGGCTTACCGCTGTCGGGAACAAAAACTAAAGTTTTGCATTTAGGAGCAAAAAATCAGTGATTTCACTACAATATCGGTAGTCAGAAGTTACATTCTGTTGATGAAATTGTAGACCTTGGATTTCTAATCAAGAAGGATCTGAATTTTGACGCACATTGTGAGCGTATAGTTAAGCGAGGTACAAGTATGGTTTACAGACTATTCAGGGCTATGTCCACTAGAAATGCAGCAGTATTATTGAGGACCTTTAAGACTTACGTTAGACCGCAAGCTGAATATGGAACTACAATCTTCAATCCTCATAAAAGCGGTATTATTGCTAACCTAGAGACGGTTCAAAATAACTTCACAAGAAAACCCATGATTTTTTTGGGCTTCCTGTATGATGGGATTCCTCGCAGTGATGTCAGGAATCGCAGCCTTGGATTGCGTCCCCTAGCCTTAAGAAGAAGGATGTTCGACCTTATATTGTTCTATAAAATACTCCATGAATGCACAGGACTGCGATCAGATAAGATGTTTGAAATTAGAGCATCAAATACTAGGGGAGCCCCCTTCAAAGTAGTAATTCCTAGGGCGAACAGCAACGTAAGGCATTACTTTTTCGTAAATCGTGCCGGATCTGAATTCCAAAAACTCAGCAAAAAACAACTTATTCCGCCTAAGCTGAGTTTATTTAAAAGTATGTTGGTGAGAAACCTGTGATCCCATGAATTCATTTTATTCTTCTCAGACTCAGACAGGTCAATTTTGTTGTGTTCGCATTGTGGTTGTTTTCATTTTGTGTTGTTCCTGTTCACATGGGTAATCCATGTAATAAATATCAATATCAATAAGTTGAACACAGCGAATAGAGGTCTACCTGTGAAGGTACTGCCGTGGACACATCTGCCGACATGGACAAATATAGCTTCGTCGTGCCAGCTAATCGGCAGGGTGTGCGTGTGTAATCTAACGCGTGTGGTGAAGTGGAATGCGTACCATTTATAGGGTTTCGTGGCGGGATCTATCACGAAACACTCGTCCGAGCTTCGGACGCACAGGCAATACCACCATTCCTTGTGATTTCCGCGTACTTCACGCTTTTCTTCATTTTCTTTGAGTTCACCGTGTCCGAAAACCTCCATATACCGCAAAATCTCAAAGACAGAAATTTCCGTGAGTGTTGCCTTGAATGAAGGAACTGTTGTGATTTCGTGAGCATGGAGGATTTTACCAGAATTGTTGGAAAGGTTTTTGCCTCTTTTGCGCCTTATTGGTCCATCCAGCTCAGAATTTTCTGCAGCGCCTGGGGTACCATTCTCTCACAGATAGCTGTAAGGTTGTAACTGACAGAATTAGGCTGACTTACGCTGCTTAGACCATCGAATGCCGTTCCGGTTTTGAGAGGAACAACGTGGCTTTCAAACGTTTCAATACGTCCGCCAATTCCCAATATTGTGCATTTCGCGGCCGATGTACCAAAAATGTGGTGACTTGGACGGAAGAGTGGCGCCTGTAGGTCCTCTGTCGGTTGGGTGGCGCCTTTCGAGGTAAAACGATGGTTCGGTGGCAAAAAAGTTTATTTCAATATTCACCAGCGTCTTGCTGGCGTCAATACAACAATAGACAGTGGGGCTAACTCCCCGCCCACACAACATATCGGCACATTCAAGTGTCCCAGAGGCAAAGGTTCTGGCGTTACGCCAGAACAATGCCTATTGACAAAGGAGATTCAAATTGAGGATTTGGGGAAGAATGCAAAGATGAAGTCAGCAACATTACATCATGTTGCGCCCATGACAATATAATGGATAAGAGAAGGAATCCGAACCATGTGGAAGGAGATGTGGGCATATCTCACTACACCACTACTCGGCTACACTTGTTCGAAAATGTGTGTCTTCCCTGGAGACTATACATTGGTATTCGAATATTTTCTTTCGAATATTCGAACATTCGAATAATCGAATATTTCAGTTCTTCCAATAATTCGAATATTCGAATAATCGAATATTTTAACTTTTCGAATTATTCGAATGTTCGAATAGTCGAATATTTCAACCTTTCGAATATTCGAATGGGGGAAATTTCGAATTATTCGAATGAATGAGTGTCATCGCTTCAGATGTAGTTTTGCGATGCATTATTCCACAGAAAATAGGTAAACCAGTCTTGTCATGGGCGAAGGTATAGAAGTGCACGTTTTCAAACTAACACCTCCAGCGTTGCACGTGAAAAGCAAAGTCCCATCTCATCTGCGTGTCTGAACTACGAACAATGGTATTCTTGATGAGCTATTCACGGAATGTTTCAAGGTGTCTATTGACTCCTTTCAGGACGTTCTCTGCAAAAGTCTGGTGGGCAGTGCTCTCATCCCGTCTTTACTTTTTAATTCGTCGTGCTTCTTGCTTCACTGCGATCTCTTTTCTGGGTCATGCAGTAAGATAAGGAAGTAAGGCGGTTACCCGTTAAATAAAGTGGCAGAGAATGTCGCTATGGACTGCTCTACCATGGTGATAGTGGGATAGCAATAGACCTGTAGCGAAAGCGAGGGGACGCCCCTCCCCTTTACCCGAGGATGGGTCACCGATTTTTTGGAATCACTTTACTTCTTTTTACAAAATATTAAAGTGTAAAACTATGGATGCGCATTTTCGAGCAAAATTTGTTCTAAAAAACGATAGCAGAACGCCTCACTCGAATTTGTGCGTACAATTACTCTCAACTACCCTTTCGCATCCTCCATCTAAGAAGTGAGGTTCCCTCCTGGGGAACTCACTGCGCTGTGAGTCGAAACAACCGCTTACCCGAACCCCCACTTTTTTCGCGCTTTTTGAAATTTTTCTTCACGAGGAAAGAGGAGAGCCAGAAGTAACATGTGGTGTGATAGTGGGGGTCGTGGCTACGTGGCGGCTGAGACAGGACTTCCCAACTTACTTCTCCTTTTGTTGGGTATTTTTCCTCGCCACCGGATGGGTCAGGTTGTGACCATTTTTTGGTAATCGTTGTTCTAACAAGATGATGGTGAACTGGCTGAATTATGTGGCCCAATTGTTGAAGACAGAGATTGCAGTAATGGTCTGCATGGAACTTAGCCCCTTCCATCAGATCACTCCTCTCATATTTTACCATGAAGAGAAGTCTTCTTCGGTACGTGGATAACCATGTTTGGAGATGTATGGCGTTGCTCTCTTTTGCTGCATCGCAGCCATTTTTTGCGAATGCTTTCGTAATATGCCCCTCTCCTAATAGTACTAAACTTGTTTCAAGAAACTTGTTGTCCAAGGCGCTGCATAGAAGAAATTGTTAAATGGGGGTTTCCACCACAACCACAGGCAGCCTTTCAAATTTTTTGAAAAATCAAAAATTGAGTTCTCCCAAACAGCTTCTATACCAATAGATGCGCAAGAAATTGCTCTTCACGCTACTTTAGAAAATTGAGCATATGCCTTCAATAACACTCTGACAGAGACGAAAAAGTGTGCGCGCATTTATAATTTTACACCCTAATAGATAACGACTTTCCACCAGTTTTTTTTGATTGTTTACTTTTCCGATTATTTTCGTTGAATGTTCAATATTATTAGGTTGTAACATAAGTTTCCCGCTGTTTTGAAATTTTCGATGAAACATTTTATAGAAAATCATAAAACAGTAGGTATCAATCGAGGTATAGACCACAACAGTCGCTGGTCTTTTGCCGTTTTTATAGCAACGGCTCGACTCCCCTACTCCAAAAATCCGTGGACTGCGAGGCAAAGAACTGAGTCGGGCACTGCTAGAGGTCACTGATCTTGGCAAATCAGTTCTCGCTCAATAGACGTTTTTGTGATCCGACAATCGGCCTATTATTAGAGCTGGACTTATGCTACATAATGCGCCATTAGGAATTCCTCTGCGAGCTCTTCTTTTTTCCAGAGAGTTCGACCAACAAAGTTAAGGCGCCCTCAGCGGTATGGCATTATGGAGTGATTTCCAGACAGCGCTCGGAACTCATTTCAAAATTCCACCGATTAGTGTCCCCAGACGGTTGGTTTTGTGGCCACAGTGGGAAAAATCTAATTTCAATTCGCTTCAACTCCAGAGAGAAATACGGCATAATCAAAATTTTGGGTCACCAATTTTGGTGTAGATGCCTGAGACCGCTGGACAATAAAATGGGGAGGGAAAGTACCAGGAAGAATAAGAATGGCCTCGAGATTACCCCGTCTAAATTTGGTTAGTCTCATTCAACGTTATGGCAAAATTATTATGCGTGCAAGTGCAGTCACCAAAATTGCACTTGTGAAGGGTTCACTCCGAAGTTAGTTACATTTTCAAAACAAAACGCAAAAACAGGCCCCACATTCCGGAGTGTTCGCGGGATCACGCGCTTCAAAACAATATCTAGAGATAAGCGAAATCTAATCGATATTCATTTATTAGAAGCCTCCGAAAATGCCTGTGCGAAAACAGCGGAAACTTATGTTACAACCTAATAATATCGTTCAGTTTTGTCTTGCGCGGAGGTTGGTGAACGCCTATTTTTCTCAAATTCGCGTACCTCCACGTAAATTGGCATGGACTTTTCCATTTGTAATCTTTTGAATTCAGCCGAACGGTAAGCCGAAAGAGGAGGTAGCACGGGATTAAAAGTTTGCAGGTGATAAGATGAACAACCTCTGTTGTGTAATTTGAAACGAATCAGGCCCGCCTTTTCCACGGGTCCTGTCAGTATTGTTCAATTTTTCCATTAAGCAATCACTGAAAAATAATAAATGAATAATGACGTATGCCTGTCGTTCACATTCAGTCAGTTGCTGAGCGTAAATCATAATATATGATCCATGGATCATGGCAATTTTATCATCAAACCGATCATTCGAATCATGGATGGTCGAATATTCGAATAATCGAATATTTCGACTTTTCGAATTATTCGAATATTCGAATAACGGAAATCTCGAATTATTCGAATATTCTTTCGAAAATAGTCGTTCGAATACCAATGTATACTGGAGACTTAAAGTCTCGCTTTATCAATAGACAACTTTATAGGCGCAATCACATCACCCGTTTCCATAGACTCACTTTGTATATCTAATGCACATTCTCCCATCTGTAGCTAGCTTCAGATCTTCGCTTTATACTATGTTCTTGAGGGTCCTCAAATTGTGTTTTAATGCGTTCTAGCACGCGTTTCAAGTTACTTCAGACATACTTATTCCGCCCTAATCACGTACTGCACTGCTTAATGTAGAGACGATCCTATATGCTAGGCTTTCATTTTATGCATTTTGAACGCCGCTGTATGTATCTGCTCAATAATAGTCACAGTATTTCTTCGTTCTCATTCTATTCCACTTATAACAGCCCTGTCTTATTTATCGCTCTTCTACTTATGAGTGTTGAGTGGAGTGCTCACTACAACTGTTCATATCGTTTATTTCATATCCCGTTGCATATAGCGAGTATTGGTTACCGTTGACTGTAGGCTATGCTGATTATCATATGTTGTTTCAACTGTTACTGCAAAAATGAAGCCTTCCCTACAGGAACAAAATGTAATTTTTGACGGAGTTTCGGAGTCAAAATAACGAATCAAAACATGCACGACCGGTCAAGTTACCGTGTGATAATGCAGCGAAGATGCAACTACACAATATCGAACTTAGCCGTGTCGTAATTTTTTTGTTTTCTACATTTTTTTCTAAGTGTCTTCTTTTTCTAGGTGTTCTTATCGTTTGTTCTATGAGCAATATCCAGTTTGCATTTTTGGGCGTCTTCCTTGAATTGTTTTGTTGCTATTCTATGGAATTTCTAAATTAAGAAGAGAAATTGCAGAAAGTTCTGGCAGGAGCAGAGATGATTCACAGTTATGGGACATTTCTCTGATTCTGCTCCGAGGATAGGTTTGCTTCTTTCTTTTGTTATGCGTATTCCAGTTCTCCATTCATTTTTAGGTTTTAATAACATCGACATCCATGCCACCGTTATGCGACGAATACTTATTACTTTCAGATGAGATATCTGAGAATTTCATCAGTAAACTGGCTAAGGAAATTGTGGAAGATGCAATACTTGACGCAGTGATTGAGCATTCTGATGAATTGAATGAATGCGAAGAATCCGAAGAGCAATTCTCAACTAGTAGTGCCGAGCACTCGAAGACAGGTCCTTCACTGTTTCTTCTTTGATGTTTTTGTTGATGTTGTTACTTTCTGACTGAAACTACTAGGTGAGGTAGATGTCTTTAAAAAGATAGATGCTTCTAAAAAAATTGCTCACTCACCCGGGAGTTGGTGTTGGATTTCAGTGTGCTTTCTTAATGTTATGGTGGAAGCGATGTCATTTGTTCACCTGCAGCTCTTCCACCCAATATGTGCATACACAATTTCATATTTTCGACGAGCTCCCTTTGTGACCGCTCGTGCTTTTTCCGCAGAACTCTCCCCTCGGCGAACCTTTGCCCAGTTGCAGTACACGTCATCATAACGTTGGCTTCTCTCGTTATCGCCGCCAATGTGGAGTGTGATTAGAAATTTAACACTTCCTAATTTCAGACTACTATTTAGTCTAATTGCCTCAATATCTTCCTCTCCCTTAGATTTTGCAAAGGTAGATGTTGTATTTGCGACTAACCTAGTAATTATCGATCGACTATAAATTCTACAGCTCATCCCTTTATCGACATTCCATGATAGATTTCCATTCGAACCAAAACTTATCTCAAGCCCTTTTGCTGTTCCATGAACTTTCACCTTTTTTTCAGTCTTCTTCATCTGTCTCCTTTTCAGAAGTGCCTCTTGATGTGAAGATTCTAAACTTTTTCTTTAAAATATTTACCTTCAAAAACATGGCCAGATACCTCGTGCTTTTGTTGGCTTTAATGCTTGCGGACAACTTGTGGGATATCATTGTGTGAGTTCAGATTTCTCCTCCTTTCCTATGATCCTCCACTTTTTTGGTTGTTTGGCCGATTTTCTTGATGCAGCCGGAACGTTCCTGAAAGTTCTCCTCAATTCCTAACCACGGCGTGCCTGTTTTAAAAAAAAGTTCTATTGCAAAAATTGAGGAAGGCTGAATAAACAGTGCTTACTTATGGTTGTTAACTTGTTTCTTCGAGTCTAATTCAAGTAGTAGAAAACATGAACGATAGCTTCGTTAGGCTCATGGCATACTTTTGGGTTACAGTTTGTCGCGACCACTTATCTTTGACCGTTTGCTTATAGCTGCTTCCATCAATAGACGCCAGTGCGCATATCCAATGCAAATTTCGCGGTAACTTGTCAGTCATTTTGTCTTACCGAGCGATGGTGTAGTTGTGAAATATGCCATGAACACCGAACTTCCAGCACTTCATCATATTGTAGACTTGAATTGTTTTCCCTATCATTTTGCAGCACTTATTTACTACTCTTTCAGAGATGTCTATTCGCGTCCAACAATACTGAAACCAAAAGGTCCACGCCCGTTTTTCCCTAACTCCTCCAGTAGTTATCTCATGGATCTTTACTCAGGAGAGTTTCGGCCGGAAAGGTTTGTATTCTTATCCGTAACAACTTGTTTTCGGGCAGGGTCATGATAGTTTTAGAGAGATCAGGTCTAGCACCGAGGAAGTTAACGATATCGCTATCTTTTCAACTCACTAAAACTTTTGGAACAACCACTATTTAGCCGTGCTCATACGTGAAACTTCTCGCTTCGGTGTCTCTGACTTGTTTTAGTTATGCAGGCAGGGCCGAGCGTACGATGGTAATTTACCAAGGGGGGTTGCCTTGGGGTAGGAGGGGAGGGGTTGCCTGAAGAGGGAAGTTTGATAAAAGCAAGATAGAGAAGTTCGTTTTTTATCGGCGGGCTCCAAGTCGGACTCCTCGCGAGGGTGGTAGTTTGCAAACACTTCAACATGCTCGCCTTCTTTTAGTGCCATGAGTAACATGTGTAAAATTGTCAGTGAACACTTTCTACTTAAGCTTGGACGCTTTATTTGGCTGTAAATCGACTCCTAGGGTCCAATAAATATGTAGCTCAAAATGCAATTCCGTGGATGGTGTACTAGAACCTCTGGATATCACACGGTGTTCCAAAGCTGTGGAGACGGTTTCCCAGAGTCAAACCTTATGATGATGCAAAATCTCACGTCTTCTAGTTCGCTGGAAATTTTTTCATAGCGATAAGACAACATAAGACATAGCCACAAAAATTTTTAAATTTGAGGTATGTTGACACTCAATAACTGACGAAATCAGAAGGTCCTGTAAAAGATGACCCTAAGTATAAGAAAGAGCAATTCTTCCTCTATCGTAAAGCGTTGGGGCTGCTCCCTCATGCAGAACAGTCATAAAGTTATTGGCCTCAGATTAACACCACATTCTTAAACTTGCCAAAAATTAGGTTTTTCTTCCATGGCTTTTTTTCAGCGTACATGTGAAAGCTGACAAAACCTTGAAAATGATTTTGAAAGAGGAAGTCAATCTCTATACTCGTATAAAATTTCAGCCCTCAAAGTTACCCGGGAGGAGTTTTATTCCGTTGGTAAAACGATGGTAACCCGTTGGTAAAAATGGCAATTTCCCCAGCTTTTTACCAACGAATTTCCACCCGAATTTAACCCTAATAAACCAAATTTCTTGAAAAATGAAGATGTGCTCCAGAAAGCGCAAATCTTCCTGATAGCAGAACAACTTCAGCCATTTTCCCAGTTCACGTGCCAATGCTTGTAAAATTCGTGACAAACAACCATACATCTGCACGTGTACTATTTTGAATCTGAGTAGAAGAACACCATTCACGCGCTACTTTCACAGCTCAAAAAAAGAATGACAATTTGTTCTTGTTTATACACATAGATACTTGATGTCCCACTGCTCCACATCTACTTTTCCATTTTGCAAAAATTAGTCTCCGGCTGGGATCGAACCCTGGACCTGTTTGAACATGAATACGACTTCTTCGTCACTCCAGTTGCTTCTAATATGTGTGTAGATGTGCGACAAAGACATGCGCGACAATGACTGGCTCTTTCATTGATAAAACTTGAAGTTCAAAAATAAAAATTACAAACTGAAGAGTAGGGAATTAATTTTAAAAATTAATTGAATTCAAAAATTATCTTCCGGATATTTTGAGTAGGGAATTAATTTTAAAAATTAATTGAATTCAAAAATTATCTTCCGGATATTTTGAAAGTTGTTGATTTACAATAACTGAATGCATAAAAAAATTAAATGTTCTGGAGGTGGTCGCATCCTTCCCGTCTACAAAGCGGGGGGGGGGGGTCGCTTCGGGGACGAATTTTTACCAATACCACGCTTGATCCTGTATGCAGGGTAGTCGACCAACTTCATTTCGGAGGGGTTCTTCTCATTGAACTCCCTTTTTACTTCATTATGATTTCACATCAATTTTTGCGCAAATTTTTCCGAGAATTCTGTAGAAGGGCGGTATAAAGGAGCGATTATTTGTGGTACTGATACTAGTTCTTTATTGACTCGCGGAATACTTATGAGAACAACTCCAGAATGGTTCAAAGCACCGATCTCCTTGTGGTCATGTACTATTCACCATGGTGTTTTTATTCGCAACGCTTGAGACACCCATTCGAAGTGGTAGCTCTCATGCTACGTAATCATAAAAACGTGAGTCAACATTAGCGACTTCTTTTTTATTTGGCATATATTATTGGTATAGATCCGATTTGTTGCCGTTAATTGCTGGACAACTGGGGGTGAGTGTCGCAAAGCATACAAAATCTACCAGTATCCAGTAATTGTTGCTTATTCGTCGACTGTTCATTCGATGTATCAAGGAGAACATTCTACAGATCATTTGTATAGGTTAGCTTTTTACCCATTGTATTTTTGAGCTGGTGTTTTTGTGTCTTCTCGTTTTTCTTTCAAACCCCTTAACTTTCTTCTGAAACGTTTCTGTGTTTGCCACCAATAGATTGGACGATAGAATATGAATGAGAGGCGTACGAAAGGAAGTCCGATAGCATACCTGGTAACCATCGTCTTACGATGGGTCTTATGCAAACTTACAGAACTTCTTCAGTTTAAAGGCAGCACTCCGGAAATTTTCACTTCTTAAGTGAGTCATTTACTATGTAGCCGGCCGCTGGACAATCACAACAGTAAGTTGAACACCTTGGATGGCCGTCTACGTGCGAAAATACTGCCGTGGACACATCTGCCGCTCTGGACATTAGGGTTCCTTCGCGCCAACTAACGCGTTGACAGGGCGTGCGCCTGTGGTTCAGCGGGGCTTGTTTATGAAATTGGTATCATATGCAGGGTTTCGTGGCGGGACCCATCACGGAACACTCGTCCGCGCTGTGGACACATGTGGAACACCGCCATCATTTTCTGTGTTTTTCGCGTCTTTCACGCTGCTTCATCGTTGTCAATGAGTTCATCGTCCCTAAAAACCCCGATATACCGCGAAATCTTCACCCCAAAATTTTCGTGAGTGCTGCCTTCAACGTTACACAACGCTCATTAGATATGTATGCCATGAGCCGAAAAAAGGGGAGGAGCTCTTTTGGGTAGGATTTTCTATGAAGAATTTCTTATTTTCGCTGGCGGAGGGGATGGGAGTTGTACGGGTGTCGATTTCTTTTTCATCCACGCTTGACCCTATTTGCATCAATGTATTCAAAGTACATATAGTGGAGTCGTTTTGACAGTGCGTTTTCCGCGACAGCAGCTCCCTGGCATTGGAGCACGCAACGCGGTCGGTCAAAAAGTTGACCTATGATTCATCTAGTATCTTTGAAGAGTTTTGTAGCTTGTTTCTCCTTAAATTGTTCTTTCTCAGCTCTTAGAACAAATGAAGAAGGGAACAGATGATAATACTCGTCGAAGAAGCCGGATCCATCGTGGGTCAACTGTTTGACCAACCGCACTGCGTGCTCCAATGCCAGCGGGTTTTGACAGTGCGTTGTCCGCTACCGCGGACAACGCACTGTCAAAACGACTCCACTATACATATAGCTGTACGGTCAAGATAGTTGATTGTCTTTGGGCCCGTTCTAAGAGCGGACCAATGACGCCCCCCCCCCACCCGTCTCGAGAATAGCCCGCTAGTTTTTTTTTCAAAAGCACCTTGTGAAATATTTAGAAATTTTGCATTGGATGGAAACTGCAAACTCTAGTTTATCAGTATGACATTTTTATAGTACTGCACCTTCATTCCTACCCTGAATTATTTTTGGGACTACATCACTGGTTCGGGTACGCTGTTACTACGCCACATTTTTTATAGTGATATCTAGATAGATTTTATTTCTTTTCTTATTACGGTGAAGTTTGGCTCGAGTTTTTTTTTTATCCTGCTTGATATTTTCTCCTTTCAGATGGGTAGTCAATGTAAGAAATCCACTGCAACGTATACATAATGTGGAGCAATTGAATTTACTGAAGCAAGATTGCCACACTGTCGTTATCGGCTACTTTCCATTCACTGTAAGTTTTTGTGAGCACGATTAGTTTCCAAACTGCATTTGAAAAAGCAACATGTTGGCCTCGCATTAAATGAAAGCTTATTTTTCTAGAGCATGAATACACCACCTGGGTATCGTGCTTTCGCTGCAGCTGGTATGTTGTTGCAGACAGGCCTATCCGGTATATCTTCTACTTTGCTTGACTTCTTAATAATTGTGAAGAAAGCGTATACTCTTGTTTTAGAAGACGAATCAACATGCCTTGCAGTAGTTACTAGTATACAACTAGCCCGTGAACTGGGCATCCGTTTCGAGGGCGACATCGTTATGTACATACCCAAAGGTTATTCCTGGTTGCTAAATAACTACTTTTCTCGCTGCCCAAATCTTCTACTTATCTCTCTGCGAATTCATCCTATACTTCCAGAATCCGTATTTCGATGGTCTCCCACAACCTCGCGTACTGCAGTAAATATAGTGGAGTGGGTCCGAGGGAAGCGTGCAGAGGTAGCGCCAGTCAGATGGATACATTTCAGTTGGTGATGTGCAAGCTTTTGCCTTTTCGTTTGTTTGTTGCTCATTTGAACTACCAATTGATGCATATCTAATAGGAGAAAAATTAGTTTTTCTTTGACTTATGTATTATTTCTGTTCTTTAGATCGGAACAGCGAGTTGATGTCTCTTCAGCTCTCCCAGCTGCTCAATGAAACTTCTGCCTTGGTATTAATCACTCCACTGGCTCGTATTTACCGCGTCCAGCCTGATGTTCTTCTTTTCACAGAAGTACATTTGGTTTAGAACTTTGTTCACATCGATCACGACTTTAATTGATTAAAATTGTAGCTAGCAAGAGAATACTGGAACTGTGAGCAGGACAATATTCAGCGTATAAATTCTGAACCACGATTCATCCCTGGGCCACCATTGCTTGATCAACTAGCAAATGATAAACAAGCTTGTACTGAGGTGGTCGAAGGCATCACGAAGGTAGTTACGCCAGTATGAGTAGCGTTTCTCGTGAAATGACGTTGTTTGAAGATGGATTCATGTTGCCGTTCATTGCTTCCATCTGTGGATTGGAATATGGCATGTGCTTCTTCTGCAAAATTCCACTGGGAAGACGAGGAGAACATTGATGAAGGCAGTGCTGATGAGAAGACAGATAAATCTTCGAGACGGAGAAGAAGTCACTGGACTGAGCAGGTGTTGACTGCGACAAATCAGTGCGTAGCAGTGCGAAATGGGACCTTAGAAGCAAGTAAGTTCAAAAATCTTATACAGAAGATAGTTTTGGAAAACAAGCGAAATGAAGCTGATCTTTTCGCATTTCGTTCTTAATAAATATAAGCATTTTCTTTTGTAGACGTCGTACTGTCACGATGTTGCGCCAATTACGAGGAGTTCTCGCAGCAAGAACTGACATCTGTGCACAAGGCTAATTGTGAGTGGTTTATGTGTGTTACTTTTGAAGTTCTAATTTCACAGCGTTCACTCATTGATCCATTTTTTTGCAAAATCTTTTTTAATTACTTTTTGGGTGACCATAGTTAAGTTTTGAGGCTTGTAAGCAAACTTTGAGGTGAGCCTGACAGGATATAAGGTGACTATTTCAGTTAATGACCCGACCTTTCGTTTTCCATATAACGGGAATTTTTAGCCATGTCAAAGCTGCACTCACGCGAACTAATGCTCGTGGATTTGTGCATGCGGAGTCGCTTACATGACTATATGAAATATCCTGTACTTAATGAGGTTGGTGAAGTTGGTACACATTTTTTTACTGTTTTCATTGTCGCTTTCTCTTTACTCTTCATATTGAATTCATTCTTCGAATACTCAGACTTTCGACCTATTTGACGAGCCCTCTCCCGCTTCAAATTTATCATTGAAAGGAATGGCTTGTAGAAGCGGTCATGTAAGTGTTATAGCTGTCAATTATCAAATTTTCCTTTCTTTTTAAGTCGCTGAAGTTCAAGATCGTATTCCAGGAGAACGACACACTGAAATTTGCTGTACTTGACTCTCTGCACTATCCATATTTTGTTAACAAGTGGGGACTAAGCAAGTTCAAGGTTGGGTGGTCGTGCCTACCATTCATTCTTACTTCCTATGACTTTCTACCATTACTAGAACAATTTTCACTATTGCAGTTGCCGTTGGTAGTTGCGATTGACATCCGACGCGAACTATTTTCTGTAATGGAAGGCAAAATATCACAGTATTACAATTCTTCAAATATTTTGCTCCTTAACTTCTGTTAGCGATGTGTCAAGCGTTTCAGGAAGCGTATACGCGAATTCGTTCGAGATTTTCACTTTAACCTTCTAGAAGATCACTTGAAGAGTGAAGATGACAGTATAGCCAGGTAGATAACACCACAGTTTTCATTAGCAAGGCTGCACAATTTTTTCTCAGGAGTAGTGTTACAACTAAACAACTGGTTCATCCTCGTGTTCGCAATGAACAGGTCCTCCAGCGTCTCACTCTTCGATCGTTCCATGAGCTGATTGAGAATAGGGTGGGTTTTTGATCTCGATAAATACATACGCGCAAGGTTTTTAGATACGCGGAAGGAGATGACAACAGATGGTGTTCTATGATCCCTAGTCAGAAGTGTAGTATTATACCTTCTAAGTGCTGCTTCCTCTTTCTTTCCTGGCTAATCTAATTTTACAGTAGCATCCAAAAGTAGTAAACATAAACTTCGCTCTGTAGATCAAGTTTTGCACTGTACGGTCGCGCATTTCTCTGGTCCGTGTCGCAAAATTCGTCTATTCGTGAATTTTTTTTAAAACTTAGTTCGTTCTCTGTTTTCAGCACAATACTACCAATGATGTAGTCCTATTCTTTTCTGGCGGATCATGGCATGCCCCATCCACCGCCGCGATGCATGTATTTCACAGTGCTGCCAGCTACTTCTCTTCTTCCAGTAATCTAATCAAGTTTTACGTGTAAGTTTATGGAAACAGTTATGGGAATACTTGAGCACTTCGGATGCTTAGTGTGTTGCAGGAATACAGGGTGGCCGCAAATTACCCGTGCACCCCCACTTCTGCAGGGTTCCTGAATTTTTTCGGGCTCCTCTCTCATTTTTCTATTACTACCTTGTCGCTTAATCCTGAGTGGTAGTTATCTCGTGATAGCTGCAGCAAAGTCATAAGCAGTGCCATCATTCAACTGGACTGAAATCCTCTGGCGTGCCTAGTGTGAACCTAGAGTTTTGACCGAATCGAATAATATTCGAATTTTATTCGAATGTTCGAATATTCGAAAATTCGAATGTTCGAATATTCGAAAATTCGAATATTCAAAAATTCGGAGGTTCCGAAAAATTCGAAAGTTCGAATATTCGAAAATTCTGGGGTCCCAAAAAAATTGAAAATTCGAATTTTCGAAAACTCGATGGCCTCGCGATATTCGAAAATCCGAGGGCCCGGGATTATTCGAAAATTCGAATATTTGTTTTTTTTTGCGTCGCAACTGTTGTTTCAGTTCCATTTTCTCGCTGAAGAACCATTCCAATTGAAACCCCGGTCCAATTTCTCATTTCAACCTCAATTTTCCCAAAAACCTGCTCATCTCTTTGCACGCATTCGAAAGCCACCAACTGCATTTGAAAGCTTTGAAAATCCTACGAGGTATACGACATTGGCGACGAAGATCTCTTCTATGAAACCTACGTATGTACTTTTCTCGACACTTGAGAAACCAGCAGTTTCAACTAAACTTCTGATTATTCAAGGCTTTCATTCAGAACTATGTAAGTGAAGTAAGTGAACTGCAAACGTCGATAATAACTTTTACACAGCATTCTTCCTTATATTTAGCTGATTTCCGACTACTGCTTCGTTTAAAGGCAGCAGGAGCTGAAAACCTCGACTCCGAGCTGAGCTGTGGGTGATGAAGTACAGACTCAGCACATCATGAATGTGAAACGAACACAGACAATGATGGCTTACCTGCAGAGAAAATGGAACATTCGTCGCGAACACGCCTGGCAGTGTTCGTGCGCGGACGAGTTTTCCCCGGCGCAAAAGCCATTGCGGTGCGTGGTTTGGCGCAAAGGGAAAACGAAGTGCATTCAATTCACAGGGTTTCATGGAGGAACTCGGCCAAAACCACGCGCCGCAATGGCTTTCGCGCCGGGGAAAACTCGTCCGCGCACGAACACGGCCAGGCGTGTTCGCGACGAATGTTCCGTTTTCTCTGCAGGTAAGCCATCATTGTAAGTGTTCGTTTCACATTTATGATGTGCTGAGTCTGCACTTCACCACCCGCAGCTCAGCTCAGAGTAGAGAATTTCAGCTCCTGCTGCCTTTAAACTCTTTCCAAGTACATAACCGTTAGTTATGGAATTCAAAGTTCACACAAAATCGTGAGATCCTCTTAATCCTTTCCTCCCAAACATACTCCGACTTCTTGTTATAGAAGTTCTGTTGGTTTCAACACTTAACGTACAAGCATGCAGTTGGTAAACAGAAATAATAATGAGGAACGGGGTAACACGCACTGTTTTTTTATTTCGCTGACGCTTTTTTGTTGATAGCTGGTAGCTTTTTTGTTGATAGCTGGTTTTTATTTCGCTGACGCTTTTTTGTTGATAGCTTTATGGTTAAGGTAACTGAACTATTATTCTATGTACCCAACATTATTTCTACCGCCTCAATACCTCTACATTCACTACAATGGTACGTTTTGTTGAACTACAATACATAGATATTAAAGCGAAAGCCTTTTCACGGACTGTGGGTTTCGTCCAATCTACGATCCTTTAATGATGGTTACGAACCTCAAGTGAGATAGGCGTTCTTAAGCTTAGGAGTCTCAACCAGTTGCAATTCTAAAACCGATAAGGGACCAACTCCACAGCAGCACAAGCTTCCACTCATGAGAAGGTTGTGAGAAATTCCAAAACGACAAATGAAACTCACTACCCGAAATGTTTCATGCCCGTTGTGATTGGCAAACACGCCTTGTTCGCCTACATGCATGGGTACGAAATGTTTTTACCAAATGGAACGTTATTCGAATAAATATTCGAACACTCGAATATTCGAAAATTCGGTATTTCGCAAAAATTCGAAAATTCGAATACTTAAAAATTCGGGGATCCCTAGAAATTCAAAAATTCGAATATTCTAATATTCGGTGGGTTCAGAAAATTCGAAAGTTCGAATATTCGAAAATTCGATGGCTCGCAAAAATTCGGAAATTCGAATGTTCAAAATTCGGGGGTCCCCAAAAATTCGAATATTCGAAAAAGTATTTTCGAATGTAAAACTCTTGTGTGAACGTTATCCCTGCAAACGAATAACTGCTCAGGATACAAAAATACAAAAGAGCTCGGAAACAATGAGGACAAATAGCGTAGATATCCTACCACTCTTGCAGCCACTCCCAAGGAAGTGAAGTTTGATCGGAGTAGGGTCGACAGAAATCCGTAGGTTCCTAGCCCAAAATGGCGGCAGAGGCCAGGATCGTTCGCAGCCCCGTGGGAAAAATTGTTTGAGAGAAGCTAAACATCTACCTTTACTATTCTTCAAAAACCCGAACCTTACCCGATACTGTAATAAAGAACAGGAAGAATTTGTGCAGGCGGGTGCTTAAGCGATTTCCTCATTCTCGCTACCACTCTTTGTTGGTAAGAAACTTCAGTGAGAAGGTTATAAGCAAATCCATTGTTTGGGCATGGTCTGAAGCAGAACTGTCATTAGAACAGGTCGACCTCTATCTCTGGCACCGTGAAGCGATATAAAGTCGAGTGGCAAAGACCCCTTAGTTTTCGTGGACTTCAATGCTAAAATTTGGACGTATGTGTGCAAGGGGATGATTCTGTTGGATATTTCTAAATCGCAGAATGTGCATTTTTCGAAAATAGCAGACATGGCCTGCAACAGAGTCGCAGGCGTGTGCGAGAACGAAATTTTTTTAAAGATTGGAGTTGTGAGCGTTTGGCTGAGTTCTTGAGGCATGAGAAGTGGCCTTTGTGCAGCCCAAATTTGAACCCAACGGATTTTTCTCTGTAGTCATTGTTGAAGAGGAGAACCCGTGCTATTCTACATCAGGATTTGTATTTCCCGACGGAAGTCATAAAAAGGCCTGGGACGAAATGAGTGCAGAGTATCTGCGAGAATCATGTGCTGCACCTATACATTGGTATTCGAACGAATATTCGAATAATTCGAAAGGTCAAAATATTCGGATATTCGAATTATTCGAAAAGTTAAAATATTCGACTATTCCAATTCGAATTATTTGAGAAGTTGAAGTACTCGAATTTTCGAATATTCGAAAATTCGAATATCCATGATTCGAACAATCGGTTTAATGATAAAATTGCCAACATTCACGGATTACGTACATATTATGATTCACCCTCAGCATTTGAGCCATCTTGATTGAATGCGAACGACAAGCATGCGTCATTATTCTTTTATTATTTTTCTTTGATTGCTTAGTGAAAAAATTGAACAATACTGACAAGACCCCAGGAAAAGACGGACCTGATTTGTTTCAAATTACATAACAAGGACTGTTCATGTTATCACCTGCAAACTTTTAATCCTGTGCTACCTCCTCTTTCGGCTTACCGTTCGGCTGAATTCAAAAGATTACAAAACGAAAAGTTCATGCCAATTTACGTGGAGGTACGCGAGTTTGAGAGAAATAGGCGGTCACCGAGCTCCGTGGAAGACAAAACTAAACGTTATTAGTTTTGTCTTTTACGGAGGTTGGGGACAGGAATGAAGTTGATTTCTTTCTTAAGACACAGTGGGAACATAGGGTCGGGGTGCGATGAGCGTATTTCGACTCGGTGACAGATAATTCTTTCCACAGGAAGCTCGATGAATCATCACTTCTATAATATCGCGAGAAACAGAATGAAAGAATGTAATAGCTGCTTACGTTCGTACCTACAATCATATTTATGTGAACAGCAGTGGCGGACGCAGAAGGTGGGCGGGATGAGGGGGGGGGGGAAGGTGGGAGAAAATTGGGGTCTCCTCCGATCTCGGTGGAGAATAAAAAATTTGAGGTTTCGGTTATAATGTTGAGTACTCAATATAAATAATTGAAAAAAACAAACAATCAAAAATAAATGGATGCAAAGTTTTTATGTTTTGTAAAAAGAAGTGAAGTGATTCCAAAAATTCGCTGGCCCATCCTCGGGTAAAGGGGGGGGGAGCGTCCCACTGCATTCGCCACTGGTCCATTGCCATCCCATTATCACCACTCTTGATCACATTCTCTGTCACTTTATTTAACGGATAACCGCCTTACTTCCTTGTCTTATTTCATGACCCCAGAGAAGAGATGTAGTGACGCAAGAAGCACGACGAATTAAAAAACTAAAGACGGGGTGGGAGCATTGCCCACCAGACTGTTGCAGAAAACATCCTGAAAGAAGAGTCAAAAAGCACCTCGAGACACTCCGTGAATAGCTCATTAAAGGAAGCACTCACGGAAATTTCTGGGTTGGCGATTACGCGGTATATCGGGGTTTTCAGGGACGATGAACTCATCGACAACGATGAAGTAGCGTGAAACACGCGGAGAACACTTAAAATTGTGGTGGTATTTCATGGGTGTCCATAGCGTGGACGAGCGTTCCGTGATGGGTCCGCCACGAAACCCTGAGGATGGTTCGCATTCCATACAACACGCTTCGCTTGACTACATGTGCACGCCGAGTCGATGGCGTTAGCTGGAGCGACGAAACCCTAATGTCCAGAGCGGCAGATGTGTCCACGCAGTACCATCGCAGGCAGGCGGCCATTCACGGTGTTCAACTTACTGTTGCGATTGTCCAGCGGCCGGCTACATGGTAAGCGACTCAGCTAAGAAGTGAAGATTTCCGTGAGTGCTTACGAAAACCAAGGATCTGTTCATAGTTCAGACATGCAAATGAGATGGGACTTCGCTTTTAACGTACACCACCGAAAGTGTTAGCTCGAAACCGTGCATTTCCGTATCTTCGCACATGACACGACAGCTTTACCTATTTTCTGTGGGTTAATACATCGCAAAACCACTTCTGGAACAAATTTTCTTTATTCGAATGTTCGAATAATTCGAAAAGTCGAAATATTCGAATCATTCGAAAAGTGAAAATATTCGATTATTAGCATATTCGAATTATTCGAAAAACTGAAATATTCGAACGCTCGAATATTCGAAAGAAAATTTCGAATGCATGAATAGCTGCACCTATGAAGACAGTGAAAGGCAGCATTTCTGCCAGTGAAGCCTGTTTTGTAGTCTCATGAGAGATATTCTGGGTCATCGGTAAAATTTTACAGGAATTTGAGCTCTATGCATTGATGACCTAGTGAGTGCATCAAAATTTTAGTGCACGGGTAATTTTCGTCCACCCTGTAAAATCGGTATTCGCAAATTTGAGAATATTCTGGTGAAATTACTCAACCTCGATAAGCATTTCTTTCCAGGGTAGACACAACTCTTAACGAACTCCCATACAACTTCAACTTCGATCGAATTCCGGCCATCGTGATTTTTCTAGCCAATCAGTGAGTTCGAATGGTGTTCACATGCTTCAGCACATCTTACCAGAAATAAAAATAAAGACACGCCGGCGAGAAAGTGCATTGTCATGAATTCTCTTGAATGTATCAAACATGCGAGCTGGGTCTTTGGCCCGCTAGCGTTTGCAATAGTTTCACATCCGGATTGATCCGCGTAACACTCATAACGACCAATGAGCCTAAGTTGTTGCTTGTTTTTCTCGTTCAAGATTCCTTTTTTACCTAGTCTTGTTTTGTACAGGACGGACATCAGTTGGAAGTACCCAGAAGTTCTACCAATCTCTCGTCCTAATGTACTTTCTTTCGTTCTTTCACATTGCTCTGCTCGACTTCGATGGAAAATAGCTTTGACTAATTGTGGTCGACTTTGCGTCACACAGTAGGTTTTATTTTTACTTGCATCAAAGCAAAAAAAAAACAACGACGTTTTCCTTTTTTGGTCTACTTGCGCCTTTCCTGGGGTTTCAGAAGAACACGCGGTCGGGCAAACTATAAATCCCCTTATCCTGTCTTCAGTGTCAATTTTGATGCATTTTCTTGCAGTATCTCAGAAATATTGATTGGGAATATTGCTTGATAGGTCGAAATATCAAGTGTCGATTTGTTCGCTAAGGACTGGGCTCCACGTTGACGTCCTAATAAACCCACTCGTCGGGCGCTACTTTTGTTGGTCGGGACGTATCTACTTCACCCCTTGTGCGACAACGCCCCTTCCCCTTCCCCAATTTCCTCCACCCGTTCACAAAGTGCAGGTGAAAAAAGAATTCCATTGGGAGCTTGACCCCAACCGAATCTCGTTAATGAAAACAAAAAGTGATAAATTCGAAGTTTAAAGCGTTATGTTTAGTAACCGACGGCGGCTTAGGAAAAGACAGGAGAAGTTGTTGAACGTCATTCACCGTATTAGAGAGAGTGGTCATCTACCGCATCTAGAGACGAAACTGCAGTAGTGAGTGTTTACAATTTTTTGCTCTCCGGAATTTGAATGAGTTTAAATCTTCCGATTTTCTGACGTTATTTTTTCCAGTTTTGTGAAGCAGCTACGAGTAGTGCGTCGAGTTTTACGCGCTTTACATATCGCATTGCACCAATCAGAGGTTCTTGCCGAAGAATCAGTTAATAGTCTATTGCACACCAAAGTCTTCGAAGATTATATCAGGGAATAATATCCTGTTTCGCTTGCTGTAAGAGTGGACACTTTTTCTGTTTCAATATTGTGCTATCATGAAGCCTCATATGATCTTCTTCGTCAATGTCTGATGAGAGCTTCTGAGTTAGCTTCAATAGCGACATAGCTTCGGTAGCGGCATCCTTCTTCGTACAAACGTGCCGAAGTTAGTCTTTACTATGGCGCTAACGCGTTTTGCATGGTATTCGTTGAGCTACGGCAACACCGGTGCAACCCGTTCTGGAGCCGAATACGGTCTCCACTGCTCCCCACTGCTGTGTTTGTTGTCAAGGAGAATACGCGGATTGTCTCATCAGTTTCCGAAATGTCGCCGCAATTCATTTGCTGGTTTTTATCAGATTTCGCACTACATTCACTTTTATGTAAGGAGGATGTGCGCTCGGTGAATGTAGGTTGATGTACTTGACGATCGTTTTCTGTGCCAGCGAATCTCCGTAGCGAATTCGAACCTTGAGGCTCAGAAATGGCAAAGATCCATCTCTGCTTGAATCTTCAACGATGGGCTTGATGTTCACATCTTTCGAGTTCAAATTCGTGAGCGTGGTTGCCAACTCAGCATATGATGATCTAATCACAAACACGTCGACGCATCATTTGTAGAGTGTTATTTCATTTGTGAGCATCGCTTTCTCGAGCAAAGGGGCAATCCGTATCTGCATTGCTAAGCCTCGTTTCTGTACATAAAAGTTGTTTTTGAAAAGAAACACGTTGCAAGCGAGCTTAGCTTCCAGGAGAGTCTCGACATCTCTAGCGGAGAGGCCCCACATACTCACTTCTTCGCTGTGTTTGTTGAAGAGCTCGAGTAGGGATTCAATAGCTGCGTCGTTGTTGATGTTCATGTACAAAGAACCTGCATCGTAGCCCACATAGCATACGGAGTTCGGAACCTGACCTGTTTGATGGCTTCGATAAACTCATTAGAGTTCACATCGTGGGCATCGACAACCTCACCAAAGTGGAAGGAGCTCCACTGAAAGCCTGCGGATTTGGTCCGATGGTCCTTCGCACCAGGAGATGATGGGTCGCGTTTTTAATTTCTGATATATCTATCTCCGAAAAGCTAGCGCTCTGATCGAGCGTGTGTTTTAACCACGAACAGTATGTTTAGATCTCACAATAGTTTGTCCAAAAACGCGGTGCTATTTTCACGTCCCACTTTCTGCGAAGAACAGACTTCACCGCTGTTTTTATTATCTGGCACTTATGTATTAAGCAGTTCCATCAGCGAAAGTTCTTAAATCTTCATCGAGACCCCCAGGGCATGATTAGAAAACACCATCTTTGTCACCAACAGTTACCCGGAAAGCTTGTTGTGTTGCTTGGAGTTTCCTCAGCCCGCTTAGATCGTGGAAGTAAGATTTGTTGCAAGATATGATCTTCGAGAGCTGAGATCGTGGGGTTTAAAGGATCAGTGCTGTAACATTAAGTGCGCAATTTATCCTGACTTCATTACTGTGGTGATAAGGCGTGTTCGAGAGTAAGTTATCAATAAAGTGAGTAAAGATGCGATATGAACGACGTTTGAGAAAAGCTATATATTCATCATACATCATGTCTTCACATGGTTAGTAGGGTCTGTATTATGTGTATCAAGGTCAGAGGAAGGCGCTAAGTTCCGAAGGCTTACTGGGATAAAATACTGACTCAGGAGCTCTTATCGAACACTGATAATGAAGATGTTTTGATCTTTATCGACCTGGGGATATGCATATCCCTGTGAACTTGATTCTTACTTGAAGCATATGTTTAACTTCCATCGATTTTGTTTGTTGTTCCCGATAAGGTATCCGATGTATCATGTATGTATAAGGATGAGGTCAATTCATTCCTTAAACAATTCGTAAACAATTCTCTCTCAAAATAGTTCTGGTCTGGCCACGAAAGGTGTGTGTGTGTAGACGTGTTGTGCTCGTTTCTGTTTTTACTTTGTGACCGCTCAAAGGTGCACTATTTCTGCTTGTTGCTGTGCTTTTTCTCATTCCGAGTTGGTTTCTTGTCGACATAATTTTTGTGCTTTGCTTTAGGCAAATCGATTACCTATTCTTGTTCTTACGACGGTGTTTCGGACGGGATGTCGTGTTACTAAGTACCTAACTGTGATCTTTGTTGTACTTCACAGATTGTTTCTTGTTGATGCTCAAGTCTGAGTTTGATTTTTATCTTATTCATGGTTATGAGGCATAACTTTCATGAGGTACCTAATACCTTGTAATGAATGTTTTCTAAAATTAGAATTCAAGTCATTGAGCTGTTCCCATCATATGAAGTTCGAAGAAGGGTTACAGGTGGAGAAAATAGAGAAGACTGTCGTTACTGGGGGTCGTAAGGAGATTTTACGCTTTTGTCGTGGCGATAAGCACCTATGGTTAAGTAGAGGCCGGCGACTGGTGAGACAGGGGTCAGAAAAGTGAAGGTTGTCTGGGTCCAAAAAGTGAAGTTTGTTCACCAACCACGTCGATGGAGTTGGGGACGTAAAAAGAGTGGAGTTCACAGAGTGCGAGATAGTGAAGCTCTTTTTTAAGATGGTTCGCACCAAAACAGCTCTAATACTGCTCAAAAGGGAAAAAAAGATGACATGTCCAGAGGCGAAATGTTAAGTATGCTCACAATCTCTACAATTTCACTTCAACATGTCAGACGGCTGACATGTCTGAGATTTGCACTGGCTCCCTGCTTTCGTGCCGGGACCCATGCTAATCTCAACACTAATGGCGTCTCCGCTTGGTTTTCGCTAAATATTTCGGTTATCTCATAAAACTGTATGTTGCGCAGTTGTTAGTGATCTTCTTCATGACATTCTCTACAAAATGACATCAAGACCGACGATTTTTACCAAGAATCCACGGGAAAAACATTTTTTTAAACTTTAGGCGGGTGATTTGCGTTCTTTAAAATTTCTCGGCAATTTTCAGAAAACGATGAGTTGCGCAGTTGTCTATCAAGTTGCCGACATCCTTGTGCACACAGCGGTCATAAAAGCGAGTGCGTTCGTCTGAAAATGGCCCAAAAAACAGGCCGTGTTTAAAAACGCTTTTTCGCCAATTATCTCATCCAATTCAAAAAATCAGGAGTTGCGCAGTTGTCAGCTGCCGAACCCGTATGATTCTGAGTAGAATGGTATATAATACTTGGTACTTCCTTTTATGCTGGGCTGAAAAAGCCCGCCTGGGACAGATGCCCCGTGTAGCTCAGGTGGGTTAGCGAGAGAGCACGCAATATGAGAGGGCGCCCGACGCGAGGATGAGACGGACGGGGCATCTGTCTCACCCTGGATTCTCCGTCGGGAGTGAACGAAACTACCAAAAATTATATATCATTCTGCTCAGAATTTCATTCTGAGTTCAGCTGACAACAGCGCAACTTTCAATTCTCGCAAATAAAGAAGATATCATGGTTTTTACGTTTTAGGAGATTTCTCAGTTATTCTTAGCTACATTTCTGTCATTTCAATACTATCTAGTGTAGTGTGGTATTGTTATTCCGTCCGACAACTGCGCACTACCTACGCTTTCGAAATGAAAGTGATGTTCCAGGCCAAAGCCCAGGTTTTAGGCAATCTCATGCCTATATTCTTGACAGTTTTTCTCAGCCCGTATTCGCCGACGACTCCTGAGCTTCATGTTTCCTAACGCTATTTTGTACGTAGAATTCAGTCCACAACTGCGCATTTCATGTATTTCTTTCTTCCCCCCAACAAAATGCGCGTCTTTAGCATCCTTCCGCAATCCGGGGCTGCGCCCCGGATCTAACTTATGCTCTTCGTCGCGGGTGAAGGTTCCCCCCCCCGGGGAGTAGCCGTAAGTGATGGTGGGTTGAGACGCACCTCAGGTTATCGTGCCTATGCTTACCTTTTCTCCACGGCGGTAGCAACAGGGATGAGCGGATACGAGATTTTTCACGACACGGATAACGGTGCGGATAACGGATAGGCCAAAAATGAAAAATGATGAACGGATAACGGATACTAAACGGATACCAGTTGAGATACTACAAGACACCACCTTCTACTAATATCAAGAATAGTATTAAGATATTATTAATACTAATATCTAGTATGTATGAAGAATTATAGAAGGGACATACGACTCGAATATTGTGGATGAAAATTAACACAAGTTTTTCTTCTCGTTAAGCACCAAGTCCGCCATTCTCAAAACGACGGTAAGCACGACGTAATTATAAGGAGAAATAAATATAGTATTTAGGCTTCACGAAAACAACAGTAATACCTGGATATTCGATAACTCGATTGGTACACTAGTTACGTAAGATGATGCGTGACCAGGGCGTCTTCAATATAAAGATCCCTATAACAAACTCTGGTCCTTCCACGATTTCTTCTTCAGACCCGTTGGCGACAACACGACAAAGCTGTTTTTTTTGGGGCGGGGGGGGGGGGGAGGGGGCGTCACATAGCCTGATGCTTTACTTATATATTTTTTATGAAGTTCTGGTAAACCTTCTAGTACTGACTGAATATTATTGTCACATTCACTCGTAAACATTATGTATAGATAGCCCCAAAAATTGGTAAAAACGGGGTAAATGAATAGTGGAATTGAACGTCACGAGCAAAAGAGCACCACTCATCGATAAGTTGTGAGGTCATCAACTTCGACTTTGTCAAAGGTCACAACATTAGTCAGCGTTGTTGATAATCTTACAGGTAAACAATGTTTTCGATTTTATTGTCTCAACTGTTGGAAAACCCAGAAAACCTGAGCAAGATCCTTTCTAGACGAGTATAATTCTGCATTACTTTCTCCTACATCGCTTCCAGACTCGAGAAAATCACATATGGAGGAAAATGCGCTAGATCGTGTGATACGACGGCCTTTCTTGAAATGGAAGCTCTCCTCTGTTGGGAGCGTGCGAAATTAATCCGGCATCAAAGGCCCGGATAACGGTGCGGATAACGGATAGGCCAAAACCTACGGATAACGGTTAAACGGATAACCGGATACGGACAGTCCGCTCATCTCTGGACAGTAAGCGGCGTGCGAGGGAATGGTGGTGGGGCAGTGGCGGACGCAGAAAGTGGGTGGGAGAGGGGGGGACCGTGGAAAAAAGTGGGGTCTTCGCCGTTTTGGGGACCCAGACTGAAAATGGAATTAATAAAAACTTTAATTATAATAATGAATAATTAATAAAAATTATATTAAAAATAGTAATAAAAATAAACTAATAAAAACAAACTAATCCAAGATTTTTGTATGTATTGGAAGGTAATTTCAAAAATTTGCCGACCCATTCTCGGGGGGGAGGGTGGGCGCCCCCCCCCTGCGTCCGCCACTGTGACGGGGGTATTTTGTCGCCATGACCACTGTTGCCGCAGAGCCGCTACAGCGGCGGGTTGGTAAAAGTGAGAAAGCCCCTATAAGGAGTCCAGCGACAGAAGGATGGTCAGACTGATATTATTTCAAAGAATGTGAATGAATATGAAATTGAGGATCAGTCCATGTACTAAGCATATGTAGTTGTTGCTCAGCTACAACAGAATCACTTCGGAATATATGAAAATACACTTCAGAAAGCAGTGAAGGGCACGAAAAAGCAGCAGCTATGGACAAGTCGTAGAGTCTTTCACAAAAATCCTTGTCTCACGCTGCACGTCAGCTGAGCCAAGCCATCCCACCTATGATAATGTCTAGATGCGGCGGGGCTCAGCAGTGGTCAGTGCAGAGTGAGGCAAGGATTTTGAGAGAGGCAGTAGGTGGTTACCACATTGCTAGAGCACGTACAAGCATCATCTTTGGTGTACTCCCTTCAGGAGGAGATCAGCAGCCGTAATGTGCTTCCGCTCAACAGATTCATTGTCGTTTGTCGTCACAAATGGCATCTGCAGCCTGAAAAGGATAATCCTTACTATATTTAAAGAACTAACTTGATCTGTACCCAAAATGGGTGCCATTCAGAGCGTCTACTATACCGTCGGTAATCTGAAAAAAAAAGTTGCAAAAACGCTTTTGTAGGTGCCGTACTTTTGCTATAATTTACTTGTACATATTTGAAATCAGCGCTTCGAGATCTATAAGACGGTGCTGTGGTGGTTTTTGGATGCGTGCGAAATTATGCTTTCGTGACATTCGCGCCCAGAATTTCATTGGATTTAAAAACGACAAAGTAAAACACTCCATTGTATGGGGTGGGCCAAAGTACGGTAACAATGCTCGTTTCTCCTCTGAAAAGAGTTGTTTTGCCTTGGAGTTAAACACAATTCAGATTTCCTTTCGCAGCGTTTTACCTGAACAGTGCTCCGGCTCAAAACTCGAATTTGTTTCACGACTCAGTCAAATGTATATTTTAAGTCCTATTGGATCCATCGAATGACCACCCAGTTGCTTGGATCTTTCGGCAGGGTTAGTAGGTTGCAGTGATACCCAAGACCATGGCTTCTTAGTAACCTTTTGGGATTCGGATTAGTTAGGAAAGCACTCGAAAAAATATTAGATGAGTTGAACCGCAACCCCATGCGCGCCGCCGGCAATGACTTCACTCAGCATCATGGGTCCTGCGTCGGAGCCGACAGGGGATGTTCCGAGGTGAAGGGTTGCCTTATGTCAAATATGACCCACTGGAACATGAATCCTACAACTGTATTTTAAATTACATATAAATTTCTCGGTATGCACTTTTCTATGTTACAGTATTTATAGTCACCATAGATAATGGATTTCTCTTTATTTTAGGATTCTATCGCTGGTGGAAGTGTGTCCTTTAGATCACACTTTGGACTACGTCTAGTGTTATGGCAACATAATGAGAGCGTCATAGTGTCTCATCCAGAGAGGCTATGAAAGCGGGGTTTTGTCACATGGTACAAAACTTCTTGCTGCATCAAACACACAAAAGCAAGGGAACACGTCCTCTCACTCTTTGGTTTCAAATCGCTGAAATTTCAAACTTGGATTGCTGCATTGCAGAATACACCAGTTGGAGGCTTGACGAGCGACTACAGAAGCTTTCACCCTAGCATGGTATTATCTTTCAACAGTCCACGAAGCGGCAGCTTTGGATTTACGTCATTTTTGGCCTCTTTTTTTGCCACCTGGTCGTCAATGCAGTGACTGACTGCTGCTGCCTACTCCAGAAGAAAAATAACGAAAATACCACTATATGCAGCGCTTTCATGGAAGTAGCTAGCGAAAAAACTGCCAGTGTAGCCAAACCTTCCATGAAATACTAAGGTGGAGTCAGGGTTTAGCCGAAAGTGGGCCTGGCCTACGCCGCATTGCCTAAATTGTTCAAAAATTCAAGGACTTGTGTGAAATACGTATGCATTTACGTCAATGTTCCCATGTTTTTTGGAAAGAGCTATGGACGGAATACCAGAAGTTACAATCTTTTTGTTCGCTGCCGTACTTATGTATGTGGCCTCACTACAAATTGGCAAATTTTTTGCAAACATAACATACCTTCGCACAACCTTTTGTCAAAACCACCGACACTCCCTCACTCATACTTTGTCTCTGCCAGTAACATCGCAAATCACTATATTAAGCTGCGAAACGGTTAGCGGTTTGGTGCGACGGCAGAAAAAACCTCTAAAACTCTGAGCTTTTGGAAGGAGATAGGGTAATCAACGCTGTTTGCATTGGTTCTCCTCCTAAATAGGTACAGCTGCGATTTGTGCTATTGAAAGTAGTTTTAGAACTTAATGTGTTGTCCCTTTGTATACCGTACCACAGCTAAAGAAAATGGTTGAAAGGAGTGGAATTTTCAGTGAAGCCAACGCCTTGGCAGGGAGGTGGTGTAGAATCTAAATTAGATGATTTTAGTTAGTCACCCTGCTTATTAGGCCATAAGTATGCGGAAGGGTGTTATGTCTTTATGAGTTGTGTTAAAAATAAACTACTAGAAAATCAAAAAAGGCCAGCTTTCCATGTTGCAGAACGATCCCTTATCGGAACAGCGAATCAAGAAATTATGCCACCCTCTGTGCTCGTCAGTGAGGAAAGGAGGCATACGATAAAGGCTGGTCCTGTACGTCTAGGGTAGGTCCCTCTCCCCATATAGTTCTTAGACCGTTCCAAGTTACTACACATCAGTATATAGAATATGCCTGAGCCGTACTCCTCTCGTCCGAATATTACTAATCCTTAATCCAATGTCCTCCGTTGATCTTTGTTTGGTTCTTCGCTTGGTTGATGTTTTATTGTTTTAATCTAATTTTGTTGCTAACATTGTCATGCACGCCTATGTGCGTATTCAATAAATAAATAAATAAATAAATAAATAAATAAATAAATAAATAAATAAATAAATAAATGTACGGAAAACAAAACAAACCTGTTCGCTGCGGTTGCGTGCACTTCTTTAGGAAGCTTGGTGCTGAAACCGGTAGAAAATCCAATAGATAAATGAATATCTTCCACAAAAAAAATTCCGGCAAAGTTCAACGAATGAGAAGAGGTTTCTCAAATTTGGGTAATTGAATCTTTTTGTAATCCTTATCTTCTACCTCACACTACCGGAATACCGTTAGGTTACCGCAGATCCCTTGCCAACTATTCGGAGTGCATCGGCGAGCACCTGTTTACGGTCCACCAACTGCTTCGTGCGCCGAGCCTTTGATCACCCGCGTGTCCCTAAATCACTTAACACTGACCGGAAAGCACAAGAGTTGATTGATGGATGAGGCTATGCAGCCGTTTCCCTCGCCACAGGTTGCAAATTCTTCGGTGATGGTCCCATTATTGAAGTTTGCTTACTAGTTAAAAAAGTTTGGAGAAACTTCTGCAACAATTGCACTCAAAACAGTTTCGGACCAACTTTTCGTGATAAGCAAAGGCGTTTGTGTTGTGGTTGTGAAGTCAAAGCTTCGAAGAATTCAGCGAGAACAGATGCAGTTCTTGGTCGCTGTAAGTGTTGTCGGTCATTGAGAGAGCGCGAACTACACCCATCCGTCTTCGTCTCGTTCCTTGTCTTGATTTGAGTCGCAAGCAAGTCGGCACCTGTGAATCTGGCTCAGCGCTGGTATTCTCATCTACTCTGGAAGAAGACGGGTCTCACACGAGCACCTTCACCGATATAAAGCTCCTCTTGTTCATTGAAAAGCTTACCTCTCCTGCCTTTATTGGAATCGTACTTCACTGAATTTGTAATGGCCTTTCATTCTTCTTCTTCGAGGATCGCGTTGGTTTGAGCAAAACCAGGTAAATGCTAGACTTCAATAACACAGCTTACCACAAAATTATCAGTGCCGGACGTAGGAGTTGCTAGTCAGAGGTGTGGGTGGCATGGGAAAAAATGGCAGAAAAGATTCAGTGTTACAAAAAAAGTATTTTACAAGCTGCATTTTGCTGTAAAATGTTCTGAACCATGCTGGATCACTATTTTGTGAAGTTCTGGAACAATAATGCAACATTAATAATTAAGGGATCTTGTTTATTCCTGTGTGATGGCGTTCAGACAATAGGTGAAACAATGAACTTTCTCCATCCGGTTAGGTGTGAAGAAACTGCTGGAGAGTGCTTGTAGTAGCTCTCACTCACGGCCGACTATCCGATCATAGAGGAAACTGTAATTCGTGAAACGTTCTAAGCCCACAGTCTAAGCCTTTGACGGCTGGCCTATGTAACTCCTTCTCTTAGAGACGCACATGATGTTAGGATGCCCTCGATACTCTCGATACGGATTCTCTCGCATATAATGTTAGGACTAATTATCTGTTCTAGATATTTTTTTCGGAGACGTTCGTCAGAAGAATGGTTTCTTTTGTTGATCGTCTTCAGACATAAGACAAACTGGCCGCTAACCAAGCACAATGCTTAAATTGCAAATGGCAAGTAGGTTGCCGCATCCCATGCTGTTTCTCACTTCCCTTTATAACTTGCCTATATATTAAGGTGAGTCATGAGTTTTAGGAATTTTTCATTTGCATTTCTGAAAAGACAGTAACTTGCAGTCTTTCCGATGAATGAACCTTTGTGACTCTAGAGGGTATGGCAATAAATGCCTAGACTGCGGTTGACAAAATCGTACTGTACCTGGTTCTACAACACAAAAAAGGCAGCCGACTCGGCATTTCAGTACATTTTTTGCCTTCACTCGTTTGTTTCTCATCAAAGCTGAACTCATCCGATTGTCTGCTAATATGAAGGGGGATGGCTCCTGCGATATGCAGGAGGAAGAAGAAGTTCCATCCCTGGCGTAGGATACCAAAGCGCTACCAGATTCTTTTGCAGGTAACCGCTTGCCTACTACACTATGATTAGGCTTGCCTGCAAAAAATCGAACATTTGAATCGCCCAAGGCTCTTATCCAACCTATATGTGGACAAAATACTTGTGTATAGTAGTGCTGCTTCACATTTGGTTTCGAGCACTAATTCGAGAGAAAAATGAGAAAGACCGAAAATGGTCAGAAACGCTATTTTGGTGGCTTTCAGGATGCAGAAAAAGCATCGTTTTCGAGTATAAAGCAAGAACAAACCCGTTATGTTGTAGAGCGAACTTCAATCATTAATGTGCTCCCTAAGTTTCGTCAACATTTGTTCCCTGGACTTTGAAGAATTTGAAGAATCGAAAAGAAAAATTCTTAAAACTTATGGCTCACCCTAATACATACATGAATGCACTGTGCGTCCTGGATTCACTACTGTGTAAATTTTTATCAACCGTAAAATATCTTCCGGAAGCGAGTAGATTCCCTCGATTCCTCCTCATTATGAAAATTAAGGAGAGAAGTTGAGCACCCTTTTATCGCAGCCAAGTTGAGAAATCCAAGAATAACTTCACCCATGCAACATCCTGAATAGCTGTTGCTGGCGACGCAACAGTGGAGTAACACTCATCGTTGATTTTATTTTGTAAGGAAATGCTGAACGGAAATGTGCAGTTTGTCTTCGCACTATCTAGTGCAGCATCTGCTCAGCTGTTCATACAATTTTGCTCCAACATCTGTCGTCTGTGAGTAACTACAGAGTAGAGTGCGATTCTCTGTTGTCCTTTAACATTCCACATGTGCCCACTGCATTGCAATAGACTTTTCAAAGTTAACGTAAGATTTTGACAATTCTGCGTTTCATCTCTTTAACACATGCTCACGATTCCCTTGCTACTTTAGATACATACATACGACTTGTTTGATTACAAGTGTTGCTTTGAAAACGCATGTACAGTGGACGTCAATGGTGTTGGCCCATTCGCGGCCTCAAGAAGGACGTCGCGCAACCGCGCCGCGCGCGCCGTAACCGATGTTTCTGCTGCTGTTATGCTATTTCTACCAGTTTTTCTACCCGATTTCAAGGATTTTCGACCAAATCGGGAAGAAAAGAGTCTAGAAGAATCATTCCGGCGGCAGACGACACCGACCCTGGCGCGCACGGCGCGGTCGCGCTGCGTCCTTCTCGAAGCCGCAGATGGGCCACCGCCATTGCCGTTCACTGTACATCTGGGTTGCTTCCATGTGGCAGTGCATCATCTCACATGCATTCTGTTCTTTGGGAACACTTCTAGTTCCCGACAGGAGTTAAATTGCTAAAAACCATATGAACACTTCCTTACGTAAGGATCTACCAGGCCCAAAATCCTCTGAAAAAGTTACTGGAAAGTTATAAGGAACAGGTCCTCTCGTTTGGTTCTCTCTCACTACTCACTATCATCAATGGATTCTGTGTAGACAATCCTCTTATATAAATCATGGCAGTGCAACAAAATTTTCTAGAGCGCAGGCGTAGGTGGAATAGCATGTGATCGCATGCTTTAGCCGTGAGGTTCATATATAGACTGTGGCTCGCGAGGATGCGCAGCTGATGGGACATTCGGCCGATGTTTCGTCATAGGTGCATAGACGTAGTGGAAGGCGGGTGCATTCGGGACTTCGCGGTGGGACCAGCGGCTAGCGGTCTCGAGCACTCCAGGCGAGACAGTGTTTACAACGGTCTGACGATGCAGAGCAGCAATGTACGGAGCAGAGTAGCCCCTCTGATGGAGCTTTGTCAGTAACTGCACTCAATCTTGGAACGCTGGACGTGAATCACTTCGAACCGATGAGTGGAGACCGTAGCGATAGGATTCACTCGGTTTCCTTATATAGGATGTGCTCTTTGCGCACCTCTCATTATTGAGGCCCCATAGGGTTGAGTTTGAGGATCCGTCTGGTTTTAAGAAGGGCACTATGATCAAATACATAGGATGAACGAACGAAAAACACGTCATTATAAGCTGTTGTGACATTTTCTGGAACCAGTTGCGCAATCGATCAAACTTTCTAAATATTTCCTAACTTTCTTCCATTCTTTTTCAAGATTTACAAAGAGTGCGCGTGCACTTATATGGACTGATGTGCCGGGGCTCCGTACTTCAGAAACACATCAGAATAGTTGTCCACCGAGCGAGAAAAAGTTCGCCGTGGCCCAACAGTGGGAGGAACGCCAGGATACAGATCCATGAATGGAGAATGGGTATTCCCGGGCCCAAAAGTGGGGAAAGCGCCTGGATATGGGTGCACGGATAGAGAGTGAGTCCGCATGATTCCCATTAGTGGGGAAAATGCCAGCAGGCGGGTCCACGGATGGAGAATGGGTCATCCGTGGTCCAATATTGGGGAAAACGTCAAGATGCACGTCTGCCGGTGGAGTAGGGACACGCTAGGCGCTCATTCGTGTCTCAGTCGACCAACTCTTCATCCTCCCTGTATATTGGAGCAGGAGCTCATCAGTTGGACTATCTGGGTAACGTGAAGCTCAAATCATTTCAGTTGATTATTCCCACGGCATTGGTTACACTGTATTCTGCACAAGTAGTAAAGTCGTGTGAAAGATACTCCTGCACAGAGTTGAAAGTGGCCGCTCATAACGGGTCCATAGGCATGTAAGAAATGTGGCAAAAAGCAGATAGTATCATTGCATCAGAAATTACCCTCACATGTAGATGCGTGATTAAGAATTTGCAAGCAAGGCTAAGATCGCGAGAAGACTCGAAGCCTGACGAGGCGGCCAGGCCCGTAGAAGATACGCAACTCATAAGAAGGATTTTGTATTTGAGCTCAGTTAATGATTAGTTTTGCTTATTTGCTAATTTTCTAAGCATTTCGCACGTTGAAGTTTTCGCAGATACCTCAAGTGGCTACCGCACCACGCTTTCTAGCGTCCCGAAGGGGCGCTAGTATGTAGTATACGTGGGTATCAATAATGTGTGGGATCGTGGAGAGTTGAGAGTAAACAGAGCAGTGGCGGAGGCAAGGGGGGCGCCCAACCCCGAGAATGGGTCAGCAAATTTTCGAAATTACTTTACAATACAAATAAAATAATGAATTAGTCCATTTTTAATTGTTTGTTTTTAATATTATTTGTAATATAATTTTTATTAATTACTTATTATTATAATTAATGTTTTTATTAATTTTATTTTCCGTCTGGGTCCCCAAAACGGCGGAGACCCCACTTTTTTCCCACGCCCCCCCCCCCTCCCGCCCACTTTCTGCGTCCGCCCATGAAACAGAGGGTGAGCATTCATATAGTATTGATATAAATAGTTTTTCACTCTTTTCCGCCATCCTCTCACGAATTCATCAGTCCTCTCCAACTACTCAAACCACATCTTTCATTTCTACGCTCAATAGGAAAGCCCACCGAAAATAGCACGGGTTTGAAACAAATCACCAAGGCAGACAGCTCTTGGGAAAAATCTCGACATGGATGTTGCTGTGAAAGTGTATTAATACATATGTTTAATACGTACAAATACATTCAAGTGCTGGAAGCTGACAAGAACCGGGGCGGGAGGACGAGAAGTGGAGGGAAAACCACTATTTTAGCAAATTGATGTCACTAAAAAGTTCTCTCTAGTGGTATACTCTAATCAGCAAACGATGGGCGGTTTGTCGTCACTAATTTATTCAGTTAGATTTCGGCACTACATAAACTTCAAACATAACCGTTATTTACATGTGAGACGAACCAATCACTGCGGCAGGATGCCGAGAAGTGGTGATACAGTACACATTGTGACGAACAAGTTGGACGATACAAGCCAGTAAATGGCTACGAGCCCGGACCAGTGCAGCGGTCCTTTTATGGCAAAAAGTGTCACGATCTCAGGCAGCTCATCCCTACTATGGAACTCTGGGTGGTGCGGCTTTATTTCTTGCTACTCCATGATCTTCCTTTCGAGGGAGTGCTTGAGATGTAATGGTATAACTATAGTCAAGAAAAACCTTGGAAAACAGCTATAATAAAGGATTAGAGAGAATCGATCGCATTTTTAGATCAATACCGAACAACTTGTTTAATTTGATTACTAATTCAGAACGCGATAAAAACTCTAATGCTCTGGATTCCTTCTTTTAACTTCCCAACACTATATTGCTCCTTCTTTTTCGGGAATCCAAATCTTTGAAATATATCTAATGCATTATTGGATGTCAAGTGCAAAAGTAACTTATAGTGGCTTTAGTGCAAAGGATCTGTAGTTTGTGTGTAAGTTGCCCCATTCGCACAAGAAGTTGACTCACAATACCTCGTTTTGGAAGTCCTCGTTGTTTAACTGATCTTTGTTAACTGGTCTTTTTTGCATAGCAGTTGAGAGAAAACATTGCTTGAAAGCACTACATCCCTTTCAGATGGGAACACTGCGAAAATTTTTTATTTATATGTTTATTTATCTATTTAATCATTCATTCATTTGCTTCGTAAAGTAAGTAATTTCGATAGAGTTCCACGCTCCTCCCTGCGTCCGCGTAGGCCGCATCCACACTGAATCGTTGGCTATCAATGATTGAAAAAAAGCCTGAAGAGACAAACTGCGGACAGCTCAAAGGATACTTGCAAGGGATGACCGTGTTTTTGCTTGGGCCACATTCTCTTTGCTGAATGGGACACATTCAGCAAATACGTTAAATGCACTACTACACGGCTGTAAAAATACTAGCACTATTGAACACCGTCGTGTGCATGTGTGAACTGAAATAGATTCACATTCTCTTCAGTATATCGACTTTGCACAAGCAAAGAGCACACTCGTACAAGTACATGCATACTACAGTACTATTCTGCCTCCAAGATGCCCCCAAAGAGAAGGCGTTAAAGGCAGCACCCACGATAATCTTCACCTTCGAACTTTTGAGGGTTTTCGAACCTCAGGCATTGTCCCAATAATTCTGTGATGGAAATGCTGTCAGAAACCCCGCATTACCTGAAATATCACAAGTATAACATCAGTTCAACAGTTCGAACCCAGCCGGCTAGTACGAGTTGACCTGCTGCGCAGAAATAGCCGTGGGGCAATGTTGGAACGAATCAGCTGTTTTCACATAGAATCGCTCAGTTTTTCCTTGAAAAAATTTTATTCCGCGCACTTTTCTCCACCATTCTTACACTACTGTGGCTGCAACTGTCTGTTTGCTTTCTAATCTTACTTTCCAACAGCTGTTTTCCATTCTCTCTTTCCATAACATCCATTTCTTCCTATTTTCTGTGTTTGTACTATTTCGTTTCTATTCTTTCCCACTCGTACCCGTTTTTCTTCGCTAGTATATCTGTCCAGCCCACTCTTCGTTTTCTTCTGATTTCTGTTCTTTTTTGACTTGACTTCTTTGAATATGCTACAAAACCACGAAAATATCCAAATCCGTCGAGGAAATACGTGGCGATCAAGTCAGTGTTATCGACTTTTTGCCCTACCCTAGGCCTGACAACTCGACCGTTTTGTTCAATCGCGCAAATTCAGAGTATCCGACAATTATTTTCCTGTGATTTTCGAGTGGAATTGACCCTCATATTCGTGTTCTTTATGGTCGAAAACCCAAGGTTATTCTGAAATCTTGGAGTTGAAAATTTCCGTGGGTGCTGCCTTTAAGGAATTCGCTTGTTTATTCATTTATTTATTGTGACAATGACAGGCGCGATGAGAAAATTGTGCTTTGACTCATGGGTCGCCTTTTTTTGGAGTGAACGTCAAGAAGCAATTTGTTCAGTTTGAGGTGGGGTATTTCTATAGCTTAAGTACCTGAGTTATCGAGGTGAATGAAACCAGTTCGATTTCCACGTATTATGAATGAGTTCTCGTTGATGACGGTAACTGCAGCTCTGGTAATGAGTATTCCACGCCATGGGTCGCTGAGAGTGTTATGAGAGAAAAGGAAAACAAATCCAAGTGAGAAGAAAGCAGTTGCCACTGTGTCACCACCCGAAAGTAGGAACTGCTCAGAAGCAAGCCCAGGATCGTCTGCGCTTCTACATCACAACCGTAACGTTCCTTTCTTCTGTAGAGATCTATGCATGTAAGTAGATAAGAGTATTTGAGGTTCATGAAATTTCTTTTTCCATCTACCTCATTAGAAATGATTTCTCGATATTCTGTTCCCTCTGTTCAGAGGACTCGATAAAAATGTAGTATCAGACACTGACTTGAGATAGAACATTTGATACTATGAGGTTAGCTGCGCCGTTGTTCGCGCAATTTAAGCTAACATACGTATTATCAGGGCCTGGATGTATCAATGAAACTACCCGGGATAAACGTGTTGACGGCAACGATGGGTTACTGTTGAAGCGTTCACCCTGGGTAATCTCAATGATGCGTGCGGCCTCAGAAGGGTTGCGTCTTATGTTTGCCTCAGGGAAATGGGTTTTCGTTGCAATAACTTATGTGGGAAGCGAGAATCCTATTTAAATATGCTGGTTCAGTGAGGATAACTGAGGCGCAGCAGGTGACAGAGTGGTCCTGGCCCATACAAGCGATGATAATTCGAAATGATATCACACAAATTCCTCCACGTGTAATCTACATATGTGCATAACCGGCAAAATATTTAGCTCAAAACTGCTTGCAAAAGTTGGAGAGAAACGTCAGAGAAGGGCGATTACAGGTAGCACACAATTTTCGTACTCTGTAATTGACGAATTGCATGACTGGGATTTTTTAGACCATGTTCTGCAGTTTTTGCCACTTACCGTCATATATGTGCGGATTTATCCAAACACTCCTTGCCGATTAGCTACTTTGTGTCGGATTACAATTACTCTTGCAATGAGAATTACCTACACAGTTTTACTGCTTCAAGTTTTTCAACAATCCTCGATGTTGATCCATATCCTCAAGTTCTAAAAATAAAGGGCAGTTGAAACTTTGATCCATATCCTCAAGTTCTAAAAATAAAGGGCAGTTGAAACTGACTCCAAGTTTCCTACACACGGTTTTGAAAATTCTGACGATATACGCATAAAGAGTAATCCCGGATGACATCGTTCATCCCATTCATTTTCCCACTCATTCATTTCTACTAGTTTTTCTATTTAGCATGAGGACCGCTCCCTAACCCGTCGTCCAGATTTGTTACTGGAATTGATGTCGATAACCTCTAACTAGTGCCGGAAGCAAAAATTGCTAGCAGTGGGAGGAAGTAGGGAAAAAATTGCAACTTCTCCACTCGGTGGACCCAGATGGAATAATAAAATTATCAAAAGTATTCATCTTATGCCTAATAATCAATGAAAACTTTTCAAAAATGATATTAAAACAAACAAAAAATAGGCTTACACAATCTTTTAAGTCAGTTCCGCAAAGTAATTTGAAAAATTCGGCGACCGACTCTCGCGGAAGCGCGCTCCCTCCACCCCCTCCATTCCCTGCGTCCGTCACTGCCTCCAACTAGTCAGCCATACCCTACCGCAACTCTCGTCAAGATCCCACCGCGATTCTGAAGCCACGGAGTCTTACGGGAAGGTCTGTCAATGAAATAGGGCGAGAGGTTACAGAATTTTCAAGGGATCGCGACGGGGGATCATTAGAAAAGTCGAATTAAAAGATCCACTGAATAATCGGTTGTCGCCCTGCACTTAATGGCGGCTACTTCGACAGTTTGGAGCCACATTCATCATAACTACAGCAGTGGAAGCAACTGTTACCCGTGATTGTCCTGGTCCAAACTGGGACAACAAGTGATTTACACCTGCGTACAACGAAGAACAGTGCATACGGGCAGCGCCCTGTTTTGGAGTGGAGCCACAGGGGTAACAGTTGCTTCTAGCGTTATGTCATCATACCATGTGTGTCATCTGTGCGAATGCGAGTGTATGCCGAGTGCACACAACCTGGCGTTGTTTCGGCGCGAGCTTCACCTCGCCAGTGTGTATAGTCGCAGCGCTTCCGCGTGTTAACAAAGCGTTCCTGATCCGCTGTTCCGCTTCTGATTTCCACCAGATGTTCCGTTCTGTCCCATGAAATTTCCGCCGTTCTGTTCGGGAACTGTCACGGACCATTAGATCCCCAGGTGCTATCCAGCCATGGTGCAATGGATGTCCTGACGCCATTGTGGTGCCCCCGTGGCACGAATAGTTGCTGTACTTCTGCTCCAGGGTTAGCTTGATTATTTATGGAATGTTCATGGACTTCTAAGACACCATATACTGCGTTTTAGTTGGAAGTAGTTACTAAGTATCCTGAACTACAATTTGACTAACAGAGCATCTGTCGCACGAGCACCTGCTTGGACAACTGTATTAATCATCACTGTGTGACTGTTGACTCCTCGCAATTAGCATTTTTGTGGACGCGACACATGCCATTAGCATTTTGGTGATTACGAGAAAATTCGAAACACGTCGCTTTCAAATTCTTCTCCAAAAGGGACACGCCTACGAATGGAATCTTCTCCAGTGAGACCGTTCACAACAATTTCTGGATACTGTGCAACGTGCAATTTCACACTGGCATCTCATGCTCTATGCCATTTAGAAGCCTCTCTGTTGTAGAGTAGTTCAAGAAACACTTTTTGCAAGTGACGCCTTTGTATTGAAGACGTTTTTTTCGTTGTGATATCTTGTTAAAGGCTTTTGATATCCTCTGAAGGGTTTCTTGTTATCGTACTGAGAGTGCGATTGAATGAACGGCAATTGGAGCATGAAAGCTGCATGGACTAGTCTGCAGATTATGATGGTAATTTCTCTTGGCTCTCATCTCGTTTCATTCAGGTTATGAAGAAATATAACATTTGAAATGCGCCTAGCAATTTTTAGCATAATGACAATCTCTAACAGTAGTGAATTACATACATTCATATTGAACCAGAATTGCGAGTGAAAATTTTGGTTTCTAAAAATTGTACATCACAGATTTTTTTAGATAGTTGTAAATCGTAAACTGTAAGTAAAAAGGGGAAAAGGGTTCAATACCAGTGGTAAGAGATTACAGTGCTGCTGTTCAGAAACGTCATGGGATGTACATAGAATTTGCATTCAGTCTGCGAACACTGTAGAAATCTAATCTAGCAAATGTTTATCGAAGCACTCTTCACATACTGAATTTCCTAATAATATCAAGGTAAGCCCTATTTTTGTGCCATATCCTTCGCTCAAAAATATGTGGAAAAGAAATCATGCATCATTTCCCTTTTAAGCTACATATTTCATCGCAGATGACCACGATAATACTCAAAATTAGAAAATGATAACATTGTGACAAAGGGACGGATTTTTTTTTTGCTATAGAGCTGGTTTTCTCTCCTACTTTTTTCTTGCCATCTGAAGTGTTTCTCAACGAATTGGTACAAATTCTTAAGATCGCAAAAAATGGTCATAAATCGTGATACATGAATATTGAATCGTAATTGCGAACATCCGTGGTACATGGCTGTATCCGCTTCTCTGCTGCTTCATTGCTTTCTTTCCAACTTGAACGCGCAACTGGTAATTATTTTGTATAATATTACGCCAAGGCGAAACTGTTGGAAGATATGGCGTCTAATATCATTTCACTTTTCTTTCTCTTATGAAGTCTTTCCCAACTAAGAATTCCCATTTGTAATCTAGGATATTGCTCCATTGCTTGGGTAGAACACCGATTCTTTTGCTCAGAAATGTGCAAGCTGCAACGCATAGAGGTGGCCCCTCTTCGAATGGTGCAAATCAACGAGTTCTCTCTCGTCCAGAAAGAATCTGAGGTCTAGAGAGAAGTGGTGGTCGCGAGTGAGAGGTTAGTAGAGCAGTGAGGGTAGCTTAGCATAGTTCGAGAGATGCGCTGATTTCGGAGGAAATCTCATCTGAGAACGTGGGAAAATTGACAAATAAAAAATTGTGGTGTGAAGCAGGGGTTTTCATAATTTTTCGGAGAGTTTCTACGTCGAGTAGTAGGCCTGAGTGCATTTCGTCACCGTAGAATTTCTAAAAACAGCGTTTCCTTCGCGATATTATATGAGGCTGTCTGTGGCGCCGCTCCTCACACAAGCTTACATCTCCAGACTCGAACAGTGGGGAGGATGGTGATATTCAGTAGAAAACCCTTTCGACACTTCTCCTAAATGGATCGCTGATCTTGCCGGTCCCAGTCCTTGAGAGCAGCCACAAAGTAGCTGATATTATAGAATGTTGCAAGAGTACCCTTCTACAGTTGAAAGGGTATCTGCGGTAATGGTCGTTATCCAGCCTCTCGACCACGTGACAATACGTTTAAGGTTCTCCCTCAATATCATCACGCCATGACCAACCCGTACGTCAGCAACAAGGAATGAAAAAGGTTCCGCAATTTTTTCTCTATGAGTTCCTTCTCAACCTGATATTTGCTTTGGCCCTTACACGTTTCTTTAGAATCTCCATGTTCTGCATATTATGAGCTGCCCACGTTTTTTGAAACCTAAAACCTCAACTTCTATTCGCAGCACGCTAGTCTTTTGCTTACTTCTTTATGGAGGACACCGAGCCATTCTCCTTCTCAACTGCAAGCTCGTTGAACCTCGTAACTCGTTTGATAATTACCTTACCGATGTCTGCACTCTTACTTGGCATCCAATCTCTTCGGGAGCTCCATTTCATTCGGCTGTCCTCCGATTTTTATTGGATGTTCGTTCAATTCAGTTTCCTTCCATGAATTGCCTTCCGCTATTTTCGTGGATATAGTGCGGTTTTCAGGCTGATTGGGTGAACGTACCTCCACAGAGAATTTTTTAAGACTGTCTTCGTAGGAATTTCTACCTTATACGAGCGTGGCTTCTTTTTTCACTAGCGTACTTGAGTTTGCATTGAGCAAAATGTGAGCAAGCAATCGAGCAATTGCTGTTTCATAATCGCTATGGCCACGAATCTTACAAGGGAAGTGCAAGAGGCTAACCCCGGGGATCGAAACGAAACACCCATTTTTGGAAACATTGCCTAAGGCCATGTTAATGTATGTACATCATTTTTGCCCAATGGTCCTGATGCGCGCAGGAGAGCGCGCCAAAGACTTTTCGGCGTCATTCATCTCCCACACGCCCTAGATCTTTGAAAAGGTCTTCTGGACTGAAACTTTGCATACGGGGTTATCTGAGGTGCTGAATACGAATATCATATCCATTTTGTACCGTAGCGCTATTTTTCTAGGGTTACGGCAAGTGCACTACCCCATACTACCGTGCACCTACCGTAACCCTACAAAAATAACCTTACGGTACAAAATGGATATGATATTCGTATTCAGCACCTCAAATAACCCCCGTAGACAAAGTTTCAGTCAAAAAAATTTTTTGAAGAATTTGGATCCATGATGTTAAATAGTGCTAATTTTTCTAGTGCCCTGCCATTGTAGTGCTGGCGTGGACTCATGGAACTTTGTCATGAAATCCGACCGTGGTTGCCGCCATTAGCTGTTCTATGGATTATCGAACGTTTGCGGACGCAATTTTGAATACCCTGGTTCCGCCTGGTTACGCGGCCATGAGTCCTTGCTCCAATCATGGCAGCCGCGATGAGGTGGCCGAGTGAGTAACGAATCGGACGAAGCTCCTGCAGTAATTCTTGTAAGGCTCACATATCTGATGTGTTTTAGTCATCAGAAATACTCTGAGCAAGTTTAAAAGCCTCAAATTCAATTATGCAAAATGAATTCCGTGGACGGGATCCAAACCTTCGACCCTCTGGCTGACAATCCGAAACGCCACCCACTCGGCCACTCCGCCACGGCTGGCATGTCTGTGGCAATTGCTCATGATCGCATACCCAGCGGAGCAGGGTCGTTCGCAGTTTTGTCTCCAAACACTCTACAGTCCATGAGACAGCTAATTACAGTAATCTCAGTAAGTTTAAGCCGTCAACGTTGCATAAATCACCTGTAAAATGGACCCCCATGGCAGCGAAGAAGAAAAATCTTGGACGCGCTCTCCTGGGCGCATCCTGACCATTGGGCAAAAATAATATGTATGCATTATAATCACCTTAGACAAGGCTTCTGAAAATGGGTGTTTCGCTGGGATCCCCGGGGTTAGCCTCTTGCACTTCCCTTGTTAGCGATTCATTGAACATGCTCAAGATGAGTGCTTCGTTAGTTGCACTGCGCTTTTCTGGCTTCTTTTTGGTTGTTCCCTGCGGAACGAACCGTTTATTGCGCTGCTTGTACACAAGTATTAATGTTAATCTGAGCAGTAGAGTATGTTAAGTATATCTGAATCGCAGGAGTGGCATAGATGTCTTTCATGTTATCCGTCCTCCTTTGAACTTCTTGTTCTCCCCAGTTAATTTTTTCTAGAGTTACAATGTTCTCCATAATTTTTGGTTGGTGTTTTCTCGAACGCTACCACATCTCTCGCCACCGGCACAGCCGGAGTTGTAAATAAGACTAAAGACAACTAATGTGTTTGGCTTCTGTTAGCCCATTTGATGAAGCTGAAGTTGTACAGCTTTCACATCATACATAATCGGAAAGGTGTCGGATCTCTTCCGACAGTTTTTCGGAACAAAACAACCACCGTTTGTGAAAATATTTATGTTTCACCTTTGTGGCATGATGAATAGTATGGAAGCAGGTCTTGCTTGTTTCACAATGATGTTTGGCAGCGAGCAACTCTGTGACGATAGAGAGTAAATCGAACCCCCTACCCTTTCCTCCACTCCTACATGGTCGGGTTACAGATCCTCTGCTTCTTAAGAAACAAGTTCGACAGTCATTGGCTCTTTCGTGACATCTTGAACATCCGCTGTGAAAAGGCGCTGGTTAACGTAAGGTTGAATGCAAGGTCCCTGCACACATATCGAATTGCTTTGCATGAGGAGAATTATCCGACAGAACGGTGTGTGATGCCCAGACTATGTTCTTCTGTGCTCGATACTATCCATGTTTGCACAGCGATTAATAGTGTGGTCAAACACGGAGCGAGCGGTTCACGCCGGAAATCGGATCTCGTTCGAGCAGCGGATGAGTTGCGATCTCCATGCCGTGACTAATCTCACAAATACTACTTACGGGGTTACTGTATCACTGCCATGATCGCCTTTATCTAAGAATCTGACCCGTTGGAATTCAAGAAACAAAATTGACCACAATTCAATCTAAATTTTCGAAAACGCATATTTCTCAAACTGGAATAACTTCTCAAATGATAGGGAAAGAAAAATCAATCAATGCGAAACCACTCTTGAAGAGTCTCTCCCCCCCCCCTCTTCCCCCTACGTTTGCAAGTGCATGATAAAGGTGTTTTTCAGGAAACAGCGATAGGTTGATGACTTTACTATCTCATGGCGTGCATGTTCGGTGAAAAACCATCCGAGACCTTCATTGCTATCTACCATCTCTATTTCTTCAATATCTTGATGAGGCGAGGTTTTTTTTGGTCAAAATGATAGTTTTTTGGTATGACTAAACGAGACGACTTATCCAGTGGAATCGGAAGGACCGAGAGGAGATCTGCCAAATAACTAGTAGCAATAGCTTTACATAAAATGCAAACATGATTTCAAGCGATTTTTAGTTGGAATTTTTTCTCATCTTCGCTTCCCGTCACTGCTCTTGCACAGCTTATTTTAAAACTGTAAAAAATTGTTTCCACTTAGTTCGTACCAATCCTTCTCTCACGTTTAATTCCTGAGAAAGTATTTAAAAAAACACTTGAGGCTAGTTGAGGCTACTAAGTGAAAGAAGCTCGGAAGAATTTGGCATCACAAATTATGCAGAAGCAGCAAACAATCGTCCAACCGGAATTCTATGTTGGCTCAGTTACGGATGGCGAGTAAGGAGCTTTCGAGTTGCATTGTGATGCAGGTTGTGCTTGCTTGTTGTAATGGTATCGTGAAGTGTTTTGTTCCATCCTTGTTCTCAATTATTGAGCAGTCTTGAATTTTACGGTATTCAGTAGTTCTTCATGAAAACTGGCTAGTGTATTCTTCCTTCCGATAGGGTCAATTCACATTAACTGCGTTAATATCCGATTCTGAAAGGTATGACAAGGCGACGAGTCCATGCAGGCAGACATTTGAGTTAGCAAGGTCCGAGCCATGAGGCGCGCTTACGCGGAATCCTGGTGCCTCATCTTAGAAACTTGTTCATAAATGTTTTTCCGGCTTCATGAGTAAGAATGAGCGTAGATAATGTGCGCCGTCGATTCCAAAAGCAGTATTGAGTAATTCAAATGTAATGATTGAAGGAAGGGCACAGATTTCTGTATGCAGGTTTGGCTAATGTCCAACATGATAAATTGAGGGTACCTCGGCCATTGTAGTTATGTTAGCAACAAATGTAAGTAGGCCTTGTCAAACATGTAACCAACTTGGAGTCTCACTTCACACTTGTGTTATACCACTCGCAAATGGTTGGTTTTCTCGGCACAACCCCTGTGTTGGTCTATCTAGTTCTGCACCAGTGCGTAGCCACAAATTCTGGAATCTGCAGTATAAACCAGCTCATCATTAGTACGTCCTACCCCCCCCCCCCTCCCCCATTTCTCTTTAGTGGCTTTTAAATAAATACGTTCTGAAACTTATTAAAAGCATGGGTAACACATGCGGTAAAATGATCACTTAATTTTTCCGGGTGCATTCTTTTTTGTCATCGAGAAAACCTGTGGAAGAACACCAATCTGTTGGCAAGCAGCACGGCCATTCAGCATCGTTAATACTCCCTTTTAATTTCGTTCGGCTCTGTACTAGAATTTTTTGCTCACATTTGTATTCCCGCAACTTGTTCATCTTCGTACGGAGCCAAAAACGTTGTTACTGCTTGTGATACAAGGTTGTTTAGAGAGTTCTGCAAGCCATCGAAAGAACTTTACTGACGTTTCGCCTACGGGGTTACTTGAGGGGAGGGGTTACTTGGGCATGGCTAGTGTGCCGACCACCAAAATTATGGGTTCTTGCAATGATTTTATCAGCAATATCAGTTGTCCTCTCCAGTGTGAGAGAGCCGGGGTTGTAAAACATCCGAACGAAGCCGGGTGTGCCGTCTAGTAATATATATTCGCCACTGTGAGTGAGCTGTGACTGTCTACTGGGCATCCTTCTCCACTAAATATCCAGCGACTTCACTTCAGAGAAGGTGATCCTCTCACTATCGAGTTCACTCTGTTTATCGAACTTTATTTTCCACGGGATCCTACTAAAGGGGCGGAGGAGATGGCAACTTAGAGTGTGTAATGTTAACCGGAGGGTTCAGCTTCCTGTTCTGTTCCAGAAACCGAACGTCACTTGAGGTGATTTCTGGAAATGGTGAAGATCCCAGTCTTCTCTTCCTTTTCTCAACAATTTATGCGGGCAGCTTATGGAAACCCACTGAAGAGTTATCAAACGCTAGTGGCTGTCCGTTAGGAAGTGGCCTTTCATTCGCTTGACACCTGTACACGACATATGGTGGCGATCGCCAGCGTCTCCGACGACAATTGGCAGTTTGAACAGCGAAACGCGCAGTTCGACTGCAAGCCCACAATCAAGACGCGCAGCAATTGGTGTGGCGACGAAGCCTAAACATCGCAATTAGCAAAAACACCAGTTTGGGTGCAAAATCGCCTGGTTAGCGCTGTGGAAAAACCATTTCGCTGCTCTGTGACTATGGGGTATGGGCAGACCGCGAGAACTTCTTAGTGCTGAGGTGTAGGTAGGTGCTTTTTAGATTGGCTACTCGAGATGGTAGGGTTGCTGTTCTATAACAGGCCACGGCTAGACTTGAATCGACGGCTGCTGACTATCGTAGCAGCCAAATCGCTGAGCAGTTGCTGGCGTACTCATTTTTGCGATGCGGCTTTTTCTTCTGAATAATTCCCAAACTACTCCGGAGAGTGACTCGCCGGCCACCACTTAGCTCGTCCGTTTTGCAGCTCGCACTTTGCGTTGCTTTCAAATCACTGGGCTGTTTTCTCTGCCAGAGTACATCATCGGAGCTATTACTGGCTGGAAGCGCGATATCCAGCTGGGAATTCGGGGAACTTCCAGTCGTGGTTTTGCTCACCCATTCCTCTAGAAATCACCACCTGGGAAATCTGGGGATCTGTCCTATTCCAACATACGATCAAAATGGTTTTCTTCGGGGCTCAAACCTCTACTGAACATGGTTAATCTTTTTTTTCTCTCAATCTAGTGATTTCTAGCCGTTCTCTCACAAAGAGCTTGAGCTCTTCTTCATTCCCTCATCCATATTTCCGTTTTTTTCTGCCTAGCCCATTTTTTCTTTGTTTGCTTTCTTTCCATGCTGGCCGTTATTACTTCTCGAATGTGTCAACATGTCGCCGCTGTTGTCGTCTAGTGTCTTTAATGAAGCTCACAAGTGTCGCTTCTGAAGCGCCTTGCGGTTTTATAGTAAGACTGCGGTTTTTGCACGAGAAGTATTACTCTACAAGGTTCTTTGGCTATTGCTTGCGAGGAAAATGAGCCGCTACAGCTTCTCGGATATCTTCACAGGACTCTGAAAGAGTACTGTGAAGATATCCGCATCCAGATACATTTGGCTCAAGGGCATCACTGAAACTAATTTAGTCATGAAGTTATCAGGAACTAAGCAAAAACAGAGTTGTTCAACATTTCAAAAATTCATTGCATTCTGAATTCTATTTAGGCATATCTATGGACATATGTATGTACATACCAGTGGCGGACACAGAGGGCGAGGGGCATCCCTCCCACACCAAGGTCGGGCCGCTAAATTTTTGAAATTGCTTTGAGAAATGGACAAAACATGATGTATAAGCTCATTTTTTGTGCACTTATATTTTTAAGTTATTCATATTAATTATTTAATACTGAAATAAGTGCTTTCAGTAATTTTATTGTTCCCATCTGGATCCATTGAGTGGCTGGGTTCTCACTTTTTGGGCGGAGCGAAAAAAGTCGAAGATTTTCTCAATTTTGCCTCATAAAGTAGACAATATTGTGTCGGCATGTTTTTAATAACCTATTCTTACTTCCACGAAAGTTCTTATTTATTGAAATTTGAACTCAATCTTCGATTACTTGGTTTTTGAAACTTCGGGGTCCAGGTCTGCTTCTTACAATAGTTCAATTCGTTCAACTGTTCTCAAACACCGAGATTTTTAAGCAGCCATTCAAACAATCCAACATTGCAGTTTTTGGGATAATTTATGGTGAAACTGGCTTTATTTTCAAACTCTTCGTGTCCGGTTCTGCACCGAAAATTGTTGTGTGCTGTGCACTATGTACGGTTATGGACAGTCTATAAAAGAGACTGTTTTTGACTATGAGCGCTCTGGTCTCGACCGACTCTAAAAAACAAGCAGTGGGGTAGGTTGTTGCGAAGTGTTCTGAAGTGTAGCCTATTCCTGAGTAGTTTTAGTGCTTTATAAGGATACTTGCGGCTTTGTTATCGGCTTCTGATAACATTTTCGGTAGTGGGCAGCGTTTCGTTACGATTATCCTAGTACATAAGCCAAAAACATGGGATAAGGGGGCATTAGCTCCAACATCGCCAGTAAACCTAACAGATTTGTCGCACTCAACCGACAGGTTGCCATTTGATCACTTCTTGAACCTCTTTAGATGAATATATCACGCACTCGGATTGAAAACGGCATTGCTTTTCGAAGTTTTTTCCAACACTTGAGTTTTTTCCCGCTCATACTCCTCAAATAAACGTATCAAAGAAGGTACTGTTTTGATCAGCTTCTCATCGTTCTCACTCATTTGTGTTCCCCCTCTCTTCTATATAGATATGTTAGATGTATAGTTTAAACAATATTTATTCGATAGTACATACGTGAAGCAAATTCTCGACAGTTAGGTTGATGCAGTTACTACATTTTTGTGTATATACGGAGCTCTTTTCACAGAAATCTTAGTTCTTTTGATTGTTCGATGTACTCACACAAGGATTCCTTTGCGTTAACTATATTCATACTCACTAGGGAAGGATACTCAGGTACGACAACTCGTAATGAAGTGTGTATTGACAAATGCAGTTTTCGATGCTGATCTCAAATCGGTTTTCCTTATCTGCTGCAGAGCTCTCTGTGAAGAGTTATGTGGCAAGATTTCATCTTGTTCAGAGCTGCCAAAATTTCGCTTCCTGGCTATATTCTGCTAAAAGATCGTGGGAACTCATCTGAATCTATAACAGTTTTAAAAGCATTGACCAGTTACAATTGACAACTTTGAGATGGTTTTTGCGCACATTTTCGGCGGAATATAATTTGAAAGTTGGATTTTGCCGGCCGAGACCAGCCGATATTATGCCACGTAACTCTTCCCAGAGAGCTCCGCAGCAGATAAAGATAACGGATTTGAGATCAGCATGAAAAACTGCATATGACAGTATACATTTCGTTACGTGTTGTCGGACCCCCTAGTATCCCTTCCTGGTCAGACAGTTTCACCAGTCAGGCCGGTCACCGAACACCGCGCAGGTGGCACGTGTCTTGTTTTTCTCCATCAGCTTTCCATTACTTAAATTGCAGATTTCGTTCAAGCAAGACATTTTAGTGTTATGCCATGACTAGAGAGTCGAGTTACTGAGTAAACATGCTGAAAAATTGCAGAAAAGTGCTCGGGTTCGTCTGCATCTTGCAAACCTTTGCAGAGCGTAAAATGTGACTGTTCTGAAATATGACTTGGACCGTCCTGCTGGAGCGTTTCGTACACTTCATCCATGAAAATGAAGAGAATTTTCGAGCAAAGTAGTGGACAAGAACGGACCTGTGTGCTACCTGGTATGGAAGCGGGCTAACATGCCGGTTTTTCGCATCGGATGCATAATATTTGCTTTCGCTTATTTTATATTAATTTTGTGATGGAATGCAAGAAAGCACAACTGCTGGGAAAACAAAGCGCGGAGGTTTGTTTGCAAATACAACAGCAACATGTATTCGTTTGTGCATGCGTATCAGTGGAGATCACGGCAACGTTTTGCTTACGTATTCGGTTGGGAAATGACGTTGGGAGTGGTCAACGAAATATTCAGCCAAACGTTACTGTCAGAAATCTCATCCTGAACGACTAAAAATGAATACTCGGTAAGTAACAGTGAAAATCAATGGTTAGAAATGGATTAAAGGCAAGGTCCGGTCAAAATCTTGCCCACCCAAGTTTTTTGCTCTTTGGAGTCCAAACCATAAGTGTAGCACGTATCCCAAGTTTGAGACCTCGACATAAGTTCTATCACTAGATATGGGACAAAACGTCTGAGGATTACGGTACCCGTGAGAAAACGCGCTCCAACCGACAAAAGCTGTGCGCGTGCATACTGAACAACGACGGACGCTCAGATACATACAGCCTAACGAACGCTTCGTGAAACCTCCCCCACCCCGTCAAACGGACCACCGGTACTTCAAATAAAATTTTTTTCCTACAACGCCACAATAGACAGCATGTAGGGCGCGCCGTATAACGTCATTTGAAAGCACGGACGCCGCAAACCCGCAAACGCCGCACCGAAATTGGACGACGGAAAGCGTTCGTTGTGGGACCTTTTCAGCGACTTTTCTATAGTTTTCGTCCGAGGCGTCGCCTAGGGCTACGAATCCGGTAGAAATTTGGGAGATGGAATTTTGCCCGAACCTTGCCTTTAAGTATGAGTATTCACATGAATTATGAAGGAAAATGTTCGTGAGAGTTTGCAGCAATAGAATTCTCCCTAGAATTGGGTTGGAATCCTATGCGCGCAGGGTTCCAACGGTACATGCAACCTGGCACTCTGATAGTCTGCGCATCCGCACATTCACTAAAACAACATGTTCTAACTGTCGCCCGATCCTCCCGATCTCTCTTTCAAACCTATCCAAATGGGTGACAACGAGGATACAAACAGATCTGCTCAGTTGCACTTCCTTTATATGGTGTGCTTCTATTTCCAGGAAGAATTCGTGGCATTTTTTCGACACCTTCGGTCATCCAAGGTATGTAATTATACTGTATGAGTCGGTTGTAGCAGAATCTATGTAACTCCTTTTTTATGCTACTTTTGCTGACAGCAAAAATCTTTCTAAAAAGGAAGCAGGATCTTGACGGATTTCTCATATGGTCTCATGACATGGTTGGCCAGATTTTCCCTAAAAATGCCTCGCTACAAACTCGTTCTTGTTCTTGCGCAAGAGTTGAGTCAGATGGCGTCGCGAGCACGGTGCTCATGCGCAGATGGGGCGCCAACATCCTGACCTTTGCGAGTGATCGAATGTCACTTAGTGTGCTGAGACAAGCTTCTTATGCTAATCTGAAGTCGGGCATACGTCCGGGTGGAAAACACGCGTGTAATTCAAGCGCATGAGCATCAACTTACATGCACGAGAGTTATTTTTCAGTCGTCCGCGGCGATATTTTCGCCTGCGGACCCGGGTGTCAGGCTGCAGCAATACTGTTGGATTTCTGCGGATTTGGGGAATTTGAGAACCTGTTTCGTTGGGCAATTGTCGACTGATTTCGCATAAAATAACACCCTGCGTTCGAGCCATATTTGCACTATTTGATACGGGCCGGTATTTCTGGGTCATTGCGGTTTCAAAAGGCAGGGAGTTTTGCTAAAGGTTTCGGATCATAAACTTTCATAGGCCTTCACATCAGTGTTGAGACTTCAACTTCTCAAGGCAATTTGTTCGCGAGTTATGTTTATTTATTCATTTGTTATCAGTTTAATCATTAGTATGTGAGAAAAAAACTGAGAAATCATTACTTAAGGTATTTGTTATGGGATAATTTTCAAAAGATGTTCATCCTTCACCTCTACTGTACATATAGTTGTCATGGTTTTTCAGGGCAATTTACAGGAGTAAACCTTTTTTTAAAATACAAATCGTAGTTGTTAAAGGATTAGCGCAAGAGGGATGGAGTGGAAGAACTGTCACTAGAAAATCGTCCCAAAGCGCTGCTCTCTGTAGACTTTTTTTCTGGAAGAGGATCTGGCAATCGCTGCACAAACTGGTTGCATCACATACCTATGCAAATTTATGCCCTTTCGATTGAATGAATTTTGGTGCCTATTTTCGACTGAACCAGTTTATAAAAGCACACTGCAGGTGCTTGCCTCCTTTGTTGCCTCTCTTTTTTGAACATGGTAAATTTGATGAAATAGAACCTCATGAAGTGTCGGTAAAGTGCAAATAAAATGATTCGATTTTTTTCCAGGAAAATCAATGAACTGACATCGATTCTCAAAATGGCGTACTTTGGAAAATTTTTTAAACATTTCTATCATTCTCATCTCAAGTGGGAAGATTCGAGCAGATTTCGTTCATCCTTAGTGTATTTTTTTTTCGGAAATTCACCTTTCAAAACTTTTCTTATGAATTTGGAAATTTTTGTAGATTCGAGCAGAATTCAGCGAAAAATAAGCAAAATCTGCTTGAACCTGCACTTTGTGCGAATTCGGGCAGAATCAAGCGAAAATTGCGCCAAAACTAAGCGTTATTTGCTCGAAGGTGTACTGACTCTGCATGAATTTTTCCATCTGAGAACCTACTTCCCGAGCCCTCCTGTAGAGCCCTACTGCCTCGTACAATCCTAGACCACTTTTTCTATAGGTCCTTCTTTTTTTGAGAATACAGCTCTAAAAAGCAATTTTTTCTCGAAACCACGGGATGTGTTGGTGTCCCAGAAGAATCCTGTGTTGTACCACGCACAGCTTGTACTGCCCAGGCGTGTTTGCGCGTTGTAGCCCAATTCGTGGTCAATCCAGCGGTGGTCTCGTATTTCATGTGTGGACTAATTGACTGTCTTCTTTTGCTTATGAGATGATCGTAGCGTTCTCGCATTTCCCATTTTCCGCTCATCTCCTCGCCCGTGTAATTTTCGCGTTTTTCCATCTGCATATGCCATTTGTCTTCGTTCTCCAATACATTCAGTATGTCTGCGTCTCAGCCGAGCTGAGAGCGAGTACATGGTCAATCTAGTCGTTGCTGACTGATGCATACTCATTTCCTTTTTGTTTTACTCTTCTTCATGACGAGGCATGCTGGCAATTCTCGTTCAAGGATTTGCACTATCCGCTGTTGTTCCCTCCCATTACTGCGAGAGGGCGTCTAGCCCGATGTGCACCGGCCAGCGGGCTCTATTTCCTGTCAACCTCTTAATGACAGGACTTTCCTGGGCGGCTTGCTTTCTTATGGGTCGCCGGTCAGCCGCTCGCTTAGGTAATACAGCCGGCTTAACCTATAATTTGTTCTGACGATTTGTCTCTGGCTGATGTTCTTTTTTCCATTATCGCCATTAGTCCTTTCACTTGCCCCTCACCTTCCTAGTGATCACTGGTTCTGTATATTAGAAAGAGGTGCTCTTTCCTGAAATGGTTCTTTTTTCATAGGTTGGCTGTTCAATGGGCTGGCAACCAGTTCGCCCTTTGGAAAAGTAAACAACGCATCCGAAACATGTGTCGATGTCACCTTTGTTCAATGGTTTTGCATTTGAGGGAGTTCATATTTTTGAACTCCAAGCTACCCTATAGGTTCCCTTCCTCGGTGATATTATGTGGCGCTTTTGTCTCATCATCATAAGTGCCACTTGTGCGTGGAGGAACGGCAGTTTCGGAGTTCATCTGGCCAATGTTCCATCGAGGGGCAAAGATCGCAGTGATGACATGTGCTAAGTGATGTTAGGCTGGCTCAACGTGCGTCCAGCTGTTTCAGCATTCGGGAAGCCTTGAGTTTCTGAACGCAGATCTGCAGAGATCTGAAAGAGAAGGACTGTGAAGCAAGCTCCGGTTGGTGATCACCCAGGAGTGATTACAGTGATGATTTCGAAAGGATACGTATCGGGCGTGATCCATATGTGCGGCATTAAAGGAGGAAAGACCCGTCATTATGAGAAGCTTATCTCTATTTCAACTTTAGACCTTCATTTATGTGTTTGAGGTTTGATATCATCTGTTCCTGCACTCTCAATTTGCTCATTCCTTCTACCTATCTGCCATAGCTGCGGGTTGACTCACTTCCCAGCTGATGGAATACTAAGCTCCAAATCAGGAATCCTGGAAACAGTGTTCTGCATAAGGGGTTTTTGCTTCGGGCTTGCATTGGATTTAGACACGAATGGGTTTCGCATGGATATACATGGGTTTTGTATGGATTTAACCGTTGCTGATGTTGTTTTTGTACCAGCACACCTGTCTTAATCATGCGATTTGCAGCTTTCAATCTCATCCAAAGCACAACTCCTAAGTTTCCTGAGAAACTCTCTCTGAAATGCTTTTTTGAAGGCGACTTTTGAAACTGATGGTACCTTCCGTCTTTTCGGAATTCCTTTCCTGTTCCATGAACCCTGACTCATGTATTGAGCTGCATATATCCCCAGTCAAGATGTACTTATGTATGTTCTCCCACCGATTTGGTCTTTGCTACAGTAAGCAAATGAATTATTAGCATAGATGGAGTGGTCATGCGCGAATAATCCATGCTTTTCTCATGGAGCGAGGGTGAGCGCTGCATTTATCATGTGAGATAGCATCTTTCTTCCTGTAGGAGTCTGATCTGGCAGGACTTAGCTGCAGATGTTCATTCGCTTATAATTTCCAAGAAAGTACGGAGAGACTTCGGTTATATAAGTAGCACCCAACTATGCATCGCTCTGATTTTTTTCTTAAATTTTTTGGAATGATGGGAACGAACTCCTTTTATTCAGGTACATATGTAAGTACGCAGAAAAGAGTGATAAATTTGTTGTTAGTAACGCCAAACAAAATTCTTAATGTAAAACTTTCAACCACTTCATTGTTAATGAAATACCAACTGAACTAAAAATTTTCGCAATTTCTAACTTTCATCTGATAGAAGGTGCACTTTGGTCGCAGACAACATGAACAAATAAATAAATAAGTCAACAAAGCGAAAGGTATTTGTCATAGCTGTTATAGCACCTTACATTTTAGAAAATGGAACGAAATTTCCAGTTCACAGGATGAGCAGCTCCAACGGGATCAGCCCCTCATTGTCTGTCTCATGTGGCTCCAGAAGCCGCAGTACGATTCCAATCAGTTTTGCGGACTCTTGCCATTTTTCATTCGTTTATTTGCCAGACTCACATTGGTGATGTGCGCGTGAGGGTCGGCTGTTAATTCTCCTAAATAGACCGAGGACATCCATCCTCGCTGCTCGGGTCGACTTAATTAAACGGAAACTTTGATCGCCTGCTCTGTTATCGCTCCATTTCATGGGACGCTATTAAATGCTCTGCTATAATGGTTGAGTTTGGTCGTAGTATCTCCTCGATATATTTTTTTTGTGGACGCTCATCTCTTTCAGAGAGAATGGTTAGCAGGTCGTGCGTTCCTTACTAGACGGGCTCGTTTTCCTCCTTCCATTAGGAATTCCATTCTGAACGAAAATCAGTTCCTGAAACTGAACCGGACCGTAAACTAAGGTTTAGACTGCTGTCGCTGGGTTAGAAGAACACCTCATTAATGGCAGTTTTCCTTGCTGTCTTTAGCTCTGAGCTTCAGGTATTCTGGATTTTCTGGCTTTCTGGTCCCAGTTACAATCCAGGCGGAATATGGCACACTAAATGGTACAGTTCTATATTATTATTATATAATGTTTATAATAGTTTATTTACTTATAGTAGTTCCGTATTATTCATATTTTAGAAGTATTTGGTACATATTATTATATATAGGTATTTGCTGCTAGTAATAAGGTTGTTTTTCGAACTTTACTTACATGTCCTTCTATTTGGTATAATTGTTGCTGCTTTATAGGCGCACCTTGCATAGATAAATGGTTGAATAATAAAAAAATGAACAGAGAAAGGTGGTAAAGAATAATTCCAGGCACTTACACAAACGCGAATGGTCCGTTATTTGTCGCACTCGTCGCAATTCCATTGTATAGTTGCGATAAAAGAAGCTCGGAGTGCCCTTAGAGGTGTGGACATCCTCTTCACCATAAGTGGACTCGCTGGTCAGCATAGGTAGAAAAAAGCTTGGAGTGCCTCAATTCGAGCATTGCCGGAACTTCTTTCGATATCCTATTAGTTCCACTTCACGCTCCATCTCAAAAAAGAAAAACCTAATCGACCTATCCTAAAGTCGAGACTGCTCCCGCACTCTGCTGTCGCCGCTCCTGGAGATTCGTGGCTAACATCTCCGAGCGCTTGTCTCATCGTAACTTTTGTCTTGTTAATCTGCCCCGCCTTACATTTATTATGGGTCCACCTCCATGTTTTTTTTGGGTTACTCATTTCACCACACATTGTTCCAACCTTCATCACGTCGTCCTGGCTTCGGGTAAGCGATACTACATATTTCATAGTTTTTGGTGCCTTTACGCCAGAAGCTCCACTTCGGGGCAGAGCCACTGTCCCCTTTTCTGTCCACTGTGCATAGTCATTTCATGATTTTCTGTTACAAGTTGTATTCTTCGTTACCATCATCCCGCTTACATTTCAGAGAGCTTCTGAACTCATCTCCACCAAAATTACGGATGCTGCAGTCTAGAGAAGATTCGTTTCGGTGTTGGCTCTGGCTTTTGTTTTCATTTTCGCTGGTTTTTCTTGAGAGGATAGATTTCGGCATGTCCATTGAGGGCAAATTTAACTTTCGAGAGTTATTCTAGCAAAAAGTTCACCTAGACATAAGTATGTTTCGGTAGTCAGTCTCAGTGAACAATCCTCCAGCAGACGTGGTAGCCCAATTTGGACGCATGCACATGTCAGATACATAGTTTAGAAAAATGCTTCTTGTGGCTCTGAGGTTTTAGAGGTGTGGTTAAATCTGGTCATCTTCAGCAGCAAATCAAAAATTTAATGGAGAAACTTGTCAACATTTTTCCGAAGTATGTATTGCAAAGCGAGGATAGCGTTATCCAGTTGCAAATAGGCATTTCGTTCTTCCCGGTGTTCCAAGGAGATACCGCAGGTCACCGCTGAAAACATCAGAGACGACGAATACTGGAGTAGAAGTAGTAGTAGGGCGTGTGCTATGGATCTAACTATGAACCTTGTTCTGCACAAATATAGCAAAAAAATCCAGATAAGGCGATATAGGTTTTGCTGGGACGAACTCCATCCATTCTCTTTGTCATACTTCGATATTTGGAACAACGGGTGTCACAGGACTTCCCTAGCTAGTCTAGGAAGTTTCCTCACGTGATTTTGGTGCCTTGTTTGAGAGACTTTTGACTCCTTCATATTTCCACGGAAATCTCAACAATAAAGTGAGGCAGAGACTCAGGTTTGATAAGCAGGCCTTCATCAGTTTCAAAGTTTCAACAGCACTTGCGCGTGAAGAGGCACGTCCATCTCAGTCTCAGCAAAAATTAGAAGAATCAAAGGATGAACAGAAAGAACTTCACCTCTTCGTGCGAATCCACCGTGGGGTTCGAGAACAATGGAGGTTTTCCCAAACTCGTTCGAGCCGTTTTTAGTTAAGCGTGGTGACTCACATTGCGTGTCTGGTGCGTCCACTCAATCCGAGTGCGCGAGATCGGCGGTGATCCTCCTTTCGGCCCTCCGATCCGCTCCTGTTCTTTGCCTCACGCGACTAAATGGCGATGAATGAGAGGATTTCGTCCGCGGACGAACTGGCTAAAAACAATGCTTGTTTTGTGTCTCCTTGTTCACAAACAAATGGAACGACGAGACCGAACAGTGGTTTACCTCGTCGTGTCTCTCGCCCGCGGACGGCTCTTTATGAGTCTGCACTTCGCGGCCCGATACGGCTCGCCTTGGATGTCCTCATTCCTTGTAATCCAGTGATTTATGATGCCATACTCCTCTCCGTGTCTTGTATCTTTGTCGCATAAAATTTTATAGGCAGGCTGTTCGCAAGTAAATGCTCCGTCCACTCGAACGCTCGCAGAAATAAGTTTTCCGTGCATGAAATACGGTGTACTCCCAGGCAAGGATTAGGATCTTTTACAAGCGAAATCCTGCTTGGAGTGATTAACGGCGAAGAGGCGTCATTCGACTGGAAGAACCCTTCAGGCTCGGATCAGCGGTAAGACGCCTATTTGTCATCCAGCGATGTTCCCGGCTTGGAAATGATATTTTTGCGTGGATCAAAGGATTTGTCCGCAGTGTTCGTTGCTGGTTCTTGAGAGGTAGGAGTTGTGCTGAACAAGGGTGAGGTGGTAGCGTTCTCAATTTTTTCACCTGTTGCGGCCATATCAAAGAGCGAAAAGGTGCACCTTTGAAATGCTCATGTAAGATAGTAAATGTTGAACGAAAATAAGCTGAAATTCAGTGAGATCAGGGAAAAAAAACAATAGAGAGAGCTATAGTACTACAATAATGTGGTAGTAAGAACCTTTGAAAATTCTGGATCGCGCACGTTCTGCAGGGGTGGAATTGTTCATTGGGTTTGCCCGTCGTATTCATGTGAACCTCTAAAGTTTCCCTCCTCTGGACATAAAAAAGTTCATCTCTAATCGCCGGTGTAAAGTGCAAGGTAATCTATACCTGCCTAGAAGAGGGAGGTAAAATTTAATACTGGAGATTACCCCGACCAAATAACATGACCCACTGCAGGATTAACAAATGAAAACCCTCTATCTTTATAAAGATAAAGGTGAAGGTATGAGAATAAAGATCGAGATATGTAAAAACCCTGTTTTGCTCTTCTTTTGCTTTGTCTTGCTAATTCCGATCCCAAGCTTTGATTCAGTGAATAAAGCATGCCCTTGCTCAGTTTTATTGCGTTTTAAAGAAGCTAATTCTTCTAACTTCCGGTTAGCAACTTTTCGGAAGTTCCAGGCTCCGCTTTTTGAACAGCTAGAAGGCCAGAAAAGGGGAATGAATGATGTCTAATTAATTATACGTAATTCCAAGAACGTGCTCTGTGTAACATTGCAAAGTGGTTTAGGTTTCGTTTTACTGTAGCATCTTCATTTTCACTTTCGCTGAATTCTAAAATCCTCCATCCTATCCTAGACAGTATTGGCGTTGCTGTTCGAGGAAGTTTTCCATGGATCACAATGTGGTAGAAATTGCTTTCCTTCAGCTTGTATGCTCCTGTGACCTCTACTTTTTCACAAACTTTATAACTTTCATCGCCGATCTAAATTTACTGCTGAACGGTTTCAATCCTCTGGTTAGAGCTGGTTACTCATCCTTGAATATGTATCTTTAAAGCGGCCGGCGTTTTCGTAGCAATCAAATAAAAGCAACTTGCGAGGCATTCTAAGCGCGTTTTTCGATGGGAACTGCTTGTGTACAAGTATAATCTCAGGAGTACTTTATTTCTTTTGCTGAAGTCAAGAGAAATAAAGAATAAAGGATAGTTTCTGAAAATAAAGGCAAATAAAGGCGTTGTATTATTTCAAGGATCATAATTTCTAAGGACAGAGTTGTGGAAAATGCTTGGCAGGTGTGTACAGAAATGATTCTATCCCCATCTCCATATTTCAATCGTTGAGCGATTCGCCATGCACGTCAGCTTGTTCCGGAACGATCGTTTCCGTTGGCAAACATCATTAGTACTGTTACGATCGTTGTCATAACAGCCTATTAATCATATCGTTGTGGGGTGATCGCCGACGATTGTAGGTCGGCTCTCGTGCGCACCTCACATCTGTTGCCTCAGATTATCATCGTGATTATCGACACATGTCCATCGGCGGATGTCTTTGGTTCTGAAGGCGTACTGTGGGCCATCCATGTCAAGTTTACACGGATCCCGAAGCATGGGACTGTCCGAATTTGTGGTTGACAGTGTGGTAGTGCTCTTCCCCATTTACGGGCAGCGTTTTTTCTGCTGCAATGCTGCACTTGTTAAACACTCGAACTTTGAGAAACTGGAAGTCAATGGACACAGCTCATTGCTGGATTCAGGCCTAATCCCGGTACAATAGGCTGGTCAGCTGAGCGGGCAACCCTGCTGGCCTGCATAATCGTGGTACGCGAAGAAAAAAATTGTTCAGGAGACAGGTTGGTGCGGCGACGGTGCGATTTTTTTCGAGGGCTGGTTTCTCCTTACGCCTTCCTTTTACCAAGTGAAGCATGAAAATTGTTAAAGCAGCCCGTGAAATCAAGGCAAAATGAGAAGGTTGTCAGTTCTTGGACGTTTTTAACAGTGGAAATTTCTGCAACCTCCTCTATCCGGCTAGTGGTTTCGTTTCTTGCCGCAAGCTCTATGCTCAGAAATACCGTTTTACTCATGTTTTTTTCTCACTAGTAACTGTTACTTCGTAAATCTCCGCCAATCTTCTTTTAGAAAGTGATGGTGAAAGTGAATTCTTTTCCTAGCTGATTTCATTTCTTATTTATTTACTTACCTTAAGGGGTGTACCATCTAATGTCATATGAAGAGAAAAAAAAACGTTGAAAGAACAAACGATCGCAGCAACGCCTGAACTGACTATTTCAATTTATCCAATTCAATTTATGTTTACTCTATATTTCAGGATGTCTCGAGATAACTTTAATTCATTTCTTGTAAATCTTTAGAAGATCTTCTCAAAAATAATTCTCAAAAATAATCAGGGACCACCTGAGGTTTCACAATGACAGTACGCTTTCTGCTGCCCTTGGCGCTGGGCGCCTGCATCCGTGCCCCAACTTGAAGCGCAGGCACGGATCTGGTCATGCCATGCAGACAAACTCTAGACAGCACGTGAAACGCAGAGACGCAAGCAAAGGGGCGGAAGCGGTGCTTTGAGGGATCGTGATTAGAATCATTTATGAGCGTTTAGGGTTATCGAGGGAATTTGAGGGCGTTCGCGCAGCCGGCTGGCCGCCGAAGGCATTTCATCTGCCAGGAGCGCTATTGCTTCAATTCGAAGTCAATCCAGAAACCTGTCTCTCGTGAAGGATTCTTTTAATTTCCAGCTTCGCATAGTCTCTGGAAGAGCGGTGTGAATCCTTGATAGCTAGGTATCGTCTCGCGACTGCACGTTTGTACTCGATGTTTTTTGCTCACTTGTCATGCATACCCGTTGCAGTTGATATATTTCCATATATCATCCAGAATGTTACATATTGCTTCTGCTGGATAGCTGCTCTTCAGTTGCTCTTTCAACGCTCTTTCTAAAGAACGAGCGGCACTTCTATGTAGGAGAGCTACGCTTGCAGTTTAGCTCTATATGGGGCCTCGGGAACGTTTCTAAGCTTTTTCATTACTGAGAGGTTTCTCAAACAAAATGTGATACAATTCACTTCTCTTACCACTGCTTGTCATCGCTAAGCGAGACCACTCATTCGGACCATTTAAATTGACTTTTACCAGAGCTCAGAAACATCGTTGGAAGATAGGTAATTTCATACCCATGGGTAACAGCTGGAAATAGACAGCGTCACGCATGGGTGGGCATGACGGTTACCATGGGTCATCTCAGTGATGCATCCGTGTTCAGGAAGACTCGTCCACTTTAGAAGGACGGTAAGACCGCAATACTAGGAAAATACCACTGCTGGGAATTTAATAAATGGATTCCCATACCTGGGTGTTCACCTTATGCACTGTGATTACTTACTGATTGGGAGCAAACTGCTCTCATGAGATCCTCCTTTTTAGCTCAGATATCTCGGAAGATCTTCGGATCATTCCCTTGTGGAGAATGAGTTTATGTCAGCTCTGTAAAGTCATGGATGTGGGATGATGCAACACTTTTAATTCATAGCAATGCGGCAGTATGGTATGTTCTGTGGAAGATTCTGTACAGTTTGTTGAAATCTTCCAAAGAGCTAGTTAAATTTTTCCTGCTATAAATATGTGTGGATATAAGTCTTTGACTTTAAAGTGATTGGCATTGGTGACCATACCTAAGCACTGAGAAATTTACTCAATTTTTTGATATTAGTGCTTTGTTGAGCTTCCAGATACTGTGGTATAGCCTCCAGATCCGCACGTTTTCAGGGCTAAATGATTTCTCTCAGGGATAAATGGTTTCCACAGCCTGCTCCAAGGTATTAGTTCTCCTCCGCGCGCTGTCCTTACATGGTCATCCCCTGTCCGGGCATCGTAGTTGGGCTTAGCCGCAGTTGTAGGACCGGCCGGTCCGCTCCTCGGTGACCAACCCCTTCGCAGCATAATTCCTCACACTTCCACTTTGCGCTGCCATGCGTGCTGCGATTCGATAATCGGGCAGTAAACCGCTCTACCGCCTTCCTGTAACCGCGTCCAGGCGCCTTCGTCGTAAGCAGCTCACCATTCTTTTGTTATTAGTGACGATTAATTGCCTTGAAGTCAGCCGGGCGTCCACGGGCACTGCTCGTCATGCTCTGCGGGGTTGTTTACCGCTGTCTCCAGTGTCGTCCACATGTACAGCAATAAGCATTCTATAGGAACCATCAATTAAGTGCGGATTATACTCTCATAATTGGCACGTTGCCAACACACTTGTGCATTTTTGCGTGCGCGACGGGGCACAAACAAATTACGGTTGCGGTGAAGCTGCGGCCTAAATCCGAAAGATAATGGACCATTGAGGAAGAGGCTGAGGTTTTTCTAAACTCGCCCATAGGCTGTCGACTACAACGAGAAAATCATTTGCATTTTCTGTTTGCAACCGATTTCATGCTTGTTTGTTTTGTGCAATTTCACGTCGCCGCCCCATTAACTGACCGTAAACCGCGCGGTTGTGCACGCAACACGTCTCGCTACCCTACTGTAAAAGGGTGTTTAAAGCTTTTACGAACCAATTTTCCATTCTGGCGGTGGAACGCTTTTGAAGTGTGGATAATGCGAAGAGCGCAAGGACAAGTTTATGAGTCGGTTATGGAAGGGTTGTTGTGGTAATTAGCGTTAGAATCGAATTACATATTAGAGGTCCTTTTTTAAGCTAAAACCTACGAACAAACTTACCCATCCTTTTCAGAAATTTCTGCAAGACAAACTTTTTGGTTTTAGCTGTACGGTGTGAGTTAAAGTGTTCCTTTGCACCAGATCCGTATACAAGCGTTTTATTTGCTACTTTTTCTCATTTTGACATTCTCATTCACTTAGAGGTGGTTCTTTATCTGAAAAGTATGTGATTTGGAGGAGAAAGCAGGTACTCCGTTTGTGCCTTACCTGGACGAGTGAGTCAGGGGGTGTAGGGGCTACAGACCCTTTCTATTGATAGCCAATAAAAACGTCGTAATAAGGCAAAAGTAGCAAAACATTGAATTTTCGGATGAATAGTTATTTCTGGACTCTTAGCAGTGGCAGGCGCAAGGAGAGGAGCGGGAGGGGGTGGGCTCCTTCACCGAGAATGGATCGCTATATTTTTGAAATTACTGTAGCAAACAGATAGAAATCTTGTATTAGTTTGTTTTGAATTTTTTACTTTCCCTACCTTTTGGGATACTTTTTATTAACTTATTATATTATTATAACTAATATTTTTATTAATTTTATTTTCCATCTGGGTCCCCAAAACGATGGAGACCCCATTTTTTTCCACCCGTCCCGCCTACTTTCCTCTTTCTCCACTGACTTTTAGATAATAAGTATGTGTGGTTGTTAATCAGTAAATCTCATCGCAGCATGAACTGCTCCCTTCTTCTCCGGGATCCACCCAGCATCTTTTTCCACTGCCCCCCCCCCCTTCACGGAGTCGACCCTGTCCTCTGTCGTGTCCATCACTCAACTCCATTCCGTGCAGGTCACATTCCCTCTGACTCCAGTTACTAGCAGAACGGGTTGTTCCAGATCGTTGTTTTGCTATGCGCCCTCTACGGACTGTCTCCTCTCCGCTTGCGCAATCCTCCCGTTCCCTCATTTAGCCGTCTTCTGCAGCAATTAATCCCGGCTAACAATGATGAATTGTCTCCACGGCCCACTCGAATTTTGTTTCATATGGGCTTCGAGGGGGGCTTCTAGGCTCTCGAGACAATCGGCTGTTTTCCTCACTTCAGTTACTAACGGCTACTTGCACTTTATTACTTCACTATCGAAAAAAACTTCAAGCAAGGACTGGGGTGACTACAAAGCTGGGATATGCCCGTTTTTTGTTCAAGTAGCATCTGTCCTGAGGGGCTCCAGAAACGTTCTACCAAGGCTTCTGAATGGAAGTAACTACTCTTGTATCATATAGTAATTGCAAACCGCTCGTCACTTCATCTAATCCGTGTAAGTTTGCATATTAGGCAAGAGAAACTCTGGAAATCGGAACGAGCACCACAACGGGTCATGTTTCGGCGATCATTAGCATCGTTTACCTTCTCGCTTGCGATGTTTCTAGGATTAGTGGATAAGGTGTCATTCTTCACTCATCCTTCGTGCGGAATCCATATGTTATTTTAGAGTTGCAACGTCTATTCTCATCTATTTCTTGGCAACTACTGTTGTGACATACATAAGATTGTCCGAACAGCTTCTTTGGCCGAATCCATAATTGAGATTATTAGAAATAAGTGCGCCAATGTACTCAAATTTACCGTCTGTTTACCAAGATGTGACGTTGTCTATACCCAGCTGCCAGCCGTTGATAACCATACCCATGTGCATGAGCTTACGTAGCCTTCCAATGATGCATCTGGGCCATAAGTGATTGCATGCATCAAAAAGCGTCCTCTCCAAAAAAGAAAAGAAAAACTCCCACTTCATCTTTTTTGGGCTATTTCTTATGCATCGATTAGGTTATATTTTCTGACTATGTATTGCACTTACATTTCTAGGTAAAGCTGGTCGAGATCCTTGACATAGCAGTTTTCGTGGGGGGGGGGGGAAGGGGTTAATGAGAAGGACCAGGCGGGTACGATCCAGAATTTGGGGTTGGTGGCATTGAGCTTCTTCAACAGAGATCGCAGTAGAAATCGACTACGGCTGCGAAAATATTGCTCATTCATTGTTACTGTTAATTAAGTTAAGAAACTGCGTTTTCATATCCATTCCACAGCATTTACGTGTAACTTCATAGTTTATTTGTTTATTCATTTGAGTCACCGATAATGAAATCAGTGCGCCGTAAGCAACAGGAACTGGGAAAATACATAGGCAGCAGGAAAAAGGCAGATGGGCACATTCATATGAAGGTTGGAACCACACGTCCAAATCCTTGTAACTGTGTCAAAGAAAGGCCGCCCGATTAGCTCCTCATTTGCCGCTAAACAGAAGAAGGCTTCAACAGCAATTGAGGGGACAATGGGAGCAACAGGGAGGAGGTGTCGTACTCGAGGTACTGCGCTGTTCAGGCTGAGTTCCTGTTGCACATTTATCATAGAAGTTATCCACAAGCAGTTTCACATGGATGACTAAAAATACAGTTGAGGAATAGCGGGGTTGTTTTAAGAGTTTCTTTAAAACCGTGTTAAGTGAGTTCTACTGCAACTTGTATCCCTTTTTACATACGTAACTGATTCCGGTATCAGAATTTATCCTCAGTACTTACTTTCACTTGCTAGCTTTCCAAATATCGTCCCATGAATCAAGACAACCATTGTATAGTCTCGCTGCCATTGTTCTGGGACTTTTTTTTAGAACGTGAATGTTGTCGTAAAATTTCTATTTGAACTGTTACCTAGGCATCGAAGCCGAGATGCGATGAAATGGCTGCTTTGTGACTGCAGGAGCTTTTTCGCAAAAGATTTCGTGCTTGCTTCCATTGCACTTCGCTGCTTTCATTTCTTGCTATGGTGTCAGATGTCTTTTTCTTTGGTCTCCTGAAGGAACGTCCTCGCTTTTATTTGGACTAGAATTCGCTAGAAATCTTCGAGTCATTTTAGGTCCTTCCACTCTTCACAAATATCAAACAGCGTCTCGACTTCCCGACTTCTTGGCACTTCCTGACTTTCACTCTTGGGCGTCATAAACCTCCAAGGTAGGCGAAACTTTGCCTTTTCAAGAATATGGATTTGCCGAAGTGGTACCTCGTGCCAAGCGCCAAAATCACACCACCACTCGCTTTTTTTTCTGGCTCTCACACATTTGATGTCTCGTCCATCATACAGCTTTTAGGGTGAAAAATGACGCTGAGCAGCGTAAAACCTGTGATTGAGGCACTTAGCAGAGTGGCCCGTTCAGACTCCCGTGGCTCGACAAAAACCCGCCACTCACCGCACTCTTGCAATGCTTAAAAGGCGTTTTTCTGCCAGCTGCCGTCCTTGAGTTTCTTTTTTTAGCCGGAACGTACTCGCAGGAACTCATTTTTTTTGGAACGGTGTAATCGATGAAAGCGTTCGGTACCGAGACTGCTCCACTCACGGCTCGATACCCGCGTGTTATCCCCAATTTTGTACCGGTTTTTGCATGGTTTTTGTGCAGCGGAGAGGCGTCGCAGCGTCGATTCCGCTTCGCCAGTTCCGCTTTTGTCCGGCGCTGTGTTATTCGAAGCAGCGCTAGTTATCCGCTGTTCGTTCATTATCGGGACCGTATATGACGAGTGCTGGGCCGGCCACTGTTGTTTTGCTACGACAATGCGCCTGTTCACGCATGAACTGAGCGGTGCCGCCGTTCGAGAACTGAAGCGTGACTCGACTCTAAATAAGAGAAGATATCCTAGTGATCCTCTTTCACAGTACAATAGTCCGTAGCCAAAAAAAGGATGAGAGCGAATAAGTAACTTGAAAGCCAAAAAGAAAAAAAAAGAATAAATTCAGTAACCAAAAAAAAAAAGAAGGAGAAAGGTCATCGTCTGATGTAGTCAATACTTCAACATCTTTCAACGCAGGTGAGACGGTCAGGAAAGTGTCATTACTCGGAGTCAGAGTCGCTGAGCCATTTATTTATTTATTTATTTATTCACTTATTTACCATGGGACGGGCCAGAGATGTGATAAAGCACTACGTTCACAGTTCTGACCATAGCTCATATGTATGTACATTTAGTTGGATAATTTCGTACTGTCTTCAACATTTTTGCAAGTTCCACGATCGTAATGGTAATTACAACTTCGGCATGAACACCTTTTTTGTAAGCGCTTTCCGTTGTGCAATGAATAAATAGAATAAACAAGAGAAAACAATGCTGTAGAAAAAATAAAATTGTGAAATGCTAGGAAGAGCAGGAAAGAAAGCATCTGTGTTGATTAGAAACTGAATCGTTCTTTATAGAAAGTGAAAGTGGTGTTGCAAACGAATCCAGAGAACAGAAAGGTTGAAAAACTAACCACAGAGTAGTTGAGAAGCAAAGACATGGTCGGTTCATAGGAGCTACGTAAAAAAGTTACTGGTTGTCAATTTTAGCCCATTAGTGTGCATTATAACCTAGATTATCTACGCTAAAGCGTTGTCCTGGCATTATTTGGATCCAGAGGAAACATTTCGGTTGAAGTAACTCAATCACTGCTGTTCGTGTAAAATTGATGACGTCTACGCATTCTATCAGTGAAAACCCTTCCTATAAGCTCGAATGAACCCCTCTTGCGCCCTGAAAGTTCATCTGCACAATCTAACCAATCCCTAAACCTCCCGCTAGACTCATATGGTTCGATGCGTAGCGAACTCATAACTCGTGCGACTTCGGCAGCGAAGATTTAGCGCGTCGTATAAACCACATTGCGTGCGAACGCGTATCCTCCCGAAACAGCTTCCACAAGAACTGCTGAAACTGAAGTCAACAGAGTAGCATTTCTTCAACCCTATCCTAGAAATATAAACTTTTCGGGATTTTAGAGCAACTCGTAGTGTGGCGTTTCATAGTACCGGTTGATTGGTTATTGCTGCAAGCATCTACTGGTGTTTGTTCCATCGTTATGCCCTCGACTTCAAAGTTCAAGAAAGTGAATGGAAAGAAAATGAAAGGGATTGAATTGAAAAAAAGTGATGACTATCAAAAAAGTAGGGTAGCGCAGAATTTTTACCTTTTTATCCTTTACTTTTATATGCCTTGGACCTTGAGTCTCCCTCCCCTAGCTTTTGCTTCCGTCACTGCGAAACTCGAAATGCGTCCAGGACTACTCACGGATGCCTTCGCTTTCCTCGCAATTTTGCCAGAACCATTTCCCTCTCCCGTCAGCCTCTGCATCCAAATATAGGCCAACGATCCAGCTGGTCTTGCGGCGCCCCACTGGGCGGCAACAATAAGCAGGCGCCAAGTTATACGAAACATATCCACGGTTCTCGCTTCCACTTCCCCTTCTTCTCTTTCAAATCGCACTTCCGCGGAAGAACCCTATTCCAAGTTATTTTTGACCACGGTGACATTTTTCTTCCTGAGAAGCTACAGTTCCTCCCATACCATTCAGGTATTTCTCCGATGTTTTTGCGTTTTCGAGCAAAGTTGGAGCATTCCCAGTCTTTGTCTATAGTCACTACGCGCTTGTTACTAGCTTGTCTTACTGTAGGCTTCGTTTGCGACTCATTTGCGTGCTTCTCGTGGCCACAAAAGATCTCGTGTCATCGTCGTGTCATTGTCCGCAGCCGATCAAACATAACCTCTTTTTGTGTGCCATTGAGACGCGGCAGTTGACGCCTTTTTTGTTTGCACTGTCGCCTATCGCGTTTCATCACTGAGCTTCCGGTCGAGAAGATGACACCCATCCTGGTGGGGGCCTGCCATCGAAATTCCTGAACGCCCGCGCGCGCGCCTGCATCCGGTATTCAGGATTCCATTGCATGCTTTTGAGACATTTTTCTTCGTCACTGGACAGCACTTCTTCGACTGCACTTTTTTCCTCGAATTAACATGGAGTTTGCATAATTTATGCAGTCGACTAAATGGGTAATTCATCTCTATGGGGGGTGAAGGTGAAGAGATGAGGTGGTGCACTTGTGCTGGAAGATGTGCAGCTAGAAGAGAAGACCCTGTTAATAGAAGCAAATAATAGATTTTCGCCGAAATCAAGCCTTTTCTATGTTATTCTTGGCAAAATTATGAAAACACCGGTAAAAGAAGTTATTAAAGGGAATAACAACGCCAAATCCTTAATTCAAAAAGAAGTACATGGAAGGGCAAACAACGACAATTTGAGTAAGTCCACCGCCAACATGTTGTATCATTGATGATGTTTTCCGTTTCTAACCTTTGATTTCTAGTTGATTAGTGCTTCAAAGACTTTTTTCCGTTTCTAACGACTTTTACGAAATTAGTGCCCTTAGCGCACAAGCCATCTGGACGAAATCGTCAACAGCAACTTCTTACAGAACTCCTCATGCTCATTCAAACACTGCATACCTTCATATTTATTTGTTATTCTTGTTCTACCGTCTGTGAGGTTGTCGCAACCTTACATAGGATCTAGAGAAGCATTGTATTTACATTTTTGCCTAATTTTTGCTTTCATTTTTAAATCTGCTTTTCAAATTGTATGTTGACAAACAAAACCTTGGAAGAAGACGCTAAGAAAGGGTGTAGGGCGTTTACTGGCTCTTGTTCCTTAGGAGTTTTTCTCGAACACCTCGTTCATACATTAATGGGCTACAAAAAGAAAAAGGGATGAGTTCAGGCACAGCAATTAGGCTCTTCCGGAAACACTCACTGGTCGATGCATATTACCCAAATTGCCAAATAGGACTCGTGGAAGTTCATAATGCAGTAGCGAAACAAAGACAACTGAAGCCCATTTCGGTTTCGCTGAGAGTCTTTGCGTTTTAAGATTTCCCTGCTCCCATGTATGTGCATAGTTCCATACTTTTATGCAAAAAATCTATGGAGTTAACGTGCATCCATTTGCGGTTAAACGTTGCCAGCATAAAAGCATTAGAACCAACAGAGGACTACTGTTATAGGGTTATGCAGCAAGTGTCGTGGAACAAATGCCCGTAAACGTCAATTGCTTATCGTTTATTGGATGCTTCTATAAAAACATGCTCGACTTGCAGCACTGTTTACTTTCGCTAGTTGGATGGTGTTGCCAGAGCTTTGTTGGATTCGTCATTTTTTCCTCCATTTTCTCTCTATATTCCTTATGTGTTGTCGAAAGAAAAGATATTGAAAAATAAAGAATTATCTGAACATGGCAGATAGATCTTGTTTCCGTTTTATGTTTCCCCCTATACGAATCTTAAACTGTAGAATGTATCCTTTTCAAGGAAACTTGTTCATCCTAGACCAAGTATGTAGTTTCATAAATTCTCATTAAAGGCAGCACCCACGATAATCATCACATCTGAACTCTTGATAATTTTCTAACCTAAGGCATAGTCAACAACTTTGCGACGGAAATGTGATAGGAGACCCTACCTTGCGCAAGATATTACAAGTACCATTTCAACATTTCAATCCAACCTGCTGGATTTTTGCAAAGCAGGACAACTCGTACCAGCAGGTTGGATTGAAATGTTGAAGTGGTGCTGTACTTGTAATATCTTGCGCAAGGTAGGGTCTCCTATCACATTTCCACAGGGTAGTTTTTTTCTGGAACAGTCCAAAGTTGAAGGAAAGCCCCACTATTCTGTATTCTTCATGATACCTTCTTTGTCTGGGGCAGTATCTCACACTTCATTCTGAACTAGTGAGACTTCCTGACCTGGAGGTGACGTTGACGAGCTAATCTAGTTTAGATTCTGCTAGCAGTCACTGCTCAATTTCCTTTGTGTCATCAGATTTATTTTGCTATGAATTTTCATAAATAGTAATCAACTGAAGAAAGGAATCTGCAGATTGCGTTGCTTTGCCTTAGAGACGTACAAATCCCTGTTGCTGTTATGTTGTGAAGGCTGTATTATTGCGTAAATGGCATCGCTGAGCGAAGTCCTCCCAGTAGTTCCACGAGCGGCAAAGGATGAACTTTTCTTAGTTTTTCTGCATAAATTTTCACTATCTACTCTCCAAATGCCTCGTTTCTAGCAACCAGACGCTTACGAAAAGTTTAGAAGCTCTGTCGTCAAGTATGTACGTATGTACCATATGTATCATAACTATTATACGTCAAGTTACCAGAACCCAACTAAGCATTATGGACTTGTCGTGGGTGATTTCATCCTACGCATTTGTTCATTCATTCATTCATTCATTCATTCATTCATTCATTCATTCCAACATTCGTTTAATTGCTGTCCACAGGCCAAGAAATCAAAAACGAATAGGTCTCAAACGAATAAATCTTCAGGATATTCTCGAGATCATTTTTTCTATTGACTATTTCTTTCGAGAGGGGGTGTGGGGGATGAAAGGGGTGCATAACAGGCTCGCAATTAGTTCAAGTTCCTCTATTTAACGTTATTGGATTATTTACTTACCTCTCATTCTTTTATCTTCAACTACTAAATATAGTAGTATTTGATTTAACCGGAAGCATCCACCTCCGGCTCAAGTGCCACCCGCGAGGGGGCGGGGTTCCAGAGGTCTCACTGCCTTTGAAGGTGTCCTGCTCCCGGGCGGGCGGCTCCACCCATCCATCAGCTGTGTGCAGCAATCTGTAGCCGTGCTGCCCGAGCGTCATCTATGCTAATGAAAGATGCGTCGCTGCAGATAGCGATGAATTTCATGGTCCCAGCCGATAAGGATCTGATGATGCTCAATCTGGAGGCGCACACCGATGCGGGAATGATAGCATGATGAATTCCTACAGGACCCACTGAGTCGGTTGATTAATTGCGTGGCCTTGGGCCCTTCTCGCCTCGTCGCTTTTTTGTGCACTCGCGCTGGACTGACTGTTCAGTGAGTTTCTGAGTTCAACGGGTGACTAAGCGTAATTGTCGCGCTTGCCCATGAAGCTTGAATGACTGGAAGTCGTATTTTTTATTCTCAATTTTTATGAATTCTTCTGTTCTTTTCACTGTTTCCATTCATTCTTCTACTTGTGCTTCCCCTTATTGCCTTCCCTTCATCAAATATCCGTTCTACTTCTCACTCTCTCTTTGTGTACTAGCTTTCTCCTTCACTTTCGCAACGATTCTGCAACGAATGCATGATGATAAGTCGTATTTGCTATTTTCGCTCCTATAAACCTTGCACGTTCATTGTTCAAAATTTGAATAAAAAAGGATAAAGTGGTCGGCGTTAATCAATCCCGTCACGAGGGATGCGCCACGCATTCGACTTCATCTAAACATCGTAGAGGCGTTGAATGCGTGTGCGCCCTATACAGTGACTTGTGGCGGGCATCCGATGTACCAGGTCAGTGCTTCATCCTCCGAGAATCCTCTGGTACCAATTTACCGACCCCGGAGGGATGGATGGCTTGGTTGGCTAGGGGCGCGATTGAACTATCGACCGTATGCGAGCGCCACACGCCCTTAAAATTTGAGTATTCACTTATTTTCCAGCTTCCGGTTTCGCTACATACCCGTTCATCCTTCAAGGTGTTGAGGATTTAACCCACTGAGGTCCGCTCTCTTTTTCGCGCGTTTCCACTCTTCCACTAGTTCCGACTTTTTTCTTGGCTCTGAAATTTTATTAAAGCTTTCGACATAGATTTCTATAGTCCTACTTATTCGGAAAAATCATTACTTCACTAAGAAAACCGCTGAGACCATCAACGCTTATTGATCTCTCAAACTGAACGATGCGAAAAAAAGGCGGGCTCACTGGTGAACCAGTGGGTAATTGCTCGATTCCTACATGTCTATACTTATTCAAATTTAAATAACTCTATCTTGGCCGGACTTATTCTATTACTAGAAATATATTGACCAAAATTGGTTTTGAATCTACGATCTAAGTGAAATTATGTAGTTCTACTAATACTTACTCAAATTTAAATACCTCTCATTTGAATTTGACTAAGTTTTGATGGGTAGCAGAGGAGTTTGCACGAAATCCCCCGGTAGAGTAAATCTGGGAGGCCCAATTGGCTGTGTTGGACATGACAGAATTAGGCTCTAGACGTCTTGTCGTCCTGAATATTTGGTTCAAAATCCACTTTTCTCTTTCCATCCTGAGCTTTTCAAAATATCCCTACAAGTTGGTAAGTCTTTTTTGAATTCATTTTATGGGGTAATGCTGTGCCTGGGCACTGTGTGTGGAGTGTAAAATCAAATTTTAAGTGCATGCAAAAGGTCCGGGTTAGCTGGTGGCTATTCCATCGTTTATCGTCGTATTATTCTTCGCGGCTGCAATATCCTGCAAATGTTTTCATAGACATTGGTAGCCTGAAACATCTTCCACCTACATCGCTTTTGGCTAGGATCCACGTTACAGCGTTGCCATGTTTTTGGTGTAAAACCAATGCTATGTGCTATAAGCAAATTTGCGAACTTTTGTTTTATATATGCAAATCCGGATGATAGAGAATGGAAAAGACCCATCGCCTTAATAATGAGTCTGTGGAAAGTATCTTCTCCAAAATGCCTGGGGCTCGCCCATTCTTAATCATTACAATCGGAGCTGAGAGCTAGGAAAATGCTGCACAAGCTGGTCAGCAACTTGTCCCTCACAAAGGCGTAGTGGAAGAGCAGGTTGGATCTGATCCACTGCAAAGTGGGAAGGGCATTTTGGGGAAATTAACCAGCCATGTCACGTCACCTAACGGAAAACGCTAAGAAGGGTAGGTTGAGTTGATGGATTTTGCGTGGGTGGTGCGAACGACACCAATGCCCCACTGGCAGGTCTGGAAACATTCGACCTACTGATATTCCAACAAGTCTTCTCAGGAAGGATTGCTATTTCATCCTGTGATCTAAATTCTAGCGACCCAGCTAAAAAATAGGCGAACCGTAGCCACACTCTTGAAGAACTTGCATGATTTTTCATGGTCAGCAATTCAAGTCGTCCGCAACCGATGTTTTCAAAACGGATGCGCAGTAATTGCCGAATACTACCCTCTTGTGTCTAAAGTAGTCATGGCAGAATTCTCGAATATGAGGCCAATACAGGCGAACCTATGAAGTTTCGAAATTCTAACATAGCATATATACTCAGTGTACCTGTCTCCAACAGATCATCCACATTTCATGCTTCTACGACTTTACATCCGCGGCAAATCTTTTGATGAAAAGACCCTACTCGAAAACGACGTGTGCAGCTTTTTCAAGTGTAAACCTGTCAAATTTTATGTTTCCAGAAAATTCTGTATGCGGCATATTGAATACTTTACACAGATCCCGATGCGTTTTGAATTGAATGAAAATATTGCCTTTGAGCCGAGTTATGGCGTTTTGAAAATCCAGGTGCAACTACCCCGGAACTTTTGCACGCACCTAATAATAATTATATAAGTGAATCCAAGTGCTGAGAGTAGTCTATCGATGCGTAAGAAGCTCTTTTAACAAAGTTTTTAAATATTTCACGTCTTTGGCCTCATCGTCTTTTCCTTTTCCTCAAACAAGTTGATAACTGATTGTGAGACTCTTCTTTGCTCAAACTTCATCATTCACTTTACCATGAATTGCTTATTACATTTTTAATAAAGCAATGTACGTAATTAAAAAAAGTATTGCAAAATTTGCGTTTTGGTGAAACTATGGTTCCTAGAAAGCGTGTTTTCTCATCATCTTGTGCCACTGCTTCCACTCTTCTCTCCTGTATTTCGACCCTTTTGTATCCAATTTTTTCAGCTTTCTCCCCCAACAGCTGTAATTATGAGGACAATCTGCTCCTTTCCCTTTATTCTCCACACAATGAGTCACAATCATTTTTACCGGTTCAAGACGCAGCTGCTGACAATACACTCACCTGCGTTTTTCTCCCGGCTAAGACTAATTAGCCGGAGTCGCCAGGAATCCACGGCATGTGCACGGGACGCGTTCCTGATCAGGTTTGCAAATTAGCGCCGTATTGTTGTTGGTTTCCTGCTGGGAGTTCTCCATGAGAGCTGACCTCGAGATGTGCGTGTCCCAGGAATGTGTGGTGCCGAGCGACGACGATCCTATTTGCCTAAGCCGCACGAAGGCCTTGAGAACGATGTTTGTAGTGATGTGTATCATCGCGGACTCGCTGTGCTAATCAGTTGCACGTCCTGTTCGTCGTCGTCGTCGTGCTCGAGTGGTTTGCTCATCCTACAACGCTATCTTTCCTATGGAAATTGGTGTTCCTGGATTAGTGATCTCATGCTTCGGGATGATGAAAGCACGACTTCCTCGCAAACTGCGCATTTCGTTCAATTCCTTGAAACTTTGTTGAATTTTGCATTGCGAGACCATAGAAGTACATCCAGATATCCTGATGAAAGCCTAGTTTTTATGTATTCCTGTGAAATTTCATGAAACTGAGGAACCCTTTAAGTCACTATCTGAAAAAAAATTGACCTCCCATAGCTTTCCCCTTCAGGAACCAGCTGCTGCCTTTGTTTTTTCTACCACTCCTAGACCCGTGCTCATTTTTTGGCAGACCACCATGGGCTCGGTTGTACGTCTGCCCTTTATCCACGGAGTTGTCGGCATCTCAGGCTTTTTGCGAGATTCGTAGAAGCTTGTCGGAGTGCTGAAGTTGGCTGTGATTGACACCTTTCAGTGTCGCCAGCGCAATTTTGTCACTCAAAGCAGATACACTCGAAGATAAGTCGCATCCCGTTGGTGTGATGGATTCTAGCCGCTTCTTGCCTCCGGCTTTTGTAAAAGCACATGCTCTACTTTCGTCGCTAGATCTTTCAAAGAACGTGCAAGTTGTTCACCTCCTGTCGAATAGTTTTCTTTGAAAAGCAAAAATTTCTACGAATTTGAAATTGGTTAGGAGTCACTTGTTTAAGAAATCTGGGGTGAAAGCATGGTAGAATTAAGCAGAAGTTCTGCAATATTTCTGCATTTATTGGAATTTGTCGAGCCATCAATCCAGGCCTTCCTTTTTTCCTACGAGTTATCCTACTTCCTTCTTCACTACTATTTTCACATAAACTTTCACTTTTCTTGATCGAGTAGTCTCTCGAATCCCGCATAGAGTGAATCATAGGTTTCAAGAATTTTTCAATTAAAAAAAGAAAAAGTAGCGTGCTGAAGTGGAATTTTTGTTTGCAGGTTACCCGTTGCTTCACACGTTCTATGACCAGACCTGCAGAAAAAAGCCAAAAGCTGTTACCCAACCTATAACCTCTGTATATGGGGGGGGGGGGGCAAAGTATCTCTGAGTAGCTACTTGACATTTAGTTCCAAGCAGTAAATCAAGAGGAAGACCATAAAGACCGAAAATGGTTAGGAGCGCAATTCTGCTGACTTTTTTTGCGTCAAAAGGCACTGTTTTTAAGTGTAGAGCAAGAAGTTCATTTATAAATGAATAAAAATTTTTTATAGATGTTTGCCTTCTGGAATTTTGATAAAATTGAAAGGAAAAATTCTCAAACTCATGAATCATCCTAGAAATGCGGAAAAGGAAATGAACAGCTGTAGTTTGCTGTTGTAGATCAATTCCTGAATCCATGTACTAATCTCACTCATGCGCTACATGTACCTCCGGAATTTCAGCACATTCACAGTCCCGCTAAGCATCTGTAGGGCAGTTTATACTAGATGCGTGCGCTCGCAGTGTTTGCCATCGTGACCGTAACAACGTATACGCCTAAAAATTTGTCCAGGTGCATCTCTGAAGCAGCCCAGACGCACGTGCGACGCACGCGTCTGTGACGTCGCGCTTGCACGCGACGGCATGTGGTATTCTCTTTCATAATGCCCGTGGGGCGTTGATCGTTTTTTATGGAAAATACTTCGCAAACGAATGCGTGCGTTCGACGTGCGACTCATGCATGCTTCAACTATAAATTGCCCTTATGACTTACCAGTGAGCGGGTAGAACATATCGCTATGATCTGTTACTCTCACAGTCGGATTTCGTCTCCTGCGTGTCTACAACAAACTAGCGTTGGGGGATCAAGATGTTGTGCATTGACCCTATCTCTTACGTAGGCAGGGTTTGTAATTCATCGCGAGGCGACCGTGTTGCGTCCATGTGAACTGTTCGAAAGAGCCTGGCCTCGTGTAGGAATATGTGCGAGCTGTGATCGCTCTGTGGTAGATGGTGGTTATACTCGCAACGCGACGTCGTGGATCTCCGTTGCATGCTGTTTACACTTTCTCCTTGCGACTTAACGATTTCGCAAAGTCGCATTGCGGATATTGCGGAGCATAGCCACGACGACGTTGCCTCGCGATGAAGTATAGACGCAAACTTGTGAACTCGGGAGGGGAGCTGCGGATGTACCTCCCTTTCGATTATTTTGTGTGGGTATTTTCGAATTGAAGTTCAACTGCAGATACAAATAAATAAGTAATAAACAAACAACTAAATGAATGAGTACATCACTTTTTAATTGCTTTATACAGAAAAACTTTTTAAATTACACCTTGTTAGTCGTGGTGAAGTGAAAGACACCCTATCAAGTTCTATACCAAGTTCTAATTTTCTGGTAGGAATATCGTTATGCGAAATTTTTTGAGCTGTGGAAGTGACCAGACAAATTCTCACGTATGTATTTGTATTAATCTGTCACGCGTATGGGCCTAAGATTCGTTCACAGTACTATAGAGCTCTCAATGGGTCCTGCATGCCCGAAATATGAAGGCCCAAGAGATAGATGGGCATGTCGTCCGCCCACTGGAATTCCCCGAAATTCCCGTGACGTGGTGAAGCCGGCGCGAATCCGAGAACGGCCGCTTTGCATGAAATACGAGCGGTGCTGGCGTTCGCAGACCATAGCAGTCATTCATTTTCGATGACCTCGCTGCTAATTCCAACAAGCTCGTTATGCAGTGGCGAATAACGGCTTTTTCTTGCACTGGCTGCTTTTTCTGGGCGATTTTTTCCTAGCTGACGCGACACCCAGCACGACGTTCTCGTGCCAAGTAACAGATGTCCGAGGAGAGGCACTGTGGAACGACAGTAATAAGTCGTAATTCAAGTGCCTTCACAGTGACATGCAGATTTATCGGCCAAATGCACCGAAATTATGCTCGCCAAGCGCACAAAAACAACGCACCGTCTGTTTCGAATTTTCGCCTGGCAATCTGTGCCACGTCACGACCGTGCACTGACATTGCGTCATCCGCTTTTTTTCTGGATCTGCATATTTCGAGGCTTATGTGAAACACACCCTGAGTTCGGTCTAGGAACCAGTTTTGGAGAAGGACCTGACTGCCGGACCAGTGCGGCCACCTGGCTTTGAAGAAAGCGTTGAGGCACTAAGGGCTTGCCCACTTGCTACAATTGAGGTGGCTTCTTACGCAGGGATGGACCGACTTCCACCTTTTCTGGTTCTTTCATGCTTCACACGCCTTCAGCCTTTTGTTATCTATCCTGCCTGCTTTGAAAATTTACTTCCGTTCAACTCTGGTAGTGAGCCTAATCTTGAAAGACCTTTGAAAATCCTTTAAAACCTTTGAAAATTGATGAGTATCCTCTTATATAAATCATGGTAGTGCAACAAAATTTTCTAGAGCTCAGACGTAGGGGGACTAGTTAACAAAAAAATCTTGCATTGAAGCTTCTGGTAGCTATGTGGACATTACTATACTGCTGCTGGTCTTACAGCATCTCATCTGGATTAACCCAAGAGTCTCGAATTGCTCGGATTCTCAGCTGCAGAGGCTCTAAAATCCTCAATCAACGGAATTGGACGCGAGTTTTTTTCGCCGAGTTCACGTCCACCCCCTTTGACCCCTCCCATCGAGGTGTATTAAGCCGAGCGACTACAAGCGCCACGCTCGCACCAACCTTCGTTTTCTTTTGTTTTTCCCGAGCCAGCGGACCATTGAAGTAAGTGGATCGCGTGGAAACAAAAGGCACTTGCCACTTTAGGCGCGAAATTACGCGTGAAGTTCGTTTGCCTTCGATTCCCACACAAAGAGTTGTTGGTGTGGACGGCTGACGTTGAGTTGTTGGCGGGCTTCTGCTCCAGTAGCAACACTGCGAGGTATTTTTGTGCTTTCCCCGTTTTAGGAGGTTCTCAGAGCAATTGCTTTTTTTTGAGTAAAAGGCAATTATTGGCGGCGTAACATAGCAAATTTGCACTTTCTTCCCGGCCTTTGTTAACCGATGTTCATAATGTCATGTTGTTGAAAGGAACAGTTTGACTTACTAACCCAGGTCTAATGGCTATAGTGTTTTTGAACATGTCAGCCAACCCATTGGCGACCGCGCCTTTTTCAGTTCTTTTTTCATATTCTCTGAATTTCTGTCTCCTTTTCGTGCTCCAAAATCTTTATGAATAGTCCAGTGTAGATTCTTATGATCATATTGACGTATAAATCTTACTACGCAACTCTCTGAGAAAACTTCTGAGATCATTAATGCCTATAGATTTCTCAGACAGGACCATACGAGAAAAAGGCGCGGCTCACCGGCGAGCCACGCGCTCGTCAATGGGTTAATTCATCTGTTGCTGACAGAGCTTATATTTTGACCTGGAGCTATTTTCAAAAGCATGAAAGGGCTAGTACATACTTCAAGGAAATTATGATTAACAGAATCAGTTAATCACCGCCATCGTAGTGACGTTCATTTAGCTCTTCTTTGAACCTCATCTTCATTAATTTTCTTGATGTACCCCACAACGAAAGCTGATGGAGGACCTAAGGCCTGGGAAGGCAATCTCGAGGTGGCATTCTTTTTAAAGAATGTGCTTGGATGGGTAATATCCACAAAAGTCAATCCTAACTTCCTGAAATCGGAGCAGAGGGTGGAATACAGCTGGTTAAACAGGCAGACTTGACTCCCAGAGTGATTCTGTCAGGAAATATTGACAAACTCGAATTTAAACATCTAGTTGAGCTTACCTTCAGCTACTCAAATTTTTTCAGATAAAGTTGTTTCCGATGGCTAGGGACATTGTTTTCCCAATATGTATATCTCGGCAGGGTGAATCTCGACGGTCAAATTTGGCCATGATGGGCAAACTGGTGCATAGTCTCAGGACATGGGCAGAAAAAATGCCACGGGCCAATGAAATATTGTTGTATTCAGTTTTATTCATTTAGACCGCATTACCTACGTTAAGATATGCATACTTTTATGATTCTTCTTACTTCTACAGTCAGAGAACATTTACTTTTTTGGGCCTTTGCGAGAAGCTGCTCTATAAATTTAACCCCACCATCTTACTATGCACTCACCTTGCCAAGTGTTGGCATTTGCCCAGACCAGAACCTGCAAAGAGACACATTCATCATGGAATCACCTTAACCTTTGGCTTCTTGGCGTACATTCTACGAAAAAAAAAACGTTTCGCAGTAGTCTAAGAGGCGTCTTCGTAGTAGATCCAAACCATCTGTTAGGAACTACCCTAACCGTAAAGTGCAATGCCTTGCATCTGTTCCTACTCGCATTTCGTGCCATTGCCGGATTTGCGCCGGGTTTCGGAAGCAAAGCATCCTGTGGATGAGCCCACTACCGTTTGCAATGCATGAGCTCGGGGCTCTCAGGTGCACTTTGCGGGATATCGTAAGCCGTGCCCCTCCCGCAAATGCCGCGACTAGTGTTCCTTTTTCCCGGAACAGCGCGCGATCCACTTGTTTGATTGCTCATCGGATGACTCCACTCGCTCTCTCGTTAGTATGGATCTTCTAATGAACGCTCGTATCAGATTCCGCACACTACACGCGATTAGAGTAATTCGGTTTGTAGTGTACGAGTTTCGAGGTCCGCGCATTCCGCCGCGATTACTACGATTATTACGCAATCCTTCCGCCTCTCTTTTATGTTTTGAGGGTTACTACTATCTTGAGAACCGGGTAAAGACCGAGACGTTTGATGAGAATTACTTATTAGTAATTTGGATATCGATCTGAAAATTCGGATATTTGAAGAAGACGTCTCACTTTCTACTTTTCTTAAGATAATTCTGCTCTCTTATTTTCGAACACCCAAACTCACGCCGCACTCATGTTCGAACACTCAAATTCGAATGTATTCAATAAATTATTCAGTGCCCATACCCAATACACAATGTTGTATGTTACTATCAGCTAACATTTGACATCGAGTCAACGTTCGTTGGCCTTTCCGCCAATGGCGTACGTACAGGGCGCCTCAGAGAAGTCCGAAAACCGATGTTTAACAGAAAAGCTGCTTTGGTTTGTTACGAGAACTGTTACACGAAAAACTGCTCACAACAATTGTCTCAGAGATTCAATACTCTGTAAATTTGTTATTGATAATTGTGGAGAAAAAAAACAAACTTTTTATGGCTTGAACGAGAGGGTCTGCTACTATAGAGGGACTTGCAGTGATCACAGGATCGCAGTAATTAGCTCTATGTAAACCTTCTTGTAAGCCTTTAAAGAATTATTTGCAAGGTCTGGTTTTTTTCTGTCGATGAAAATTTTCTTCATCTTTGTGGGTTGGAGCAATCTTTTCACCGTCGCGATTACCCTCATTCAGTTGCAGTTACTTTTACACCCACCGCCCGCAGATGCTAAGCAACGCGGTCGCGACGCGGTCTAGTTATGCCAGTCACGCTGTTTTTGACACGCCTTGTCATGTATCTGTTCTAGTAAGTAAGAGGAATAAGAGCAATTCATAGTACATGCGTGCGTTTGACGCGCGTCCTTGTGCATCCCGACGTTTGAGGCTTCTCGGCGGCCGCACGTTCTTTTCATTGTGGACGTAAATACTTCATAGGAAGACCGATCCCCCTAGAAAATCCTCCGCAAATGAATGCGTGCGTCTGACGCGCGATTGACGCACGCACCTAGGACAAAATGCCATATATAGTAGCTAGAACCCGTTTAGAATCTCATGTTACGTGTCAAAAAATGTTAGAAGTATTGAATCACGCATCGAGGTGATGATCCGAAGCGATGTCAAGAAAGCAACCAGGAGCGAATATCAGTGGCACATTTTTCAGCACGGTGGAAAAGCGAATGGAACAACGTTTTCCAAAGGTTCTCCGTCACTGACTATACTATTACCACAGGACCACCTCGTTTCGTTTTTTTGCTCCGACCTAGAACTCTATGAAGTACATTGAATTTTGAGCATTCTTGAACTGCTTAGATTGCCATGGACTCTAAATGCAGTGAGAGACTTTTTGCTGGACTTCCTCCACTTCAGGCTCATTAAGCACCAATTCTGAGCATTTGGAACCGCAGGAAGCTCTGACGTCTACATGGGGCCGCGATTTATTCATTCTTAGCTCACTTCGAGCACGGGTCTTGCCTAACCATTTTGGAAGCTGCTGCACTTTCCTCACTGAGCTGCTTAACAGCTCTCACTTCCACCCCGGGAAGAAATGCAAGTGAAGCTGAGACCCCTCCACCGTATCCTCTCCCCGTCCATAGCAGGAACCCATCCACAGTTTGTCGTTCACATAACCTTCACCCGCTACGCGATGCTCCTTTATTAGCGTCACTAATCTCGTGAACGATGCGCTAACGCTCGCAAAGTCTTGCGTTGCGCGTGCTATGTGGCGCGCGTACACCCTCATTTGCGAGGAGATGACGAATTAATAGACATTATCGCACCTCGCTCGCTGCACACCGCATAACTCAATTACAATGCGTTGAACGTTTGTGAGTAGTCCTTTTGTGGAGCGATTCCTTCTAAGGCATCTTAATTCCACTAACATCTCTGGATTTTCCAGTTTTCCAAACTCCATTTTCAGTCTGTTTGAAGCACTCCCAATTCTACTATTCTGTTAAACTGCCACAATTGCTATTGAATACTTAGCCTGCGAAGCGACTTGACAGAGTTGGGTTCTGCCAGCAAAAATGATTTGTTACACAATGCTTGTCATCACGACGTGTGTACAGTGGCAGCAAAAAATACTCTGCTTAAGCAAACTTTGCCCACGAGTATACGGTAGCCATCGCACCACGTCCTCGAGCCCTCCTTCGAACTGACCGCTAGGGTGGCAAACTGACCCCAACAGTCTCACTTACTCCACAGTCTGACACCGCGTGATAGTAAGGCTTCCAAGTCTCCACATCCGTGAGGAAGTAGGACCTCCTACTCTCTCCTTCCTTCTCTTTGGTGTGGGCTCATTCCGCAAGAATTGCCTATCTTTATCATCATTTTTTAAAGTTTTTCACTAGATCTCTCAAAACTTGCTGTTGGTTCCAAGGAATAGTTCGTAAGTCTTAATATCTAAAGAGCAGAATCATCAGAGATATTTTGCGTCTCGTGAGGTTGCTTCCAGTCGTGGGTTAGAAGAAGTCGCTCAGCGAAAACACACCCATTTTCGCCTTGAACGACTGGTTCTTTTTATGGGTAGCACAGAACAACGTACCTATTAGACGTGACTGAATTTGAGTACTTTTGAATAGATCGAAAATTCGAGCGTTCGAAAAAGAGATATCGCCACTGCTGTGGAGGAGGGAAAGGAGACTGAGACTTTCTCGTTTCCAAACACTAAGAGTTTCGAATCGATTACTAAATTAGTATTCGAATTGATAGATTTACTTATTAATATTACATAAAATAAGGTTACTCTCACCGTACTGACGAGTTTCTGGGAGGACGTATTTCTTGAATCCATTTACCCATATCTGGTAGGAGAACGAAAGGGGCAAATAGACGACACGCTTTCATGAATTTTCAATCTATTTCATATGAAATCTTTTCATAACATTAGTGATTTTACTAATTCCTATTCTATAGCAAGTGTAGAAAGTATGGAATAGGAGTTAAGTAATTTTGTGACTTCAATAAGTATGCGCTATCCTGAATAAGCATGGTAATTGTAGACTTACCGAGAATATTCAGGCATCCTTAGAAAGAGGATTCCCTTCTCAGCTTTGTACATAGAACTGCCCCCTTTGTTCTCATCTGATTCTTATAGAAACTTTTTCCTCTAAACATGCCTAGCTAATCTCAGATATGATGAATTTTTAGGCCTCTTCTGCCATTATCTAGCCCACAGACTCTCAGCTCAATAGCGTGGCATTTTTGCGATATTTTTAAACTCCGGCCTATTTATTTTACTAGTCGTTAGAATCATATTTCGTGACGATGAGAGATAAAACGCGAGGAAGAATGTGTCTAGGCTGTTGAGAAGGAATGGTTGATGGAGCATCGTGGAATCCTCAAATTAAACCATTTCCCCTCGTGGATTTGAGAGCAACCATTGAGGGGGTAAAAATATAAATTGATTTGAGAGGGTAAAAAAAAATATGAATACTCCTATCATACAACACCAAGAACCAGCATGATACTCTCTATCTCGATCCTCAACAGATTGTTGCTGGGTCAGCACTATTTTCTGATCAAGTATTCACGGCAATGCTCATTCATGCTGAAGATCGCAACATGTCCTCGGCCCGCGCACCGTCTCCGATCCGCACACTCTTTCCTCACCCCCTAATCTGCGCCCTCTGGTTTTGTCGCAGTGCTCCGTCACTTCTCTAACAGGGGTCGTTTCTTGGATGGTCCGCCAATTATGAGGGCTCCACTAGCTACTGCCACTTCCGCCGTTTCAGATCTTTCTCGCTTTCTTGGCTCTGAATCAGCGCTTGATAGGGCACTTTCTCATTTTCTGGAGTTTTTGTCCGTGCAAGGCTAATTTATTACTGCTGAAGTGAACCATTACTCTTTCTGTTGGTGCTCTTCCAGCATATGAGTGGTCTTCAAGACCTTAGACAGGGAAAGTGCCTACAGAATCTGTTTTTCCGCATTTTCGGAGGATTTTTAACCACTCGGCATTTGCTTGCAGAAAATGGCCGAGTGGATAAAAATGAGAGTACTGTAGTGAAACCACTGCTATTCTCTATGAGGAAATCGGGGAAACCAATCCTATAGTATATTCCATCCGAACAGTAGGGGAAAACTTGACATTCAGGAGGGAAACAATATTCAGAAATTAGACGAAAAACACGTCCAGGAGCAAGGAGGACTTTGATGACGTGTAAACAGACATGCATATGGAAAGAAGCGTTAACAATATGCGTAGTCTTGACAAATTGAGGATTTAACAGAAAATAGAGGAAAATGACCTCTCCATTGTAGCTCCGAAAAAAATATTCTGGAATGTTTCGCTCTTTTTATTATTACCTTCTGGGGAGTCTGCCTCTGCATTATATATCCATCCAATGAGTGTTGGTTATGGTATTTTCTCCGACGTTTCCTTAAGAAATATTTTTGGGAATTTTTTTTTGAATAAAGTTTCTCTCACAAAAGTTGCCGCAAATTCCATACTTATGGGATTAGCGGACGAAATTAAAAAAATGATCAGGTAAGCTTTTTTTTGAAAGTGAACCGGTTTTTTTCTAAAGGTAAAAACCACTTAGTAGCTCTACTCAGCATGGTTATCTGAGTACAGACATTAACTGCTAAGACCGTATTCCCAAGGTAACTCTGCGGAAAATTGCGATTTGAAGAAAATTTCAGTCGCGAATTTCTGCGGTATTTAATGAGATTTTGCTCACGATTTTGCCTTTACTTGGTTCATCTGACATAGTAAAACGTATTTCCCTTATCCGGTTATATAGGGTCACGAGTTTAGGTACATAATTCCGATGAGGAGTACAAATGTACGTACATATGTTGTAGCGGACTGGATCCACCCGTTTTCTCAAACTATTCGCTCTGCACTTTTTCGGTGGATGTTTCGGTTGAAATGATGCTGCTCTCGATGCGTTCCACTTTTTGTACCCATTCTGAAATCCAGACGGCTCATCTCAGCTCTTGACAAGTTTCTTCTTGCACTGAACAAATAATTACATACGGCCTTAAGAATCGTTTTTGTCTGCGCAAGCTGCGCACCCCATCATCCTGCTCGATTTCACTCTCGCCGACGGCTCGGTTTCGCTCCACGTCCCTTCAGTTCCGAGATCTCATCGTATTTTTTGCGAATCAGTGGTGAAGTGCCGCTGCTCCCGTGCTCGCTTCCTCCTACGCCTTCGACGATCCTTTGTTGCCCTTTCTTTGCCTCGAACTCGTTCCATCCCTGTTTTGCGGCTCGATAAAAGACAAAATTATTCCAGTCTATCGGCTCCCAAGGCTTTCTAATTTCGCCTTTTTCAGCTCCAGACAGCGAGGGGCCGCCGCTGCTACTGTTCCCACACGTTTTTCTCGCTTCGCTTCCTCTAATTTCGCTCGTGCTGACAGGTTGTTGACGGCCCATCCAAGGTGAGTGCTGGCTAATCTCAAGGATTTTGCTAATCTTCTGATAAAATGTTGCATTCTGAGATTAATCTTGTGCATAGACCAGAATTTGGCAGGGGTTGCGGTTTTTTGAGATTTACCGGTTTCCCAGTTTAAACTTTGCTGCGCTTTCAAGCGAAACTCTCTACAAACCACATTTTTATGGCTCCAAGGCAATTTCATCACTTAGTTCCTTCCACACAAGTTCCTTCCACACATTACCATGAATGGCAATAAAAGAAGTTAAAATTAATTTTTGTCAGAAAACTGTTTCGAGTTTTCTCTGCACCTAGCGTTGAAATGGGATACTAAAGGTAGAAAATAATTATTTATTTCAAGTCTTATTTGCGTGCACCAAATGAGGTCGAAACAGCAATTAAAGATTTAAAAAGCTGTGTTTATAAGCACTTCTAAGTGGGCAAAGTGTCCTAGCTTTTTTCCCTCATTAGGCTGAGCAAGGCTTCCCTACAACAGTGTACCGAATGTATTTGGCGTCGCCTCATTGTAACTCAATGGCTCATTTCCTAGCGAAGGCGTCCGGTCATCGCTGAGCCATCTAGGTTAAGTAAATCCGCATTTGAATGGCTTGTTAGGGTCTCTATAGACGTTGCCTGTTCAAGTGCCCTTCGACACTTGCACCTGCCTCTAAGGGTTTGCTTGCGAAGTGGCATCGCTTTCTCGTATAGATCTATGTCTGTACTACATCCTGCGGTCTATTATCTGAAGTCTTGTCAATGCAAGACGATAGATGTAACTGTACAAAGCTTATTTTCACCTATTTTTCCGCCGAGGACCGATGTCATGTCGAGTTTTTCTGCTGTGGGATTTACGGTAATTCCAGAAGGAGCCTTGTTTGTACCATCCACAAAGTACAACAGTTCTTTCCAAATGTTGAACACTACCCTTTGCACCTCTCTCCTCCATATTCTTCAGTACTCGTCCAGAGAAAGAGGTTTTGAGGTCCCTTCCGCCACAGGTCAAACTTCCCCGGAATTCGCCCATTCGTTCAATGATCCTAATCGCTTCACATATGACTCGTTCATATTTTCCATTCGTAGTCGATTGCATAATGCGCACATTCTGTTCGCTGTTCGTCCTCGGCAAATCTAGGCTAAATGCCACTGATTGTCCGTCCGCTCGCACAATTTGACAATTTACTGGTTACCTCTTCGTCTGGTTATTAGTTATTACCCTTGGTTTTGCTGAGATGGGCTTCCCTCGTCAGATGTAAAAACGCTGTGATCGCTTCCCGTCATGTTGGATCGTTGATTTTGTTCTTTGATTGTTGCTATTTTAAGGTATGGAGCTACCTCAAAATTACCCATCTTCAATATTTCCGTAAGATATTATAATGTGTATACCTAGCAGATTTATGTGCATGACAGACGAGCTATGCAAAGTACGTACATGAAAATTACATAAAAATTAACACTTGTAATTATAAATAATGGGTAAAGACTCCAAGAAAATCTTATAACCCCGTATTCGGCAAAAAAAGCAGGTTGTAATGAAGTGCCACGTCATCGCAGTTGGACTTTGGGATTACCGCTCCACTTGTTTTTTTTTAGGAGGCAAAATAGTGAAATGGTTGCTGCAATGGTACACATCTTGGCCTTTCAGAAAGACTTTTTATAGAAGTTGATAGTTTGCCCCCATAGAGCCTATTTTATACAGAGTAGCTTGAAATTACAGTAGGAACGTGTGTTTTGGCTTTGAAGGAGCATGTTTTGCCTTGAAGTCAAATCACTTGTGAGGTCATTCTTTATTCCAAGGTGAAGTATTGCCTTCCGTTCAGTGTGAGGTGAGAAACATTTTCATGACATTGCTCCACTTTACAAACATTTTCATGACGGTGTTCAACATTACAAAAAAAATTCCTGTACTCCTTTTCCTTTGTACTGTGGTTTCGGGGCACCTGTAGTTGTAGGGTCGTGCCCTGCGTTCATTTTCCAAGAAATACCGCCATCTGAGAAATTTCTTGCTACCTGAGCATTACCCTTCTTATGTTAGAACGGCTGTTGTTGCGGGATTCTACTCTCAGAATTCGCGCACAACTGTTGCCTCAAACAGGGTTTCTGTCTACCTCGTATGAGTCTTGATCTAGCAGGACGAAGCCCCCCCCCTGATAATGGGATTTCCTAAAAAAACAAGATATGTACCAATGTAGCAACCATTTCATTATTTTGTCTCCTAAAAAAGGCAAGTGGAACGGTAATTCCAAAGTCCAACTGCGATGACGTGGTACTTCATTACAACCTGGTTTTTTTTTGCCGAATACGGGGTTACAAGATTTTCTTCAGGTCTTTACCTGTTATTTATTTTTTTAGGAAGCCTTGTACTACAATAGTTTGCAACTAATGCTCCAGAAACTGTCGCTTCCTCCAATTCAGATTCGTAGCCTCCCATTGTGTTCGCACGAGTTCGACTCTGGTGGTCTCGTTAAACGTGAAGTGTTGTTCCGAGAGGGTCATTTATTAGGAAAAACGTCAGCGACGACATGGCACCGCCAGTGCAGCCGCCCAGCAGGTGCCGCCCTGCATCTGCTTCTCGCTCCGATTCAACTTTCCTATTAGGATTCGCCATCCATCACACACTAAGCTTCCATATCATGTTCTATGGACACCTTCCACCCCCCAGTGTTGCTACAACTACAAAGGGTTTTCCGACTAGAGGTTACAAGGTTTTCCCTGCGCTTTGCACTTTGCTCATATTTCATCTGGATACGGAAATAGCTAAGGAGGTTCCCCTAACCAGATTCCGGGACCATTATTTGTAAGGGTAATGCCATTATCTCGTATCTCGTACTAGTGGCATGGTTGTGCTGTGCAAACGTTCATAATTGAATATGCGCCGCTTCTGGAGTAATGACCTGCCATCGCATCTCTCATTCCAAATGCTTGCGTAACACGAAGGATTTTGTTTCTGATTTTGTTCTACAATCGGCTCCGTTCATTCCTTACCGCTTATTCGAATCTTCCAAAAAATATTTTCTACAAGTTGATCCACATGCATATTCCTTTTTATAATGCTTGGCCATATGAAAATTGATATCTTGCCATAATTTTTTGCCCATTTTCTACAAACTTTAGACACTTTCTTACCATTGTTGTCTATTTTTTTTCATTAGACATTTCGTGATGATTACCCTAGGGATTCTCAGAAAAGGGCCTTTATTTCTAACTTCTATCAAAGCTGGTTTCATTTCACCTGTTTTCTTATGCGAGGTGTATACCTAGAGAGATACATAAATAGCAGGTTTATATATTCCAATGAGCCTTACACCACTGGACGAGAACGCGAACTAGTTGAATCCATTCTTGATTCCAAGCTTCTAATGCCTCAGCCATGGTTCTTCCCCACTGCTCCTTTGCATCAAGCACTGCAATGCTATACACAGCCGCTTTAGCCATCCCTCGCCATTCTGTCATGCTTCTCCAGGGAATCTTCGAAGCAATCATCGCCTAGTAGCCCTAAACCGATTTGTCAGCCGTTCTCACTTCGCTACATTTCAACACCACTGATAGCCACGCCCGCCGCCGGCAGATCTCGCCCAGTCGTTCGCTATTAAAATTGACAGCTGAGGAACTTTACTTAAAATCTTAAGGTCGATTTTCAACCCAATCATGTGGCACACTATTTTTTGGATGGATAGATTTATTAGAACAAATGGATTCAAGCTTTATTATTTCGAAGGTTCACGCACTTTTTTCCACGGAAGCTTATAGGATATTCCAGTGCCTCTCTGATCCAAGCACATGAGCTTCGGCAGCTCTATTCAGGTTCAGCCAGTTCGTTAGTTTCTGTGTGTTTCATTACATGGACGAACGTTACTGGACTAACAAAGATCTCGAAAGGTAAGGTTGGCCATGCTGCACAGGCCGGAATCAAACCTCTGCAATCTTTGCTTAAGAAAGTTCTTTCTTAAGCTATTGCTCGTTAAATTTCTAAACAGGTGTGGGAAACCCGAACCTTTGCGCTCTTCACGCCGCTTCTTCGGGATCTGCTTAGCTCTCCCGGGACCTTCCTCGGCGACCCGGTCGTTCCTTGGATTGATGCTTAGGCGGCGACGCCTGTGATGTTAATTACTGTGACGAAGGTGTCGGATTAAGTGTTCGTATATATATCATTTCTCTTTATACTCGCTCAGGAGATTAAGCGCAACTGCTGGCGGTAGAAACTTCAATGAATTGTAGAGAAGGATTACTCTTTCAAGGGCTCTCTAACGGTAGGAGCCTTTGATGGATTCGCTATTCTGTTGAATACCTAGGTTATGTGGTCGTACGTTCTGGACCTCTTTTAGGCGGCGACGCCTGTGATGTTAAGAGTCAATGTTAAAAGTGCTGTTATTTTATGCCAACGCATGGTCTTCTACAGAGTTTTACTAGCGAATTTATTGTTTTTCAAGTGTTCTTGCATAAGTTTCTTTCACCAGTGCTCGTCAAACAAAGCTCTTCCTCGAAGGAGTTCTTAGAGTTCGAAAGGGAGTTGTAAAAAAGAGGCAAATGTGGTGAACATGAATACAACTAGAGATCCATTTTAAAGTATTTCCTACATGGGTTTTCAGCGCTATGCACTTATCTTTTACCTATAATTTTTACCTATAAGTTCCTTACTCATTAACTCCTCATGTGAAACCAACACACACAAACCCCCGTGGACTAGGACGCGGAAGCGAAGACTACCAGCCGCGCTGACGCGCTCCAGTGGAACGCTTGATTCCAGTAGATATCGCTCGCTCCCGTGTTTGACTATCACTTATCGTCGAGGAAAACAAAACGCGCACCGCCGCCTGCTCGCCAATTTGCCACTCCGGCTGCTGAGCTGCTCGTCGAAAGACCCACTTCACTATGTCATTCTAGGACTTTAGGCGAGCGGTGACCTCACAGGTGGGTGGTAAGCTTTTCGGGATCCTGGGCTCCCTCTCAGCAAATAGGCGCAATGTGAGTCTCGAGCAGTTGAAGTGACAAACGGAACCATTTCTCTCACTGCTGAAAAAACTGTCCTGAAAAAAATTGCAGGATCTATGAATCCAGATTTCTCTAATGATCACCTCATTGCCTTAGGCATTCATAGTACAGCTCGTAGAAAAGACAATTTTCAGATTCAGTTATTTGATTCCCCTCATTCTAACCACTCATTTTGCACAATCACATGGTAGCAGTGACTCACTTACATATCCTAATGTGTAAGGATAGACCGCTGTATCTTCTCGTTGGAACCTTGGCAGTGTTGTCTGACTGGATGTTGTCTGACTTTAGAGCTAGATGTGAGACAATTGTAGCAGCAAGTCTTCAATTTTCTTTTTTTTAAAGGAATATTTCCTCTAGGATGATCTTCAAAGCTCATGAATAAATACCTAAATGACTTTTTACTGGTTTCGTATCCAAAACTTCTGCAACAATGTCTTCGCTTTTTTTATTACACATTTAAGCTCGACATCAGGATTTAGCGGTAGTTCGCATTCAAAAGTTCCCAAATTGTGGCTTCATGCAATCTTCTGACTTCTAGATTCTCAAGGATTAGCACTAACTGAATTATATCTGCTATGTCTAGTAGCATATGTTGTTTTTTGCGCTTTCGAGTCTCTTGAATTCTGGAATTCTCCCAGCTTGCTACTTTTCACTTTCGGCTTTGCACAGTACTTCCGCTCATCCACCGCTGACCTCCTGAAAACGCATTCTGGTACCGTACCGTTTTGAACCGTTAGGTGTACTGTTTGGGTTCCAGAAAACAGTGTCTCTCTTAATGCCCCCCCCCCCTACCTTCCCTGCAGAATTTCTATCCAGTATATTTTGACAGCGTCTTCATAGCAGGTTGCTGATAGCATCTCGAAAACAACACTGTTGAACATACGTATTCAATGCTGTCTGACTTGATTGTTGACGGTTGAACCCAAATTTGATGAGATTTTCCTTCCGCATGCCTCTATGGACCTCACTTAGCAACAGTAGGCATCACCAAGGTAAGGGGCTATCCATAGGTTGGAGGGATTAAAACAGCCGCTGCAAGGATTTGTTCACCGAATCGAATAGTATTCAAATAACCATTCAAATGTACGAATATACACACTTGTACAATAGCTCGTGGGTTAACAGTTAGTAGAACGTTTCTAGTCATTTCGTTATCCTATCTAGGAGCAGGGTATTAGCACATTACTGTACATAAATATCTTCATCTATAGATATTGAATATTGAAAGTAAAAATAATGAAAATGTCAAAGTATTCGAGTAGTATTCGATTTGGTCAACGCTCTACAAAAAACCTAATTATTCCTAGAAATTTCGTTTTTTAATAATATTTCATGGTATTTTTCCGTGCTCGTAGCTTGGTTACAGGGTGACAAGAAAGCCTGAGACATAAACTTCAGATCAATTTCTCCAGCATAATCGTATCATTCAACTGAAGGAATAACTGAAGAACTGCATTTACTCTTGTGTGAGAGGCTTCATGGATATCTTGCAAAATTCAAATGCCAAAACTCATGGAACCTTTATGTTTTTAATTCTGAACATCTCCTTTGATGGCTACAAAAGCAGTACCGTTGTGTTGTTCTAGAGCCCCTTTCCGGAATGATTGGGACTGATGAAGAGCACTTTTTGAAAGTTTATAAGAACCTGTAGTGTATGAAGTCTTTGCCGCTTGGGTCGTTAAGGCGAGGATAGCCTTTGCATGAACTCCGCCATTCCCATGCGTGTCGTTATCGCTTGTTTTGTGCGTGATGCCATGTTATTCTTGCGGATTACGGTCGTGTGCTTCGCTTTTGGTGGGCCGCTTTGACCTCTGCTATCTCGGCTCTTTAGGATTATACTCCGGCTTGGAAGCGGTGAAGAATCCTTCGTTTTTATTAAGCTGCGCCATAAACTTTTTTTCATTTTCGAGCTAATCTTTCCTACTGCATGATCAAAATAGTTTTTTTTTCCACTTCTTTTCACACCCACCCACAGTCGCGCGGGTTATTTTGCACAGTTTTGCACACAGTTGTGTGTAGGCCACACACACACAAATATCAAAGCCGGTCAACGAAAACAATCTAAAAATGCTGGAGGGGCCGGTGCTTGGAGATGCGCTTAGCCAGCCTTTGTTTGTCATCCGTAAAGCACTGTGCCAAGTGCCGACACTTCACGCTTTTTACAACCTCGTCTTTGCTCAAGTTGTCCTCGTTGCCCCGGGAGTCCAGTGTGAGTGGACATTCAGGTCCTGGCGACCATGTTGCTTATCCAACGGCAGCTTGCTTCTCTCTGGAGCCTGCTGGTCAGCTTGGCCTGTTCAGAAGGACCTCTAGGGGTTCGTTGGGATACTAATACGAAGCAATTTTTTTCTAAAGTTCAAATCGTGCCGACCCAACAGACAACCTTAGAAGAGTTGTTTACTACCTCTTTGGACAGTCGTCCCGCCGCTCCCGCTTCGGCTTCATCTCGCGCTGTTCACAGCCCCCGTTGCGCAACCCGACAACAGACAGTTCCCTGTCGGTTTTTACCCCTTCATGTCACGCCTTATGTAACCTATCCAAATAGTCTGCTCTTTGTCGCACATGTTTTTGGATGCTTTCTTTTTGTTGAAACTCGTGCTACGTCGCAGTGCAGGTATGCACGCTTTGGCTTTGTTGCGTGAAAACCACTATCTACGCAGTAAAAGTTGTTAACGATATCGCGGGAATGTGAGCTGCTTCTTGCAGGAGGTTTTACTGGTTCCAGAGATTACATTTCTCGAAGGAGTCTTTCCCTGAATTCCCATCCGAAGGCACATTCTATTCATTCTACAACTTGAAACACTGGACATGCAGCTATTCATGAGGCCTAGGAATGAACGTATCTTAAATGTTGATTTTTTAAAATAATGTTTCTTGCGTTGGGTCGCTCAAAGGGTCTCAAGTCGTAGTTTGCAAATTCTTTAGAAAATTATAAATCTTAATTACATGAACACATTTTTGGTGAGGTCATCCGTAAAATTTTCCATTACACGCACTGACAAATGTACTGAACTAACCATTTGAATGGAAATCATGGGCCGTAGTCGCTGTTTATGGCAAATGTCGTTAGCCCAGTTCCCGAACAGATCATTAGCCTAGATCTACAGTGGGCCATAAAGATCGAGGATTCTTATTGCTCACTACGGATATCCACGCATTTTCTCACGGTAGCACCATTTCCACACTGCGCTTCTGATTGGTTTTTATTCAGTTACCTCCCTTGTTGTTGTTGTTGGTTACCCATGAGTACTTACGAACTATTCGGGTTGAGCTGCGGGTCAAACTTGGCTCAAGCTTTCTTTGGCGAAGATGAGGTCTTTGCACAAAGTTTTGTAGAAATGACTACATAGGTGAAATAGATGGTAGCTATCTTCATTCTCAAGTGAAATTGTTAATAGTTGAAATAAGAAATATTGATAAAAGATAAGAAAACCATCGATAGAAAAATAGGACCACTCGGATCTCAGGTGGAAAAAAATGCGAGCAGAATCAGCGGGCCCTGGTCAGGTTTCACTTATTTTTCTCCGAAATTTTTCCCAGATTCGTGCGGGAACTACAAAAAAAAAAGAAAATGAGAAGAGATACCAAACATAATCGAAATCTGCTGAAATTTCTACGAATTTCGCCCGAAAAATAAGCGAATTTCGCTGGAAAATGTACGAAAATTGTTGTTGTGTCGAGTGGTGCGGCAAGTCTCCATCATTTTGAACACATATAAACGAAATCTGCACGGATTTTTCCACCTGAGATTAGTTGAAAAAAAAAAACTGAAACGATATTGAAATCGAAGTGATTGGAAGCAAAAGTGTCTGTGACCTTTCCTGCCCCTCACAAGTTCTTTCTCCTTTGGAAAAGAACGCGAGGAGGCCGCTTTTTCTGGACGGCTTTACAGCGTTTACCTGGCAGTAAGTAATCGGTAAGTAGGAAAATCCGCGCGATCATGCTCCGTGTTTGCCGAGCAGCTTACGGCCTCTTATGCACGTGCATCACAGCACACCGCCGCCGTCGTCGCTGGGGCTGACTGGCTCTCCGGCTGCTCTTCGTGGTGCTTCATTGACCGCCGCATGTCCTGCGCTTCCACCGCTGAAGGGCTCTTCAGTTGTTCGTTACGGTAGCGTGTCCGTAGGTGCCTATGTACAACACTGTTGCACTTTTTGCACACAGCTTACCGTACGAGAAGCGGCGCGGCAGCCGGACAGCCGTGCCACGTCCACACGACGTCTTGCAGCGCTTTGATGTGCGGTTATAAACGCGTCTAAGCTCTTTTACGATAGCAACTGTTCAAGTGTTACGAGAAAGCCACAAAGCTGCTCTTCTCGCCGACCTTCAGCGCGGTTGGCACTGCGCGGATGCGATTCCTCATCCTCTGTGTTTTCCCATCGGTCCATTTCCCCTTGTAGATGTCTCCGTTTTCCCTTGGATCTATTTTGTTGCAATGCAGCAGCATTTCTGCGAGAATTTTCTTGGATTTTTGATACCTCAGCATAACAGCAATTGAAATGCCAAAAAAAGCGGCGGTCGTTCAATTGTGACCACTACATGGTAGGACACTAACCCTATAACAGGCCCTAGGGTGCCAAGAAGGCGACACTTCCGAGGCCGCATGCATCATTCAGATTACCCAGCGTAAACGTGTTGACTCCACACAATTTCACAGTATCGGAGCGTTGACCCTGGATATTCTCAATAATGAATCCCGGTCCCGGTTTACTCTTATCCCGGAAACTCATGTGTGTGAATGGATGCAATACTACGCATTCTAGTTCTCCGAAATTCCTCCATGAGATCTCTTCCCTTCATCACCTTTATCTGCTGTGATTGCTATAGCTTTATGAATCCATTTTTATGCATTTCATCTACCAATCCTTCATCTACTTCCCTATCATCCCCTCAGGAGGGTTATTTGCTCCTCTTCCAGTTCCCGCCGCGTTTTTCGAGTCGATCCGTTTCTTATCTCGATTTTTTCCTGGACTTAGCTTTTTCATCTCTTTTTCAATAATCTGAAGGGAAACTAAAAACATAAAAACAGCCCGGCACATCTTTCTAAACATGAGAGAGCTTGCCCTCCAACCAACAGGCTTTTGAGGGGAATTCAGCACATCACATGGCATCGGGCAACTAGGGTTTAGTTGATGTGATTGAAAGAACTGTCATAGTTCTTTTTTTGAATAGCAATCCACTCTTTGCTTCAAAATTATGAATAGATGCTTGAGCTCTTCGTTCGAGTGGAAAAAAATTCATTAATTGTGGGATCGGTATATCCTTTTCTACCCAAAATCCCAGGGATATCCAGAGAAAAGAAGGCAGTGAAAAGCAATCTTCTTACGTAGCTTCAGAGAGAGAGAGACAGGTGAAATTGAAAGCTCATAAGGAATCCAGGAAATTCCCCTCGCTGCTCAGCAGGACATGGAACCTCCCTCTGCACCTCCACAGCAGATTCTGTTGTGTATCTACTCCGGGGTCCCACTGGCACTGCAACTCTCCACGACACGTTTCCCATCTGCAGGTGTTTCGCACCCGGATTCGCCTCCGGGAAAAACTCCTTAATCTACTTAATGACCAATTAGGGTGGGTGCACACGCTCACGCAAACACCATGGATTAAGGGCAAAAAAAAAACACGTTTAGCGTTTCAATTAGCTTCATTTGCTTAGCGTCTAAATTACCCTTTTCGCTATATTTATTCGATTTATAGAGGAACAAGTATTGTTTTCTCAAATAAGATCGCGTTAATTTTGTTCGTTTTTCGTTTTTTGTTCCCGAAAACCGTCCCCGCAGCGAAATATCGGTGTACTTGTTGCAGTATTGCTGAGAATTCATACCTGTTAGGTGCGGGCCTTCTTCATTGTCCCATTTTTCACCATGACAACATGTTGGGCAACGAATTGACCCCTACATTAGTCAAGGATCATTGTTTTGCTGCTTTTCCGAAAGAGGCTCAGACTGCTCACTGGATGTCCGACCAGTTTTTAATGAACGTCTCACGAAAAAACTGCGTTGATAGTTGTACGTGAATCCTGTGCTCCTTTCGCATCTTCCAGTGCTGTGGCCAATTTTCTTTTATTGGAGGAAATGCCGGTCATTGCACACTTCACGCGTTCTCTGGATGAGTTTCTTACTGTAAGCGTTGTTTGAACAGCATCTTTTTGTAAGATGAATTGCTGGATGAGAAATGTCTTCGTCATAGGATGATGTCCAGATTGGCAGGGTTATTTGCTGGAGAACGGCGTTTCGATTTCCAGTTCATTGGGCGGGGGGGGGGGGCGTTATGAGTCTCGCTGAAAAATACTACCTTTACCAGGTGTTCGAGTCCAGGTACTCGCACAGTTCCGGTAAATTTAAAGTGAATGACGTCTTTGTTAAAGCAAAACATTCGCTACTTTCGTTTTCTTTTGAGTAGGAACTCTATTTTCTTTCAGTCGAAATTTCAAGGAAAACTTGCTTCTTTGTACTTGGAGCAGATCTTCAAACGAGTGAACCAGCGAAACTTTATGGAATCCACAGTAAAGTACATTTTTTGAACCTAACTTATATTCTATGCATATGAAACTATGCTGCAAAGGCATTTTCGCTGTATGCTGTTATCCAGGAATCCTGAAGAATACAGTCTTGCAATTTTTTGCTCAAATATTGCGGAAAATGCACATGTAGCTCCCAGTATACTCATTACCAACTCCTTACCTCTCTTCCGGGACAGTGTTGCCTCCTTTATTTTAAGCATCTAAAACATACACTAATCCAGTATTCGAGTTCGAGTACATCTATTAATTGATACGGTGATAGACATACAGGGTGGCGCAATAATTACTGTTCTACTATAAAAAAAGGACACAGATAAGTCTAAGGTCTTTGATCTACGCCAAAGGAACGATCATGGAGCGAAACTAATGTTTATGTTTCCTTAAATGGTAGCGAATTATCCCTGAAGAGATCATTGTAGAATGTGCTCTGATACGATTTCTGTCCACTTTTTATTGTGGGATAGTGATTTGTTCCACCCTGTAATTCCCAGAGTGAGATTAAATGCAATTACACTTTTTGTCCGGCTGCTGTTGGCCCAAAGTTATTTACCCGAATGGAGAATCAGTCATAGGTACTGTGCAGATGCGCTAAGCCGATCCTTGGCATATCACCCGCCCATATCCGATTTCAAAGCGGGCATACCGAGAGAGGGGCGCGATCTTTTGACCGAATAAACAGCTTCTGGAGAGCACGTAAGAGGTTATACAGGGGCTTAGGTCGCCCTGCGGTGAGCTCACACTGCGGTACTTCCTTCTCGTTTACTTCTGTAGTCCTTTCCGTGCATTTTTGTACTATGCATGTGTTTATTCAAATATTTCTTTATATACCTACTTATTGCTCTACAAATTGCGCCACGCTTAGTAGGCATACTGGGATGTAGTAGACTTTGTCAATCACACATTTTGTTTCGCTCATTCCCAAATTAACTGCCAGTAGTTACCCATGCGGATTAGGTTCCAAAGGTGGCCGACACCGGATTTACGCTGTTTAATGAGTGAACACCAAGGACTTTCGATGCCAGCGGCTACGTGTTAATGCGTCGTAGCTCTGCGATCAAAGCGGCGCCCATTTGCGGTTGGTTAGCGGCTGAGTGGCAGGTCCGCAAGGCGTTTAAGCGCTGGCGGAACACTTCGCAGCAGAACCGCACTTCCGCTGGGCAGCGCCTGTGGCGAGGTGGCGCGACGTCGGCGACAGCTTTTATCTGGCTGGGCATTAGCGACTTCTTCTGAGACCTTATGAAGAGGAGAAAAGGAAGAGAAACAATGTGAGACAGTATACTTTCCTTTCCTTTACTACCACTATGCGGGAACTATCGGAGGAATATGACATTCTCCCGGATTCATCAATAGTGGAGATAAGCTGTATTACTGAAAAAAAAACCTCTCATAACCTCCCTGCCTTAAGAGCTTTCGTCTGCTGTGTGCGTCATATATCGAATTCATCGTTTGGAATCGCTTCCGCCTCCTCGAGATTCATTCCTTCAAGTAATTTCGTGGCGGTATAGTTAGACGGTTTGTAGGAATACAGACATGTATGTATGACGGAATAATAAAGAAAAAGAAATACTAAGCAAGTTGTGAACAGAAAAAAGTGTAAAAGTGAGCACAAAATTGTATTGTTGTCCGGAAAATCTTTGAGTTTCTGGTTTCTCAGGCTGTCGACTTTTCTTTCGAGCAAGTTTTGGCGTTTTCTTGAAGATTCTTCCAGTTTTTGAAAGTTTTTACGTGCCTCCTTTCCTGCCCATTTTGTTACTATTATATTTTACTGACTACCGTGGTTTACAGAAATCGACCCGAAACTTGAGTTATTGAACCCGTTTGAAACGGCCAAAACATACTAGAAAAGAGCATTATTTCAACATCTATTAGCTGTTGAACTTTGAAATACCTTCTGGGCAGCTTTTTTTTCCATGTCCTGTTAACATCTTCATTCAATAGTTCAGGGTGTCCTTCTTGTCTGACGCCGTTACCGCAGTGGCTGTAGATACGCGAAGTTCCTCTCTTCTTCATGGAATCGAGAAATTCGAAATTGGCTTACGCAGCGCTTTGATAACGTAATGCGCTTATTGGATTACGCAGCGGTCATGCTAGTGCGGAACTGTCCAGAACTTGCTTCCATCGAGGCCTTCTGCCTTATTTCCAGCGGGGTTTGCAATTAAAAACTGTTGGGTAAGTTTGAGCAACTCGATCAATACCGATCAATAGTTTCAAGTTCGCGACAGCGGACATAGCGAGCCGTCTCTATGTTCATCAAACCACTATCTCTTAAGAGGTTTCGGCACTTGAGATAGCGATCTACAACTTTTTCGAACTCGCTTCCTCCTCGCCTGGCGCGCCTCGCACGCGCCCGCTCGCCTCCCTCTCTTTTTCGGTTGCTCCTCCACCATCGCTGATACCGTGGTCATCCTGGACGGCTGCAGACGCTTCCGAGATGTCTTGCAGCTGCCTAAATCCAACGAAAAGCACCTTGAACCGCAGCGTAATGTGTAGATTCGTATCGGTCGCGCATTTGCCGACTAGATCGACATCTCGCGCGTCGTCGTCGTCGTCTTGCGCAACCACCGACAAGTGTGTTGAGTTCACAGGCCGCTGCACCTAACGCAAGTCTCGTAACCCATGCGTCTACTGTTGACCTCTGCCTCTTCAACATGTCATCGTCTTCGGAAAGGCCATATGGTCGTGGGTTCTTGGCGCTAGATCCAGTAAGACCCAAAGTTATTAACTTCTGCAAAGTCTTGTGTTCGAGAAGTCTTTGTCGGCACAGTTGGAACAGGAACGAGTGCTGGTATTCCGAGTACTACCAAGGACCGAATGGCGAATTACGTAGATGTACTCAAGTTTGTGTATTCGATTTTGAAGAGGTCGAATATTCGGACGTTTGAGGGAGAGAACGGTATGTGCAGACTTGGGGGAAACAAGAATAGCTATGGTGTTTTCTCTCTTCCGAGTAATTGATTTTTTTTCGGATTTTGCTCCTACAGTTGTTGATGAAAGTAGTAAAGTTGTTTCTATCCATTTTTATTCACACCTCCTCCGGTCTAATGTTTTCCTGAAATCATAGCTCTTCCATTTACATAGATTTCTCAGTTATCTGATGTTGTACCGACTCATTCTTCATTACGTAATCAAGCAAACATCACTGCGAAGATTAAAACTAGGCCAAAAATTAGTATTGTTTTGGGAGACTAGTACTGAAAATCAAACAAATTACCAGCAGGATTAGTGGTAGCAAGACTTTCCGCTATTTCCTCTTGGTAAGCTTACGGAAATAATGGCGTCAGACAAGTTGAAACGTCATTAATAAGCGGTTCTGATAATTATTTGTTCATTTATTTCTGTCTTTACTTTTCTGTTCACATAATTTTTCGATACATCAAAAATTATAGAGTACGAAAACTCTGAACTTCAGTAGGAATTCCGCCATTTTTTTTTTCGGTAAAAAAATGGGCTTCTAGCAATTTTTCTCAGGAAATAATACTTTCTATATCCAATAGGATTCGATTCAGCTCTTGTGAAAAATCTGACAATCGCCTTTAGTGGTTTACTCCATCAACAACAGCGATATCGCGAAGAAATCTCCAAACGTACAACCACTGCTGGACCCACTTTTCCCTCTGGCAAATCAGATTAATAAGCTCTAAGCCAGCTAATGGTTCTGGATTCACTAAATAACCCTGGATCAATTTGTTTCCCTTGACCTGCGAGTTCTCTAAGTATGGGCAATTGTCGGTTTGCACACGAATCTCGTTTCCCATTCCCTTCTCTGGCGCCATGTAGTCCAAGTGGTGTTTTTGCGGGGGCTAAGCTTTGCAAAGTGCTGGCCTGAGAACTTCCTCACTTACCTGAGACCTCTGCGGGCTTCTGCGGGCTCTCAATTGCTAAGGTTCATTGTGAAGAGTTTTTCTACTGCAAAACAACTCCAATTCTACGTGAAATGTAAACGATTGGTGTCACGACTGGTTCCAAGCACTTTTTTCTTTGGTGTACTTTAAAACTAACCACTTTGGTCTCTGGAGTATCTGGAGAAATACTGTTTTCTATTTCTATTTATTAACACAGACAGTGTCCGTGTAAGGTAAAACAGCGTAACACAACATAAACGTAACATCACATCCAAGCATTGTACAACGCCGCCCAAACATTCTTGAGATTTAAAACACACAGTGAGGTAAAACATTGAGATTAGATAAGGAGATAGTAAGGAATAAAAAGATCATTAGGTTGTGCTAGGTTGTGCTAGAAATACTGTTTTCTGCCAGATGCTCCATCTTACTAACAAAGTTTGTATTGCAGTTTTTTTACCTTTGTCCTCTTTTTTCTTCTTGTCATAAATTTTACCTCAATTATCCCTAAAAGCTGTAGCTACAGTTTCTGGCTAGATCCATCTCAAAGCCTTCATTTTTTCTTTCAAAATCCGCCCTAGGAGGCTACCTGACGCACCAGTCGGGAAACGGATCCATGTGTTTTTGTACTGTAACCTATCCTTTCCGTATGATTACGGTAGGTATACAGTAGATGCGCTATCTTACGGAATCACCCGAAACTTAGCACAGGGTATTATTTGGTACGCTGATCATGACTTCCACCATTATTTCTCATGGCACTCTCACTTTCTTACCAAACTTGGCATTTTCTTCTTACTTACTTCTTACAGTATTCTTACAGTAATCTTCCCGTTTCTGAGAGGCAGAGGAAGAACAATGATGCAGAATTTACGAGCCAAATCACATTCAGAACAGCAATAAAGTGGGGAAGGAAGTTGTGGAAATTTCTCGTTTAAATCTTAGACTTCCAAAAATGTCGCTAGATTTATCCCGTACCTAGAATTCTCGCTTCCTACCTTTGCAAGTAAACCTTACTCCTGTTTGTAAAACAAAGTTAAGTGTCCTTGTATGACAATTAGGACTATCCAAGATGTTAATTACAATAGTATCGATGAGTACGTTCTCAGTAATTACTGGCGAAATGGTGTTTTTCCCAATGACCCATGTTGTCTGCGTGTTCAGTGTGACTGCAGGGTGTGGTTGGCAGGTGCGATGTGTCTGGGAGAACGCCCCACGGGCACGAATTCGTGGCCCAGTGGGCGGTCGTTCCCAAGACCCGCATCTGGGAGGTGGCCACTTTCTCAGAGTCTCATGTTTGATTTGTCAAACACCTATAAAAAGGCCAGGGTGACTTCCTCACTCCCTCACTCCTGCGGACCCTTCGTTCTTGGGCCTGGTCTCCTTCTTCCTATCGCTTGACGCGTGCTACCTTATCGCTTCTGTTTACTGACGGGAGCTGTTTGGGGGTGACCTGCTTCGTGTCGCGCGGTTTCTTAGAGTCCTACAGCGAAAAGTTATCTGATTTCACACTTCTAGCATGTGGTTGACGTGCTTGGCGACGATACACATCTATGTACCTCGAGATTAGATCTCAGGTGGCGCTAGCCAGCTCAGTCGAGATTGATGTTCCTGATAGTTGGATCATCCCCGGATATAGTGGTGGCATTTTGATTAAGCTACAGCTCGTTCTATCCTAGCTATTGTTCGCGAAGTTTCCAAGAGATTCTTTGTAGATCCTTGATCATGCAGTTTTTGTGAGAGCTTTTTAATTTCTCTCTATCCTTCGCAGCTGGTCATCTCTTTCTCTAATCCTTCAATCTGACATATTTCATCAATTTTTTAGCTTCTTTGTCGGTGCTGGGCTACATCTTAGAGTGTAAGGAAATTAATTACTCGTGATTTACTCGCCCACTATCATCTACCAACAGCTACACATGCGGGAGCACGGCTTTTACCTAGTAAATCTAATGAAAACGAAATTCGCCGCTATTTTCTCTAGCATTGCCTAGTGCATCAGAACATGGAGATGGCGCCAGACGGGTTTAAACGAAATTTATAAGCTGGGATATGCCTGCCGTACCGACCCGTCTGGCGCCATTTCCATATCCGCAGGGCATTTTCCCCGAGGAATCTTTCACGTTCTCTCTTACCTTCACCCTGGAAAACTTTATTGTTCCACATGTAAGGATAAACCTAAAATTAGCTGATTAATCTTTTGCGGGGAGATTCTTTGGCGTTTCTGGAAACCTTCCTGCTCATCCAGAATAGACGAGTTTTTTTTCAGCAAGGACTGATATACCTTTATTATTAATTGCTGTCGCTGGATGAGGTCAAAGGATACTCACTTTTACCACGAGAACTCGTCCATTCTAGGATCACTACCTTCCCGGGGCGTTTATGAATCTCTCAACCGAGGAATTGCTGTGCCTGTCGAAAATTCAGTAGAGATACCATCTTCCCTATCAATTTCTGCGAGCAATTCGCGAACACACAGTCTCCATATTATTCATTTTCTAGCCGTACGCACCATCGCCCGTCTATCGCCTTCGCAGCCATTAATAATCTTTCTGTTCTCCTTTGATCTACACCAATGATTATCCCCGGATTTGAGCTTTTCCCGCGCTTGCGTGCATCCATAATTAGGGGGCGGTGCCGGTCCGCCTCACCCCGGCTCCACCCCTTGGTCATCGTCCGTACCATAATCATTTCCACCGTTGTTTACTGTTTATTATTTACAATTATGCGAAGACGTTGATAATGTACTGAGCTGATTCTTTGCAGATGTTGCTGCCGTTGATCTTGTTGCCTGTTGTTATGGCGGAATCCTTTTGGATGACGGCCGAATTGTTGCGAGTGGATTGGAGGGAGGGTTGCCTAACTACCGCAGGCTGTTCCCAACCCAGATTCAAGGTAGGAGCTTGTACTATTTGGGTTATTATATTCTTTCTACTTCGTTTGCTTTGATTTTTCTTTCTATTTGTTTAATTTTTTTGATCTCTATTTTTTTTCCAGATTCTCGAGGACATGCTTCCACTTACTGAGAAGATATCCATAAGTTGGCCGGTATCCGAACATTTTGTGCAGGTGCGGTGTTCTGCTTCCCTCCACCTATCAAATCCAGAAACTTCTATCGACCGCCCCGTTTGATCTGCCGCCGGAACCTCTGTCAATTAACGATGCACTAATGACGTCGCCTAATTGAGATTAACTACATATTTTCCGCACTGCATTCGGGCATTGTTCCGCGCACCGAATTTATGGCCCATGTTCCTTTCCGCGTACTGACTTTATTACCAGTAGATTACTAGTAATAGCTCGACCGCAAGCGTTGTCTGCTGCTGCATTTGCTCTTGTATCGGATTGCTGCGTTACGTCACTTTGCGGCAAGTACTGTGAAGTGGTGTAATTAGTCAGTCAATCAGCAGTTGCGCATTCGCGAAAGTTCGCTGCGAGAAGAGGTTCTTGTAGGATTTCTGGATCATTTTGGCATCTTGGCTTAAAAGTTGGGGTGGTTGCGGCTCTTCGAGTGCTGCTGCCCTCAGTCTTAGTCGTTTCACTTCTTTCGATGGTAGATAAATCCAGAAAAATCTTTAAGTCAGTAAAACTGCTTGTATTTTGGCCATTCTGGAATGGTTTTTGTTGCACTCCCTTCCAATAATTTTTGTTCCTTACAGGACTCGTCACGCTCCTTCGTTTCGCACTGGGCGAACGGTAAGCCAGAAGACGTGACGCTGTCGTGCCAAGTGGTGGGCACCGACCCCACCTACGGATTCCCGCGAGTCTGCGACCAGACCGCGTCGATCCGCGTTTTCCAGGATGGAGTCGTCGAGGCATTTGTGAGTTTGAACATAAGCCATTACTGCTAATTACTCGGAGTCCTGAGTCCCAAGATGGACGGGCAGCTGCGGTTGCGCAACGGGAGCTTTTTGTTAGTACAGTTTTAGTGCGATGACCTAAGATGCACCATGTTGTAGGGCCGGAATCGACGTCATCAGACCACGACGACTGCGCTTCCTGAAGAGGAGTTGGGTAAGAAGCTGATCGAGATCCGTGCCAAGTGTTTCAACGCCACTGTGGCCGTTCAAAAGCACACTGAAAGATGTCCGTGGTGCCCGGATCCTTCGGATGTGACGCTCATCGAGCAGAGGGTTGGTTTCAGAAAATTACTAGCTTTTTTACAGCATCAGGTTTTTTTATTGTTGCTGGATACGCCGCTTAAAGATGCTAAGTTTTAGCAAGAATAGACGGAATCTTGTTAGAAAAGAAAGAGAAAAATGCTCCATGATCCCACGTTCTACCCGGCTTTGTTAGCTGTACAGATTTATTGCTTGCAGGTGTTAGTACAACAACAATGCTGAAAGTTGTAGTAGTGTTGATAATGTAAACTTAAATTTGGATGAATTTGGCAATTGAGCAAAGTGGTGTTTTTGCCCTTTTGTCTTTTTTTATGGGAATTTTCCCTAAGTTCTTGCTCCTCCCCGAAAACTTCAACCTCCACAGAGTAGTACCTGGCCATTATTAGAACAGTCATATAATAGACCATATTTAACGAGTGACCCAACAAGTTAGCTGGGATGACCCTCAGCGCGAGTGCTCAATTACGAGCCGACCGCCTGCTGCGAAGGTCTCACCTAGTGATGCGTATAACTCTCGATTTTTTCCACCAACATTTCCATTGCTGTTTTAGCTGCCAGAAGACGGCTCCGCTTTCTCGGCTTCGATTCTGTCGCAGTTGAAGGGCGACGATCGGATCCTGCACGTGTCGGTGCTGGTTCTGGCTGGCATTGCCGTTCTGGCATCGCTCGGATTCGCCTGTGTGCTGGTCGCCTTCCTTCGACAAAAAAGGTTGGTGAAGGCTTTTCAATTAGAAAGTCTCCGGTTTCTGGATAGCTGCAACCTAGCCAACGTTCTACTAACTGCTTGCTTCCAGGACTCATCGCCAGATCTCTGTGAAACCGCGCTATCAACCGTATTCTCCATCCAGTTGCAAGACAGCCGATGACGAGAATAGGTATGCAGCTCTGCTTTTTTGTCCGTGTATATAGTTGGAGTTACCGCTGGGGGAGCGTACTTTTTGTAATAGTGCCGTATATCATCGCACGATGGCGAGATATGCGTGCGTCCGTGCGCCGGTGGATGATTAATAGGCATCACCTCACACCTCACCTTAGTTATGATAGATGAGCGCGCACTTCGTTGCAGTCGACTGCCGTCTGTTCCTGATTTTCCTGACTCTGCTCCTTTTCCAGGTACGATATGCCGTGGGAACAAACGCGTCCGCTCACCTATTGGCTGTCTTCCTCGTCGAAATCCGAGGCGACGACGACGTCCCCGCTCGACTCTGCGTCCTCGCTGGGCGCGCCGTCGTCCATCGTCGCTCCGTACAGCTTCCGATCCGGATGTACGATACCGCAGACGCATCTCTACCACCACATCTCCCCGAACTCCTCGATCGGACCGGGGCATGACTCCGGACTGGAATCCGTCTAGGAGTTCACCGCCACAAATGCTTTTCAAGGGGGCAGCTAGCGGCCCGCGGCGGTCGCCAGCGGCCCCCGCAAGAATCTCAGTCAGTCTCCATGTACGGGTATATCCAGTCCGGTGTGAACTCGTTTTAAGCGTCTAGCTCTTCTGCTTTACTCTGTAGACGTAGCTTTTCCTTGTGTGTTTTCTACGCTGATGCTGCCAATTATTTTGTTGTGCATTGCCAGCTTAGTTTGTATATATTGATAGAATTTTATTTCTCTTATTTGTAGAACTTAATAAATTGTATAACCTTTCTACTTTTGCTTTATACAGAGAAGTTAAACAGCAATGTAACTTGATATCACACAAGGAACGGAAAGTGACCATTTTTCGACACATTTCCATTATTACACTGCGGATTTTTTTCATGGTTGCTAACCCATTAATTGTAGACTTGAGTTAGGAAGTCCAAAATTACCCGAGAAGTTAATCTTAACAGCAGATCTAGGGACTAATGATAATCCAGTATTCTCACGAGCTTAATTATCATACATCACGAAAACGCAAAAAAACCCACTTCTTTACCAATTCAGGCGGTTAGGGCTTACTGGCATTTATAAAGGGTCAGAACAAAGTTTCAGATGCCTTATTTTAATGGAGCGAATTCGTAATAAGCTAAGGAGTTTTGGGCATCTGACGGACAAAATTTATGGGAGCATAAGCGACTGTGCAAAGTTTCCTCTATCATTTTTCCGCAAGCTGCCCCCTTTTTGCAGTGCTCTTTTCTCTCGTGAATCGAGAAAAAAAATGAAAATGAAGTGTTTTCGAGCTGAGACGGGTTGTACGGGTTAGCGCTGGAGCAGTTCCCTTCTAAGCAGCTATTTATTCATCTATTTATTGCATACACTTGGGCTGCAAATGATAAAATTAGGCATAGAACGAAATGACTACAGAAATATGGCAACAAAATAAAACAACACTGGAGAAATAGAAGTTGAGAACCGAAGAGGTTAACATGATCTACAGCTGACAGTTGACAGCTGCTTTAGATTTTTTTGTGATTGCTTGAAAAACACACTATTTTAGATAATTTAGCATTCTTGTTCATTGCCCTGTATGTGAAAAAGCGATGTATAGAAGGAGGTTTCCGAAACTGAAATGTTTTTGAGTTGAGACGAATCGGACGGATTTCCGCCACCCAATTTGCTCTGGAGAAACTTTTCAACTGAAAGGAAACAATAAATGGGGAGATCTTAGAACTATGTATGTAGACTAAGAATGCTACATAATAATCAAGAATCTCAAAAATACGCTCGACTATGAACCAATTGTGACCCTCGAGATGCAGGACTTGCTTTTCTCATCCAAGAAATTTTGTAGCCGCCTTATTCTCTGATCTAATAGGAAAGAGTGTTCTCGGTTGGATTTTGCGTGGCCGTAAAAAGGCGGTGCAGTGTTTTATTTCACCTAGGACTGTTGCCAAACACCGTTTCACCCCCTTATTACTCGGAAATAGTGGCTGAATGGGTGCATTGGCGTAAGCGAAAGTCTAATATTTTTGGCTAAGCCGCAAGTTTCCACGGGTCATTTGCAAATTAAAAAGAAACTATAGTTTCAGCACTATCAAATAAACTTTAGCTCATGGAAGGCATGCGGAAAAATAAGTCAGGAAATGTACAAAAAGTTATGCACTCCTCCCTGCAGATAGTGTGCCTAACTACTGCTGGACTATTATATACGCGCTAAGAAGTTTGTTAGCCATGACGTGCTCACAAATGATTTGCACAGGTGTGTGTTCGGTGCCGAAAGCAGGCGTCCGTTTCTCGGGATGAGATGAGTGCTGGGTCACGTTGTCGTAGATGCGACATTTGACTGCAGTTGCACATCAGTATGTAATGAAGCTCTTTTAGAGTTTCAGACAAAAAAAAAAGAAGAAGAAGAAAGAAAAAATCTGCTGTAGTTAGCGTCATAAAAATACACTGATTCGTAGTGAGTTTCAGTTCATCACGACTTTTGGTGGAAAAATTGATCTGAATACATTTTGCTCATTCGAGGTATGAGAGAAATGATGGATACGTATATATATCACACATAAAAGCAAGCACAGGCCACGGAATAATGCTATAACACGAATTTAACGTTTGGGAGCGATGTAACACAGTCGTAGGACAAGTCTGCAGGTGAAGACTCCATGCAGAATTCGGGTTAAATATTAGGCTGGCTAATATGCTGAATTCACCCACTTACATGTTTCTCGATTGTTTTTCCTAAAATTAGGTTGGTGGAATTTTGTCTGATAATTTTCCTAGAACCACGTAACCTCCTTCGGATATACACATACGACATATGTATTGGTATGGTAAGACACTTGAGACACAAGCAGTATGATCTAAAACTCCTCCACTACATCTGGCTCAGACGTCGCTGTCTATATATTTCACTAGAAATCAGTGATGCTACGATTTCACTGTTAAAAACTGCTAATACACTTTCTAAAACATTTGCTTTGTTCTTTTCTAGAAATTTTGCCTTATTTAGCATCAATAAAAGTCTGGCCGTCCGGCTAACGCCGGACTTCCAGACTTTTATTGATGCTCGCTTCGCTCGCATACTGTATGTTGAAAGCAAGCACAAAAGTGTAAATGGATTGATAAAATCTGTATCCTTCCACGCAGTTCTTACGCTATCCTGGGATGCCCTCGATCCCGTAGTTGTTGCTTTCTCCCATATGAACGAAGTTACGCCCTCCCATATGAGCGAAGTTAGTGGTCATGAAGAATTGAGTGTAACCGATTCAGTGCGGATGTTATCTCGAAATGATTTAGGCTCAACTGGTTGTTGTGGTAAGTGATGAGGGGCCACCGGTGTATATAAACGGAAAGGAAGAAGTGGTTCATTCAAACACAAATGGAATGGGAAGAGAACACGGATACGAAAGGAAACAATGTACATCTAGGTGAGTAGGGTGGGAGGGTCCGCAGAAACAGGGTAAGCGTAACCCTCATGCAGAAATAGACACGCCTAGCGAATTCCTATTACTTGCGGAGCTTGCACACCCTCATCGCACCGTTGGACCCGACTCCAGGCGTTTCCCCATATTTGGACGCCGGCGCACCCTTATCACACCGTTGGACCCGACTCCAAGCGTTTCCCCATATTTGGACGCCGGCGCACCCTTATCACACCGTTGGACCCGACTCCAGGCGTGTCCCCACTTTTGGACGCCGGCGCACCCTTATCACACCGTTGGACCCGACTCCATGCGTTTCCCCATATTTGGACGCCGGCGCACCCTTATCACACCGTTGGACCCGACTCCATGCGTTTCCCCATATTTGGACGCCGGCGCACCCTTATCGCACCGTTGGACCCGGCTCCAAGCGTTTCCCCATATTTGGACGCCGGCGCACCCTTATCACACCGTTGGACCCGACTCCAGGCGTTTCCCCACCTTTGAACGCCGGCGCACCCTTATCACACCGTTGGACCCGACTCCAGGCGTGTCCCCACTTTTGGACGCCGGCGCACCCTTATCACACCGTTGGACCCGACTCCAAGCGTTTCCCCATATTTGGACGCCGGCGCACCCTTATCACACCGTTGGACCCGACTCCAAGCGTTTCCCCATATTTGAACGCCGGCGCACCCTTATCACACCGTTGGACCCGACTCCAGGCGTGTCCCCATGTTAGTTCACCGCTCAATGAGATTCGGAAACTGAATGGACTAATTTCGTAACGCTCTGACACACACGTACACTCACAGACAGACAGACTAAGCGCGTTATTATAAGTACCAGTCTGGCCTCCGGCTAACGCCGGACTTCCAGACTTCCACTGATGCTCGCTTCGCTCGCATACTCCGCATACAATGCAGAAAAAAGGTGGACAGATTTAGTAGATCCTGTATCCCCCGAGTAAGTCCATCGACTTTTGGAAGCCTCTCGATCGCGTGAGCGGTAGCCTTCCTCCACGTGGGAGAAGTAATTTCTTTTGATTGGCCCTGGTGGCCGTTGTTAATTGGACGTAGCCGATTCAGTGGAAATGCTCTCTCGAAATAATCTATCTTTAGCAGGTTGTTGTGGTAACTCAAGTGAAAAGGGTCTGCTCATGTATAAAAACAGAGTGAAGGGTGGGGTCGATTCAGATAGAAATGGACTGGAATGAGGAGGGGAATGCGGATTGGAATAACGTGCACCTAGGTCACATAGGTAGAAGAAATAGCAGGAACGGGTGCCAGGTCACCATTCATGAAGAAATTCACCCGGGCCTTGACGAACTTCCCTTTCTGGACGCGGGCGCCCTTATCACAACACTGGACCGTCATGCGTTTCCCCACCTTTGGGCACCCTTATCACAGTGGTGGACCCATCTCCCCCACTTCTGGGCGCCGGCGCACCTTTATCACAGTGGTGGACCCGTCTCCCCCACTTCAGGGCGCCGGCGCACCCTTATCACAGTGGTGGACCCGTCTCCCCCACTTCTGGGCGCCGGCGCACCCTTATCACCGTGGTGGACCCGTCTCCCCCACTTCTGGGCGCCAGCGCACCCTTATCACAGTGGTGGACCCGTCTGCTTCTGGGCGCCGGCGCACCCTTATCACAGTGGTGGACCCGTCTCCCCCACTTCAGGGCTCCGGCGCACCCTTATCACAGTAGTGGACCCGTCTCTCCTCTTACGGGCGCCAGCGCACCCTTATCACAGTGCTGGACCCGACTCCCCCACTTTTGAGTGCCGGCGGGGCCTTGTTACAGCGGTGGACCCGTCTCTCCACTTACGGGCGCCAGCGCACCCTTATCACAGTGCTGGACCCGTCTCCCCCACTTCTGGGCCCCGGCGCACCCCTATCACAGTGGTGGACCCGTCTCCCCCACTTCTGGGCGCCGGCGCACCCTTATCACAGTGGTGGACCCGTCTCCCCCACTTTTGGGCGCCGGCGCACCCTTATCACAGTGGTGGACCCGTCTCCCCCACTTCTGGGCGCCGGCGCACCCCTATCACAGTGGTGGACCCGTCTCCCCCACTTCTGGGCGCCGGCGCACCCTTATCACAGTGGTGGACCCGTCTCCCCCACTTTTGGGCGCCGGCGCACCCTTATCACAGTGGTGGACCCGTCTCCCCCACTTCTGGGCGCCGGCGCACCCTTATCACAGTGGTGGACCCGTCTCCCCCACTTCTGGGCGCCGGCGCACCCTTATCACAGTGGTGGACCCGACTCCAGGCGTTTCCCCACTTTTGGACGCCGGCGCACTCTTACCACACCTTTGGACCCGACTCCCCCACTTTTGAGTGCCGGCGGGGCCTTATCACAGCGTTGGACCCGTCCCCCCCATTTTTGGGCGCCGACGCACCCTTATCACACCGTTGGACTCGACTCCCCCACTTTTGAGTGCCGGCGGGGCCTTATCACAGCGTTGGACCCGTCCCCCCCACTTTTGGGCGCCGGCCTACTCGACCTACTCGACCGTTACAATATCGCAGATATCAACTAACGTGTTATCGATGTTAGTTCACCGCTCAATACTGATTCGGAAACTGAATGGACTAATTTCGTAACGCTCTGACACACACGTACACTCACAGACAGACAGACTAAGCGCGTTATTATAAGTAGTGATAGTGATATTTTCATTCATAAACCATCATTGGTCGTGTACGGCCGCGCTTTCACAAGGCTCTTCTCAAGTTCTATTAGTTCACGATCTGTAGCGTCGGACCTATTACGACTACTGTGGTTTTTGTGCAAGCACATTAAGTAAGTAGTTTTATTCTCATTCCTGATCGCGCGCCTTTTTTGGAGCTTCGCTAAGGTTTGCATATTGCTATCGTCTCAGTGCTTGTTTGTTCCTTACTGGAAGTTAGCAAAAGATGAGAACATCTAAAGCCGATCGTGCAAGTAAAAAGAAAAAATCAAGTGCAGGATTTCCCTGCACTCCTAAACAAGAAAATCATGAGAATACAGTTGCAAATGTTGAGAATGACGATGAGTTGAGCAAAATGACTTATTGAGTGATCTTATTACATACGCTAAAGAGAGGAACAAGGACCTGACAATCGAGCATGTGCTAGAGCTTCTCTCTCAAAAGATCCCTAGAGAGATTTCTCGTGAAGTAGAAGCTGAAAAGCGCGCCCGTACTGTTGTCATCAGTGGCATAAAGGAACCTGCTGAGGGTCTGCGACCAACCGAGCGGTCGCATGATCTCAAGTCTAAGGTCGATGAAATTCTTGATGCGCTGGACATCGACCGCAACATCTCCGATGTCTTCCGCATCGGAAAACTCAATGGCAACCGGCCCCGTATCGACCTTTTAATGGAAAAAGCCTTAGCAAATGCTCGTTTGTTGCGCAGTGCTGGTTTCAAAGATATTTTTATTCGAAAAAGCATGACAGAAGATGAAAGAAAGCGGGACTACGAACTACGTCAGATAGCACGCGAACGTAACAAAGGAAAGACAAAACGTGAATGGGTTATATATCGCAATCAGCTCAAACATGTCTCTGAGCTACCAAACAAAAGGCCGGTAAACTCTTAAACCGCACGGTGCATCTGATACTCTCAAATGCTACTTATTGAATGCTCGTAGTATTGTAAATAAAATTGATCATTTGAATTCATTTTTATGTTTGCATAAACCTGACCTTCTGTTGGTTGCGGAGACATGGTTGAACTCTCATGTGCTTGATTCAGAAATTTTAGGGAATTTGCCTTACCTAATTTATCGTAGTGACAGAACCAGACGTAGGGGAGGTGGTGTTTGTTGCATTGTCAGAGGAACACTATCTGTTAAAAGGAACGAACACCACAATTCCTCAAATGCTGACGTATTGAGTATTGATGTCTTTTCTCCAAACAATTTTTCGTACACTAGGTTCGTTATTGTTTATCGACCACCACATTCGACCCCTGCCGATGATCAACAGCTAATTGAACTACTTTTCGACTTCACTTCCTCTCAAGTAAATACTATCATTACCGGTGACCTTAACCTACACGTGAATTGGGAAAACTACGAACCCCTCGATTAGTCTTCTACCGCGCTTGCTGATTTCTTCTCTGAAATCGGATTCACTCAGCATGTACCTCAACCCACACATTGCGACAACATTCTGGATGTTGTTTTTTCATCTTCGAATGAAGTTAGAAATGTTACACTTCTTCCACCGTTGTCCAATGCGGACCATTACGTTGTCTCTTTCGAGGTAAATGACTATATCCGTAAAACAACGATTTACCCTATCCCTGATTTCCTAAATTTCGATTATACTGGCCTCAACAACTTCTTTTTGGGTATAAATTGGTTATCTCTTTTTGATAAATATGTCTCTGTAGAAGATCTATATCAAAGGTTTTTAGCAGTCATATATAAAGGCCTATCCATATTTGGCTCGATGAAATTACCTAAACCACCATTATTTCATTACCCATACCAAATCAAATCGCTTATGGAACAAAAACAACGCCTCTTTCATATTTTAGAGAATCCTCTATCTAATCAATTGTACAAGGAAGTCTGCTCTGACATAGATCACCATTTGAAAAAGTTCTTGGCAAACCTAGAGCATCGCCTTGCCTCTGAAAAATCAATGAAAAAGTTACACAGATATGTTCACTATAAGATTAAAACGAGAACGTATCCACCAATTCTCTGTGATTCACATGGAAAAGACTGTAAAAACGATGAAGAAAAAGCTGAAGCTTTTGCAGAATATTTTGCAAGTGTATTCACATTCGCAAGCTCCAATGAAAAATTTCAAGCTTTCGTTCCTATTTCAACTCTTCACACTTGCAACAATATCACTTTCCATACGGACGAAGTAATGGCTGTCCTGAAAAACCTCAAACACTCCTGCACTGAATTATACGATGGTACTCCACAAAATGTTTATGAGAAATGTGCGAACACCCTCTCAAAGCCTCTCACTCATGTATTTAACCTCTCTGTGCATTTTGGGGAAGTGCCAAGCTTATGGAAAGAAGCCATTGTGACACGAATACCTAAAAAAAACCAACTGGTGATATGGTCACAGAATTTCGCCCCATTAGCTTGAATCCCACGCCCATCAAAATCATGGAAAAAATTATACGCGAAAAACCGCTGTCTTGGCTCCGAAAATGTCACAGAATTCCTACAGAACAACACGATTTTCTACCTGGAAAGTCAACCACTACAAATTTGATAGATCGTTGTTTGACTGGAGAAAAGCTCAAAATGATGGAAAATCTGTTGACATCACATATTTCGACTTTTCCAAAGCCTTCGACAAGGTTCCCCACTCTGCGCTTATTTATAAACTAAAGTGTCTGGGAATATCCGGCAAACTCCTGAACTGGTTGAAATCTTACCTAGAAGATCGACATATGACTGTAGGAGTTAGACAACGATTCTCCAGTAGATATCCATGTACCAATGGAGTTTCGCAGGGGGGAGCATTATCACCACTGCTATTCCTCATATATACCATTGATCTACCGCAATTACTAAAAACTTCTCCCGAAGTTAAGGTGCAAGTATATGTGGACGACGTAAAGATCTATGGTGCATTCAACAGTCAAAATAGTACTGATGTCCATTCTGCGCTCTCACTGTCGATTGAGAAACTCATTACTTGGACCTTGCAATGGGAGCTACCCATCAATCCTAACAAATGCTCTTTCTTGCACCTTGGCGACTGCGACTCACCTGGCTATACCATAAATGGAGTCAAAATGAATCAATGTCAACATGCGCAAGATTTGGGTGTTTTGATAGATACCCGGCTTAGATTTTCTGACCATACTGATGCCGTTGTTAAGAGAGCATATTCCACTCTTCACTATCTTCCGTAGTGTTCACTGCTCCAACCATACTATTTTAACTAAAGTCTATAAAGCATATGTGCTACCACACTTGGAATACTGCTTTCAAGTGTGGAATCCCACTCCTAAAAAAGATATAGAAAAGATTGAAAAAATCCAACACACATTCACGCGTTTAACATTTCGAAGGTGTTTTCGTGGATCAGTTCCACGAAATCTTCCTGAGTATGATAATCGCCTTAAGACTTTAGGTCTAAGAATCTTACAAAGTCGGAGATTGTTTTTTGTCCTAGTTTTCTGTTTCCGTATTCTACGTAAAGAAATTGGATTGAATGCGAGTAAATATTGGATATTTAGACCAACATCCACGAGATTAAGTGGATTTAATCTACATTATGCAAAGCCCAAAAGTCACAACATCTCCGCTCTGCTCAACTTTGTACTTTACCGTTGTGCTAGACCCTTTCAACGCCTATCTCCTGAAGTTCTCTCATCTGAAAATAGTAAAATTTTCAGGAAGAAAATGCTGAAAACGAATATGAACCGTTTCTTTGATGGCATTTAACACACTAAAATTCATCTTTTCACTTATTCAGATATATGCATTAACTTACTACCATACTACTCTCACATGAAACTAAGACGTATTTGAGAACTCATTCACAAGAATTTTGATGAGGATTTTTTTTACCATTCTGAACATATCGACTTCTTCTCATCTATTTCTGTTTCAGCCTCACTCATCCAACATGTTTCATACAATCGAAATCACGAATGCTGTTGAAATTATGGCAAATTCTCCGAAAATTCACTGATCAATGCATTAGACCTACATTTCCTTACCTTTTTCATTGCTTGCATTGATGGATATTTTTTCCTGTTTTGTATTTTGCTTCCTCTACAAGTTTGACAACATTACCTGTTCATCAAAATATATCTATCCCTTGCATAATATTAGCCTGCAGCCCAAAATTTACTTTTTTGCTCCGAGATCCCTTTCCTCCTGATGCTAAACATCTGTTATAACAAATGATGTCACTTATCTATGCCTGCTATTCTGTGCTCAAACACCAAGGAAGTGGTGTCTTCGGGTAGCCGAAAGAGGTTCACGCCCCGTCTGGGTACGCATGGAATTTAAGACCATTCGCCTAGATGCTACCTGTTCTTATCCACCACTCGAAAGTGATGTATATCACAACAGTGATTCTAATCACACCTTGGTTATTTTGTGCCATGATAAGCGAGAGCGTGAGAATTGAATGAGTCGTTTAGATTTTAGCATCACATCACAGAAGGATCTCCTTGTGGAAGTTTCCTTTGAGCACTCTTCTGGGCTCCGGCTTTTGTATGCACTAAAGATTCGATCATTCGAGCGTAGCAGTTTAGCATTAATGTTGTCATACTTGCCACTCACCTGTTCAAGCGATTTTAATGGAGCACCCTGAGTGCATATAAATAAATGAATAAATAAATAAATAAATAAATAAATAAATAAATAAATATTTGCTTAGAAAAACGCTGAAGATGCTCAAGGCTCATTCATCGCTCGACGGTAGCAGACCCAACTTCAGTTTTGAAAGCTGACTTAAACTGCGGTAACTTCGCTCTCGTTCGGTACACCGCCCATCATATTCTCTGTAAATTTTTCCATGTGACCGCCCCTTCATCTCCAAATCTTTTTTTTCTGAACAAAAAAAAAATCGATTGTGGCCACACAAAAATGGCGGTCTCCGTTCTCTTCACTTCGCAGTTTCCTCACACCTGGATGCACTTTCCACTTTTAGAAACTTTACACCATAGAAAATGGCCTCTGTCATCCATCAAAAACATACATATCCATTGCCAAGCTTCAAGGGTGCGACACTAGAATACGAACAAAAATTGCTTTTGAAGTTCCAGGGGTGGTAGTAAACCTCTTGGAACGAAGACGAAACGATGAGCAGAATATCGGTGTGAACTCATCGTCCGGATGGTAAGATCCGGTTCAGGATCCACGTCCGCCCTCAATGCCTGATCGTCTAGCGACATCTAACGGCCACGACCATATTTGCATTTGAATTTGAAATCGTAGGAAGAAAACTTTGCGAACCCCTGCCCCACTGTCCATTGGTAAAGTGATTCCCATTTAAAATAAATGCAAGATTATCGGAAACCTCTCATTTAGAGTGGTCGAGTTTGAACTCATCAACTATGATCATCCCAGAATCACGTCGGCTCATGATTCGTTCGCTACTCAACAAAAAGGCACTAAAGAGCTAGTCATCATCCTTAAGCGGCTTATGAATGAGGGGAAAAATGATCTTTCGGAAGGTCGCACAAGTTGGCTTCAGATTGTTCAAATTCCACAGAAGAGAAAAGTGTAACGAATTTAAGTTGGAGGGTAAATTATTGTTCGTTATCATTTAATGGCCTTTGAATCCAGAGCATTATTCTCATTATCCTGTACCGAATCATCTCAACTTCCAGTATCTATGTGTCCAAAGTATTTTTACACCTTGCCATTTTCCTAGACTGAGTGAACAAAACAATATCTAGTTAATTTTATCCGAATGTCATTAAAATACGTGGATAATTGCATGATAGTTATAGAGAATAACACGGAGAAACTAGCACGAAATTAAAGGGCCTAACAGGTGGCCTTCATGGGGCAGGAGGGAGACCCCTCCTGCCCCAACAAGATTAATGTAAAAAGGAGGAAAGGAAAAGAGGCGAGAAATAAAAGGATAATGATAAAAACCAAAAAGAGATAAAAACGAGCCTCAGCGAGTGAGGGGCGGGACAAGTGACGACGGACCCGGACCAAATTTGAGGGGGTTGGACTTTGGGCTTTTATAGCTCTCAGGGGCGGGGTTTCGCGGCGACGAATGGCGGAAGATGAGGATTACTGTGGCGTTGACTATGCCACATCTCCGCGCTTTTCCCACAAAAGTTTATCTGTGCGTACCTCAAAATGACAATTAATTTCGCAGCAACCTGGTAGTAAGTGCTTCTCAGTTAGGCTTTCATAGCCACGAGAAAGGAGCCTTCTTTTACGAAATAAGAGCAGATTCAGACTCCTCACGGTGCAGGCCTCAGCAACCACAGGCTCTTCAAGCAGCACGTGTTTCAGTGACAGTCGATACCTCCATGCGAGATCCTGACTCCTACTGTAAGGATATGCGTGCTTCCAGGTCGAAGAACGCATAAAGTTACGTTGCTGTTCTCCAACCATGACTTCGCCGAGCTACTGACGTTCATGGCCTCTTTGTCCTGGTGGAAAGTGAATGTTGTTTCACTATGCTGATCCTAGAAAAGGAGACGTTGCCACCGTCTGTAGGTAGTCGGAAGTGTCCATGAGATTCGAGCCAAGCAGTGTCGAGCAGTCTTGAATAGTAATCGCGCGCCACGGCACTAATGTGCCTCCTTCGAACTTCCTTTTGTTGAAAGATTGAGGCTCTATGCTGAGATCCCTTCAGTAGTAGGCAGACATCTTCCTCCTAGGTCAGGTAGCAGACACTTTCTTCCTGGGTCAAATAAACTAAGTTTTTATTTTGTCGGAGAAGATCATCAGAACTCGATTTTAATTCTTTACATCTTTGGCCAGTTGTAGTCATGCACTCCCTCGCAAACTGCAGTCGTGCAATCATATGTGATGCCATGGACCTAGGCGCTGGTCGAAAGCGACAAGGCATGATATTGCCGTTACGATTGATAGTGGTCCTGCTGTTTATGGTGCTGGCATCGTGAAGACCCCGTACCTATTCACATTCCGCCTATCCTCCTGAGAAGGCTCCGATCCTCGCGCTATTGGAAGTTTTACTGCGAAACAGTTATCAGAACTTATTGCTATCTTGAGAAATAAATTTTTGGATGAGGAGATTTTTATCTGCTTTCACTGAAGGTGTCCGCATAACTAATACCTTTTAGGGTTGCACCAGACCCGGGCTACACTTGTTTTCAACTTTAGCGGCTAAATTTTCTAGCTCTGCCCACAACAGGAAATACTCATTCCTTTCTGAATTGCCTGCAAGCAATAAAACAAGGTTTGTTTCTACTTTCTACTATCCTCCTCAGTAAAGTACCCTACTGCACCAGAATGACGAGGCATAAGGAAAGCCCGTAAAGTTGAAGAGAAGAGCAGAACTGAGAAATCTGCGAAATAAGTTCCAGAAATCAATTTTGGGATCGATTGTGCTGGTGAACGGATGTTCATGGAAGGGATGAAATCGCACAAGATACGCGAGAGCTGTTGTAAGAATATTTTAAACACCGATTAAAGGCAGCGTTCGTGGAAATTCTCGTGGTTGGGATATCTCCACCACTTGTTAGGGGGTTGTTCGTATTTTACCATTCAGAAGTTAGAAGTGGAAAACTCACCCCGTTTTTCTAAAAAATGAGGGCTCAGTAACCCCGTGAGGGCACAGTTTGGCCTACGTGGGCAAATGACAGCGATAGAGGTGTAGGGAGAGGCTTGTAACCTGGAGTCTCGAAGGCTGGAATATGGGCGTTCTGCTCGAACAAATCGTCCAACCACCTATACTCCCCTTGCATTCCTCCTCGTTCTTTCTAGTGTTTCTTTCTTTATTTGTTCCATGGACACATACAACTTCTTTTCTATGGCTCGATGAGCTGTGTATGAAGTATTTCTGGGAATGGGCAGTGGAATTCTACCCCTTGTGGCTTGCACCCAGTCTCATCACACTGATTTGTACCACTCCATCGTCGTTTTATTATTCTTTGCTGAGCCAGCACAGGACACATTTCCAGGTCTCATAGTGAATTTCTTCACAGTCCTGGTCCTTTCCCATTACTGTCCTACAGCTCGGGAATAATTTCTGATAAATATGCTGGAACCAAAACTAAAAAATAAAAAATAAAAACTTCATTTTCCTTCTAAAACAGACTCACATATACGTACCTGAAAATGGTGAGTGAGAAGCAATAATGACCATCCATTGCAACTCTGAAAAAGATACAGTTGAATCCTCAATTCTTCCCATTGAAAAAGAAATGGAGTGGTGACAAAAGAAGTGCAATAACATAAGCAAGAATTAGAAACATCAAGCACAAAAATAGAATTACGAAAAACTGCAGCAGAGTATGAGTTGCCAAAATCGAATAATATTTTTCGTTCTGTGGGTAACAGTAGTAAATAGGAATGGAAGCAAGACACAATCACTAAATTAGATGCAGTTCTATATAGAAAAGGAAACTAGAGAATGGGAAAACAACGGCAATTAGACGTCTTGAAATGAGTCTTACTCCCCAGCACTGGTAGTATTGATTTGAAATTTGCACGTACGATACACCAACATACTGCGGGGCAGCTCGTACGCGGCTTCAACTCCCCGTATTCAGAACCTAGAATTATCCGGGTTTCGCGTAGTTTTTTCCAACTTTTGACATCAGATCGGTGTTAAGCGGCCCCAGAAACCCCCCAATGCGTCGGAATTGTTGCAAAGCTTCCTGCATAGGTACCGCTTGTAGCGTCATGGGTTCGATTTTCACAAAGACCAAAAATTCCGCGGGACATAAACAGGTGTATGGTGGACAAATGGCGTTGCAACAGCGTGTGTTCTGACTCAACTGATAGCTTCAAATTCGTCATGAAAAACGTCGACATAAATCATCTACGACGTCAATGGTCCGATCCTCTCTGGTGCCAATATTTCTGCGAAACGTAAAATACAGGGTGACCCAAAAGTTTTTTCCGGGCGTTAAAGTGCCGCGAAAACCTTAAATGAGAAGCAATGGTAGTCAAGTTGGGAAAATGATTTACCAGGACCACTGCCAACAAAATTGCCTTATTCGGATCTCGGAAGCTTGTTTCCTGTTGATGCAGCAGAGGCGAAAACGTTCCAAAGTGGAATTGCTTCTGGATATTTGCGCATCGTCCAAACTTACCCCCTGGTTGCCGTTCGAAGGATGTCCGCAGAGAGGCAGTTGTGCCGTAAACCACAGCAGGATATACTCTTCCAGAAACACTGGACTGCATGGTCGAGGTGATTGAATGTATGTTGTGAGAGGGCTGAAGACGAATTGGGTACTGAGAAGGATATTCGTTTCGTACCTCTGAGCCGGCACCCAACTTTGAAGCCAGCTCTGAGGTACGAAACGAATATCCTTCTTGGTAGAACATTCAACGCACTGATCTAGAATATTTTCAGAAAACGTGTCAGCATCTAATCTCCTAAAGTCATCATGACATGAGTTCACCCTCGGAACTTCACTCCTATTCGATAAACGATTCGATAGACGAGCGAGAATGCCTTTCAATTGAGATCACTCTTCTCTTTACCACAGTCTGACTGCCATATTGGGCACCCTCAGCAATTCTATACGATTTGCTTCCTGATGTCATAGGGACATCAATGCTGCAATTGGCTTTTCTCTTCAGCAGATCTTCTCATAAAAAACTTCAGAAAACTTGTCGGGATATGATGATGACGTGCACATGTCCATGGGCAACTCCGCTAGGGGATGTTTCTGGCTCTGCTATACCAACAAAGAAAGGGCTTTGGAGATCGAATTAGAACATGTTTCGCTGGAAGCAGTCTTGGTAAATCACCCTCCTTGTTTGGTTTGTCATATAGTTTGGTCACGATCGCTCCCTATATAACGTTTTTCTCTGCATTTGAACACCAGCTAAAGACTCTTGGGTCACCCCGTAGCGTGTGGTCGTGGTAATGTCGAAGTAATTGGACATAGTGCACAAAGTAAATTCTAACCGGGTCTCGAATAGGACTGGTAGTACAAGCTTCCAAAAATTACTATCTAAAGTTTTGGCTCACTCAGAGACGTAGTTGTAGTAGGACATGAAAAGCAGGAGTACTAGCCCGTTGAGTGTCGATTTTTTCAGTTTTGAACAGTCCAAGGTTTGCATTTTGAGGCCATATACAGTAGCGAGCAAAAAGATTGCAACTTTTGGTTTTTCGCTTGTAACTTCTTCCAAGGCAGAGCATAGCAAATTTTTATGGGAGTTGTAGACACTCATGAGAGATAGAAACAAGGAATAATCTCTTTACTCCATTGACTTCCTTTTTTTAAGAAAAATTTTTCTCATAGAGGCCTTAATTTGTAATTCGGCACCTTCCGCAACGTCTCATGAAATGAAGTCTCTTGTTATGATCTGACCACGAATTGGTTCCCTGCAGCAGAGCTAACTCGTATGTGCTTGAAAATGTGCATGCGCTAACCACTGGTTAACATCTACAAGGAATATATGAGATTAGTTCAGCAGTGATCCTCTATGGGTGTTTCTGTCACTCTGGCTCCACCTATCGGCTCTATTCAAAAAGGAAGGATGCCCCTGATGGTTCTGTAAGTTTGGCTACAAGTGTTCGGTTTCAACGCAGCTCACTGCTCCCTCGCAGTTCCGAAATATTCGGGCTTGTTGCAGTGCAGCTAATCGTGCACATCACGGAAAATAATTTTTGGATTTTTTTCGGTCTCTAGGAGGAAGACACCATAAGGATCCCATTAACGGTAAAGATTCTACAGGGTCCCTAGAATATTGCCGCGTGCGTGATGATTCATTACTATTACTGCGTGCGTGATGATTCATTACTATTCATCACTTCGACATTACATACTTCGACATGCTCGCTACTGTATATATAGCTTCTTTTTCCGCAGTTGCCTTCGTCACGATTTACTCCGTCGATAAAAACATGTAAAAAGGCCATTTTTATCGACGAAACCTCATCTCCGTAATTACCGTGCAGAGGCTTTTCGCTTGAACACGAAGAGCTGAAACTTGGGGGTGGAATGTCTTTTTGCCGAATTGCAGGACTGGATAGGACTTGCAGTACAAACGTGCGAAAAGTTCCACCTAAATTTTTGGCTAGCTCAGAGGGACAGTTGTAAGTGAACATGAATAGCACAAGATGTAGCCGATTGAGGTGATGATTCTTTCCAGTTTCGAGCTATATGGCTCCTTTTTTGCAATTTCTCTTTTTATTCTCCTTCTTGGTCTGGCTTAGTCGATAAAAACACGTCAAAAAGGCAATTTTTATCGACTAAACATTACTTCCGTAATTACTGTACTGAATCTCCCTAATCGATCATGGAGAGCTAAAACGCGGTGGTAAAACACAGTTGGGAGAGATCAACGGAATGGCTCTTTAACGGCTCTCAGAATTAAGTAGGACAGGTAGTAGGACCGCACAAATTTACCACCTGAGACTCATCCCCGGGGGTATGGCGGCACCGCTCCCTCCCTTCACGATCATCGTCCAATAACCCCCTCCCATACCATCCCCTTCTCTGATTGTGGCTTCAAGGCAGAACATGCTTCTCCAAAAAAAAAAAAAAGAAAAACGCGTGTTATTACCGTATATTTGGCCCATTCTGTGTATGACTCGTCTTTCATGAAGTCCAGAATGGACTGTTGGGCCCGCAGTAAAGTGCCATGGCGGTGAGATCAGCTGCCTGCACAACTCATCACCACATTTGGGGCGACGATCGCACGCGCCACGATCTGCCAATACTAGGGAATGGAAGATCATCACCATCCGTGGCGGTGCGGCGAGCACGTATGCAGGGGCGCTGATCTCATCGCCCTGGATGGCGATCGTTTGCCGACTAGGTAGTGTGCGGAGTGAAGAGACGCCGAGTGAAGTACTCGGAGCATCTCATGAGTATGGTGATGGTGTGGAGGTACGTATGATCAGGTGTGCGAATTGCACAGAATGCAGAGCCTACGGACTCAGGCATGTTGATTTTCGCTCCACAGCACAGAACCAGCTCGAAAATGTACTTGTCAGAAGCACAGAGGTGCTTCTGGTGCTTCTGACAAGTACTCGTTGTAGCTTGTTAGCCGCAATGGTTTACAGCTGTCTCACACGTTAAAACAGCCCTAGAAGTGATGTGAGAATACGTGAAACACGTACATTTGATCACTTTTCATCTACGGCCCGTCCGATTCACCGTGGTGCTGATCACCATACTCCTCTCTAACGCGAAGTGCGATCATCGCCCTGAAGGTGATGTGCGATGATCGCACTGGACACTTTACTACGGGCCGTGGTACTAGTGATTTTTCTGCAATGTACAGAAGAACTCGCACGCAGAGATCGTCTCCTCCTTTTCAGTCTAAAAGGGAACACTGCGTAACGAGGAATCGATTTGAATGCAGAAATACCACATTTCTCTTAAAATTCCAGAGCATGTGCGCTCATCACCGTGGAAAAATGGTTGAGGTTACAGAAGGTTACAACTACCAGTGAATACTACAGCAAGAAGGCCTTGAATTACTCGCTGAAAGACTTCAACGACCTCGTTAGCCACCCTTGGCTTCTTAACACTTTATGTCGCACCTTATTTCTCCGTCTAGTTCGATGAGGGAAGGGAAAAGGATCAACCCCAGAATGTTAAATGTACTCACCCATGCTGCTCAACAATCAGTTGTGAGTGAAGAGCAATGGCTATCCTGCTCCGTATATTGTACTGCCTTAGAGCCTTGTTAGCTCTGTCTCATCCGTTGGCTATGAGACCGCCAGCGTAGGAAGGTCGCTGTGCGAGGATTTCGAAATTGCGGGTCCCGCGAGGATCTATTTTGACTCCGATATACTGTGTCAACAAACTGTTTCATGGACTACTCGCGAGGAATGATGGCTTTATCTGCGTTATAGCCTATCAATTGACTTATGCCGAAAATCGTCACCGATGACGTGAAGATACAATAGAGAACTGGTACGAATGATATAAACACGCGTACACAATTGTGCCTATTACTGCCTATTACTGAATGTATATATACAGGAGCAACTGACATGCAAAAATCTGCACATAGAAAGAATCTGGTGAACTGGAGCAAAAACGGCGAAAAATCCAAGCATATGAGGAATGAAATAGCAAATGGTTGAAAATATTCCGAGAACTCGTTACTTCTGCTGTGGGGTAGGGTCCACGTAGGAAAGGAAAGCAGAAAAAAGCAGAAAATTCCAACTCGCTTGACGTCTTCTTGGTGAACTCCTTTGCGGATTGCTTCCGTTGCTGGCGCATCCTCTAAAAGAATGAGAGGTGAGATGCAGGTGGGCCAGTCTCGCTTTCTCCAGGGCCCAAGAAATAGAGTTAGACGCAAAAGAAGTGGAGAAGGGCTTCCCTGATTGAGCAGTGAAAACAAATGATGAGAGAGAGAGCTGATGACGATGGTAACGTCGTGAACTGAACGCATTCCATAGTCGCGTATGTTCTTCCATCCCGAATGCGACTGTGGACCCTGCCTCATGTTTTAGATTTAGGGATGTGCAGCCACCAAGTGTCGTCTTTCTGGAGAGAAATATGTTCCCATCGAATACTGACTGCTTCACTTATCCTTGGGAAAGCGAGAAAGGCCGGCATGATTAAAGTTGCAATAACAATGACTTTTTGAGAACCTTCTGAAAGAGTCCATTGAATGGTGATGCTTACATCCTTAGCACTGGCCTTGTTGCAATGAATCACTCGTGCCGCTCGCTTGTTTGCTAGATTAGAAATAAGCTGCCGTACTTCTTGGTCCCCCTTTTTTGAATGATCCATAGAAGAAAGAAAGAACTGCCGCCGCTACTGGAATACATTTGAACTGCTTGGCACAAACGAGATGAACGAAAAAAGGTTGCGGTATTTAGACAAGTGTTCTGGCTGGAACTGAAACTGAGCCCGAAAGCTGAGGAACCGGCCCTTGATGGAATTGTATCGCAACAAGGTGGACGGCGCCACTGCCGCCTGGGCCGCTTTCAGCAAAGCGGATTGTAGGTCCTGCCTAGGGTTAAAATGCCCCAGATCTGCTGTACTGTCTAGCGATTACCATCGAGGACCTGAAAGTGGCAGTGCAAAATATTGCCCAAAAAACCGGGCGGGGGAGGTGGGCACTCAGTAACGCAGGATAAGCCGGAACGGCTCTACTACCCTTCTCTCGAGCCTCTGCAACTTTTACCGCGCGCGCCCCGCCCTCAAACACATATGCGGGGAGCGCAGGTCAACCTCCCGCATGCCTGTGGGGCACGCCTTCGCTCTTAGTGCACGAAGCTCCACTTTCGACTCCGATATATATATATATATATATATATATATATATATATATATATATACTGCGTCAAAAGACTGTTTCATGTACTACTCGCGAATCGGAAAGATAAAGCTTGAGGGAAAGAGAAAAGTCAATAAGTGCGATCATCAAATCAAAACCCAAGCGAGGGAAGGAGAAAGTAAAAACGTGGGAGCCCTCCTCCAAGACGGGAGACCCTTTAGGAAAAGATAAAAGATCCACTATGGGTCGAAATCCACCCATTGCCCTTTTTAAGACTCGAGAAGAAAATATGAGACTGCCAGGAGGGAGAACCGAGAATTCCTCTACTTTAAAGGCAGCGTCCCACCTCAGAATGACATCCGAAATGTGTATCTGAAACGATTCCCTTGGAGCTCTTGATCAGAACGATGTACATATTACCATACTAAACTGCCTCGGAGATCATTTCCCAGCACTTAGCCTCAAGGAGCCATTGGGCGTGGCCATGGCAGCCGTCCGAGCCTCGGTCGATAGCTGGCAAGATTCCAGCGCAACACTGATTGGGCAGCGCGCTGGAATCTTGCCAGCCACCGACCGACCCATCGCGACGACGACGTTTAACGTTGTATTTTCTTTTATTTTTGCTTTTCTATCTCCGTTTTTGCATTCAATGATGGTCACAGACTCTTGCCTACTTCGTTTTCGGTTGTTTTCGGTTGCCCATATTTAGGATTTAGTGATGAAGCCTTTTTCCTCGCTCTTCTTGCCTTCATCCACTGTCCTGCTCTAGCAGTCACCTTATTAGTTATGGCTGCCACATCTTCAGGAATGGTTCATATTTTCTCCATTTTATGAGCTACTATGGCACTATTCCACTTTCTCTGGCCCAAAACTTCGAAATCGAAAATTTCTCTGAAACTTCGTCTAGGGGGGTTATTTGACATGCTGATCACGAATATCATACTGATTCTGTGTCGTAACCCATTTGAGTAGGGTTGAGGTAGTGTTAGGGTAAGTAATGCATCTCACGAAACCACCTCAATTTTCGTGTATGGGGGTTATTCGACATGCTGATTGCGAATATCACACTGATTTTACAAGTTGAAAGCAATTTGAGGGTTTCCTATGGACAGTACTCACCCTGACCCCACCATAATTTTACCCAAATGTGGTTACGGAACAAAATAAGTGATATTCGTGATCAGCACGTCAAATAACCTCCCCAGACGGAGTTTTAGAGAAATTTTTAATTTTGACTTTTTGGGGCAGAACTAATGAAATAGTGCCGTTACTACAAATTACAATTGATTTTTTCAATCTTTTTTGAACTGCCGGAGATTCTGGCATTCAGGCTTCAATGTTGAATCACTTCGATGTTGTACCCCATTATGCCACTATTATCATGGACTTCTCGAATTGCATTGGTGCACTGGCAGGTACTGAAACTTTGTCATTCAATATCTCACGGCAAACTTTGGTTATAATCTAGAAATTTTCTTCTGGCAAACTTTTCACTTCAACTTTTAGCTTTCGTTTTATGCCAAACTTTGAAGATTTGCATAGGAAACCAGTCAGAAAGTCGATGAAAAAAGCTAATGTTTCAAAGCTTGACCAGTTCAAATATGAAATAAGGCAGGTTTCTAGAGTTTGCACTCGTGCACAAGTTTTCTAAAAAAGGGTACGGTAATATGATTAGGACATGGAGGCGCGTCTAAGTCATCGATTTTTGTTGGATTTTTATCATTGTACGGTTCCTTATCCGATGATCATTATGAGCTGCTACCAATTAGCCTATCACAGCCCTCTGCACCCTTCCCGCGGTCACGTTCATAATTAATGCTGTTCGAATTCTCTGTTTCCACACCCTAGCTCTTTCATATCGCGACATGAGGCTCATAGGTGGGATAAAATAAATTCACTGCAGAGGCTGGATGCATCATTGAGATAACCTAAGTTGACCCTGTTTTAACGATAAGTTATTCTGGAGTGTGTTAACAGGTTCGTACTGGGTAATCTCAGTGAGCATGCGTCTCTACAAAACATGTGATTTCTCTAAAAACCCGTACTTGACCGTGATGTTAAAAAGATATGCTCCCATAACGCCTTTTTTTCTACATTATCGCAACAATGCGGCCACTACTTGAAATGGTATAGTCAATTTACGCGAGCATGGCGTAACTTCTTTGTTACCACTTTGTTGGCTTCTTTGTTGAACCCTCCCTACCCTACTGATGAGCCTCGGGGAGGGTTTGGCTTTGTTAGAATAGTTTTGTGTCTAGGGCTTGGAGGCAAAGCACACCAATGTATTCCATTATCATTAATTTTGCATTCCAGGAGTTCTGAACGAAGTCGAAGGAGCTAAGAACGATCAGAAGTTCATCACGAAATGCTCACATCACCGGGGCACAGGATCTCTGCCGTTTCTTCTGATAAGAGCGAAATAAACATGCACCGTCTCAGATATTCTCGAGATACAGGGTCCGTCTATCGCCTGAATGAGTTGTAGTATGGAAGGGTGTCGGTTGTTTTGTTTGCTACCACTGCCCCTGTCTTTGACGAAACTTTCTTTCGTACCGATTCCCACCCATCATACTTAACTATACCCGTTCCAACTCAGTCACCATTTTCTCGAGGACCACGGGCTTTCAGACCCGTGTTTTTTACATCTCTGGACAAAACTGATCGATGTATTCGTGTTAATCACTGCAGGAAACCTAGGGCTACAGCTAGATCTTGATGATAAATTTTTCGTGGGTGCTGCATATGAATAAAGAGACCTACATAAACATGTAATGAAGAGTTGCTTGTAATGTAAGTAATAAAGGATCGAAGTAACGCAGACTCCATTGTGTTACTTGTACGTAGTCAGTGCATGTACTCTATAGATTACTAGACGGCATACCCGGCTTCGCTCGGGGTGTATTATTACACCAGCTATCTCAAACTGATGAGGCAGTTGCTAGTGCCGATAAATTCATTGCAAATACCCTTAATTTTGGTGATCAACATACCGGCGAGGTTCAAATAACCCTTTTCCACCTACCAGTAAGCGGAAGGTCGGCAAAGTTATTTCGAAGGCAAATTCATGGAAAACAGTAGCAGTATTCGTTTTTAGATGTTAAGCGTTTTCGATGGATCCAGTAAGCTCATTCTTACCTCGTCCCTTCCCAGAAGAATGAAAAAAGAGGAAGTCACTGAGTCGATATATTCGTGGAAAACGATTGTCATGTCGTGTTCAACATACTAGAAAATCTCAGCAGCCATGTCCCCACCGATCCGTGGTCAAAATAGCGATAAATTTAATAAAACAGGTAAATCGATAATTCGTGCCAAACGGTTATCACATCCATGTTTAGCGTAATATTGACGGACCTTAGCAGGCACCCACGTTCTCGCCAGCCCCTGGGCGATAGTGGAAAATCAATAAAATCGATACAATCGATCATCAGTTCTTGATATGTATGTGTGTAAAGTTTGGTTCCGATCTTTTGAAGCTCCCCAATTTCTATAAGGAACATACACACACGCGCATCCAATCTACATTATATATGCAAAAAAAAAAACTTGAACTGGTGTACGATTATATTCTTATATTCACCTATGTTGGTAGTTCTGATGAAAATAAGAAATCAAAAGTTTCAGCTATGGATCAGCACCGTGTTTGCGCTGTCTGCGGTTTGATCTCCAATCCTTCCGACACTCGGCGGGACAGCAGAACGAAGCCGCAGCTCGCGCTGATGTTGGCTCTGTTGGTTCACGATGGACGACTTGATGCCAAAAGAGCTAAGACAATTTTCCTGGATTGTTTGAGAACAAACAAGAAGAAATTTTTGTGCGACTCACATTGTAGAGATGCGGTGAGCTATATGCGTGAACTAACAACGTGAACTACTACGGATAGCTATATGTATGTATAATTCCACAGGCGTCACAACTGGTTGGAGTGATCACTGAGGGGAGCTCAACTGCCGCAGACATCCAGGGGCAGGTTGATGGTTTCCAGAATAGGGGGATGTCACAAGAAGCCTCCAGAAAACTCCTGAATATTCTCCAGCCTAACATAGCATTAGTGGATGTATGTGTTTGTTTTGAGCCTACTCTAAACTAAATCTGCTTCAACGATAATTTAAGAGGGATATGGTAATAGATGTCAGAGAGATAGCTAGACATCTAAATGAAGCCATTTCACGCTACGGCCTCCCAACATTAGTAGCGAGCGTGTGTGAACGAGCTTCCTTTGAAGGCAGCACTCACGGAAATTTTCACTTCTGAAATGAGTCGCTCACCATGTAGCCGGCCGCTGGACAATCGCAACAGTAAGTTGAACACCTTGATTGACATCTGCTCCTCTGTCCATCGTACTCGGTCTGAGGAAGGCGCTAAGCGCCGAAAGCTCACTGGAATAAATACTAACACAGAAGCACTCATCGAACACTGGTTAAGAAGATTAACCTTGATTGACCGCCTACCTGCGAAGATACTGCCGTGGAAACGCTCCGGACATTAGGGTTCCGTCGCGCCAACTAACACCGTTGACAAGGTGTGCGCATGTGGTTCAGCGGAGGCTTGTTTATGACATTCGTACCATTTGCAGGGTTTCGTGGCGGGACCCATCACGGAACACTCGTCCGCGCTGTGGACGCACATGAAATACCGCCACTATTTTCTGTGTTTTTTGCGTGTTTCACGCAACTTCATCGTTGTCGATGAGTCCATCGTCCCTAAAAACCCTGATATACCCCGAAATTTCCGACCCAAAATTTCCGTGGATGCTGCCTCTAATAGAAGGATGGAGAACGAAGAAGATTACGATGGAGAGGTAGGTATCAAAAGATATTGTTAACTAAACATCTGAAAACATCAGACATCAAGGTCAAGCGTTTTTTGATAAATTATCAAGGGGGGTCATATGGTGGGTGGATAAAGACCAGGGGCACTAATGAAATATCCAGCATGGATGTATTGAGCTTTAGCAGGTGTTCTCCAACTACTTGACCATTGACTACTACATGGAATCTTCGGAAGGGACTAGGGCTGTGTGCTACAAACGTCACGGAGTCCTTATAAGGGACTTTACTTTGAGTTACTGATTGAGGAGTGGAAACGTCGTGTGGAGTGGGCAATTATTTCAGACGATGGCGATGGAAGTAAGGCACGAGAGCTTATATGGAGATGCCAATGAAGACTCATTCGTCAACAACGAGAATTAAGCTGGCTCTCAGTCGACGACGCAGCCTCTCTCGCAGCTCAGTGCTCGAAGCGGCTTCAGTTCGAGGTCGGCTGCTTTGTCGTCAGGAACCATGAAGGTGACCTTGTGCATTACATAATACATGTATACACGTTCTTCAGTACTACATATCTTCTCAGACTGTACCCGATCAATGTCTCAGGGTCTTCATCCTCCGGATCCTTTCGTAGAACACGCAGGGAAATCCAGGATCTAGATGAGTGGAACAATCACTTCATTGTTGAATACAACTTAAACAACTATTCCGATTTTGCCCTTACTGCAGGAATCCATTAAATAGTGATGGAAGCTCGCTTCAACTAAGGGTAGTCGGATCCTGTTCTCATGTTAACAGTGATTGTGGTGGTTGCAGACGATGGCTGGGAAGAGCAGTGGTATGGACTGGTCAGAGGAAAGTTGTGGATCATCCACGCGCCCGCTGCTTTGCCGGAAACGCGATGGCTGCTGTCGCTGCTGTGACAAGTGGCCCCAGATGGACAGTGTGTTCGCATTAGGATCAGTTATCATCCATTGATAACACTGTATGTTACCAATCATTACATGATGCATATGATTTAGGTCGTATCGCGTTTTGCGAAAGAAATAAATTCGGCATTCATTTCGAGATCGGCCTTCTACAGAATCTTCGAGAATCAACGTCCTGCCATTATGAGAGTCCATGACTTGCACAGAGCTAATATAATCGAAGCGGTTCAACCAGCTTACTGGATAAATTCCTGTATCAATCTACTTGTCATCCCACCACCCTCATTATGAAAGCCCATTCTAGCAACATGGTCTCTTCGATGGATGGGATATAGCCGTTGACGGGGCGTATGATTCCCAAGGACACGGTGCCAAGTTCTGTAAAGTCCTCGCCGTCGATCTGAAGACCGAACTCTGCATTCACATTGAAATTGTGCAGAGTTCCGAGACAGGTATAAGAAGGGTGAACCTTCTTCACTTCGTCTCTAGGAGGAATGGGCGGGCGCATGGAAAAGGAAGGTTTCCGTCGTCTTCTGCGCTGGTTTGCTGATCTTGGTATGCGAATCCGGTCCGTGACCATTGATCGCAGTGCACACTTCAAAAATGTCATCGACGAGCTCAATGCCAACTTATCCTGGAATATGGAGTGGTACTACGACCATTGGCATCTCAGTCGTTATTTGGTGAAAGGTGTAAGAGAGGTAAATCTATCTATCCTAACACGCCATATATTATTAACCAGACTGGCTCTCTAGCTTACGCCGGTGGCCGGACTTTTCGTAATGCTCGCTTCGCTCGCATTTCCGCATATTTATTCTTCGAAAAACCCATAACAATTACCAATGTTGCCTTCCGAAATCTCTTTGTAGATTTCCGTCACATGGAGGAACTGGCTAAGCTTGCTGTTATCTAGAATGATTATAACTTGTATGCAATGAATCTGTCGCGAGTACTGGTGATCTCCTTTCTTTTAGGCCTCAAAGAGACGGTCATTATCGCTCCTGAAGAACTGGATAAAAAGCTTGAAAGCTCATTTGATGTGCGCTGCGGAAGTTGGCTTGCAGATCGGTGACCAGAACAATATCAAATTTTTCTTCAACACATGCTTGTACCACCTGACCGGTATCCATTCGTGGCAACAGGTGACCAAATGAAACCAAATCACGGCTGGTAATACAAAAATAGTGAGCACTCAAATTCAGGATGGGCTGACTGGTCCTTACACTCCATGCGCTCATGAGGTGATGGAAGGAGATCATCCAGAGCTCATTCAAGTTGGCACTCCAGCATATGAAAAACTGAGGGAGATCATACTGGAGAGAAGATTCCAATCTGCTTTCTGCAGGCTTGGCCCACATGGTGGTACAGGTAAATGTGAATCGAGGAATGCTCTCGATCGTCTCTATTGTCCAAAGGACATATACTTGTGAGTTAGAATTGCAGTGATGCCAATTCATAACAATTGTCAGCTCAATTTGTATTGCAGGCCTCCACCTTCCTACCCATCCTACGTAGCAGTGGCAACACTCCATTTCAACACGATGCGGTTAGCGGAGATGGCTGGTCATCGGGTGGTCGAACGAGAATACTTGTATCGCAGGAAGTTCAACGACCACCCGATCCGCATGGTTCACAAGACCATCGTGGATTATAGGTGGAGAAGCGAGATAAGGGACAGTATTTGAAAGACCGACTGTTGGTCCTAGAGCTGCACCAGACAGAATACGATGCCATCGACGGCGATGAAGTGCAGCCCCGAGGTGAAATTGATGGGGAAGAAGTAGGGTCCGTAGACGCATATTCCGAGGACGACATGGATGACGAGGATGTCCATTATTTTTGTCACCGGATCCCAAGAAGCTCAGGAGAGCACGATAAAGATTCCCCATTGCCTCACTGCGGTGACAAAGAGGCCGAGTGGGAACGCTCTGGGCTACTAGGAGTACGATAGAAGGTTTGGAGCCCGCCCGTGCTGGATGTTTTGCAATTTCATGCTTTGGGATCATCCCAGCCTGAATTAGTTTCCAATATCAAATAATATATATCGAAGATGGGTATTACTGTACGAGCCACAAGACAATTCTAATAGGTTCTAACACTCAGAATTACTTCATGGAAGGTCAAATACAAAAAAATAGGGGAATAAAAGCAGCGTGAGGATCCAAACCTTCGAATTCTCGATCTAATGATCAGATGCATTACCTGCTCCTCCACTCGACCGATTTACTCGTACTATCGTGATGCAAACTCGTAAAGCAACGCTATAGAAATACTTCGCCCACTCCGCTGAGCTCGATACCACTGGACAAAAACACGCAACATAAACAAGCAACACATTTATGTCCACATCATTTTAGACAGAGCCAGATCACTGTCATCTACACGAAGCGCAGCTTCGCCGCGCTTCGCGGATGACAGTGATTTTCTGCGAAGCTGCGTAGCTCCTAAACGGTTTGGAGGTTAACTCTTGTTATGTTCAATATAAAGAGCTTCTACATGATCCTTTGTATGAGTAGCAACACAGGTCCTCACGTGGTCAAGTCGTTTTCATTTGGGATAGCGCTGAAAGTCGAAACTGTTATGGTAAGGGCACAATTAGCTTTTAACAGGAATAAACTGCGTAAACGTTCAATTCCTACTTTGTAAGCACAATATTAAGCTCAAGGAGTGCACCATTTGTTCCCCTGACCGTTAATTTCTAATTGCTATTACTACTTAATGCTTTAGAAGGAGTGCAGCGAAAATTTCGTTCAACTCTGCTGTATTTGGATGATTCACGGCTCTGATTGCGAAATCACACTCGTTTCATCAGTGGTTCTCCCATTCTACTTTAAAGATCCAAGATATTCCGTTTTCATCGCAAATTAGATGTCCTAATTGAAGATTTCCATGTTGTACACATACATATACATGGGCGTGTCTTTGGGCGTGTCAATTTTCGCAATTGAGCCCGTGGCGGCGGGCAAGAGAGGTGGGGCGAGGCGAGTGGATCAATGACAGCGTGACCTGTCATCCCTCACGCGGCGATGGAGGGGTCTGTGCTTTATATAGAGTAAGATAATGCTTCCCAACATACGTGTCTCGATCTAAGGGGTTAACTTCGATCTCAGGGTTTACCTCGTGCACTTCCCTTATGAGAGCGCGAGAATCTGCAATGTTTTGGAGTACCATATCGAACCGTATCACTTGCTAGTCATTTTTGAGAACATCGGCACAATGGTACACAGTAACATTCATTATGAAGGAATTCATGACTTGAAACTATACAAGTGCAGAAACAGAAACCTCATGTGATAATAAAGAGTGTACTCTATATTAGGAAGCTTGTCATAACTCAAAAGGCAAACAATTTCCATTGATTTTGAGTGGATACAAATCACAAGAAGAAAAAATAGATTTGCGCATATATACCCTATACCATACGTAATTGCAAGATTCGAAAGTTTAAGTGTAAAGTAGTAACAATAGTTTGAAGTGGTTACCATTCTGTTGGAAGAAATCATCACTGCGCTGTCACGGGTAGCGATAGCGAATACAGTGGAGGATATTCTAGAAAAGATTTGTTGGAGCTTTGAACGATAGTGATTTAAGTTGAGTGAATTGCTTTCTTCTAATTCTTCGTATTTCACTTCAGATATCCTTCTCTTTCGTGAGAAATGCTGGTTTTAGTTTCATATATTTTGCAAAATTATGTACACTATGGATCGTCGACTGTGGTGCGTTCTTCGCGTACACGAGAAGCACGCGGAGCGGCAGCTCTGCTCGCTCTGGTATAGCTGCCGTAGTGGCAGATCAGAGTTTACTTCATAATTTTCCACCATTTTTGGTGACAACTATCAAGAAAACCCTGTAGACGCACTTCAGAAAATACAGGCACCCAATTCATCACAGCTCCTCGAGGTAGCCGCTATACTTCTCGAGGAGTATAGCACCCTGCGTCGCCGGCCGCAGCGGTGCCCCGCCCACAATCGACTACAATCCTAGAGGACTATACCGGCAGTGTGAGAAAAGTTACGAACGTAAAACGATTCGACATATCAGAAAACCTAAGTTCACGTTGTTTCACTTGTGATTATGGAAGATGCCAGATAGATTCGACACCCCACCATAGGTACGATAGTGGTGAAGCGGAATAGGTGCGAGCAATAGTCGATGTTATGTGGGGTTCCCGGGCGTAGTAAGGTAGACAGTAGCGGTTAGAACGGACGTTTGCGACACGCAAAGGCTATCTTATTTGGATTGGAAGTTTCAAATGAAACTGTCTGAGTATGTTTCATTTGAAATAAAGACAGTGAAGTGAAATAAAAACACCGACAATTTGTCGACAAAAGCTAATTCTGATTTTCCAAAGAAGTGTACCGATCTTCTCTGGAGGATTTCTCATCTACAGTCACCTTCGGGAAGATAGAGAGATCCTTTGCGAGAAGGACTGTAGCTTCAGATGGAACTCATACATATTTCATTCATAGATCAGAGAAACTAGCGAAAAGCATTGACAAATTCGTGTTTGCAAACAGAATATGGATTTCCATAGTCCATTAAAGAGGTAGTGAATGCGTGTTGAAGGATAATAGACTGAGACGTGGCTACTTTCAGTCAGTATGCTTGAGTGCATGACCACCGCTAACGAATGTTCAGTCTGTGATTGCATTAATATTCAGTCCGTTTTGAATGCCGTAGTGAATATATAGTCGCTCTCAAAAACATTGCTTCACGCTGCACCGTCCGTCAGCTGAGCCACAACGCATGATAATGCACAGCTGATGCGGCGCGGTTTAGCAGATGGGCGATGCAGCGTGAGGCAAGGATTTTTGGGAACGGCTTTGCATCATGGTTTTGGGAGTCTTCACATGTAAGCATTGGATTCACGCAGTAGTCACTACAACAAGCGTCATTCACAATAACACTCCCACGGCTTGGAGCGTGGCCTACGTGGCGCAGCCGGATGCCGTGGATTTCGAGTGCTGCCTCGTCGCCGCCGTTTGTATGCAGCGGCGCTCCAGGCTACGGGAGTTGTTATCGCTCCCTGTACAGGAAATGTAATCATGACTTCAGATAGCTTGCGCCGCGTGTATGGGTGGTGCAGTGGTCTAGACCGTGGAATTTTTCAATGGTGATTGGCATTCGCTGTACATACAGGGAACTGCAAATGTACGCTGACACGGATCGAGACCAGGCACGGCTCACTCGGGCAGAGACACGGACGATTTGCATGCTGAGCGCCTGCGTCTCTGCCCAAGAGAGCTGCGCCGCGGTCCCGACCCTTGTCTGCGTACATTTGGAGTTTCCTATATAAATGAATTGGCAGTGCTCAAAAGTTATTGCGACTGAACGGCATACGTCTCTGGCAAGAAAATAATATAGTAGCAGCCGTTGATCTAAATGGATAATCGACTTTCTTACATTACGTTCTATCAACCTGCATTAAACACATCCATGAACATCTAAAAATAGTAGAATCTGTGCGAATACTCAGACGCGACCCATGCTTGCAAGTTGCCTCTTCAAAATGAAAAAAAGTTCTCATGTACTACAGGGTTGCTCATTTCCTCGGTATTCTGTTAGGGCCGAATACGCTGCATCGAAAAAAGATTTTGCGGACAATTACCATACAAGACCGGCAGCATCAAATAAACTTCAATAGAGGGAGCATATTGAGGTCCAACGGTCTGGCTGAAACGGAAATAAGTATAGATCTCTCAAGCATGAGCATCATGGCAGCACATGACATTAGTCTGAAAATAAAATGAAAAAAAAATAGCTCCGCCTATACCGCACTGGGAACAATTCTTAATTTTGGCTATATCGCATTGAGAAGACGTGTCCCCAATGCGATATAAACGAAATCAATGATTGATGCAAGGCGCAAAACCTTGGAGAAAAAATGATGTTTGCGAGCGTGTTGTTAAATCTTCACAAAATTATATCAAACGGACAACCGAAAACAACCGAAAACGAAGTAGGCAAGAGTCTATGGACATCAGTAAGTGCAAAAACGGAGAAAGAAAAGCAAAAATAAAAGAAAATACGACGTTAAACGTCGTCGTCGCGCCCCACCGATGGGTGTGTCGGTGGTGGCAAGATTCCAGCGCGCTGCCCAATCAGCGTTGCGCTGGAATCTAGCCAGCCATCGACCGAGGCTCGGACGGCTGCCATGGCCACACCCAATGGCTCCTTGAGGCTAAGTTCTGGGAAATAATCTCCTAGGCAGTTTGGTATGGTAATATGTACATCGTTCTGATCAGGAGCTCCAGGGGAATCGTTTCAGATACACATTTCGGATGTCATTCTGTGGTGAGACGCAGCCTTTAACAGCGCTTAGGCCAGTGAACAGTCTTAGTAATAAATGTAGGAGGGGGAACCCACCAGCATAATGCGGCGGACCATGCCATTCCGATTACTTGCTGAAACCGTCCACTGCAGTGACATTTTAACTGAACCATCTATAGGCAAACATAGAACATTTTGCATTACGTTCATTAGCAAACAAGTATACCGAGAAAGGACCCCACAATAACTCGAGCTCGTTAAAAAATTCCCCAAGAAACGGACCAGTCGTCCAAGTACAGGAGGCGCGATGCCAAATCTGCATTCACGTTATGCTTTCTGGGGACCCACACAACTTTTAATTCGATGTTGGAACCTCTTCCACCCCCCCCCCCCCCCAAATATTGGATGCCAGTGTATGTAAAATGCGGTTAGTACTGCCTTTTTTTACAAATTATAGAAGCAACTTGGCTATCTGTACGTACTATCACGATGCGATGGAAAAGAAATCGAGAGAAGGAAGAATTCCTTATTATTATTCCTGTAAAAAACTGCTCCCGCACTGGAATCGGATGCATCAGTTGATCTGATATGAAATCCGGCACGTAACTCTAATAGAGCCCTTTGATCTTTTGCTAATAATTAAAAAAATAAACAAAAATGAATTGCTTAGTGTTTAGTTTCCGTTTCGCGCACTATCCTTATACGGAAACTAAACTAAAAGTTTAGGTCATCCCCTGCACTCATCAGTAAGGTGGGGATGACCAAAACTAAGAACTAAAAACGAGAGAAAAAAAGACCTGTCTATTAGAATATAGGAAGGAATAATACAGTTAATAAAGCAGCTAGAATCAGTCGAAAAAACAGAAAATACTAGCAACAAGTCCTGGAATCCTGAATGTAACGGGTTCGAAAAAACGGCAATTAGTCTCATAGCGAATTGTACGTGTCGGAAATCTTGTAAGACTGCGAAAACACGAAATATGTGAGAAGCGTGGATTACACAAGCAATGTTATAAGGAAGGAAAAGGCCTGCATAGAAAAAGGAAAAATGGAATGATGGCGTGGATTCTTCCAGAAAGAGTTTATATACAGGAGGGCAGAGCGCAGAGAAGGAGGGTGTATCGGATAGTGAAAACGATATCGGTGATCAAAGTAGATCCAGGATGCGCGCACGACATATTTGTCCGAAATACTATAGAGGAGCGGCATAAAACTATCGAAAAATACTGTTTATGAAAAATTTTATGTTCTTGTTACTATTACCTAGGCAGTATTTATACGCAATGAACCTGCTTTTGAATACACATTTTAGCAAGCTTGCTTCTATGAGGGACAAGGGATAGCCATGATCTTGAAGACATTTTTTGGTATATTTAATCCTACTAATGAAGTCTGTTAAAAGCCTACAAGTCCTAGCTATACGGAGGAATTCAGTGTACATGGTTGCCTTTTTAATTGACAGTGTAATATTGGAATTAACGTGAGGAAATCTTCTAATTTGAAGAACAAAACTATCAGTTTTGTTATACATCTTTGTTATAACCTTGTTATCAACTATTTTTATTTCAAGATCTAAATAATTGCACATATAACTGCTTGTATTGGTTGGTTCCAACTGTAACACATTATTGTAAACCTTATCAAGTATTTCAACTATTAAAGGCGTGTCTAAGTTATGGATTATCAGCAAGTCATCCATATACCTGAATGGTGTAAATAAATTACCATAAGATGCATTGGAAATGGAGTACTTGTATTCAAAATAAGAAAGCGTCAAATCTGCAAGCAAAGGACTGATATTACCACCTTGTGGTGCACCAATTTTCTGCTTGAAGACGTGATCACCGAAGACACAAAAACTATTATCCAGTAAGCACTCTATGTAGTAAAGGATGTCTACTATGGTATAGTAACTGAATACACTATCTTTACAATCACTGGTATAGAATACAGTGTTATATCTATTGCTGACAATGTATTTCTTCCCTGCGTTATTGAAAGAAAGTTTAAGTATCTCCTTAATGTTACCAAGTACAACTTTATGGGGGAGAAGTGTAAACATGTTGGTGAAATCTGCAGAGAAAAGTTTTGTTGAACTATATTTAATATGTGTAAGTTTCTCACTTATATTTATATCGCTTATAGACCAGTACCCTATGAAGTTGATTTTCCTATTTTTAATGGCATTGATGTATCGTTTGAAGTGCGATTTTATGAATGTGAATATTCTAGCGAGCTCTAAAGCAAGTGGTTTAAGTGTACTACTTGATGCTCCTATAATGAAGCGAAATTTGATAGGTCGTTTGTGTAATTTTGGTATACTGTAGATTTGTGGAAGTTTGTTACTCTCTGAATGATTCAACCTGTTAACTAGCATAAATCGCTGATGCTTCGAAATAATTTCTCTAATAGTTGTGTTATCGTATAGCTCATGAGTATTAGTATTAGCAGTTCCTGCAGAGTGAATAGAATTATTATCAATGTACAGTCCCATTTCATTCATCAAGATTTGAAGATAAAGTTTTTTTTTTACAAACAATGCCATAATTACTACTAGCTTTATCTAAAGGACAGAAAACGAAGTTCACGTGTAGCTTCCTAATATTTTGTAAAACATATCCAAATGGGAGATCGTTATTAATGAAGTGGTTATGATATGAGTATGGTTTAAACCTTTTAATGGGTTTTCTTTTAATGAGGTAGCAAATATTATCAGCACAAGAAAAACTCAACTTATATTTCTTTTGTATAATGATGGAATATTTAGCCACAGTTTCTTCAGCCCAATCAACAATTACACTTCTGTGAATCCTTGGCGAATACCGGTACCGCGTACCTTGTTCAGAACAATTATCACATCTTTATTACCTAGGTAACCAGCCTGTAATTTCGGTCCTTTCCTCTGGAGATAACGACCATCGAAAGTTTGAATAGGCCCCACTACGTTCTTTCTCGGCAACTTCGGACACCACCACTTTTTTCCTCCCTTTCAAGTCCTGGCTCAACACCAAATGCACGACGCTGGAATACCTGGTCACCTAAGCCGATCTCTCAATGAAGGAATTCTAGGCATCAACAATTTTTTAAGGACCTTGCGTGCCTTTTCTTTCTTCTCCAAAGTAACTGATAATGACATGTTTTTGAGATGTATAACGTGGCCTAGCCACACTACCTTCTGGCATGGGAGCCAGGAACTCTTCTTCTCGGCTACGGCGAAGCCAGCTAGTTTTAAAGCACGTCTAACCATAGCAGAATTATCTTTGCACTCGCGTGCGGAATTACCCCATATTAGGCTGTCATCGAGATTAACAGCAATACCCACTCCCTTTTTTCTCCAGTGAGCCAGTAATGGACGAAACAGCTCAGTAAATTTGAATGAAGAAGGCGAAAGACCAGAAGATAATGCACGGAAAACATAGCTGCAACCCAACCATGAAAAACCCAGAATTTTTGAAAACTAGGGTGGATAAGGAGAGGATGGTAGCCAGACTTGAGATCAAGCTTATTCATAAAGCTCTTTGCGGAAGTGTACTGTTGACATATCTTCGTACTTGACATGGAAAGAGTTCAGACACTTATTCAAATCCGAGAGATCAAGCATCAACTGCAGCTTTTTACCTTTTGCGACGGGTAGGGGGTTATCCTGATTTCTTCGTTTTACGACACACGCTTGACCGCTCCCGAACTAACTAGGTTGCTGACTTCCGTTGTGACGAAATCTGAATGAAAAAGAGCAGATTTACGATTACCACAATTTGTTCATCTATCAGGTTGTCGGAAAAGTTTCCCGCCATTTTTGAGCTGTCTCTTCAAAATTAGTGTTGTTTCACAAAACAACCAATAATAATTACACGATATGGGTAACATCATTATTGACATAAACTCCGGCGGTAGCAATGGGGTTATTGGCAGCAGCTGCGACTGCACCCCAGATCCAACTCGTCCACATCATCGTAGGTGAAGCACCCCCCCCCCCCCTCCACCGCTACCGTGAGTGATGGTGGTTGAGACGCGTCTCATGTTATCGTACCTACGCATAGGCCCCGTCACAAGCTTTTCGTGAGTTTAGAATAAGAATGGAGGAGCCCCTGAAAGCTCAAAATTTGACGAAATCCCCTTTGAATATAAGCGTAGTGAGAGCTACCTTGGAATGTTTACTATTTGAAATTTTGTGACCAGACTTCCTGTGTTGGTGAGATCGTATCCTCATTCCTCAGGTCCTCGGGTCTCCAAATGTCAGGTGCATTCTGGTAAAAGCTCGAATTCGTTCGGAACAGCTTTTCTAGATAGCTCTGGATAAGGCTACATGGGCATCACTATGAAACCACTCCTGCGGCTCTTTTTTGAAGTGGATCTTTCAAAATTCCTTTTCTGGCTACTCGACGAATCAAGCATGATATTGTTATGATCCATTACGTCGTCAATTATGAAAGGTCTGATTTCATGAGCGATCAGATTGACAGTCTCTATCTTCGAAGTTTTGCTAGATCACTTCTCACCTTTCCTTTCATTATGAAGATACATCATCCTTCTTTCAAAATCACGTCATTGGTTCTTGATCAGTCTTCAAATTTTTGGTTGAAAGTGTTTTTTGTAGAACTACTCAAAGACGGAAAATCGTGACATTTTAGGATATAAGTTCCATTCTCCAGCCATGAGAGCAGAGAACGCTGGAATCGTCGGGGTAATGTAAGGCGCATTTGGTTAGTAAATCTGTATATATAAAAGTGAAAGTTTGTTTGTGTGTTTGTGTGTGTGTGTTTGTGTGTTCCGAATAGAAATCGCGGAGGATGAACCGATCGGGATCAAATTTTGCAGGTAGACTCTCCACTGGCCGGCGGAGGTTATACGCTACTTTGCACCTGGGATTATTGATTGGTTCATCGACTATATCGATTTTATTGATTTTTCGCTCTTCTTGACCAGGGACTAGCGAGAACATGTCTACTGGGGTGCCTCAATGCGCTGAACACGAATATGACAACCATTTTGCGCCAATTTATCGATTTATTGATTTTATTGATTTTTCACTATTCTTGGTCATGGGGTGGTGAAGCATGTCTACTGGGGTTCCTCAATACGCTGAATAAGAATGACAACCATTTTGCACGAAATATTGATTTATTGATTTTATCGATATTTCCCATTTTCGCTTTGAGAGGGACAAAGACATGTCTTCTTGGGTTTCTCAATACGCTGAATACGAATATGACAAACATTTTGCATGAGATATCGATTTTTCGATTTTATTGATTTTTGGCTCTTCCGCCCAATGGAGCGGTGAAGACATCTCTCCTGGGGTTCCTCGATATGCTGAGTATGAATATGACAACCACTTTGTACGAATACGTCGATTCAATATCACCGAATTGCTAACTTTTCGTCCACAAGTCGATGGGAAACGTCACCTGGGCTTCTCTAACATGCTGATCACCAAAATTATGGAGATTCTAATGAATTTGTTAGTGATAGTAATTGGCCTCAGCAGTATGATATAGCCAAGGTAATAAAACACGCGAGCGAAGCCGGGTACGGCAGCTGGTGTAAAAGTAAAAGTAAAAGAACACCGTTTGTTTGAGAAGTTCCGCTTAGGTGACATGAAGCTGCAAAGTGAGCCTTATTACGAACCTGGATATCGATGAGACGGAAGCCGTAGCCGAAACGTATAGGAGTCAAACTAGGTCAGCCTAAGCAGTGTGGCCTTTATAATCCAATAATATTTAGGTATTCGAGGCAATATAACAATTAAAAGTGGTTCGGTAAACAAATTTTTCTAGTTTGACCCTCAAAAATCTGTGCCAATTTTTGACCATTTTTCACAAATCCACACTGCTTAATCCAGATGAGCAGATGTGAGGACCCACCTGCCACTTACTCTAGTGGTCAAATCTTGCTCTACTCGACCACAACTGCTTTCAGGGATTCGCCGACTTCTTGCAGGAGGAAAGGTTCAACTTTCACCAGGGTGTTGGAAACTCTCTTCGCCACTTGAGCTTTCCACACTTCTAAGTTGTTGCCGCAACGAAGCCAACGTTAAAGTGGCAAGGCTATGCGGATACTACAGGAGCATATTTGAATAACTTGTACAGCTTCTTGTTTAGAAACAAAACTCAAAATCTTCTCATTCGAAATCAGACATTTCATACTTGACGACCTAATACATATAAAATCATCTGCGGCAAGAATAATCTTCCGAAGGATAAGTTTTTTAGGTTATCCCTCCCTGCACAAGAGATGGCCCATTTATTAGGGTGGTAAAAGTCTTGAGCCGATTTTGTTTTGGAAATTCCGAAATTTTCGATTATTGATCGGTACCAGGGATGGGCGGAATTCCGACTTCCGAAACTCCCGATATTCCGGCGTTTTTTAGGCTTCCAACTTCCGAGTCCCGACTTCCGAAAAATAGTGAAGAAAGCCGGAAGTTTTTGTAAGTTTTGCAGGGTGATCAAGCTGGATTTTGTCATATGAGTTTTGTGGAGTTTCTTAGCAGATATCCGTCACCGTCTACCCTAGCAGTAATACATATAGCAAAAGTGGCGCTTCCTGTCTGTCTTCTGTTTTCTTGCATGCATTCTCGTCATCCATCGTACCACACGAACATAGGAAGACAACAATCTCTAGCCAGAACTTCAACCTTTTTTCTCCCAAAGAATGGAATTCTGGAAGTTGCGTTGCGCTGGCTGCGGTTTTACTGTTTATGTTGTGCCATATATGTTTACTAATTATATCTCAGAAACGATTGAGTTTTCCGCGCTATTTTCTTTGCCAAATTGTTAGAACTGTTGCTAAGGCTCAGGAACGATCGAAACCTCAGATATGAAGATTTCCGTGGGTGCTGCCTTTAATAGTGCTCCTTCATTGTTTCAGAACTCGAGGCGCTATGAGATTTTCCAACCAAAATGCCCATTTTTTGCCACCAACTTTTCCCACCTAAAAACTTTTTCCTATCCATCACTATGTGAAACTACTAGGATCACGATTTTTGTAGGGTTTGTGGATTCCACTCCACTCAATTTGGTGGGTAGATTCACCGAAAAAAAATTGGTAATAAACAGGTCCATTGTGTTATGAGACCCCATCGTATTGAATGAACGCTGGATCCAAACCAATACTCCAGTGCATGAGAGTATGTGAACTTACTTGCAATTAGTCGAGCAGTTGTTCACTGATTGTCAGCAATTTCTTCGAAACAGTGCAAAGCAATGGGCTTTCTCCGAGTCAAGCACCCGTTTAGATCATCCTGAGATTGGTTTGTCGATCTTGTAATGTTCTAGTAAACTCTTCGCAGATCACAACGACACTGGCAATGTCCTCACGGGAAATCTGAGAAATTCGTCCATATGAATTCTTCCAAGTAACTAATCAGATAACATAATTTAGCACAGTCGATTCAGTAGATTGTGGGAAGAATTAAAAATAGCTAGCTACAAAACTGCTGCGAACGAGTGATGTCAGGCAAAGATCAGCCACTGATTGATCTGAGCTACCTCCTCTGCATGAATGCTCCTTGACGATTTCTTGTCGCATTCTTATGTGAATTATTATTCTGCTATTACCGAACATGGCTATAAAGCCTTGATTCGTGCTTGGACCTAAGGGCTTTAAACCATACTCCTCAGACCATCTTCGTAATAAGTCTTGAAATTCTCTAGTCCTGCAACTCTCGTACAATTGGAAGGTCTGCCTCTACTTTTAACTGTTGAGATTTTAGTGTAAATAATGTGGCAAATTTTCCGCATGGAAATGCATCCTTTACGGAGCTATTCTTGCTGGGAATATGTGCTGTAATGTTATTTCTTATTGCTGGCAATATAATAATATTATTTTCACGGCCAGACACATTTTTATTTCTGGAGAGCGGCACCTCCATTATTTGGGAAGAAACAGCATGTTTTAGATGTCAATTTTTTTTTCAAAAAGTTTTTGCAGGCTTTCTGCAAGAAAATTCTGTAGGAAAGAGTGAACGGGTGTAGAAGATGTTCATTCACTTGAGGAATTTCAAATAACAGGACACCTTATTTCACTATGAGGAGAAGTTAAGAAAACATTACCAAAAACATATGTCGGAAATGTCAATGTCGGAGCATATGTCAGTGTCGGAACATAATTATCGAGCATGCTGGAATTTTTGCTCATTTGCTTCCTATCAGTTTTGCTACCTACACTTTTTTCATCAGAGGAAGCACATCAATTGCTGCGGAGCAATTGATAGGGTGTCACCCGACTCAAAAGAACGCTATTTCATTCATTGGCGCACTTGATCATTCGAATTTTAGCTGAAGGAACATACCTGCAGACTTTTTCTCTGATGATCATTAGCACTCCAATGAGATTCTATCGTTTCAACGTGGCGCGGTGCTATTTTTCGAACGATATCACCTGTTCTCTAGCAATCCATCAGCCCAGATGACCTTTTCCGAGCAGAGTTTGCAAAGGGCCAATATCCTCAGTCAAATCTATTCTGTTTTCCACATTTACCCTTTAATGCGCTGTCGGGAACACCTCTGATCAGCATACATTATCCTACATCACTTCCATCATTTGCGAGCGTTCTCTTCATTCCTCTAACGATAGCTTCTTCCACTCATGCCACCATGTTTGTTTTCTTCGTGCATGCCGCAACTTCATCTACATTCGCTCACCTCTTACCCGTCCAAGCGTCAATTTTCCCCGTCAACCCCTCATAAACAAAAGAGCAGTTCCATGTATTGGATGCATTCCATAAGCCATTCGCAAAGTGAATGGTGATGTCCAAAACAAGTATAGGGACATTCTGCCTATTCTACCGCCCACGTCACTGAGTCATAGGAATTGAAATTCAAATGAACACGCAAGCATCGGCTGTGTAAATGTGTATGGATGGAAAACACTCATTAAGCCAAATAGCACTCTGATTTGCGTTGCAATTTTGGTCTCATGCCTCCGTTTTCTATTTCTTATTCGGGTCAAAATGAAAACAAAACACCCATGTACAACTTATGGTCAACTTGTAGAAGAAATTTCTTTTTTGCTCACAAAGCAGGCGCAAAAGTGCTGAAGCTGCCATCATCCTGATGTTATAAGTTCCAAAAACAGAATGAATTGTCACCATTAGTGTTAATTCACTCGTTTTATTGCTTGCCTTACTGATGTCAGTTTTTGTTGCATTTTACCCATCTCTTTTTATTTGATCTCCTTCCTTGTGTTCAACAGCTGCAATGAACTAACAAACATCAATTCCCGTTTTTCTGGCTCTTAACAAAGTGTAGTCTTCAAACAAACAAGCAGACAGACAAACAAGCAAACAAACTGCTGATCTCATGTAATTGCCAAACTGCCGACAAATCAGTATAATACGGTTTGCAACAATTTCGAATGGTTGATATTTAGCCGTTTAGGGAACATTGGGTCGCCCAAACATGCTCAGGATCGCATGATTCGGGCAATTTCATGAAAAGCAGTAGCGGATGCAGAGGGGCCCTCACCCAAGAATGGGTCGCCGAATTCTCGAAATTACTTTGTTTAATATAACTATAGTATAACTATATATAAAGCCAAAATTTCGTATTAATTTGTCTTTAATTGTTTAATTTTATTATTTTTTTGAATATTATCATCACTCAATTAACACTGAAATTAAAATTTTTTGTGTTTTTGTTCTTATTGGTCCACGAAGTGGCAGAGTTGCCATTTTCCCCGAAACCCTCTCCCTTGGTTTGCCACTCGTGCGTCCGACAAGCACGAGGACATTTTCTGCTTGTGCTCCCCTCTAAACCTCTCTTTCCAGTTGAACACCCATGAGCTTAGGTAAATGCGTTCCGAAATATGGTTGGTTATGCGGAGCTGGACCTTACTTATAAGTCCACGATCGTGACCCGTTGCTTAACTCCTCTTGCATTGTTCAGATTAATGATCTGTAAGTTCCATTTTGCGCAGCTCTTCAATCCATCTTCATTTTCGCCATTGCACAAGGAGTATGTTGCAGCCTTCATTAACTCATGCTTGGTTTGACGATGTCGGAAAAATCTGGAGTCCTAATAAAGCTTTGTATTATTTCTGAAAGGAATAAGAATTCTAACACAATCCACTTGTACCCCTCCTACGTATGTACAATTCAATAAGTTGATAACATTGATAAATACCCATTAGCCCCGTATTTTTCCCACAGATCGGTGCAACTATCTGTTTGATTTTGAGTCATCGGGCAATCGAGAGCTACGTCGCCGTGTTAGCAAACAAATTGTCGACGCCATTTCGCCCTCACATTCACCCAATCTGCATGTGGGTTTCCCCGAGTGGACTTTGCCTCGGGAGTGAAGTACCTGTCCACATCTTATGGTGTACTTTACGGCGATGTCGCAAACCACCGGAAAAAGGGAGTGCTCTCATCGTCGCGTCCTACCAGAGTGGTTCAATTGCCTTTTGCTCGTGAATGTAGAGGTCTTTTATTCTATTCCTCGCTTTAATTGAGAGGCAACTGCAGTCGCTTCACTCGATTGTTCATTTTTTGAGAGCTACTCCCGTATTTTCATCAATTCCGAACTGCATTGAGCTAAAAATTGTGCTGCTGTGTCGAGATAGATTTGTGCTCTACGACAGATCTTTGGTGCAAAGATGACAGACAACGCGCTAACACGTTGCAATGCGTCACTCATCCATAACTTCTTTTGAAATAAATCTACTTGAGATTTCAGGAAGAGTCGGAATGTGTCACTAAATGTCTAATCCACTAGTTCAGCAGTTTCTAGAAATCGACTTCCATGTATCACAATCGTCATGAAAAATTCCACTGAACGTCCTGAAACGTAATCAATTCAATGCTATGCAATAAAGAAATTGTATATGTCTCATAATCAAAATTAATCAAAGGTTACATCGAAGAAGTCACACTAAATATATTGTGAATACAAAATTACACATCCTAAGATTCACCTTATCATGCACCACCTTCCTCTCCCGAAAATCAAACCCGCTTTATTTTCAGGAATGCTATGAATAACGGGCTCTCTGTCTCGTCGTTCACAAATTTTTGTAAAGATTATGAGGCCCGTTATAGCAGCAAACCTCTGTGTAAAACCATTACTATGCATAATTAATGTAAATTTGTCACAGGCGACCTCACTCGTTATTATCAGACGTAGTACTGAAGTACGTGAAATACCACGATGTAGACGTTGCAGAGGCGGACGTAAAGACGCCCTTCCTCCTTTTGACAATGGCTCGCCAATTTTCTCAAAACCACCTCTTGAGGGCTGAAAGGTGGAAAGTGAAGGCTAAAAGTCTTACTTTTGTACATTTTCAAATCCTAATTTTTATTGTCAATTTTTTGAACATCTATTTTCAATTAATCGATGTTAAAATTTTTATCTCTACTAGTTTTTTTTTCTCTGAAATGACGGCTATCCGACTCCTCATAGAGTTGAAGACCCCATCTTCTCTTCCACGCCCTCCCCTCCCCTGGCTGTGCCTTTCTGCGTCCCCAACTGGTACATAGTTATGGATCGTAAAGTGCTCCCTGCTTCGTCTATCCCGTAATCCTTATTGATCTCATTCGAACGCATGTGGTGAGCCCTTTTGTGTCATTTATCATCTCTACCATTGGTTCTGGTACATTTTGTTAGAATTGCGCTAGATCAGCTCCCATCAACGGAGGCAGATGCCTTCGCATGTTGATAATTCAGAGCTGTATATTTATAGTTGGACACACATGCACAATATTCCATGGAAATACCTTTTTTTGTATTCATGTTCCATCTCTGGAAAGATCTCCCAAACACTTAGTAAGCGTTTGTGGTACACATTTCTTGGCAGTTACTCACCATTCTTCTACTCTCACATTTCGGCAGTGACTAAGTGCCATTTGAAGCGTTCCTATTATGTCTGTTGGTATGCCTTCATAAGAGCGCTCATCTTCGAAGCGAGGGTAGGCTTTCTTCCCTTACTTTTTGCTAAAGTACCATTTCGAACCCAGCACTGCACTTTTTGGTTTGCTCAGCTGCTAATCAGCTCAAGACCTCCACTTATCAGCGCTGATCTGGAATCAATTCGGCGTTCACACTGATAAACGTGCTTATCCACCGCTTTCTTTGCGAGCTGAGCGCACCGCGTGTTTGTTCTCATGCCACGCTTTTCCATTTCTTCTTATGGGGTCCACGACCACACTTGATTTCAGCAGGCACTTGTCCTCAAATGGTAGGATATTTTTGCTAATGGGATGGCTTTGAATGTTTGTTCCTGATGCAGGTGTTTGAACAAAGCGAGCAGCGACCTTTCCACCACAACGCATTTGTTTACACTTGGAATGACATTCAACTTTAGGCATACACTTTTTCATCATTGTCATAACTTCAACATATTTGTGTGAATTATTCCGAGAAGGTTACGTGGTGGTTCCTTACCAAAACTGTTCGAAGGAGAAATTTTGAGTCAAGAGAAAACGTTGTGCTCAAATAACTCGTCTCAAGCTCCCCCAGGTTGACGCGACGCAGTACTTTGACATTCTCTGATGGGCTGTCGCTAAAAAACCGCTCTGTTTTTGAATGCATCCTCGACAATCAACCCGTGCAATTTTGATTTCGAATTTATGAGCTTGATATGAGCTCCTGTTTGCTGCGAACGCAATGTCATGCTGGGGTTATGAGTGTTTTTTTTTGTTCCCACTGTGCTCTACACTGCTTGTTTCTTGATGTTTAGGCTCCAAGGAGCTGGCTCAAAATCAACTACAAGAATAGGGCCAAAACGTCGAGAACCCGTTTTTCAGTAGGATGAGTTGAATGCTTAAATATAGCAGAAAATGGAAGTGATGTAAATCTTGTTGGCTAATTTGTCTAGGCACTAGTCGATGTAGGGTCAGTTTAACCACAGCATCTTCTTGAGTTTTCAAATACTTCGTGCATACCTGCAGATCAGAATGCTGTTAAGGTTTATCACCTGCTAGTACCACCCAATGGGAGGAACTCGATGTTCGAGTCCTTCCTCGAGGAATTCGCAAAGCATCCTCACTTTGGGCTTCAAGGCTTCCTCGCTGCAACTGAACGTATGCACCAGACCTTTACTGGTAAAACACCCTATTGCTTGGGTTTTAGCGGAGTCTGTTCCCCATTCTTTCATTATCCAGAGAAACTGTGCATGAACTGTGCTGACACTGAAACGCACCAGCCATGAGCGGATTATCCGCATGCGGTTACCTGTTTAGCCGTCATCCGTGGGTTGGCCTATCCGTGGCTGGATCCCTTATCGAGGCTTTGAGCCACGAGTAACGTTTCAGATAAGGCAGAAATCGGTCTTTCAATTCGCTCTTTGTCTCTGAAAGATAGTCGTCATTTAAAAAAATATTTGATCCACGTACTTTGGCGCTTTTCCTGTCACGTTTCATAAGTAGTTTAGATTCTTCAATTCTTAGTACCATACAATAGAATTCATCTCTTTTTGTCTTTGTTGGTAACTGCATATCTCTCAATGTCCACTTCAAGCTTTGCCGCGCTTCGTTTAGGTGACAGTGATTCCCTGCAAATCTCCCTTACTATCTCATTTTCTTGAAGAGCTTGACTACGATATTTAGTCCCAGCTTCCGCTTACCATTGTCATCTATTTTTCAAACTGGTCTCTTTTCCTCTACTGCGGAAAAAACCTAATTTCTGCGCAGTGGTTAGAATCTCAGTTATCTCTAAATGGTCAGTCACGTACATAACTGAGCAAATACTGGGCTTTGGCATACAGAAAGAGTGCAGCGCCGTGGAAGGCTAACTGCGGATGCGTTCGGATTTCGACACAGACGTATCTTTGCACTTTTTTGTTGCGAAAAATGAACCAATTAGCAACAGGCACGCAACATGATATCGCCGTGTAACGAATCGGCACCAATGACGTTAGTGGGAAGAGCTCCGAACTGCACTTGGCGTGCAGCAGCTGCCTGCTTCAACCGCTTCTTTTGAAAACTAATGGAACGTAGTACGGAGGCCTCGCCAAGGCAAGTGGGGCACTTGTTGGAAGCGGACCACAACGCCTCATTTTCCATACCCTTATCCCTAACAGCCACCTTTCCGTTCCCGAAAACAAAGCACACTCAAAAACCATATCTTTTTTCCATCTAATTCACTTCAAAGTTAACACACTTGACACCATCTCACCCCATCCTCTCGATTCCTTCCCAGAAATTGCTTACGTCGATGCCGTCAAAACAACCGTGTACAGCCAAGATTATCCAACAGTCCATGAATGCGAGAAGACATGTTTGTTTAGGTGGTTTTTTGCTGAGCGAAATCATCTGATGTGTGATTGTTGTCTAAATATTTTCCTTCCTAATGTTCATTTGAACATTCCAGAGCGTTTTTTTGGATTGCTCTTCGGATGGAAAGATTGCTCAGAACCAGTTTACCCGCCAGCACTCAAAACGCGCAGTTGTACTTGGTTGGCATTAGCTCTCACCAGGATGAGGCTCTCCTACTATACTGTTCTTACGCTCTGTTTTCATAAGATTTGTGTCACAAGCGTATGATTTCGAACCTGAAACTCTTCTGTGAATGCTCATCGTATCTCGCCAGAACAGGCCCAGAAGTATTGGCCTAGGTTCTGTTTAAAATATTTGAAATGCCGTTGTATCTGTCTATGACGGGGCCGTGCGATCTATTCATTAATATTTTTATATAGTGAGCTCCCGATTGAGATGAAATTGATTAATGCAGAAAATTATTACTAAGATCATAAAGATAACAATATAAATAATTACTCTACTTCTCTATAAAATGAGAATTTTAACTGTAATTTTAATCGTGTAGACACAGGTGCTTTCCGAAATCTCGCTCTGCACGAACAAATGTGGCATCATTCTTATCAAAAGCAATCTTGATTCATTTAATTCCTTGTTCAGAATACCAGTTACGCGATCTTGAACCAGCCCTAAAGCTTTCTCATTCTCCAATTTTTGCCTTCGCGATTGCCAAAGTCAATCCAAGAATTCTATCCACATTTCCTGGTTTGGTAGCAGTAGGTCTGCAGGAGGCTCTTTTGTCGCATGGGGACACTTGATTTCCGAAACTCGAAGACTCAATAACGGAATCGCAAGTGATGACTCTGTGAGATAAGCATCCAGCTGCCATTTGATTTCCTCTGCGGCTTTTTCTCCAGAAGAAAAAAAAAACTCATGGAGTGCTCGAATTCCGCGCCTACCGTAGCTTTCATTCGGAGCTGCTTGATGTTAATGCCTCGTCACCATTTCTTTGTGATATCGGTTCGAGCTTTGTACTCAGTTCATATGGTAGATTTTCCTGTAGAGAATAACACAGCATAAAAATATTTGGAAAAGCACAGGCCTGCAATCTGGAGAATTTTAACCGCCTCCCACCACCGTCGGTAAAACTAAACGCATTTTCGACATATCCTATCATGCGGTAGTGAGGTAAGTTTTGGGCAGGGGCGCCCTCCCCCGAACCCTGGAATGGGTCGCCGAATTTCCAAAACAACTATGAAGAACAAGTAAAAAATCTTGCATAACCTTGTTTCGATTGTTTGTTTTTATTCATTTTTAACCATTTATTATTGGGCCTAACATTTTTGTCATTTCCATTTTTGGTCCGGTTACCTAAAGAGGTTCAATTTTCGAAAAATATCGAGCAGTAGAGAGTTTATTTTATTTATTTATTTGTATGTGGGAATACCACGCTGGATGACAAATCATAGTAAAAAAAAGCATGAACATAATGCGAAAAACTCTTGAATCTACAATAGACAAATCTGTAGAGGAACGGATACAGTTCAAAAACGTTCAGAAATGACAAACTAACAAGCTGCTTCTTTCAGAAACTGGTCTACGAGTCTCTTGTACTGCGATAGGGCACTCGGCAGGATCCATTTCTTGGAAAATTTCAGAAAAACAGATGCTGCCCTTTGCGTAGAGAAAGATGACCGTAATGAGCTTTTCGCTATAGAATACGTAATCTTAAATGGGCCACCTCTAGCGCAAAAGGAGGATAATGTGTAAAACTTATCCATGGAGAGATGAACTTTCCCGCAGATAATTTTGTAGACCATGACAAGGTCATATTTTATACCTCGTGAAGCAAGCGAAGAAATTTTAAACATGCAGTTACGTGCAGAAGCCGCAGGATTGTTGGTGTAGTCATACCCATGTAGCCTTATCCAAAGTTTTCTAGTGAAAGTGTTTTACAGCTTCAATTCTAGAAATTGAGCGTTTGGATTTCGGACTGAAAACTGTAACAGAATTGGCAGCACTTAAGATTTGTAAGCTTGTAAAAGATCGGTAGGTGACTTTGTACACAAGGATCTGAGAATGTTATGGACAGTTTCATCTGCCTTTGTTGCGACGATATTGCAATGATCATCAAACATCATTTTCTTATTAAAAAAGAAACTCAAGTCGCGAATGGTGTCAGTGCTGTCTAGTTGACTCTCTCCAAGGTAATAATTGTTCCTTGCTCCTCGCCGACCGAGATGGAACAGTTTTGTTTTGGAGATCGATAAGGGGAGCTTCCATGTGTCTGACTTGGGTCTTCCATTAGTTGAGGCAAGTTGGGCAGTTCGTTTTTCACGTAGACACAGCTGCTTCCCGAAAACTTCCTTTTTTAAATCAAATTTTATTTTCCAACAGTTGTAAGGAACTATGTACATATAATTCTGAGAATCTGAGAACCGCGATACGAGAAACACAGGGCTATGGAACTCTTCGCCTCACGATACTGTTTTGGTCAGAAGTTTTTCACTTGTTTGTACAATCCTGTGCTAGGATTCATGAAACGATAATCAGGTAAAACAACGATGGCTAGCCAAAATGGCTATCCAGTGGAGCATGTAAAGATTTGATGCTTAGAGCGTCAAAGTTCTAACACTACTAATTACTACTAGCCTGGATTTCCTCCCATGAAGGCAGTGTATCACCTCGTTTCGTGATTGTAGATATCAACATACTCCAGACCTTCTCGTCACGATGAATCCAATGATGTACATCAAAAGGCGTGAAAGTGACAAAAACCCCATTTTCGGAGAGTCTGAACCGTGACTGTGCTTGCTGCCCGCCGCGGCTGCAACGTTGGCCAACACGTCTTCACGTGTCCAGTCGATGAGATCACCAGCTTCACACGTCTGCTAGGCTCGACAGACTCTTCCAAACCTCATCCCGAAAGTCGATTAAAAAAACGGATTTAAAAACCGTACTGTAATACCTTGCGTATACTGCTGGATTCAGCGGGTCGAGGAGATTCGAAATCTGCTGAAAGCCCAAACCCGATAAGATCAACGGCTTCACGCGAGAACGAGGTGACACACTGCCTTTAAGCGTTCATGAATCCCAGCCCTGCAAGAGACAACTACGTATATTTTGAAGAGTGGGAGGAACAGATGAAAGCCATGACATGCAGATTTCACGCAGCAAACAAGGGGCTTCCACTACAGCAATCCTGTCATGCCAAGGTGAGGAGGAGTATATCAAACCTGACGGTGGCACGTGCCTAGAATATGTCAAAGTTATGGCGACCGGCCAACACCAGTAAAAAGTTGTTAGGCCTCGGACCAGATGCAAGATATTGCGATGTGCTTTACAACAACTTGATCACTACTTCTCATCAAAGTTGCTTTCAAATAGAATAGAGGTGAGATTAAAATGAAAAAGTGGCAGGATTCTGTGCTGAACTCCATTCTATTCCTTGTTTCCGTCAATGCCCTTTTAGGCAGTCTGGATTGAAAACATGTTTCACCATGGCATCAATTAGCCTTCTTTTCTGGAACTAATTACCCCAATTCCTCCATAACCGAGGAGCAAATGAGCTGCACAACCGTCTACCTCTTCACAGTGGAAACTGCTCTGACTGTCAAACTCCGACGCTCTCAAGGAGCCTTGTTTTGGAGTCTAATATATTCCATGTTCTCCTGTCGTAAAACGTGGGCACCGTGGCAAGTTTGTTTCTTTAGTTGCCTACAGATACTCTTTAGTGCACGACCACTATCTATAACAATCTGTACGGCACAACAAACAAAGAAATATAATAAGTTGCTGATTTCAATAATAACGCTTATGAATTTGCAATCAGCTCACATGCTAAGAAGTGGCAGAACTGAGAATGCGAAAATTGCCCCCAAATGTCTTCATGACCTCATCGTCTCTTGTTGTTAACGGTTCCCAAATGAGTCACCATAGAGTCCGTTCGTTTACATGACAAATCTTAACTGCTTGCTTTATCACTCCATTTGCAGCGCTGAAAACAGTTTCCTTCATCACATGCCGCAATGGCGTTTACCATGGAACTTTCGAGAGCGCAAGAGATTTTAAAACCGTGAGAAAAGCCATGTCAAGACTAAAAGCTTCCCGAGAAGTGAACAGAGTGCTGTCTCGTGTATGTGCATTATCATTATTGTCATGTAGATAGCACTAAAAGCATCTAATACAATCGAACAAAATTAAATATACGCCCGTTTTATGTCCATTAAGCCCTAAAATATTCTATTGTACAGCATGAACCTTAGTTACATGTGACGAAATCACAAGGTTGCCCTTCCTCATGCACAATAGATAGTATCGCCTCACTTCTTTGATTTTGATTTGTTCACTTATTCATTCACACTTGTTCTTTGCTTGTTTCTGGAAAACCATATTCTTAATTCTCAGTCCTACGGAAGTACGTCCTGCAGCCCTCTTCTAAATCCTCGCCGGTTGTTGATAAATCTTCTCATGATCACCCTAATATTTCTTCAATTTGTTTCCTCTGACGATATGGTAGTCTTCATTGAAGTCTCATATATGTAGTTCCATGGACACCAAAATGTTACCTTTTGGGGCCATCTATTGTCGCTTCGTCTTGCAACGTGACCTGCCCATCCCGCTTTCTATTATTCATATTCATGGCCTTTGTTTTCCCGAGGACTTCTTCCATATTTTTGGATTTCGACTACGCCGCACATTGTCCTCTTCGAATTAATTACTTATTTATTCATACGTCATCATAGTTCACAATGTACTGCTTAAACGTGAGGTAAAGTGAGAAAAGAACCACAGAGAGACTTCAGGGGTTCAGGGTTATGCGTATATGAATCCTATCCGCAGAATCCGTGAGCTAATTCTAAGTTGTGATTTATTGGATTTGCTTTTTCCTGGTGCCCATGTCAGTGTTATCTGCTCTGTAGGCGGGAGAGAACAAATGTTGACTCGGGGGATGCAATGATTCATCTTTGTAAGGATAACCCAGTTAATCTCTCCACGATAAGACAATACGTAGTAGATATCCTATAGCGATTCACAGAATTAGAGCGTTATCGCCTCTCCACGATGGAGATCTGGGCATTGGTTTAGTTGAAGTTTAATGCTATCTCTCCTACATCGGTTCGCAAACGTTCTACTTCATTGCTTCCCATTGAAGTTCCAGTCGTAATGCTCTAGAGCCATGATTTTCAGAAAAAAATTAGTCATACAACTCCAAATGACATAACCACCGGTCATGAGATTTTTTATTGTCCGTGATTTGCCTCTGGTAACTTTAGCATTTATGCGCTCAAAAACGCCTTCTAGCACTTGAGCGCTAGTGGAGTTGCATGGCTCAATGTCGTCATTTTCTCCTGCTCACGACACTGTCACCTTATTTATTTGTACAGTTAAGTTTTTCTTCGAAAAATGTGTTGACCTGGCAGATTCCACGTAGAACGAGCCAGTGTTTGAACGCACTTTCGAGAATTCCCTCGCACTTCTTTTCACGAGTTTCTCCGGCGCATTTCTGCCATGAAGCGTTCCTATCACCTTCCTGCAGCGAAAAGACGCGTTCTTCTCGGTTCCCATGTGATTGCAGTTCCCTCCGATAAAAGTTCACTCGTTTGTTTGCGCATAACCTCTGTGACACACGTTGCCTTCGATGGGAATTGATGCCGTGGAGCGCCGTCGCTGTTCTGAATCACTGTTTGGACGTCCCCGAACTGGCGTTGTGCAATCTTGCAGCTTAGTCTCTTCAAGTAAATCTGATTGCGTTGCAGGATTCTACTGAGTCAATGGTGGCATGGGCACCACTGTAGCCACAGACACGTGGGTTTATTCATTTAGTTATTTCTCATGCAAATTGTTAGCTCTATATACAGCCAAACAAGAGTGGTGAACGCAAGGGTGCTGACGAGAATGGATCGCTAAAGTTTAGGAATTACCTTATAGATTAAATGAAAATCTTGTGTTAGTTCATTATCACTTTTGAATAATTGTTTTAATAGGTAAATGTGTTGTTAGATTAATATTTTTTTCTTTCCCTTCAGTGTCCCCAAAACGAGTTAAACCCCGCTTTTTTCAAAGCCTTCCCTCATTGGTATGATAGAGCTTATCAAAACGCTATTTTGTGCAGTCCATTGTCGTTTCTTAATTTCTTACGTAATTCTTTCACAAGTGAAGGTGAGATTATCTTTTTCTCTGCTTTTTTTCTCTTCAGTGAATAAGGATAAGGTGCAGATTTTTATCTCCCGAAAATCCTGTAAACAAATCACATGTCAGAAACTAGTTAGAAAAAACATTTCAGGATAAAACTCACGGAGGAGTTTGCAGTATCGTCCTAGAAAGGTGTCTGAACTTTTAAATCTCTTAAATTTAGTAAGCTTTTGTTTTAAATTATGAGGTTCGCTTGAAAATCTCTTCAGTTTGAACTAGAAACTGGCAAATAATCCCCTTGATAACACTCAATTTCTTCTCAGACGCCGCCGCGTTCTCAAGTTCCTACCGTACCATTTGTTCAACTAAGTTTCGCCTCCACGCCACCGCAAAACTTCTCGGACTAGTAATTTTTCTCTGAAATTGTAGACGTTGGATGCGTCATCACTGTGTGCCATCAGGTCCTTTTCATGTCATCTGGTAAGAAATCCCTAAGCAGGAAAAATATCCACTACGTGATCGAGCAAGTTCCACTGGAGTGGAGGTTTTTAAATCGACGTCTTAGCGTCCCAGGTCGAAGTGTCCCAGATCGGAATGTGAGTTCTTGCCCTCTTATCTCAAACACGTCATTTCTTTAATCTCGGCTTTTCCTATCAACCTTACGAGTGGCGTGTGCGAATCTGTGTGCTTTCTCTGCACCATGGACGCCTTAGAGCCCTATTTGGTTTAGCAGGTCTGACAACCTCGAGAAGAGAGTAGATTTTCTCTTCGTGCACTTGAAGGGTTAGCGAGACGCTCCTGGTTACATCGGAAGCGACAATGATTCCATTGTGGCGCAATCATTTCATCTAGATTTCAAATTCTTGCAGATCAATGCGACATAATCAAAGGCTTCCTTGTCTTTTGCTGTGTAGAAACAAAACTGGATGGTATACATAGCTCCGAGCGGGACTCCCTCCATTCTCATAAATTAATCGAAAATTTCCCACAAATTTATGTTCTATATAGCAGAAGGAATTGTTATTTGCCCCATTTTTAAATCATTGTCTTTACCGTTATCTCTTGGAAGATTTACCCTTGTTCATTTCGATTTGAAATCAACTTCGAATGCATTTTTCAACTCTTGTGGCTGAGCCCACTCTTTGGCGGAAGCTTCATTTTTCCAGCTCTTTCCGCCTTTCTTCGCAGACTGCTATTTTTCCAAAATAGTATGTCTAGGCTGGCATTCACGTTCAAAAGTTCACGTTCGTTTCATTCACGTTCATTCAAAGTCGCGATGTTAATGTCATCCGCTACGATAGATCGCTACAAACAATCCCAGGAACAGATCTGTGGTTTTAATTATGAGGGTGTACCACAGAGTAATTAAAAATCAGAAGAGGTCCAACTTTAATGGGTGAAGTGAGGGGGGGGGGCGGGGGCGGGCGAGAGTGAGAGAGAGGGAGGGAGAAGGAGGGAGGGAGAAGAGGGAGAGGTGAAAGCACTACTGTTTGTCTCCAAAGATAATGAATACGCGGCAAGCAGTGGCGGACGCAGGGGGGGGGGGGGCGGGGGGGGCGCCCCCCCCGAGAATGGGTCGCCAAATTTTCGAAATTACTTTACAATACAAATAAAAATCTTGTGTTAGTTTATTTTTAATTGTTTATTTTTATTATTATTTTTAATATATTTTTTATTTATTGTTTATTATTATAATTAATATTATTATTAATTTTATTTTCCGTCTGGGTCCCCAAAACGGCGGAGACCCCACTTTTCTTCCCACGCCCCCCTCCCGCCCACTTTCTGCGTCCGCCACTGGCGGCAAGTGATCCACTAGCTCTGAGTAGGCACCAATGCGGGTGCAAGACTGCTAGCCAAGACGGGCGTGGGAAAAAGTGGCAACTCCGCCACTCGATGCACCCAGATGGAATAATAAAATTTCTAAAAATATTCGGCAAATTATTTAGAAATTGTCATATTTAAAATTATTATATTATTATCAAATAAATTATTAGAAGTTATTATATTATAAAATGATTAATAGCAAATCTCAAAGATTAATGGTGAGAGTGAACAATAAAAGAGCTTACACGGGATTTTTATCAATTTTGTAGAGCAATTTCAAAAATTAGGAGATCCATCCTCGTCGCTTCATCCCACGTGAAGAAATGTAATTTTTGAAGCTAAAAGCTGTCATATCCATAATAAATGAACCAAGTTATATTTCTGCTGATTTTTCGACATCTTCCAAAAATTACAAATTGCCATTCTGAGAAAAAAATCCTTTACGTCTCGATTTATGAAAGATGCATGCGTCATTCGCGTGTCGGACACGCTTCCATTTGTGAAGGATTTAGTTCGCCTAGTAACTACGTAACCCAGCAAAATTACCTGTAAGTAATGCATGCCCTTCCCCTCAAATCCTGACTCATCCAACTTCCTCTTTACTTCCCTTTCCTAACGATTTTTTCTGTTTTGTGCATCTGTGGCAATAACGTATACATGCATGAATAATAGGCACATATACCATCCGTTTCCAACCATGCTCCAATTATCTTTTTGCACCCAAATAATGCGGCTGTTACCTGCCGCAAACAGCCCGGCATTACCTATGATTACTGTCGCATCGAATGCAGTTTTTTGATTTGTAGGTTTTTTCTCGTTATGTTGGAAAGTTTTTTTTCAGTAAAAAAAGAGCTTTTTCGTTCTGATCAAATATTTAGTGAGCATAACTTCAGAACCAGTGAGCTTTCTCTGTGACTCGTACTTTCCAAAAGAAAAAGTCTTCTCAATTTCTCATATTTGGTAAGAGAACGTAATAAGCAAATAGAATACTATTCCCAGAGCACTCTTCTATTAACTTTACAAAATATTTCACTCTAACTCCTCATTGTACATATTCCTGATTGTATTGCAGCGTTCTCCACTTGTTACACCTCGACACGGTGTATGTGAACAAAACCGTGCCACCGGTGTTCCACGACTGTCCAGGCGAATTTATTCCGGGCAAAGATGAGAAGTACGCGCTGTGCAATATCACCAACGGGGACTCGCCTTGTGCTCTTCTCAAGGTACTCTACTCGGAAGGGTGTCGGGCTGCTTTCACGTGCTATCTTCTTCCAGGAAATGCACAAGGCGAAAGAATTTCGAGTGTACGGTCTCGCCGTAGTGCCAATCGTGCTATCCATTCTTGCAATGATCTTGAATATCACCTATTTGATCATTCAGTTGCGGATCTACCTGAAAGAGGAAGAGAGGTGAGTTCCTCGGACTATTCGTCGCTTCGTCAAGTTTAGTTCTCGGTTTTCTGCTTACCTTGTTATAATTTCAGTGCACGCAAGAGATATCTCTTCCTCATAAGTCGCTCGTTGAGCACAATCATGGCCCTTATTCTTTTCTATGTTGTTATCATTTGCTGGAAATCAGATGGTTTTGCTTATGCAAGTGCAATGATCTTCCTGCTTTTCGGTGGTCTCAACTTCCTCTCTATCACGGGTGAATTTATATTCCTTTCTACACCTCAATAGAAAACAAGCAATTATACCATGGATTAAAACGGGGCATGTCGTGAATGAAGTGATCACGAACGTTTCCCTCCTCAACAAAAAGTCAACGCTGAAAACATCGGATATTGCTAACTGCCTTCAGGAGTAGGGCACGCGCACAACCGTCACTTCCACGTGGTTCCCAACCATTCACTTCTGAATTGTGTGGACGCAAATATTCGGCATTGATCAGGGAAAATCTTACTTCTTATTAATTGGCAGTTCATGTGTGTGTGTGTGTGTGTGTGTGTGTGTGTGTGTGTGTGTGTGTGTGTGTGTGTGTGTGTGTGTGTGTGTGTGTGTGTGTGTGTGTGTGTGTGTGTGTGTGTGTGTGTGTGTGTGTGTGTGTGTGTGTGTGTGTGTGTGTGTGTGTGTGTGTGTGTGTGTGTGTGTGTGTGTGTGTGTGTGTGTGTGTGTGTGTGTGTGTGTGTGTGTGTGTGTGTGTGTGTGTGTGTGTGTGTGTGTGTGTGTGTGTGTGTGTGTGTGTGTGTGTGTGTGTGTGTGTGTGTGTGTGTGTGTGTGTGTGTGTGTGTGTGTGTGTGTGTGTGTGTGTGTGTGTGTGTGTGTGTGTGTGTGTGTGTGTGTGTGTGTGTGTGTGTGTGTGTGTGTGTGTGTGTGTGTGTGTGTGTGTGTGTGTGTGTGTGTGTGTGTGTGTGTGTGTGTGTGTGTGTGTGTGTGTGTGTGTGTGTGTGTGTGTGTGTGTGTGTGTGTGTGTGTGTGTGTGTGTGTGTGTGTGTGTGTGTGTGTGTGTGTGTGTGTGTGTGTGTGTGTGTGTGTGTGTGCACGAGAACCAGCCATCAAAAATGGAAAATACCTGTACCATCGTGTTCAGCGCGTCGAGTTATGTATGAAAATGTGGTAAATTTTGATTTTTACCTTGATTTACAGGAGTTTCGGGCCACTTTCGTCATGTTCAGACATGTTAATGGCCGACAGTTGTTTTGATCACGGTCGGAATGAATGAGATAGGCTTTTGATTACAGGACCGTATAAAAGGAAAGAGAAGGGTAGGACACCTCTATAACGAAGAGGAGGAATGAGGCGAACGAGGGATGACACGGATGAGGGTTACGCCTTAGGATGGTGTTAGAGGTGGGCTGGCGATGTGATAAGGATGCTCCGGCATCCAAAAGCGGGGAAACGCTAGGAGTCGGGTCCAACGGCGTGACAAGGATGCTTCGGCGTCCAAAAGCGGGGAAACGCTAGGAGTCGGGTCCAACGGCGTGATAAGGGTGCGCCGGCGTCCAAAAGCGGGGAAACGCCTAGAGTCGGGTCCAACGGCGTGATATGGGTGCGCCGGCGTCTAAAAGTGGGGAAACGCCTGGAGTCGGGTCCAACGGCGTGATATGGGTGCGCCGGCGTCCAAAAGCGGGGAAACGCTAGGAGTCGGGTCCAACGGCGTGACAAGGATGCTTCGGCGTCCAAAAGCGGGGAAACGCTAGGAGTCGGGTCCAACGGCGTGATAAGGGTGCGCCGGCGTCCAAAAGCGGGGAAACGCCTCCAACGGTGTGAACGGCGGGTGATAAGGGTGCGCCGGCGTCCAAAAGCGGGGAAACGCTGGAGTCGGGTCCAACGGCGTGATAAGGGTGCGCCGGCGTCCAAAAGTGGGGAAACGCCTGGAGTCGGGTCCAACGGTGTGATAAGGGTGCGCCGGCGTCCAAAAGTGGGGAAACGCCTGGAGTCGGGTCCAACGGTGTGATAAGGGTGCGCCGGCGTCCAAAAGTGGGGAAACGCCTGGAGTCGGGTCCAACGGCGTGATAAGGGTGCGCCGGCGTCCAAAAGTGGGGAAACGCCTGGAGTCGGGTCCAACGGCGTGATAAGGGTGCGCCGGCGTCCAAAAGCGGAGAAACGCCTGGAGTCGGGTCCAACGGTGTGATAAGGTGCGCCGGCGTCCAAAAGCGGGGAAACGCCTAGAGTCGGGTCCAACGGCGTGATAAGGGTGCGCCGGCGTCCAAAAGCGGGGAAACGCCTAGAGTCGGGTCCAACGGCGTGATAAGGGTGCGCCGGCGTCCAAAGTGGGAAAACGCCTGGAGTCGGGTCCAACGGCGTGATAAGGGTGCGCCGGCGTCCAAAAGCGGAGAAACGCCTAGAGTCGGGTCCAACGGCGTGATAAGGGTGCGCCGGCGTCCAAAGCGGAGAAACGCCTAGAGTCGGGTCCAACTGTGTGATAAGGGTGCGCCGGCGTCTCAAAGTGGGAAAACGCCTGGAGTCGGGTCCAACGGCGTGATAAGGGTGCGCCGGCGTCCAAAAGCGGGGAAACGCCTGGAGTCGGGTCCAACGGCGTGATAAGGGTGCGCCGGCGTCCAAAAGCGGAGAAACGCCTAGAGTCGGGTCCAACTGTGTGATAAGGGTGCGCCGGCGTCCAAGTGGGAAACGCCTGGAGTCGGGTCCAACGGCGTGATAAGGGTGCGCCGGCGTCCAAAAGCGGAGGAAACGCTCGGGTCCAACGGCGTGATAAGGGTGCGCCGGCGTCCAAAAGCGGGGAAACGCCTAGAGTCGGGTCCAACGGCGTGATAAGGGTGCGCCGGCGTCCAAAAGCGGGAAACGCCTAGAGTCGGGTCCAACGGCGTGATAAGGGTGCGCCGGCGTCCAAAAGCGGGGAAACGCCTAGAGTCGGGTCCAACGGCGTGATAAGGGTGCGCCGGCGTCCAAAAGCGGGGAAACGCCTAGAGTCGGGTCCAACGGCGTGATAAGGGTGCGCCGGCGTCCAAAAGCGGGGAAACGCCTAGAGTCGGGTCCAACGGCGTGATAAGGGTGCGCCGGCGTCCAAAAGCGGGGAAACGCCTGGAGTCGGGTCCAACGGCGTGATAAGGGTGCGCCGGCGTCCAAAAGCGGAGAAACGCCTGGAGTCGGGTCCAACTGTGTGATAAGGGTGCGCCGGCGTCTCAAAGTGGGGAAACGCCTGGAGTCGGGTCCAACGGCGTGATAAGGGTGCGCCGGCGTCCAAAAGCGGGGAAACGCCTGGAGTCGGGTCCAACTGTGTGATAAGGGTGCGCCGGCGTCCAAAAGCGGGGAAACGCCTGGAGTCGGGTCCAACGGCGTGATAAGGGTGCGCCGGCGTCCAAAAGCGGGGAAACGCCTGGAGTCGGGTCCAAAGGAAAAGTGGGTGTGTGATAAGGGTGCGCCGGCGTCCAAAGTGGGGAAACGCCTGGAGTCGGGTCCAACGGTGTGATAAGGGTGCGCCGGCGTCCAAAAGCGGGGAAACGCCTGGAGTCGGGTCCAACGGTGTGATAAGGGTGCGCCGGCGTCTAAAAGTGGGGAAACGCGGAGTCGGGTCCAACGGTGTGAGTAAGGGTGGGTGCGCCGGCGTCCAAAAGTGGGAAACGCCTGGAGTCGGGTCCAACGGCGTGATAAGGGTGCGCCGGCGTCCAAAAGCGGGGAAACGCCTAGAGTCGGGTCCAACGGCGTGATAAGGGTGCGCCGGCGTCCAAAAGCGGGGAAACGCCTGGAGTCGGGTCCAACTGTGTGATAAGGGTGCGCCGGCGTCTCAAAGTGGGGAAACGCCTGGAGTCGGGTCCAACGGCGTGATAAGGGTGCGCCGGCGTCCAAAAGCGGGGAAACGCCTAGAGTCGGGTCCAACGGCGTGATAAGGGTGCGCCGGCGTCCAAAAGCGGGGAAACGCTGGAGTCGGGTCCAACGGCGTGATAAGGCGTGATAAGGGTGCGCCGGCGTCCAAAAGCGGGGAAACGCCTAGAGTCGGGTCCAACGGCGTGATAAGGGTGCGCCGGCGTCCAAAAGCGGGGAAACGCCCAGAGTCGGGTCCAACGGCGTGATAAGGGTGCGCCGGCAATCCAAAAGCGGGGAAACGCCGTTGCCAGAAATTGTTGAAAGGAGCTGTCTATAGTGGGTCAGTGGTTCCATGAACTGCGATAAAGAATACTTCTCTGTGGATAGTGTCTGTTCATCCACCTGCACCAGTCTTATCTGAGGACAGTGAAAATATGCGAGCGAAGCGAGCACGAAAAGAAGCCTGAGAGTCCGGCGTTAGCCGGACGATCAGGCTGGTGAATATAAAAGCGATAAAATTTGTTTTTCGGTCAAGAAACAAGTGGGAACCATGTGCTTCGAGCAGCAGCTTCAAAACAACCTAGTTAACACTGTATTGAATATCTTGCGCGTATCCATCGATCATACCATGATCCCTAAACTTAAAAGTGTACAGGCACGATGTGTCGGTCACCTTTCTTTGGATAGACGGTATCATCATTGCCTCAGAGGCCTAGCGATAACTATGTAGATAGATAGACACTTCATATACGACTGCATGCAAGACATGAATCAGCATGTGTTTATCTGAATAGCGGAACGATGTACATGTGAGGGGGATCATGGTAGGGTGGATGGGACGAGAAGCGAGCATGGTTGGGACTCCCTGGCCTGTGGCGAGACCGGGTCCGTCCGTCCGTGCGTCCTCCCCGGGTCCTCGGGACTTGGTCCATAAATACCACCCCGGTCGCTCAGTTCCCATCCAATCTCGGGCTAGATCTGAAAACATATACATATACTAGAATGTCACTTATGTGAGAAAAGAAGATGCTTACCATATGACTAAGGCAAAACTCTCCCGCCTGGGTACTGCAAATCTCTCCCGCCTTACACTAATATCAGGCTGTTGCGAAATTAATTGCCGGAATTGGTCCTCCAGTCCAAAGTAGTATCTCGGTTCGAACACAACATTGTTCATCGATTCAACACCCACTCAACTGGGTACATCGTTCCCGGCAGCCCAGTAAAGATTGCACGCCTCCACATTAAGAACTTAGATCTCAAAAATCCGCAAAGTTTTGGAGAGCAATTTCAAACTGCTCCAGATCAACAATATGTTGTTGTCGCAGGTTTGCATCTGGAGCTCGGAAAAGGGCGCGGGATAAGAGAATGATATCAAATAAGGAAAATGAGTGAGAACGTCTATGCCTTACGGCTCCAGTTTTTGTCAACTGAGTTTTAAGGCTTTTTAAGGTTTTTTTTTTCGCAGAAACTTTGATAACACGGTTATTTGAGGCGCCTAATGCTTTTCGCATCCATATCGTGCCGTAACTCCGTCTTTGTAGTTGTACGGTAGATATTCGGTACATGTGGTACCTCATAGAATCCCTTCATATCTTGGTTACAACGGTTTTTTGAGGCGCCGTACAATAAATCCCACCCTTTTTGTACCGTAACCTCAATTTTGTAGGGTTACTGTAGGGTTACTGTAGGAGATGGACGTAAATTGTTGATTTTGGGAGGAAGGTGGCAGTTTCGTGCAAAGTGATTTTCATAATTAAAATCAGCATCTGAAATTACCTCTCAGTGCGAAATTTCAAAAGATTCTGTGGGACACCTCTATGTATCCCACCTAGCCTTACTAAAATGGTGCTGTGGTACAAAATGAGCACGATGTTCGTGTCGAACACCTCAAAGAACGCTACCATGCAAAGTAACAGAGAGAAAAATCTGAAGAATTTCAGGGCCCCGAATGTGGAATAGTGCCTAATAAAGGATTTACAATAACGCAATGTGTGAGTACACGGCAGTCTAGCCACCGAAGATGGCGTCCACCTAGGTGATCAGTTATACCCAATCAATGGAGCCAATTGTAATAGCAGAAAGTACAGCAGTAAATTATTCAAAGTCATCTCAGGCACTGAAAGATATGGAAGGAAAGGTAGTAGACTTAAGGGCAAACAGTGAAATCTACCTACTGAGACTACAGCTACAAGTGCATGTCGACGTAAGCAGCACTATGCAGTGCCGCACGCCAATCTGTATGTACAGGGTGCGCCATAAGTTCTTACAGGGTGCGGTTTATGTTCTTGAACAAGAAATTTTGGTTCCATATTTGTGCCCCATCGAAGGACCGCGAGGCCTACTGAGCCTAACATTCGCGCTTCCCATCACAGGTACTCTCTGCAGCTAATATCTCCACAAGTTTGGAGACTGGAGTGCCAGGCTACGAAGGCAAAACCACTTTTGACCATGGACAGAAAGCTGTTCACCAGTTATTAGGGAAAGAAGGTATAGCCGCCAAACGTATCCTATCTGAATCCTGCAGAATTTCTCTATCCTCCAAAACTCCCGCTGATCCGTTCCTTGAGTAAAATCGCTGTCAAACACATCGCGGCCTTTCCACGAGATTCGGCAAGGTTCTTGAATGTTCGTAATGATTCTAAAACTAACCATTTTAAGCACCAGTAGCAGTATGTTTTTGAGTGCCCTAATTAACGTTATCACTATAAAATCGCTTTGGTTTAATCGTTTTCACATGAGATATAAAGAACACTTCTTGTCCGGGAACACCCTGTATATGAGTTGCTATTGAGTTGACTTAGTGCCATAGAGGTCATGCCATTGCGTTGAATTTTGCTACTGTGGTGGTACTAAATGTGGTGTGCAAGAACTTATGGCGCCCCTGTATACGCAGACCCGATAAGCACACAAAACCTCGCAAATACGGAAGAAAATAGTAAGGCAGATAAGGAAGTTCGCTTTTTCGCTAAACCTCAACACAGTGCGGACTGAGCACATCTTCGCATGGCGAGTGCTTGCGGTCAGAGGGCATCCTTCTGATAATTCACCATTCGCACCACCTGACAACCAGAGGACTTTCTGAGGATATAAAGAGCACGTTGCGCGTAATGCACCATGTGCTTTAAATGGCTACACGGGACGTGAGGGTGTTTGCACACTATGCGCCCCAAGTTGTCCCCACCATGTTGAATGCCCTATACTTGTGATTTCAATGTGATACATGCACAACCTGTCGGTCTTATAAGTTAATTCTTGCTTTTAGGTACTTATATCGCCTTGTCAATATTGCTGTATACAGCAATTGTTCATCCGTTCTATTACCAGTCGGAAATAACGATTAAGCACTGTTATGCGCTAATCGCCTCGATCTGGCTATGCTCAGCGGTGGCATCGGTGGGCATACTGTGAAAACCTTGAAATTTTTAGCTCGACACCATAAATGAACCATTTATTTGTTAAATTTCCAGATTTGTGTTGGCCTATGGGGAGCAACGCTCTTCTATCCGGACAGCTCTCCTGTTCACTGCACCTTTCGAGGATGCCAGAAACCGCTGGCTATCATAATTGGTTTAGTCTACGCTGAATTTTTTGAATTCCGTGCCTCCGAATGAAAACCTCCGTGTTATTTAGTGATAGGCCTCTCGATCTCGTACGGCTCCGTTTTGTGCGTGTACGCAGCGCTGATCGTCCGATTGCAGTTGCGGCTCCATCGCAGTAATACTTCGCTCGTTGGAGGCACAAAGGTGAAGCATCGCTTAGTAATAATAGCACAAACTTGTTGCAGTAGCTAGGCAGTTACTTCAACCAGATCGCAGTAAATTTGGCACGTTTACGTTGTAGTTTAATATGAAAAAAAAGTGAAATTAAATACTAGTCGTTATTCAAGGCTCACTTATACCCGTCGAGTCGTGTTTATACTTCATTGCAAGGCGATGGCGTCGCAGAGACGACCACGTCATGAGCGGCGTGGAGCGTAGAGAAGTCAATTAGGTTTCAAGCTGAAACAGCTGGAGGTCAAAGGAAAGAAATGCAAATTCCAATCCACAATTTCGACCTATGCGATGCTAGTCTGGCACATCTGGGTTTTCCAAAAAAAAAGCTGAGTTGCTTGCCGAAACTTTTGAACAAGTTTACATGAAAGATGGAACACCTTTATCAGGAGTTCTATACGGCACCTATAGACAAATGCATGACTCTCTTTGGTTTAAAAACTATGAAATTTTCGAGATGATCCAAAAGCAACCTAGTAATTTCTCTTTGACTCCTGATGGAATACCCTTCGTGTTCATCAAGAAAGTCGCTTCTGCCATCGCTCAGCCGTTGGAGTACATTTTCAATCTAAGTTTATTCCGAGCTGAGGTCCCAGTAAAGTGGAAGCATTCCTATGTTACACCTCTAAGAAAGAAACCACCTTACAGTAATCCTTCCAACTATAGGCCAATTAGTATCACGTCTATGTTATGCAGAATTTTTGAAAAGATACTAAAGAAAACTATTGTTGAACATTTGGATAATAACGAGGTGTTCTCCCCCGACCAGCACGGTTTTCGAAAAAATCGTTCAGCGGTAACACAAATGCTTGACACTCTGGATGACTGGACTTCAGCACTGGATGAGATGAAAAACATTGATGTAGTTTATTTTGATTTTGCTAAAGCCTTTGATAGGGTTCCACATAATTTGTTGTTACTAAAGTTAGAACACGTGGGTATTCATCCAAGGATATTGCGCTGGATTGAGAATTATCTGTCCAATCGTACATTTCAAGTTCGCCTAAACGCGGTATTTTCAAATGTAAAAGAAGCACCCAGTGGGGTTCCCCAGGGTTGCGTTTTGTCTCCGATACTATTCAACGTATACACATACGAGTTACCTCGCGTAGTTTCTGATGCGGGAGTTTCTTGTAAAGTTTTTGCAGATGACATGAAGATCTATAGCATCTTCGACGCTAATGCTAGTGATGATCGCCTCCAACAAGCTATTGATGTCGTTTATAATTGGTCGAAGTCATGGTTTCTGCCACTATCGGCACATAAATCCTCCGTGCTTCATTTAGGAAAAGGCAACCAGAAAAAGAGCTATTTTATTGATCACTTCTTACTCAGGACAACAAATGAAGTTCGTGATCTGGTTTTTTTGATTAATAAGGATTTATGTTTCTCCTCGCATTGTACTGAGTTAGCCAATAAAGCTGAACGTCGACTTAATCAGCTGTTTAGGGCGCTGCTCACGAAGGATCCCATTATGTTGATTAAAGCTTATAAAACTTACGTTAGACCTTTACTTGAATATGGCACGGTGGTTTTCTCTCCCCATAAAAGGAAAGACATATTGAAACTTGAGAGCGTTCAAAATAACTTCACGAGGAAAGTGTTTGTGCGTGCGCTTGGCTTTAATTACAATGCCATTCCTAGAGGTATTATCAGGAATAAAATGCTCAACCTGGATTCTCTTCTTGAAAGACGGCGCAAAATAGATCTCACCACGGTTAGGAAAATAATCACGGGTAAACTCGGTCTCAACAGTGATAAATTTTTCACTCTAGTGCCTTCTGTAACAAGGGGTAGCAAAAGCAAGCTTTTCTTGGCTAAAGCCAAATCATCTCATAAAAGACATTTCTTTACCTATAGAGCAGGACTTGAGTATGCCAAATTACTTAAGTTAACACCATCTATTGGTAATATGTCCACTCACGTTAATTTCTAAATATCACCACCTCCAGGTTATGGGTGTCATATCTGTTTACCCATGCTCTTAATTTTTTTTTTAAATTTTTGCTCTTTTTTTCTCCGGTGCGTTGGTTGTGTCCGTTTCTTCTTTTTTTTTGTTTTGTCCACAATTCATGTGCCTTGCACGTGCAATAAAAAAAAAAGAAAAAAAAAACAGCACGCGACGGCCACCGCGATCGCGTCACGAGTATAAGCGCCGATAACGACAATGCGACTGTAGTTTGCGTATGCTTGCACACTTGACCAGCCGCCTTTAGACAGCTTGCATTATAATTAGGTCCGAATAGAAATCGAATCTCAATTCATTTAAGCATTCATCAAGGAACAGATCCGAAAGATTCAAATGGTGAAAAAAGAGATCTTAGTGCCAGCCTATCATTCCTGAAGGATTGTATTGCTTCCACTTTTCCAACATTCGAACTACAGACTTGTCTGAAATCGAATTTTTGAATTTCGAATGGTCGATCTCGATAGGTCTCTACCAGTGGCGGACGCAGAAAGTGGGCGGGAGGGGGGGCGTGGGAAGAAAAGTGGGGTCTCCGCCGTTTTGGGGACCCAGACGGAAAATAAAATTAATAATAATATTAATTATAATAATAAACAATAAATAAAAAATATATTAAAAATAATAATAAAAATAAACAATTAAAAATAAACTAACACAAGATTTTTATTTGTATTGTAAAGTAATTTCGAAAATTTGGCGACCCATTCTCGGGGGGGGGCGCGCCCCCCCCCCTGCGTCCGCCACTGGTCTCTACATAATGCATCAATCGGTTCGAAGGTATAGCCTGCATTTGAGCGATGAAGTATAAACACAGTCCTGCTCGTCTCACTCACAATTTCGAGTCTAGCCGTAAGTCATGCTCATGGCGCACGTCTAATAGATTTGATCCATATGCCTGATAGATGGGACTGTTGTGGGTATTTTCCTTAAATGGTTAGTTTCAGTCTGATCGAAACGACGAACGTCAGTTGAGTCACGTGCGAGCGATGAACCGCTTGGGCATGAATATGGTAACTTTCGCTGTCGGAACAGTTCCCATTCTTATCGTATGCATCGTGGCACTGGTGAATCTGCGAAGCTTGTCCTCACTTGGTACGTCGTGAGCTTTTTATGGATCTTCAGTAAAGTTTTAAAAAGCAATATCGATCGGCTTTTGTCGTTCGAAGAAGTGAAGGATTCGTGTGGAAACTAGAGTTCTCACCTTACTCCTGCCTTCGAAAGCTTCGTCAAAGCATGTCAGATGTTGTTGTTTGATACTCTCTTGTCAGCAGTCCAAGAAATTCATATCTTGCATATCTTTCATATTCTTATCCGAACCAAACTTCTTCAGCGATAGACTAACATACTCCAAGTGAGAAGAAGAGCGCAGACTGGAAGGCTAGTAGACTTGAACTAGTATGTAGACTGGAAGACATGAATTTGCTGCAACATCATGGCCCCGTAGTGTACCACCAGAAGTAAGGCGTAACAGGAGTGATTCTAGCTGTGTCCAAGTGGTTGACAATGATATGAGTAGTGTGACTGGTTCAAATTCTCGCGAATGTGTAAACTAAACTTTTTATTGACGTGAATGTATTAATGAATGTATTAATTAATTCGGCGGAAAAATATGGCAAACAAATACAAACCTATAACGAGCGACGGTCACGGACAGATCGAAAGACAGAATGACCACCAAGACAAATGGAATGAAAGAATTACCATGCTTGCCATAGCAAAAGACAGAAGTCGGTTATCACTTGAATGATGCAGCATTTTTGATAGAGCGGTTTAACATTTGCTAAAATGCAGACATGAAGGCCCTGCAGAGGTGCGAATGATTGCAGAAGACGATCAAGGATTGTAGCTCGATCATTGTTTCCAATCATTATTTGATCAAGAAATGAGGACTAAGCAAGAAATATTTTCAGGAGAGGGTGAGAAGTCGCCATGCAAAACCTACTTGAACAGCCGATTGTTCGTTCAAGTCGAAATACTCGCAGCGACAGCTGCCATTGTGTGGTGAGAGCTCTGAGAATGTTTTTCCTCCCGCTTCTGCTCTGGAAGATTTCTCTGTTCAGGTTGATAGCCATGATTCTGGATCCCATCATCAACACTGTCGCCGATCGCAAGATCATGTCCATGCTACGGAACTGGGTACGTTCGTCAGCTGTTTTCCTCCTCCCATCAGCACCACAATTCAAGTTTGAGATGTTTCAGCTGCACTGCTTTCGGAAAACCGTCAAATCAGTGCATCGACAAGTGACGTTGAGCACACAACTCAGCAGGAACGCTACTACAGAAGGCTGATTATACAAAATATGGAAATGCCTCAATTGTATTTAATATTTGTACACACGGGTTTTCTATTGTAATTCTCTTCAATAAATGGATCGCAAATCACAGAAGTTGTTCGCGTTTGCGCGACACACACGAATTGTTCTGAATGTTATTTTGGACTTTTCAGAGCAGCATTCTTCCGAAATGTACAGAGAGACACGACCAAAATTTATTTTTTGATCACACCATTCAGGAGGAATTATCTGTACGAAAGCGAGACATTTGTCACATACCTAAGCCACAGAATTAAACAATGGAGCCGACTCGAAGCAAGGCATTTCAAACAGGCAAATGGCATGCTGCCTAGCCTTGAATAAATCAGGAGTGGATCTCTCAAAAACGTATTTTTTGGTGTTTTCGCAGGAAATCAGGTGCATTAGGCGTTGATGGAACTCAGGTCCTTGCGGAAGTATCCCGCGTGCCGCTGCACAGTGTGTAGTGTCGAACATCTAGCCGATCAGAATTATTTTTCTAGAGAACCAGTGGATAGATTCTTTTACTTCTCAGCATATATACGTATTCTGTCTAGTCTGCTGCTTCTAAAGATAATGGTTGTGGTGGCAAAACTTTGAATACCGACTTCTCCTTTTTATTGGGACGACTCGCTTTTTGTGGATTCCGAATTCTGTGACAACAATTAGATGGTTTTTCCGCGTGACTATGTATTCCCAAGGTTTGTTTGTAACACCAGGATACTCATAGCTTATGCAGCTTCTCAAAAAAAAAATCTTCGCAACTCTGGGAGGGATCTACCCTGCGAACAAAAAAAGTATTTTCTGCTTAAACTAGTTATCTGTCATTGCAAACATTTTTCTTCTGAATGTCCTCGCCTCTTCTTTCATCTTTTTTTCACCTTTCTCCCATTTATCATTTATTCATTTATCTATCTCTATTTCTTAATGCGCCACACCTTTTTCTGGCTGCGCACCTTGAGTGTATTCGTAAATAAATAAACAAACTTGAAAGGGCACCCTTCTTGGAGCTTACTTTTAATTTCTCCACCTAAATTTTTCTTCGGTTCGAAGGAAGGCGGAGTCTAGGAGTTCGCCACGCCACCGCTGTTTCAGAGATGTCAAAAATGTCCGAAATTCGTTAGATGTCCTAGATAAGGGGTGGTGTGAATTGAAATAGAGCGCAGTAATTTGCATTCGAGGGCTGTTGGCGAGCACATGAGGCCCCATGGCTGTTATTCCACGGGCTCGCGTCTCATCTGCTCACACCAATCTTCATCTCAGCGCTCCATCTTCATTTTACATTCTGTTTACTGCTAATGCTAAAAAAATAGAGACGATCCTGGGACTGTGCATGGCGTAATGCTCAGAAGGCTTGAATCTTCAAAGAAATATGTACGTAGTGTGCCACTTTTTCACTGACGGTTTCGTGGACTGACTTTTACAACCGACTTATGAGAAATTGGCTTCGCATTCCAAGGTTATCGGCCTAGGGATTATAATAGCCAGTAGAGCAGTATACTTGCAAGATTCGGAAGCATCAGTCTCGGTAATTGCGCAATCCAGGACATTGATTGCAATCCTCCCGCGGAACTAAGAAATAAGCAGAAATGAAGATGCGACATGTTTTCAGAGAAATTTAGGATGATGAATGATACGTTGCATCAGATGATCACTCTCAATAAAGTGGTGTGGCTTTCTGGCCAAAGACTCTTATAGAAACCTGTGTTCCCTTCACGTTTCATAGACCTCTTCAATGTTTGTTGATTCCCATTGTGAGTTGAATATAATACAGCTGAGCCTGAAAACCCCTAAGACCTCTAGGAACTATCTATTCAGAGAATGGTACTCTGGTTGTTTATGTCCCGATCGGTTCCGACGTTCCGAAATTTCTTATAAGCTTTACATGCTTTGGAAACGTAGGGACCGTGTTTTGCATGAGACTGAAAGATGCAAATCTCACATTTAGAGAAGCATGCTCGCGCATAACACGGTTTTGGTCTATGCTCAATAATTCTATATCAGTAAGGGTCAAATTCATGCAAATACATATCCATGCAGAACCAATGTATCTCCAAATCCAATACAGATTCGGTGCAAAACCCACCAAAAAACCCCAGATTTTCTCAATCTCATACAGAAGTCATGCATACTGACGAAAGCACGGTTTTTAGGTTTCCTGAGTGGGGTAGGGTCGCACCGCATCACCAAACCTTCATCGTCGGCGAGCTCCAGATCCAATCGCCCTAGCTGGCTTAAGATTTCTATTTACCATCACCACCCTTTTGAGCGTATATGTACATCAGGGATGAGCGGATTATCCGTATCTGGTCATCCCTTTAACCGTTATCCGTGCGTTTTAGCCTATCCGTTATCCGCATCGTTATCCGGGATTCTGGCGCCGGATAACTGTTCGGATAAAGCCGATAATAGTCGCTTCTCTTCGCCGCTTTTGAATAATTAAGAGCTTCCATTTCAAAAATTAACATAAGGGCAAATATTTTTCGTGAGATTACCAACAATGTCCACTAATATTGGGACCATTAGCAAATTGATGACCAGTCGATCTGAAGGAAGAGGCACCTCTCATCGGTGTCCTCGCAGCTCACCGATGAGAGGTGCCCTTCCTCGAGCGGTTCATTTCGACTGAGCATTGAACCCTACAGTTTTGAAGAGTTCTTGAGCCTATTAATCACGTAGCGCTTACAAGGCGATACAACCATAATAGTCGCTACTAGAAAGATTATCAGTGTTATACAGAAGATATATGAAGCTTCAGCCTATTGAAGTGCACCAAAAAATTACGTTGTTTTCAAAGGGGTAAAAACGAAGCCTTGGAAGCACTATCCTTTGTCATGGGGACCTTAGCTTTGTACTGAAAAGACACAGACACGTGTAATCTCAAGCAACTAATGTGTCAACCAAACCATCGAATATCCAAATATGGCTGGGAAATGTTGTTCCCATGGCGAACTGTAGCTACTACACTTACATCTCTTCATAATGACACCATGCCTTTCGTTCGGAGAGTGGCAGATTGATAATTATTAAAATGAAAAATTTGTTTTAATTCTCCTCCAAAATATCTATCTCGTACTTTCCTTTTATCACCTGTATATATATATAAAAGTGAAAGTTTCTTTGTTTGTGTGTGTATGTCTGTATGTGTGTATGCTCGGAATACAAATGGCGGAGAAATGACCGATCCGAACCAAATTTTGCATGCAGGTCCATGGAGAGCCGGCGGGGGTTATAGGCTGCTTTCGACCTGGTCTTATCGATTGGCCTATCGATTCTATCAATTTAATCGATTTTTCATGGCTTATAGGATCTATCAATTTTTTCGGTTTTTCACAATTTTAGGTGAGAACACATCTTCTAGTGTTCCTCTATATGCAAAACACGAATATGACAACCATTTTGCACGTACGAAACTATCGATTCATCGATTCTATTGATTTTTCGGTATTCTTGCCCAGGGGTAGGCGCAAACGTGTCTTCTGGGATTTTCCGAAAAGCTAAACGTGGAAATGGCAAGCATTTCAGAAGAATTTACCGTTTAAACAGTTCTGCTTTATTTTTGAGGGAAGGGGCGAGATGAGGAAGGGTCCCTCAAGCTGCTCACCAAATGATAAGCATTTTGAAAGGATTCTCTTGGTTCAACGAATATTGGCATCAGCGTTAAATTGCCGGGAGAAATAGAACACCAGAGCGAAGCCGGCTACACCGTCCAGTTTTCGATATTGTAGAACGTGGAGCCCTGTAGCATCTGGAACACTTATTCCTTATCCGTTATCCGGTCATTTCTGGCCGATCCGAATCCGCAAATATTGCGAGGGAGTACCTCTGAAGGTACATTTACTCTCGGAAGAACCGCAGGGGGACGTCGAAGCATTGATCGGGAATGATGCCAGGATTTTCTGGCTTTCCAGCGTGTTCTTTGCACATGCTCGCGTAAGTCTATTCCATTTGCTTCACAGCACTGCATTGAATCCGGATATTCTCAGCGGAGTGGATCAGGAGTGTCTCTGACACGATTAGCTCATCAAGCAGAGCTCTAATCGAGTCAGATCCTGGGCTCCAGTGGACTAAGCGTGGCTTTGGCTGCTCGCAAAATTATTGGCCTCGAAACCAAAGCGCTGACGCAACTACAATAAAGGGGGAAAAAAGCAATTACATTTTTCCCCTCCCCTCTCCCACGATAGTGCTTTTCATAAGTACATATAGACGCATTCCAGCAAATGCTGATATACAGTTCTGCATCACTTCATGGGAAAACTACGAAATTCATATTAATTGAATAAGGTGCCCGAAAGTCTCAATTCCTATTGTTTTACTTGGAGTTTTGGGTAAAAATGAGCAGATTCAGCATTGCCCCTTGTAAGGGCCGTCTCATAACTAAGGACGCACGTTGAGAAACCAACAATTCCACAGCGAAAACTGCCTTGCAAGAGCAGATCAGTAGTTGATAGGCTCCTATAGTTTCTAAGTAACACAGAAAATGCAGGTCGAGGTATGTTCCTCAAACCACTCCGGCAACTGACTATCAGAACGGTTTTAGGCACAAGCAATGCCTTTTTTGCGGTTTGTTGTTCATGTAAATGTTCAATTTTAGCCATAAATGGCATCTTGTATAATATTCCGGATGTATTCCATATCGTTACCATCAGGAGATGCCGTCAGCTTGAGTTTCTCAAAGTACTTTTTGGTTGAGTGACGGGCATGGGTGCCCCAATTTTTTAAGTGGAAAGTGAGGTTTATCCCCTTACCCTCAAAACCTGTTGTATTTCATAACAAAGTCGGGGCTTGAACACCGTTCATGAACATCTTTAACTTCGTGTCTGAACACGGCACGAGCACTGCTTAAAAGAGATGTCTTCTTTAGCATATCGAGTGTGTGCCTCTTTTCGATTGTACTTAAGAGTCAACATCTTCCACCTTCCGTTAGAACACTTTGTAGAAGCTACTAGAAGCTACTATTTGCCCAAAAATCTTGTGATTGCCACGGGCCTGCAGCATGCAAATCTCTTACCTGCGCCCTAAAAAGTTGTGATCTGTGTTGAAATTTAATCAGATTTACGTTTTGTTCTTGTTAAAATGAGCCCTTTTTCCCCTTGAGGAGAAGAAGATTAATTTGTGCTCTCTCACAGACTGAATCTATAAGAGTCTTGAAACGTCCCATTTGTGAATAAGTGCTAATTCCCTCCGAGCGAGCTTTTTAAAATCACAGGGGTAGCAATCGGTACACACTTAGGTTTTCTGACACGCCGGATTGATTTATATTCATAACCTTCCCATGAAGCTGTGCTGTATGTACTTCGTACCGACATTTCTGAGGTGCGTCTATAGTTATGAAAAACTACTTAGATGGCATACCCGGCTACGATCGGGTGTTTCACTACCCTCGCCTATTTCACACTGTGAGAGCAAGATTTTTGTGACCGGTGAGTTAACAAACCTGAGCAACAGACCCTTTTTCACCATACCATTCACGAAAATTGATAAAGTTATTTGGGCAACAACTTCATAGGAAGTGTTCGTCATATTTGTGTTCTGGGTGCTCGCCGACATTCTCCTGTAGTGTGATTCTCACATCCGTGCTATTCAAGAACCGTAGCAGGTATGTGTTCGCCGACTCCGACCAAAAGGTGCGAAAAATCAATGAAATCGATAAATCAATAGAGAGCACTTGTAAGCGATTGTCATATTCGTGTCAAGCGTACTCATTTGCGACGCATTTTCACAGATAATACTCCCTGAAATTTCAATTGAATTCAGCATGTTTTCTCGCAACTGTAAGGTGAATAATTACTGTATCACAGAATACCGCTCATCTGGTCACCCGCACCAAACCACACACGCGGCGCGGCAAACCGGTAGAGTTGTGTGGCAGCCAGTATTCATGTGAACCAAGCATTTCAAAGTGAAAACATAGAGACAAGAAAAAACGGCTGAGAATCACCGGTAACGCCCGTCATCCACACTGTCGAACTGGTCTGCAGCTACACGTAGGTGGTGCGGCGCGTCAGAGCAGATGCGCGGTATCCTTTGATGCAAAATGATTGAACGGCACTGTACAGGGGTTGAATCGTGAGGGGATTCGCTGCGAAATTATAGTGGGAGAACATTTTACTCTCTCCTAAGGAAAAATACTCTATGAACGTTGTGCAAGAAGGAATGCATCACATCCAACTTTCTCCATAAGATCAAAAAATTATTTACAAGTTTCACGGAAACTAATCCATCTAAAAGTACCCGCCAATAATCTCCTAGGCCTTACTTGGAGGGAAAAAACTATGGGATTAGTAGCTACTCGCCAACTTGTTAATAATTTAGTTGTTTACGTTCTGACTTCCACGCAATATCGACAACTTCAGGCATTGTATGGTAGAATTCTCCACCAATTTTTTCACATTTTCAATATTCAGTTAATCCGGTGCTTGGAGATGCTAGGGTGAACACATCTGCTGGAAATACTCTTTCGAATCAATAAGTTATCTGCCGATGTCTGCTCCGAAACAGCTGTGCAAGAAATCCAATAGATGATGCTTGTGAGAAATATGAGAAATAAATTATATAATTCAGCACCTGATAAACAATGTGGGCATCTTTACGTCATCAATTTATTCGAGCACTGACGTAGTTGAAATTGTCGAGAGATCCTGACTGTCAAGCTTATAGTAGAACATTTTCAAAAACTCACCGTCAGCTATATACGTTATTGTTCGACTTTCTTAATGTCTTTGGACGTGCATCTCTTACTATTGAAGTGACTAGTGTACCTATAAGTCAAATTCAAGGTCCCAGCAAAATTCCATCCCCCGAATTTCTCCTGGATTCATACCCCACGTCGACGCCTTGGACTAAAACTATAGAAAAATCCCTGAAAAGATCGCACAACAAATGCTTTCCATCGACCAATTTCGGTATGGCATTTGGGGGTTTGCAGTGTCCGTGCTTTCAAATGACGTTATACACCGCGCCTTACATACTGTCTCTTGTGGCGTCGTGGGAAAAAAATTCATATTCAAAGGACCGGTGGTCCGTCTGATGGGGTGGGGAAGGTCTCACGAAGTGTTGGTTAGGCTGTATATATCTGAGTGTCCATCGCTGCTCACTATGCACGCGCGCAGCCTTCGTCGATTGGAGCGCGTTTTCTCGCTACCGTAATCCCCTTACGTTTTCTCCCATATCTAGCGGTAGAGCTTATACCGAAGTTTCAAACTTGGCATACGTGCTACACATGTGGTCTGAACTCCAGAAAGCGGAAAACCTGAGTGGGCAAGATTTTGACCGAATCTTGCCTTTAAGTAAGAGGCTAGTGTTGTTGTGTATAAGTGCATTGTCTTTAGGTAACATCCGATATTGCACATACTTGTTATACAATCACATTCACTCCTCGTTCCATATTGCTTGGTCGGGCATGCACATTAACAATTTTCAACACATATTATGTTGCGTATTGTATTGTATGTACTGAAGTCCGAGAAAGGAGCTAAGCGCCGAAAGTATTTTGGAATAAATACTAGCTCAGAAGCTCTCATCCAGCACTGATAAAGGAGGTAAGTAAACACCGTCCAGCTGGAACAGTGTACACTTGGGCAATTTGCACAGACTCCTGGGAATTTCCCAATGAATCCAACTGAAAAACATGAGAACTTTGTCTGGTGGATGCGAATTCGAATGCAATTCCATTATTATTCGCGCAAAGCCAAGCCGAAACTGCTCGAATTCCTTCCATGTAATTTTCTATTGATCAAAGCTCAATTAAAATTCTTGAAAAGAACCATGGAATTTAACGTTTGTTCATGAAGTTCTTTCTAGACTTGAAAGCGCACTGAATGTCTTAGTTACCCACTCTCGTTGTCCTCCTGGCTGAATTGGTCACCTGGGGTCCTTCGGCACCTTCGTCCCGGCGATGACAATAGCGGAACGATGTCTGATCTCTCTTAGTTTTCCAGACGACTTTCCTCGTTCTGGGAACATGCGAGCCTCTAGAATCGCAGTAAATTTAGGGTGAAATGGAGTTATGACCTATACCTTCATCGATCGACATCAAAATGTTCAATCTCGAAGAATTCCTCTCGCTTTGGAACTCTAGATTGCTGCATCACATGTCACGTCATATTCGTTCGATGTTTTGATGACATTTCACAGCTTCTCTCAAGCAACAGAAGCGTTCCCGCTCTGGAAAGCTCATTTGAACCAACTCATATGTACATATGTAGGTAGTTGAGATTGTCTCTCATTTGCCTGTTCTCATGAACCTAATTCCCTTTTTCGGAATTTTTTCGTGATAGTAGTATTGTGCTGATTAGTGTGATCACAATATTATTTCTTGGGAAAATTATTCAGGGAAAAGAGTTATGGCTCCGGAAAGCGACACCTATCACATACATTTAAGACACTGCAATGCTAAATAGTAAAGTTGTAGGAGAGTGGGTTTAGATTCGTGTAGCAAAGCAGCGAAAATAAACAACGCTTTCTCCATGACAACGCCCCACTGGCCTTTCTCCGAAATCCCACGAAGGAGTAATCCAGGTTTTTCCTAGGCTCATCAGCTTTCGCAGGACTTACGAGTAATTCCCGTAATCCCGTTAGGGAGATGGGCATCAAGCCATAGTTGCCAGGATACCTGCTCGTTACTTTCAGCTCTGGCTCTAGCACATTCGCCGTGTTTGTTGCTGCTCCTTTTACATCACATTCTTGTTCATATTTGGGCCGATTTGGCAGTCCGCGGAATTTTTGGACGAGTTTTGAGCGCCGTCATCAGCTTTTTCTCAAGATGCTTACAGTCGGCGCTTACGTCAGCAGCGGATGTTTTGCAGTGCCATTTAGAGACTTTATTTGCTGAGGAATTTATGCGCGGCCAGATGAGGGCTCACGCAACTCGTGCCTACTCCGCCTCATCGCCGATGTGCATAGACAGAGTGAGTGGATCCGGCTCGGCTCGCCTCTAGGGGATTTCTGGTATTGTATTCACACTCCAGTCTGCTTCTCTGTTGACCTCACGTACGCGTCATTTAACTCAGCAAGTGCTCCTGCAAGCGAACGCCAAATTTTGGCTTGTCCCGAAGGATAAATATGGTCCAAGAAACTCGAAAGTTCATTTAAACCAGTTATAGAAATAACGGCAATTGAATGCGCAGAAACTGACTTAGGTTTCTACCAGCATTTTATTCACTTATTTATTTGTTTATGTATTTATAACGAACGCTCAAGGTATTACGCCACGAAATTATATAGAAGAAAAGAAAAACAGATCAAAATTCAACAAAAGTGACAGTGGTATACCCCCAGGTAACAATACAGTCTCAGCTAGCTTTTTTCTCTGTCATATCCTCTATTTATTTATTTATTTGTTTATTTGTCTATTTATTTATTTATTTATTCAATACTATGGTTATTTGTCATTGTTATTTTTAGCATAAAAAAAGTTCCACTCAGGTCCCTTCCAGAACAGCTAGTGCATTGAAAAGCGGTTCCAAACAAATACAAATCGTCAAGGTGCGATTTTGTTGGCCTCAACCTATTTTGAGAGTTTTCAGATATTGTTCTAAACAGCCAACAATGGCTTGGTTTCATTTACATGTCCAGTTGAGAGCTCTGGCATAAGATCTTTTGCCTGAATAAATCCAGATGGCCAAATTTGACCACTAAGAGCTTGCACTAGTCCGTCCTTTTGTATATTCTTTTTTCTATATTCTCTATTCTCTGTATATTCTTTTTTCTATAATTTTTATATTCTTGTTGATTTCTAACACTTCGTATTGTCATTATAATCGGACAATCAAACCACTAAGCCACTCCCAGCCTGAAAAGAGCCAAGTTCTCTAAACGAGAGAGCCCCCTCAGCTCACCATAATGATTAAATTTGTCGTCCTCGGCCATCTATGCAACATCTAATTGATTCGAAATTAGTTTAATGCTGCCCAATATACGCAATTGATTTCGTCCCAGTGCACTAGTATCAGCCGCATGCATTTCAGAAGACGTGCTTCAGAAGCCTAGAAGACAAAGTAGGCGACATCCACATCTTCAACTACGAATAGAAAGCTAGTACAGAGCAGGAGCTGCAAGCTTTACCGAGTTGCTATCATATAAATCTTCTTGCAAAGCTGCTTATTCTACGGAAATCAGAACCGTTCTCGGATTCACTGAGATTAGAAAGCTACGACGAGAGGCAGAATAACAGCGTTCGCCAAAACACTTCACCGAGAATGTTTTTCATCACCTGGAAATAGCGTTGTTCATTTTCTTTTATCTCTTCTTCTATAATAGTTCTTATCTCTTTACTGTAGAGGTGAGTTGCTGTGTATTTATAATGCACCGTTGGAAAACCTCGCTATTTAATTCCTTCTTTCGAGTTATCAATGTACTCGAACAATTAAATTTTTGCGTTTATAAAATTAGTTAATTTAGTTAGGGTTAATTAATCAATTTTATTTATTTGGTGCACGTGCACAGCACGTGGCGAGGAAAAAACAGCAACAACGTTCCATGAAAAAAAAAACCAATGTATGTAGGAAGACAAAGCGACTACAATTATTAGGAGCTAACGGTGTAAAGCTGCCTTAATTCTTTTTGAAATTACCTAAATAAACGTTGTTTTGGTTGATTAGGTAGTTCGAATACTTGAATGAGCGAATTGCCGCAGTTCTCGAATCATTCGAACATTTGAATGAGAAAATTTTCAAGTCGTTCGAATATTTGTTTGAAATCCCATTCAGATATAAGTGTGTAGCTGGTCTTGATTCTGGCATACTTCCCCATCCATATTTGCTAGCCATCCGGCAAAGTGAATAGCCTTGACGGGTGGTTCCGTGCGTTCCCTACTTTTCGACGGTCTTGATCTGTCAATTCGTTTTACGCTTTTCAATCGCAGCGCCGGTAAGAACCGGCGCCCGGTTCTGTTCGCTGCGGACGAATGGCTGGAATTCGGAGGTTCCACCGGCAGGCCCTCCTTTAGCCGCAATTAATCACCGGCCCTGTGACCGAAGGCCCGGTGTTGTAGAAGTGCAGGGCACACTCGCACTTCATTAATCAAGCCACTTCCTTCACACTTGTTTATCACCCAATTTCTGCAGGATGACGCCGTTGTTGACATGTGCTCATCCAGAGCTGCTCTTACCAAAGAACAGGAGGGTTAGGTCCAAGAGAAAGCCGCTCCATTTCAGTCCATTTTCTAAATGCGACAATGTGTCTTACTACAGGGTTTTTATTAGCACGAGATTAGTATTACCGAATGCAATCTTTAGGTTTCGTAAACAAGCGTATTCATTCAGTGGCAAGGGTCAACGTTCGTGCCAGTGCCCATATCCAAGGACGTTTCCAGGAAGGTTCTAACCTTGCCGCCAAAGTTTGAGAGTAAAAAGTTGGTATTTATGGAACCCAGGGAACCTTTGCGATGTACCCTTGAGCCACCTGCGGCATTGAAATTACCCAGGGTAAATGTGCCGACACATCCCAATCAATACGTTTACTCTGAGTAGCCTCAATGATGCATCCAGGCCCTTGAGTGGACAATAGGCTTCCCTTAGCAATCGAAATATGGGACCTTCTTCTCACCAACAAAGTTTATATCTACCTATTAATGAATCTGAGTTGAGTGATGTGAAAATCATCTACCTCTTCCGCTCTCTTCTCAGGGGAATGAGGGAAAATTGGACATGCTCTAGCTTTCAGCCCTTATGTCTCTAAACGATCCAATATATTCAAAACACAATCTTTGCTCTTTTATTTGCTTACTTATTTATTTGTCTACACGCCACAAAGGTGCTTTAAAGGCATTCTAAACAATCGAAAAAAGCTGAACTTGGATAAGCTCAAGAACTAGGCTGGGTTGTTAGGCACAAGATTCTAAAACAAAAAACAGGTTAGGACTGCATCCAGGAACTAGGAGTACATATTAAAACGAGGTTTTAAGTGAGTAGCCTAGAAATCGATGGTAGGCTCGTCTAACGTTTTGTCAGAATTCATTTTCAAAGAGACAGTCTAATTCAGAAGTAGTGTGAGCCGTTGGCAGAGCGTGTGCGATAGTCCATGCTGCTGCTCAGCGTAGCTGTGTATGAGCCACACAGGGCCCTTGTTTTTGCAGGGTTCGTTGTGAATTTTTGATGTGAATTTGTGCGCCAAATTCGAATTAAATCAGCACGTGCATAGTGTGCAACTTTTCATCAAAAATTCGTTTAAGTGTGTGCGTCCGAGCGCACTCCCAGCCAACGCCGCCGTTTCGACACCTCGTCGCTCGCCTTCCTTGCTGAGCAGAGCTCACGTGGCGAAGACGATCGCTCATCCCTGGAGTATGTGGTTTATCTGTGCGCTTCTTGCCAAAAGGGTTTCCGACGGAGCAATACATAATCCGTGCTGTCTTTCTTCCCACACATTGTGCTGGTTTTACTCGAGAGAGTTGAAGCATGGCTTTGCTAGGAACGAATGAATTGTGAATAGGACTTGGCACGATGGGTTTTTCAAGTTTGAACTTTTCTTTGGAGTCGACCCAGTGCAATCTGTTCAGGTTTTTGCCAAAGAAAAACACATGGAAGATAAGCTTTACATCGGAATTCGCGGTTCTTGTCTGGTTCACTTTAAATTTTGATTTTCGATGTTCTGAACCCGATACAACTGATCAAACAAGCTGTAATCCTCATGATGTTTCCCCACTATTTCCTGGTTTCCCGCAGGATCTTGACCAAATGTTCTTAATAGCCATAAAAAATGTTTTAAGTGCACTACCAACTTCACGTGATCGTTGCATGCAGTGTAGTCTTGTTTATGCAAGACACTTCATGAATAATACGTGATTCTCTTGGAATCCGTGCGAGATACGGGCTGCTCTAACAAGGTGTTGTGTTCTCCAGCAAGAATAATATTTTGAGAATAAATTCGTTATTCTTTTGGAATCAGTGCGAGGTGCGGGCTGCTCTAACAAGGTGTTGTGTTCTCCAGCAAGAATAATATTTTGAGAGTTTGATTTGGAGGATTCATTTGAAGGCGCTCGGATTTCACGTTATTCCTTAAAAAATTCTGTGAACAATCCAATCCTAAATGTGTTGTTTTGTTTCCGAGCTTGTGTTGTTTAGTCACTGATTTCATTTATACAGCGTTCAATTTTCCTTATACGGAGTACCATGAGTGCATTCCACAATTAATTCAACAAGTAAGTACGAAAATTTATTTCTGCTGTCCTCACAGAACCCCTCACAGAACCGTGGCGCACTCCGGAAGCTCTCGCACGCGTCTTACAATAATCGCGGTCGACCCTACCTTTCACCTCAAATCATCGTCTGCTCGCTCGTTCTGCTTACTGTTGACGTCTTGAAAAGGAATTGCATCGTTTTCGAATCTTAATCTGCTGATTAACTGTCATTCAGCCGGTAATCTTTCTTTGCCTTGTTGTATCAATATATCTTATATAATTTATAATAAGATTTATTTATTTATTTGTTTACATAGTCACTATTGTGCGCTGCAGTAAAGAAAGTAATCAATAGCAATAAAAACAATAACACAGAATTCTCTTAATGGGCGAGCAAAAAGACCATGGTTAAAGAATTATCACATTGAAACAAAAACTAAAAGAAAAACGAAATCAGATTAACTTTGATAATGTGTAAAGAACGTTTGAAGGGGTCGAATAGGAATAGCATGAAAAGTGATCTGTAAGTGTATGGAAAGCTTCTCACCATTAGTTTACGACATCTCCCTCCTGCACGGAGTGAAGACATTCCAGACTTGAAGAAGAAGAAAACTTCTCACGACCTTTGTTCTTCATGCAGATTGCTGAGCCTTTTTCGTTTGGAGCTGTTGAAGAACTATGTTGTATTGTGAATCCTTCCAAGCACAATACAAGGCACTAGTAGAGAACCGCTCGTCATGCCATTTTCTTGAAAGTGAAACTTTCTTTTTGACTTCGACTCAGAGGACATAAGATTCCTGATAGAATTCTTCTCGAGCTTTTCAAACTAGTGAGGAAGTGTTACGGCTGAATAGCTTAAAGCTCTGCATGTCAACAGAACGTAACAATCGAGCCAAATAACTGACAGTGGTTCTGATGCAGTCTTGGGATGTTCCGAAACACAGGGTATAGTCTCGGCAATAGACCTTTTATGTTATTCTCTCGTTCTCTCTGTGCATGTTCCACATATTTGAGAGTCATAGTTTCAAACCTTCCTTCTAGAAATAGGAGAAAATTTATAGCATGTCTTTGCGCTTTGGAATAGTTGTCAAGTGGAACCAACAGCAAAGAAGTAGCTGTCACCACTGTAAACGTCTGTGGATACCTGGTTATATGCACCACTTTGCTCTTAGTTTCTGTGGTGGACTCTCCCGCGCCGGTCGTTTCCATGCAGTGTTTTCCATGATTCTCTCCTTTTTTGTCATGTTCTAAGTTTTGTTGGTCTTGTAGCTCTAAGCTGCTGAACTAATTGCAAATTGGTCATTTTACTGACTTTAGAAACTCTTTGATTTGGTTCTCTTTCTTAGCAAAATGATAGGAATTCCATGACGTGCTAAGAATGGAGGGAATATCGGGATAAATAGTCGCATTTGAACTACAGTGGTGGTTAATATTTATTGCACCGCTGAAGAGCGCCCCGCACGTCGGCCGCGCCAACTACGCTGCTTCGAAATGTGGTTGTCGGGCGTCGCCGCTTTGCTTACGGTTTTCCTAGAATTTTCCCGCTCAAATTGCCACGCAGATGCCAGATTGCACATCCTTCATTTACAGTATTTTCCTCTTTTCGGTGTCTGCTGGGGTCACATTCTCACCTCACTATTACCGCCCAAATTATTACTTGGTCAAATTCTCGGGCGGTGTACGAGACGCCTCCCGCCTGTGGCTCAGTTTTCAGCAATGAGAACACCTATGCGATCAGCTGAGGTGCATGACATGAGGGGCAGTTTCCTTGCCGAGCAACTCGTCCATGCTAAGTTGGATTGGTCCCTCAAAAACGGATCCTTTGACGATTTTATTAGAAACCATGTATATTAGATATTAATAATAATATAATAATTATATTATAATTATATTATTATATATTAATTATATTATTAATTATATTATTATATTAATGTAATAATTATATTATATTAATATAATAATATAATTAATAATATAATTAATATAACCACGGATCTCCCTCATACGAGGGATCCCAGCCGGTTAGTCGCGAGGCTACGTGGCGCGTCCCCAGGTGGCGGATAGGGGGCTAATCGCGGACCACACGCGACCTTGTGCCTGCCCTGAGACGCGGGTGGATTCAGGGGATGGACTCCCTGTTTCTGCAGTGTCGGAACGATCCATACCTTCTGCCAGCGCGTAGGTGTGTTCATGCATGCGTGCGTGAGTGTACTTGCGTGTCTGCAGATTGTATCCTGCACATCTATCCGACCAAAAGCCCTGCATTCAAGTGACTGGGAGGTACAAGGGAGGCGGTTCGGAGTCGCCTCCAACAAATAAGCTCCATCGTCCACTCCCGGGAAGCCCGGCTAACTTCCCGGTGAAATCACACTTCAGCCTCCCACGGGGGAATAGAGCCCAGCAAGCTATCTCCTGTGGGCTTTAAATTTTCAAGCTCGACACAGCAATAATAGAGAGTGTTCCCCTGATCTCGGAAGAGTCACTGGTACGGCAGCGCCAGTGAGGACGAGGTCCGAGGGGTTATCTAGGCTGCCTAAAACCAGAAGGACTATGATGACGGTCTGTACCTTCAACGCACGCACGCTTGCATCGGAAGCTTCCATCGAGGATTTGATGATGCAAGCCAGGAAGATCAGGTACGACGTCATCGGACTGACCGAGACGAGGAGACACCGACCACTGAATGCCACCTTCGACACTGGAGAAGAGCTGTTCCTTGGAACCTGCGACAGTAGAGGAGTTGGTGGAGTCGGTGTCCTCGTCAACACGAACTTGGTCATGAACATCGACTCATTCGAACAGCTAACAACCCGAATCGGACGTTTGCGGTTGAGATGTGGATCAATACCGGCCTTGACAATCTTCGTCGCCTACGCTCCAACATCCAGCTACGACGAAGAGGATATTGAGGCCTTCTATATGGACTTGGAGAAGTTCTACAGGGAAGACCACACATTCTACAAGATCATCGTTGGCGATTTCAACGCCAAGATTGGTCCCAGGAGAACGCCTGAGGAACTTCACATTGGTACCCACGGCCTGCATTGGAACGAACAGGGAGAGAGGCTGTCTGAGTTCATCATGACGACGAAGACCATCCATGGTAACTCTCAATTTCAGAAGCCAACCTCCCTACGCTGGACGTGGGAGTCACCCGGTGGAGAGTACCATAATGAAATTGACCACATCATCGTCAATCGAAGGTTCTGCCTGACCGACGTCGGTGTTGTACCAAAGTTCTACACCGGATCCGACCATCGCCTCCTTCGTGCAAGATTCTTCTTTTCACGCAAAGGAGAGAAAGCCGGGAAGTTTAAGAGAAGGAGTCCCAAACCCGTCATCAATTGGGATCTTTTCACTACGCTAGCCGGCTCTTGGGAAGATGCGGTTGTCGACAACATCGACGAAGAGTACGATCGGCTTGTACAGCATCTCCGCGACAGCGCGAAGAGTGCTGAGGGTTTGAGAGTCACCAAGAGACGATTGTCTTACGAGACCCTCGAGCTCATACGCCAGCGTGGAGCCGCGAGAGCCGCAGGCAACTACCAGCTAACGTCCGAGCTCGCAAAACGGTGCAGAGAAGCGATAAAAGAAGACCTCAAGGAGAGACGAGCAGCAGTGTTGGCTGAAGCCGCAGAGGCAGGGAAAAGCATTCGCTGCGCCCGCCGAGACTTCGCCAATCGCAAGACCAAGATGTCCGCCCTCCGGCGCCCGGACGGAACAATTTCTTCATCAAGACGGGCAATGGAGAAGGTCATCTACGACTTCTACTCGGATCTCTTCGATAGCCACGTCCACCTCCCTCAATGTCACCTTAGGGAGGACGGATATGTTGTCCCATCGGTTCTCCCTTCCGAAATCCGACATGCCATCAAGTCGGTGAAGAATCGTACAGCACCGGGCCCCGACAGGATTCGACCGGAACATCTGAAGAACCTACCGCCAATTCTCATTACCACCTTGGCTAGGCTTTTCACGCGGTACCTGTCGGAGTGCAAGGTACCTAACCAGTGGAAGACCAGCAGGACCGTGTTGCTGTACAAGAAGGGAGACCCGCAGGATATTGGCAATTATCGCCCCATCTGCCTACTGTCCGTCGTCTACAAGCTTTTCACGCGAGTGATCCTCAATAGGATCGAAAGGACGCTAGACGAGGGACAGCCGTGCGAGCAAGCAGGGTTTCGAAAAGGATTCAGTACGATCGACCACATACACACCGTCACTAGACTCATCGAAGTATCGCGAGAGTATAAGATGCCCCTCTGTCTCACGTTCATCGATTTGAAGAAAGCCTTCGACTCTGTTGAGACGGAAGCGGTGTTGGAAGCCCTGGGCAACCAGAGCATACCTACTCAATACATCAAGGTATTTCGTGAGCTCTACAGCAACTTCACGACCAGGATTTCTCCATTCTACGACGACATCATCATCGACGTCAAGAGAGGGGTTCGGCAAGGCGATACCGTGTCGCCAAAAACTATTCAGCGCCACTCTTGAAGACGTCATGCGGAAACTGGAATGGGATAGCATGGGAGTGCAAGTTGATGGCCGGCGACTTAGTCATCTTCGCTTCGCTGACGACATCGTTCTTATAACACCAACCATCAGCGAAGCGGAACAGATGCTGGCCGACTTCGAGGACGCGTGTGGAAAGGTTGGTCTCCAGCTGAATCTGACGAAGACGATGTTCATGAAGAACGGATGGGTCCCGCATGCCCCATTCTCGCTCAACGGAACGACCATATCCGAATGCTCCAGCTACGTATACCTAGGTCGGGAAGTCAATATGATGAACGACCTCGCTCCAGAGCTGGGCAGGAGGAAACGAGCGGCTTGGGGAGCTTACAAGAGCATCGAGGACGTAGTGAAGAAGACGAAGAACACCAGGCTCCGTGCCCACCTCTTCAACACAACCGTTCTCCCTGCTTTGACCTACGCCTCAGAAACCTGGGCGTTGCGCAAGCAGGATGAGAATGCGGTTAGCGTCGTCGAACGCTCCATCGAGAGGGTGATGCTAGGAATAACCCGCCTCACGCAAGTGAGGGCTGGAATACGGAGCTCCACCCTCCGTCAACAATCGAAGATCAGGGACGCTGCCGCTTACGCCAAGTTGAGTAAGGTTAGGTGGGCCGGGCACGTGATGCGTTTTAACGACAACCGTTGGACAAGAGCCGTCAGCGACTGGACTCCATGGGACGTTAAGCGCACGACAGGAAGACCACCGACCCGATGGTCAGACTTCTTCACGAAGTCCTTCAAGGATAGATACGATGCTCTCCGTGTCCCTCGAACGGACAGAATCCACTGGACAACTCTGGCTCGCGAGAGGGACAAATGGAAGGATTGCTGGCGCCCGCTCGGTATACCCGAAGATCAACGGGAGTCAAGGTGATCAAGGTGATTATATTAATATTAGACTCAGCGGGTCGTGCAGGTTCCGATTCTGTTAGTCCATCGAAAATCGAATTGAAAATGAGGTGAGACACTGGCTTCAAGACAGTTTTGTGACTTCTGCTCGCTCGAGGCAGCACCGGGTGTCATAGTGAATGAACCGGTGTTAGCCACCACAACTTCCTCAGATCGACAAAAACAGCTCCAAAGATATCGTTTATAAAACAGAGATCGAATACGGAGTCGAGACGAACAACAGAGCCACAACCGTTAATCGGAAAGGTGTTAACTCTTTTGATTGCGAGGAGCTGAATGGAATTGGAAAATATCCCTGGAATTGCCCAAGTTGTTTGATGAAGGCATTTTCGCTCAAAAGCAGCACTCTCAGAAATCCTCACTCATCATTCGAGTCATGTCCGGCGTATTTGTTTTCCAGTGAACCACCACAGTTAGTAGAACACGAATTATCGTGACTCACCTTCGGTGGTTATCCAGCGAAGGCCATGGCTACAGCCCGTTGGAGGGCTTCCACAAGAAGCGCTAAGTGGCAACGGTGACACCACCAAGATGCACAGTTTTGTTGTAGTTACTTCAACAGGCACATTGTTGTTATTATTTATTGCGTTAGCCAAGTCATGTTTATAACAATCAAAAGAAATGAAATACCTAAGAAAAGAAAATATTGGTGAAAGACAATTGAAGGCAGCATCAGAAAACTTGGAGGTTCAAAAAAGGAGACATGAAACTCTTCGCAAAAGGAAAGAAGACCCAAAAGTGGTTCTGGGTCATTTCTATTCCATTGCAGTCATCATCTGTTGATGTGAAATCCTCAAAATCGTTCGCGAGGTGAGACGTTGCCATGGAGAAAAACAAAACAACAAATAAAAGTTCAACCACTCCTAAAAACATTGAATAAATGGTATGTGATGGGAGAAAGGTGATATTATTTTACTTCACTCGAACTTCTGTTAACTTACTGTTTCTACTTATTTGTTCAACTGTTTTCTCTCTCTCTCTCTCCTTCCCTTCCTATTTTTAATTACCGGCTTCATTTGTGCATCTCGTGCATGTCCTGGTAGTACCGGCACCCCACCCTCTTCAACATCGCACTTCCTAACCCATTCGTGTTGACAGCTCAATGCTAGAGAATCATAAATTGCTTCCTCGAAGCAGAAGAAGTGGTCTGCAAAAACTGCTCTGCAAAATACGGAGCGTACTTTCGAAGTCCCTGGGTACGCCCTGCCTCCACTTCATCTCCCGTTCCTTAGAGAGTTGCTGCTGGCACTCACATATCGCGCGAATTCCCGACGGTATAGAGTGCTTCGAGTTGGTAAGCGGCTGCGTCAACTTCGGTTCCTCTGCCGGCTGTACTGAACACACAGTCCCTTCATATCTCTTCTGGTTCCTAAGTTTAACGCTCCAGCTAAATAGGATCGCTGTGTCAGTTCCCTGTCGCTTCGTCGTATTAGGTACTATCGGCAGCTATTGATTGTGTACAGCGGCAAGCTAACCATAAATAAGGCAATTTCTCGAATGTCAACGTTTATGGCACTGCCTTATTGAGTATTTAATTTGGGTCTACTGCTTAATGTCCATGACTCTGCTGCGTTTCTCAGGCTTACAGTCGTATGGGGCACTTCTCACCTGCTTACTGTATGTCGTTCTGCGTGCGCTTGTTTTAAAACTGTTTCTGAGGTTAGAAGCAAAAGTGTCGGAAACCTTGCTAGAATCATTTAATTCTTCAGGAATATTGAGGATTCTCTGGGTAGGTATGACGCGTTTTGGATGCTGATGAGCACATCGCATGCCAGCACATCGCATGCCGTGGACGCAGAAATTTTTATCAGGAAGGGCGGCCCGTAAAAAGGGTGTTGCCAGCCGATAAATTCAGTTAGTGTTGAAATTGGCCCATAAAAATTAATCAGAACTCGCCAACAATTTGAGGAATCGAAAATTGGTAGTTTCCCGAGACTTTTCATGGAGCAATTTTGAAAAATTCCCTCCCCATCACCCTCTCTGTTTACCTCCGACTCACATTTACATATGAACCGCGACCTGGTCAACGTGTGACACTGCGTAGAATATTGGTCGACAATGGGAACGGTGATACGACCCGAATGTGTAGATGTGCAGACAGTCAGAGTATGACGACGCAGATGGTGCGACGCGTGCGAGCGGGTCCGCTTCACTGGTGACCTCTATACGCATGCAGGTAAATGGTGTGGAGTGTTGAGAGGGTAAAGCGTTATATCGAGCATGCGATTCTGGTACTTTCTGGCACTCACCATTTGTTAAATACGGGACAGGACCCATCGGATGAGTCCTGGATGGATAATACCTAATGCCTGACGTAGAAAGTGGGTGGGAGGAGAAACGGCATGGGGCAAAAATGGGATCTCGTCGTTTTGGGGAGCTGGATGGAAGTCAAAAATACTAGAAGTATTGATTTGAACAATAGATAACTAGTGATAATTATTTACAATATAATGCCAATAAAAATAGACAATTAAAAAACTACTGGAAGATCTCCATTCCCGGGGGAGGGGGGAGGGGGTCGCCTAACTTTTTCCATTGCAGCGCTCCACATCTATTACCTCCCCCAGTTCCGTTAAGCATTCACAAGTGGGAAGCCCTTCACATCGTCGCGTCGCGCAGTCGTGAGCTTCTCGGGATGTGGTGCGAGTGTTTGCGACATGATGTGCTCTTCGCATCAGCATGGCTCATTAGAGCGATTGTGCTAGTGCTAACCTTGTGAGTGCTGTTCGGCTCACGATGAGTGCCGCATTTCCTACCATCTTTCACGACACCAGCGCCCGTTCGATGACGACAAGAGCCTAGCCAGGCCAGATTCACTCTCTGGCTAACACCTTTCTAAATTGGCTTCTTGTTTTCGCCTGACATGAGGAGGTGTTCGTGGGATATGAACTGGGAATGTGAAGTGCTGTGCGACGCTCATCGAGGTGTTTGTGGACCAACATACTTCTGTCCACATCCCCAACGAGGCAGTCGACAACACGAGTAGACATCAAGAGAGCATTTCTTGTAGTTCACAAACTTTTTTCTCCTTGCCACATCTACAGTGCGGATTTTCACACTTCTCACATTGGCGCGGCGATGCTGAGCGATCCTTAAAGGCAGGGGGCCACCTCATTCCGTTGTTGGAGTTAAAGACATATCCTAGGCCTTCTAGTCATGTTGATCCGAGTAATGTACATCAGCAGACTCTAAAGTGACAAAAGCCCCATTTTTGAAGCGATCGAAATGGCTACATTTTTGGAGCCCGGAGGCGGATCGCTCCAAAAATCCGATTGCTGTGCTGGCTGACTGCCACGGCTGCCGCGGTGGCCAACGAGTCTTGGCGTGTTCAACCGATAAGACCAACGACTTCACACGTCAACTCGGGTTAGCAATCTGTTACAGACTCCGTCCAGGAAGACGGGTTTAAAGACTATTTTGAGACAATTTACCTATACCGCTGGATTCAGCGTGTGGAGGAGATGTAGAATCTGCCATTATCTCAACCACGAATATGAGGTGGACCTCTGCCTTTAACGTTCGGCGTTAATTTGATTTGGCAGGGAGGGTCTCTCGACAGTCTTACTCATTTTCGCTGATGTATGGTCGCCCACAAAAGGTAGTACCATCGGTATCCCATCAGGTGGCGAGAGTAGCTATCATGTTGTGGCAATGCTCTTGTTGTAATCGTTTTCGTTCAGCATCTTTTAAATTTTCTTCATTACATGGTGCACTCGCTGCAAAGCAAATTTTTATTTTCATTTGTTGGTATTTCGCAAATTGTTGGCTTCCACATAAATTGAATAAACCCGAGTATTTTTTACTGCTCATGATGTCGTTCGAGAATTCGTATTAGTTGCTGAAGCCCATAACCAGCATTAACGCTTTTTCTTTTTAAAATTTTGTGTACCAGGAAATGTAATGGAACGACTCCAATTATTTCTGCATCGCCCCACCCTCCCTCCTCCACTGATTACATAGTTTTTTTTTCATGTGAACTACTCTAGTCCTTCAGTACTAGCACCCTGCTATCCCACTTCTGCTAGGGATAAGTGTTTCCTAATGAGATGAGCTAACCATAATGGGATAAAGCAGAGATCTCTCTGCAATCTGCAAAACAACACAGGTATGGTGTCGGTCTATCCAACATGGCCAGACTCAACATTCAAAAATTCTGTTGCCAATGGGCCTCGTGCAGTGGAACCCCTACCAGCTGGATCCCATCTCAGGTTGAATGAATTTTGATGGGTCTAATTAATTTTAGCTCAATCGTCCAACTCCCGCTTACTACTTTTTGCTTGAGAACTATCTTTCTCCTCCTCAGTCGTAAATGATACGAGGTCATTTGGCGTCGTGTCGAATTTTCGAAGGTTCTTGCCTATACACGGCCATATTTTCACGTTGAACATTGATTATAAATATGGTTAAGCACAAAAAAAATCGCGAAATTGGGCGGTGTTGAACAGATGTATCTATGGAAAGAAAACAAGTTCAGATAAAACCCCGTCACTGAATTCCATTGGTACTAATCCTCAGGTTCTGAAGTGCTTGAAAATTTCTTCTCATTTGTTTGTTTGTTTGTTTCATCAACTTTTTGCTTTAATGTCTGTTTTAGTGTTTTCCTCCTCGAGAAGTGTTTCCGTCCTCAAGTCTGTTATTCTGAGAGAAACCAGAGGAAGCCAAAAAGAACAATATCAGCAATTCTTATACATATTTCGGCAGATAATCGTTTTCTTTTTCCCCTGTTTTCTTCAGTTCTGCCTAAGAATTCGCTCTCTCACCCTTCCTCTATTTTTTTGAGCATGTAACTTGCAGGAGAACACCTGCACTTGCTAACAACTGAGCTCGAGGACGAATATACCGTTCGCCCTGCTGCCCAGTTGTTCACAAAGTTGTTTCACGGCTTGCCAACTCAAGTTAAAAGAAGCTTCAAAGACGAGCTCTTCACTCTTGTGTCATTACAATACTCCGAGCCCATTTGTCGTCGCTTTAACGACGTGTTTGACTACCATGCATTTGTTCTCAACGTCAGTTGTCGGAAACTGCCTCAAGAACTCCTTTACTTCTGACGGCCAAGCAACATTTATCAAGCGACTACAGAGAGCAGATTTACACCTTTGGATTGCCAATCTAGCGAAGTGTAACTTACACTTGGGACGTGTGTAGGAATCTGCCCTAGGTGTTCATCTCTTTTTGTTGAGCAATTCACGTAACCTGGATACCTTTACGTTAATAGCGAAACTTTTATCGAATTTCTTTGTCCTTCGTAGAAATTGGAAAGTCATGCTCAATCGAGATGCGGTGACAGCACAAAGAAACCATTTCAAGCTGGCAGCAACTGTCGAATTTTTTTGCCATAGATGATTTTCTCATAACTATTTAGATACTTGGATGGCCCGTCGTCACTTGTCGTACGGGCCCCAGCATCGCTTCCGTTCGTTTCGTTCTCCCGTCATCCAGGAACAACGTAGACGACGTTGGCGAGAGTTCTGATTCCTTTCCAGCTGAGCCTTCAGCTGGTCCATCCGTATTTTGGACACATCACTCCATCTCGTTGGTGGTCTCCCTCGAGGTCGTTTCGTTTCTCTTGGAATCCATTCCAAAGTTCTTTTTGTCCACATGTCGTCTTCTCTTCTCATTATATGACCAGCCCATCTATGTTTAGCCTTTGATACGTATTCCGCTGGGTTACGAAGGCGAGACATTTGTCCCAAATCGGAGCTGCGAAGCCTGGCCTGATATTGGGTACTCCGGTTGCACCTCAAAAGACAACGCTCGAGCGCTCAGTGTATGGTACGTGGCGCCTTCTACGTAGCCGCCGTGTCCGCCCACGTCTCCGCAGCATAACATTTTCGCAAAATGTAAATTTGCGTCTGAAATTGTGACGCTGCGAAAGTTCTCTTTAATGTCAGTTGACGTGACAAAACAGCGAACAATACAAATGTCAATGAACACTTTGAGAACAACTTTTAGCATTAAACTGTTCCATGGATAGCTTTCCGTCATGAAATAACTACAGTGCAAAAAGCTAGTTAAAATGTTGACGTATTGCTCTTGTAAAATGGCATTTCTGCAGCGACCGTGTTTACGATTTTCGCTGAATTATCACCAACTTCGTATAATGCGGGGAAGATGGAAGAAAAGGAAATGTTGAAAAGGAGTGCCAGGGAATTGGACGTTTTCAGTGGTAATTTAATCATCCTCAACAGCATAATATCGGTCTCCACATGCAGTAGTGGTCACAGGTTACCGGTCGTCCTCGCTTAAAGGTTCATCAACTGCAATTCATAAGAAGGCTGATGGCTCCGATTTGTTTTCGGCCATGTCGCTTAACATTTTCCTGGTTAAATATCAACCCAGGAAGATTCTTCCGTTCCTTCTCGCAGCCTCATATCGTATTTTAGTATATGCACAGTGTTGAGACTTCAGGATTGCAGCAGTTTTCAAAAATTAACCAAAAAAAAAGAAAAAAAAGAAAAATCCGGAGGGAAACAATCTGGATGAAGTATGTGAATTCTGCTGGCCATTGCCCCTATTGGCCTGAAGCGTGGTAGCGCCGAGATGAAGTAAGGAGGCGGGAGTGGAAAGGGTTGAGCTGTGGCTTCATAAAAAAACTGGAATTTTGCAGCAACTTATCATCATTTCTCACATGTTCATTCTGACTTCTTTAAATTCAGAATTATCGCTTGGAGCTTCGAAAAGCATTGACTAACTGCCAAGATGAACTACGAGATTTTTGATATGTTCCTAACCAGAATATTCATCGACCCAATATTACTGAGGTGGGACTGAATGAACCACTCTTGATTAAACCAAGCGGCGAAAGCGCTGATGAGATATGAGCCTCTAAATCAACATCAAGGCCTATAAATTATGCTTTGGTCGTCAGATGACTGAAAAGACTTGAGGCACACAAAACCAAAGAATCGCAACAGTTGACGACACAGACAGACGCAATCAGGTAGTGTGGGGAGGAGCGGTTTGTCAGGAAAAAACTGAGGTCTCTGCTACTTTTAGAGCAGTAGGGATGTGAGAAATAAAACTACTGGAAATATTAGTTTCTGTATTTAACAATCAAAAATGAATATTTAAGAAATAATTACGAGGATTGGGAGCAAAGAGATCGTATAGATTTTTTTTGGAAAGGTGCTACGCATGCTAGAGTGAGCGCCTGTTCCTTCACGTCTCCCACCCCTTCCCTCTCACGTCCGCCACTCGAATCCAGTATTTTGAACCCATCCACACGCACCGCACTGCAGCATAGAGCGAGACGATGATATCAGTGGAATGTAAGGATGCGCAGACAATCAGAGTGCAAACACGCAGGTGGTGCGGCATGCGCAAGTTAGTTCGGACCACTGAAGTCTCTTACGTATATGTCACTGTCACCGGAACTACCTGTGACTCTCAGGATAGATTTAAAAAGGGCAGACTCAAAAGCGCTAATCACTGTGTCACTAATCAATTAACACTAATCAGTTGGTCCAAAGTCGTAATTCGCTCGTTATTCCGTTTTCTGATTGTTGTCCCCACCTCAAAATTGATACGCTAAGGGGTTGGCTCGAAATAAAATGAAGGGAAGAGAAATAATGGAAGGAAAATTTGAGGGTGTGGTGTTGGCTAGACTTAGTGCCGAATCATGCGTAGGATACATTCGAATTTGTAAATTTGACGTCAAATAAGTTGAATATTCGGATTTCCTGATATGAGCGAGTAGTAGAACTCATGAGGGATGGAGGGAGGGGGTCAAAGGCTCGTTCGTTCTTTCAACATTCGAATTTTTTTGAAGTGATAACTGCACTATTCAACTTATTCGATTTATATTCGACCCTAAGTATACTAATAGTATACAGCTGAAGATGATTTGTAAGCGATGTAGGCTGAAATTTTCCTTAAATCTCGTTCTGAAGGTGCGTGCAGATGGGTAAAGCTGGCATAGTGCAGGGATCTCACCAGCAAACAGCTGTTGGATGGAAACAAAACATTAAAACCATTGGCCCACAGATAAAAGCTCTGTATTATTTCTTCGAATTCAAAATGTATTAAAACACGTTACCCACAAGCCCACTTAATTTTTTTGGGTTTACGTTTCTAGCAGATTACCCTCGCATGTGTTCCACTTCCCTCGTTTTTTCTTCCGCCGCGTGTCCACCACGTTGCGAAATGACAGGTTTGTTCGTCGTTCTTTGCGCGAACACTCGCCCAAGATTGAGTGACACTTGCGCGGCGGACAGCTATCCCCCGGCCTGATCGTTGGTCGCCTTCGCCGAGCGCTGAGCAGCTCGTTCGAAACTGCCGCAGTTGCTCATTACCGCCCGCTTTTTCTCCCGACATGTAACCAGTTTCTGTACACGCCACACCGGCAACGAGAGCGTCGGCACGGAAAAGACACTTGTTTATTACGAATTACCCTTGTTCTTTCTTGTCCCGAATCGGAACTTCTCCACATCCAAAATCCTGCAAAGGGAGCGAATGTCCTGGACATAGGAAAAAAATTCGGTGGCACCCTCTGTGGAACCAAGCACTTACATGTCCTTAACCCCTCTGAATACCACCTTCTTATTTACAGAAAGTTGCTATTTTTGGCTCTGTTTGCAATTTCTTGGCTAGTTAGTCACATTGTCAAGAACATAAACATAAATGTAAGTTTACCTAGAATAGAAGTGGAAAAGATTAGGAGGTTTGGTCTACTTCTGCTAGTAATTCCTTGTTCAACCCGATTAAAAATTCGTTCACCTAATCTTTTTCAGCTTAAGTGAACACTAAGTCAAAATTTCAATGTGATAATCGCAACTTCATTCTCTTAGGCGATAATGTGTGCTTCAGTGGCGAAGGGGAGGGTGTAAGTGGGGGGGGGGGTTCAAATTTTCGTTATGAAATAGATGAAACTGTTGTGTCAGCTAGCTTCATTACATTCCTTATTTAAATCATGAAATTTCATTAATTTATGTTGACTATCCTAGTCTTGAAGTTAATTTCTCAATAGTTTTCATGAGTGGCGCACCTTTTTTGCCGGTAACCCCTATCCTCCCTCCCCGTCACAGAAAACTTTCTGCTTCTGTCGCTGCTATTCTTACAAGAGACATGAACTGGGTTCATCTTCTCCTGAGTTTGCTGATGAAAACTCCCTAGGGGTGCTTCAGCAGTGAATCTGACCTGCGCAGAAAAATTTTTAGGTATTTATTCAATTATTTATTTATACACCAACAAGGTGCGCCCTCACAACAAGTTCCATAAAAAGTCATGAGTTCAGCAAAAAGTAGCAAATGCGATCAGATGCAAAGGGATTAGCGTAGCCAAGTGTAGCCAAAATGCTTCACGAGACATGGTATCTTCACCGACTATTCAGATTTCGTAGAAATTTCAAGGAAAAATAATGCAGAAAGATTCTTTTGAGGAAATATGAATCTTTTTATTAGATTTTTGATATGAACCTCTTCTTTGTCACCCTTCCTTTTCTTCTCACTGTTTTTCATCTCACTGATCATCGGAAATGATTTGACTCTACTAAGGATTATTGGGGTTATTTCAATTTACTATTGAGGGTCATTTACAGCATCTCCAACAGCCACGTACTACTATTGCACATCCAGGCCAATTGAGCGACGCCTGCTCGCATTGTAGCCCTTATAAAAACGGCTTCCCAAGACACGTGTATATCCTGGAAGTAACCGCAATTGCTCACCGGGGTCTTGATTAGCTCGAGCCATGCAATGACGCTAATTTTCATGCTCGACTTTTTTCGGTCCCCACCGTGACACTCTCTACTTTTTGTGAAGAACAGAGAAAAGAGAGCAAACATTGGAAGATGCTATTCCTTTCGTTTTCTGAGAAATCTAATAGCTGGCAACAGGGATGAGCGGAATTCCGGTTTCGGAAGTTCAGAAGTTGCTGAATTCTGGCCTCATGCGAGCCTCTGACTTCTAGATATCTGGATGGTCGGCACTGGTTGAGTAAGGCCGATTCACACATGCTGTCTTTAGCCCTCCAAATTTTGTCAGTTTTCCTAACTCCTCTAACTTCCGACTTCCGGTCTTACGCAGTACTTCCGCTCATCCCTGGCTGGCAAAAACTATAGGAAAAGACTGGGAAATCTCCTTCCGAACACCTCGCTGGTGAAGAAATCTCCTACTTCTTGGTCAACAGCATGCAATATGCTTCAGAGTGTCGCCCATCTCATTCCTATTTGTTTGCTTCAAACTGTGAGCGCACTTTTGCTGAATTACGGCTGAAGATATCACATTGTCCATACCTAAATCATCCATTCGGTAATACGACTCCCACGAGATCCTTGCCCGAGAACTTCTAGGATACCGCACACCCCTTCCTCCCAAATGTTCTAGAGCCATCTCATTGAGGTTTTCATGAATAACTCGAACGCATGTCATGTTTGGGACGGGCGCGCATCGCGACGATCTGATCTGACCAACAAGATACGTAGTTCTTTATTTTAGCGTAAGTGTTTATGTATTTAGACTCATCTCTTCCTGCTTTAGTAGGAGAAAAGCGCTTGAGCCACGCCTTATTTTTGGAAAGCGAGAATAGGGCATGTTTAGGTAGTTCCTGGCGCAGAGTGTCTTAAAACCTAATCATTTTTATTATTTATTCAATGACCAATGAATCTTTATTACGTGGCGCACCATGTTAGAAAAAAACCATTCAACCCAACACAAAAAAAAACTAGCTAGAACAGTGCAATTATATGAATAAGTAGCTGATGAGCAGGCAAATCTCAAGGGAAAAAAAGCAAAAAAAGATCAAGTAATCTGCTCCAGAAAACTCCCGTTTTCTTACTTTGATATCGGTCAACAATGATTTTGTCAACAGTAACGAAAATTCGCCCCAGTGGTAGTATGTCTTTTGGATGAGCTGGAAAGATCTGAACCCGCTCTATCAACGAAGTAATTGAATCTCAACGAGTTCCTCGCTTTTTTCAACCGTAGCTTAGCCGAACCCTCTCTGGTCCTTGGATAGTTAAGGTAAAAAATGTCTCATCGTTCGTTCCTACGGATTGGTCGGAAATTTGCCACTCCATATCCAAGCCATTCCGCCTCTTTCTTGCGTATAGCCATTTTAGCTGAGTTTGAAAATAGGTTGTTGTCACGATCGAGTGAACCTCATCCCATTGTTTTCACATGCACCAGGGACAATCCTACGGTTCTACTCCAATATTAGTGCGATTTCCCTAACGAATCCCGAGAACTGTGCTCACTGAATTAATTGCTGCTGCTCGTTCTCGTCAAGCACTTTGATCTGTTGTGCTGCTCTTGAATAAATGTGTATTTACAACTTCTCCTTTCATTTACGAACCGGCCGTTCCTGAGCCCCACGACAGCGCTACTTGGAGTTTTTGTGCTCCTCCTGGACCACTGGCGACAAGTGATTGCCTTATTGGTGATTTGCCTAAGCTGATGTTCACAGAAGCGACTAATGAAGTGTAGTGTCTTCGGCAGATTCCCGAGCTTGACGCCAGAAACACGACTAATCTGCCATTTCTATGCTGCTTTGTACGCTGATATCATGTCATTTTAATTTCAGGCATTTCATAGCAAAATTGTTTACTTTTAATCATAAACATGAACTTGGTGGAAACTCCTTTTTCCACTTCTACTGAAGCTTTCGTGGAGGATATTAACTATGTACGTCAGCGTTTTCTTGGGCTTCCCTTGATTTTCAGTTTTTCTGGATCTTTTTGTACTGCTTGTTCTTTGTTTCTGAAAACTTCTTCGACATTTCGCCAAGTACTTTCCAGAAGAAAGTGTTTTCTCCTCACATTTATGAGTGGACATTGATAATATTAACTCCTACATACAAAAATACTAATAATTAATCTACTATTTTATATTTTAGCAAACGTACATATAAGTCTTGAAAAAAGTGTAAATAATGAACTAAACCATAGGAGAAATTCGTCCTATTCTTCTGAATTGTCAACAGAAACTCGAGAAGAAGTACTAGAGCCACAGTGACTTGTGAGGGTGAGGCGCTACATACATCGGTTCCTGATGTCGCGCCAAATATTTTTTCAAACTGTGGCATGAATAAGGCTAAAAATTCGCTTTTTATTTTACTTTCGACCACCTTCCTTCATCAAATTTTCCTTTCCTTTTCATTCCTCTGAATATTCAATTTCTTCACTAAATACGACTTCAAATTGAAATAAATTGAACAGGGGCCGAATTAATAGGCTCGCCAAGCTGTGTGGCACCCAACAAATATTTCATACCCTTAATCTCAATTATTTAGATTTATGACACAAAGAAACTATTCCTGTAATTCCTGTTACCTTTTCGGCGGAAACCTCACTTTTCTCGAAGTATCCTCCTCTTCTAGGCCTGCTACACCGCTGCAGCCCAAAAATCACATTCTCACTGGGTACTGCTCACACATTTATTTGTTGTTTATCTTATGAAATACTGCATACCGTTGTTCTATAGCAAACACAAACCTTAATAAAGTGGGTATACGAAATGAAAAAAGTAGAAGGAGTATTGGGAACCTGGTAATCAATTACAGATTGAAAAATGAATATAATGAAATTTTCCTACTTAAACTGAAAAAGCAGAAAAGAGGAGTGGAAGCCTAATCGCCCATATCGTTCCCTCGTCACATACAGATTAGACTAAATGAATAAGGCCCTCGCCTCCGTGTTTATTTTTTAGGGATAAAGGTAGTACCTAAAATCAGCATAGTGACCGTGCCTCATAAAATAAATGCTACAATAAAAATCTCACATAGACATGCATAATTACGTAGTCTGACAAGCAGTCTATTGCTTTCTGCCTATTTCTAGAGCATTTACTACTTTCCTTTTACGTAAGTGCCCTTATTTTATAGCCTCACCTACTTTAGAATCGTTAGGAATTACTTGTAGATGCTGACTCGACTATTTTTCTTGGATAAAGAAGCGTTCGCAGGTTCCTAGTCGTCAGTTATCACTTCCGGCCAAAAATCGCCGCTTCGATAATCAATACGCAATATTGACATAGAGCGCTTCACCAGCCATCTTCGCTGTGTGTGTGTGGCCTCGATTTCCTGTACGATTTCGAAACTCCTCTTGTTTTTGTTCGAGACAACCTCCTCAACAGCTTTTTTGTACTGTCCTGGTTCTGACGTTTCAAAGTTCAATGGTTCTCTTGTTTTGAATCCTGAAGTACAACTAATCCTCTCATGTATTCGTAGCTCATGCCCCCTGATGTCCCACGCTGCTCTTCTGCGAATCCCTCACTCCCTGGAATTCCACCTCGCGATGTGCGAGTTATCAACGCCTGAGGTGGCGGCCGGACGACGCCGTCTGAACGATGTTGACTTCCTGGGACCCGTCGTGTTTTGCTGGCACGTCAACACCACTCATATTCCTGCGGACTCGAGCCAGCCCTATTCAGCCGGCTCGGTTGCTCATGAGTTTTTAAGTAGTTGTGCTGAGTGTGCGCGGATAGTAGCTTGCCCGATGGTCTGTTAGTCATAACTTCACCTAGTTTGATGGTGTTTCCTTTCATTAATTAAATTAAATTATTTATTTGGTCATTTATTTATCTATCTATTTACTTATTTGTTCATTCATTTTCTTTCTATTTTTTCTAATGGTAGATCAGAGATTAAAGCATCGTGAAAAAGATGAAACTAAAGAGAGATTTCAGGAAGTTCAGGCTAGCATAATGATTTCAGACTTCAAATAGCAAAGAGACCGTGGGCCAGTACCAGTGGCGGAAGCAGGCGGTGGGCGGGGACGTCGCATCGAGAATGGGTATTCTTGATATTACTTCTTAACATAGATGTAAATTTTTATGGACTTATTTTTTTCACTGTTTGTTTAAATTGTTTTCTGGTATTCACTATTAATTATCCAATATCAAAATTTATACTTTGTTAGTAATTTCATTACTCCATCTGACAGAATTGCAACTTTCTTTCTTGTCCTGCCTCCCCCCCCCCCTCCCCTCTCCCTTCGGCTAGCAACTCCTGCGCACAGCACTAGCTAATACTACTCTGGTGATCCTATACCGGCAATTTCCGAATTCCTTAGAAGTTCGGTCTAAGCTGCTAGAGAAGAAGTGAAGAATCCATTGGAAATAAGATTAGTTTACAAGAAGTTCAAGGAAAATTTACTTGAAATTGGCGGAATCTCATGAAATCCAACGACTCACACGCATTTTCCCAGGAAAGCAGGCTGAAACCACCTTTGTAAAGTGACCAGGGCCTGACGCATCAATGAGATTATCCAGGTAAGCGTGTTCACTCCCGTGTTAACGAAGGTTGAAGCTGATAGATGTTACAAAATTTACCCTAGGTAATGTTAATGATGCGTGTGGCTTAAAGGTCCAAAACGTAAGCAGTGTGCAGTTCGTAGGTCATAGGCATTTCCTTTCATAAGATATTTCAGCTAAAGAATATGAATAGCAATCAACTTACCTAGTCTTCGCTGCCTGTAAGCATTGCCACCCAAAAAAAGTCTAAGCAGTACAGATTGTAGCCCAGCCGCAAAAAGTACCGCACTGAGCAGCAGCTGTTAGTTCTTCGTAGTGTACAAAGTTGCTGAAGTGGTCTTTGGTCTACTTCTTTTGTCCCGAATGGCGCAAACTTGCAGGAATTCCCAATAACCCATGCAGACCTCTCACTTAGTTGTTTGCCGGCCGCTTCCTAGATCCCCTCTCCTCCTTTGTGCTAAGCTGGCTTTCAGTGGCGCTTGTTGATCACTGCTTCTGGAAGGGCGTTGCGGGTTCATTCTCTACTATATTTTCGCTTAATTGCTTTCCAAGGAAGAGCATCACACGAGGAGAGCCTACTGTAATGTTTCCAAAGCGTGTAGCGATGAATTATGTGCCAACTATTCACAATTACGGAGGATGCGTACACTCTGAGGGTAAAGCGTCCTAAATGGCATCTTTTTCTTTGCCCCGAACTTCACCATGAAGTCCATTGGTGGAAAAGCTCTGACATCATTGGCAATGATGAATACGACTCTAGTGTAGGACTTCGGGCCGCCTAACCAACCCCTTTCTTTCAGTTCTATCGTCCTCGCTATGTACCGCCTCTTATTCGGTAATGTTGAGCACCGTACAAGGTCATTTGTCTCCTTTGACCATAGTTGAGACTTGTTTTGAATACCTTCAACGATATTTGCGTATTTATCATTTTTGTTGTTTTTCGTACGGTTAGAAAGCAAGCAAAGAAGGCATATTTTAGAACTAGAAAATCATCCAAACCATTGCCATGGAACAATTTACGTGACCCCAGAAAAAACAAGGCCAGGAAAGCGCGTAATCCTGCAGAAGCCGGACTCTCCTTTGTAATTGCGATTAGAACCATAGAATCTCATAGAAGATCAGCATTAGAGCCCACTTATTTACTCGCAGCGTCAACGAGACCTGCTGTCGGAGCATCTCTCCGCCTCAGAGCCCTTCATTTTTCCTGCGCACTTTGGATTAAGGGACGTATCATGTTGCACACAGTCGCAGCACTACCCCAGAGGAATGGTGCTGATACATCGCGCAATTATGCCGCGGAATAGAAGCCCGTGGACCTCCGGAACGTCCTTGGGCTGGCGGGTGCTCGCGTCACCGCGCGACGAGCTCATCTCGGGTGTTTGTGCAGTGATCGAGTGTCGTGCTGGTGTCGGTGGTGGTGGATTGACGGCGTATTCGCGTTTGATACTCAGTCGAGTGTCCGCTCTCCTTGAGTGACGAGCACTCCCGCACTCACACACTCGCCAACAATCAACCGCTGGCTATTTGCCGAGAGCACGCCTGTGGCCTGGATGTCGGAGTCGGAATTCATTTCACGCTATCCACAGAGCACTTCTCGTCTGAGGACGCTCGCTCGTCAGCCGCGCGTGATGTTCTGCCGCCTTTCATTTGTCTGTGGAAAAAAATTGGTGACACATCGGCGGCATGTCTCAGTTTGTACGATTTTAGCCTTCAGATTCAATTCTATCTCTAGGTGTAGCAGTTATGGGGGCTATGACCAGCACTTCGTCGACACCTGTTGTTATAGTCCGTTTCAGAAACGAATATAGTTGAGTATTTGTGCGTATGATCTGCACTTCTCACCTGCCTCTCCGTATACGCCACTATTTCTCGTGTTCTCTCCTTCACCAATTACTTCACAACAATGTTTCCCGGTGAAACACACAATATCTATTTGGATTTCCTCATTTTCTCGTCCAAGAATAGGTGATAACCTGCAATAGTAATAGTTTTTAAATTCTCTAAGAGTCCTCAGAAATCCTCGAGCACTGGGTTGTGCACATTCTCCCTGCACTTTTCTGCTTTTCCCGTAATTCTGCTGTAAATCGTGCCATGTTTTCCCTCGATTTATTTGTGAACCTGCACGATTCTATGCGAATCGCTGCTAGGGCAACACTGTCCTGCTTTTCACGACGCGGTGCAACCCTTGCAGTTGTCTGCAGGGCAGCACTACATAGTCATAAATATTGATTGTATATCGACGATGTGATCATACATTGTTCTTTTACATCGCTGAAGCCACCGCTGACAGTGGTCTACTGCTTCACAGACTTCAAACAGGTTATGATAATAGTATAGGATAATAGTATAGCTAAGCTATAATTGAACCAAGAAGATGGTTATCTTCATCATTGTTTTCGAACTCTTTAGCTCAAAGAGGCCGCTGTTCCAAAAGTTCGAAAGATTGGAATTTTTGAAGAGTTTCAGGAACTTCTGAGTACCGCATGCCGGAGAAGAGCGGGTTAAAAAAAAGTGCAACAAGTACAGGAGGAAACTTATAATATAGCTTTTTTTCCTATAAGGATAACGCGCGAAACGAAAACAAGCATCAGATCCTAAATTGAAATATAGAATTATCCGTATTCGCTTACCCACTCCACTGTTATCCCGGGCTAGGGTTACGCTAACCAACGCTGGTTTTCGTGATTAGCATTTCATGAATCTTAACCTCGCGACCGCTACTTGACAGCTACCTTCCAGCGCTTGACAGTGGCCGGAGTGAGGTGGGTCAAAAGTAAGCGAATAAAATCCAAATAAACAAGCTGCAAGTGCGTGCTTTTTCCTTCTGAACGACAGTCGGTCGTGATTCACTGAACAACTACGCGCTCATGTGCAGATTTTCGTTTTCCGTGGTGGTAGCACCTTCAAAAATGTGCCAACGTTTTCCATACTGCCTAGAAGCTCTTCTTAAGAAATGAGAAACTATTTTTGAACCTGGAATGGAGAGCCCCGTTTATTCGTGGGATCCTATGAATTTTCAAATTATGTTATCTCGGAGAAAAATCCTCAGATAATCGAACTGCGAGAAGGTATCTTTCTGAACCATTCATTTTTGCCAAGTACGAACAACTGATTTTTACTGCGGGCTGACTGTGAATGATTTTTGGAAAAAGCATTTCCCTGACCATACTGAAAAGTTACTAGTTCCTCTTCACAACATTTTGCCTCTTACCTTCTTGGTATTCCTCATTCCATTGGGAAACTCATAAACTTTGTTAGAAGAAAATTAGAATGAATGAGGACCAGACTCGAGACGAACATTTCTTGCTGATTTTTTTCATGTTATTCGTGCTGTGTTTGCTTATTTATGTATTTTGCTTGTTTACTACCCATGAGCTCCCCATGACTAATCATGCCTAAGGATATGAGATTGCCCAACCTTCCAATGACGTGCTCTTTCTTATAAACTCTCTTAAACATGGAATCCTGAGACCTAGCATTTAACAATGCCTATGTGTCCATGCGAAACATAAAACAGGACATAAACTTCCACTTGGAGGGCTTCCTTGCGAGTGGAACTGAATGTGAGCTCTTCTTCAAGAACATTTTTTACCCAGGGTTGCCCTTTGTTTAGATTTTTTCTACTGGTAAAAATTGGGGATGGCAATTAAGTACATAGTCTTTGGCAGGCAACAAACCTCGTTTGCAAACCGCTCCTCCACGCAAAAGAAATCGCTGCTATTTTTTCTCAAAAGTGGCCGAAAATGCTTGCAGCTCAGGCTTTACAAGATATTATGCTAGTGTTTAGGGATGAAGTGAATGGTGAAAATGTGAAAGTTGACGGGAATTACTCAGTTGAAATAATTACCGAAGCCGGAATCTTCCTGGAATAACCCAAAAACTATTTGTATCGAAGAGTGGGTTAAATATTTAGTTCGTTGTCGCTGTTTGGTAATGTCTCACTGTGTGAATCAGGTTATCCGAGTGAACGCATTCCTCAGATAGAGAACAAAGTCGAGCAGAACTCGATTAGCATCTAGCTTTTTCCGCAGGGTTTTTTTTCTCCGATAGAATTTTGTAAATTATGAAGTTCTATATACCACTTTCAAACAGAAATAAGCATGTGGAATTCCTCTCGAGTCCGCGTTTTTTCTTTCACGTTTTCATACTTTTCTTTTCCCGTGAGTATCCGTAATTCTGCTCGAATGTGTATTGTTCCGCTCGACGTTTTTCGCATGAATCATTAGTTCCCCTCCTTCTAAATTTAATTTCCCCTGTTAAGTGGCCTAAAAGTAGTTCTGTTTTTATCTGTGTCTGACAAACAACTTTACCCACTGTGCTAGTTTCAAACTTTGTTCAATCTTTCTGCGTTGAAGAATTTCAGGGTCTATGAAAGTTGAGCAACCATTTTTTGAAGAGCAACAGAAGAACAAGACTCAGAGCATCGAAGATGAAACTAGTTGGGATGCACACTATCGTTAACGTCTATTTCTTTGCCTGTGGATGCTTTTTTCCAAGATTTACAAATTGTTTGGAAATATCTCTAGCTATCATTTGCCCTGATGTTGCCGATGATTCTCCTGATTTGTCATGTCCTTATTTGTGCTGATATGACGAAATTAACTATCAGTAGCTGTAAAAATTCCTCGAGGACTTGCTCATGAGGGAAGTGCAACGTGTGCTGACTCACTCCGAGTCGAGTCAAAACAACTAACAGGAGCAGCATGACTCATTCTTTTCCTTGACTGTGGGAGTATCTTACGTAAATTCATATTTTCTAGAGTCCTACATCTTTGAAATGACTAGTGTTTCTTTTTTCGTCTCATGAATAGTGCATCAAGCCAAAACGGAGAGAATCAGAGTCTACGCTGTTGACCAGGTCTTTGGACACGAGTTCGTCTCATGTCCATGCCTATTAACTTGTTTTCACCATTTCTTCCAGATTCAGCTCTAACCTTCGTGAAATCGTTCAAGATTTTCTTACTTCAAACGAGACCGTTTCATGGACTCTCACGTTCTTCTCTTCTTTTTTCTAACAAAATTCCGGATGTACCGAAATTTCACCGTTCCACTCCTGAGCGCCTCGTTGACTTTCAAGAATAGGTGAACGGCTTTCTAGAATAGATGAAGACTTCAATGAAATGGAATAGTACTTTATTAGAGCTATTCGTCTCAGTCTGCGTTGACTAAAGATGTTACCACGATGTACCACACACATATTGCTTAAAAAACTCCTCCCTCCGCATGCGCAGGATAATTCAAGCCATCCGGGGAACTTTTCATGAGTCCAGCAACGCCGTTCGTTTCACAACTGGACATTTGTCCTTCGGTTTATTTCATTTTGTTTTTCTTCACATGGGTTTGCCATGAAAAAACAGTTCTGCAATTACCTCATCGTCAGTATACAATATCATGAAAGTTACTGAACTGCGGGGTGTGAGTTTTGTTATGTATCCATTTCTTACACTTGTAACCTCTTCTCAAGACCTTCTTTTTGAAAACTCAGCGAACACATGCCACCAATAGCTAATCGGTTTGCAACAAAATGTTTATCTACTATGCGTCATAACAGACTTAGAAAAACAACTTCGCTCACAATCAACTTTGGCTTAGTTGATAACCATTGATGCCAAGAAGTATAGAAGGCATGAAAATCCGCACTTGATGTCCTTTTGTTTTCTGCGGTGCCGAGTCTCCATTGCGTAATCATACATACAGTAGCGAGCAAAAAGATTGCAACTTTTGGTTTTTCGTCTATAACTTCTTTAGGAGCAAAGCTTGAGAGTTCAAATTTTTATGGGAGTTGTAGATACTCATGTGAGATAGAAAACAAGAATAACCCCTTCACTCCACTGACTTCACGTTTTTTAAGAAAAATTTTTCTCCCAGCGGGATAAATCTGTGAATTGGCACCATCCGCAATGTCTCATAAAATGACGTCTATCGTTAGGATCTGACCGCGAATCGGTTCCTTGCAGCAGAGCCAACCTGTATGTGCTTGAAAAGTGCATGCGCTGACCACTGGTCGACATCTACAAAGACTTTGTGAGATTAGTTCAGCAGTGATCCTCAATGGGTGTTTCTGTCACCCTAGCTCGCTCTATCAGCTCTGTTTGAAAGGGCAAGGTGCTGTTGATATTCTGTAAAATTGGTTACAGGTGTTCGGTTTCAACGCAGCTTATTGCTACCTCGCAGTTCCGAAATATTCGAGCTTGTTGACGTACAATCGTGCACATCACGTAAAATAAGTTTCCGATTTTTTTCTGTCTCAAGTGTTTCGAGCTTCATTGGTCGCTTCTGAACAGAATAAAATGCGAAATGATGCAAGTATACAGGAGGGGTTTCCGCCTTCTGGAATTCCAATGCAATTCACGTAAAACTAAGTTACTCAGAAAATGATGACAGCATCTTTGCAAGACGAAAAAGACTACTTTGTATGTAAACTTGACTAACCAGCGGGAAGTTCGAGGAATACAAATAGACTGTGACCTAACAGGTGCCGTGAGGCAACCTAACAGGTGCCGTGAGGTATAAAATAACGGTAATGCTATTTTAGCACGTGCAACGCCGTCAAAGTAACTTATTCCGTCGACTGCTATAAATACTAACCTTAATTGGAATATCCTCCCTCACAGCTTTAACCTGAAACCCCTTGAACCTGTAACCCTTGAGTGCAAATACTTAAGCAAATAAAGAGATTAACATGTAAATAAATAAATGAGTGGATAAGTAAAGGGTTTTAAGAACCCGAAAAGGTCCTAGAGAAAGTGGCATTTAATTCTCATGAAGAATTGTCGTGACATATCAAATATATTTATTACATAAGATAAACTTATGCAATGTGGGAAAAAGAAACACACTAAAACCATAGAACAATCACAAAAAAAGGACCAAGACACACAAACACTATAAAAGAAACGTCATCAAAAAGACACATACGGCAACGGGGACTGAGGCTGCGTTTAAGGAGTTTTTTGAATGAGTTGTAAGCGAGAGGATTGGGATGATTTTTGCGAACTTTGTCAAGCTTGAGAACGGTCCTATTAACAAAGAATGGCGCCTGCAATTTAGTCGGGCTTTCCTAAGCTGAATTTCGATGGCTCCACCACGGGTATTTGATGTTCTCAGAGAAAAAAGATCCTGAGGTTTGAGCCCACATTTTCCATAAAAGATCTTGTGAAGTAAGAGAAGATCATTAATTTTCCTACGAAAAGAAAGTGTAGATAAGCCAAGGTTCAAGTTTCTTTCATTGCTTGAGGGAATCTGGTCATAGTGGAACTCAATCGAACGAATCATAAGTCTCCTTGTGAATGTATTCTGGACTCTTTCAAGCTTCTTGGTGCTTTTGCAAGTGGAAGGTTGGATTCTAATTGTTGTCAGTGGTTTGAATTCCTATACTCTCCATCTACATATAATTCTCTCACTGCATTGGCTTATTATTCATTCCAACTTTAATTTGCTGCATTTTCCGTGTTTTATAATATGGTATACTTGAGAGTGAAAACAAATAAGTACGCAGACTTGGGACCTCCAAGACAGCAGTAAAAGTGCAGCAATCTCTGCTGGCTTTTGGTACTACTTTTTTATCCCGGAGTAGTCATCATAGTTAGGACCGAGTAACGTATTAGATGTGTTCAAATCCGAGTATTCGATTTTCGACGATTCGAAAATCTGAGTATTTAAAAGGAGTGCCTCACAGGGCTAGGTGGAATGTTGTATTGTAGTGCTTCCTGCTCTTGGGAACTTTGGTATCGAATCGGCTCCTGAACCATCTATCGGTAAATTAGTGAGCACACATTGTTCAATCTCAGTTGGTTCAACTTAATTCACTCAACTCATCTCATTTGGTCTTCAACTCGAGTAAAGAATTCTCACAACGTGTTCATGAATGGACTCTAAATCTTGTCGAAAGGTTGGATCTCGTCTGGTTCATCTATATGTCTAAGAACCACAAGATTCGTTGGCTCTATTCTTTCCTTTCTAAGGTAGCGCTGGATTCCCTGTGAGGATGTGCAGTGTCTTCCCAGCCTCCATCCGCCCTGCTCCATCAATATTTTATAACTCTAAGACGGATTTATCTCGCTTCATCTCTCCCTTGCTTCACCTCGTCTCCTGTCTACTTCTTCACTCAATAGTAAAAATTACCATCTACCTCCTGAAGAGAAGTTGACATGTTTTTTTCTTGGGAATATTCTCGAGCTCGTGCTAATCTCAGGGCTGCTACTTCATTTGCTTTATTTGTATCCATTTCCCATAACTTCGATTACTCCCCTCCCGATTCGTAGGAAACTCGCCTGTGTTTCCACATTTTTATAAAGCATTGCGTCCTGTAATTTGCGTATTTTCTCACGCCTTTTCATGGTTTCTTTTTTTTTCTACCGTAACCATTTTCCATGGAACATGCCCACTTCGTCCCGCTAATTTATTCTGACATTATTTTGCTCTTGTATCTTACTATAATGATCACTCTATTTCACGTTCTGTTCTACTTCAGCTCAAGCGTCATAGAACTTCAAAAATTCCGTTACCGCTGCCATTTAGGCTTCTTCGAAGGCTGAAAGTGGATCTTACAGCCCTGTGAATATTGCAGTCATCTGCCTTCTACTCCTCTATCATGCCTGTTCGTTCCATTCCACTGATTTGAACTCTAAGGGCCGTCCACTCTTTTCCCCATAAATAGTAACTTTTTGCGATGTAATTTCCCGTTGCTATGTCGCTTTCAACGAGGCAATATCCCCCGTTTGACATCCCGTCGTAGAAGCCTCTCGCGAAGAAACAAAGCCGATTAGGGTTTTCGTTTGTCAACACTGATTCCAGTAATTGTCTCATATTCTTTGTTCATCTCAGATGTTGTTCCATGATTTTTATGTTGCACTCATCTTCAATTTCTAATTTGTTGGAACACGCTCAGAATTTGATGAAGCTGTTGAGTTTAGAATTTTGTCATTCGTTGCTTATTTTTCATAACCTTCGGAACGCGAACTCTTTCTATTATTTTTGACGAATACTTGGAGGAATCTTACATTGCACATACTCTCTGCCGTTATAGTCGACCAATATCCGCAGTAATGCATGTGAATTTCTAGAAGGAAAAGAAGGGAGTGTTGGGGAAAGACTGAGCGAAGGAGTATTGCTGGAGGACCAGTCCATAAAACCAAATCCTTATTCAAATCCTTACAAATCCCCTCGGAAAGTCGTGGAATTGTTTGCAAATCCATCGTTATCTATCATGAACTGAAGGAAAAAGTCGCGGTAGAAATTTGTTGAGATTCTTTCATTCTTCACTGGTTTTATCGCTTCCACTTGAAAGTGTGTGTGGGTATCATATCATAAATGAATCTGTGGTCTGTAGCTACTAAAACCGTCTTTAATACTGGTTCTGGATTCTTTGAAAATTCATAGTTTTCTTTTCCATCCTTGATTTTCTCAACAATTGGCCGTTTGACAACATGACACAATTCCCCCAAGCGCGAAGTTTGACATTAATACAATGACAAGGCTATTTCACAAGCTAATAAACGGGGATTCTCTGTGGCAAGGGCCAAATGTAGACTCATCAACACACTTCACAGCTACTAATCGTCCTTTTCGTGCCACTCTCGCACTAGATATGAATTCTACCACTAAAACCTTGAAATATGGCGAAATCATCGAAACGAACATCTACGTGATTGCTGCCTTTAAAGGTAGCAATCACGGAAATTTTCACCTCTGAAGGGAATCGCTTACCGAGTAGCCAGCCACTGGGCAATCACAAAAGAATGTTGAACACAGCGAATAGAGGAATAGCTGCGAAGATACAAGGACACATCTGCCGCTCTGGACAAAAGGGATTCCGTCGCTTCAACTAACGCCATCGACTGGGTGTGCCTATGTGGTTTAGCGCAGGGTTTTGGGTGGGATGTTTGCAGGGTTTCGTAGCGGGACCCATCACGGAACACTCCTCCGCCCTGTGGACGCACCTGAAGTAGCGTCTTTCTGTTTTCACGCTACTTCATCATTGTCGATGAGTTCGTCGTCCCTAAAAGCCCCAATAAACCGCGAAATCTCCAACGCGGAAATTCCCGTATGCTTCCTTTTATGATTACCCTGTTCGCTGTTCTTTCAGTGCAATCTCTATGCACCTGTCCGTCATTGGCTTTTGGCTCCTTAGCTCCACCTAGCAGCAGTTACGGTGGTTCTACTTAAATCCTAAGTGCTAGCTAGTCCAGCAATCTTGAGCACTGGAATTCAATGCCAGAAAGCGTCACAAAAGCGAGCCGATGTGATGACGCAACACTTTTTCACTGGGGATGGCACTTAGTGAACTCAAAGTAGCATTAGAAGCCAAACTCTCATTTAGTGTCTTTTCTTTGTCTCGAGAAATGCTTGGACGCTTCCCTGTTCGCTTCTCAAAGCGCTTGCGTGTGGGAAGTAGAGAAGCTGTGAATGCTACTCGTTAGTTCTGGAACAGGTCCTGTCCAGTCAGAGTTGCTACATATTTGATACCTTGTACTGTTGAATGTTCTCCTCAGCTTGCTCCTACTGTAGTTGGCTTGCTTGCTGCTATAGTAAGAAAAATCAGTTAAATGTTCTCTAATCACAGAACCTAGGGCTTTTTAATAGGTATTACTGGTACTTGATCCTGTTCCAAACACGAGCAATTTACCCCACCAACGTTTCTGAAAACGACGTGATGTCGAAACGTCACCCGAATGAAGTGTACAACTTACTACCCGTGTGGCATAAAAGCATAAAAGCTCAGGAGGAGAAGTGCTCACCTAACAGCCATTATTCAATCTAATTTCATTTTTGTTGCACTCAATGTATGCTATAGACAGCCGCGGAAAATGTAACTAACAGGTGATAAAAGAGATTAAGAAGCACAACGATAACAATCATCCTTGAAGTCAGAACGACCTTAAAACCCTTAAAAACATTAAAAGAGAGCATAGATATTATATTTTGAAATACTTTACAGTTTGTACCTCCTATACAGTATACTTGCCGGAAATTTTGTTTTACTCTATCTCAAGAGCATGTGCATTGTTGCAGTCTTCAAATATGTAAGCACTACTGATTGTTTCCATGTTCTCTGATTCTTAAACCTGGCCATGCCCCTGACCATTAGGCCGCTTGACACAATAAATAGTCCAAATATCAACCTGTGAGGCAGAAGCATCAAGAAATTACTGAGTATTGATAGCACTTCTTCCACAAATTAACTGGACCTGTTGTACATCCCGCGTTATCGCTACTTTAGATACACAGAACCATTGCAGGTCGTGTTTTGCGAGTCACAGAAATACAAACTACAAGATTCTACATGAATACACTTTCATTTGAAACAAGGCGATGTACTGAAAGAGAGAGAGAAAGAGGAGATGTACAGAAGTATGGCCTTCGAATACAATAATCTCATCAAAAGCCCTTCGAAGTGGAGTTATAAAACTCACAAATTGAAGTCTATCACATCCTCATGCTCCCTCCTTGTACTTCACCTCAGAGCTGTGGTTTGTCAGAAGATCTGCTTGTTGACCACATCTGATCACATCTCTACGGACGCTTACAAAAATATGAACATTCAGAAGAGTAAATTACATGAGATCTTGGTAATTTCGTACGACGTCTCTACCTCATATCCTACTACTTACCTTCTCTACACCCCGTTTGAAGTTGTTCGCCTGGTGATTTTCAAAAACGCTTCCTTGTTTTAGTATTCCTCACTGGTATTGTTGCCCTCCATCTATGTTCTAATACTGACAGTGAGCCTACTGTGCTGGAGGTATCAATCCATGGTATAATACATTCGAACCACCTATTTCTATTAGTACAGTGCGTTTCATAATTATAGGGACACCCGATTTTTTGCTGTAGCGAGCTTCACCGTGAACCAATCGATCTGATTCTTTCGTTATTCAATTCGGGATGTGAAATAACCTTTAGAGGCATATTTTCCATTGACATCATCAATAAATAAGATTTTTATAGAGAAAGATAGAAAAACCAGTGTTTCAAAATTATAGGGACACTTGGACTTGATGAAACTATTTACCCAGAAAACGGAATCTATCAGTGCAGTTGTTACCAGTGAGTTATTCCCTATCCATTGCTAATCCGAACCTTCGGTTCTTCAAACTGGTGTAGGTGTTCCAGATGAGGTTCGGCCCAACATCGATTTTAGTTTCTTGAACTGTGCTTTAAAGTTTTTTAGCATAAAAGTTCTAGACGTATCAAGCATGGAACCATCTAGAATTTGTCTTAGAACCATTTTCCGCTAGAAATGAGTGTTTACAAGCGCTTTTCAGGCACAAGGCCTCGAGTTTGTGGCAGCTTTATCGTGCTGTCGCGCCTTGACCCACGGGGATAACTGCACTTTCTTGAACCAAAGCAAACTTTTGTCAACGATAACCACTCAGATGTGATGTAGAATGATCACACAGGATTTGGTGAATGTCTCTATGTTGAATTCTAGTTGATACAAAGGCGATGGACAGCCTACCACATGCACGAGATCCAATCGACACTGCACACAGTCGCTTCCTAAATCCCATCATAAAAAGGAAACATAATTGTGGCCTTAATTCTTCAATAAGGCCTCTTTTCTGTATGAATCGATCAAATTCTCTCTTATTCATAAGATCAGATAATATTTCTGGAGAAAAGAATTAGTTTCCCAAGACGGTACTTGGGAGGCAAAATGGCTTGTTCGAGCATGTCATGTCGTTCACGGCGTAAGTTGTTCATCGCCTTTGTATCAAATAGAATTCAACATAGAGGCACCCATCAAATCCTGTGTGATCATTCTACATCACATCTGAGTGGTTATCGTTGACAAAAGTTTGCTTTGGTTCAAGAAAGTGCAGTTATCCCCGTGGGTCAAGGCACCACAGCACGATAAAGGTGCCACAAACTCGACGCCTTGTACTTGAAAAGCGCTTATAAAACTCATTTCTAGCGGAAAATGGCTCTACGACAAATTCTAGATGGTTCCATGCTTAATGCGTCTAGAACTTTTATGCCAAAGAACTTTAAAGCACAGTTCAAGAAACTAAGGTCGATGTTGGGCCGAACCTCATCTGGAACACCTTCACCAGTTTGAAGAACCGAAGGTTCGGATTAGCAATGGATAGGGAATAACCCACTGGTAACAACAGCACTGACAGATTCCGTTTTCTGGGTAATTCGTTTCATCAAGTCCAAGTGTCCCTATAATTTTGAAACACTGGTTTTTCTATCTTTCTCTATAAAAATCTTATATATTGATGATGTTAACGGAAAATATGTCTCTAGAGGTTATTTCACATCCTGAATTGAATAAAGAAAAAATCAGATCGATTGGTTCACGGTGAAGTTCGCTACAGCGAAAAATCGGGTGTCCCTATAATTATGAAACGCACTGTATTCAATTCCTTGAATGCGCAACGCAACAATCTGCGGTACTTCTCTATTTTGCATATTCCATGAAAGCATCGTCATATCGTCGTATTTTCCATTCTTGTATCGAATCGTAAATAGAGATGTGCTCATACTGTGTTGAGCTGATTAGTCGCATTTTCAGGTGGGAACCATGCTTCTGTTGACTCTTTTACTCCTGCCAGTCGTCCATGTGTCAACAAAGTTGAAAGCGGTGAGTTTTCAATCTATAGTTACTTAGGCATTTCGCTTTGCCCTCGAAACAGCGTATGTGTATCAATATTGGTGTGGATCGGAATGCTTTCAGAGTGAAGGATAATAGAAATTTCCTCGGATCATTCACCCATCTGTCTTTGATTTCATATAGGATACTTGCAAACCACTATGCAGATTTGTTTATTTATTTAATACAATTTCAACGCACCTGGAGGAGGCGCTGAAAACAGATGATGCATCACGATGAAAATAACGCGTTCACGGACATCTAATACCCGACCTCATTCCTGGCCAATCGCGGCGGGCGCATGGAGAGATCCTTCTTAACATTATCTGTGAGCAGTAGCTTTGAAAGTCAATCGAACTGGTCAGTACAGTATTTTAGGTCTCGGAAAAAATGCAGATGAGTTCTATGGATAGCCTGAGACTGTAAAAGACTTCTGCTCTTTTTCTGAGCCACTTTCTGAAGGACTACTGGGCCTAATCGATGCTAAAGAACCGCAACAGACAGTGTAAAGAACACCTCAACCAGAATTCCTTCTGCTGCAATTCCTGCGGGTGCATCAATACTGACGGTTCTTTTGGAAGGTTCTCTGAATAGAACTCTGTGATCAAGAGTGTCTTAATCCTCCTATATAAATCATCTTTTAGTCATAGTACGTCTGGTGCTTGCACTTGGTCAGCCACGCCCCGGTCAGGTTCGGTACTAGATGTCCCGCAACCAAACTAGCAGTAGTAAAGCAATAAATGAGGCGAGCGGAAACGTGTAATGTTGTTGATTTTTTCTGTTGGAACTACTGACACCAGCATCAGGTGACTCAAGCAGTGTAGCGTTCTCAAGCGCCACTCTCTTATTTAGAATTAGGACAATTCTCCAGCATCTTGCTTAGGATTTATCCAAGTGAAATTTGATATTCTTACCGCCGGTAATGAAATTCAGAAAAACGAAATAGAGGGTGGTCCGAAATTACTGGTACAGGTCTAGAACGTGCGTTTTTATTTATTTATTTATTACGCACATAGGCGTGCTAGGTTAGTACCCACACATTTGGGAACACGGAACTTATATAGAAAAAAAAACAGAACATGAACTGAGTTAGCAAGGCAATAATGAGTGATAACTGTAGTTGCACAGATAGAAGTCGGGCATGCGGCACAAAAAATGCATCTAGTAGTTCGGGGTGTCAACCCTGTTTAACACAGCAAGTGCGAGGTAGAATTGTGTAGTAGTTGCGTAGACCCAAGATAAGCTCAAAGAGGGCACATAGCTTTTGAAACTGCGTTCACATCAACCAGCAAGATGCCCTCATTCCTGATAGAGTCATGGGAGCAATGCGGGCAGTTCGAATAACGGGTATACTGGTTTACCCCGTGCAATTGGCATGTTGAACGACGGCTTCAATCAGTCAGGGGCCGGCTGGAACATTTCAAAGCTGGACCAATTCAAAACGTCATCGCACTCGCTGGCGCCAGGCGGTAACCTCGGCCCCAACAATGATGTTAAACACACGGAGAGCATGACTTCCACCGCATATTCAGAAACTCCAGTCTCCACTAACCCAGGTAGGGGGACTAGAGAAACAATGTCGAAAGATAGAAACTACTCTGATCTGCACAAAAACCGGTCAATATGCGACTTTACTCGAGGGATAATGTTAAACTACACGTTGTACTCATGCTACATCCTTGATGCCTAGAAGTATGGTATTCAGTGGTAATAATAATGGTATTCAGAAAAACGAAATACAGGGTGGTCCGAAATTACTAATACAGGTGTAGAGTGTGCGTTTTTATTTATTTATTTATTACGCACATAGGCGTGCTAGGTTAGTACCCACACATTTGGGAACACGGAACTTATATAGAAAAAAAAACAGAACATGAACTGAGTTAGCAAGGCAATAATGAGTGATAACTGTAGTTGCACAGATAGAAGTCGGGCATGCGGCACAAAAAATGCATCTAGTAGTTCGGGGTGTCAACCCTGTTTAACACAGCAAGTGCGAGGTAGAATTGTGTAGTAGTTGCGTAGACCCAAGATAAGCTCAAAGAGGGCACATAGCTTTTGAAACTGCGTTCACATCAACCAGCAAGATGCCCTCATTCCTGATAGAGTCATGGGAGCAATGCGGGCAGTTCGAATAACGGGTATACTGGTTTACCCCGTGCAATTGGCATGTTGAACGACGGCTTCAATCAGTCAGGGGCCGGCTGGAACATTTCAAAGCTGGACCAATTCAAAACGTCATCGCACTCGCTGGCGCCAGGCGGTAACCTCGGCCCCAACAATGATGTTAAACACACGGAGAGCATGACTTCCACCGCATATTCAGAAACTCCAGTCTCCACTAACCCAGGTAGGGGGACTAGAGAAACAATGTCGAAAGATAGAAACTACTCTGATCTGCACAAAAACCGGTCAATATGCGACTTTACTCGAGGGATAATGTTAAACTACACGTTGTACTCATGCTACATCCTTGATGCCTAGAAGTATGGTATTCAGTGGTAATAATAATGGTATTCAGAAAAACGAAATACAGGGTGGTCCGAAATTACTAATACAGGTGTAGAGTGTGCGTTTTTATTTATTTATTTATTACACATATAAGCGTGCTAGGTTAGTAACCGTTGAACATCAGGAAATACGGAACTTTTATCGGAAAAACGTTCCGTAGACATTTTTTCCAGCGTCTTTCGAAGCTGCTAATTTGGGCGGAAGCTTGTACAGATACTGTGAGGCTCGATATGCAAGAGAGTTCCGCTGCAAATTGTTATACCATTTACCAGACCTGGAAGGGAATAAGTCAAAACTGAACCTGCGGCCATTCACTGCTCTAAAAACCCAGAAGGATTTTAAAACCCATGGTAACATCCACTTATGCTCTCCTATACATCAAGCTTTTAATGCCTAAGATCTATGACCTTGTTTCATAGGCAGGCAGTGAGTGTAGTTAGTTTCTATTCAGAAAGGCTCAGTAAAACTCGATTCTAGCGAATGTTTTTTTGTATTTTTTCGAACTTTTGGACTTCCTTTTTCAAAAGTGGATTCCATAATTGACTACAGTACTCAAGCACAGGTAAGACGTATACCTTGTACACTTTTAACAACATGCTCATATCCGACGTATGTAGGTTCCTCAAGATGGAGTGCATAATACATCTAGCTTTAACTGCCAAACTGTCAATATGCTGACAGTACTTAAGCAAGCAGTCAGCAAGAACTCCTAGGTCTCAAAAAAAAAAAGTCAAAATCGTCATTCTTTCCGCCTAGGATCATAACGTGGCTTTTTGATGCGTTGGCTTTTATGTGCCAGGTTTGCGCCCATGAGAGCATTTGCTGGATTGAGTGCCGCAGTTTCGTTCGAATTTCTTGTTCATCGGTGTTATCTTAAGAGGCATAAATTTTAATGTCAACGGTTCAAGCCGCAATTTTTATTCGGGGATCGGTTTTCGCAGAATTTGCTAGATCCAGGAAGTAAATGTTAAATAAAAGCGGAGAAGGGACGCTCTCCTGTGGTACACCAGAAGAGGCAGAATTTTCCAAGGCAAGGTGCTCTTGAAAACGTACTGCGAATTTCCTATTGCTTAAATAGGATTGGAACCATTCCAGAAGATTATTCCTTTCAAGTTTTCGAAGAAGACACTGGTGATCGACTATGTCAACACTGGTGATCAACTGTGTCAAAGGCCTTGCTCAGATCCAAATACACAACTTCTACTCATTGCCCTTGGCCCAGTGCGATCATCCAGTCTTGGTAGCCTGAATTAGCTGGGTTGAGGTAAAACATGCTGGAAGGAACCCATGCTGTTCATCGGGAATACATTCGCTTCTGAGGCACTGTCGACCTTTTCGACTAATCTCGAATTTTGGCGCTTTGTTTTCAATCTTTTTTGTTCCTCTGTTCAATTGTAGAGCATCATCCCATCCAAAACGGCGTCCTTTACAATCGATTTCGGGAATGTCTGAGCCGTCAGTCAACCGCGGTTCTCTTTGCAGTTGAGATGGATTTGCTGCGCGATTATTTTCTTAACCGACTTAAACTCAGCATTAACAGAGTACGCACTTCCTTTCTGATAATTCCTCTGGGTACAGCACTGTTGTTGTATCCCAAGACTCTGAGAAAAATACACCGAAAAAGGTCTAGTCAGACCCTAAGGAAAATCTGTCTCGTGTACTACCTTGGACAGATTTTGCGACTTTTTTCGTTTTTATGCTGAGAGGATACCATAGTACCGAGCATAGTTCTGACAGGAATATGTTCGTCACTGCTATGAGTACTTTTTCCAATTTTCCAAACACACTATACAAAAACTCTTCTTGTTATTAAGCTTACCTTACCAGTTTTAACGTTGAACCATAGTTCCAACTCTCGTTATACATAAGAAATCTTCAATTCGTGACTATCCAAAAACGGAGTGACGTTCCCCACGTCTCTGGGAAAGTTACTCGCTCTTTCATTTTATTAATTTATTCCATACTCCTGATGTGCACCTTTGAATAGAGCAACATGAATCTTTTCGAGGTTCGGAGAACAAAAAATGAAAAAAAGTCCCCATTAAGGAAGGTATAAATGAACCGTGTTTGAATCAAGACTTCTACTAGACTATTAGACTTATTACTATTAGTAAGTAAATTTGCTTCGGCGTAAATGAGAGCCCAACTCGACAAACAGAAACACTTTTCATCACATTTTTTCCTACGTGCGACCTATCTTTTCTGCTGTCCATGTTAAGTGTTCGTTTTCTGAGTGTAGACAATTTTTTGCATCTGGGTAGAGGAGAGTGACTTTAGACTTTATTCTTGCCAGTTCCCGAGTGGAGTACAAGCAGCTTAGCGAACAATGCACCTACTAACGTTTCCACGAGGACAACGGCATGGAGGGATCTGTGCCGAGTTGTGCCAGAGAGTGTACAGAACGTATTTCCTATGTTGTTCACGTATATCTTGGCATCGCACGCACCTCGGCCAGGGTCTGGTCGATCTTGTCCAGGAATCGATCCTTTGGGCGAGAAGTCAGCTTGAAACATTAGATAACGCTATGAATCAATCACAACTCATCACAACAGAATAGCCTCACCTGTACAAAATTCGATCCTACGATCCGTGAGTCTTGTGATCTGACGTACGGGTGTTCCTGGTACAGATAGGGGGATAGAGGAGAGCTAAAAACTGTTTCTGAGATTTTCAATAAAATTGAATGAACTGCTCTTGGATAAGCTGTTTCCCTACAAAAGCACTCGTATATAACAACTCAGTAAATGCTAGTAGAAGCAGGAACAAGTGAGAGCTCGAGCTTTGAGCTTTCCGATTTTCCCGGTGATAACCATGAGGGTAATATGCTGCCAAAATTTCGTCATAATTTGCTGTAAAGACTAGAAGTTCTGGAAAATATCAGCAGGTGCATCTTGAAAACATCGGAAAGCTCGAGGCTAAGACAGTGAGGGAGGACACGCTTCAAACTTTTTGAATGCTACTGTGACAACCGCCAGGTCTAAGTGAGACAACGTGAGGGCAATTCATACCTGACGTCTATTGGCACAGGAGTTTATGCCCGAAACTCGGCCAACGCGTGTGCGTTTTGAATGAAGATATTACGCGGCTGAAGCGAGCAATGGCAAAACGACGAATGCTTGCGTCTAGCTTGCGTTTGAGTTGCGTCAGAGTTGTGACTGACCTTTCCTTCGTAAAACAAACGCATGCGTGTCGAACGCAGCTAAGGCAAATTGCTCTATAGCAGTAATTGAGGTAAATTAGAAGGCACGTTTTGCTTGTCGGCCAGAAAAGGAAATAAGGAGCCAGCCTCTTATGCCTAATTCTAATTCTGCTCATAAGACTAATGTCCGTATTGTCATTATTAGAGACATTTATAATTATCTTTGAAGACATTAGGACAAGAATCATTGCTGTCATTAGGCCTAGTCTCAGAAAACAGAAATATTTCAGGGCAAATACCATGCTTTAATCCGTCTTTCATATCAATGTCCTCATGAAGATAAGAAATCGGTGACAGCCGTCGCAGATTTGATCGTGATTTCATGAGGGAGGAAAACAAACAAAACATATATTGTGGTAGTCTGGATTTTGTGTTTGAGTTCTCGATCGGAGAGAACACCCATCCTTTAAAATTAGATACCAGTGGCTAGTCGTGTCCCTCCTCACCTATCAGCATTGCGGACTAGTTTCCATAAAAAGGCAACAAAGGTCGCACTCCAGTCTAAAGCTACTACACTTCTTGACGATATTATGCGGAAAACTCACTACAGGAAACCGTCATAGGCGTACCTTTGGTACTTTTCAGGTCTAAATCAGCTAGCGATTAGGTGATCTGGGAGTTCATGCCAGAATTATGGAAAAATTAGGGAAATTCTAAAACTTCTAAAATAGTTTGAGTTTTTTGGAGATAATAAGTACCTTTTGGAGTCAACATTCAGCAAAGAAGTACATGTAGACGACTAACTGCGTCCCAACAAAGAAAGAAAATGTCTAGAAAATGAATAGAAAGCGAATTAACGACCTGTCGAAGTCTTTGTAGTCGATCAACGTCTTGCGATTGTTCTTCGCATAGTCATCGTCATCTTTTTCGCGGTACGATGAGTAGCATGGGGCCTGGATGCAGAACTCTTACTATTTTAGGCCAGCCTAGCTTCCTAGAACTTTTAAGAAAAATGGAGACGAACCCCGTAGCGGTCCGCTCGTGGCTCGGCTCCGTGTGAGATGGCGAAGTACTCGCTGGACTGCTTGGGCATGTACACGGGGAACTGGCGGTAGAGGGCGTTCTGCAAAAAGTCGAATAAGAGAAAAATCAGAGGAAAATACGATTCAACTACGACCCTTACAAAAACTAAAAAATCTGAAGGTTCCTCTGCTTACTTACAAAACACATCTTTCTTTTTCAAAAAAGCGATTTTTCCAATTTTTACAGTCTAGACAAGAGACGTGGTGAAGCACGTATGTACGTGAAATTCTTACCTCTGGTTTACTCAACCCAAGCTCGGCGTAGAGGGACTCGAGAGGCGTCTTTAAATACAAACCGGTGTCGTCGTAGGTGTCCAATGAGTCGTCGAGAGCATACTTTCCCAAGGACTGCTCCATCTTCAGCATCCGGGACGCGGACAATCCATGGTCTGTAGCTCTCTGTGAGCTGTCCTGAAGGGGTCATGCGCCCTGAGCTGTTATCCAGTGAGCAGAATAGTCAAACATACGTTCTTAGATCGGTTCATCGGATGGAAAATGTTCTTCACGTAGTTCTCGTAGCTTTGCGTAACAGGTCCACCGGGGAGCATGTCCTCCTTGAGGGAGGTTTTGGCTCCCACTGGTGGTCTCCTCTCTGTCCATCCGAGATACTCGGACATTTACCTTAACGGCACTAATTTATGCAGATAATTCCTCTGTAACTGGGTGCGGTGTATGACATAAGGAACGTGATAGCTACAGTAGGAACAGTAGGATAATTGACATTGGAAAATGGAGTGAATGGAAATGAACTCGCCTAATAGAAGCATTACGAGGCAAGAAATCTTCAATACTAAACGGCCGAAGGATTGAAGTTGTGCGCTATTCTTCTCAAAAAGAACTGTAGAAGTTAAAATTACTGGTCCTTACCACTTTTTGGATATTTTGCATGAACTCCAGTCTGATTCTGAACAAAAACCAAGTTAATACGGTCAAGTTGGGTGGCAAAACTTCCAGAGCTTCAACCACCAACTAATTAACATCGGTACTATAAAGTGGAAGCTTTTGAAAAAGGGCTCTAGAAGGATGACTCGGAACCTCAGCATATTTCGAGAAGCAACTTTCTAAGTGATTGTGTTTTGAAAATATTGTTGCACTCAAAATGAATTTAGATGAAACTAGATGATCGGTTATAGGCAAAGATGATTTCGAAGACAAACGAAAGAGTACAACTGACATACACATCTAAGAGTTCCTAACGCAGTTTTTGAGCTTGTTCCCGATGGAAGCTTGGATGTCTCGGGGTGGCCTAACAGTTCCTCGCACTCTGGAATCATTTTAGTGAAATCCGTCAAGAAGAAATGGGTTACTAATTCCTGCGAATGAATTCTGTTCTTTATCAGATATAACTTTCCCCTTCAATGACAACATTTGTGGGACTTCAATAAAATGCTATTTTTTCCTCTGAACCAGTTATGAAAATCATTGGCTGAATGGTTCAGTTCAATGACTCAGCTCATACGCATCAGATGTGCTGTGTGGTCCACGTGGTCTTCCACTCTCCGTTCTCACAGCGGGCCTCAGCTAGCATGCTGCTGGAGAGCAGCCGCCCGCTCTTGGCGCAGATCTGCGATCGATTAGCTGTCATTGGGTGAAAAAAAGACAAAAGAGAATCCGAGCCAGTATTTTTTAGCACGCTTTGCAGTCTTCACTCATAGGGATATCGCGGAATTCCGAGGTATGACTCATGAAGTGGTGCGTACGTAAATTTAGCCTCGCGACTGCTGTGACTAATAGTAAAATCTCGGCTCACATGTTACTCCCACATCCATGTTATATTTGGCTGATGCAAGCTGTCTCCTGGAAGGTCTCGTGACCTCTGTGCTTTCATAGTTTTGGAAATGGAATGTTCGTCTAAAGAACACGATTAAAACACGCCTGTACTTCTAGACCACTTCCCAAGCCTGCTCAAACATAAACGCACTACTTTTAAGGATTCTTTCAGAAATGTCTACAACGATTGGAACTTTCGAAAACAACTTGAATGAGGGTCACGAATAACAAGTCTGGATGAGCTTATGAAATTGGTTGAGCAGTTCCAGAATACCGCGAACTTGCTCATAATAACCCAATCGTGAACAGGCACTCTTCAAGACGGATCAGTGCTGAAGAGCTGGTCACTCGCTCTTGGATCAGGTCCCAACTAGGAGTCCAAGCCACTGAATACCTCCGAAAATTCATAAAATTAATGAAAACCGATAATTTCCTACGCATAAACCTTAAAAATCCTATACTCAGGATGAAAGTGAATGAGGAGTTTTTTTTTAGGTAGAAGCAGGATTGTGAAGAAATATTGTTTATCACAATTCAAAATGAGAAGGCTTTGCCTCATACGCTCTTATACTTTCAGCTAAATCCTGCAAATTTCTTCCATAAGATCCTACTTTTTGCCATCGAGAGAAGTGCACATATCTAAAGTTTCTCAGAGATGTAAGAAAATGAGGGCTAAAGATGAGGGGGAAAGATCGAAACAGAATAAAGTAAACATAGATTATAATCAGCAATTTACGACAACATGAAGGTACAATGTGTATGCTCGAGAGTAAAGATATTGAGATATTCAGCAGCTATGTTCAACAGAGCTCGTTAATTGGTTCGAGTGGGAGACCCGCCCGCTTTCTTTCAAGCGCACCTTGGGCAAAAAGAAGTTTACAGTCGGCTGCAGCAGTCGCAACAAATGCAAACGATGGATATCGACGGCTGATCTGCCCCACTAGACTCTTTTTGAAAAGCTGCACTTGTTGCGAGACAGCTCCCATGACTCACTGAAACGATGCTGCTCGAGTTGTTTTCTGGATGAAAGGCAGTGACAATGATTGAAGACGAGGTGATTAGCTTGTTCTCGCATCAACAGAGATTGAGCCACAAAAAAGCTGCCAATTGAGGAAGTAGATGTGTCTTCGATCAGCCCTAGGGCGGTGGATGTGCGTCGATGGGCCCGCAATGAGGCAGTTGTTCTCCTGCTGAGGTTACACCTCCCCAAGAGCCACCCGCGGCGCTGTAACGCTATTTTCAAACGCTGACGTTCATCTGCAGGTGGTGTGCCGCAGCTGAACAGGAAACAGCCTCAAATTCCGTAGACCGGGCGATTTTGTGATGACGCCAACTAAATGTAAATGGAACTTGACACTCAACAGCTTTCCCATTAACGCAGGAACTGCGGAGTTATCGTTACGTAAACATCTACCTACGACATTTACTAAAAATTGCGCAGCAATTCTTTGGAGTGATCGAGTCTTCCGTGGCATTTAATTAGCATTATTTCATCAGAAAAATTAAGGACATTATGTTCATGCTTAGATAACCAGTAGCGGGAGCGCCCGATGTACCAATCAGCCGTTCACTCTCCCAGAATCGTCCAGTACCAGCTTGCCGGCGCGAACGTGACTCGAAAAACGTGTTGTGTAGTTAGGCAATGTACCCTATAGCACAGTGGCAGTGTGCGATGTCAGCGGAATTGTTCCATCTGGTTCGAGTCCCCACCAGTGCGGTGAAGATTGCGTGCCACTGTAATGTTCACCGGTGAACATGTATGGAGAGAACGAGGCACAGGGGCCATCTGAGCACAGGGACATTTTAGAGTCAGTGCGCATTGAGCAGTAACAAAGGCGAGGTTGTGGCACTGTCGTTAGTTCAACTTCTTCTCAGGCCAATAAGCCTGGCATCTCCCTGGGTTCGGCAAATTGCATAGTCAGTAATGAATAATATATGTATGACTATATTTTGACTATATTTCAGTTAGAGGATTAGATTTTGACCAAGCTGGATATTTGAATCTCCATACAAGACAAAACAACACATCCCCGGATGAACGAAAATAGGCTATAGAGCCTTCCCTTTTTTGAATATTCGAGTTCTTGAGACGGTTTCCATCATAGCTTATTAATTGAATTGACTGGCTTATTTGGTTTGTGTTCAGTCCTTAAAATAGTGTGTTGGTAAAGATGTGGATTCTGTTGTACATTCAGTGCCCCTTACAAGCTATTATATGATGCAATTTCGCATTCAAATACCTTCACAACTCCAGGCTGAATTCGATTGCAGGTCCATGTAGTGGTCGATTCAAACGTGGCATCTAAGCCAACCTCTATCCTCTTAAAATTTAGAGTCAATTCAAATGTGGAGGCAATCATATCAAAATTCAACACTCCCCTACACCAATTACACCCGGATGCACCATTGGAAGATTGAGTAATCCCATTACCTACTGTATTATCCATGTGTAGCAGCAGGGTAGACAACGTCACGTATGGGTAAACATTCTGACGGGTACCAGGAAAAAGGTGAATTTGGGCGCATTAACACGTTTACCATGGATTAGCACTTTCACCGTGGATAACACACTGGTTTTAATGTCCTTATAAATTTTGTGGGCTAGAAATACATTTCTCATTCTTTGGCTGCTTGATCGTTCTGTGAAAGAATAGTTTTGGATTTTCCTAAGAATCTTCTTGAAAAGTGTGTGTTTAGACTTCGCTCATAATGGGCATTTCAGAGCGGAGAGGAACAGTGGGAGTTGATCGGCAGCAGGACGTACAAATGGCATGGTCCTGAAGCGCTACGTTGCAAGCACTGGGACAAGGTTGCTGTCAGGTATGTTTCCTGAGCGTTTTTCACTGTATTGTGCTGGTATGCTGCCATGCCATGGCCACGGCTTCCCTACGACGAATTTACTGTGTAACTGACAAATCTTCCTTCAAGGTGGCACTTGTCCACATGCGGGCATCGCCACGGTCGACGTCACTGCAATGGCGGCACGAACGCCGACCTGGCACGAGATCCCCAGAGCCATCGCGAACTGCCGCGATGGCGGAACGCCTTCACGTACGCTCAACTGCCGAATTCTGAACATGTCAGTGGAGCTGGTGACGTCAGCGTCGGAACTTTTAACCCTCATGGATTGTAATGGGTGTGTTTTCCAGAAAGATGAGCATCTGCGGCTTGCCTTAGATGGGTATGACAAGAAGATGTTGAATGTGAAGTTGATTGCTCCGTTGAAGATTGATGTGGACTGGAAGTGGACGATAGGAGAGGACGGCTGCAATAACTTTAGTGTTAGGTAAGTGGTGTTATTATTTGGATTTGGTTGGAGGTGGTATCCACGAGCATTTACATACGTAAAATTTAGAGGATAACTACTTCTAGCTAAGGTTTTTCGAGGTTTCCGGGGAACAAGCAAAAATCTTTGGTAATTTCTAGGTTTGAGTAGTTTTTCAACCAGTTACAATTACACAATCAACTGTACTACCATTCCTTCTTTGAGAAGTTTTAAATTGCCTAGCCGTCCACTCGTTCTCCCTCACCATGAATATGTTTCAGAATGTCTGCGATGAGTACAATCGACGATCACCGACTGGCGGACCTCACCGAATTCTGTCGCTCATTCGACACGGACGGCTTCGTCTCGTGCAACAACTTGTGACATCGTACTGTTCCCTGTAGAGATTCGTGTATCTAGTCACCGGCCCACGTTATCGTTGATCTTTGTGTGTTGTACGTAACCGATGCTTTAGAGTCATGACCCAAATCACCCATCGACGAAGCCCGCCCGGGTGCCCTCATATTCACTTTCTCAGACATATTTTCTCGACTGATATTGCCTACCGCTTTTATTCGGGGTTATTCGACGCCTTCTGTTTAGCATCATCTAGAGTCGACACACTCGCTCGCTTCACAGAAAAACACCAGAGTTCTTCCAGAATTGGTGATTGGAAGTGTTTGCTCTCGTGTGAAGTGAGCGAAATGTACGACGTGTTTATCCAGATGTTATTGTACCAGTGATTTTGATGTATAAAGTTGTATCGCAGTGTTTGTTCATCGTGTTCACATCATATGACATTTTATACTGGGTTTGGATGAGAGGAGTCAGGGAGAAGTGACAGGTTAGTATACTAAAGGGCCGGGTACTAGAGTTTTACATTTGAAAATATTTTTCGAATATCCAAATATTCGAATTTCCGAATTTTTGGGGACCATCGAATTTTCGAATATTCGAATTTCCGAATTTTTGCGAACCATCGAATTTTCGAATATTCGAACTTTCGAATTTTCTAAACCCCCGAATTTCCGAATATTCGAACTTTCGAATTTCTAGGGATCTCCGAATTTTCGAATATTCGAATTTTTGCGAACCACCGAATTTTCGAATATTAGAACTTTCGAATATTCGAATTTTCGAATATTTATTCGAATAGCATTCCATTCGGTAAAAACATTTTGTACCCATGCATCTAGGCGAACAGGGCGATACATATGTTTGCCAATCAAAACGGGCATGAAACTTTTTGGGTAGTAAGTTTCATTTGCCGTTTTGGAATTTCTCACAATCTTCTCACGAGTGGAAGCTCGTGCTGCTGTGGAGTTGGTCCCTTATCGGTTTTAAAATTGCAACGGGTTGAAATTTCTAAGCTTAAGAACGTCACCTGAGGTCTGTAACCATCATTAAAGGATCGTAAAATGGATGAAACCCTTGGTCCGTGAGAAGGCTTTCGCTTCAATATCTCCGTGTTGTAGTTTAACAAAACGTGCCATGGTAGTAAATGTAGAGGTATTGACGCTGTAAAAACAATGTTGGGTACAGTAGTTCATTTACCTTGACCATGAATGAGTTTCCAGCTATCAACAAAAAAGCGTCAGCAAGATAAAAAAACACTGTGTATTATCCCGTTCCTCATTATTACTTCTGTTTATCGGGTCCAACTGCATGCTTGTACTTTGAATAAAAAAACCAACAGGACTTCTATAACAAGATGTTAGGGTATGTTCGGGCAGAAAGGATAATAAGAAGATCTCAAGATTTTGTGTGAACTTTGAATTCCATAACTAACGGTGATGTACTTAGAAAGGGTTTAAACGCAGCAGTAGCCGGAAATCAGCTAAATATAAGGAGGAATGTTGTGTAAAATTTTATATTATAGTTTGCAATTCACTTACAAAGTTCTGGAGGAAAGGCTTGAATAATCAGAAGTATGGTTAAAACTGCTGGTTTCTCAAGTCTCTAGAAAAGTACATACGTAGGTTTCACCGGAGAGATCATCGTCGCCAATGTCGTATACCTTGTAGGATTGCAGTTTTAAAGCTTTCAAATGCTGTTGGTGGCTTTCGAATGCGTGCAAAGATACGAGCAAGTTTTTGGGAAAATTGAGGTTGAAATGAGAAATTGGACTGGGGTTTCAATTGGAATGGTTCCTCAGCGAGAAAATAGAACTGAAATAACAGTTGCGACGCAAAACAACTCCAAATATTCGAATTTTCGACCTAGAATTTTCGAATATTCGAATTTTCGAATAATCCCGGACCCTCGAATTTTCGAATATTCGAATTTTCGAATTTTATGGGACCCCCGAATTTCCGAATATTCGAACTTTCGAATTTTTCGGAACCTCCGAATTTCCGAATATTCGAATTTTCGAATATTCGAACATTCGAATAAATATTCGAATTTTATTCGATTCGGTCAAAACTCTAGTACGTACATATATGTACCTAGGCGAATGTACAGGGTTGACGGGAACCTGCAATTTTATGGGCAAAATTCTGTTCGATGCAAGATGAAAAGCAAAGTAATCATGTGATATAGAAATGATGTAGGAATATCATGAGGTCCACGTCTCTGACAAGTGATGCCGGCTGAATATCACGCAATCATTGTCTCTCCATCTGCACGGAGATGGAATTCAAGGGAAATCTTCACTGGAGAGAGAGGTCGTGTCCTTTGCCTCGGCTATACACATTGGCATGAATATATAATATAAGCTTGTTCTGTTGGGATAAATTCTCTAAGCATCGAAAGCAGATCTTGGGAAAAGGCTAAACATTCTGAGCATTCCTTCGCTTCACAACAGAAGCTCTAGTCCGGATATCTGGTTGGTTGCACCTTCTTCAATACGACATGTTCCACAAAGCACAAAAAAAAACTTGAGAAATTTTTAACCCACCCCTATAAATACGTTTACTTCAAAGATATTTGCATGAGCTACATACATCAACAGTGACAAATTGCGTGCCAGACCGGAGTCATTGGTTACTCTGCAAGAATTTGTGTTTCAACAAATTTAAGAGCGAGGTATTTCAAAAGAGCAGACGTTTAGGCAGAGGTAAAAACCCCTGCCACCACCTGAAACCTCTTGAAGTTGGGCACATTAGATATGAACTGAAGCCTGGATGCATCATTGTATGGGTGGGTAGTCGCATATCCATGATGGATCCCAGGTGAAGGGTAGACTTGGGTACTCTAACACATTTACCATGAATAAACTCAATAGTGCTTCCTGGGCCAGAACTCTTCGAGCTGACAGAACTGGGTATAGTAACGAAGAAGTGCGTTAAAACTTAATATCCTTAGAGACGTGAGATAGAAATTCCAGCGCTAGCCAACAGATAGCTGAGTGCTTATCAATGTGCTAAGTTTGGAAAAATATGTAGAGACTGAAACCGTTTGAGATAAGTTCTAGACAAAATGATCTCATTTACGGGTGCGGAAACCTTATTATTAGAAAGTTCAGCAAATCATCACTACAAGATCTGATTGTTCACACATTATATCAGTCAGAACAGAGTCAACAGTGCCTCAAAGGTTCGCAAGTTCTTCCGAGTGAGATGGTTTGCTCCTCTTGCTAATGAGCTCGCAATTGCGCCTTGACGTACATGGCTTTTCATCGGGTTGACATTGTTTACGGTGTATCAATTAACGAATTACTGATAAATATGTGACATCTGCTTGGTTGAGAACGATTCTCAGCATTCCTGGGAGAAGTGGTGGGAGGTAAATTGAATTTCGAACATTGCGGGAATAAGATCTAACTAGGACAAAGTGGATTGCCAATTTCATGTCTCTCCTGTTATCTTAGCAAATTATTGATGTACATATATATGTCGGTGTAGAATCTTATGTGTTTTGCGTGGGTCTTGCCATCAGAGTTCATACAGCGCATTTCCACAATCGCCAATTACTCTAAAGAAGCTATTTTAGAAATACAACGTCCGTAAGAAGGTGTGATTGTGTTTTCCTCCGAAAAATCATGAAGAAGCGTGCGGAGCATAAGTACTCGGGGAAACTTAGAGAAGAACTGCTGTAACGTCGTTGTCTAAATCGTAGACTTCTTCGTGCACAAATGTGATTAGTCCACGCGAGCGGAACAAAACGGAGACTTTCGCTATGGTGGCTGAGTTCATCAGAAACGGTGTTGCAGGTGGCTTGGACTTAGTATGACAGAAGTACGTACTTCAGATTAATAGGTTCTCCAATTACAGTGCTATCGGATGATTCTACGCAGGCTACTGCCACAGATAATCTTGATGAGTTTGACACAGAATATTCCGTCAATCTCAAGTTGAAACAACCACAACCAAAGCAGAAGATGAGCGCTTCTAACATCGGCCTGAAATATAGAAGTTGATAACCATAGAAAATCGTTCTTCATAGAGTAAAGTTCCCGGACCGAAAGGACAGGAATAACTTTGTTATCAGCCACTCACTAACATCTGAAGATAATTATTCTGTAGAACAAAAGCACCTCTCTGCTTTTCTTGAATTCTGTCGTCCTTGTAAGGCAATTTCGGCCATCGCGCCGTTGTGGTAGCTATGGAAACGCCTCGAGTGGACCTTCATCTCCGCTCGGCTCTGCTCAGCTGTCCTTGGTATAATCAACAGAGCTCTTCTTCTCCAGCTGTTATCCGAGCTGTAAAATTTTCTAGCGATTCTCCAATTCTGCCATCTTATTTGTTTTTTTTTTTTGCTGCCCGATAGCAATACAAATGCCATCAGAGAGAGAAGAGGTCAGGCACGAGCTGAATTTGAATTTATCTATAAGATGCATTTCCTCGTATTTCCAGGAATCAGCAGCCATTCAGATGCAGTACTGGTGGCGAAAACATATGAAACGTAATGAGGAATTAGCTGAGAAAGCAAAGAGGATGTAAGCTTGACCAACGGCTTTGCGTATGACCATGAATGCTAGCAAGTTGGACCATTTCAAGATTTTTTTAGTTCGGAATGGCGAGGGCTGCAGGACATCTCTTTGCACAATACCGAACTCATCGAGCAGTTGAAAGCAATTCGAAGACGAAAGGTTGGACAAAGTCTCTTCTTTTCCAAATGTTCGTTGGAGCGTGGCCGTCAGGGTAACGCCTAATTTCCAGACTCTCTTTGGTGTTCACTTCGTTCAAAATACATCGTAAATCAAAATGCAGAGTTACTTTCCGAGCTCATACAGTAGACGGCAATGATGGTGGCTCATTCGCGGCCTCGAGAAGAACGCAGCGCGACCGCGCCGGGATTGGTATCGTCGCCGCCGGAATGCTATTTCTAGGGTCTTTTCTTCCCGATGTGCTCGAAAATCATTAGAATCGGGTAGAAATGCTGCTAGCTAGAAATTGCATAAAAGCAGCAGAATACATAGGTTACGGCGCGGGCGGCGCGGTTGCGCGACGTCCTTCTCAAGGCCGCAGATGGCCAACGCCATTGACGTCCACTGTGCAAATGTACATATATATCAGTGTCGCCACTTTCATACATGTTTATAGACCACGACCAGTTCACTCTCAGCTCGTCATATTATGTGAAATCGTGTGAATGATCTTTCAAAACGATTCATGTTGAGATGGCTGTTGAGATACTCCAGTTGACGAGAGTCTGCTTGGATATACTTGGGTATATAAGGGAGAAGGGAGAAGAGAGAAGATGAGTCGTCGATTCAGGCACACATGAAAGTATGGAAGAGAGAATAAGAAGCAGCATTGCGCAAATATAGATATGAAAATGTACAATAAAATGTATGTACCAATTAACGCTAGCACAACCCTAAAAAAAACCTCAAAAAAAAGCGAACTCGTTGTGTTTGGCTCCTGCACGTTCACCACTTTTTGCTGCATGCGTCCCGTCCTCCTTTGGTGGGCCCGCCGCATGACGTTTTCCCTACTACAATCTGTTCCACGGGGGAAGATAGTTGAGGAAACGTCGCAGAGAAGAAGAGGGCGGGAAAGTGTACAGAGATTGGAGAGGGTGCAGAGAAAAACAGACACTGTGCACGAATACTCAACTATCATCGCTGACGAAACGGACCATATTGGGCGTGGCCGCACCTCGTCCCATGTATGAACTGGTCTCTTAAAGGTAGCACTCACGGAAATTTTCACTTCTGAAATGAGTCGCTTACCATGTAGCCGGCCGCTGGACAATCGCAAGAGTAAGTTGAACGCTTTGAATGGTCGCCTACCTGCGAAGGTACTGCCGTGGACACATCTGCCGCTCTGGACATTAGGGTTCCTTCACGCCAACTAACGCCGGTGACACGGTGTGCGCATGTGGTTCAGCGGAGGCTCGTTTATGGAATTCGTAGCATTTGCAGGGTTCCGTGGCGGGACCCATCACGGAACACTCGTCTGTGCTGTGGACACACACGAAATACCGCCATTATTTTCTGTGTTTTTCGCGTGTTTCACGCTACTTCATCGTTGTCAATGAGTTCATCGTTCCTAAAAACCCCGATGTACCGCGAAATTTTTAACCCAGAAATTTCCGTGAGTGCTGCCTTTAAAGGCAGCAAGAACCGAAATCCTCGACTCCAAGCTGAGATGTGGGTGGTGAAGTACAGACTCAGCACATCATAAATGTGAAACGAACACAGACTATGATGGCTTACTGCAGAGAAACCGGAACTGTCGTCGCGAACACGCCTGCCGTGTTCGCTAGCGGACGAGGGCTCTGATGTCATGTGTGTGCGTCCCACCACGAAACCCTGCGAATTGAACGCATTTCGTACTACCTTTGCCCCAAACCATTCAGCGCCGAGGATAACTCGTACCGGCGCGAACTCGGCCAGGCGCGTTCGCGAAGACGTTTCCATTTTCTCTGCAGGTAAGCCATCATTGCTTGTGTTCGTTTCACATTTGTGATGTGCTGAGTCTGTACTTCACCAACCGCACCTCAGCTCCGAGTCGAGGATTTCGGCTCTCGCTGCCTTTAAGCACCTCCTCTTTCACTGGCGGTCCTGTCCGATGACGTACCTCCCACCACCGGGCGCCGGCGCCCCTCTCCTCCCGTGGATCGGTCGTGTTCTGTTCTCCCAGGGGCTAAGCTCCGGTCTAGGAGTGGACCTTCAGCTTGGTATCTTTTCAAATACAAGGTGCGCCATATGTTCTTAAGCACGAGGATATCCCTACTTGCTTTTTTAATAGCTCAAAATCGAGTGCGGATCGTGACTATTGCAGCACGGTGGTAGTTCTCTTGTAGATCGTCTCAGAGCTCTACTAGGATTTGACCATGTGAACTCGAACTGATTAGCGACTCAGCTGTTGATTTGTTTTTGGATCCTTGTGACATTACGCAATCCTACGTATGGTGCTGCGGAAGAATTACTTCTCAGCACAGGATTTCGTTCAAGCACCAATTTACGAGACACATTTGTTTCATGTTCATTCACAGCTTGATAAACCGTCATCTTGGTCTTACTTAATTAAATATGAAGGCAGCAGAAAATTCTCTCTTCCGCCACGCTATGCAAGAGAAAAACTGATGGTTCTGATGTTGAGGGCCACAAAAAGAATGGAAGGAAAGTCCATGGAAGTTCGCGTACACAAGAGGTTTGTTTTAAAAGGTACTGAGATTTTCAAAAAGGGAAGGAAGATAGGATCCTGGCATAGCCGTTGAATTTTTGAATGTTTTTACACCTTCTTCACTGATCTGATAAAAAAGAAATGCTTTGCTCTGAGTGGTTTTTCTTCTCGATCACATCGGTGACTTGAGTGCTGAGGTGCTTTAAAGCATTAATTGATGAATCCTCAAAATTTTTGAGCATCAAGCCAAAATCAGGACTTTCCATGTGTTACGTTACTTTTGGTCCATGTGAACTTGAAAAAAGCTTCACCGCACGCGACGTTCATTTTCTGCAAAGCTGTATAACCCCTAACCACTTGAGAAATCAACTCCTCATCACATCAATTCTGTTCAAATTGAAGAGGATATCGACAAGAACCGGATGTTTACGTGATCACGTCGTTGTTTCCGGGAAAACCTCATACGTCTGCACTGCATATGAGATAATGCCCCACACCTTCCCTTTTCTCCTAAGCTAAGGTTCAGCAGATCCCGAAAATTTTAGAAGCTCTCCGTTATGGACGCTGTTACGAGAGACCTCCAGAGACCGATGCCATGGACTCTACTGTACGCAGATGACGTCATGCTCGCATCTGAACAAAAGAAGGACCTTGAACGACAGACACAGGCCTGGAGCGAACGTCTAGAACGGTTCGTTCTTCGGCTGAATGTCAAGAAGAGACTGAGTAGTGACGACCAATACGAATGAGCCCGCCACCATTCAGGTTGATCGCATTGACCTTCCGAGAACCGACTACTTCAAGTATCTCGGTTCAACACTCTCAGCCGATGGCAACCTAGCCCATGAAGTCGTCAGTCGCATCAACGCTGCATGGCTGAAGTGGCGCCCAATGACGGGAGTGCTGTGCGACAAGAAGATCCCGGATCGCTTCAAGTTGAAGGTGTATCGAGCAGATCTTAGACACGTCGCACTGTATGGTGCAGAATGCTGGCCAAGGAAGTGGAGCTCCGCCTGGGTGTGGTGGAGATGAAGGTGTTACGATGGATGGCTGGTATCACGCGTGTGGACCGCATACGCAATGAAAAGATCGGAGAGCGGTTCGGCATCGCCACGATTGCTGACAAGCTCCGTGAAACCCTTTTTAGATGGTACGGCCACGTACTGCGTGCCAACGAAGACACGTCCGCAAAGTAGGCCTTGATCTCGAGGTACCAGGAAAACGACCAAAAGGACGGCCGAAGCTACGGTGGCTGGACACACTGCATGCGGATCTGAAGCATGTGGCCGCCCACTCAGACCAGGCTCACTATATGTAGAGCTAAATGGCGTCAGAAGATCAGAAAAGCGGACCCTGCCAACGGACGGGACAAACGCTAAAGAAGAAGAAGAAGAAGGTTGAGTGCTCGTTATTGTAGCGAATCCGTGGTGCAGGTTGATCAGAAATGCAGAGTGGCGACTGAAATTATGACAGGGTGGGGAGGTTGACGAAATAGGGTGGGGGACGAGGCAATATTAGTGCCGACGCTTTTTGCGGGCTCCAGGGCGACCGTGGCTGCGGCAAAGAAACGTGTCTTGCGGTAATTGCAATGAGCCCAACTGATGCGGAATCTTCAGTGCCGTACTTCGGCTTGAGTCAACCTTGCTTAGCGAAGATTTAACAGCGTGGAGAGTGCTGGCAATGGCGTCTAGGAAGCGGCTACATCGGATCCTCCGAGCATATCGCGGTTCTCTTGCAACGAGCGGAATGTGCAAGCTGAGCAAGGTCCTGCGCGTTTTGACAGTTCGCTGCAGGCGTCCTCAATGGTATGCAGTTGACGTAGCATGAAGTCGTGGTCAGTTACGATGCGGTTGACGATTGCACAAACAGCTGCAGATATTGGACCATATAGTGGAGCCGTGCCGACCTCTTCGAGAAAATCTTCAAGATGAGCCATAGAGATTATGTAGATGTTGTATACGCACCAACATAAGACACCACACGGTTTATTGTTTCAAGCCAACAGCCGTTCGAAACTCAAACTTGTATAATTAAACTCCACGTTGCGGTGCAATAAAAACGACACAACAAACGGAAATGCAGAAATGAGGTTCGAGTCAAAATGACAGAAACTTAACAGGCATAGAACAAGAAAACAAAGGGAATAAGAAGTGACAGGAGCACAGTGTTTTATAAGCCTACGAGCTAGCTGGAGCTCTGACAGCGCGCCATTCTCATGCATTCTTCTTATTCTCTTTCTCATTCTTCGCGCTGATCGCATCGAAGCCGCGATATTTTGTTTAGCTTTTTATACCGTGCTCTTGGTGAGGACCAATGCGTCGTGTAGTGAATAGGACTGTTTAAAACTGCTTTCCTTATTAGTTCACACCACGTATGTAGTGTTCCCTGAGTCAGAATACAGCCACTGAAGACAGTAGAGGAAACGATCTCTCTGAGCATCCATGTCCTTACAGGGAAGGGTTGTGGGCGAAGTTGCCTTAGATGCTCATTTTTGTGCAACAGATACATACTTCAAAGCAGTAACGGCCAGGAGTATCTACACAAGTGCTATCATTAGAGCGACCTGGGGGTTCACAAGTATCCGTCGTAAACTACAGAACCTGCCCCCGAGAGAACCTAAGTTGTCCAGGATGAGAATGAATTTGCTAAAAGTTTGATAAATATTTTGAATGATAAGTATTGATATAATACTGAATGATAAGTGATGGTCAAACGGAATATCTCTGGTACAGGAAACCAGCCTCACGCAACATCTTGGTGCACTGAAGAAGTGCTCACCCAGTCTTTGTGAAAGCGAATGTGGTGCGGAACCTCCTTAAGAGCAAAGATCGATTGTGCACGACAACGAATTCTGCAACAGAAAATGATGTTGCTCTCATACTCGATGAAAATGGGTACCGTGTACAAATTCCACGAAGTTGGTTCCCACATTCAACTATGGATGGCCTGACACTCGCCCTTCCATATGTGGGAGACAGTTGCGCTCGGAAAATAAATCAGGGTGTTAGGGAATCGCGACTGCCCATTCGACTTGTGTTCCGCTCTCCACCGACGTTGAAAGACCTGCTCACGTCCACACGCATTTACGAGAACAAGGGCCTCGAAACGGACTGTCGTTACTGTGCTGAGGAGAAGATCTGCGACCTTCGGGGCACCGTATATATGATTAAATGCGCTGGATGTGGTAAAAAGTATATCGAAGAAACGATGAGGCCGCTGCGCAGAAGGCTAGATGAACACAGGAGGGCGTTGGCGAACCCTGCTTCATACCCGAAAGAGAGTTTTTCGAGGCATCGGACTCTAAGGCACACGAACGAACCACCACCTGTGTTTACGGTCCACCGTAACCTCACGAGGACGTTAGAGAGAAAGATAATGGAAGCCAGGGAAATAAGAAGGAATGAACCAGAAATAAACACCAAAGAGGAGCTAAAAGAAGTGTTGCGCTTGATCAGCTGATTAGATTGCTTGGCTCACTTGCGTCCTGGTCCCAGTAACACCCACTCTACTACCGCCAGAGAGGGTTGAGGCCCCGTTCCTTCTTTGTAGTCAACTCTTCTCGCTCAGTTACAATAAGTTCTCTTGTATAAATTAACGTCACTGTGTTGGCACTAGGGTCATTTTTTCTCGTCTCACCACACGGTAGCGTTGTCAATTTGCTTGTGTTTGTTTGCATGCCGGTGATGTTGTATTGTATGAAATTAAGGTCTGACGAAGGCATTAATTGCCGAAAGCTAGCCGGAATAAATTGTGAACGGAGCTCCTCAATAAACCAAGAATTATTAATCAGAAATGAGGCTCAGAGACAGAAGTATATTAGATCCTCCTATATAAAGACTGGTAAGGGTCCAGATTTTTCTGGCGTCAGACCATGTGAGTCTTGTGAAATCTTTTGTGCAGTGTAGTGCATAGACAATGGTGGAGGGAGAGATGCGCAGACGTCATACGAAAAACCGATTTATGGAGCGAGATGAGGCTAGATCTTCGCGGGACCCGCAATTTCGAAATCCTTGCACAGTGACTGTCCTACGCTGCGGTCTCATAGCCAACCGATGAGACAGAGCTAGCAAGGCTTCAAGGCAGCACATTATACGGAGCAGGATAGCCACTGCTCTTCACTCAAAGCCAACTGTTCCATCGCAGATCAGCATGGGCGAGATCCGTGTGCGGCCTGGGAGCGCTCTAGGCCCAGTGCAGCGGTGGTATCCGCCGCTCTTCCCACATGCCGCACGTTCTCGTCCTAGCATCCGATTCTGCAGCCACGGAAGAGATTCCAGTTGAACACTCACATGCATAGAAAAAGTGCGTCATTATAAACCACTGTGACACTTCCTGTGATCAAGTATGCAACCATTCATATTTTCTGGATGACTCCTAACTTCCTCCCATTGCTCTCGAGATTTACAAAGGGTAAGGACGCACGGACGATAGGTGTGCCAGGGGCGAATAGTGACAGATACCGTTATGTCGATGGAGTAGGGGTTGTACTGTGACTCAACGTTGCGGAAAAGCCAGGATACGGGTCACAGATAGAGGAGGGGTCTGACATGGCCCAGGTGGGAGAAATGTCAGAATAGGGGTTCACCGATGGACGATGGGTCTGTGGTGGCCAAAAAGTGAGTGAATGACAGGGAACGGTCATGCCGATGGAACAGGGGTCCGCTGTGGCCAGGTGTGAGGAACACCAGCATTCTGGTAAACTGAAGGTAGGATGGGTCTGCTGTGGCCTGAAAGTTGAAGGAACGCCAGCATTCGAGTCTAACGAAAGGGGTCTTCTGGGGCCTGAAAATCAAGGAAACTCCAAGATACGGGTGCGCAGATGGAGGAGGGGGTGCGTTGTGGTCTGAAAATGTGGGGAACGCCAAGATACGGGTTCACTGGCATAGGAGAGGTCCGCTGTGCCCGATGGAAAGGTGGCTCAGTTGTTAAAAACGCCAGCATTCGGGTCCATCGAAGATGGGACGAGTCTGCTGTGGCCTGAAAGCTAAGGGAACTCCATGATATGGATTGCTGAATGGTGGAGGGGATGTGCTGCGTTCCAAAAATGTGGAGAACGTCAAAATACGGGTTCGCTGGTGTAAGAGAGGTCCGCTGTGCCCCAGGTGCGAGGAACGCCAGAGTATGGGTCTGTTGTGGCCAAAACTGTGGGAATGCCAGAATGCGGTTATGACGATGGAGTGGGGGTCCGTTGTGGCCCGGGTGTGAGGAACGCCAGGATATGGGGTACAATGAAGGGGGATGGGTCTGTTGTGCCCTAAAAGTGTGGGAATCCCACTGTGCGGTTATGCCGAAGGAGGAGAGGTCCGCTTTCACCCAATTGTGAGGAACGAGAAGATACTGTTGACGGATGGAGGAGGGGTCCGTTGGCCCATGTGTGAGAAATGAAAGAATTCGAGTTCACCGATAGAAGATGGGTCTGCTTTGCCATAAAGTGTGGGAATCCCAGGGTCATGCCGATGGAATAGGGGTCCGCTGTGGCCCAGGTGTAAGGAACACCAGCATTCTGGTCCACCGAAGGAGGGATGGGTCTGCTGGGGCCTTAAAGTTGAGGGAACTCCAGGATACGGGTTCGTGGATGGAGGAGGGGCTGCGCTGTGGTCGAAAAATGTAGGGAACGTCAAGGTAGGGGTTCGCGGGTATAAAAGGGGTCCGCTGTGGTCCAGGTGCTAGGAACGCCAGAATGTGGGTCTGCCGTGCGCTTAATGTGTGGGAATGCCAGGATGCGGTTATACCGATGGAGAAGAGGTCCGCTTTGGTCTAGGTGTGAATAACTGTGTGAATAGCTCAAATGGCAGGAAACGCGCCTTAATGAAAGATGTTCGTCCAACAACAATCTCAACTTGAATTACTTCGAGTTCTTGATTACACTGTGTTGGTTACAGCAAATAGTCGACAGTTACTAGATTCATATAAATGATAAGCACGCGCAGAGTTAGAGTTGAGGATGACTAGCCATGCTAGGTGACATTTAAGAAGTGCGGTGACAACAAACGAGGGATGTATCATTGCATCGGAAAGTGAATTTACACGGTGATGTGTGATAAAGGGTGCTCGAGCAAGGCGCACACAAGAAGTCCGGAATTGGCTAGGCGGCTAGACTGGTAGAATACATGCAACTCACAAGGAGTATTTCGTACTCAAACTCAATTAATTAGTATTTTCGTTTCTATTTCAATTTCCTAAGGATTTCATGGCGACACTTTTGCACCTACCTCAAGTGGCTGCCCCACCCCACTTTCTAGCGACCCGTAGGGGCGCTAGTTATATGGTAAGTATTGTTAGTGTTTTTATGCTGGTCGCTAACTATGAATAGAATTGCACAAAATTGTGCACCCGAAGGATTAGTATTCCCAGGGTGAATAACACTTAAATAAAACTTGGTTCAGCAGTTATATTTTTATCCAAAATTTACAGTGCAAATAGCCGACGTCAAGTTAGGCCTCACAAACATCGACACTCGTTCTCCGCCGCATTTGAAGGGGTCTGAAGTTTCATACACATGCGAAACAAAGGATCAAAGGATATCATATAAACAAATTGAGGCCGCTTCACATATTCTGATACTCGATCGGAACATATGCATCTCATCATACACTTACCGTAACCGGAAGGTGCTTTGCGGTGCAAAGATGACGTAAACCCTGCGTCGGACGCACCAAAAATGGATAACCCTATTCCAGTAAGCTCACCCATACATACTCGCCCCATGCTCAATTCTCGCAAGAAAAGTGAGTTTTTTTTGGGTCAAAGTGAAAGTAGGTCAACCCACAGAATGAATGAATCTCCAAGAATATGAATATAGGAACTCAAGAAATCGTATCAACTCTGTTTGGGATTTTTCGTTGACTTGTTCAGTAGTATACATATCAATGAAATGAATAGCCATTTGGTAAAACTAGTGTATATGTAGGTTGCAACACTAACATTCAAATTAATGACGAAGAAAACAGAAGCGGATGTTGAACCCTATACTTTCGTTCTCTCCGTTTTGTTCCCAACGAATTTCTCAACATTCCTCTCAATTTCGGTCTATTTCAGGCCTATGACTTGATGAAATACGAGCACATTCTCCAGCTGCCAGCTCGGAAGGTCACTGAATACCTATCCAAGGAATCAGAAGCACCTGCGAAGCTGGTGAAGGACGAAAGTGAAGAGATCTTAGAGAGGATCGAATATGAAAAGAGGCACAATGCGGCAAAAGTTATACAGCGAGCGGTGAGCTGTGGAACGTCACCCTTTTTCCTCGCTTATCTCAACTTTAATATTTCAGTTCAGAAACTACCACAGGAGGAAAGTGGCTGGCAGATATCTGCGCAGAATTACAGAAATACGGTGAGAGAGATCGCCTTCAAATTTTCCATCTAGTCTTGTAATTAATCACGGTCTGATGCATGTGACTTTTTATATAGGAAACTCCAAAAGTACGTAGATTTATATAGGAAACTCCAAAAGTACGTAGACAAGAGTCGAGACCGCGGCGCGGCTCTCTTGGGCAGAGACGCAGGCGCACACTACAGGGTGACACAAAATTATGGAACGGATTTTTCGTGTACGGTTTCTAGCGCCAATCAAATATCAACAACTTTATTTGTGCATATTAGGAGACTATACATCGTAGCAATTATTCTTGCTCGAAATGACCGCCACCCGCTTTGATGCACTTCTTTAATCGCTTTGGGAAGTCGTCCACTGCTTTGGCGATGATGTCCATAGGAAGTTCATTCCAGGCTTTCATCAGATCCCTTTTCAGCTCCTCCACTGTCGAGTGGGGCTTCGCACAGGCCATTGACTCCAGTATTCCCCAGATGGAGTAGTCTAACGGGTTCAAATCGGGTGAATTTGCTGGCCAGTGGCCAGGTCGTTGAGGACTTATGTCCACCGAGATGAAGTCCGGAAAGTTTCTCGCGATCCATTCCTGCGTTTTCAGACTTATGTGATGAGGCGCCACCTGTTGGAAAGTCCACACCTCCTCTCCAAAGTGCCGTCGAGCCCAAGGCAAAACCTTGTCTTCTAGGATCGCGCGATACTGGGATCCTTGGACCTTGACTCCTTCGGGTACGAAGATGAGTGGAGTCTTGCCGGTGTGTGTTATTCCCGCCCAGACCATCACTTGCTTCGGTTTTTGTCTCCTACTTATCATCCTCTCCTCTAGTGGTGGCTTTCCCTTAGACCACACCCGGTCATTCTGACGATTGTGAGCTTGTTCGACATCGAACCATTTTTCGTCCGAAAACAGGATCATTCGATGCCGTCCAGCTGCAAAGCGTTTCCTCAACCTCTTACACCGCTCCAACCGCTTAGCCTTCGCTTGCTCAGTAATCAGGTGAGCCTTCACTTCCTTACAAGCCTTCAGTCCAGCCCCTCTGAGAATCCTCCGTACAGATTCCCTCGAAATCCCAATCGCCTTTGCAATTTTCCGCGTGGAATTCTTTTTAGTGCGAGGGTTTCTTTCGATCCGATTGAGAACTTTTTTCTGGTTACCTGTGTTGTTGGCGGTTCTCGGTCGACCTCTTCCCGGGCGATCTTCGTTGGTTCCTGTCTCTTGGAAGCGCTTCAGAGCTTTCGAAACGGTCGAATGTGGGATATTCAACAGCCGCGAAATCTCCACTACTCCATTCCCGCTTTCTGCCATGCGGGCGATTGCCGATCTCAGGTCTTTTCTAGATCGCATCTATAAAGTAGACCAACGACTGTAGGAATGTGTAGTCAAAGTCATTCCAACCGGCTCACCTCACGAGAGAAAACCAAATGAACCTCCGTTCCATAATTTTGTGTCACCCCGTATATTGAGCTCCCGTGACTCTGCCCAAGAGAGCCGCGACGCCGTCCTGACCCTTGTCTTCGTCCGTTTGGAGTTCTCTTTATAGAAGGCGCCCGATGCACTTTTTTCTTGATTTGCATATGGTGTGATTCCTTCCATTCTTATGTTTCCCTACTGCCATCCGCTAAAATATCCTTCCAGACGCATTCTGCGGGCAAAGTCGTAATTGCAGAAAAAGTCGGATCAGGCGCCTTCTGTGAGCTAGTAGACCATACCTCTAAGATAGAGGTTTAAAAAAATCGTCAAGTCTTTGAGTCCTAGAGAACAGTGTGTGTATATTCACCACTGGTCCATGCTATTCAGAAAAAAAATTACTCAGCATAGTTGCATTTTCTGAAAACAAAACAAAAGCTGCGGGCATACCCCTCAAGTCACCACGGCGACGCGATGGTATACTCCTCGAGGAGTATACCAGCAGCCCAAGGCTGTCACTCCGTTGTATGGTGCCATAGAGTAGGCTGGATGACGCTTTCAACAACGTTTCTGTTTTACTTAAGGACAATTTCCTCAAGATTCTTTTTCGAGGTACTCCTTACAACACTGCATGACACGCTTTTCTAGGCCCTGTATTTCGGAGACGACTATTACTTATGTAGAGGTTCCAAACAATACATATCTGACCTTCGCAACACAAGCACCCCTTTTTGGTGCCATAGAGTAGCCATAGCCGCACATTCAGAAGGCTCAAGCTAATTTCAAGCAAAATGAAGCGTTTAAAGGCGATTTCTGCTGCATTTTCGCAACAATGATGTGCACCATTGTGGGTAATGCTTCCTGAAAATTTCAACCTACTCGAAAACTTGGAAAAGAATGGGGTGACTCCATGTAAGCTTAGATAGATTGTTCACTCTTAATTATTAGTTCCTCAGATAAGTTCTCACGCTTTTGTTAGATTGGCTCATGCTCATTTATTTTCATTTACGTTCTCTTCTTTGTGATGTGGTGTTCATAGTCATTCGAAACTGCTTTTCTTTGTCTATAGGTGAATCTTCACGCCTTCAGAGTAACATTATTTTACTTAACTTTCAATCGTTGGAAATAGAAGTACCAGGTGGTAAAAATATTCAGTTGCGTTATTTTTCCTTTCGATTTGGTTGAAAAAAAGGTGAAAAATAAAAACGAAAACAAAAAAATCAAAACGTTTACGCCTTGCAGAGAGATTTCGTTATAGTTGACAAGGCTTTCCAAGGTTGGCTCACATTGCCTCCAAATGACCAAAAAATAACCAAGGGACGGGGCTTACATAACTGCAGTCGGCAGAGATGACCTGCAGTGAGCGAGTTGTCCCGATCATCTCTCACCCACGTCCATCATATCTATCGATCTCCAGGCCCTCACCCTCTCACCTCCCATCAATTTTCTATAATTGCAAAAGAAAAACGCGCCGTGAACTTATTTGACAACCTAATAATATAATTAGCGAACTATCGAACAAGCAGATGCCGCACAGAAAAGTTAAGCTAAAGCGTATGCATTGCTCGCTGCGCCCAAGATATGCGGAATTCATATTTTCGTGTACGCTTTTCTGTCGTCAAAACGAAACATTCAGGCCGCAACGTCGAGTGGAACTCATCGCTCAAATAAATGACCGGCTGAACGAAAGGAAAAGCCTGCGAAAGGATCATCTAACAGTCATTAAGGAAAAGGTTTGCGAGAATTGTGGCACAAACCTACAGCTATAGGTCAGGATCACAGGTTTTATTTGCAGCTCGCCATGTACAGAGCTGGACGTGAGAAAGATGCAGATGCATACGCAAAACGGCAGCTTGTGATCCAGTCAATGAAGCGCGATATACTGGTACTTAATAGTAAGTGTTTTATTTTAGAATTCTTCAAGGAATCGTCGTACAGCTCTGCAATTAGAGATTGGAAGAGATCTTCTCCTTCTTTCCCTCCGCTGTGCAATATGCTGTTGAGAATCGGAGGTCGTCCGGAAGTGCTGTTGATCGCCCTCGCTTTGTCATTATTTCTCTGAAGCTGCACCAATCACAGATCGGCGAAGATCGTTCGTTTCGTCAAAAAAATCTCTCTAATGCTTAATACAGGACTGCGGAAAAGTTTTGTCATCAGTTTCTTCCCGTCTATCGCTGCATCGATCGACGCGCGTAACGTGTCAAGACAATAAATCCCCAAAGTTGCTCATTTCATCTCCTGGATGTTTGATACGGTATGGTTTTGCTCTGTCTCAAGAGAAAAGCTGAAATTTAATTGAAACTTGAGCACCACATCGTCTCATATTTTTCCACTGGCGCTATGCGACATGGATCGATAAATCGATTACTTTGAAGAAAGAAATATGTACCTGAGCAAAGCTTTTATCCCAAAATGTACCATCCATGAGAAAGATATTTTTGACACATGTGAAAGACTGACGATCTTTACCCTTCGACACGAGCAGTTCCTAAAAAATATTTGGCAAAGCGTCTGTGAGCAGTGGCGGCTCCGCAGAGCAACCGTCAATTTTTCACAAACCGCGACCAGTATCATGTAACAGTTCCTATGCTTTCATTATAATACCAGGGTGGTAAATTGTTAATGCATGCTCTCTTAATGAACGGGTTGTTTAACTCCTTTGTTAGGCCTCTAATAACGATAGCCGGAACAGCAATTCGTGGCGAATTTTCCAACAAACGAATCACCAAACAATCCCCTATTCTTGATTTTCTTGGAAAATTTATAAGAGTACCGTCCAAAATTCTGATATTTCCTCCCCCACGTTTTATTTCGTTAAAGATAACAAAACAGCAGCGCAGGACTACAGGAGATCTTAGAAGAATTTAGAGAATATTTGTTGTGTCACTTAACTAGTTCCATGCAATATTCGAGTTCCTGAAAATGGTCTTGGGCTCGGGTAACTGAATCGAAACTGTTAGTGCCAATCGATCCATATCGGTCGTTCTCTCCTTCACATTCGGAATCAGAAGCCATGCATCTCTTTTCCTTATGGCCTAGCATGGGCAATATCAGGCTACCACTTTTCTCGTCGATAGAGGATTTCTTGGTGAAGAAAAGTCCAAAAACTGTGGTGGAAGGCAGAATTTGGATAGACCGGTATTTCGAGTTTCATCGTAGCGACATTTTCCGAGAGGAGAGCAATCACTTTCTGCGTCGGAGATGCATAGAAGTCACCGATACCAACCTGGGGTAACTTTTTGACCGAGGTGTTGTAATGTCGTTTTTGGGAAATATTTGTTCACTACACAAACGCGCATTTCCAATCTACTATCCTAATGATTCGCTCAAGTATTTGATGTCATCCTGTAAATACGAATACTACCAGATCAATACGAGCTTAACCATTTTGCTTAGTGAAGTACTCGGAGTACTCCAAGAAAGCCGGACGAAATGAGTGATTTTCTTCCTACGGGCAAACATTTATCGACGGAAATCAGTGCAAATACTTGGCAGTTTGAATGCCGAACAAAGACACATTCATAAGACCTTCGAGTGTATTCAAATCATCTTGGAATCAAGTATTTTTCAGGTGTCACTGCAGAAACGTCCATCACACCAGCTCTCTTGAAATGCCTTGGCTCAACGAGACCACTAGCTCACTACAAAGCGTCACTGAGTCACGAATCAGAAATGGAGCGAATAGACGATAGACTGCTTGGCTTTCATATTTGAGCCTTTGTTTCCCGCTTAGTTTTCGTATATGTACTGTTGCTGATTATCGAGGAAGTACTTTTCCTGCAATTGTCAAACACCTTCAGGTCAGGTACAACTCTTTCAGAGACAAGGTATCATAGAGTTGAATAGGTAAATGTTCATGTCTTCATTTCGTGAAAGTTCCATGTTTAAAAAAACTATTAAATTTATTCCTACGGTAATAGTTATCTAACCGGAATGAACAATGTAAGCAATGTCAACAAACAAACAACATGCACAACAATACACAAGCTGCCTCATGAGACAGCTTTCCTTAGCGGGACCCGGACGCTGCTTAACGCAATAAGTTTCTTTCCAAACTTCTCGTAAAGCTCACCTCCCTCCTGGAAACTTCAGCTTATATTCCACTGACTACGGTTATGGGGTAAGCAATGAAGATAGAAAAACAAGTCAGGTCTGTCGTACCTGAAATTCCAGAGATGGCTCGCGCATAGTGAGTGCGATCCTACGACCGCGAATATGATGAGCCAATATAGCGTGCTTCCATTCGTACCTGAAACGTTGCTTTATAATGACTTTGCAATGCGATATGATTCCAAAACGGGACGTAAATGTCCATAGCAGTTCGATGTGCCCTCAAAAAAGAAGATAAAAACGCTGCAGGGGCCAAAGAAAGAAAAAAAATATGAGCCACCACGCCAAAAATTAGTACTGATCTCAACAATATGTAAACATGAGGTAAAATTTCTGAGGAATCTTGAGTGAAAACCACGTGCGACAAAGGTGTAGAGGGTTGTTGCTAATGCCCCGAAAGAAACGCAAACAGAAACAGGAATAACATCCCCATAAGGCCTGTTTCCGACGTGTTCTGTCTATGCATTCACTTTAATGGTCCCTCCAGGAGCTATAAGCGCACCTTCATTAGAGTAAATAACAGCTTCATTACAATGGCAATCAGCAACTCCATCATTTAGCTTCGAACAAACATAGACAATGCTACGGCTTGAGGACCGCTTCTTACCAGCTGTAGTTAGAGACGCGGACGGGGAAGCGTGAAAAAAAAAAACGGTGAAACCCGCCAGAAATAAGGCTTCAAACGATCGGAATTTCAAAAATAAAATCATGTCCAAACAAAACAAGTGACTGCTTAAAAATGACTAAAATAAGGAGTTGAAAATTAGTCGAAACAAAAATTTTACTATTTCACAATTTAGTTTTGTAGAATTCGCCAACCTATTCTATAATAGCAAGGGAGAAACACTCTCCTCCCTGCCAGCCTGCGACTGCCAATGCCTCTTACTCAATACATAAACCGAACAAAAAAAAATTGCTGTACCTTGCGTCGTCAGCCATACATAGCAGACTCCTTCGAGGGAACCATGCATAGCAGAGCTGAAACAACGAGAAAAATTAAATGAAGAAAGAAGCGGCAAAATTTAAGAGAAATGAGAAATGAACACAAGAGAAATGCAGAAGCCTAAAGCGATACAAGGAATTAAAATCCATATCTATATGCCTAGAAGCACAAGTCTAACATTACTATATGGCTAGAAACAATGTCTAAACATGGAGTTACAAACGGATGGTAGCGGCTGAATAGCGATCAATGTTGAGAGGTCACATGCAATGTACATTTCTACTACATATCAGTAGGTGGTGGGTGTTAACAAAAGTCCTTGCGCTTTTCAATCGTAATATTTTCCGTCCTATTGCCAATCTTTCAAAAGGTGCTCCAGATATTCTGAAAGCGCGTTCCTTCTTCTATAATTCTACCAACGTGAAGTTTCTTTTAAAAAAAATAGCTATACATAATTTTCAAGCTTAAGAAGAAAGTGTCAAATCGAGATCAAATACTTATTTTTCTTATTGTAATTCGACAGGAATCAAAAAGCATCTGAACCTGTTCGAACGAGCGATCTCGGCAAAATATAAGCGCAAAAGAACACTACCTATCAAGCTCTTCGGGGGCAGTTTTGACGAAGTTGGCAAAGTGGTGCTCAACGTTATCGTGGGAGAGGATAATAATACCTATGCGATTAGATTCTTGAACTGAATTGTTCCATTTAAATGGTACGTTCGAGAAGCGCGACATCCATCTAAGTCATACAATCCCTCTCAAGCATTTCTCACAATTTCATGAAAGAAACCTGGTCGGTTGCAGCAGTTAGCGTCGCAAAGACAAAATATGTCTTCTTTGAAGATATAAGACCGCTGAAGAGAAATTCCTTGAAAAACCACTTCTCTTCCACACGCAGGTTGTATGTTTGAGCTGTTTTGGTGGTCTTTCGAACTCCAATTGAATGTTGGAGGGGCAGGTGTCGATAGCTGTTTTTTCATGGGCGCAGTACCCCATTACGTAGAATTAAAACTTGAGCTAAATGTTGATATAATGAGGACTAGTTCCAACTTTCTTGTGGAACAAAAATAACGCTTTCAACTTGTATATGAGTCACATCTGAAGGACAACAAACACGCGAGAAAACAAAGCCGCTACTGCTATTGAAAAAGATGCGCAAGGACTTATGCTAACAGCCAATACGATAACCTACCTGCTGAGTTTTCTCATTTGCGAGCGTCATTACTGAACCGCTCAGTAGATTGATGCTGAAAAAAAAGGAAATCTTTCACAAAAATTGGTAGTAAAAATGAGCAGACAGGCAAGTCGTCTCCAAATGATGGGTGGAACTCTTTTTGTTCTCATGCTTGATGCATCAATTGCTGTGGCTAGTGTGTCATGTATGGTGTGAATCCCTCACCATGAACAGTACGAAAAGTTGAAAAAAAAAACATTGTTCTAACATGGTCTAACACAACGCAGATTTTCCGTTCGCGACAACGCAGATTTTCCGTTCGGGACCACTTCGGACCAAAGCGAGTTTCCGCTTGTTTCTCACCAAAATTGGAAGAATTAGGGCACATTTTACATGCTTATCACAAATATGCCATCTATTTTACTTGGTAGAACAATTCTGTAGCGTTACTGTATGTATACTTTAGAAACTGTAGAAAGATCGTATCACTCAGAATTAGATCAAAGTTTACACAGGAAGATTATTTTACATGCCGATTTAGAATATAACATTTATTTGCTACCATACCGCACTACTATGGGGTTACTGTAACCATAATGTATGAACTTTAGGGAAGGTTTGCATCAGAATTTACCCGAAACTGACGCTATTCCACACTCTGATCTCAAATGTGGCACATATCAAATATGAATAGCAAATTCGTGTCCACCTCCCTCCGAGGTGAGGAGGTCGTAGGGAACCCACGTCGCTTGGGAATTTCAAGGAAGGGGACCTCAGAGTTGAGGAGGTCGCAGGGAACTAGCGTCGCTTAGGGATTTCGAGGAGGGGATCTTTGGTTAGGGAGGCTTAACGGAACCCACGGCGCATCGGGATTTAGGAGAGGGGATCCTCCGAGTTGAGGAGGTCGCAGGGAACCCGCATCGCTTTGGGATTTCGAGGAGGGGATCCTCCGAGCTCAGGAGGTCGCAGGGAACCCACGTCGCTTGGGGATTTCGGAGAGGGGATCCTCCGAGTCGAGGGGCTGAGTGGCGTTTCTCACCCCGACAGCCGGCTCATTAAAGGTGCAAGCCAAGTGTGAAGCGCCTTCGGCAGGAGCTGGCATCAAACCAAACGTATCCGTCTTATTGATCTCAGAGCAATCACAACCCTTTGTCGCGTCGTGGCATGCGATCATCGTGGTGCGACGAAGTCGCTTTTTTCGGATACAAATTCTAGCCGATTCTTCATTTTGTCGTAGTAGCGTCCAAGAACTGGGAGCAATCTTTCCATGATGACTGTCAAGATCTATTTATTCATTTATCTATCAATATTTTTCATTTTTGCACTAGATTCGTCAAAAAACCTTGCATAATCCTTGCCCTTACAATTTATCCGTCTACTGCTTTGTTAGCTCCACAATGCCGGAAACCCAAAATGTAAAAAGAGTAGAATTGTTCGTCGCGCTGGTATGATCGCGGGCGACAGAGCAACAAGTGATTGAGATTGCCTTGAGATCAACTGGGACGACCCGGCTGACGTGGTACCGGCTCTTGCCAAAAGCGTTTCACACTTGGTCCGCACCTCTAATTAGCCGGCTGTCCGGGTGAGAAACGCAACGAGCCCGAATCGAGGGGGTGGTAGGGAACCCGCGTCTTAGAACTACTTCGAGGAGGGGATCCTTGAGTTAGAAAGGCTGGACGGACCCCGCGGCGCATAGGGATTTCGGAGAGGGGATCCTCCGAGTTGAGGAGGTCTTAGGGAACCTACGTCGCTTGGGAATTTCGAGGAGGGAACATTTGAGTTAGGGAGGCTTAACGGAACCCACGGCGCATAGGGATTTTGGAGGGGGGATCCTCCGAGTTGAGGAGATCGCAGGGAACCCACGTCGCTTGCGAGTTTCAAGGAGGGGACCTCCGAGTTGAGGAGGTCGCACGGAACCCGCATCGCTTTGGGATTTCGAGGAGGGGATCCTCCGAGTCGAGGTGGTCGTAGGGAACCCGCGTCTTATAACTACTTCAATGAGGGGATCCTCCGAATTGAGGAGGTCGCAGGGAACCCGCGTTGCTTGCGGATTTCGGAGAGGGGATCCTCCGAGTTGAGGAGGTCGTAGGGAACCCGCATCTTGTGACTACTTCAAGGAGGGGATCCTCCAAGTTGAAAAGGCTGAAGAGAACTGGCGGCGCATAGGGATTTTGAGGATGGGATCCTCGAAATTGGGGAGCTCGGAGAGAGCCTACAACCCTTGGGGATTTCGAGGAGAAATAGTGAAGAGAAATAGTAACGCAAGTCTATGAACTTATTTAATAATAATCCAAAATCCAAGGACAATAATCCCACTGGTTACGGGACAGCCATGAGGGGTTCTTAAGGTAATGTGAGTAAAGACATACGTCGCTCAGTGCAGAGGTTCACTCCCAATGCGAGGTTAAGATGTTCTCATGCATCGCGTCCAATTGCTTAGAAAAGATTCTCTCGGAGGGGTTAGATGACATTTGCAACTTGATTAGTAGTCGAATGTCAAACTGGCCAGTGACATTGTCATTTGAAGTACTTATTTTGACTTGACTGTGGTGAACTCCTCATACCGCCATTGAATTTTTGATTATTGGCAGGAGGGGTGATCCTAGGGTTTGAAGACTTTGCCTAAATGATTTGGATGCTTCAGGTGAAGTTTGAAGACATAGTGACCAAGTTGAAGCGAGTTGGAGCGAAGATTTTCTTCTGAGGAGGAAAATTATATAGTATTGGTTACTTTCTGTATTGGGACTGCGCGTACATTAGGGTTTGGATTGATCAAATGGTGAACTTACGACGTACTGTGATAAAATATTGGCCTTTGAAGAGAACAAGACCATCAGGTCTACTCAGGAGACGCAACAACTGTGGTTTTCATAAAAGTTGAACGGATTAAGGCATTTTTCACAACATATGTTGGATTTAAAAAAGGGCGTGGATGAACAATTTACTGGAGTCGGATTTCGGTGTTTAACTACTGCACCGACAGGACGGAGGATATGGTTAGACTGTGGATTTCGGATTTGGATGGTAGTGTTGCTGAACAACAGAAGTAAAATTTGCGGAATTAATGCAATGAAGGGCAAGCCTGGGATGGAATGTGAAACATGGCTAAGTTCGAGATGTGCGGGGTTTTCGTTTTTCTGTTGTTTTTGATTTCCGGTTAAGTGTTGATGCTTTCTTGATTGGCTTGAGGAAACGAAGAGTTTTGAGAAGTTCGCAACATGTGCAACTGAGTACAGAAGACTGTACCAATCTACTGCGCACGTTGAAGAAAGTTCCGTCGGCGTGTTGAAGGAAGGTAGCGGATGTGCGCCTAACATTAGTTCGTAATCTGTTCAAAAATTCTGGGCTTTTATATTTATATAGGAGGATTGGAGCACTGCGCACTGTCTAATAACGTTAATATCTGTGGAACAGTTGTTGCACCCGAGCAGTAAAAGAAATTCTTTCTGGTAGAAGGTTCAGAGTAATCAATGACGAAGTTGCTGAATCCGGGAAACCATTACTGAATGGTTCCTTCTGACGTTGCATCCTAACACGCATGAGGCGCAGATTTCTCGACAGCTCTGGCCACTTTTATTTCGTGATAAATTCATTAAGAAGAAGGTGTAAAAATACTATTTTGTATCAAGTGAATGCTTTTTTTCCTGAGCGGAAAGGAGGTAGAAAGCACAGCTTCAGGAAAGGTACGCGAACTTATTCTTGCACCCAGTAGTTTTGACATGAACCTCAAGTGGCTGCCACATCCACACTTTCTAGCGTCCCGTAGGGGCGCTAGTATGAATAGCAAATTCGTGTCCAGCATGTCAAAAAACCCCTACTTGCCAAAGTTTCACTGAATTTGCGAACAAACTGCATCTGCAATATGCCTACGGTAACCCTACAGTACTGCGCTACGGTAAAAAATGAATGTCGAACTCGTGCTCAGCTTTCAAATAACCTTGCTCAAAAAGGTTCACTGAATTTCGTCTCTAAACTGCACCTATATTATGCCTACAGTAGCCATACATTAACGCCACAGTAGTCCTACAATACTGCTCTACGGTGCAAGATGGATGGCATATTCGAGTTCAGCACGTCACGTAACCCTAAAGTTCAAACTTGCAGTAGATGTTGTGAGAAAACACATCAACAGTATCTACAGTATGCCTACAGTAACCTATAGTATTGCAGTTACTTTACAAAATGGATACTACTTCCGTGTTCAGCGGGTAGAATAACCCCTACGGCCAGAATTTGGGAAAGTTCCACCTAAGAAAAAGGGCTAAAACGGATACCACCAACGGTGGGTCGTATTGTCTGTTATGTGTTAAAAGCAAGTAAAACCTTATTAGACGATTTCCCCATATCCAGGTGTCGTCGAAGTGCATCTCAATGGCACTCCTTTTGCTCTCATCGTACTCTAAGTTGCACATCTCGAACGGGACGTAGTTTCCTAACTTCTCTTGAGAAACCGACCGCATTTTCTCGAGAAGTATGTCAGCGTATTCAGGCATTCCTCGAAAAGCCAATCTTCGGCTAATAGTAGAGACAAAGAAGTTGTGCGAAAACGAATTTAAAAAATACCTACAAACGTTTCTGTTTTCACTTTTTTATGCTTGAAATTGACCTTGGGTCCATAATCCTGCAAAACGCGAAATGCTTTTCAGTGTGAAACCGCAGAAATTGAACAAATACAGTGGATGAAGAATAAACACTAACCTGTTTACGTCTGCCAGATTGCGAGAGCACCCATTCAACTCCATCAATCATCTCCATAATATCAGCCTCTTCAGATTCGCTAAGGAGATCATGAACAACCATAAGACCATTAATGTCAATAACATCATCGCTTTGTGCGGAGGAAGAGCAAGAATTAGTTGCTAAAAAAACTAGCTTATAAGAAAAGAAAACTTAGCGGCTGCTCAAAGTTCGCATCAACTCTGTTATTCCCCACCCCCACCCCCTTCTTTTTTTTTTGACGTCACCTACATATGTGCGCATACAGAGGTAGGGCTAACTTACTGCACATCGCTTGCCAACTTATTTATCTCCAGCACTGCTAATTCTTTCGCCGTACTGGGTTCCATTTAATAGTGTTGGATTTGAGCGACTTGCTGATGATAAACTAGCATTGAAAACATGTGATGTAGCGAAAAAAAAACTAGTGGGAATTTTCAGTGCAGATTTCCGATGCCGCCAAATGCAGAGATTCAGCTCGCAATTTCCTACCAAGCAGCAACAAATGCAGCATTTGACAGCGGTTTCGAGTGGGATAAAGCACTTCTTTGTGTTCCCGACAAAGATTACAAGAGACTATTATGCGAGGCTCACTTCTACTGAATAAAATGATTACGAAATACTTATCATTAACTGAAACAACGAGAACGTTAACAAGTAAAGCTCAACTTTCACTAAAATATGAAGTGTAACTACCACGTAGTGTAAGTGTAACTACGGATAATTAGTTTTTTGAATGAAGTATCATAAAATCCAGACTCAGCCTAGCCGTGAACCGAATAAGGTCTTCGATTTCCGAAAACGGTAAACTAACAGGTCTATGATGCAATATGAGCGTGGCAATCCTTGTACAGTACACACTGCGCAGCTGGCAGCTATCACCATCCACTGTTCGTCCCCCCCCCCCCCTTCATGTCCAGGTGTAGAAAAAATTTCTTACCGGACTGAATTTCTTCTATAGAAGAAGTTGAATTCAAGGATGGGCAACGAACACCTTTTCCGCTGGTATGATCAAAAACGAACACGTCATACTTAGCGTACCTAAAAGAATGCTTTGTTCCATTCCTCTTTTCGTTCATTAAAAAGGATTAAGACAATATTCTATCCCTATGACTGCATTTTTTTTTTCGGAAAACCTTCATGTCTAAGCTTAACCTACGGAGATGTCTGTGGTGATTACGAAGTCATGATCCATTTTTTCTATAGCAGTGTGATTTTGCACGGCAAGTTTTCACAACTTCACCAAATATTCCTCTTCGAGGAGAAATCTTTTAGACATTAAATCTGTACTGATGCAAGAAAATGCATTGAAGGCAGCACTCACGAAATTCTCACCTCTGAATGGGTTTTTACCCTGTGATTTGTTGCCAGAGATTCATAACAACAAGTGGAAAAAAAAGAAAATCATATTCTTGCTGGGATATTGTCATGGATTCTGATGTCAATGTGAAATTTTGGTGTACAACAGGCGAAAAGGGAGTTGGGGGGGGGGGCCACCCTATGAAAGGTCATAGGCTTCACCTTGTAAGCCTAAGTAAAAGCACTAGCCTAAGCTTAAGCTTAAGTCTAAGCTACGCCTAAGCCTAATCCTATGCTTAAGCATGCGTTTAAGCCCAAGCCTAAGGCTTAGGCTTAGGCTTCAGAGGAGTGGCCCCCCCCAACTCCCTTTTCACCGTACAACGTGCCAGCTAACGCAGGCCTTGCCATGTGCACAAGTGAAGATTACATCCGCGTTGCGGGACCAACAAACTCTAGGGCTCGCACCATCAAGCGCATAGCAAACACCGTTCTCGTAAACTTATCAAGCGTTTCGAGCTAATTTATCACTAGATATGAGCTCTACGTCCCTTAAAACCCTGGAATATGGCCCCAACTTTCTTTCCTTCCAAACCTGCGACATGAGATCCCCCCCCAAAGTTGCCCTTGAAACCATAACGTATGAAGTTTCCGAAAAAAAAAATAACGAACTTGTCTTCTTCGATTCTCAGCCTCTGGACCCTTTCGGAAGATTCGCAGAGAGCGCAAAACCTCACACCCTTACAAGCACAACTTTGGGGCGGCGAGCCGACAGCAGCAGCCATCTGAATCATTGTAGATATAATTTATCTCAACAACGTAGCAAATGCAACTATTTCAGACCTTCAGTAACATACCTATGCAAGTACGAAGCTGAACGATGAAGCAGCAGGAAAAAATCCGAAAATGAAGTTGTCGACATTTAAAATGCATTGTGAGTTTACGGACATTACAAATTACAGCACCAGAAAATATCTTCGCTGTCCTATCGGGCGCTCTCACAGTTCCTTCTTCGGTATTTATTGTAAATTTCCTTGCGGTTTCCATTCTTGCTTAGGTTATTCCATGCTCTATCCGCTGATCTCGTTATTTATAATGAACGGCGCCGATTACTCTCCGGAATGTCGCTGTTCTTGCTATCCTACGCGCTTCTTTACGTTTTTGGCAGCATCTCTGTTTTGGTTTGGAGGTGTTCACGCTTTTCAAGTCTGTTCACACTGCTTAGTTGGTTATTTTGCCTCGGTTAGATAATGTTCGGTCTTTTCCGAGGCGATTCCGGTTTTTTCCCTTCATGCCGCTTTGTTGGCTTGTGCGCACACATGCAGCTTATCTGGCGGTGGGTTTGTGAGTCACGTGCAGGCGACGCTGGCCTGGCTGGGAATTTTGAGTGCTCCATATCGACGTCGCCACATTCCCTTTATCAGTGGGACTCGTTTGTTTCACTTTATTAGCTTAACTGACTCATATTCTTGGCTTATTCATTGGTGACGGCGCCCGACACCACTTTCTGTTTCCTCCATTCTCTCCAAAGTTCACATTCAAGAGACATTACGATTTCCTTTTCATCTATCGCGTTTCTTCATCGTCTATCCATTCATGTCATATACAGTTTACTTCAGCTTTTATGTGCCTTACACTTCACATTATAATTCCTGTTGTTACAGTTGTGCACCTTCATTTGGGTGTATAGGAAGGATTGGAAATCCTCATCTTGCAACTGATTTGGTGTTTCATGGTACCATTAGCAGATTTTCGCGTTAGTTATGGCCCCTTCCGGGGTTAAACCTGGTGTTATCAAGGTATGTTGCCCTTTATAGTTCATTTTTCACTGTATCTCACGTCGTACTGGTTCAAGTATTCTTCCAGCTGTTGCGGATTTAACATTGTCCATGTAAGTAAGATATAACGAATAAATAACGAGTAGCAGGTCCAAGCAAGGACCTATTCTCACTAATTATCCGTATTCGTCAGGAAATAAGAGTGAATTGTTAGTTGTAGAATTCTCTTCTTTAGCAGTTTTTTTTTTTCAGAAATTCGAATTCAAGGTCAACTAACACTCAAGCATATTTTTTGGTTAACTACATTTGGTGCAATCTTACTAGATAGATGCGTCGCTTTCTGAACTCGAAACCAATATCTTCTTCTCCTCACTGTTGCTTCAAAATTCTAAATTCTCGAGTTTGTTTTAACTATCGATCTTACCTTATTAGTGGACACTTTACCATGGATACTTTTCATTGTCGCTATTGCTTTCGTTCTTATTGTCAAAAAATAAACAATTATCCTCACAGGACCCTGCCATCGCTGCCCTCTTCAGTAATAAAGATCCAGAGTCCCGATATGATGATCTTAGAGAGATCGGACATGGATCTTTTGGAGCCGTTTACTTCGTAAGTGAATGTTGTACATATGCCGTTTTACTCTTATGTTATGGGAACGTAACGAACACCATGCTTTGCTTTTTTTCAGGCCTACGACAAGGAAGTTGGCGAGACGGTTGCTATTAAAAAAATGGCCTATTCGGGCAAGCAGGCCGGGGAAAAGTGGGTGGATATTCTGAAAGAAGTAAGTGCTCTCAACTCTTAGTTTGAACCGTATGCATGTGAGAATTTCATTTTCAGGTGTCTTTCCTTAATAAAATTAAACATCCTCATATTGTCGAGTACAAAGCTTGTTTTCTTAAAGATCAGACTTGTTGGGTGAGTTTGTTGTTGTTATCTCGCTGCCATCCATGTCTGTATCCGGGAAGCCATATCTTGACAATTTTCAGCTTGTGATGGAATATTGTATTGGATCTGCAGCAGACATTGTTGACGTTTTGCGACAAGGATTGCGCGAGATAGAGATTTCTGCAATTTGCAGCGAAACTCTCTCAGCATTGCATTATCTCCATCAGTTAAAACGCATACATAGAGATATCAAAGCAGGGAACATTCTTTTGTCGGATTCGGCTCATGTTAAGCTTGGTTAGGTTTTTTCTTTCTCTTGCCGTCGATGCTCAACTTTTTCCGCTCCCGCACTCTTTCTTCATCCCATGATTTGGAAAGCACATGGAATCACTGCTTTCTGCTTCTTTCATACTACCCATAACATTTCGATGAAGATCCTGAATTCCAGCTGACTTCGGCTCTGCGTCGATGACGGATCCAGCACAGACATTCATTGGCACACCTTTTTTCATGGCACCGGAAGTAATTCTTGCCATGGATGAGGGTCACTACACCGAAAAAGCTGATATATGGTCGCTTGGTATCACATGCATCGAATTAGGTTTGTTTTTATTCTTTTCCATTATCATTTGGCATATTCTTGCACAAATGTGCATGTTATCCTCCAGCTCACTTTGCTACATGTTCGTGAAGGTATAATGAGGTTTAATACATCCATTGTTGTAGCTGAACGCCGACCACCGCTGTTCAATATGAACGCTATGTCAGCATTGTACCATATAGCACAAAATGATCCTCCAAAATTGGCTCCCGTCACAAATGAAAATCAACCGGAATGGTAGGGAAGATTCTGCATTGTTTTTGTGCATGTTTTTGTGTAATATTGTGGGTATAAATCCCACTTTATTTTTATTTCCACTGTTTCAGGTCTGACCGCTTCAAAGACTTTGTAGACATTTGTTTGCGAAAAGAAGCTGAGGAGCGTCCGTCTACTGGCGATTTGTTGAATGTAAGTTGATTAGACTGTCTTCAAGTGTCGTGACATCAAAAGCGCAAAAGTTATCAAGCCCTTTGTTGTTACCACTTTATGTAGCATTTTCTCACGTAAGGACTTGATTTGTAAATTGGAGTAGCCGTTTTTCATGGTTTAAAACGGTATTCATGCTTGCGGCGCGTCAAAGTTTACGCGCCGATACACAGTGCAAAGGAGAAAGAGAAATCCTGGCAGGTCAGCAATGTTCCTAGTTTTGCCATTGCGACTGCCGCGAAAACAAATCGCGTTTCCATTTTCGCGGCTGTGGAGCGTTATACCTGGAGAGGGCAGCACGGAGTAGCTCTGTGATTGGTCAGTTCACCCGACCCGCCAACCGAGGAGCTCCATGGCATTCCCTATTCCATGTATAACGTTCCACACACCATTTTCTCCGCTTTGGGTCGGCGCGAAAACTTCGTGAAGTTTTGGAGAGGGGCGTAAACTTTGACGCACCGCAAGCATGAATAACTTTTAAAAGGATCTTCCCTAGGATTGACCTTCACGTTATTGTTTTCATTTAGCACCCGTTCATTACGCATCCAGAACATAGAGGAGTCATTCAAGAACTGATAGCAAGAACGAAAGCCATTGTGAGTGTTGTATTAAAGTCGTGCTGCTCTGTTGACTTCCTTCCGTATGCTTGTTGGTGGTTCATTGAAAATGAGTTGACAGAAGAGAGAATTTCAGGTAATGGAGCTGGATAATTTTCAATACAAGAAGATGCGAAAATTAATGTATCTTGATGAGATTGAAAACAAAGATAATGATAACACGCAAGGTACGACTTCATTTTTCCGTTTTTCTTTTCTTTGTTCTAGTTGTTTCTGTCATCAATTTGCTGCAGGTTCTAAATTACAATATGATTACATAAGAGTTATACATATATTCTCGTAGCACCAGAGTTCCCAAAAATGCCAATGTTCTCTTTCACTCTCTGAATTTTGAAGTGGTTCTTAAATCTCACAAGTTTCGTGCTGACTCTCCTCTTGCATAAACTATCTTCGAAGTTGACTTGCAATTTTTCTCACCTCTTTGCTCCGTTTTTTATCTGCATGCCGCTAAATCAAATTAGTTAACCATTGAATGAGTTTGCTTCTCAATTGGCAGCTTTTCGCTTGAATATACTCAGTAGAATTGGAGGATTCGAGCAAGTACAGTTTTCACTGATAAAAGCGGATAGATATCTGTCAAATCAAATCAAATGAAAGCACCATCACCGGAAGCATGTGAAGTGAAAAAAAGAGCGTTATTGTCATGCAAAATGAGAACAGAGATCATCAGCGAGGTCTTTTCAGAAGTCTTTTCAGAAATAATATGGGCCGGAATTTCGTGAAATCCTCAAAACTTCCAGTTTTGTGGCGCACTGAAAATTTTGGTGTTTCGCCGAAATAGCTGCGTCAGTACAGAGTTTCTTCTGAGATTTCACCGCTACCTCGTTTACGCTTCTTTGATAAACTTTGTCACCTTATCCAGCTCCTGCTCTATACCTACTGGCTGTTAAAAACACTATTCGTTCTTGTATGCTAAAATCAAAGCACAACGATCATCGGTGATGTAGTCCCACTACACCTCCTATAATCCTCGAAATTCTCCTCAACGCATGCTTTATTTACTCACATTCCGGGGTTCCTATCTCTATAATATTTTGTTTTATATTTGCTTATAAATCGGGATCGGTCTCTATTTCACTCTCTTACCCTTTCCGCTTGTTTCCTGTTTCGTTGCTATCCAAACTCTTTTTTTACATCTTTAGTGTTTGTGATTTCATTTTCCATGCATGAAATTTCGGTTAAGGTGGAGGATGCGAAGAGGTGGATGATATAGTGAACGATGCAGGAATGTTATCTGTTGGAAAAGGTTAGTGTAGGCTGCTGGACGTTTTCGCAGTCCTGTCTTCGATGATGATTGATCAGTAATCTTTCAAGCTAAACTTTCAAGTCATACTCCTTTTTGGTTCGCTTTCTGTACTGCGCTACATAATTAATCCAGAAAACTTGAACTGACTCAAGAGATTTGCTTCCCTTTTTATGTGTATGCGTTTTTTCTACCATTCCAAAGTGATGTTTCAATGACCAAATTATTGTCGTCTGCAACCATTTTCAATTCTACCTCCCCGTTATTCTCCCTCACTGCTGCTTTTTTTTGTAGGGGACTCTACGAGTTCAAAGAGTGGCTCAATGAAAAGCCTCAATTCCTTCCGATCTATGCAGAGCAGTAGTGGCGGCAATGGTACTGGAAGTCGTCCACCGATTCCTCCTAGCCTACGTTCTGATAGTGTTGAAGGAGAGGTTCGCTTTTGCTTCCGCTTTCATTTATTTTCTGATACCTTCATATCCGTTACGGTTATCTCAGAACCGTACATTGATCCCTGTTGGAAATATTTCACTCGACGGCTCTGATGCACAAAGTACTCGGCCCGCTAGTCCTGTCCATTCTGTCAGGATTGATAGGAATATTAAGGTGGGCTTTGCGGTACTTACGTATCCTTTTTCTGATTTATGATTCGAAGTAGCACGAAAACTCATAAATATCATGGAACTTTCCACGGTTTGCATCTATGAAAACTGTACAAAAACCGTCATATGCTGTGTAGATGAAGGGGTGAAGGGTGCAAGTTAGTGTGTAATTCAATAACGAGAATTTGCTGTATTTTTTATGCTGAAAATGCAGGGAATATCGTTGAACTAATGTTGTAACCTCATAAATAATTTCCGGTCTTCTAATTCCTAGGGAATTGAAAGTCAGAATCACATGTAGCTTTTTCTATTGCCCATCCCCATCAGTTTTCCTATTCAGTGGCGATTTGGTTCTAGTACTCATACTGCAGAGTTTCAAAGCTTTCTATTAATCTTGTCTCCTAAATTTCAATTCCCACCACCACTTTCGTTTTGTTTTCTGAGTTTTCTAAATTAAGCCTTCGTAAGCTCACTCTGGAAGTTGTTTATTCTCAAAGATTACTTTTATAAACAGTGGAGTCGTTGGTTTTCGTCACTCGCGGCTTTGCAGTTTGGTCAAAGCCTTTCAAAAGAAAAAAGATCATTCCTGGTTTTTGTTATCACGTTGCGAACTAATAGTGAAGTTATCACAAGCTGAATCATTCGCAACTTTTTTCTTCAATTTCCATCTATTTGTGCGAAAAGACTCGTCAGTTTCTGCAGAGCGAAAACAGAGAATCATAATTTCTGGAAGGGTGTATGCATTGTGAGTGTATCAGCTCAGCTTTATGTCATGGTTTATCACAACGGACTGCTGTGCCGTGTATTACAATCATTTCTCGCTTTACTTAACATCTAGATAAGTTATCTTTAGCTCTGTTTGCGACTCTAATTTCCTCACATAGTAGTTGCTTTAATAATTCATGCTGCTCTCACACTAGTTTCATTTTTTTCACATTTTCAGAAGTGTCTTTCACTTCTGGAGGTACGGAACTAATCATTATTTTTCAGGATGACATGGCTACACTACGAAAGTCGAAGTTCTCAACTTTACGTTCCGCTAAATTGATCTCAAGAGAGCAAGAAGAGTATAACAAGGAGAATAATATGTATGAGCAAATGAATGGATATAAGCGTTTGCGGCAACTACATCATAAAGAAATGCAGCAGGTGCGTCATCAAATTTGTTCATTCTTCGCTTGATGATACCGTAATTTGGTGCCAATCCTATATGGTTACTCCAACAGTTTTTTTTTTTTTGGAAATCCTGTTATGTTCTCTTTGTTCCTTGTAAATCTATCCTGGAACGCTTTCAGCTAGAAGAACGTTGTGCGGCTGATATTGAACAACTTCGCGCACGGCTCGACAAAGAATTAGATCAGCTGTTGGCTGGATATGGAAAGGTAAGTGCATCTTGTCACCATTCCTAATGCTGATGAAGCTATGTCGGTATTTCCTCGAATTTCGACTCTGTTTTGACTCATTTGTTAGCAGCGGTTGCAAATTAATATGAAAGTTACACCACAGAAGAGATATTTGAAGTGAACGAAACAAAGAGGAAGACCGAATATTAGGCGAGAAGGATGAAACATTAGTTGTCATGCAAGAGCATGTTTTATTTTCTAAAACTTCTTCCGACTCTCCTTTTTTCTTATCCGTTCCTGATGAGGTCATGAACACCACAAAGATGTGATACTGGTGCCTAGGACGCGAGTGTTCTTCCTAGTTTTACGCCTTATTCCGCTCGAGCTTTTTTTTTTGTTTTCCAACAACGAAACTGTCTCTCATCACAAGATTCACGTGTTCATTTCTATTTCATTAACGTTCCTAATGTTTGCTGCAATGTTGTCCTTCATCTAGTGAAATACTTCATTCTTTCTCGTTCTCAGGCAAAATTTTGAGCATATGCTACTGTTTTGGCACCTATTATATGTTTCACCTATATCTGCATTATGGATCTTTTTATTATCTGCCTTTATGTTCTGTTTTTTTTTCTTTTATAAGTAACAAGTTTAGGAGCGGCAACGTTTCAAGAGCGCACATCAGAACGAACTGGACAAAAAGAAAAAAGAAGTGGATGAAGGTGAAAAGAAACTGAGGAAACAAGTTCTCGTAAGTGTTGTTATTCCGTCCGGTTTCTTGGAGCAGAAGGCGCCAGAAAATTGAATACTGTTTTCCCCTGATGTTGTGCAGCTACGCTAAACTCGTGCTTTTCTCACTCCGCTAGGCTTTAAATGTATAAATCATCCAAGCATTCAGAAGCTTCTGCGATTTTGAACGGATACGAGAGCGTAGCACATCCCAGAAATGGATTGATGCAAGCAGGGAAGGCTTGTTGCAACAAAGTGTGGATAAATCGGGTCGAAATTAATCATACCTTTCTTATAATTACTGGGTAAATCTGGTGTAGGATACGCCATTGCCAAATAGGATCAGTATCTAGGATACTGACTCAGTTTGAATTAAAGCTTTGAGTTAGCTCAGAGGTTCAGGGGCGCACATCACCTTGCTATCTTTGTTTTCCCTAGTTAAACCATGTGGAATGTTCGGGCCCTAGACTGAAGTAACAACTTTTTTGCAGTTCACATGGTATGGTTGAGCATGGTAAAGCCTAAACCAAATGGTATATGGTTTTCTGGACGTTCCCTTCAGCTATGCTTATAGAAGTTCAAATCCAGCATAAATGAGAGTCTCGAGCGTGGTTTATTTCAAAGCACATGACCTCCAAAGAGATCATATTGCACTAGACGGCAAACCTGGCTCGGCTCAGAAATTTTACTACCCCGACTCTTTCACATTGATGAGGACAATTACTACTCCCGATAAATCAAACAAAGTACTCATTATTTTGGTGACCATCATGTTAATGATTTCCAAACGATCCACTCAGTAGTTCATTGACGATATATTTGGGGAAGTTCGTTTGGCAACTTCGCAGACGGATTTACCAGCTACCCAGGCAAATGAAATCCGTCAATATTTTGTACCCAAGTATATGGTTGATAGATTCACCAATTTCACTGATTTTTTCTTATTTTTTTTGCGGAGTCGGTTGTCACATCCGAGTTTAGTGTTTTGGAAAACCGCAATAGACGAGTCTTCACCGACTCCGCGAAAAAATAAGGAAAAATCAGTGAAATTGGTGAATCTATCAACCATATACTTGGGTACGATATATTGTCATATTCGTGTTCCGTGTCAGGGAAAGCCCCAGTTGACATGTCCTCACCGGCTTCTGTGCAGGCTACATCCATTTGTTTTTCACTTTTTCATCTCATACTATGTACTTTTTGGACAGTTACAGACTCGTCAAGCACATGAGATGCGATGCTTCTCGAACTCTCAGCTAAAAGAGTATCGTCACAACAAGGATTTAGCTAAAAATGTAAGTGTTTTCCTATAGGACACTTTATACTACCTGTGTGTTTGACGCATGGGCGTCTATATTATGAGGTATGGGCCCGGCTGCAGCCGTGGCTTGACGCGGCTCGGGTGAGACACGCGCTTGCGGCCTCGCTGCGGCTGCGCAATTTTTTTTCGTTGAGGATGTGTTAGGTTGACCAAAAAGTCCTGTCCGAAATTTTGATCTTTTTTGTTTTTATCATAAGTTTACCCAACAACTTTCCAATACCAATGATGTTTATTTTTTTATTTATCATTACACTCGAAGTGCGCATGCCAAAAAAGCCGTTATGCAAAGAAGAGAAGAAACACGAAATAGAGCAAGGAACAAATAAGTACAGTGGGTGGTAGAGAACACAACAACATGAAACGAAAAACGATGTAGGCTATAGGGAAAGTCGCATACGTGATAAAAACTCATAAGCATGACAGAATACTCGGGTACACTGTTGTGCTTGATAATGTGATGCTTATAGTTAGCGTTGTCATGTCGACATGTAAGACATGACGCGCTGACCTGTCTTCATAGAAATTTTTTCGCAAATGGATTCGTGCGTCCATCACGCGACTGATGCACGCACCTACAGGGTGGCGCATAATTACTGTCCCATCATTGCGCGAGTGCGAGGTTTCACCTAACTGATAGACTCAAATCTGTGAAATTGGTTTGCCTTATTTTACAAGAAATGGCAAAGCCGTTAGCACACCGTTCCCCGATTTTCGAGATGCATGCACTGACAACTTTGGAAATCTGTCGCCGGCTCAACGTGAACAGGAAGCTGGTGTATCGGACTCTGAAAACAGGTACGACTGATGACCTTCCAAGAACTGGCCGTCCTGTCACGGTGACAACTGGCCGCATGAAAAAATCGTGAAGAGATGTCTGGATAGAAACCCATGCCGCAGCATGAGAAAGATGGCAGTTGAGCTGGGTATCTCCCGGCGAAGCCTCGCTAGAGTAGTTGAGGAGAAACTCGGAGGGCGAGCTTACAAGCTGCAAAAGTTGCATGGCCTCAGCGAAAACCAAAGAACTGCTAGTGTGAAAAAATGCCGCACGCTCCTTGAGAGGGCCGTTGGTGACGCCCACATGAGAATGGTTTACGCGGACGAAAAGCTATTCATAGTTTAGCAGGTGTACAATCGATAGAATGATAGGATGTACGCAGAAATTAGTAGGGAAGTCGATGCAGCGGACCGGATTGTATCATGCCACTTGCATTCAGCTTCTGTGATGGTTTTCGCTGGAGTGGGCGAACCCCCTCTTTTTTTTTGGGAAAAAGACGTCAGGATCGAAAAAACTTGTATTTGGAAGTACTGAAGAATCGTGTGCTTCCATGGGCTACCGAGTACTACGAAAACGGACACTGGACCTTGCAACAGGACGGAGCACCTGATCATCGGGCTAAGTCCACCCAAGGCTGCCGGACTTTATCCGCGCATCCGAGTGGCCGACTGATTCGCCTGATCTGAAGGTCCTCGACTTCTCTATCTGGGCGATGATGGAGAAGAAGGCCTGTCAGAAAAAGCACACCAGCGTTCAGGCTCTGAAGAAGTCTCTGGAGAAAGCCTGGAACGAAATACCGCCTACTTTTTTTTTATTACTAGCCACATTGAATGATATCTTGGTTTTTGTTTTCTTAGATGTTAGTAGAAAGTTGTTGGAGAAATCGTCTAAATTGATTCACTAATACAAGTTCTATGCGTTTTTTATTTTGGGACAGTAATTATGCGCCACCCTGCAGTATAACTTGTCTTTATATTGTCTTTGAAATGTATCTAATAGAAAACCAGTCTAGTTATTGAACAAATTTCTCCACTCCGTTCTCATTTTTGAGATTCTTGATCACAATGATATATTTACATGTTTTGCTGAAAAACTAACTAGAACACCCCGCTTTTGTGCCTTCTTTTACATAAAGAGGTGAAGTGGGGTCTCGATATGACAAAAATTTACTAAATGTGCTCGTGACAGCCCCCTTCCTGCCCTTTCAATGCGGCAAATTATCTGGCCAACTTACGTGTTACGTGGTGGAAGTCTTCTAGCTACTGGAGGTTCCTCCCTAATGCTACTAGTAATGGGAGACTCAAAAGTTTTTTTTTCTATACTATCGCAGCTAAACATATGTATCGCTGTAATCAGTTGCTTCTGAATATCCAAATAAGAAATCAAAAACGCAAAAATGAGGTGCGGCTGTGTCCGTACCGGACTTTCTCGAAACCTAGTTGTTTGTGAGGTTGCTCAATGTACCGTAAAATACCCATCAATTAACTATGCGGTTCTTGTTGATGACTTTGGCCTGGGTTTTCATTCCTTTTGCAACACCCATCCCCATCTGACACGCATCACGCTTCGATATATTTTTTTCTGTTCAATTACCCATGTTTGAGAATTGCCATTTATCTATGAACATGGGATTCAATCAAGGAGTCTAAAGTCGATCTACCGACTAGATAAGACTTGTATTAGCTATAGGCTTAAACGTAAAACCTGCGATTTTACGAAAAAAGCTAAATATTTGTACAGATGGCACAATTGACTTTATTTTTTTTTCAAAATTCCCACGTGAAATCGCTCAGAAGTAATGTCAATTCTTCTGCAGAGTCTGAAAGAGCGCGGTCTCTCACGATCTGCCTATGAGACGGCGCTGAAAGACGTCAAAGCTCAGTTGACTAGGCAGAGAACTAATGCTGAGGCCACGTTTGAAGCGAAACTCCGAGCTGAACTCGAATCAGAGCTCGTAAAGTATCGTCGAGCCCAACTGCACATGACGCATAGCATTGAAAAACGCTTGGACGAAGAAGTGAGTTGCTACATCCACTCAGCACTTGGCAGATTTGAAATTATGCTTTTTTCCTAGCGTCAGCAGGTGTGCAATAGATGGAATTTTTCGCTTCTCTGCCTTTCTTTTCTTTCTTCGTTTTGAAATGGTTGTCTAGGGAATGAAACTGGCGTTACACTTGTCAGCACTTACTTTTAAGGATTTGAATGTGCTGGAAAGGCAGATGGATAATCGTCACGCAATGCTGCTCCGTCACCATGAAGCGACTAAAGAAATCGAGCTAAATCAGCTCAAAGAAATCCAGACGATGAGAAAGCGTCATCAGGTATGTCCATATGCTCACATCTCCTCTCTGTTGTAGGAATGATTTGCTTGTGGTTATTTTATGGTTTTATTCTGAAACGAGACCTGTGTTTTTCATGCATCACATCTCTGAACTTGTTATAAATCTCATTCTAATAGATCATCCAACATGAAGCAGAATCCACGAATCAAACAGAATATACAAGAAGGAAAACTGACGACTTACGAAAGCGACATGCTATTCAGAGCAGGCAACAACCGAGAGAGCTCAAGGTAGGTTTTCCCTTCTGAAAGTTTACTTCTTCAGCATCTTGTAGTGATGAAGTGTTCTTTTTTGCGTAGTCTTTTTCTTTACTCTGGATTGACGCTAAACCAGGTTTATATTCGTCGTTCGTCTAACTTGTTTGGATTTCGGAACGCTTCTGCCATCTGCCGCATTTATTTGCGTCAGCTGAACTAGAAAAACACGACTTCCGTGTTAGCGTCCATTATCGGCACTCTTGAATTAATTAATATGTTAACACGAAACCATGGCACCTCATGAATTACCTCAATTAACAAAATCATGGATGGAATTGAAGACTCTGGGACGTGTTCGAGTAAAGTGGTCATTCTCCACCTTAGGTTTCGTCTCTCAAATTAAGGGCTCGTACGGAGCGAGAAGTGTTTTCTGGGATCAATGCTAACTACGCTAGCTTAGTCGTTTTTGTTCGCTCGCCTTATGCTTTTCATTCACTGAATTGAGTAGTTTACCACTTGGTAAGATATATTTTATGTTGGAGATTCACTACTCCACTGTCGTTTGAATATTTAGTGATCAAATCGAAAAAAAATGATAGGAATCCTTAGTCTTTCATTCCTTGAAATACTGGAGGTAGCTTTCTGAGATCTGGTGTGAGCACAACCTGGCACCCACCATCGTCTTCCTCAGAATTCATAATATTCTTAGGTTTGCTTTCTATTTCTAGCTGAAAGAAGCACAAATACGCAAGCAGTTCCGACAAGCTGTAAAAACGCAAACAAGACAGTTCAAACTCTATCAAACGCAGTTGATGCAGGCCGCTCCAAAGGAAGAGCACAAGGAAATTGCCATGCAGTTGAAGGAGGTAACAGAAGCTTGCTTTGAATTGTTTTAATGTAATGTCTAGTTTTCGTCAGGGTCAAGTGTATTGGTGTTCAGAAACAGATTTCTATACAATCTCTCATCCCCCCTGACTTTCTTAGCAGGCAAAAATGTGACTTCATTCTTTTCGCTTACAAATTCCTACCTTCACAAGAACTATCACCCTCGCCTATGCGGGTGTGCACCCTGGTTTTTCTAGCAGGCAGAAATGCGGCCCCTTCAGCCTCTGCATGCAGGTTCGTGCTCCTTCACGGCGATTCAGCGTTGAAAGTTGCCATCACGCGCTTGACCCTGGTTTTCATCTCGATGTCTAATTCCTTGCTTTGCAGAAGCAAAAACACCGCATTGCCTTGCTGACTTCTCAGTACGAATACCAGATTGAGAGCATGGTCCACGAGAAAACGGTAGTCGTACTATCGCTTAATTTACCTTATTAGTTTTTGACATTCCTCAACTATTACTCACAGGGGAAGCTGGAATCATGGCAAGAAGAAGAAGCTCGTCTCTTGAATGAAAGGCTCGCAAAGGAGCTTGATCAGCTGAAAGAGTATCAAGCGAAACAACGCACTCAGTTGGAGAACACAATTGACAAGGTTGTTTCTCATTACCTTTTTAAGTTTAGCAGCAATGAAAGCATGTCTTGTACACTTTATTCGGGAAGGTGATCGAAAATAGGTCAATGGTGAATATCAATTTCCACCTTATCCATAAACGTTCTTTTCCCTTGGGGTCGTTTTGACTTTTTTCATTAATATTTGGATTCTACGAAAGTTTGCCCGGAGTTCTTGCTAAGTTTATATTTTTTCACGTCTAACCAGGTTATAACATTAGTAAGCAGTGCAATGTTTACAATGGACTGACATCATGGCCCATTGGATAAGCAGATCCTTTGTGTTCCGCGGTGAGAACTCGGTGGAGGGGCAAAGCGAAGCGTTAGAGACCGTTATCTTCATGTCATCATATTTGTAGATCAGTTTGCTTGCAAAGAAACTGGTACACAGACCGAAAATGTGGTAAACCGATGAGGTGGTGTCTAATTAGTAAGGTTGGTTGATGTCCGTAGGTCTGTTGAAAACCGGAACCAGATCTAGAAAACAACTTTTCCGACCATGGCGTGGCAAGTGGACCTTTGAGTGCCTCGAGCGTTTTCCTGGTAAGTATTGATGGTTTTCTGGAGCAGATAAGAGTAAGCGGTAGAGTTGAACGTCTTCTTCCAAATGAACAGCTTGGCATCGATGTTATGAAAAACCCGCTGGGGGAGGGGAGGGGGGGGGGAGGGTTGGGACTTTACAGCTCTGTGAGAAGAGTACCACATGTCAAAAAATGAATGTACGAACTTGCTTTGAAGACATCGTCCATCGAAATTGTTGCTCCGAGTTAGTGTGACCGTTGTGACAAACACACTCAGCGTATCAAGAATATACATATTAAACTAGTATAAAGATTGATGTCTCGCGAGCGGAGAGATTTGAATCGTAAGCCAGAGCACAGTTGCATTAGGTAGCCGCTATACTCCTGGAGGAGTACAGCACCCTGCGTCGCCGTCGCAGGCGACGGCTGCCGCCGATCGCCACTGTCGACGACGGCGGATCGCCAACGTTGGCGACCAACCACAATCGATAGTCACCAACGTCACAGTCGTCAACACTGGCTGCCGCCGTCGCCTGCGACTGTTGGTCGCCGATGTTGGCGATCGGCTATCGCCAACTTCGGCGGCCGACGCGACACCCCGCCCAGAATCCGCCTCACAGTCGCCAACGACGGCGACGCAGGTTGCTACAGTCTTCGAGGACTATAGCGGCAGTGTTATAGGTTCTCGCGCTGTGACGATCGACCTCACAAATTTCCACATATTTCTCGCTATTTCACCATTTGATATGAGTTCTACGTCTATCAAAACTCCGGAACTCGGCATGACTGAAAGTGAAGATTCAGATGGGTGCTTTAAAGGAAGTGAAATCTTCTTTGCACACGCGTCAGATTGAAACATTTTGAATATTGCATTTGAATGATTTTGACTTCACTGTATGAGTAGAAGTTAAATTTAAATACAATTACTAATTCACAGTATTCTTCTTTTTCATTTCGTCTAAAAATACTCTCCTTTCGATTTCTATTACCTAGTAACTTTTTGTAGGAACGCACCGCCCTAGAGGAAAGGATCGCGTTGCGACGAGCAATGTTGGAGCAACGATTCACAGAGGAGCGTGATGATATGCAGAAGCAACGGGAGGCACGGAGTCGTGCAATTGCCGAGCGGCACGCTGCTGAAGAGCGGCAACTCGCGGATGCCTGTGGAAATTCCTCGCACACCACAGCGCTCTGATTTTTGTGATTTTTTTCCGCGCAGGTATGCACGAGCTCTTTCTTTCCATTTCGTATCCCTTACCTATTCACCTCTATTTTACCTTTCTTTTATGTTTCATCCTTCTAGCCTTGTTAGCTGAATTCGCTCGTAAGTGTAGGGCTTATCGCGGATGTTTAAATGATGGAGAGACACTCTTCTAGTCTAAACCAACTATGTCCGTAATTATTTTGTGGCAGTATGGTTATTGTTGGTGTTTCCTGGTGAATACGATGGTAGGGTTTAGTGCTGCGGTATTATGATCCAGATGTGGAGCTTAAAATTTTATTGTATCTATTGCGACTAGACCTTTGTTGTGTTGATTATCGGTAGAAAGTGTAAGGAGTAGCTCAAATCATCCGACTGTATGGTGTCACGAGCGTCTTAACCTCAAGACGCGCCTATTGCTAGAGACTTCCAATGTTGTGGACCTGGTTTTGTTTTAGTTGAACGTTTTAACGAGGGCGTCAGTGCTTGGGTGTTCCAGTAGGGACATATTCAACCTCACTATCCGCTCATTTCCGTCCTTCGTTATGTTTTTAGATGTTAGCTCCGCGTTCAGAGGATTATTACATTCCATTTCAGTCTTATAGTCTTTCGAGATGTAACAAAGGCCCGCAAATTTTATATAGGCGGTCTTCTTTTATGTATTTCGCTCATCGTCAGCAAATTCTCCCACTTTATCCCGGCCACTCTTCGCATTAACTAGTAATGCTCACTTAACTACAGCAGTTTTTTTCGCTGTGTCCGTGTAAATGCCGAGGTTGACAGGAGCGCAGCCAAAGGCTAGGGGAGCCTATTCAAGAGGCTGTTGGATTTGAACACCCGAGCACTCCCGCACAGAACTAGTTATGCACTTCCTTGTTCTCCGTCATTTTGTTGGATTTTCTTTTAGTTTTTCTTTACATTGCCTCGTTTTCTTCCTCATCGATCTTTATTCGCGCTCTCTCCCTCTTGCTCTCAGCAGTAGCCTTTTCACTCAATTTTCTGGGTGACATCTTTTTCGTACATTACGCTTTAGGATCGCGACTGTATCCACGTGCCAGTCGTGACAAAGATGTGATATTAGGGGTTTACGTCCTTGAAATGTAAGTCAGCGCTCGAGGATGCAAGTAATAGCGGGTCGCCTCAATCCTCAGTAATAACTGTTCTGACCATCTTTCAACACAAGGGTTGAGATGACAGGTGATGGTTATCATCTGACTGATTCATATCGCCTCGAGCGTGCTGACGCTAGCCACTTGATATGAAATATCAAATCAAAGTATGTATTTCTAGGGGCCTTCTGTTTGTTTCCTTCGTGAGAGTAGCACCATCTCGTGCTTGCAACAATGCTGTATTTTTATAATAATTTATTTGCTTATTGTATTGACTACATGCATATTTCTGTATGCGAATAAAGACTGTTTCTACTTTGTTTGTTTTGTCTTCTTCTTGGATTGGAGCCAGTAACTCGTGCTCGCAAGGTTTTTATGGACTGCAAAATATTCGCATTTTCCTTGTTTCACCACTCTATAGTAAAATCCACCTATTATTTTTCTGCTTGTGGTAATTGCTCACATCTTATGATCGAAGGGACAAACATGAAACCTATACCTTTCAACTCACAATTGTGCCCTCCTTTGCAACGTCGAAAATGACAATGATTTTCGACGAGTCTATTTCACTTTTCTATTTCTGCGATTGTCTTATGGTGTGGTGTACGCAACCGTCAGGTTCACCGGTCTCATAGAAACTAGAGGTGCGTGAAGATCAGGCGTCTGTGAAGCAATTAAGTGTACTTGCCAGATCCGAACTGGAGCAGTTTTTTTGTTGAGGTAGTGACAAGTGGATGGTGTAGCCAGCAGCTACATTTTCAGTTGGGGCTTAATTCTGCTTCTGAGTACGTTGCTATGAAATGCGACGACTTCGTGGTTGAGCAGATCTCACCGCAGAGATCAGAACCGATTGTTTCTAAATGGTTCCATGGGAAATGCTTCAGGGAGTCAGAGCTCACGTTGGAAATCGGAACCAACTATTCCTAAAGGGTTCCATGGAAAATGCTTCTTTGGCTAAGTCGTGGTACTATTAGGCTAGTTAGAAATTAATTGCCGAAACGCGCACTCCAGTTTAAGGTGTTACAACTCGGCTCAGAAACCACACTGGTCATTAATTTAAAATCCATTCCATTTGCTACGTCTTTCCTAACAACATAGTGGGAATTATATGCTCCACATTGAAAACTGAGATCGCAAAATTCTATAAACTTTTGGAAAGCGATCTGAGCATGCTCGAGATCAGCAATCTGCTGCTCCCAAGGTTTGCATTTGAAGCTTGAAAAAAGGAATATTCAGTAGGAGGAAGGTACTAAGAATAAATACAATCAAGCGACAACCTATGATCATAAGCGGGTTGTTTTCGAGTTAAAAATCGACGAAGAAAACATCTGGAACTGGAAGCTCACTGTCCTTTGGAAAATTTATTCCTAATCAAAACGAAATAGAAATTACCTTATACCTGCGATAAAAAATGAGCGATTTCAGAGTAGTTAACTACGGTCACCCTAAAAATCGCAAGAAAAGAGCAAGACAGAACATCCAAACAGCATTCGAAAGAGAAGGAAAAGCTCTACCAGAATTTCATACGATTTGGCTTTACGTCGCTTGAATTCTACCGAAGAGAAAAATTTGTTTGTGCATATCGCAAAACGGCAATTATTCACTAGCCTGATAATTAAGCAAATGTTGGGCCACATTGTCGTGATGATGCAATCATAATGCTTTCCGTAGTGGTAAAATTTGCCTTTGTAGTAATCATCAATAAGACAATCTGTATATATAAAAGCGAAAGTGTGTGTGGGTGTGTGTGTGTGTGTGTGTGTGTGTGTGTGTGGGTGTGTGTGTGTGTGTGTGGGTGTGTGTGTGTGTGTGTGGTGTGTGTGTGTGTGTGTGTGTGTGTGTGTGTGTGTGTGTGTGTGTGTGTGTGTGTGTGTGTGTGTGTGTGTGTGTGTGTGTGTGTGTGTGTGTGTGTGTGTGTGTGTGTGTGTGTGTGTGTGTGTGTGTGTGTGTGTGTGTGTGTGTGTGTGTGTGTGTGTGTGTGTGTGTGTGTGTGTGTGTGTGTGTGTGTGTGTGTGTGTGTGTGTGTGTGTGTGTGTGTGTGTGTGTGTGTGTGTGTGTGTGTGTGTGTGTGTGTGTGTGTGTGTGTGTGTGTGTGTGTGTGTGTGTGTGTGTGTGTGTGTGTGTGTGTGTGTGTGTGTGTGTGTGTGTGTGTGTGTGTGTGTGTGTGTGTGTGTGTGTGTGTGTGTGTGTGTGTGTGTGTGTGTGTGTGTGTGTGTGTGTGTGTGTGTGTGTGTGTGTGTGTGTGTGTGTGTGTGTGTGTGTGTGTGTGTGTGTGTGTGTGTGTGTGTGTGTGTGTGTGTGTGTGTGTGTGTGTGTGTGTGTGTGTGTGTGTGTGTGTGTGTGTGTGTGTGTGTGTGTGTGTGTGTGTGTGTGTGTGTGTGTGTGTGTGTGTGTGTGTGTGTGTGTGTGTGTGTGTGTGTGTGTGTGTGTGTGTGTGTGTGTGTGTGTGTGTGTGTGTGTGTGTGTGTGTGTGTGTGTGTGTGTGTGTGTGTGTGTGTGTGTGTGTGTGTGTGTGTGTGTGTGTGTGTGTGTGTGTGTGTGTGTGTGTGTGTGTGTGTGTGTGTGTGTGTGTGTGTGTGTGTGTGTGTGTGTGTGTGTGTGTGTGTGTGTGTGTGTGTGTGTGTGTGTGTGTGTGTGTGTGTGTGTGTGTGTGTGTGTGTGTGTGTGTGTGTGTGTGTGTGTGTGTGTGTGTGTGTGTGTGTGTGTGTGTGTGTGTGTGTGTGTGTGTGTGTGTGTGTGTGTGTGTGTGTGTGTGTGTGTGTGTGTGTGTGTGTGTGTGTGTGTGTGTGTGTGTGTGTGTGTGTGTGTGTGTGTGTGTGTGTGTGTGTGTGTGTGTGTGTGTGTGTGTGTGTGTGTGTGTGTGTGTGTGTGTGTGTGTGTGTGTGTGTGTGTGTGTGTGTGTGTGTGTGTGTGTGTGTGTGTGTGTGTGTGTGTGTGTGTGTGTGTGTGTGTGTGTGTGTGTGTGTGTGTGTGTGTGTGTGTGTGTGTGTGTGTGTGTGTGTGTGTGTGTGTGTGTGTGTGTGTGTGTGTGTGTGTGTGTGTGTGTGTGTGTGTGTGTGTGTGTGTGTGTGTGTGTGTGTGTGTGTGTGTGTGTGTGTGTGTGTGTGTGTGTGTGTGTGTGTGTGTGTGTGTGTGTGTGTGTGTGTGTGTGTGTGTGTGTGTGTGTGTGTGTGTGTGTGTGTGTGTGTGTGTGTGTGTGTGTGTGTGTGTGTGTGTGTGTGTGTGTGTGTGTGTGTGTGTGTGTGTGTGTGTGTGTGTGTGTGTGTGTGTGTGTGTGTGTGTGTGTGTGTGTGTGTGTGTGTGTGTGTGTGTGTGTGTGTGTGTGTGTGTGTGTGTGTGTGTGTGTGTGTGTGTGTGTGTGTGTGTGTGTGTGTGTGTGTGTGTGTGTGTGTGTGTGTGTGTGTGTGTGTGTGTGTGTGTGTGTGTGTGTGTGTGTGTGTGTGTGTGTGTGTGTGTGTGTGTGTGTGTGTGTGTGTGTGTGTGTGTGTGTGTGTGTGTGTGTGTGTGTGTGTGTGTGTGTGTGTGTGTGTGTGTGTGTGTGTGTGTGTGTGTGTGTGTGTGTGTGTGTGTGTGTGTGTGTGTGTGTGTGTGTGTGTGTGTGTGTGTGTGTGTGTGTGTGTGTGTGTGTGTGTGTGTGTGTGTGTGTGTGTGTGTGTGTGTGTGTGTGTGTGTGTGTGTGTGTGTGTGTGTGTGTGTGTGTGTGTGTGTGTGTGTGTGTGTGTGTGTGTGTGTGTGTGTGTGTGTGTGTGTGTGTGTGTGTGTGTGTGTGTGTGTGTGTGTGTGTGTGTGTGTGTGTGTGTGTGTGTGTGTGTGTGTGTGTGTGTGTGTGTGTGTGTGTGTGTGTGTGTGTGTGTGTGTGTGTGTGTGTGTGTGTGTGTGTGTGTGTGTGTGTGTGTGTGTGTGTGTGTGTGTGTGTGTGGGTGTGTGTGTGTGTATGTTCGGAATAGAAATCGCGGAGGATGAACCGATCGGGACCAAATTTTTCATGTAGGTTCCTAGGGGGCCGGCGGAGGTTATAGGCTACTTTGCACCTGGGATTATCGATTGGCTTATCGATTATATCGATTTTATTGATTTTTCCCTCTTCTTGACCAGGGACTAGCGAGAACATGCCTACTGGGGTACCTCAATGCGCTGAACACGAATACGACAACCATTTTGCGCCAAATTATCGATTTATTGATTTTATTGATTTTTCGCTATCTTTGCCCACGGAGTGGTAAAGACATGTCTACTGGGGTATCTCAATGCGCTGAACACGAATATGGCAACCATTTTGTATGGCACTATCGATTTATCGATTTTATTGATTTTTCGCCATTATTGCTCGGAAGGCGATGGGGACATGTCTACTGGGGCACCTCAATACGCTGAACACGGATATGGCAATCATTCGTTTTGGGCGAAATATCGATTCATTGACTTTATCGATTTTTCGCTATTCTTGCCCACTGAGCGGTAAAGACATGTCTACCGGGGTGTCGCAATGCGCTGTACACAGATATGATAACCGTTTTGGCCGAAATATCGATTTATCCGCTATATTGATTTTTCGACATTCTTGCACACGAGTCGATGAAAACATACCTTCTGGGACTTTCCGAAACGCTGAACGTGGATGAGGCAAACACTTTATAATTTATTTACCAGTTGAGCAACTTCACCCTATTTTTTGAGGGAAGGGGGGCAGGGTGAAGGAGGGTCACGTGAGCTGATCACCAAATGATGATCATTTTGAAAGGATTTTTTTGGTTCAACAAGGTTGGCATAAGCTTTAAATGGCCGGAAGAAATTGAACACCCGAGCGAAGCCGGGTACACCGTCTAGTCATCAAATAATTACAGTAGTACATTCACCAGATAACATTCATTTTGCGTCTCTTACAAGAATCTCTCCCGCCTTATGGGCTTTTTTTTTCTGAGGATAGGATTACGGGTTCCAGCGGTTTGGTCCATCCTTTCTATCTTTGCATTTCTTTGACATCCAGAGTTAGAAAAATATGACTGCTGTGATATGTGAGGAAGCATGTGTTCCATTTTCTCCAATTTGCCTACAACCAGAAAGCTCAAAGAGGAGTTATGGAGTATGTAGCGGAACCGAGTTTTCGGTTTTGTTGGATGTCATTATTCCTCATTTTGCTCTTTGATACCTCTTTCTTTACCCAGCTTCCTTCCTTATTGTTCTGCTCCTCAATTACTCAACTATTTAGTTATATTTTTATCAGTGGCTTGTTTGTTTACTGCGCAACGTTTTCTACATACATAGAACTTCATCCTTCATGGGCCTGTGTCTATTCCACTGCTTTGAAAAGCAACCTAAGAGCGCAGCTCGGTGGTGGTCAAAGTTTGGTCGGTACTCATTGCTACTAGATTCATTGGGAAGGAAGTGTGGTTCGTTTTAGACAGAAGATTCCTATCCTAGCATTGACATCTGTCTGGGACAAGAGAGCGAAATTCGTTGCTACAAAGCGTAGAGGGCTGGAATGATGAAGGAAGACAAAGCTTCTGATTTGTTTTAGTATCACATAAATCAGGGTTTTTTTTTCTAAAATAAGGGGTTGTGTAGTATTAATAACCCGTTAATTGGAGGATAAGGAGAATAAGTTCTATAGTGGCATTTTTCATCCCCTTTGACGATGTTATATCTACGGCTTTGCTGTACATCCGTGATTTGAGCGAAATTCTCGCGACCAAAGCAAGTTACTCCCTCAGCGATACCACCCTGCTTAGGATGCAGTCGTTTTCGAGTGTGTGCTTCTAAGCAGTCCCGAGGGATGAGTAGGCATTCATCATGTGCTGCTGTAAGAGAGCCGCGGGTGGCATCTTCACTCACTCAAACACTTCTTCGACCCGCCACTCCTGGTCATTAATCTGCCCGCTTGAAATGTTTGCTTTTGTCGTTTATTATTTTTTTGGACTTTTCTTACACTTTACACTCTGTTCAACAATTAGCGTTTTTGATGAGTGAGCTCAGAAATTACTTGAGTACTGAGCTTCAGCGATTTTCTAAGTCTAACTTTGAGAACAACTGTTAGCTTTTCCTTCTTATAGACTACCTACTCCTGTCAATAATATACAAGCTGAAAGTTCGAATGGATGAAAAACCGCAATTGAGATGACCAGGAATCACTTTCCAACTCAATAATTAGCAAGGCATACTTTATCAGAGGAAAAAAATTAGGACCAGGTATAGCTCAACCTCCATTTCATATTATTACCTCATGCGGAAGCTGACGTAAACATAAAGCCTAGGAATTCTACTATTCATCATCATGGCAAGGAAGTCCCTGGATTACGGGAAATTTTGCATTTTACAGTGCAGTAAAAAGATCAAAAATTCTGCGAAACGGTCTAAAATACACAAATTCTTGCATGTAAAGCTCCTAATTCTCAACAAATCCGTGCCAAATCGAAGTCTGGACCTGAACAAGATCAACAAATGTGACCAAATCGCTCTTCCCTTTCATCATGAACAGCGAATATGTGCAATTGGAACTTGAAGAGAATGCTAATAAGTAGGTGAAACTTGGTCTTTGCATAGAATTTGGATTTCTCTAAGGCTGCGGTTCGCAATGCGGTTACCACAGCAGATAATACCGCAACGAGGTACTGGTAATGTTAACCTTTAAGATGGATTCTTTTCGGTGTGCGAAGACGTTTAGGAAAGAGAGAGAGAAAGAGAGAAAGGTAAACTGTCTCAAATATGGCTTGTTATTTTCTGTTGGAGAGATCCACGGTGATTGGTGTTTCTTCGAAGGGAGGAGGGAACAACATTGTTCTAAATACATGCGTGCCTTTGTTCGAATTGTTGATTCCAATCAAGCCATGTAATTCATTGCGCAATGAAATCATTGCGTCGGTATCTCATTCCAGCATGACAAAGATTTGAAAACAATGTGAGAGATGATACTGTAAAATTACCCAACTTTCAACCTTTTCATTTCCATTTCTTCTCAAATTTTTGATTTTATTAGATTTTTTTTTCGTGGCTGTCAGAAAACGCAGGCACTGAAACACTGTATCCCCCCAGGGAACGTGTGTTTCATTTACTCTTTCCGCTGCTGTAATCAGGTTTCCATGCTTCCATGAGCATGCTATTCATTCCTATCAAGGATAGGTAATGACAATCAGTGCAAGTAATGTTTTCCTCCGTCCCGGAGGACCACTCTTGTTCTAAAAGCGGATCCAATCAACTGTCCTACTTCAATTCTGCTTTGATGCACTTTTTTTCTAAATCTGGCGTCGATCAAAGACAGCACCATGGGGAATTTTCCCTTCTGAAAATCAGTCGTGTACCTTGTAGTTGGCTGTTAGTGAATTACAAGTGCGAGAAGGACACAAAGGATCGTCGCCTAACTGTAAGGGATGCGCTAGCCTGCACCCACGTTATCGACGTGGGTGCTTCATCCAAGTTCTTTCGATCTTGTTCTTCAGGAATACTCGTCACTTCGGACACTGGCTGTGTTTTTCTACAAGCTGAGATTGGTGTAAGCGTTAATCGTTGTACCCGGAAATGCTGGGGCCACACCTGCATGCTGAGTGAGCATGAAGGCGTGAAAATGCCTGCGAACACGGGTAGTCCACTCTATATATGCTCGGCTTTGAACTACATAGCTCCTCCGTAGGGAGCAGACATAGATTTAGTACGATTGTCCAATCAGACTTGTCGACTACTTGTAGTATAAGGTTGTAATTACCAACTAGGAGATTCGGAACTGTGGAGTCTTGTAGTCATCAGAGCTAAACCAGTTAAGGACAATCGCCAGTTGTTGTCTTAGGCGTAATTTCTTTTCCGGCTAGTCAATCTCCCATGAATCCACTTTTCTCGATGATTTCGCAAATATTTCCACATCTGCAGTCCCTGGATGGTAATTGATAACGATGTTCCACTGCCACCCCTTTCGATAAAGGGTAAGTGGCATAATCATTGAGGACAAACGACGTTCATTCGTCAGGACTGCCCAATTTGGAGTAATTGAAGCTGCTCAATTCCGGCAAAATTCACCAGCTGGGAAGGTGCCAAACTGTTTGACTTTCTTATTTTGTCTAATCCGGTAATTATAGGGGACAATTGGCTGTTTTTTTTTCAGTATTTCATTTTTCGCAAAGGAAGTTTGGAGACACAAGAATAAACGAGAGTATGGGGCACTCGTAAGAAATCAGTACACGACGATTCCCTTGACTGCACAAGATTTTCTATGAGCCCTACTTCGGCTGGGAAAGGAAGTGAATATTCATTGAATATTTATTTACCTATTTTCGTTACCTTTCCTTCAAGACAAGTGACAGGAAATCACCTAACTGCTCGGCATCTGCAGACATGTAGTGCAATTTTTGGCAGAATTTGCTTGACCTCATGAAAACAGTAATGAAATTGTGCGTATTATCGTAGTTTTCTGTCGAAATTCTCGGATTACCTGAAGATTCTTGTTTTTCTTGTTTTGAACTAATTTTTCCGCTCCACAATTTCTGCTCTACTTCTCAGATCGGACCGAACACTAGACTCTAACAGCCGTTTTTTTCTCAAGAACTTTTATTTAGCCGGCCATTTTATGACGGTCCCAGAAAAGATAACGTATTATTTATGATTCGTTTACTTGTTTGTTTATTACTACTACATCTTTGCATTTAGCAGCAAATTACATGAAGGTTGCAAAAACAGTCGAGAGGGGAGAGAACGTCGTTACTTAGTGCTGCTCCGTCTAGCACCCTCCAGCGAAATTTCTTTGAAGTGCATCACTCTACTCCACTCCAGAGTTCATTTCTGGTAGTTTATCTGGCATCTCGCCGTCCTCTTGATGTCGCTCAGTGTTTATTGCGCTATTAGGCCACTATGCTTGGAAAATTGATATTCTCTTTTTGAGGGGGAGCATATAACTGTATTACCTTGCTTCTACTCCAAAATTATGTAAAAAGTCCACTGGAAAGCCGCAGCGCCATCATCAAATCCAGTGCCTATTTGTTCGCCGCCGCACATTATGAATCCCACAACGATTATGCATGGGATAAGCCTTTTCAGATTAGCTTCTGCTTGTTCAGACCCTCAGCGTGTACGTTTGAAGGCGAACGCGATTGGGCGTTCATCGCCCGTACTCGCTCAGATGTGATGGCTTGGAGGATGTAGTCTGAGAAATGAAGATTGCAACTTCAAGTCGAGCAGCCCTCGTTCGTTAACCATTTAAGCTCCGTTAGTAGGAGTTTCTTAACATTAAATGCAGGGTCCAGGCCAGGAGCTATAACTTCCAACTTATAGATAACTTATAGCTATAACAACTAACTTTCAACATAACTTTAAATTTCCACGTTTCTTGTGCTTCGAGATACTTGGACGGTCCTCTGGTTCCAACGAGCTCGCCATGGCCCACTACCACCTCCTTACCACTCATTCCCTGCACAGTTCCAGGTTTATCAGCCGCATATCCCAGCTTTATCATCTTGCCTTAATCTGAATTCTTAAAGGTATTTTTTTATATATTTATAGCGAGTGCCTAAGGCACAACATTACGTGACTATCTGCAGGGATAAAGAAAAACAACCTAAAGTGTCGAGCAACTGCCTAGAACGTAGTATATGACGCATCCTTCGACTCTTGAATCCTTGCGCAAGCCATTTGACGCATGCATGATTAATAAATTATTACTCAGTATACTTTATCCGGACGGATGAACGCGCTCTGACGCATAAGTTGGTGTAGTTTAGATATTTTGTAATCCAATAATGCTTATCTACGGATACGCGAATCCACTCGTTTCACGGCAGGATATGTTCATCCGGTTGATGAATGCCGCCTCTTAGCTTCATCTTCATTCCATGTTCATGTGTCAGTGCACCGCACTAGCTCAAAGAATTATCACGTCTATAATCTGTTCCAAAAACGACGATAGTTGAGTACTTGTGCCAATGATCTGCGTTTTTCGCCTGCCTCTCCGAATACGGCACAATTTCTTGCGTTTTCTCTTCCTCTGATATCTTCACAGCTATGTTCCCCGGTGAAACATACTATAAGGAAAAATTATACTGGATAGGAAACTGGATAAAGAACGTTAGAAACGGATATGCAGCCGCTTTGGTTTTCCTCGCAAAAGAAGATATGCGCTACACAAGCCTGCAACTACAACCACAATCTGTAGATTAACACGCTGTCGCCTCAAAGGTGGATTGTAGATTTTTCCGTAGACGAGATCCTAACTGATTTGATGACACACCTACATAAGGGTGCATGACAACATGAAAGGCAGTAAGACATCTGCCTAACTACATTTTTTAGAACCCTTTTTAATGCTGTTTTAGGTTTGTAAAATTCTATCAATTACAAAATACTCCATATCCCTGATCTTTAAACCTGGACTTTTCGGTAGTCTTGTTATAAGGCCTTTGCCTCTAACATATACCATCCATGCATGGTGACACTCCCTCGCCCGTGAATGGTGTCAGGATCAGTGCGAGTATCCCTAGCGTGGGACACTGTCAAAGAATTCGAACATGGATCGAGGAGTATGATGGTAATGCAGATTTGTCCGGAGGGCGGGGGAAGGGAGGGGGGGGCAGGGTGTTCAGGACCCTCTCTGTCCCCCGTTCTCCTCCAACACACGTCCCTCTCTCGACCACCTCCGGCCCTGCAACATTCGCCAGGCCTGCTTCCCTTCTAGCCTGGGGGAATCGATTAATCAATTTGCGTGCGAAGTTTGCAAAAGACGTCTTTTCCTTTCCGCTTAGAGTTCATTTTGTTCGCACCCTGGCTCTCTCCAATATTTGCATTGTTTTTTCACATGAGTGCTCGCTAATAATGCAGTTTTCATGCTAGTATCACTATCATTTCTATATCTATTTGCCTGTTAGTCTGGGCTTTGAACCATCCACATTGCGTGTATAGTTTTTTTCCAGGACATTTTTTTTGCAAATTATTGAGATGCCATATGTAAATGAAGAGTATTACCAGAATTACCATCTGTGTGAGGATTATGGTGTTTTCCCGTTGTTGACTTCCGCTGTTTATACTAAATCTGCCAAAAATTGTTTGGTCTAAGCGAAAATTTAGATGTATTTCCAAATAAAAAATGCAGGACTTGTCTGGATTAAGATTATACATAGATAAAAATTGGCTAACAGTGATTGCTGATTGAAAGAAGGGCGGCTGAACTTGTCCATCTATTCACAAAATTACCGATGAATTATTCTGGAAAATACCTCAAAGAAAACATTTGGCAAAGCTGATAGTTTCACCGTGAATCGCCTAAATCTGCTCTTACTCTCACGTAGTGCAGCAGCTGCTCTTAGTTGAAATGTATATTGTTCCTTATAGAAAGCGTGATAGAGATCTCATGTCTAATTTCTCCCTTTTCCCAGATAGTAATTTGTCTGAGAATATTCCGAATTCTACTGCCTAGTGCCTTCGGAGACGTAACTCCTCCTTTCTCCAAGTTATCCATCTCCCACCTATTTCCCTAAATGTGGCTAAGGAACGAAACAAGCAATCAGGCAGCACTCTTCCTTGCTGTCCTTGCGATATGATAGCAAATAATTGTTCAAGTTATCTACCATTAATTTGGTTGTGGTCTGCGTTTTTGAGCAGAAAAATCTTACGACAACGCCTTGCATTTGTGACCGCTCGTCCCTTGCTTCAAAATTTTCCAAGTTTCGAGTGTAAACTCTCATCTATACCTTTTTTGCACCCATTATGAATGGGCATTAGAAGGTGTAATGATGTTTCTATAATACTTCATTTGTGTATGTGTTATAAATTATTAGTTATTTTGTTGAGGAAAAGCTGTGTTTATTTCCTGGAATATGTGCTTTCAGTTCCCTATATTACCTCCTTGGAAGACATTTAAAAACCTCATACATACAGGATGTGGGACCATCAACCTTCACAGAAATACAAAAAATACGCCCACCTTCCTGGGCCATCGGAAGAATAAATTCGCTGATTATCTGGAAAAATCATTACATTACTATACATAAATCGAGACATATTCTTCACAGAACCGCATGCAATGCAACCGCAAAATGCACTAGTGATTATTTTGTGCTTTTTTATCCGTTATTCATTTTGAAGCGAATTTAACAATTTTCTTGTTCTTTTTCTTGCTTTCAGTTGTCATATCCTGAAGCGTAGTACATTAATATCCTGTTTTTGTGATGGCACACCTTTCAGGTGCTCGCAATAAATAAGTGTAGGATGTAAGCAATTCGAACAATTGTACCTGCTACGTTGGCGTACTAGAGTTGAAAATTTGAAGCAGCAAGTGGCTAGTGTGATGAGCGTTTCTGCTTGTCTAAGCCGAGTCATCGTTTCTGGACCATCGGATAGGTATAATAGCGACTATAAGCCTCGTCGCCGAGGAACCGCCCATCTCTACACACGACGACGTAATCGAGGCTATGTGCGTTTTTCGGGCTCGTAATGATGTTTTTGATAGGTTCTGCCTCCCGCTCCCCATTCGGATGTCCATCGTATCGCCCCTTTTTTTTTCTGGAGCTTTGGAAATAGCCAAACCGCCTATGTTAGTGTTGTCGTCTCTGTTTCAGTTCGTAGTTTCTCTAACTCAAACGTCCTTAGTAGAATTTACCCTTCATGCGACTCTCCCATGTGTGCAGCGGTGGCACAGGTTCATTTCAAGGTTGATAAAGACAAATCACTATCTAAAGTAGTCGATATCTTCCTACAGTTACCCTTCAATGGTGGGAGTGAGATGAGTGCGGAAGCAAAAGTCAGGGTGGGATTCCTGGAACGTTTAAGGACATCTAATACCCGGCCTCATTGCTAGTCCCTCTCAACATTCTCGCATGCAGTAATTTTCGAAGCCAACTTGATCGTTCAGTTGAAGGGATTCAGGTCTTGGAAGAGTCTCAAAGGAGTTCTATGGACGCCTCAAAAATGTGAAGGAATTGTAATCCTATTCTTAGCAAGTTGCTGAGGGACCGTAAGGCCTGGTCGTTTCAGAAGGGCTGCAGCAGATGAGCGACAGACGACCTCAGCACCGCTTTTGTTGCAGAAATTCAGATTCCGTTGGCCCTAGCGGTCCTTTTGGAAGGATCTGTGAATGGAATTTTCTAGTCAAAAATTTTGTATTCCTTTATCAATCAAAGTGCCTGCTTTTTACGAAGCTGCCACGTCTTGTAGCACGTTGTGTATTGGATGTCCTGCGACCAACTATGAAGCGTTAACCACACAAGCGGTGATGGTTAACTGGATTTGTTATTCTTATAGGTATAATGTTAGGGGATATAGGACGCGAAAGCTGTTTCGCTAACTTAATAGCCGTGCTTGATTATGCGTTCATGAACCCTAAACCAGGTCTGCGGCTCCAAACGACCGAAGTTCCAGAGACAACGTTATTTCAGACCTTTATCGCTACCTGTGTTGTTAGAAATTTAATGAAATTTCCCTTGGTAACTGTGGAGAAAAGCTCTATGTTTTGGTATGCAAAGCGGTTGCCAGTGGAAGGAAGAAGTTTCCACTCCCCTTCCCCCTCCTCTTACTTCGAAATCGCCCACCTCCATGCACTATTTCACTACTCGCTAGCTGCTGCCAGCCACCCGCTGAATTGGTGTCCGCTCAAGGATATAACTCCTCGCTGCTAATATAATCACTAAAACGAACCACTTCTCGAGCGAACTTCTCACCAACAGCTTCACCTTTTCTGTTGGACTTCTTTGCTGGTGCTCAGCACTTCCTACGCTCCTTACATCGGCTTTTCCAGAAATAACCCGGCCAGCTACGTATTTCCTTCGCTGCTCCTGACTTTCCGCTAACTCTGACGTGTGCTGCCCACTTTTTTCCCGACATCGTTGCGTTTCTCTCGCCTTCTCCGCTGCATTATCCCATTAGCGCTCTCGTTCTGCTCAATTCTTCCATTTCACCACCATCAGTTTTGTTGGATCCATTTTCCATTTGATTTTACGGGGAAAATTGGAAGGAAGCACCATTCTTTCCTCTCTAGAGTTTCTATACTGGACTGTTGAAGATCTTATACACGAAGAGACTAACTATGAGGTGAATTAATGCAGAATACGACGTATTCACGGCAGTGCAGCTGTGAAATTCCATCTGAAGTTATCCTTTTTCAATCTCATAAGCAGTGCAGAGAGCCAATTCAACTATTAAAGAATGAATCTTATCAATCTTTGCTATTTGACTGACTGTGAATAAGCATCAAGCATTAAACATATTTCAGAGGTTTGTGAACTGTGGAGTCATGCGAGCTCCGCTGTTATGTCTGCCTAACGTTTCGCCATCTCCTTGTGTTTACTGCTAACTCTCATGATTTTACCGTGACCTCTCCCCTGTTTCGTTGAATACTCACAATATTTCTCCATCTGCAGCATAATGGCCCATCTTGCGTTTGATCATCTTCGTTTTTTCTACGTATGTATAATTTATTGCCTGTGTCTATCTGATGTTACTCTTAGACCACCAAGGAGTCATAGCTTTTACCTCTTCTTTCTACACTCTTCGGCTGACCCAAGTGTTTCGGTGCTGCTGCAATGTCAAGCCTATTTGCACAACGTCTGCAGTTCTCTCGTCCAAACCAATTTTCGTCCCAGGCACAATTCGATCGAGAGGAATTCGTTTTTGTTATGTAGGGCTGAGGCTGGGTAAACTTCGAAACTCCATCTTTCTGTGCACTGTTCAAATTTTTTCTCAACAAGGCTAAGAATCGTGTCTTGCATGAGATTGAAAGATGCAAATTTCACGATTGAGACATGCGTGCTCATGCGAAACGCGGTTTTTTGAAATCAATAGAAGCAGTGGTCAAATCCATGCAAAACCTACGCATACCAGTGCGAAATACATGCATACTCATGCAGAACCCATGCGTATCCAAATACGAAGCAAATCCTGTGCAGAATCCACGAAAAACCCACTATTTTCTCAATCCCATGCACACTGATGTAAAACTCGGTTTCTAAGTTATCCGAGTTAGGGAATCGCTGACGTTTCTTTGATTTCGCACTTTGTTGAGCTATGACTGAATAACGGAATTGCATCTCTTATGCGACATCTTAAAGGCAGAGGGCCACCTCGTTCTGCCTGTTGGATTTACCAACATATCCTAGACCTTCTCATCATGTTGATCACTGGGAAGTACATCAACAGGCACAGAAGCGACGAAATCCCCATTTTTGAAAGGCTCGAACTGGATAAAAATTTGGAGCCCGGAGGCGGATCGCTCCAAGCTGTGCTGGCTGCCTGCCACGGCTGCCGCGTCGGTCAACGAGTCCTGGCGTGTCCAATCGATAAGTTCAACGGCTTCACATGTCAACTCGGGTTGGCAAACTGTTACAGACCCAGTCCTGGAAGACGGGTTTATAGACCATTCTGAGACAATTTATGTATACTATTGGAACCATCGCGCCGAGTAGATGCAGAATCTGCTGTTAGCTGAACTATGAAAATGAGGTGGACCCCTGCCTTTAAGCAATTCTACTAGAATAAACTGCCATGGTGAGCTTATTGTCGTGGAAGGCAAGGCGCTTTTGACTATTGACGAGATGGGACAGAATTGTGAAGATGATCAAAAATTCACATCTACCGGAATATTTGAAGAAGAAACTAATATATTTCTTTGCTAAAGAGCGTTTTCTGTTAGTTATGTTAAGCAAATGTATGTAATTCAGTAATCCAAGAGTCTCTCAATCGTCAGCTCGAAAAGCTGTGAAGAATTTGAGGTGGCGTCCACGAAAGTGTGCCATCGAAGATCATAGAGGAGATACTGATATATGCACCATTACATAGTATATGAAAGAGAAATTAATCCGAAAGTGAATGCAGTGCATCCAGTCAAATTGTAAGAATAGAACCAATTCAGCCAATTCAAAGTCTAATCTTTCTTATTTTTCTCTATTCTTATTATTGTTATTTTATATTTTTGCAGGTACGACATTTATTCTCACGAAACACTTCGAAATTAAAATCTGTGGGCGTTATCCTCCTCACTGTAGTGTTGTTGACAGTAATTTCTGCAAATCTACTACGCGCACGTCTTCCCGGTCCGACCTTGACGCCTATCCTCGTGCTTCTTGATAGGGGTCTTTCATGGTTGCGGTATCCCTTTTCTGTTGCCAAGTACTTCTATCTTTCGCGCTTCTAAATAACACTTTCACGAACTCTTACGCGTGGGCATACCAGCACTTTACAAGCGCAAAATTGTAATTAATCAGTGGGCCTGGGATGGGCTAACGGAGCAACCATTCCTAGAAATGCGTATTGTAAGGTATTGCGAACCGTGAAGGTAATTGAATCAGTAAAATATGTTGGACTGCAAATAGATAAATCCTGAAGAAGGCCAAGAAACTCATAGAGCACTCTTGTCTCCATAATTTCGCTGCACCCTCCATTTTCCATGGACATTTCTTCATCCTGAAATTGCAAGAACCAGTTCTGAAGTGCACTGTTCCTTGACCAATTTATGGTTGATTTTCGATGCCTTATGCCATAAAAATCCAAACTGGTCTCTGGTGACTAGAATGTCCTGTTTTCCGCTCTTGCTTCGACCACACAAGCTCATGTCAAATAAGTAATGAAAACAGAACCATTTGACTGCATGGCGCAACAAAGTCCGCCGCTTCGTCGATGAAAAACGAGAAACGACGCTAACTGAACTAATTAAAATTTCTGATAATTTTTTTTCGATGAAAGGAGGGATTTTTCAGTCACAAAAATGGCCCTTCCCTATCCAACATCTCACTGTGGGCTCTGAGGGAACTGCCTCTCCCCTAAAAACCTAAAATGAGACTGAGAAGTCGTGTCCAAACTGTAGGCTATGGACGTGAGTTCGTGCAGTTTCGTTTATGATGTGAATCTTTCTACTAGTCTTATCTTTGGTGATGTTTCATGCGTCATTACTTAACTTTTTCCTAGATTTGTACGGGGAAATCGTATATTCTCTTTCCCTTTTGACTGTTGTGTTATTTGTTTTCAAACAGTTACTACATATTCCTCATTTGTTTGAGCACATGAGTTCGTTTTGACTAGTAGCTGTTCTTGCGCAATTCAATATGTACATAATAAATAAATAAATAAATAAATGAATATTCGGTCCTAATCTGTGTCAACTTCTTTTCGACTTGGTAAAGCTAATGTAGTAGATAACGTCTTAGTTTTCGTTTCGTTCATTTTTTTTGTACGCTTTCCTTGTTCGGAGCATCTTGAGTGCATCTGACAAATAAATAAATAAGCAAATAATTAAATAAACAAAGACATAAATGAGTAAATAAAAATATTAGTTCCTCGTTAATATACGACATAGCCAGGATCTCGCCTTTGCATAGTTTGGATGGTGAAAGTGCCAATTCAATCGCTTACCAACGAATGTAGGAACTGAACCGCAGGATGTGTCACTAAATTTTCCGTGATTACTTTACGAAAAGACACGAATTCTCTGTTAACTCGACTTTGACTCCACAAATTTATTGGTGATTTTTCAAATATTTAATTTTCTTTTCACTATTCAGACTCCAAAGTACTGTACGAATAGTCTATCCACGAAATTCCGCTCATGTGGGCCCCCCAAAATGGCGGAGACCCCCCCCCGGTTTTTCTTCCTCCTCGGGTCTGTTATTTGTTGTCTGCCTGCTCGTTTTTTCACAAGTGCTACTGCTAAGGGTCATGCAGTATTTACCAGCATGACGTCTCTAAATGTAGAAACAAACTTTTCCGGGTGAAGTTTTCCGCGTCCACACTGCTTCTTCTACGAGCCATCTCTTCTTCTCCTTCTTTTATTTCGATCTTTCGCTGTGGAAAAACCAAAAAACCATATGACAATTTATTTTCTAGCTGAATGAATTATAAGAATGAGGAACATGGGCGGGGCCCCCATCCGTGGACGAGATCGATGGCAGTATAGATCGTTTCCGCTCGGTGTCAGCGAAAGCCTCGTTTCAAATGCATTGTCCTCTTTTTGCCTCTGTCCACGCCAGTCTGCTGAAAAAGTGGATCCATTGTCCAGGGCATTCAGCGATCGTGCAGAAATCTCGTCACCAGCGACATAGTGACGAGAGTTGTTGAGCCAGGTTCACCCGAGACCTGCCGTTTTTGCGTCGCAGCATTCGGCAGCCCCTGCCCTCCGATAAGCTCGCGTCTCAGTCCTACCCTCCACGTAATTGAGTGCTTCTTTGCAATTTCAATTACTCCTCGTGAATGCAAAAGAATTCGTTTAAGGCAGGCTGCCATGGTGGGGATCCTTAAAAGGTTGGTCATTGCCATCATTTGCCATTTTGGTAAGCCGTTGTTGCTGAAAGTTGATGGTCTGGGAAAGAAATGCAGCTTTTCCTTTCTCCCTGCGTTTTTAATGTAGTGCATGCATGCTTCTAGAACTTTTCCTCTTTAGCTGTTTTCAAATGTTTGCTAAGTTCTGCCTATAGACAACGTAAGCAATAATCAATGAGCAAATAAAAAATTTCCCCTATTAAGGAAGGGAAGCGAGTCACAACTGTGAAGAAAACGCCGTAAATGATGGCCTACTTACGAGGATATTCCCAACATATTGTAAACGCAGTATCCGCATGTGAATCGGCCAACAACGACGCTCCAGCGTACAATCTTTCGGTCGCCTCCGACAAAGCTCGCGAAATATAGAATTCTCATTACTTACGGGACCCACGAAAGTACTTAGAAGTAGTTTCTCGCAAATCTGAATGTGGAGTGAACAGCACCCTAATATTCTGAATTTCTCGTGTTTCGCGTAATTCCACCATTGAATATGAGTTCTTCGCCGCTCAAAGTCGTAAAATTGGCCTTATTTCTTCGCGCTTTTTTCCTGGGTCATGCTTGGCGTACTGGGCCATACAGTCTGTTGGCACAGAGAGGGCCGACGGAGTGACATTTTCTGCAATTGCGCGCTGAGCTAACAGATTATACGTGGAAAATGTCTTCATATTCTAGGGGGGTGGGGGCGCGCTCAAGCAGTACACATTGGGCCGAGTTTATCTCACAACTTTTTACTGGATCGTGCAATAAATCCATTTATTTCCTTACAAGGCTGACGCGAGCACGCGATGCTGGGCCATGGTGACATTCGAGATGTGACTAATTATGGCGAAACTCCAAATACAAAAAGTTTTGTGAGTGTCTCTAGTTCATGACTTCAGCCTGTGAGCGGCGGTTGATCATTCCTTGCACATGAAGATGTAGATCGCAACTGGTGACGGCTTCGATTTGGGAGATTCAGTTGTTCATGTGTAATGGTAACTTTAGCCCAATTTCTCCCAATATTTCATTTCAAATGATAAGCTTTCGAGAATTCCTTCATTTCTTATGCGAGTATCATTTCTTCAATAGCATGTTTCCCCCAATAATACCAACCACCCTTCGCCTGGCCCGAAAGTCGCCGTCAATCTCAAAAGAAAGCCGTGCCCGATAAACAAGAAAGCCACCGAGCCGAGCCACCTTTGTGCCGTCGATTTTGACCGATGCTCGCCTCGAATTCACTTCGCTGCGTATTTCTTTATGTGCATGCATATGCTTGAGCATTCTCAAATTTGTTCGAATTGAATTTGGTCGCGGCGTTTTTCTGCCGAAACGGGTGACAAAGGTTGTGTTCAAGTAGTGTTGTTTTCAAAAGAGAGGGGAAGCACCGCCGAGAGAGCAAGTCAGCATTGTGCTCTTTCGCGGAAAATACTACAAGGAAAATGGGTACGATTCTCTCGGAGTACCTGAAGGAGGGGGAATTCCTCAGCTGGTGGAGAGATATATGACATATAGACGTAATCCTAGAATTTTCCTCGAACTCTGCCTAATGGGTTATTCAGCATGCTGCTTACGACTACTAACATCATTGGCAGCAAGATTTATTCATTCTTCAACTTGACATTGGCTCCAAGTGTTTTTATGAGGCGTTGGGATGGCAAGTTCATGCTCATCCCCTTATCCCACCATGAATATTCTGTGAAATTCCATATAAAATGTTCTGGGCTATGAATGATGAGGCATGCTACACCATATAACTTCTTTCATCAACGAGAACTTCAGTTCCGTTTAGTAGGTTCAATGGGTAATCCTCTGGAATGAGATATTGCTAGTCACCTTCTTTTTATTTTTAGTTGCTGTCCTGCGCTCGTATGTCCACACTTTTTTCGATTTGAGGCACCACCAGCCTTCTTTCACAGTTTCCCAATTGAACCTTGACGTGCTGAGTGTACGGTTAAAAGTCGAACAATTGCTGTAAATGCAAAAAGTGTTTTTCAACAAAGAACAACCATGTGTAAAGAAACTCTGTCAGGTATGAAGCAGTTGGAAAGTACTTGTTTTTGCCAAAATGCCAAATATGTACTCTGAATGCGCGAGATAATTGCGATTAATTTCAGTGGTCCTAACCTGATGATCTCATCCTGATTTTCATCTAAAGTATGGGAGTTGCAGCGAAAAATAACGTGGGAATTTAGCGGGACCCAGCAGTTTAAACCTGAATCTGTCTGCTATCCATCGTTTTGAAAATGAGCTATTCACACATATCTGGATCTATCGCAAGCCGGGGTCATTTTGCGAAATACAGGTTTAAGGTGAATGCAGAGATTGTGTGGAATTGTGCTTATCCACGTAGCGCTGGAATAAAATTGCCAGCATCAGGACCACAGTGGCAAAAAATCTCTATATGTGTATGGCGAGGTCGCAGTTTTCTCCTCATTGAAACATCTCCAAATTTTTTCCAACTCTCCAAAGATTTCGTTCTCTGGAAGGCTGAATCGTTTACTTTTCGAAGTAATTTCTTCCCCAATCCCCATGTCGCTGAGGATCCGTCTCATAGTACGTGCATCGATACGTTTTGCAGCAGGCGGACGTGTCAGCAGCTAAGTAGCTGGTTTTTCTAATATTTTCCGCCACTAGCCCACTGGACGACAGGTGCTACGGTCTTCCACGGCACAGTTGGTGTTTTCTGCCGCAAACCCGATGAAAATACTCGCACGAACAGGCAGCACGTTCCTATGGGCTCGACTCGGCTTTGACACATGGACGAGTTGTTTTTCACGCCACCCTCACGCCACCAAGGGTCAGCTTCTTATCGAATTAGAAGAAAAATGGAAGATTTTTAGAAGATTGTTCCATAGATAGTGAAAAAAAGCATGAATTCATCCTAATAGCAAAAATGAACACAAATCCCTACGAACAGATAATTTTTATGAATAAATTAAGTGAATAAGTAAAAATAAAAACTGTTCCTCGTCACGGACTAGGCCCATTACGAATCTTGTATTCATTGAAGGCTGAACATTTTCTGACTGTTTCATCTTTTTTGTGGTGCAACATTGAGTTTAGTGATTAAATAAACAAAAGTATAAATAGTGAAAAGTCTTGTGAATGGTTATCTTTTTACCACCCAGATAAAAGGCAGAATTCTAGTTTACTTGTCGTAGCCGAATTTGGCCAGCAATTTCGATCCGAAGCATTTCTACGTGGTAGCTGTAAGAAAACAGAGATAGATAGTTGGTTTGAGTAAGTCTTTATAAACATTATCCTCAGAACAAGCGTGGGAATCCAAAGTTAGCCTTGGAATAGAAGGTATTATCCAGCCGCTGGTTATGAGGTGTTCTGGGTGAAGGCAATCTGTTTAGCATAGGATGCGCTGCCATCGTGTGTTCCCATTAATCATAGCTACAACCTTATTTTTTCATGACTGTGCGTTGGAAATCCACGATTCAAATGCACAGCCCCATTCGTTTAATCGTTGAGTACAGCCTTAACGAATTCCTTGCTCTCTCTTCGAAGGTTCCTCATCACATGTGATGTGTAGCCTTTGTCGAGCAGACTCCATTCATCCCATCATCCATGGAACAACCTAACAAACTTCTCCACTTCCCGAACGCTCATTTATCTCATGTATTTTTCACATATTGCGAAAATCTGAGCTCAGAAAAAATAATCGACTGGCGTGAGAAAATAGAGCCATTCTGCACATTTTAACACTCTGTCTTTCTGTGGAATTTTCTTCTTCTGTAGCAAGTTGTTAGGATCGAACTTTATTACCAACATCCAACCAGTTTCGTCACAAACATCGTCGTCCCGGCCTGGAAGAAGCTTTATTTTTTCCAAGTCTTCGTACTGATCTGGTGTCACTGAAAAATGCTTCACAAATCATCTGGTAATGCCCAGGTTTGGAGGTGATCGAGAGAGGAAGCTTCTGTACTTTTCTTCCTCAATTGCGATTCATAGGCATGAGGAGAGAGGAGAACGATGTGAGCGTATTTGGTATTGAAGAGTCGGCGCTGTGTTTGTGGATGCTGGTCCCCAGGGAGTTCTTGCTGCGCCAGGCACTCGTCTTTTACCAACTACTCGAAATTACGAGTTCGTCAAAGTGGGAGATGCTCGTGCGTGCCTAGCTTCTCTAACAAACCTGTTCTGTAAGAATGCAATGGGCTACAACATTTCCTACGTTTGCCGAGACAGTTATTCTCTCTGGATATCCCTTGCAAACGAACGCGTGCATCTCGCGCGCGACAACGCATCTAACAAAAATTGTCCTTGAAAGGTGCGTTAGCTTCGAAGAAAAAGAGGAAATCTCTACTTGCGTTGTTGTTGCGCCCGAGCGCTCCCCCAAAATTTGGGGCCTTGGAAAAAACACTCATTGAAATTAACGTACACATTGTATTTGCGTGTTTTACTATTTGTTTTACATCCTTCCTCTATGACTTTGCTAAGTGTTTATTTGTATTTCTCTGCTTGCCTTCTTGCTAAACACTCAATTTATTAGGAAAACAGAATCCAGAATTTTCCATGCAGTGATTTGGTCATATCAGCTGGGCAGTGGCAAGCCCCTCCCCCCCCCCCCGAGAGATGGTTAGATAAATTTAAATTTTGATTTTTTTCTTGTTTGGTTGAATCTATTTTAGGGACTATAGTGTCTCCACGTTCTGATTAAAATAGCAGAAATGATCTGCCAAACAGGGGCCAAATGCATAATTAAGATTACCCAGAGTAAGAGTATTAACACAACATAAATTTACCTATCGCTACCACGGGCGTGAGCATGTTTACCCCGAGTAAGCCCAGTGATACATCTGTGACCAGTACTTATTTTCGATGTGATGCATTATCGATGCGGTGCCGTTTACCATCTCTCCCCCCCCCCCTCCCTCCCTTTCAGGATTTGCTGGAATGCTCGTGTTTCCATGGATCACGGGTGGTTTTAGTTCTAATGATTTCCTGTGGTTGTGATTCTTTCGTAGCGTAAAAGTAGCATAAAATCCGTTTGTGCATGTCGTCGAAGTATAGTTACTGGGGTGCTAATATTCAACTTATTTGATTTATTCAAAGATGCACGAGCAACTGTGCCTAACTATTTATAACATTTACATTGAAAAAGAACACATACATGTTAAACTAAGAAAGCTGGCTAAAAACTGAATAAGTTGGGCTCGTCTTGAAGCAGCGAATACTTCCATGACACCGGATAGGAGACGTTGTTCTGCATACGGAGCTAAAAACATATGCTTGCGTCAACGGAAATGTAATTCTAGAATCCTGTGGCATCTTGACCTTCATAAGCAACAGAGAAACATCATCAATCGTAAACGATGATTTTGAGGCTAAAATGTATTAGGTTGGTTCGAAAGTTCTGCACCAGGATATTTTTTGGGATCTGGAATTCCATTGACTGAATCAAAATGCCACTATATGCGAACTGTAGGATAAATCTGGCTGCGGCCGTACAATAATCTCCAGACATCTCGGAGCGCTGGGTTACAGAAAACTGATGCCGGATTGGTTCTCTCACGAGGTGAGTGCCTTGCAGGACTGAGTGTGTGCCAGTCTTTGCTGCTGTGTCCACACAGGAGGAACTTTCTCCGCCAGCTCATTACTGGAGATGAGAGCTGGGTCTGTGTGTTAACCGTACACGAGGGAAAAGTTGACTTGCGCGTAGCTAACCATCTTCAAAACAGCCGAAAGGAGAACTGCGCGGGAGAAGGTTTTTCTGTGTTGTTGATGGAATTACTAGGGAATGCCGTATCGAGAGCTGCTGATACCTGGGTCACTGTGACTGCTTAAGTCTAGTATTCTCAACTACAGCAATTGGCATGATGGTGATCATTTTGTTGATTGATATCTATTCACAATGAACTTAACATTCTTTGAAAAAAGAATGAAATTAGGTGCAAGACTTTCGGACCAACCTAATAGCAAGAAGCTGATGACCATAGGACCATTGAATATGTAGTTCTGTAATAAGAACGAACTAAACACAACAACAACAAGCTACATGCAAAAATACAAACTAACTATAACGTGAAATTCTTCTTTCATAAAGCGGTTCTATGCCGCATTTTTATGTTGCTCGTCTTCATTTTTCTCTTGTCATTTCTTTCTAATCTCGCCTTTTCTATCTAAAGGTAGGAAGCAGCAGATTCCAGGTCCTGAGCTTCGGTGTTGCCATAACCCGGTTAAAGTCCGGCTATCGGTCCTACCTTTCACTTACACATAGAGAAAGCCTCTTTGCTACTATCTTTTGCTTGTGATTAGCGAGCTGCTTTTTCTCCCCACATACGTAGGTCTTTGATTTTTATCTCAAAAATGAGAAGAGAAAAAAAATGATGAACTAAGCAAAATAACGATCTTCCTGAAGTGATAGTGTTGGACAATAAAATATTGTGTAATATTAGAAGAATAAAGAATGGCGGGGGGGAATGCTTTTCTCAAATGTTCAGCTTGTGGTTTGTCAGATTTGAGGGCAGCTTCCTCAGCACAAGGCGAGACTTCGCTCCAGTGCACCCTCTCTCTTCCGGCATGCGCTTAGGTACTTCCCGCAAAAAATCGACGACTTTGCGGGGCTGGCAAGGCTCGTATATCTTTGCCGGGTGGCTTTTCCACGACTATGTCTCAGATTTCACGATGTCCTCTGCGCTCACATCCTGCACTCCGTTAACATCTCCCTGTCCACTTTTTCTCCAGCATCGGATTTCGGTGATTTGTGTATTTTCCTTTCTATTTCCGGCATGGCATTCTGGAATTTCGCATTTTATTCATAAGATATCGTTGACACCTACCTACTGGACATTTACCGGTGTTCAAGGATGCTCATTCAGTGATGGGTCTGCACCTCGACGTGCAGGCTGTCAGTAGGTATCAATAGCCTTCGTTCTTTGCCCCGTTTTTTCACATGAAGCATCTATGTGCGCCCGTGAACATCAACGAATTTCCGCAATTTTGCGTTTATTTCCCAGTCTCATCCATCTTCCTTGTGAATCCAGATTTTTGTTCTTTCTTGCTATGTGATTGCTTTTTCGACACTACCATTAGGGAGGTGCATTTCCGGAAGATTCGCTTCCAATTCGCTTTTCCAATTACTCGGCTCTGACGAATTGAAATTAGATAGCACTCCATGTAAAGTCGATTCCAAGATGATTGGAGCCAAACGACAAAACCTGCCTTTCTCAGCCTTGATTTTGGACCTCGACCAATTTGCAAGGTTTCTAGGATCGAGAACATATCCTGAAACACACACGCCATTAGTGGATTTACATGTGGTGTAAGGCTATCGATCTGCTGGTCATATTGAGGGTGGCCCTTTTTTGATGGGGTTGGCACGGCAATCCTTTTTCTGAGGGCGCAAGCGGGCGGTGAGTGAATTAACGCGTTGTGCATCCATCATCGCTGACATCACATGAAAAGCGCACGTTTTTGAAGCAGAGGGGGTCGAACAAGCAGTTTGAAGCGTTTTCCAGACATCACAGCAGAAGTCTGCTGGTCAGTGTTCGGTTGTTCTATGCACTTCTGTGAATTCCGCTCGAGAGACCCCCATGTGCAGAGTATGTGCGTAAATCAGTGAGAATATTATCAAATGATGCAGCGGATTTGCGCAGTTTCGGCTGGAGTGACACCACTCTTATGGGCTTGCACTCATCATCTGCTTATTTTTCGTTTACCTATTTCTTTGGTTTACCCTTTATTTAGGATTCCTCAGAAATTCAACCCTAGTACATGGCCTAAAGCACGGGGTAATCCCTAAATATGCAACTACGAATTAGTGCATTTGGCCGCACTGAAAGTCAAGTCCGCCCTTGAAGTTTCTTCGTCTCCGCCAAGCTTCCGAGGACACTCTATGATCACAAGAACTCTTTAGATCCAGGAATATTACAGCTAACAAGAAATGTGCAGTGACGTATTTATCCCATATATGCTTGTATTGGCGACTGTTAAATTTTGAAATTTAAATACTACTGGAGATTCCTCAACTGAAATTTACTAAGAAGTAACCAGATCATAGACGTTAACAAATGAAAATACATAATGAGAATATAATACATCGGCATCAAGAGAATGAGCCACTTCGTTCGATTTGCTTGTTTGAACTTTTTCTCAAGACAAATATTAATCTATTCTCGTTCAGATGTCGAACAGTACACAATTGATCATCATATTGCGATAATACTAGCATAAACTGGAATCCTTTAACAAATGTGGAGAGGAGCTGGGAAGAGGAGAAGGTTAGGGTGCGTAGCGCACCATATTCTTTAAGCGTTCTATTCCTTGAGGATCAGTATGTTGGTAGTGGAAAAGTCTGGATGGGTTGACGTGCTGACTTCTAATACTGGAGGAGCAAGTAAGAAAGTAGTGAATGGTCGTAGGGTACATGAGCATCAAGAAGCCTCTACGTCTTGGAAGGTGTAGAAGAAAGCCTTTCGATTCTCCAAAAACTTGCTAGAAACAAAACTCCGTACCTGAGGCGCGTATCTGGATTTTGACAACTAGCAGTTTCTTTCTTAAGTTTATTGCTCTCGTTCTGATCCGAGCTGATCCCCGGGAGCTTCACGAGATACGCCCATCGCCTACCGCTCTGTGCGCAAAAATGTTCCTGTCTCCTCTGGCTTCTCATCTCATGAATTTCATTTTCTCTGGATATTGCGAGTTCTTAATCTTCGTCGTTAGATCCGCCGTTTTTCGGTACCGACGTCGTCATTGTTCGGGCAGAACGGCTCTAAAACTAAAATTGGGCACTTTTGTCAGAGTTCCAGTATTTCGAAATTTCACCTGCGCAAAATCAAAGCTTTCTCCAGCTTATTGGTAGTAGTTCTAGTTTGCAGTAGCTTTCATGAATATCCGTAATTATTGCTTGAATTATGCTTGGCACTCACAATTTCCGAGACGATTGCGGTATCCACTCTTGCATCTAATCCACGGGGCAAAGAAATTACTCTAAGATTTACGACAGGAATTGAAAAAATAATTCAGAGTTGATCGATTACGTATAGGGATTTGAAAATCAGGTTCGGGTATTCCCTGGGCTGCAATCACAGAATTCAAAGTGGAGCATCTGTAGATTTGCGACGAACAGTTATTGAGAAAAGCAATTTCAAATTGAGTAATCAGAAGCAAATATCTTGGAAGTATTGATAGAAATGCAGAAATAGAAGGAAGTACAAAGAATAAGTTTCTCTCCACTTTGTAATCCCATTATTGATAGTTTGGCGATTGATTGCAGCCCAGGGAATGCCCCATTCTCAAGTGGAGCGGTATGCAAGAAGCCATCCTTAGAAAATATATGGCTTTATGAGGTTTCTAAATCACTTTGATGGGTACAATTTGCATATTTATTAGTTGAATTGAAAACTGATATGGGCAACAATGAATTCAATTATTTCAAATTCCTGTTACCCGTCGAGGGCTCATGAACTTTTCCTGGAAACCGCTATCCTACCAGCAACCCCAAAATGAACTAATTTCTCATGCTCAACTTGGTGTTTTATTTGAGAATTTTGGCGTAACAAGTGAAGAAAATAAGTCTTGAAGGCGTGAAGTACAGCAGTTTTGTACAGAGAACTTGTCCATTATGATCTAGTGGGAATACAGTCGTCTCGGTAGTACGTTCATGAATACCTCCGCTGAAGTCACTATGTACTCGAATACATTTGGGAGTACAAGTTTGAATTGTTCACCCACATGAGTACACATAAATCAAAGTGCATTCAATATTTGAAGTGATTCCCAAAATATTATTATTATTGTTGTTATTATTTATTACGTGAGGAGACGAGAGGTGTGGGCAGAAATAAAAATACAATTAACATATATTACATATGATAGATGATAGCAACTATAGTACATGAACGAAGCAGCATATCCTATTGAAAAGTATCGGAAACATTTGATGACCTGATAAATCTTTTTGCCAATTCTCTGAATTGGCAAAAAGATTTATCAGGTCATTAAATGCGATGATTTTTGCTGATTCAGATACTGGGTTCCTGCACGGTTAACAAGAATGTGTTGCCTCGTGGATGTAATTGCTTTATGGAATAAAATTTTATTCAAATCACCCCTAGCAGTGGGAGTGATGAATTCAAAGAATCCCGTGATATTCACATTGATGATGCCAATTAGCATTTTGTGAATCATGCCCAGATCATTGACGTTTCTCCGTTCCAGAAGTGAGCTAAGATTTAGATGTTTATTACGGGTAGAATTACTGGGAATGTTTTCGTAGTTGAATCCATTCGTTCTTAGGTATAACCTTCTAGCGAAGTTGTTTTGTACACTTTCTATCCCTTTAATGTTCGATTTCTTGGAGCAGATGAAGACATTCCTGCCATATTCTAGAATAGGTCCTACATATCTTGTATGCTGCAATTAATGTTTTACTATTCTCTTTAAACAGCGACTTGACAAGATTATACAATCTTTTGTTAGCTCTGTTCACAATTTTTCTGCAGTTGTTATCAAAACTGAGATTTTTGTCTTCTTGGAAACCAAGGTCTCGTATTTCAGTAACGGATTGGAGTCCAATGTTATCAGTGCTATAATGGGTCCTTTTACTATTATGACCTATATAAATGTAAAACTTTAATCTTTTCTATGGAAAGCGGTAAATTCCAAGCGTTCGACCAAAAGTATAGCTCATAAATTGCATATTGTGAACGATCTATGTCACATTCAGTGGAAACTATAGAGTTGATTTTGATATCATCAGAGCTTACATTTGAAACCGGTCCTATCAATTTTGGTAGGAACGTCGTAAGAGTAAATATAGAAGAGGAGCGGTGATAAGATGCAACCTTGTGGAACACCGTTGGGGGCATTTTCTTCACGATGGAGTGGGATTCATTGACTCTGGCTTGGAAGGAAAGTATCGCAGGTCATAAATATCGCAAGTTCATTTGAGATTCCTTCATTATATTAGTTCAATGCGGCAATGCTTTAGTGGAGGATCTTCATTTTTGATAATTATTTCAAATTCCAGCGCTCTTTTCCGCTACATTAGAGAGACACTCTCCTCAAAATAATTTTGACCAGCCACCAAGGCTTATATTAGGCTAACATGATATTCGGGTCCTACCAATCGTCTGTTTTTCATGAGAACGAGTACATTCTGCGTGGTTTTGCATGGCAATTGCTCGTACCTTCCGTTCACTAAGCGAATTGCGCCATTAGACTTCTTTCATTTCTAGGGAATTCAACGTCTTCACCACAAATTGAGCTGTAATGACTGAGGTAATGGAATAGTTTGTAAATATCGCCGTCGTTCTCTCCCAACATGGAATTGGCGACGGTAGCGGTGGTTTCTTTGTGGAAAAGTCCGCAGATACAGTGGGAACCCCCACACAAGCGGTTGGGGTTTCACCTGGTCGGATGAATGCGGATTTTTCCCCAGTACGTGATCAAAAAAATCTTACGATTTGCAGAGGTGAAGCTCGAAATATTTTGGTGCGCCCCAGCTGTTGCCTGTTGTCCCTTCGGAATCCATAGCTGTAAGCTCCCTCTTTTGCCCTTCTGGGGAGAATCGCAGCACAGAGCTGCTAACAAAAGAGTGCAAACAACATGGCACAGAGCCAGACGTTCATGTTTTTTGTCGCCAGCAATCAGCCAAAAATGTCGTCACCCCTCGCGTGAAGTCTGAAAGCGCCGTTTCTGCAGAGTTCATTAGAGTGATTTGGGGAATATCTCAGCGAAGAGCTCGTTCCATTAGCAACACATTTTTAGATTTAAGTATTTGTCGTAATATCAGAAGTCAGTACCTGATAATTCCCGTTTTCATTATATAACATGTTGTTGTTACTGTCTCACTCTCTCTCTCTCTATCTCTCTCTCTTTCTCTCTCTCTCTCTGCTTCCGAACCATTTGCCTATCCACGTAACCATAATACTTATTTATAAAATAATGATGCAGTTTCATCATGATTTGGGGGCATTCAATATTACAGTCATACTTAGCTCTTCCAAAGACGGAAGCAGGGGGAGGGGGATAAATTTTTTAAATTAATTTTTCCCATCCTGGTCCCCAACGTGGTGGAGACCCCGATTTTTTCTCACCCTCTCCCTGCCACCCACTTTCTGTATCCGCCACTGATCTGTACCTATACAAAATTTGAATGATATAATGAATGAATGAACGAAAAAATAAAAGAATGAATGGTTGAGAGAATACACCTGACATTTTCGGCGGAATGGAATATTCTGCGTATTCAATTTTGCTTATTTGTATGTGTTTTTCCGAAAATCTCAGCATAGTTTGTTCCCAGCCTTATCTGTTTCCACAAGTGCATAAAGATTAGGGTTTTATATTAGGTTGTCGAAAAAGTTTCCCGCCATTTTTGTTTTTCATTCGAATTCATTTTCTTGCTTAATACAATAAACAACTAACAATTATATGCACCATCATATTCGACAACATACTGCCATTTATCAGGTAATTTTCGGATCCCAATTGTATGGAAATCTTGGGGTTTTGAGCCACAAAACTCTGTGAGTCACTTTTTGAGTTGATCCATATTGCCGAATTTTTTCCCTTGTATTTGATTGAACAGCGCCGGGAACAGATGGCAGTCTGTTGGCGCCAGGTCTGTTGAGTACGATGGGTGGGGCAGGACATGCCACCCCGGCTTTGAAGCTTTCGCTGCGTCCCCTTCCTAATGTGTGGCTTGGCGTTGTCGTGGAGAAGGTAAACTTTCTCCTGCTTCTAGAGCTGCAGCGACGCGACCCAATTGTCTGCAATAGAGTTCAGCTGTAACAATGGAATTCGGTGGTAGGGATTCCTTTCCACCAAACGCTAAGCATTGTCTTCCGGGGATGGAGTTCTGTTTTTGGTGTTGGAATCCCAGGATCTCCACGTTTGAGCCACTGGCGCTTCCGTCTGTGATTCACGTAGGCCACCCACTTCTCGTCACCGGTGACCTGGCTGTCAAGCCAGGCGAAAGTTCGTCGAAATGTTAAAAAGTTGATGCATGCAGCCCTCCACACCTGAAGTTGATGCCTACTCAGGTCATGAGGTATCCATACGCCAAACTTCCATGCCTTCCGAAGCGATGCAGATGTGCAGCTATAGTGTCGTGATGGCACTGAAGTTCCTCTGCCAGCTCACGGGTGTCACGCCGCGAATCCTTTTCAATCAGCACCAAAAGGCGCTTGTCATCCACTCCGGTCGGCCTACCAGACCTTCGTTTGTCACCGAAGTCGAAGTCACCGTTTTTGAGCTTGCAGAACCAAACTTTTGCTGTATCGTAAGAGACAGTCGAAGCGCCCATTGCATCACATATATTCTTCGTTGCATTGTTTGCGTTACTATGTTTTCTGAATTCGTAAAGCAGAAGCAGTAGAACTTGCTTGGAGTCAAGGACAACTTCTTCAGCCATAACCGTAACGAAACGCGAATGCAAATTAGATGTAAGTAGGCTATTGACCAACATTTATGTACACACAGGATGAAAAGTTTCTAATCAATCTTATGATAAGATACAAGATACTAAACTAAGTGGCGGGAAACTTGTCCGACAACCTAATAGAAGGATACAATAGGCTCCTGAGACATTTCTCAACTACGGCTGATTGTTTCTAGCGTCTGTGTAGTTTATTGGACGACGTTTCCTCATGGAAATCTTCTTTTTAAAGTCTTGTTATCAGAGTCATTGTTGCTGGCCATCCATTTTTCTCGTTCCCTCTTCTTTTCCACTGGCTTTCTTTCTTTTCTTCTTTTCTTTGTCACGCGATAAAAATCTCATCTTATTTTTTGCGTTATTCTCGGCTGGCCTTTGTTGCTAACACTATTTGCTGGTACCCCCATCGAGGGCACTTTAGAATCTTTGCTTGCCCGCGAGGCGTTCGTGATTGTGCTTTTGAACCTGGCAGTGGAGTGTCAACATTTCGTAGACACTATTTTCCTGCGTTTTTGTGTGGAAGGCATTGTCATCTGGGCTAAACGCTGTCGTCGATCACTGACGGGGGGCGAAACTCTCATGAATCATGCAGATTCGGACAGCCAAGTTGTTCAGGGAAATTTCCACGGTGCCATGGCGACGAAGCGCGACGACGCGTTGAAGAGCCCCGGCTGGACGCTTTTCGGCGCATTCCGAGCTGCTCGAGCCGGGCGCCGGAGTTTTTCCGTGAGCTGCAGCAGCTGCACATGTTGCTAGTGAATCGATGCGACTCTACGACGACGACGGCGGCATTATCTCAACTTATCCCCAGGCAGCCTGTGTGTTTTCTTCCCTTCGTCCGTGCTCCACCCTCACACGCATATGCTGCGTCAACTATGAGGATGCCTTCGACAAATTCCTGCTCTCTATAATGTAGCACACTTGTTTATCTACTTAACTGCTGGATAAACAGTATAGAAATGCAACACCACTATATTAAGAATCTAATAAGATCTAGTATTTTCGCTTATAATAATTCAGGAACCTGTCTAAAAAATCAAATATCCGGGATATAGAAAGCCTGACAATCTTTCATTTAATTCACTCTGTATTCCTCTTCCTCTTTATAACGCCCAATCTGCTCGAAGTCGAATACTCGAATTCGAATATATTTATTTATTCAGTACATACATACGGTGAAGGCGCTAGCTAGGAGCAAACAAAAAACAGCAACACTACAACCGGTAGAATAGGATATAAAAAAAGAAAAATCCCGGAAATAATGTTGTGTATATCTAACAATTTATTTGGCCCTCAATACGAACTTCCCCACAAAAAAAAGTGCTAATAAGGGAACGACCAACTTGTAGAAGAATTTTTAGAAGTTTCAATGGTAAAATCGAGCGCTTATAATTGGGCTTTCGTTCTAGAAGGACTGCTCTGGATCAACTGGTAATTTCCTTGTTTTACTTCTTTATTTTGCACTATATTTCCACTCCGCAAATTATCATTTCTCGTACATTTCAACTAGGAAATGTGAGGTATTACACTATTTCTGGATCTCATTATGTTATGTGTGATGAGCCCCACAACATCAGCGTTGAACATCCTTTTTTTCTTTCCACGTTTCTTTTTCTTTTACTTCTTCTTCTCCTTGATCTTCATAATCACTACATACGTATGTTTGCTCGATTCGCCAGGAACTTTTCCGAGATCTTAACATTCTTCGAATATCCCATGCTTGACTGTCTTTCAAATTCTCCATCATGAGTTCAAACTTGTACAATTTCTTCTTACAGCATTTGATAAACAATTTTGGCTAAGAACACCAGTGTGAAGAAACTGTAGAAATTACACACACACAATTTTTCAAACCGTCCTTACCTCTTTCTTTTGCATTTTCAAGATTAGTTTGCAAACCACTGCCGTCTTCATCTCGGTTTGCTTTGCCGTTAGAAGTAGAACACTTTTGGACGAAACTCTATTTGGCAGGCAAGTGCCAAGTGATCTCAACCAAACCTCTTCGAATGAGCGGCTACGGCTTCGAGAAGGAATTTGTATGACTCAAATTTTGTTCTGAAATCTTTTGTCCGTGATACATCAGCATTTTTTATCTGAATGTCACACAATCTACCACAATCAGCACTCGCTTCCACGTCCGTGTTGCGTTCTTTTCTGCTTCGAGCTGAGTGACTTGCCCTTTCCGAGCCTATTTCGCTGAGACTTCTAAAGCTCTAATTGTTCCTTCTCCTTCGGATATCTTGAGGATTCCATGTGACATGGGACTCCCAAGATATCTGAGCAAATAATTTGAAGGGTGTAGAACAATTAGAGCCCAAGATGTCTGAATGAGGATGCTGATGCTGGGAAAAAGGTTTGGGAGAGTCAAACAGCTTTCATTTTCCCAGTGCGGATAGTTTCCTCATAGCTTTATTTGCCGATGTGAGAAATTTATCGTGCACTTATTGTGATGGATTTTGCACATGCATATAAAAACGTCGAGGAATCGGCAGAGGAATTGCCTTCGTTGCCGCTAACTGCACAGGCCGAACGTCTGGACAGCACGTCGTCTTCCCTCACAATGCGATAATTCTCTTATTTATCAACAGTGTCGCCTGTCGAATCCAAACGAATCCAAAGAAATTCTTGCGTTTTGGATGAGGGCCCAAATTTAAGAGTGGGTGAGTAGCGATATCCAGTTTTCTCACATATCACTGGATGAATAACATCGAAGAAATCTTCCTTTTATATTTATTCAAAAAAAGTGGGGACATTTCCGAACGATATATATGTGTGGCCATTTTTGTAGTCAGCTGATAGCTAATTACCATCAAATTACCATCAGCAACATTTTTCTAAAATCAAATAAAAGAGATTAGGAAAGTGCAGCAGTCGAACAAAAATTTGGTACGCTCTGTGAAATTCTGCAGAGGTTTGCTGCTCACTTCACATTTCATAGGGCAGGACATGAAACTGCTTGAAACCGAACCAATTTCATTTCGGATCCGATGAAAAGCTTGGAAAATTGATCACTTGTGTGCGACCTGCTGCCAGCGATGGCTTTGTCAATTATTAGGTTGGGGAATAAGTTCGTGCGGTTTTTCATGGGCAAAGAAACCACCAATTTCCACGAATATTGGAAACCATCCTGAATGGATTGCATAGCTCCTTCCCTCTTCTATTGCTGCTGCCAGAGAAAGAGCAGCTTGTCTGCTCCATGTCTACGAAAAATTACTTTGTTTGAGATGACACAATTTGTGGTCCGCAACCGCAACTCTTGGATAAAGATTATGAAATCAATAGGAAACCGATTTTCTTATTTTGTTTAGAATAAGCTGTGTATGACTGCACCAGAGCTGTAGAAAGTAGTGAGAGACTCTCTAAAGTAGTATTGAGAGACTCTCACATTCCAGTTTCCTTCTAGCTCATTTTGGTAAAATTTGTACAGAGAAGTCGAACACACCTAATTTGGTCGATCACCTCTTATTGGGCATTTTGAGGTTTTGCACGGAACGCGTTAGCTAAACTTACACATCGTTGAGAAATAGCTTCAGTAATGATTATTCCTTACATCTAGAACCACACTAGCGGATAATCGCTTTTACGTCCCACAAACTGGGCGTCCGGAACAAGAAACAACTTTAAAGCCAAATTTGCCCTGTCAGAAGTGGGTAGTGGGTTTACCACTTCTGCGCTGTCCTTTCAGCAGTAGAGGTTGATATCCCTAGCCAGTTGAGCCACATTTGGTCCACCCTTGAAGTCGAAAGGTACTCGTTTGCAGGGAGGTTCAATTTTGTTGACTTGGGTGGTCAAAACCCATGCGATGAAAAACTGGTTGCAAAGAGCAAATCAGGAGCTACAAAATGGACTGCGACGGCATGTAAAGCAACGTTCAAATCACCGTGAAGAAACAAGTTGAAAAACCGTACAAACTTATTCTCCAACACAAACATATCGTGTTTGAGTTCCTGTATCGATTAGTGTTACCAAAGGAATGGTTACAGATTTTCTGGAAGATGTAAAATTGTTGGTCCAGCTTCGACTCGAAGCGGCTCAGAACATGGCTTACGAGAAAGAAGGCTATAGTTGCTAAGCAAGAGTCATTCCATCTATGAAGCGATGCGCCCTCATATAACAACACCCAAGCTATCGAGGATGAATTTCGGATTAGTCCACATAATGAGACCTCTCGAAACTTCAACTGATCCTGATGGTTACGCGTATGGAAGTTACCGGGAAATTACGAGCTGTACTGTAATTTTTCCGTAAGACAAAAGAGAACTTGTACAATATCAGCACAACTCCTATCAGATTTTTTGCGCTTTCTAGTGTTTACATCAGGGTCGTGCATGAGGTTTGGCAGTCATTGTGTGAGATTTATGTAGCTTGGAAAAAGAGGAATTTGGCGAGTTCAGAATTTTCAGATATTTTTTATTTATGTAGATGGATATATCTGGAAACTTGTGGAGAAAGGTGGTGAGCATGTTTTTTTTTTCTGATGACCTCCGCAACGAGACAATGCGATCCACTGCATATTTCTTGTTGCCTTTTCGGCTTACCTTTTTGCCATTTTTAAAGTAAAACCGAATATGAATAAAAAAGCGACACCTCAGGTACCATATTGTGATGTGCACAGTTTTGAGGATATCGGTCCTTTATGTGCCGTGAAGATGAATTGAGAAGCATAAGCAGGCATGACGCACTGCTCATAGTGGTGTGGACTCAAAGTTGTTTGATAACCATTGGTTTGATTGGCTGTATATTTGCTGGATGTGAACTTGGGAGCGGCAGTTTTCATGCGCGCAATTAACTTGTTTCCCTCTGCTTCCCTGCTTTCTCCCTCGAATGCCGCCCTATTCAGCGTGGGCTCCTCTTCGCACTGAGGTCGTGAAATGTCTCTTCAATTAATGCCTCATCGACGTTCGGTTGCCGTTTCCACTGACAGCCTCTGACATAATTCTTCACTTACAATTAGTTCATTCTCAAAGCGTAACTATTACCCTCTAAGAGAAGTTTCGCACGTGGGCTCAGGCATATGGGATCCTTTTCTGGTTGAACCACATCTGCTGCGATTTGCTACTTGACTCGTTTTTTGCTCATTTGTGAAAGCTCAGAATGGTTAGGAATCCCACGGCGGGATTACTTTCCTGGTTGTCATCGACAGACCAAACTCTGTCGAACGATTAACGATTGATATGGCAGAACAGATCAGAACGACTGAGCGGTTCTCACCCCTTCCCCTCCCCCCTCTGTTCCATCCTTCCCCACTATCCTCTCGTGTTAATTTTGAGTGAATTTTTTCAATTTACTCATGTTCGAAAGTGCTTCTGCATTTCTAATTTAACATATTCTCGTGGAATGTGATGCCCAATAGGTCGTTCAAACAAACAGAAAAAGAAACGTTGAATAGGTATTTTCTGCGGAGTGTGAGGGTACAGCAATCAATAAGTTCCTATCATGTGTCGAATCCAAAGTCTTTTAGTACACGGCTCGAGAGATTTGATGATCATCTGACGGATTTCGTAATTACGAAGAGAAAACCGACACTAATCAGAGCCCCAGAAAACAACCTTTGGACAGGCATTTGGTGAATAAGTTCCTATCGCATCCCCAGGGCTCGTCGACAACTTGTTTTCTTCTTTTTTGTCGCCAAGTTGTCGGGAGAAAATGTTGCGGACAACTCGGCTTTGGATTTCGTGATGACGTCAAACTTGCTGACGACTGACGTCATGTCGTGATGTCGACAACGGTTTACTAGTTTAAAGGTCGTTTGCAGGTTGTTTTGGGATAGAGCTGAGCTGACAACTTGTTCTTGGGATTCTGAGTACGAACTAAATGCAACGAACTGTTGGGTAAAAATCGCTGAGCATTTCGTACTGCGAGGCGCCGCTGCTGTGAACCGCGTTGAGGCAGGTTCACAGATAGGGACCTCTACTTTCACTATTAGCTCACTTTTGTGCCCCTTCGCGGAAAAGTAGCACTGTTATTCGTCGGCGGCCAAAAATGACCGAGATTCTTCCTTGAAAACATGGTACATTACTTGTGATACATAGTTCCTTGCAATATGAGCGTCTTGTGCATTATTCATTAGCGTGCATTATTTCCTTGTTGTTTTTTTTCCACTTGTCATTTGACGTATCTATTTCACTCTCTCCTTCTGATGGTCCGAAACCTTATCCATCTGGTCTATTTTAAATTAGGTACCTACTGCGTCCGTCATCAGGCTCATCCCACGAGCACTATGGGAAGCAATGAGGGAGTGCGTTAGCGCCTGTGCCCAGCTATTAATTCTGCTCACCGCACAAATTATGGCGTCAAAGTACGACCACAGTTGCAAAACACTCGGCGTCAAAATTCCTGTCTCTCTGTGTATTCACCTGCTCTATCGCATTTTTTGCTCCGTTACCACAATGGCGGAAGCAGGCACGTGCGGCGCTTGTGACGAGCACGGGCCGGACTTGCTTTCGGGAGCGTCGGAGCTCTTGAAGACACATTGAAGCTGCATGTCTAGATTATATGGATTGCAGTTGTAATCCAGGGACCGCATGCATCATTGAGATTACCCGAGGTAATCTTGCTCACACGACACAAGTTTACCCGTCGTTAACGCGGGTAAGTCAACACATCTACTCCGGGTAATCTCAATGATGCATCGAGGCCCAAATCCAAGCGCAGCAGGTCACGATTCACTGCAGTGCGGAGAAATCCAACCCAGAGGTTTAGTTTACCAACATTATTTCTAGCTAATTGTACTTATTTGATAGTGGAAATGAATATTTTCGGTAAGTTAGATTGAAATTGATTAGACACTTTGCTTTCAATTGTAGTCATAGCAAGCGGTCTTCCATCCAAGATAATCCCCGGGACTAAATTTGGCCGAGTTTGACAAGCCCTAGAAAAGGCTCGAATAGGAAGAATGTGCCGGCTTGCGCTATTCTGTGGCGCTCAGTATCTCCAATCCGTGGTAGCACACAAATCCACGCTTGTTCCTCCCACAGGCACATCATAATTTGTTTACTACGAGAATACTGAGGCATACATATCCAGAAACGCAGACCCTGCATGAATGTCCATCCGCCTGTCTGGCGGCAGAAATTTCCACAGAGTCGTCGCCGTTGCAACTGCCGTGATCACACCAGTCAGTAGAGTAATCTTTTCCCTTTATCCTTGCTCAGCGCTCCGGGCGAAACTCGATTATGTGGGCGGAAAGGGCACCCTTGACGACGGGCGCCTCGTTCGGCTGCTCGTGTTGCTGTCCCCCGAGGCGCCGTCCTGCTGGCGTCCTTGTCGGACGTCTTCGTCTGCTCCCTCAGGTCCTGCCACCACCTCCACTTCACCGTCACTTCAACGCCACCCAAATCCACTACACATGTACACGACGCCGGAGGATTTATTGATTCGCATTAGCTTTCGAGAAGCCCCGCCACACACTCAGCACACCACACATACACACTCTCTCGCCTTGCTCTCGTCATGACCCTCACTTCGTGTTTTCCTCGATTTCCCTCCTTTTTCGCTCGTGTCCTCACCGGCCTCGATGTTTACTCACTCACAGCGTTGTGCAAGTGCGCGTCGCATCTGCAGTTGGAAGTGCCCATCAATTAAAATACTTCCTCCGCATAAATAATCCAATTGAACACAGTTGGCCGCTCGTTGCACTGTTGCTTGCAGCTAAATCATCGTTGCCCCGATTTTGGAAGCTGGCTGTACTCTCATCGGAACAAAGCGATCGTTTTCCAGCTACATTTGCAGCGCTTTAACTTTTTCATTTCTGATGTATTCTAGTGTTTCATGTGTTTGCTCCACGATCTCCCTTGTGCATTTGGCATGAAGAACGAGAACAAGTTGAATTGTGCAGTAACATTGGTGAATGAGAAAGGCAGTAATCATAAATCGAGATATGCAATGTTGAGCCACAGGATAGGGAAGGTATGGGCTAGGATCTATCTAATGACTCACCTTGTAAACAGCTTTTTTTTAAACAAACAACGACGATAATGACAAATTTCCAAGTGGAAGCTAGGAAACACGTGCATCATTGAGGTTGCCGAAGGTGACGTGTCAACAGCACACGAACTTACCCATCATTAACACTGGCGTCGACACGTTTACAAAGCGTAAACTCAATGGTGCAGACAGGTATAGGACAATTGACAGTAGATAAGAAGATGAGTTTTGAGGTTAGAAAGCTTAAAAAGGGAAGTTAGTTGGGACGCAATAACCATGGCTGGGATTCTTAAACGTTATCCACGCAAGCCAATGATAGTTACCTGATTGGTTATCCTGTAGACTATCTAACGTTAGCAAACACAAGAAGTGAGACTTGAGCACGGATGCAGCATTGAGATTACCCAAAGTAAACCTGCTTACCTACTCAAAATCCTTTAGCTGACACTCGCTAACATGTCTACCAGTACGTGACCTTGTCTATACCCAGTTGCTACTCATGGGTATAAGATTACCAATCTTTCCATTGAACCATCCGCGTTTTGGTTTGCCCGCCTGACTTTGCTCGAGTATGCGTTTGTGAATCCTACCCTACATGGAACGTCCTTCTTCAACACTAATTTTCATTAGAAAACTACTTCAGCGCTCAACCCGCGCGATTACCTGCCATTCAGATCGATAAATTCGAACCATACATTTTGTTGTAAAATCAGTGCATAGCCCATAAAACATATTCAGAAACACCTCCGTACAAAGAGGCTTCAAGGTACTTTTCGGTTCTGACCCAAACTTTGTTTAAGCAGGCAGACAGTTTGCTGAAGCTTAGGTACTCTGTGCTGGCTTCGTTTACGAAAAAGATGGGCCCTAGTGGAAATTTTGGTTTTGCAGAACAAATTCGTATGAATGCCTTCCCTTGTAATTGACGAGTGAATTAAAAGGCTTGATCGACGATTGCTCGTTTGTCACTTTATAATACACCACTTGCAAATCGGAAAGTCATTCATTTGAAGACTGCTTCCCAAAGTGGGGACGAGGAAAGGTCGAAAGTTGCCGTATTTGTTATAACGTATTTGACAGGGGAGGTTTTCATGGTTTTCCATTATTCTGAGAGGATATTTCAATCTATCCGGCTTGGCATCACTGACCACTTCAGAAAGAAGCATCAAGCCTGGACCAATTTCTCTACCTTTTCTCTTTCTCAATTATTTCAACGACTAGCGGACTATATTTTCCTGAAGGATTTCTCATGCATGCCAACAAGTACTTTCTTGTAGGCTAAATACATGTTATCCCCTCAGGTTCATCCACAAATTTAATGTATCGTAGTTCATTGAGTTTCCGCTGTTTATAACATACGCGGTACCCACCTTGATTTTTTCAGAATTTCTTTCTACAATGAAAAAAATGCACTTTTCAATAAATGGCCTGAACTTCATTGTGTGAAGAATCATAATGCAGTCTCTATACCCCCACCACCTGCCTCCAAAAAAAACCTCTCGTTTCGAATTAGCGCCTTCCGGCGGATTTCCTCTTGCCAACGTTTGGTCTCTTGCTTTCGTTCTTGGTTTCGAAAACGATTCCACTCCATTCCCATTTCCATTTTTTCGAGTGTCTATATATTTTCATTCGCACTTCCGCTCATTCTCGTTACCTGTCTGATTGTGGTTATATTTTCACGTACTGAGACTGTGAGACTCCAGTGGTCACGTTGATGCGCAATTTAACCCTGTGCCTTCCATGTTTATAGTGCAACGAAGTCCGATCCTGTCGGGTAAGAAAAGATACGTATCGATCCTTATCCGTATCTATCCGATGGGGTCAATACGTATCTTTTCTTATCCGATCGGATCCCACTCCGATGCACTATAAATGTAGCTAAAGAAGACGACATTCTATTCGTTAAACGAATAATCAATGAGTTTTCGTAGAATATGTGCTTACAGTGCTAACAATGCTCGACAATTTTTGACCGGAACATACGATGCTGGTGACGTCCAGTTTTCCACCACACCCTGTGATGCTTAAGAGAGAAATTCGGTGGGGAAAACATATGTTTTCTCTCGTCTTGACACATTCAAAGTTGCTCTCAAATAGCGCTGTACACCGTGCAATCCTGCAATCCTGATACTGTAATATTCTGCACTTGTCAGATGCTCTGTCTTCAATGGAGCTAAAGTGTGAACATAGTCTGCTGCAGTAAACAGATTGTCACGTTCCTACCATTTTGTTCACCATACGCAGCTTTTGAGTTCTCTCTGGACAGAAGGACCAATTCCGACATAGCAATTCTAAGCTCAAGACTTGCTACATCACTAACTTTTGTCACCATCCGTCAATAGAATATGATTATTTCCTTTTAATGAATCTGTATCCTCTCGAGAACAATGACAATATTGGTAGTTATCGTAATATTTCTAGTATCCAAGATCCTCTAACCCTTTCGCCCTAATTACCTTTTTTTCTTAAATAATTATTAAAAACCATACCAGAAGAATAGAATATGATTATTTATTATCCGTCAATAGAATATGATTATTTCCTTTTAATGAATCTGTATCCTCTGGAGAACAATGACAATATTGGTAGTTATCGTAATATTTCTAGTATCCAAGAGCCTCTAACCCTTTCGCCCTAATTACCTTTTTTTCTTAAATAATTATTAAAAACCATACCAGAAGTGGACGAAAATGTCATGAAATGTCAACACAACAAAATTCTCTTTGCAAAACCTCAAACAATAGTGCAACTTCTCAGGGTGAATTCTTATTGTTCATGAACTAAACAAACAATTTTCACACATTTAAATTGCATATTCTTAATTACCAAAAGCAAAATGAACAAGCTCATGCAATACTTCTTCAATCATAATTTTTGTCAATCATACCTGCAAATCAAAGAGATTTTCCCCTGTGTTTCTTATGTAAATTTCACTTCCAGTACGCGCATGAAAAGAGCATTCCTGGAACACTCCTTCATCAGTATTGTGCAATAAGATGTGATGAATTTGTTTCTAGTTCCCTATCCTTTTCACTTTTCATCGTTTCCCTCTTTACCTTTTTTTCATTTTCGTTGCGGTCATTTTTCGTTGCTACTTGGAAATGAACAGCATTGAAAATGCGTCATCCGTTCTAGGGGACTGGGAAATGCCGCGGTGTGATCGATAATTTCCGGCTTATGTCCATCCTCGGAAGGCTTTCGGGAGCGGGATTTTTTTGCCGCTCTGAAGGCAGCATGCTCGTGCACGTTGCCTGCCCGCTGCCGGCATCCTTTTTGCCTCATTATGATGAATTAGCTCAGCCGTCAAACATCAGTACAGCAGCGCACTCTGCGTCGAAATTCGTCTCCGGCCCAGCCAACTGCCAGCCAACTCGTGGCTGCCACCCACACTTCGACGCCCGTGCCCGCGGGGTTTTGCGTCGATTTGTTGCCTGTCGCACGTCGGTTCTCAGTGATAAATCCACTTCCACTCCTTGCCCCTGCGGATAACTGGGGTCTGCTGGCGAAGAGGACGTACGTAGACGTGCCACCAAGCTCGTGCCGACTAGCACGCACATAACAAGTCAATCAAGATAACGTCGGCAGGTTGTGTCGCCTTCGACATGTGATCGAACGACGCCGGCAGCTCCCAGGACTGGAGCGTTTCGATTTACCCTGGGTAACCCATATTTTTCTTGGGAAACGTAGGCTTTCACCAAATACTTCTCAACAGCTACTTGCGATGAGGCAGTGGTCTCTCGACGCATACCCTGTGTACTCGTCCTCTCGAGCGAGAGGAGCGGCGGGGGGGGGGGGAGGGTGGGACCGGTGGTGGCAGAAGGATAGTGAGTAGCAGTGCTCGAAGAGCTTGCGTTTTTCTTACTCATTTAATTTTATTCAACGCACAGCACATGATGAATTAGGATTAAAAAAACTTTGAAATGACTACCACACGTAGAGAAATGAAAAGATTTACAGCCGAGGCTTAGAGTTATCACATTTTTTTGGCTTTATTCAAGAGCAATATTCGTTCCGCCAACTGAGCATGCTCGGTCTCTTTCTTGTGATGGATTCACAAAGCAAAAGATTATTAGGAATCAATGCAGGATTTATGAGCTATCTATGAAATGATTTTTTATGCCATGAGAACATGAATAGCACAGGTGGGCTGACTGGAAAGGCTAGTGATACGATATTTTGTTTGAACCAGGTTGTGAACACTCAAAGTGAACGGTTGGAATCCGGCGTCGATTTTGCGACAACCTACCTATGCGAATATCTGTAGGGTCTGTTACCGGTTTTCTCTTAGAGGCTTAGCCAGAATGCACTAGAGGAATGCCAAAAAAAAAACTGACTCTACAACTAGTCGTCTGTTTCCTGAAAAAAAAGTAGATGAAACTTCTCCATCAACCATTTTCAACCCATGAGCACAAAGCTCGGATTTTCCAGGGTAAAACATGAAGGACCATTCACTGAGACTTCTGAGACTTCATCTTGGCGCTTAGTCAACTATATGATAAATCAAAAGGGGAGAATTATGCTCAACTATCAAAAAATTCAAACCGTGGTCTTTCAACAGACTCCAATGGACTCGCCCGCACACGGCATACCATCTGCGCCTTTACACTCTGAATGTCTGCACATCCGCATCAGAGATGAGCAGAATCCCGGCTTCCGACTTCCGAGGCTTCCGATACTCCATTGTTCTGTGGACTTCCGACTTCTCGGTTCCTACTTGCGAAAGATCGCAAAAACACCTGGAAGTTTTCGGAAGTCTTGGGGTGCAAGCAAACTCGCTTTCAATCTGAAGGGTTGCCGCTAATTTTGTGCAATGTTTCAAGATCTAGCTGGCATTGTCTGCACAATACGGCAGTCGTGAAAACGAAGATGTCGCTTCCTAGAGTGCAGTGTTTCCGCACAAGTTTTGCTGTCTTAAAGAGGATGTAATGCAGTATGACAATTCTTTAACCGAACTTTTTTTCCTGAAGTTTTCGGGAACGAATTTATATTGTTTTAAGGCTATGTTTTTGTTCTGGGGTTCAATACTGTCAGGAGAAGCATTAACGAAATCACACTGCCAGAATTCGAGCTAGGAGTAAAAGACAATCCTCTCAAAATTAAGCAGTTTCTGAAAGAATTGATGAGAAATTCGAAGTTGTCCGCTCTCTTTCACTTCACGCACAGTATTAGCTATGTATCTAAAAAGCATGGGGTCAAACGTAAATCAGGCAACCCTTAGTTCTTATAACGTAGAAGAGCCGCATAGAGTACCGCTGAAAAGACACCAAAACTAGGCAAGATGAATTGCTGGAAGCCACTCTTGTAATGGAGTTTTGATATGAAAACTGGGCTAATAGTACTTAACATTGTTCTCTACAAACTATTTTCTTGGGAAAATATGCTCTGGTGATTTTACACTGACTGCTTCCGCTTGAACTCCTGGGGAAACTCCGCCCACTTTCCTCGTGAAAATGTGAGGAGTCTTGGAGGAAAATAAACGGAATTCACGGGGATTCTAGTGGAAATCTAGTGGAATTTACAAGAATTCAGGTGAAAAGCGCAAATGCTCGACAAAACATGTACAGCGGGGAAAACGATCTATCGCCCAGAGGCAACGCCAGCAATTCTGGCTTGCACCCAAAAATTCACCCAATCGGTTTCGCCACGTGCTTGCGGTGAAGCAACACACTAGTGGAATACTTGGGCTTATCTAGAGGCAAATTTGCCTTTAGACCTTTAAAGGTTCAATACCGTTGTATACTGCAGCTGCTGCTTCGTTGATAGCGGGGTGATTTTACATTAGAAAGTTCTATATTTCTCAAAATTGGTCCCGATTCTGCCATCGAATGCACAAGAGCATTAAACGAGGCACATTTTAAGGCGTTGGTTCCAGTTGGGAAAACTAGATGTAATCTCGCTGGTTTCCATTTATGTTCGAAGTAAATTTTAATTAATTTCGTGTCACACCCCTCACATTTTCTCCCAGAAGTTCTGGCGAAAATCACTGATATGGAGTTGAAAACATTTGAAGATTATTTTTAAGAAAACAAGGGGCATTGAACAGTATAGGTCTGTGTTATAAAGCAGGCATTTGAAATACATAGCACACTGGACTCCTAAACATGAAGTTCATTCAGAAATTTAGTGCCGCACGTCAATCCTCAAAAGTCTTCGCGTCATTCACCACTGTCCGGATTTACCCAGAATTTTGGCGAAATTATGGAGAAGTCCGCCGGTCGGCCAGATTTAACCGGAATTCACACGACGTTTAGGCGAGATTCGCCGGTAATCTTGAGAATGCATGATTTACATGAGATTTAACCGAAATTTACGCGGAAACCGGCGGAATTTCGAGAAATACACTATTTACATGGAGTTTCCCAGGAAATCAGGCGGAAACCGCCGGTGTAAAATTACCAGAGTGGGGAATTCACCGTAAATAACTTTTTTAAAACTTGTGATCTTCAACATCAGACTTATTTGATTTATTATAATCCTGCTCATGCACTTAGATTTTGTTGAGCTAGTCTTCATTTTTCATCTGTTCTTGAATTCCTGGAGGATGTCCTAGTAAGATTTCTGAGTTAATGTGATTACAATACCTATACTACAATTTTCGTAAAAGTTTCGGAGCAGGAGAAGGTGCCAGGAGTTGAGAAAATGTGAAAAAAAAAACCGAAAAAGGGCGCGGTCAGCAGTGGGGTCAGTGTTCACACTTGAGCACATGTTTTCTTGGGGAGATTCGTGGTGCTCTTGCAAAAATTCATGTCTAGGCAAAGAAATCGTCACTAGGGAATAAGTATTTGCACTATTTCCCTGCTTTCCTGGAGATAAATCTCCAGTGTGAGGTTCCATATCAAATTTACCTAGATCCATAACAGACCAACCCTTTTTAGGTCCTGTTGTTAACGTGAGATTGGTAAATTGTCAGTCGAAGAGAATTTCAGCCCCATGATTTGTGACTCGTTTTTCTGCTGAAAAATCGTCTGTTTCCAAGTGTGGTGATGTCGCTGCACAAGCGTAGCCCTGGTAATTTTCTCGGCGCATTGCAGGGTGAGTTACGAGCTGCGTTCTGTTGGGTGGTAAATCACGTTTTTATCGACTTTCGCATCAATCTCCATTTTCCTTCATGGCGTGGCGCTTATCCTATCTTTGCCGGCTCTCAAAAAAATTCCCTTCCTCTCGCTATCGAGTGCTCTCTGCTAGGCGCATCTTAAATTGTTTCTCCGTATTTCTTCTTTTAATGAGCTTCGGAGCTGAGCCTGAGCGATCAGCACCTTCGAAGTACGGATCGAGCCGAGGGGATCGGGGCCAGAGCTCGCGTTGCTGCTCAAATGTCGCCCAAATCTCCGGCGTAAATCTTGTCCCAGGCGCCTCCGTCGACAACAAACAACTTTGCTCTCGTTCCCAGGAACTACCTTCCCGGGACGAAATCAATGTGGAGGGGTTCTCATGCGCCGTGAAACATGACTCTCATCGGTGATTTCTTGCGCTCCTTCTGCTATTCCAACCGAAATCTTTGTGTGTTCTATTTGCTTTTGCCATTTCGCATTTCCTGACTCCACGTAGACTGACACGACTACGGTAAATCTTTCGTGGTTACCTGAGGTTGCCATGACTTGGATCTGTATATGTTGTCTACGCATTCTTTATCCTGTGAAAGCAGATGATCGCGGCCATGTAGTTGTTGATGATGCTTTAGTTAGAGTAAGGGCTCAGTGGATGCAAGGTAGATGGGTAGGTCTCTTTTAAAATTCAGTGAACATGGTTGAGAAAAGCTCTAAATATGATTTAAGGCGCAAAATCCACCAGCTGATCGTATTTGCTCAGGCTGGTGGAATACAGCCTCCTGAATCTTTTTTTTCTTGTATCTACTGCCCAGATGGCATAGGAGATGGCGAAGGAGTATCCATTTATCATTGCAGTGTTCATCATTCATTTCGCGTCTAGGTCCTGCACAAATTTGTACCGAAAACACTCGGCAACGTGTTTGACTATGACTTCTGCCAGTAGTAGTCGCGTTTCTCTTAATCTTCGTTTTTTCTTCTTATTTAAGGTAATCTGAGTGAAATTGGGAAAACCGGACACGTTCCTCCGAGCTGTTCCTCCTATGTCCTCCTCCATCCTCCCTCAGGGCACCAGTCACCAGCAGGTGCTCCTCTTTACACCCACATCCTCCGACGGTGACGTATTCGGTGCGATCTCTCCCTCATCACACTCTCCTTCTATCGATCGCCACCTGATTACTACTTTTGTCAGGATAAAATCACGAAATCGGCTAATATCATCGTCTGCAAGTGGACTAGGCCCAAATTACTGCTGCCCCCTTGCCATACTTCCCGTAGGTATTTCACTCCTTCATGAATCTCTTTTTCGATGACATAGAAGAAATCTGCAGCATGGTGCAGAATTTGCGGAAAAGTCCAGGATATCCTATGACACAGCTTCGTCCATTCGCCGGTAGAGATTTCCGACGAGGAAGATTCTAAATTTCCCGAGCCATAGGCGAAGGTGCAGATATATGCTGGAGTAGTGGTGGGCGTTCTCCAATAACCATATTTCAATGGAGCCCCTCGTGTTCGATCATCTAGTGGCGTCTTGGGTTGTCCTACTGGGAATTCTTCTTACTCTGGCGTTACAAGCTGTCTTTCTATTGATCACCTTTTGGGCTATTTGCATCCCGACAGCTGAGTTACATATGTTGCGTTATGAAACATGAGTCTGAGAGGAGCTCACTTCAGTGGTGGGATTCACAAGTGTTCCCAGGAAGGTATTAAGCTTCCTGTTCAGAGGGGCCTAAATTTCCCAGCAAAATGATTGTGTTATGTTACGCACCTTTGTCGTCATATGCTGTGCTGGTAAAGAAGAGCCACTCGGACAAAGTTAATCCTTATCAGGACAACATGTCCTCCTTAGAATGACGGATAGACCATTACCTTCTTGGGAACGTCCATGAATCCCGCAACAGTTTCAAGATTCTGGTTCCATTGTTGAGGGAGAGATGCTCATAAGGAGGCACCTTTCAGAGGACCATCTTGCGTGCTGACGTTCTAAAACGGCTCCAATCTTCGCCGTTTTCTATACTCAGGACCAAGTAACACATTATGTGAAATAGAAATTTGAATAAGCAATTGATCTCGATTAGGAATGAAAAGTTCAAGTTTTAAGGAATTGGATGACGCTGTAGCCCTTCTTACATACCTTTTCTCCATGGCTTTCAAGCTCTTATCTTTCCGATTATTCGATATTCTGCTCATTCGATCGCTTGCTTTGCTTCAATTTGCTTCAGTTTCTATTCCATTAATTCGCCCCTGAATATACTGTACTCCACTTTTTCGTGTTTCTGTGTGTTCAACTGTTCATTGTGTCGATGGAAGCGCTTTCTTTGGAGACGTTTTTTGGATGCGATTTTTTCCTGCGCTGCTTTTTAGGTTGCGAATGCTCGTTCCTATGATAGGATTTTTTCCACGACTATCTCTAAACTGATTGAGCTAATTTTTGAAGGGATATGTCCACATGCTGGGGCGAGGTCTGCATTGTGGTTCATGCGCTGTGAGAGAGCATGTCCAGTGGAAAGATACAGCCATTTTCCCAGCTTCTGCAACCATCCTAATGATTCATCCCGACTACAAAAGCAGTGAACTGATTATCATCTTTACCGTGATCATTGATGCTCTAAGTTTACAAAGAAGAGTTCCGCACCGAGTATCAGTTGTCGAGCGGCTCGTGACCGGCGTACGTGCCTAGATGTTGTAGAGGTGGAGTGCCCTGACACTGTCTGCTTGATTTATTGAGGCTGTGCCAGCGAAGATTTCGTGCCGGGAGCCCATTACAGCTATTTTTCACTTCCGGACTCGTGGGATCGGTGATGTATTGTCATAATTTGAGGGCATTTTCACTTGGTTGCTAACTAGTCGTTAATGGCTAATTCTGAGGTTAAAAGAATAAGATTGATTAATTGATTAGTCAATGTTCTTCACGAAGATCGGTAAGGTTAATACTGCTATATGTATATTGAGGTAAAACAAAGAGTATGAAACTGGAACAGGTTAGAAAGGCAAAAAAAAGGAGAAGAGCGAGGCTCATAAAAGTACGCTAGGCTTACCAAACGATGACGACGCTATCCTGAGAAATTCTCAGCGGGTACAAGAAACTCAAGAATCACTCACACCATGAAGTGATCCTCCTGGTGAACGCATACTCATTCCCAAGCAGGAACACCGCTGTGATGCATGAAAAAGGGGGCAGCAGACATTTATCAAACTAGTTCTCAACTTGCGCTCATGTTTCAACGCACCATGGCACGAAAAATCATCCTCTTTCACCTAGTTGGCTCTATTATATCGTCGGATTTCATCGCTAGTGTTTCTTTAAAGACTCCGCTATAGACTTGCTGAATGTTTTTGTTTTCCGGACCAAATGTCAAATTATTGCTGCAGTAACTTCTTAGCATAGCTTACCAATGCATAGGTTGGCAGCTGCTGTAAAAACAGCCGCTTTTTGGGGAGTTATGACGAGCCGATGACATCATCGCGTGCGTCTTAGCGGGCAGCGCAGGACGCGCGGGCGGGGGAGGACGTGCGAGCGTTCGCCCGCAGGCCTCGTCGCCGGCGTCAAATCCGCGCGCGCGTCGCCGTTTTTCTCACGCTCCGGCGAATCTCACTCGTGAGGGTGTTTCGGCCGGCGGAGAAAAAGTCCAGCCGCTGTCCTCTCGGCTGCTGACTCCTTCCGCCGCATTTGCCAAGCACCTCACTCACGGGCTTCGATTGCTGTGAGTGCTGGAATGAAATGCCGGCAAGTTGTCTCATATTTGAATGCGCAGCGCTCATGTCAAGTCTTTTTTTTTTGAATAGCAGCTCATGCAACATGGTCCCTAACCCTTGAGCATTGTACTTGCTAGGCGGATATAAAAAGTACAACGAATATTTGTGGAAAACCAGCCATATTCCCTCATTACTCGTTTCCATCACCTCTTCTTCCTGAAGCGCTGTAGCATTTTTCTCCGTTAGAATTTGTCATAGGACAAAGTTAAGAACGATCACTGAAGCTGAGAGCTATGTCCTGTTTCTCCACTTGTGAACCATCTATGAGAGCTTCTTGTTACTTATGATTACTCTCTGCTTTTCAAGTTTTTGGTTTTCATGGCATGTATGTTCTAATTATGTTCTCCATGCCTCCTCTTTCCTATGCTTCCCTTCCCGGCTTTTCGTGGCACTTACGGTGTGGTCAGTAAATGAATTGATAATCTATGATTTCGCATAAATCATCTTCAGAAAGAAAGTATGGTTCTCCCTCTTCGTTGAATTGAAAGAAAATGCTCTATAAAACAGATAAAGTCTCCATATTAGCTGAGTACTAACAACCAATCTTATTTTTATCTTTTAAATGGTGCTCATGGACTGTTGTAGACAATAATCAAATTTTCAAAAATGAAAAATATGCGCAAAAAAATGTCAAAAAAGCAATAACCAATGATGCGAAATTTCTTTTTGTCTGGCCGCTCCCCTTTTTGAGGTCCTTTCCCTCCACTCCCTCCTCATGCGTCTGCCAATGTCGGCAGCCTGCGCCATCAAAACCTCACATGTCCGCAGCCTACATTCAGCACATGGTCCGGATATATCATTAAAGAGATGGGTAATCGCATACCCATGGGTGTGATTATGCAAGGATTGCAGCTGGGTATAGGCAACGTCGTTTATGGTAAACATGTGTAGCAAAGGGTAAATTTGTGTGCGTTAATATAATATTAACACTCTTGCCATGACTAATCTCAATCGTGCATCCAAGTCCAGGGTTCTTCTCAGTCATTTTTCAACTGTTTTCATTCATCAATTGGAATATGTATGACGAGGGATCGAAGGATCTTCAAAAATAGAAGTATCTCACCTGAATTGAGAACTGCTCAGGAGCTCTCGGAAACTTGTTATGTTCATCATCGACTTCCACGCTTTGTTTTCGTAGTGCAGCGGCACGGACTCTATCTTCTGTTTGTGTTTGTGCGTTTATTCGGCTGGCACTCGTGTTATTTCTGTGCGACAAGCGTATTTTCCTCTCGAGGCCTGCCGGCGTAGCAGCGACGGCCTCATATCCTCATCGAAGACAAACATAATCATCTTGTGAACAATAGCTTTGGTACGGATCCTGGCGTCGAGAGTTCTTGCTGAAAACGAAAGCATTGGTAGCATATGGGCATGTGTGAAACTTATAAAGAAATGAAAGTAAATAGATAAACAAGTAAACAAATGAGTATATAAATAAATTGGTGTTAAGGTACTGTTCACGTGCTGTATTGCACTGAGGAACGCCAAGCGCATACTTGCATGTAAGTGTGCGATTTTATCGCTGCGACTGTGTTTGCACGCGATCGCCGCGATTTTTTTGCTAGCACAAATTCTTCATTACACACACACAGCATGGAGAAGTATCCTCATGCACCGCGCGGTCCCCATTCCAACTCCACACGAAGACTGTTCAGAGGGTGTAGCTCATCATGAATGATGCGAATCAGTTAGCTTGACAATCACGAGGTGCAATTGTAAATTCAGTATAAGCAAGTTGTTGATCTATACCTGAACTGAAAAAAGCTCCTAATCTTCCGCGAGACAGAGAAAGCATCATTAAAAATCGTTCTCGCAAGTGTTCCCTAATTACACCCATCTAGCTTGAGCCTAGCTTGCAAAACCGATGTCATAATGCTAGTCCAGTTTTGCCACAGCTCTGATTTTCACTTGATTGGTGATGCGCTTTCAAGGTGGAAACGAATTAGGTTCCTCAACATTTCTCCATGATCATAAAGACCGTCAAGATGAATATAGGAATTGCTACTTGGGCTCCTTGCGCTTAAGCTTAGAATTAGACAGAACAATTATCAATAAACAATACGTTGCGTTCTGTTTGTTACCAATATCTGTAGGAGATTTGGATAAGCGACTTCGCATTGTTAAGTATGAAGGAAATTGCTGCTTTTACTACTAAGAATACTTAGTTCTTGCAACGACGTTAAGGTTTTCTTGATCATTCGGTGGATTATTCGCTCAAACTTAGGATCTGCGCAGGTTTCAACGGCTCGCAACAAATTTGCACCCGCAGAATAATTTTACTTCGCTGGTGGTGACGATCGCAGTGATTGGCAGCGATGGCGCCGATGACGGGCGAAGTCTTGAAATACCCTTCGGTTACCCAAGTGAGCATGATAACCATCGTCTCCTTGTATACCCGAGGCGGTGAGGGCCAGGCCACTTCTTTCATGAACTCAAATAAGTGAGTGATAAGTGAGATAAGTCACAATGGATAAACTTCGCTTAAGATGCGAAAACGTCTTATTCTCTCCCAACTTTTTTCCGGGCATGGCACAGAAACTTTGATAATTTCTGCTACTACTGCCAGCAGCAGATGATCAGCTCGTCTGGTTTCCCGGTTTATCGACGGCCATTTTATAGACCAATTTTCGCAGTCGTCTGGTGCAATTGACGGCATTTAGCGCGCCGGTTTATAACGTCCTTCCCAAAAAGAACGTGCATTTTGAAGCAGCCATGATAGAAAACTCTTTCAAAACTGTAGTGTCTTTTAAGGGGTTACCCAAACTCGGTCGCGTGATTTTTATTGATGTAAGTGATTGAGCGAAGATTATTCCTTGCTTTAAACGTTTCATATTAGTTCTTTTAGCGATTTTCGACCTCATCTTAGCTCAAACCAGTTGCTGCATTCGTTCCCCTAATGAACCAAGTCAGTAAATGGCTAGGACTCGATTTCGGCTTGTTCAAAAACGGCCGAATTCGACTTCTTGCTTTAATTCTCTCCAAGACTTTTCAGTGGGACTGATTTAAACTAGTTAATAGTTTTAGCTGAACTGTCGCAAATTATTTAGATCTGGGGAAGTTCTGATTACATGACATCCCTCAGATCTTTTGGCCGTGCTCGTCTCGAAAACCAAACTCGACCTTGGTGGGTGTGCCGAAATTCGGGCTCCGTTCCATATAATTCATAATGGGATCAACGCTATTCCTATGTTCTATTCACCTGGAGAAGGTTTTTTTTTTTCGAGAAAGCTGAGGAATCTTCCGTTGGTTGGAAGTTCCGGCCTTCTATTTCAAACGGTTTCTGTCTAGTTATGTAGCGAAAACCTTTTTTACGAGGGAGTATATTTTATCTAGTCATGTTTGGTATTATACGCCAGGGAAACATTTGATGAATAATCCATTAGATTAGTGCATAGTTGTCAAGCGTTTATTTTGATGCTTTTCCCGTAGAAACTGGGACTTTATTGACTTTTTTCTGTAAAAATATTGAGCAGTAATCTCTCATATAGAAGTTATGGAGGTAGTCATATTCATATTCAGTAAGCCATGCTCTACAAATTCGAGGAAGTACGAACTACAAAGTAGTCCCGCTAGGATTATGATGGGGATTCCTCAAAGTAGGTCGGGGGTTTTGTAGTTGGTGAACGTGGTGCAGGTGGGCTCTGCACTCGACCAGATGGACTGGTTGGCGCATCTCAGCAGCACCACTCTTTTAAGACAGAACGTTCCATGAACCTCAAAAAACAATCACCGAAGTTCCATGCTGATTCTGCTAATATGAGCTTTTATAATATGTCTGGAAGAGGTGGCCCACCAGATTTTGACAGTCATTTTCTCTTTGGAACGGTAGAATTTAGACCATGCGTAAGCTAGCATGGGCTTCAATCGCTCAATTCCATACCGTTTGGAGTCTCAAAAACCTTGGTGAGTTGTGAAAAATCGGGGGATGGATTCCGCCCAAGCTATGGCAAGTTTCTCCAACAAAGAGAAAAGAAAAAAGATGTTCACGCTTAATGTATGTATTGAACCAGTATTCTCCTCTTTTTCCACACAGGTTATGCTAAATAATAAGTACGGTCGGCTTAGATCCTCGCGTCAGATAGAACACTTCTTCAGATGAACTATGTCATGCCTGTGTTTGTCCACGGCTGTAGATATCTTTTGCCAACCTAATCCAGAATTCCCACTGGTGAAAAAGCAGCGGTGTTGTGCGATGTCGTATTTAATTTTTTAATGGGGAATCAAAAACGGGAACATATATGTTCATATATGTTTGCGACTGTTCCCGAGTTTCTCTGTCTCAGCTCGTACGAGTTTTTTCGTTCGGAGCCTATTACTATAACATTATGATTATGTACAACCACTGGACATTTTGTCATTTGCGAACATCATGTGCCATGCCACCTGTGTGGTACGCTCTTGTTCTGACACCTGCAATTACTGCAGGTACTAGTGGCAACTTCGCCCACGACTCGAGGCTCCTCCCACTGGTTGGCTCCTCGTTCTTCGATTTTTTTTCGAAGGAAAAATGCGGGAAAAAATGAATTGGCACGACTTCTGCGGCAGGGGATGCAAAACACTTACGTGAGAACAAGGCACACCTTGCGGACAAATTTTTTACCGTGTCACCTCCCTTCATCACGGGAAGCCAGTGCAGAACACGTGGGCCTGAGCATCCCAATTCCAAGCTATTATCATTGCGTCTTAAATCCACTATTGAAAAACTGGACGTATTTTATTTTCTAATCTTCTCATTTTTGGAAATCTGACCGCCCGAGTTGCCTTTCTAGGGGTGGACCCATGTTTTCCTTGTCAGTACACTCCAATTGCTTCGGCTCCCACAGGCTGTTCGTGATTGTTTGTTGAAATATTTTACTCCCAATCAGCTAAAACGAAGAGAAAGTGCGGCTGCCGACGAGTTTTCAGTGGAAGAACTGTGCAGCAGGAAGCGATGAGTGTCAGTTTTTTGGTCAGAAATTTAGGTTATTGATCACGCTGTGTTACGAGATTGAGTCTGATATTGTTGCAAGTTTACATGCTTGTGTTTGCTGAGCCCCAGCGATTTAATATGTATATTTGACCCAGGTCGACGAAGTGCAGGTGTCCCTTGTGCGATTTGAACTCAGTGATCCTTTCCGTCATTTTCGACTATTTTTGCGCTTTTCTGCAATCTAGTATGTAGCTTTTTCTGTCTACTCGGCTCAGGTTTCCCTCTTATTTGCACAACCATCTCTTTCTTGTCGATCTTTATATCTTATTCGCTGGCTGACTTGCTTTTTCCATCCATCGTTTGCAGGCTCATATCTTAAACCGACCTTATTTTCCAGCAACACGCCTCCCACTATCTGTTCGGTATCCAATCTGTTTCTTTATAATTCTGACAACTTTAGATTTGACCTGTCTAGTATGTCTATGACCAAATACTGGTAGAGTAGAATTTAGAGCCATTGCATATCCGATTTTGGATGAACCGATTATTCGGTTACTCGAAAGAGAACGAGGTAGAATCAAACAGTCCTGGAAGGAAGATTTGAGGGCGCTCATTGTTTTTTCTCGAACAATCGAGCGCTTTGTAGATCTCTTCCAAGTAGTAATTCTGTTTGAGTTTCTATCCTAAGTCTTACTCGATCCTGAATGCACTGCCGTCATACCGTTTCAATCCGTACCGTTAATTCCGCCATGTGCCGTTTAGTCATCGTATTTCTGCGCTTCTCGTGTTTCCTCACAGTGAGTAATACCAACATCAATAACTGTTGCTTGCAGTATCGGTTCGGTTCAGTTGGTGGCGTGAGGTGGCGAGCCGACCTCCTTCCTCCTCCTCCACCTCTCCTGTTTCACCATACAGACATGGTCGTCCGCGGTGAGCAGGGTAAGTGTTTTGATTTCGCTATGCGCTTTTATGTCCTGTTCTTAGTTCCATACAGTCTACGTGGAAAAAAATGAGAGACGAATGAAAAAAAGAATGTCTATGAAATAATTGAATGAATTAGAATGTGTGTAAGTTTGATGTAAATGCTTTATCTTTCTTTCTGATGCAAAATATGAGCTCAATGTTCGAGAGATATGTTTAGATTCCATTTCGTACATTAGTATCGCATGGAGCCTTAGCAGCGAAATGAGCTTTTTTTGTTTTGTTTTTCATTTTTCTTACACTTTAACGGCTTCATTGGATGGTGCCGTGTGAAGTTTGTGTGTTTGTCAGCATAAATTAGTCATCTTTCTTTTTTATTTTATCATTTTCAAAGTTGGGTTTGATATGATGCTAGAAATCATATGCATAGTTACGCCATCACATATGTATATGTTGAATGGTGAAGATTCTTGCCATGGAGGTTTCCTCGAATATTTTCTCTTGTATTTCTGATATATGATAGTATGTGGTATACCCAGTGGAATAGAATATGTATTTTTGTACTTTGGAATACATATATTGTTCAGTAGCATAGACTCGAAGCTATCTCATGAATTCATGAGTAATTTTTTCCATCAAAAAGCACTACCAGTCAGTCCCCTCCGTCGCGATGCCATTTTTTTAGGAGGAAAATTGTTAGGACTTTATCGAAGGCAAACAAATTACTTGTATTCATCTTTGTTTTTCTCTTGTTTGCCATTGTCCAGGTATTATTTTTAAGTTGTTCAGTTATATAAGGTGTCTTTATTATCGAAATTTGCAGCATCCACGTCCGCTCTCCGGACAGAACGCGCATTTTTTCATGCATTTTCTGTTATTGAAAAATGATGCGATGGGTACTGATCACTAAGAATAGGAATTCGTTCTAATGCTTTCGATGTCGTACAAGTTTGCGGGTCATTGCTTCTTCCACTTCATCCGACTTTTTACTAATTTTTCTTCAATATATTCATAAGTCGAGACTCCAGGATTGTAGCGACCTTTATTGGTCTAATTCTCGGCGTTATAATTTCTTTCCAATATAATCACATTTTTTATTCATGATTTATTCAGTTATAATTCAGGGTACAAATTTTCCGGGAACAACGATGTTCGTCCAAGCTATAGCGCATTAACACGTTGACGACAATGGGACCCACGGGTGGGTCCCATCTTGGCGGCCACCACAGACCAAGGGACCCAGCGGTGGGTCCCACTTCAAAAATGAGGATCCCAAAATCATTATCTCCTAAAATTTTGCACACGTGGGTTATTTCACCAGCCGAGTTTGGATATTATCATCACTTTGTACCGTATAACCAAATTCGCGGGTTACGGTAGGCATACTGTATCACTTTTATCTAAAAAATCAATAAATACACCAAAAATAATGATAATAAGATAATTTTAAGTATATTCTAAAATTAATGTGAAATTGTATCATAATTCTATATTTCCCATAATTGTTATAATCATTGAAATTTATTAAAAATTTATCAATATTATTGGAATTTTTATTGATTGATTGATTGTAGTTGTTGTCATTTATTGATTATTTGTCGACAATAACCGTAAGAATATTAATGAGTGATAATAATGCATTATTATACCTAACATTATCATCACTACTGTTTTTATCATTTGTTTATTAAAATAAAATCTATTATTACTGCACTGGAAGGAATGAGAAAGAATTTCGTCCTGGTCCCACGTGGCACATTTCGCCGAGAGGTCGATTGTCGTCAATGTGTTAAACGCGTTGTGGGCGGTTCTTGCGGCGTAATCTCCTTATTCCCGTGCCCGTTCGTCATTCGAAGCGGATTCGGGCTACGTACCTATCGGTGCTGACGTCACTTCGAGGGATAATGCCCTCGAAATGAACACGGGCCTAACTGCGTGGATTCGTGTAAACGAGTTTGAACAAGGGGCTAGTTTTCCAGTTGGATAGCATGGCTTGAATTTTTGAATTTGAATTAATAGAAAAAAATACTCCAAGCAATTAGGGTGATTTTTATTTATTTATTATTTGTTTATTTATTTATACACTCAAGATGCGCAAGCCAAAATGTGGCGAAAACAAGTGTAGGTAAGAACAGATTCAAACATTAACAAAGAACGCAAATTAGAACGTAATGAACAACAGGAAACGTACGAGACAGAGAGAGGTGAATGGCTACGAAAAAGGATACCCCGTAAACTAGATTTGGAAAACGAAACACGCCATTTTTCCGTATATGATAGAATGGGTTTGGGTAAGCATGAGAATGAGGGAAAATGTTCCATGGTTGCCTAAAACCCAGGGAGATCACTGTGGAGCCACTTGGGTTCAGAAAACTTTAGGTGACCGCTGCTTGGAGGGGAGGAAAACAGTCGTTACTCCTGCAAGCCGAAAGACTGTGCCTATCCAGTGGACTCACCTAAATCTCTACCCTTACAACGAAATTGATCAGGGCCGCCCAGGTTGAGCGGCTAAAGTGCATAATACAACGCTCCGAATCAACTGAATCGACTGGGGCAACTAAAGCAACTGAGGCAGAGCAGAACAGCAGAAGGCAAGACAGGGATTGTGTAGTAGTGCAGACAGAGTGCTCGGATAAGAAGGGAAGTGGCTCGCCATCACTGCAAGCCTAATAGCGTGCGAGAGGGCTCCGGACACCAGCGGCTCCGCCAACTTGATCCTCAACGATTGCACTCATGTGACCATTCTGGGTAGGTGAAATGTGGTGAGCAACTTATTCTGGATAGATAAAACTCTCGAGGTTGCAATGCGTACAAGACAAGTGTCAGGATAGCTGAGTGCGCCTGTCAGGCAGGGATAGTCGAACTGCTGCAAGGCACAATTTAGGTTTTCGGCTGATGGAGTAAACGAGCTGTACATATCCCATGGGGGAAGCAGGTGGCGCATGAACGGATATGTCACGGTCAAAACGTGATTTCCAGCGTCGGCAAGGATGGGCTGCGGTTTACAGTTTAGAAGAACAAATTCTTGCTCTTGTGTTGGAAGGCGCATTCGAAAGTGGAATGCAGTTGAACAGAGACCTATTCATTTCAGCCATTCTATTGGCGATGATACATCTTGTAAAGCTAGAAGTTTTAGTAGACCCAGCTCAGAGATCTCAGTTTTAGACTTGATTTGATTGAGTTCTCGCAGGTATGTAATGGAAAAGGCAGTTTTTCGAGCCATCTAGATGTTCTGGAAAGTGGCTTGCTTCTACCCTACATCTCTGAAATATGTAATTGTGGAACAGGAGGCCACCTTGGCGCTCGTTAACTGCTCGAAATACACCAGAACGTGGAAGGTCTGATTCTAAGTTCACCTCTAAGCATTTTGAAAGCCAATATAAGATCAGCCTGCAGCCTTCTACTGAAGAGGCTCCTAAGATTGAGTTGTTCTCATTCTGAATCAATACCGCGGTGTGGCACATGCGCTGTGTCCGGGTGGCTGAACTCTCCCAAATCTTGTCGCGGTTACTTCACTATGCCGAGGATGACAGTGTGAATGAGTGTTTTAATAAGAATCAAAGTGAACGACCAAGGAATTCACAAAAGATGGAAGCTGCTATCAATCTCAGAAGCCACGGAAGGCACCATCATTTTCAAAACTCGCTTCCAATAAAGCATCTCAAAGGTACTTCCTCAAGAAAATCAGGAACCGCATTTTGCATTAGACTGAAAGGTGAAAATCTCATGAGTAAGGCAAGCGCGTTCGCGTGAAACACAGTCTTTGACACCAATAGTTCTAAGCCGGCAATGGTCAATGTTCTATGCCACATGCAAAAACCATGCATGCTAAACAAATGTGTCGTAAATCCGATGCAAAACCCACAAAAAAAAACACGATTTTCTCAAACCCATGCAGATACCATGCACACAGATGCAAAACACGGTTTCTTGGTTTCCTTAGTAGTTTTTACAACTTAAAAACGGCTTTCAGAAAATAGTGAAAATCGAACAGGGATTTCTTTCTAATAAGAAATTATGCTTGAAACATGGAAAACGAGCGGTGGATTTTCCTTATAAAATACTAATTCTATGTAATGTATTTATTCACACTCATACACATTTAGCACTAATTGGGATTATGGTCAACATACGTTATGAACTCGTTTATCTTGAATTTTTTGTGAATGAACGTGTATTAGGATTCTTCGCCTTGTTAATGTAGAAGTGTGGACATTTTTGCGAGGTTTATGGTGAACTTCATAACCTCCGTTAAAGGCCTCTACCTTTCTTTGCCTTTGGTCTTCTACCTTAATAATGTTCCAGTTATTAATGCTGTTAGTGAACTGACTCTTAGTGGCTGGAATACAAGCTTCCAGGTGCAAGTGCGGACGCTGTCCTCGGAATGCTTTCCACTTTCTGTTTAGGCGCCTCGCATGCTTCCGTTTTGCGGACCGCTGGCATTCAACCCTTTGCTTACGTCAGAATTCCATCGATGTGCCGCGGTGTCTTTTCTGATTAAGAATGCGGCAGTAGATTTAGTGCAGACTGAAAGTGGTTTGTCAAAGAGCTGTTACTCAGTGGAGCTAAGGAATTCAGTGGAGAACGTAGTGACTGTTGCCTTGGCTGGTGGAAGCCCTAGAATTTCAACGCAATGCATAGTAATTACAATATAATTCTAATTCAAAATTATTATGTATTCCATTCCTCGCCATTTTTTATTGTATGACCTGAAATGTCCAGGCGTTCTCTACGTTGTACTCAATTTTCAGTTGCTCAGAAGGGGTGGGTGGATTCACGGACGCCCCTTAGTAACTTCTGAGCATCCTGATCATCTGCATTCCACGGGTTTTACGGGAAAAATTCAGTGGGTTTTGCTGTCAATATCACTACCGACCATAACTGAGTAATGCCAGCCGATCACAGAAAATCCTACTGCTGCAGAAAGATGGACTTGTCCACCGTGGAAGGGCGGGAAAGCAGCGATCTTTTCGGGGAAGTTCAGGAATTCTGTCGTGACTGTAAACTTCAAGAAGACTTTGTTATTTTCTTCATATACGTGGACAAATTCCCCTTTAGGGTTTGTTAGGCTGAAATCCATGCTTGCCTTGTCATCTTAGAGCATATTGGTACAGAGCTGGCCCCGCCGTTTGTATTTTGTCGAAAATATTCTGAACTTTTTAACCCATTGACGACCGCGCGGCTCACCGGTGGGCCGCACCTTTATTATCAACTACTGGACCTTAGTTCCGAACTAATTTGTAGCATTTTCGTATGAAATGACCACACCACTTCAGAATAATGTCCATTTAACTGTCCTTTGAGAAAGATTTCTTCTTTATGGCGACAAATGTCATAAAAAGGATGGGATTTTGAAGTCGAGGAAGATTGCATCACATTTCTTCTGTAGTGAATGGAAATAAAATGTGCTAAAGCCACATTATCTACACAAAAACGCATTCTCTACATCTTGCACCTTCTTATTCGTCAGAGCAAAGCCATAAGAGGGTGTGTATTCTCTGGATGCTTTCTTATAACACTCAAAACACCTCTAAGAAACTTTTTTCGGCCTAAGAGAAACTAAAAAGCGCTTGGTTTCTCTCTTTATTTTTGGTCTAATGATACTAGTATTCTTCCAAAAGTGGATTTTGAATTATTTTTTGCAAAAATATTTGTCTTAGTCCCATTCCCTTACTGTAACAGTGTGGGACTACGCAGGCGCCGCACTCCTGAAACGGGCGTTGGTCCCACGCGCCAGACACGCAAAAATGCGCGTGGTCGTCAATGGGTTAAGGTTCGTAGTAGTGAAAAGTTGTGTAGAGCGAACACCCTGCTAACCTTGAGTTGTAGTGAAACTACACCTTGGGGTAAGCCCCTTGGAAATTGACGTTGCTTATTCTTTGGAGCAGCGAAGCTTCTATTTTTTATTAGGCACACATGGATAGCGAACAAATTACTGGAACGTGTACTATGGGCATATTAAGTGATGTTATTCCTGAGTCCCAAGAAGTACGTATGCGCCTTCTTGCGACTACCCGCCAATTTTATCGAAGAATTGGCAGGTATTGTATGTAAATTCGATAGGCCTATGGAAGGCGCTATCCACTCATATCGAAAGCTCTGCTGAGATTCTGCGATATTCATGTCTTGACTGCTCTCTTCAATGAATGATTCCCTGATTTTTTTGCAAAACATCGTGCTGATTACTTTACAGTGGAGTTCATGCAGGCACATACGGCATAAGGTCGGAAAGACACACTCAATGACCAAAACGAGTTCACTGATGATTTCTTCGAGGGAGATAACTGCTAGAACTTAATGGTTATTTATATATTTATCCATGTATTCGCTTGTTTTGATATTTGTGTGCTTATCTAATACGGAAGCCACGGTAGTCTAGGTGGAGGCAAGTATTGATTCAAAATAAAGGGAAACAATGCAGTGGTGGGTGGATCGGGATAGTTGTGGTAGAGGATGGTTTTCTTTATTTCTTCGTGTAAAGGAAGGGAAGACTAGCGGAAAGTCCGGCAAAGCTTTTGTTTGGCTATCCGAGGCAGCTCACACGCTCGAAGTTGCTGTCAACCTTTTGCCTGCGACACTTGTGCTGGATGCACGTACCCATGAGAAATAGTGTGAAATCAATAGCACGTACTAGTAAGTGACCGCAAAACACTAGGCCATAAGCAATCAAAAAATTGAGATTAAATTTGCACAGTTCTTTCCACTGTTAGAAAGGTTCCTACACGGGGCAACTGTCCACTACTGTATGGTGCATTACTGAAGCTGCTGAGCTGAAAAAAGTGAATTGAGTATTTCTTATTTGCCAAGCCTTGAGGGAGCAAAGGTCAAGTAGCAAACAAATTTGGACGAGAACATGGAGAAATTCTGAAAATTACTCATTTTTTGGAACAAGAACAATCGTAGTTGGAGAAAATCCTAAGTAAAAGTTAAAAGCTACAGTAGCGAGAGTCAGGGAGGGCCGCGGCGAGTTTCGGTGCCATTTGTTTTGTACTTTTGCATTCCTAGGGCAGGATTACGATATTGAGGTGGCTGAGTTTCGATCTGTGCATCGAGGATAAACTCCGCTCTCGAGGTTCGATTTTAAGCAGAATCAGCTGGAAGCTGGAATTTACCCAAAAAAGCTAACAAGTAATCCACTTTCGCCTGGAAGAACCCAAAATCCTAGACGGTTCCATTCGCCTTCAACCGATGCTATGTTTATGTTTCCAATTGCCTCCTCATTCCTCACCATCCGACGAAAACCAGCAGATGGTGAGAGTTTTCACACCTGTCTATAATATCGGCGTATGACTATAAACATGTGTAATATGAGCATGTGGAGAACTCTCCAAAGTGGCGCAGCTACTCCATTTGATTAGCTTTGTAGGTTTCATCCACAAAATTTACACATCTGTGAGCCAAGCGTTCAGTTCTTGCACCACGTTGATGGAAAAAATATAATGCCTTCCAGAACGTTCGCTCGTAAAACCAGGATCACCCCACCCAAATGTTCCAAATGATGTCATTCAAAGATCTCATTGCAAGGCTTTTATTTTAAAGCCATAGCATGGCAGGCGGTGATTTCTTGATGACGATTGAACTTTTTGAACCGGCACACGCAACATATTCCTATTATGGATTCCTGAATTTTTTTGCTGTCGTCGTCAATCTGAGTACATGCGTCATCAGGCAGCGTTTCCACTGCTGATAATGCGCTTAGCATATTGTCCCTGTATAAAATACCGTTGATGCCCCCTTTGTTCAACTACTATATTCGGTTTCAATCCTTTTGCAACTTATTGCTCCATTCTCACTGAATTGAAATATGGACTTTCACAGCAGGATGGCAGAATATTCCCATTGAAGTATTCCCTGGAAACAGTAATAAGAATAGATGTGTTAAATAATAAATAAAGAGTAATAAGTGGAAGAAACTAGATCTTCTTTCCAATTCAGGCGGTCTTAAGTTATGTGCGATTGCTGTTAATATTGTGTTTGTCGTCTTTCTTAATGTTCTTATTCCGTCCATGCATTTTGCAAAGCACTTAATCATTTCATTCGAACTCGAATTATTATTCGAAAAACTCGAATAATGAAGCGCTTCCCAAATGATGAGGAGATCTAGGAACCGTGCTTTGCATAAGATTGAAAGATGCAAATCTAGCGATTAGGGCTCGCGTCCTTGTGGAAAACACGGCTTTTTGAAATCAACACTTCTCTACCAGCAACGCTCAAACTCATGTAGAACTCACTCATATCCAAGCAGAACTCATGCTTCTCCATCATAAAGCTGATGCAAATATGGTGCAAAACCCACGAAAAAACCCTTTCTCAATCCCATGCAGAACCTCATGCATACCGACGCAAAACGCGGTTTCTAAGTTTTCTGAGTAGGTGGAGTCGAAAAACTACTTTTTTTTAATTATTTTCTCCGGGTGGGCTCTTTTTATTTGAATGTGCATAAACATACGTACTCCTAACACGGAGCTACAGCTACGTACGAATGTCAGCTACGAATAAAACCAATCACATTGAGTTATTTGCTCATATCTGAGGAACTGATTCGAAAATTTGAATACTCGAACAACAGTGTGAGCTGCAAACCTTCCCACGTCTCCTCCAGTGCTGTATTGCTTTCTCCTTTCTGAACATTCGATTTTCGACCGTATCGATATCGCACGTACATATCTAACATGTTGTTCGGCCATATATTACGTGTCATAGTTTTTGATAGTTTGGTTGTTGGGGAATAAATCGGATTTCCTCAGACCAATCTGGTCGAATTCGAATGTTTTCCTGATAATTTGTTGGTTTTTATCACTTTTCTGGATTTTTTTTTGTCTTTTTTCTGAACCTGCTCTGCCCACATCAACCCTGTTTCAGTTTTCCCTTCCAAATGTACAATAAATTTTCCTCCACTTGAGGCGAATTTTTTGAACCATATGAAACGTACATAGTCAAACTTTGACCTCAACAGTTTGCGAACTCTTATCTGCTGACGCAGGTGCACCGGTGAGTTAGGAGATGTTATCTAGAAATGTACCTTGAAGACGTGCGATCGGAGGCGTTGAAACGCACGTTGAAAAGTGTGACGTAGCAACCTTACATTAGCGGAGCTGTGATTAGATGGACACCTGTTCCTTGCTAAAAGATAGTGGGAATCTTCTGGAAACTAGAATCCAAGTCAGTTCTTCGAAAACTGGCTATTTTGGTTCTATTGTAGTATTCTTATGGTAGTTGCATGGAAGCATGCGGCTAGCGCACTGTTGGGATGGGCCATGGTCCCATGCACCAGACTCGCGAAACAAGTGCGGTCGCCAATTGCTTGAATCTAGCGCCCTAATTTGTAGATTTCTGAGAGATTAGTTTCCCTCTTGGTTTCTCTCTACGAGAATGACGAGAACAGCACGTCGTAGAGGGCACTCTCGTATGGATGCTGTTCTTGCGTGCCATGCAGAATTCATGCTGATTGATAGTTGAGAGGTGTTAGGAAGAGAATCAGAGGTTGCTTCGTGAATTTGTGCCCAGTAATAGTTCCTTCTTCCAATGGTTGCAGTTGTTTTCCTATTGATTCATCGCGCGCCGCTGGTCGTTTTCCTCTGTTTCCATGTGTTTACATAGCCATACGGAAAAAATCATTGAAAATTTTGATGGTGCTTACTGTTGACTAGCTGCAGCTTATTTCCTCATGGACTCCGATTTTGGATGCTCTAAATATGTAAGAATTATCCTGTGGCGCAGAAGGGCGAGAACCGAGCCTTGGTGTGGAGCAAATCTAAGCACTTTTCATCGGAGAGAAGTGAACGACACCTCATGTACATCGTCATGTTTTGAATGAATATCCTGATATCCTTTGATATCCTTTGCATCCAGAGGAAATCTCGTTAACTTAGCTGTGAAGAATGTCTTCTGCAAAGAAATTCTCTGTCTGAAAGCTCGAGGCACGCTGCAAATTGACTTTCGTTCTAACTTTACGAGGAATTATAACTCTGAGGGAGGGTTTTCAGGTCTCTTCCTCACCCCATTATTTCCATATATTTGGACCGCTGCAGTCCATCAATTCAGGAAACCTTTGGACCACGATTTGCATGAGATTGAGAGATGCAAATCCCACGATTAAGACATGCGTGCTCGTGCAAACCACGTTTTTTTCAAAATCAATAGTTCTATACCAGCAATGGAAGAATCTATGCAAAACCCATGCTTACCAATGCAGAACCCATGCGTCTCCAAATCTGGTGCAAATCAGGTGCAAGTCCTACCAAAAACTTACTCGATTTCATGTAGAGCGCATGCATACTGTCGCATAAAACGGTTTCTAGATTTTCTGTGTTTCGTCTGCAAATTACATATTTTAAACATTCGTTTGTCGTTGATTTAACGTCACTTGAGGTGCTTCGAATCGCATGAGTAACTCGTGACTCTTCATCACTTTTGGAAATGACTAATTCTTTTTTGTTCTCCAAATGTATAAAAAGCGTCTGAAACAAATAAAATCATTCTGCGAGGTCCTGCAATGACACTGTTGAATCAGTTGTTCGATTCAGACCTGTGTCCTCTCTTCAACGGCTTCTACACTGCGCTTGTACTCTAATGTATGTAAGCTAATGTATTTAGCTCTTTGATAATGTTTTGTTGCAGCTTAATCTTGGCATTTGATGCCTTTGTAAGGCCTTCATTCATCAACTGCATTGCAAAGTGCCATATATAATCTTAGGTGAACAAAGAAAATAGCGGCAGTTCTGCTGGAGAAGACGATGAAGGTAAAGACATCATGTGGTGAAAACCAACTGCAATGGAAAATCAAAAAAGAGCCTGACGAATCAAGGCTCAATGACTGGAAATGGGATCCAGTGGCCGAACTTTCTGGGATAACACCATTTTTTTCCTTTTTCTTTCTGGGACTTTGGTGTGATATGAGCGATAATTCCAAGGTCCTTTTACAGTTCGACAATTCTTAATATGTATGTACGCCACATTCAAAAAGCATTTCCCGCTGTTTTTTTCTAACCTCGAGAAATCAGCGCCAACTTTACTTTTTGTACCTCAATGCCACTGTTCATTTCGGAAGACTCTCTGACGCTCTGCCTTCTCGTTAATTGAGTGTCGACCGTTGCCATCCCCGTCCTTCCTTGGAAACGTCCTACATTATTTTTTTTTGGAAATTTGCTAATTCATTGATTAGCTTTTTTGATTATTACATGCATTGAAAGGGTGCGCGGCGGGTAAGGGAGTTATTGGAACAAACCGAGCAGAAGACACAAAAATACGCGAGCACGAAGGCTACACTTGCAGCGTAGCAAGCCCAGGAGATTCGCTATGCTTCTGTTCTCGTGAACAGGAGAGGGACGGTATTTTTTTACTATTAATTTACAATACCTTCACTGAGTTTTTCTTGCAAATTAGCGATTAAGAACACGAATCTTCTTCGTTTTGTCCAGGTTTCTAAATCACAGTCATAAAGCGATCCGCGGACCTAACCAGGTGTCAAATACCGCCATGGGATATAGTGGAATCGTCCACTTTATTAAACCATTTTTGAATTCAAAATTATGCATCGAAATCCCGTACCCACTCCGTCACATTGTGTCACCCACGATGTGCGTCGAAATCTCGGCAGAATAAAAAATTGCGGTTAGAATTCAAACGGGAATAGCTCAAATTCTCATTGTGAACGTTAATTTTTCAAGAAGTTATTGTGGGTATTGTAGTGATTGATGTGAATCCGCTAGCTTGCGATTTATTCTCAGTGATTCTTCGAGGAATAACTTTCAGACAGAGCTATGTATGTACATACACATCTGTAAAGACCAATACTGGGATGGATTCAACAGTACCCGGAAAGGTTGAAACCCGCCCGGTTATCGAAAATGGACAACCACCTTGGGTCAAATTACTGCTGTTTTCCGTGAGGGATTCGATCCCGGAAAAGCCAAAGGTTGAGAATGATCGTGTGAAGAGGGAGGTAGTGAATCATCTTGTTTTTTTTTCGATCAACCATTGCTCTCCGGACGTGCGATGAGATCAAAGAAGATCAAAACTGTTTCCAGAGCTTTCCATTAAACCTATACATGCTACTATGAAGATGTCCCTGAAGAAGATCCGATCCAAACCTCAGGCCACTAGTAGCTCCACCTATCAGCGTTGCTGCTTTACCAGTAAAAGGCATTTTCAACGATGGCTTTTGTTTCTGGGATATTTACGGACCTCGTCTGTGCCGCAACTGGGAATTAAGTGTGAAAAGGTGCCATTCGCGGTCAGCAGCTTCTTCGCTGGCTTTTTAGGTCATTTAGTGTGCAAGTTTGCCATCCATTCCTGAGTACCTGCGTGCAGACCAATTCCACGCAGGACGACCTCATCGTCGCCGTGCAGTAACAGCGACTTCGTTCGTTTATTCTGCTAATCTTATCGCGCATCTGCATCGAGTGTATGTATACACACACGCCTCTGCAGGTTGCCACTGCATGGTTCCGTGAAAAAAGCCATCGCTGGCATACTTCAAACATAGATAGACCTATTGATCGCCTGGTAATTCGTTCCGCTTAGGACGTACATATTTCCTGGCTGTTGATCCGCTTCCATTCACCCTGTTTTGGCAAGGTTGACCTTCTAATCATAGACAAACGATAGTTGCGTTGGTTTTGCCGGTGTTATGCCAAAAATGGTGTCCCCCACTTGCGGCCAGGTACGCAGCATTGACGTCATAAGCCCGCTGATTCATCAGCGGGTCGCTGTGCCTATCTGATCATTTTTCGTTTATAAACGACTTTCGGTGTGTTTTAGTCAGCACCTGTACCAGTTTGCCTCGCTTTAATTCGGACGCTATTCATGCTTGCCTTAATATGTCTGGAACTTCGATGGTGGTATTCTCTCTGCGAGATTTTGTCCCAAAAGCCCCAAAGAATTGATTTTTCCACCTTCAAAGTTGTGGCTCCTGGGTATATTTGCGTGTTTTCCGCTTTCTGGTCATCAATGCCACCCTAATCGTTTATTTCGCCGCTTGTCTGACATGGTCTTTGCTTCGATCGCGGCGATCAACAACACTTGTTTTCAATTCCTTTCGATCTTTTTCCTCCCACCATATAGAAACTCTTTCTGTTCAGTATGAAAACTTTGGATATCCCTTGGAAAAGTTCACGTATTTTCCACTTTAACTTCATTCCAATCACTAAGGGCTCTTTCTGTGTCAGCATTATTTTCCTCAGAAGTCGAGGCAAACCCTGTCTTTCCTAGATGACTAATTCGTGCAATCTCCTCTTCCGTACTCAACAACTAAGAGAGAAAATGTTTACATACTTTCTGTTCTTCACTGTGTGTGTAACATAGATACACATCGACAGTGCTCTTCCTCTTATTCCGACACTCGGATGGATTCTCCGAGATCTGCTGTATTCTCCTAGGCAGCCCGGACATGCTGTTTCTCAAATAAATTCATTCCAACTCAGCTTTTCTGAAAGTTCTTTCGTCCCGTTTTCTCATTGTTGTGTAGAACTCCTGGCTTTTTCTGCTTTTTTAAAGTGAAGGTCTTTTTGAGAACTATGGCAAATAATGAAGAGGAGATCTCAATACCTGTAACGGAACCTTTAACGTTGGAGGAGCCAGAGGAGGCAAAGGGTAAGACTAGTGCTTTTTCCATTTTTGCTGCAACAGCTGCTTTTTCTCTTTCTACGAGTAGCTTACTTAGCCAACTTGTGTGTCGGAATTCATGCAGATTCTTGGGAAGTTTCACAGCTTCGCTTTTACCCAAAGTCGATGATTTCTCCATGCAAAGTGTGCTCATGTTGCTATATTTATAACAGCTTATCATCGCGGACTGATACGAGTCTTTCCGACAAAGCATGCATATTCTTGCTCAGGGAACTGATTCACTTTAAAACGTAAGTCGGAAGTCAACCTACCCAAGATAGATGGCAATTCATCCTAGAACGTTAACGAACTCCACCACTGGTATTTACTATATTTTACAATGTCACTGCATTATCGCGCTGACGTCTGCAAGTCTTGGTAGTGCGAACGACGATAGCACCGCACTCCGAAGCCCCTATCAGCAACAGTCAGCCTTACTTTGCAACCTTTTTTTGAAAAAAAAAACGTTAAGTGGGTCGAAATTCGGAGCTGATTAATGCGACGCCTTCTGAGAGGGTTTATGCCTCTGGATTCTAAATGATTTGTCGCTGGGTAGAACCGTTTTGCCCTGAGCAGTGTTGACGTCAACCTGCTATACTTCTCTTCCCCTTAGGATGCTCTTGTCAAGCGGTTTGGTAGAGCTCCCTTGGACGTGAGAGCTCTTGCAGAGGGCTAAGCGAGAACCTTCAACGGTGTTAGTTGATCTCGCACATTGCTCCCAACACACCAGGGTTGCTTGTTTTATCATTCGCTGCTAGTTTTCCTCTCACAGCCACTATTCCACTCTTTTGAACCACTCGGAATCGCGTCATAATCTGAAAATCCCACCAGTGGCAGACCCGCGGTATGCGGGCAAAACACGTGAGAACCATTAATCCGTGCATAATCACAGTGGAAACAATGGAGAATGACGTTGTCACCTTCGCAAAATGACTGAATAAACTGCAGCAATGAAATGTATAATAAGAAATGTGCAGCTATTGACGCATATTGTCCATTGCAAGAATATTGCTATTGGGTGAGGTCGGTGGACTTTAAAGGTCCCATAGGTTAGCACTACCGTTTTCTAGCGTTCACAGTAGTAAAGTACATCACCTATGCCGCTGGTTCACCAGCTACACCCAGTACGTCCAATGACAACATAGACAGTACGTATGACCTATTGGACAAGACAGATGAAGGACTGAGCGAATAAAAAAGCCGAACAAGTCTAATCATTCAACGAATAAATAAGAAACTCATAAAAAAAATCAAATATTCAGAGAAGATAAAAAGATCTGCAGTTTTCTTCTTTTTTGGCAGAGCTGTTGTACTCTTCTTTCTCTGAACATTCCAAGTTTCGACTTGTTGAAAATCGAATATTTGAATATCAGATGTATTACATACATTATTCGGTGAACATCCTAGAAGGAAATTGTCATTTCCTCGCTTGTCAAGGTGGTTACGTTCAAATCTAAACGGTACAAGGTACTGATTGGATGTTTGCCTTTTTCAAGGGTTCTAATTTGAAAGCGCATTTCTAGAAAAATCTATTCCACATCAGAGCAACAGCTTGCTGGCGAAAACAAAACTATCCATGTCTTAGCGTTGACAAATTGCAGCATTGGCCAAAATTTCGCAGGACCCATTCTATGGCTTCTATCCACGCGGAGACACTGAGAGGCCATCATATATATTTACCAGACACCGACTTTCCCGCTTGGATAGGGTGTGATAATTTCGTGGAATTCAAAAGTAATTTTGAAATGGGATTTTCTCTGTGTTTGGAATTCACGTCACGTTTATGTTGGAAATAAGTGTTTTCTTTTCTATTGGTTTTGACAATGGAGCTATTCTTTATTCTTCTCGACGGTCAAACTTTTTTGTTCTGAATTTTTCATCTTTATAGTGTTCCACACCCCCCCCCCCCCCGGAAAAATAGACCGAACACGCCCGCATCTGTTGAAATTATGCACGGTTTTTGTAGATTTTCAAAAATTGCGAGAAGAATTTATAGTTCTCCTCTTTTCGAACAACTACAAGTGGGGTACCTCAAGGAGGTATGCTTTCATCGATACTATTTAACATATTCACAGCAGATCTGCCATCGGAACTAACATCGTTCGGTGTCACATGTAATATGTTCCTTAAACCTTGAAATTTATCGCACTGTTCGAAATGAAGGACGTACAATCAGCTTTCAGCTGGCAATGGATCGAGTCCTTCGCTGGTCTAGAATAAATGTCCACTACCCATATCTGTCCATAAAATACATGCTATGTGCATCGGAAAAATTGACCGTAACCTTAATTTTTCACGTTACGCATTACGAATATCTAGTAGCAAAGGGACTTCACAGAACGTTCAACCTCTTCAAATCCTCCGATCAAGAGAAACTCATGTCTTGTCAAAAGCTTATAAGCTCTACACTCGGCCTATACTCTAGAGTGGTGCATCCATATATAATCCTTGTAGAAAGGAAGACACTGAAGCACTTGTTCAAAATAATTTTACCAGAAAACTTGTGCTTAAAGTGCATAAACTGCCCTATTCCAGAATTCTATCTGGAATTGAACGCAATAAAATCCTCGCCTCAAAATCACTAGAATGGAGAAGAAAGCGAAATGACTTATTACTTCGATACAAACTACTGAAAAGATTAGTCAGACTTGCACCCATTGAGTTTTTCGTGATTATTAATTCCAAAACAAGGGAAGCTCCGCTCAGGCTTTCGACCGCCACGGCTAAAACTGAGATCAGAAATTTCCTTCTAATAGAGTCTGTTCCGATTTCAACAAACTATTGCGTACTAATGTATTTCCTGAGAAATACACTCTTTTTGAGAAAAGACTCAATAAGTTTATACTCTGACTCTTTGTGACTGGCTATTGCATGTGCTTGTACATGTCCAATAAATAAGTAACTGAATTAGTGGAGAGAATTCGGTACTCGTGAGGGATTTTTCGCTTGACACCTAGTAGGCCCAGAACGTGTTCCGAGGATGACGTCATTTCTACCAGAAATATCGAGAACACTTGACAATATTTACTTATGATGGGTGGGATTGATTATTATATCATTATCGTGAAGACGGCTGTGATACTCGTTTTCATTTACTCGCGAGAAAAACGATACTTTTCAAGTTTTCTTTTTTTAAACATTTTTTTGAATCAATTTTTCTAGTAAGATTTTGGTAAGTTTGCGGTACAAAACAGGTATTTGCTCGAGAACTTGTGGATATATGAACGGTACCCCCACTTCAAGTGGTGAATAAAGTAGAAAGAACAAACTAGAGTGGAATGCGAACTCGTCGAGTATGCAGCTATACTAGACGTCGAGTATAGCACTGCGGGTCGCCGTCGCCCAGACGACGATACTTTCTTATATGTATATGTACATATGTATACCTCCGATAACTCCGATATCTTTGGATTTTGGGAGATGCATGGATGGTTGCGCTGCTAGATCATCGACCAAAAATCGATACATGTCGAAATCAATGCGGCGTGACGGCGGTGCAGCGTCCTGCACGTAGGCGGTGAGCGTAGAGGAACCTGAACAGATGCATACAGAGGGCAAAAAGCATATTGCTTTGGCATAGCAAACCGTTCCTTTGCATAAACAATAAAAAGTCGGTTGAACAGTATCAGATTATTTAACCTTACGTACTTATTGATCTGGTAGACCATCGAGGTGAGCGTGAGCCACGATGAATAGGATCCTCATATCGAACATTTCAGCGTTGGACTCGCCGGGCGGCAGCTGTTCGAGGGCGTCAAATCACGCGAGTCCGATGCGGAACCTGAGCAGTGCGCATGGCGGACTGTACGTCTCCGCTCCCGGCAAGATCATCCTGTTCGGCGAGCACGCAGTCGTCTATGGCCGAGTGAGTCTTGTCACTGCATATCCCCAGCTACATGCCCCAAGCCTCGCTTTATCCTACAGAAATTCCTTGAAACCCACCTGCATGACCAAACAAACCTAGCTTAGTATGCTGCAAAACAAAGTAAAATTCGATGCTCATTCGAATGAACTCGCTTAAAGTTTTGTCTTATCCCGAAATAGAATTCGGTTAGCTAACTTGAAACAAAAAAAAAGAAGTTGTCAAAAGTATTCACTCTACAAGCTCTCTAGTATGGTGCGTTTTACCATGGACGATAGTTGGGAATAAAGCAGACAGAAAAAAGAACTGGAGAAAGTGTGCAGCAATTGGAGAGGAATGAGAGAAGAGCAAAGGAAAATTGTCTGCACGGCTACTCAACTGTTGTCGCGTTTGGAACAGACCATAGGAAAAACTGCTTCTTCGAAGAGTAACATTTACAGCATATGTTTGTTTTTCACTGCATCTTTTTATATTCATAGGTATGAAAAGAGTATTGAGGTTTACATTATGGAAATTTTATGCAAAATCCATATTAGGAATTCACGATGGGGTCGCGTTATCTCGGAATGGTTGTTGGAATGGCAACGAACTCTTTGTTGAGGTGCTTTGGAACAGAACCTTACGAAGCCTTGCTTTGGAAAAGGGGGCATCGATACTATATTGATTTGATGAATGTGAACGTAAATGTAGGAGTTTTTCTATGGAAGACACGTGTGCGTTGGGGAGGAGTCTCTTCGAGTTTCGCATTAAACGAAAGCAACCCAGCTGTCACTAGGCTGTTTGAAAGTATTACATTTGTTGCAGCAAACAACCTAAACGTGTGCGTAATGAAAAGTCTCGGATAGCTACTGCAGTTGTTAGCTTACTACCCTTTGCGAGAAAAAATCCAAAAATGAAAGCTATCAATTTATTCTTTTTTTACTTCCTTGCTTAGTACAAAAAACTGGTAGCTGTTCAGTCAAAAACATCTGGGACATTTTCTATAAACGGGTGCACACTATGTACATATGGGAAAAGATGGGAGAGGTGACTCCATAGATTGCACACGCTCACATACGCTGTTCCACTCCCTTGAACGAGATCTGGACAGGAGGTGGAAAGATCCAGCGAGGATGGGAGTGGTGATATCAATGGAGATTTTTAGTTACAAAGATACTCAGAGTGCTACGTCACAGGAGATGCGACGCATGCGAGTGGCTTCACTCCGCTAAACTCTTGTGTATGTGAAAAAAAAGAAGTGGAGTCTGAATACCTGAATATTGGGGTCCAATCTCAGTCTTCAGTTCGTCTGGAGCAGTTGGAGACAGTATATGATCCCACCTCACAGTCTCTGAAGAAGTAGGAAGGCAACGAGTATTTTCGAAACCACAAGCATTGAGTTTGATGACCATTTCAAACAAGTAACCATTTGTATAGTTGACTAGAGCGTTAGAGTGTTTATTTTGAAAAAGTCCTGGTGTGACATGGACAACTCCTTCGTATTGCATGAAAATCTCCATTACCTCTTACTAAATTGTTTTTGTTAAGACAGCAATCGCTGGATCGATCGACCTGCGCACTTACGTCAGTCTCTTCACATCAGCAGATGGCCGAATCTACTTAAGTTTACCAGATCTGGGCGTTGAGAAGACGTGGCTTCTGAAGGATCTTACAAAAGCAGCAGACCGCTTAGCCGGTTGGTGATTTTATCACCTAGAACATGTTGACTTGGTTTTCCTCGCCCGAAGAGTGATGGCTGTACGTCCTTCAGCCGAATACCCGATAGAAGAGGATCAGCCGCCATCGCTGGAGGTGCTGGTGCCGATTGCGCGGAAGCTGTCGGGTTCGTGCGAGGAGCAGTGTGGAGTCCAACACCTGGCCATACTTGCTTTCTGGTATCTCCTACTTGGCGTCGCTCACAGGAAGAGGTACATGTTTTGTTCTGCCTCCTACGTATACTGAGTTCATCGATGAGGAGCAGTCCATTCTCTCCTTCTCTGTGCTTTTGTAGTTGCACTGGGTTGATTTCTAACGCTATTTCGTTTCCGACAACGAGCTGTCGACGCTTTTCTCCTAACTGTTTAGTTTTCAGCCTTCAATGCTGCTTTTCCTTCGGTTCCTTATAGTGCAGTGCATGCCTCGTGCGTGGTGGTCATCCTAATCCACTCGTGGTTTTCACGTTGGTATTCGCCACACATTTCCCTCACACTAGGCTTCTCAAGTAATGCTTGCACGTGTTCTTACAACTAACCCCCCCCCCCCCTGCCGGCGAGACAACCACGAGTGGGTAAGGATGACAGCGACTATAGATATGTAGTGTGGTGTGTTGGTTCAGTTACTACAATCATCAGCCGACGCTCCACGAGCCGGAAGGAGCCGGAGATGCACCGACATCGTAAGTGTTACTGCTAATGTCATGCGAAGTTGTGGGTATTTTTGTTGTGTTGTGATGCCAATGTTGCTTTTTGCTGCTTAGAAGCACCAGCACGCTCATTTTATCACGGCAATTGGCTCAGATGTGAAATTTTGAGGAAAACCTTCACGTAGCATATTTAAGTGTAAATATTATAGGATGTGGTCCTACTATAAGGAAAATTTTCACTGCAAAGGCTTTCTGGAGAAGCCACGTTCTAAAATCTTCTTATATACCTGCTCTGAACATACCAGGATCAACCATACTACATATATAGTTTGTTTGGAATCCTTCTGGAATGGAACTGTAGTATTCAGACTTCATCCATGCATGGGCAATTCGAACTCATAAAGGGCGATTGTCGAATATCCCTAGTATCATCTCCATTTTTGTAAAAGTACATACATGAGTGCAAATGTAAGTACAAACATATGCACAGGGAAATTTCAAGAGGGAAAGCATTGCAAGGAGAGGAGTGGATTTATTTCACGGGACGGGTTTAGTGTTCGGATCCATTCAAGACGCTTTCTGAACAACCTAAAACGTTTAAAATTATTTGAGAAATTTAAACAGGACCTTTTTTTCTGCTCGTGTATAGCAATTGCTTCATGAATTTTGCTGTTTTGTGCCTTCAGTGGAATTTGAACTCTGTAGCTAGTTATCAATAATAAAACCACCACATGCTTTTACTTGCCTTGTGACCTCACCCATACCATAGAATTCATTCAATTTTGCACAGAGAATTGTTCTCCAATTAGGGAAAAGCAGAAAATGAAATAAATTAGAAGAACTTTTGGGATTAGGAACTCCTTAGTCTGAACGTGTTTTTTACATTCTGGCGACCTAAAGGCAATCTCCCATCATAAAGTCGTTCTGAGAGTTTAATTTGAGTGGAGGCTCGAAGAGTTGCCGATCACAGCGATATACACGATCTCTGAAAGAGGATAAAAACCTATTCCTAGGCACGTTATATCAGGGATGGTCAAGGTAGGGCATCTATGGGAATGCGGAACATCTATCACATATGCTTCATTTAAATGTGTGGTCAATTGCTAGGGGTGTATGTATGTGGTGAATGTCTCGCAGTTCAATAGGTTCTCTTTCATGACCCCTCAAAATGAGAATGGAGGTTTTTCGGCACATTTTATGTGAACCATATTTATTGTTGTGAATTGTTATTGTTTACAAGAACTCCGATAGTGAAAGTGAGGCAAAATGCTGCCTTAAAAAGCGTTCAGCTCTCTCATCTCGCAATGCTCACGCTCACAGAGAATTTACGCTTTTTTTTCAACTTTCTGCGCACACTATGCGGGCTTGCTTGGTGACGGGAATCTTTTGAGAAATTACAACCCATCCCAAATTAGTTGCATTGTTTCAATCTAATCAATCAAGCTCTATTAAGAGTCTTCAGCGGCTTCGATGTCTACACAGCGAAATTAACTACCTGCCAATTTGTCCCCTAGTTGGAGATCAGCAGAATTTTATTAGCTTGTCTCAGACTTTTTTTGCAGGGATCTTCTTGCTGTGAAGGCGACGGTTCGCTTCAAATTGCCTAGTTGTGTAGGACTGGGATCATCGGGTAATTTCTTTTCCATCCGTTCCTCTCGCATTTCAGCTGGACACCTACGACTGGCCTAATTGAACTGTATTCCAGGTGCCTATTGTGTTTGCATTGCTACTGCTCTTCTACAGACGACCGGACTCATCCCCTCACCATCGATTGTGGTAAGTTAACCTCATTTGCTTCCGGTGTAGTAGGATGACCACCAATTCGCCGCTCCAGACCGATGAGGACGGCAGTCTGACATGGGAGGACCAACACCTGGATATGATTCGAAAATGGGCCACCGCAGCCGAATCCCTCATTCACGGACGCGCTTCGGGACTCGACGCGGCTGTCTGCACGTATGGTATGTCTTGGATGCTGATCGATTATCGATCACTTCTGTTTAACAAAAAAGGAAACTATTGTCGTAGACGATAGACGTCGGCGCTATTCTTTTTAGTTGGCATTCAGTTAGTATGTTCGGTTTGATAGCGGCCGCAGTGCTTCAGATGTAAGTATTATAATAGGAGAAAGCTCAACCGTAGTTGCTCTTAATCTGCCGCTCAATGGATCTAGCCGTCAATGGATAGAACAGTCACCTCATCCTACCGCTTATGCGATTATCCATCTCGGAGCTTTCCCGCTTCTTAGACCGCTAGTCATGAATATCGAGATATCGTTCAGTTCCGTGTTATTTGTCTTGGGCGGTGATCGATTGTTGATGGTTTGCGGTTGAAATGAACGAAAAAAATAAAAGAAAACTCAATCTCATGTAGGCGTCATCGCAATCTTTTAGTTATAGGACATTAATTGAATTAGTTTTTCTCGATCTGATAAGTTCAATTCGTTGGCAAATCGGTGCAAAAGCTGCGGTCGACCAAATCTTATTAAATAGCAGTCATGAAACTCTGCTTCTTTTGAAGTTTTATCCGCGATCACTGTACGTCTTAGTTTGTAATATGGATTCTGTTCCCCTTTTCGTTCTCTTTTCCAACTTTTGAGCGAGAAAAATTCTCCGTTTCTTGAAGCTCGTTCCTGGCTTGTCGTAAACATTTCATGTCATCAAATAAATGGGAAGGGGTATGAAAAGAAAACTGTTGTCTCCACAAAAGAACGGAATTGGAAGGACGGAACTTCGGGAACAATCTTCAAGAAACAGTTTCTATACTGAAAGTATCGAAAATAAACATATGAAAAGTAATGATTAGAGCACAAGCCAGAACGTTGACCTCGTGTGTTTGCTCTCTTCACATCCACAATCATCCATTCTATTTCCATTCGTCTTCAGCATTACTTCCCTGAAAAACACAATTTTTCTCCACTTTTGGTTGTGGAAATCATATTTTACGACAATTTTTCTAGTGGTGGGTTTCAAGTTTTTTTGTAGTGGTGTTCCAAATTTTGCGAAGAACATCAGAGCTCATTGTTAACATCGAAATTTCATTGGAATTTTAGAATTCCGGGTTGTGGTTTGCAAGTAAGCTTCAGGATGAGTTCATTGTGCACCGGGGTTGAGCGGATTATCTGTATCCGGTTATCCGTTTTGCCGTTATCCGTAGGTTTTGACATATCCGTTATCCGCACCGTTATCCGGGCTTTTGGCACCGGATAACGGTGCGGATAAGGCCGAAAATATTAGGTGCGTGCAAAAGTTCCGGGGCAGTTGCACCTAATTTTTCAGAACGCCATAACTTGACTCAAAGTCAGCAATTTTGTTCAAAACAAAAAGCATTGGCATTTGCGTAACGTTGCCAATAATGCACAAAAAAGATTTTTCCAGAAGCTAAAAATTTGACAGGTCTACACTTGTAATAGTGGCACACGTCGTTTTCCAGTAGGGTCTGTTCATTGAAAGTTTTACAGCGGAGGTAAAGACAAAGAAGGTTGAAATGGGGGTAGTCTGTTAGAGGCGGATATAAGGAGTAATATAGGTTAGGCTAGAATTTCGGAGCACGAATGGCCAATTCTTTATAAGGTCGACACTGCAACGTGCTGGTATGCGTTATCCCACAGTCGGGTCACACCACACATTTCCGCCTGTGTCGGATCTATGCTTAAGAGTTTTCCCATGATTACTTTAGGGAAAAGAAAGTACTAAAGGGAGATTATTGCGCATTCATTAGATAACAAATTCATTGCAGATGAGTCACGCTGCTGACCATGAAAGGTCAAAATTTTTAAAAAGAAGGTAGTGATGGTTCGGCCATTTTTTAGGTGGGTGGCAGGAGCCCGGACTCTGGGATGACCTCTTCCTATTGTCGTACATGACCTATTCTCTATCAACAATAACTATTCTCCCATGAAACGAATTGTTAGGAAATCTGAAGATCGGATATCTGTAGACTTGCCAGTGTGAACATTGGTGCTCTTCGCTCAACTCACGAAAAATCCATCTACTCAGCTTCCCCTTCTTACCGATTTTCTTCAAGTGACGAGACATTGTTGACTGAATTTCCCGTAATGTCTTGCGCACTTTGCACAAGGTCCGGTTCAACCTGCTCTTTCCTGGTGCTTTTGCGATGACCAAATCTCTGACCAACTCGTGAAGCATTTTCCAGACTCTCATCTCCGCTCAGAATTCCTAGGAATCTTCGAGCACCTGGCATTTTGGAGAACATGCTCTCCACAAACGCGTTACTGGTGCTATGGGTCGCTTCCCCTGTTGATCGTCTAGATTTGATTTCATAAAGCGAAAGTCCCCAAAATATTGTACAGCTTATAGAACTGGTTTCGCACCCAAAACAGAGCAACGCTGTGACATAGACCCGAGCCAAAAGTGGTATAGGTAGCAGGTGCTTTAGGCTACCAGCATGCATGAAAACCCTTGCAGGATATCGCAAACGCAAGGAGCAAAACGACGTTGAATGGTGAAATACCACCAACTGCCCCGGAACTTTTGCACGCACCTAATAGTAGCTTCATTTCGCACGTTCACAGCAGGGGAGAGTCTCCATTTGTAGAAGTATTACTCGATCTACCTTATTTTACGTCATGAGACGTTTAGAATCTTATACAAAGGTAGGAGAAGGTAATACAGACTTACAGCTGCCCAAAAGGAAATGTTCTTGCTCACGTTTACTGGATCGTCTTACAAAGTGAGGAAATAACCTCGAAACCATCATTTACTTGTGAAATTATCGACATCGTTGGCTAATGTTTGGCCAGGCCATTAAGAACTTTGGAATTAGTGACCCCACAGCTCACCGATGAGCGCTGCCTTTTCTCCGCAAGGTTTGTTTCGAATATTCATTGAACCCTGCTGTTCCCATCAATTTTTGAATCTATTGAGCGGAAGTCATAATAGTATGTATATTCATAATAGTAATAATATTCATAATAGGATTCATAACATTCATAATAGTCGGTCAGAACTAGAAATTTTACCAGAACTCCACAAAAGGTGTATGAAACAAAGCTTCAGCCCCCTTCAGCGTGTTTTATAGCATCTGGGTCACTGATCCGTTATTCGGTATCCGTCATCCGGTCGATCTCATATCCGCTCATCCCTGTTGTGCACCATCTTGACAATGGCCCAAAAACGATATTCATCACACGGCCACCAATCTAAAAATGGGGCGACCACATGATCTGGGGTGCCGTTGCCATAGCAAGTGCTTCATGAACTCTATTGAACTCAATCGAAAACTATCACTTCTTTTTCAAATCTACGCACGAGAAGTCGCAACATCCGGGGTCGCGTGCTATGAAACGAAATATGCACCCTTTTCTGGAGACCTGTCCTTTCCAATCTTCTATGGTGACACTAGCGCTTAATCTATTTTTTCCCATTTCCACTGCTAACTGTACAACTATACCTACTAACTGTACTCTGTACAGATCCTTCACTTTCTAGCAACGGCAGCGATTATCGCGCTGCGATCATTTGATTTCCCCCTTTTTTCGTGAGCGATAATTCCAGAAACCAAACTGATTCACACCCATTCAGCTGAGATTAATTTGGATACGTTTCATGATCCTCTTTAGCCTGCGCCTGCGATTGCGACAAAATCGCAACGATGAGAATGAGAATTGCGACATTTTCAGCGCAGTCAGAATCTTAGATACGAAACGTCTGCGCTGTGTTTCATTTCTGTACAGGTACTATGCATGACCACAACTAAAAATGATGAATGTTTACCCGGATGTTGTGAAGCCCTTGTGTATGTACGTCTAATAAGGACGTCATTCAATAACAATTGTTTCAGACATCATCACTACACGCATACGCGAGAAAAAGGGAAAAGGTAGCGATATACTCATGAGGGATTGTGCAAGTTCACCATTTCGCGAAATTTCAAAAATTTCTGCAATTCAAACACTGCCGAAAAATTCTGCCTCAGGCAATGCAATTTAAATCCTGTTTTCACATCACATTTTTTTCATGTCAATTACAGAATGAAAATACACTAAATTCTACACATCAAAATGTCGGCCATCTTCTGTAATAGCTCGCATGCACCATATCACCCACTGTCGAAATTATGCGCCATTTGGTTGGCTCCGTTGCAAAAAATCTTTTCAAAAAATCGCTCAGACATAGAAGGTATTTCACAGAATCTGCTCTAATTTCGCAGAAAGCTTATTTCAACTATCACAAACATTATTTTGCATCTCATCTTGCATCATTTGCTTAAAAGGGCAATGTTTCAATTTTTTAAATAATACAACTGCACAACGTGGTTATAATGCTCGTATGGAATTAGTGTTTACGCTAGTAACTGAGAGTAGGAGGAACTGCGCTAGTAACTGAGAGGAGTATTTCAGGAGGAAACTTTTAATACAGCTCAGATTCTATGCAAGGACATACGCGGAACGAAAACCAGCAACAGATCTAAAATTGAAATATAGGGTTACCTGCATACGATGCCGTTTTTTCTAACATAGCAATACCCTTGCGCAGCACATTGCCATGTCAAAATATGACACATATCGTCCAGATCATAATTGTTGAGCTTCTCAAAAGGCGGCTTTTTTTGGACTATAGCCGTGCCGATTAGATTCAAAATATGTAAATTTCCCAAAAACGACTGTGAGGTGAGACTCTGCTGAACTCCATTTCTGAGTCGTGATTCTGAATGAGTGTAGAAGATCGCGTCTTTCTGTATTCCTGCCACTTGCCTGTGCACGAGTGAGCATGAGATGCTGCAACGTTAACTTCTTTCGATAGTGTGAGATGGGCCTGTTTCCAGGTAAAAGTTAGGTTCATACAAAACGAAAGAAACAAGAGAGCGGATGGCTGTCAGCTTTTGAAGTTGTGTTCGTGATCGAGTTACGGATTTCTATTGTTCACGTCGAACTATCGCGATCCATAAGCTCACCTGTTCTTCATCGTGCTCCGTTCATAATCGATGTTCTGTGATCGGCGATTTTAGGACATCGGGATTACGGCTACCAGAGCTTTACGCACCTGGGATATGTAGGATGTCACGGTAATTATCACTGATTATAACACAGTTGTCTCGACGATGTTGGTTGTTAGAGTAGACGGGGCGTGCTTCTGACACTTGTGCTAGAATCACGCCTGTGTATTGCTCGAAAACGAGTCATCTCGCCTTTTTTGGCATGCCGGTGTTTCGTGGTAGACTAGTCTCTTCTTGCTGTTCTGCTAACGCTGACGACGCGCTGACTCATCGCAGTCAGCTGTTCCGCCGATTCCGGCGGTTCCTCGCTAACCATGCTATGGCTTTGTTTTTGAATGCGTTTCCAGCTTTTGTGTCCACTTCTCACTTACAGTTTTGTATGTGGATAGTCAATGCATGTGACCCCTCTTTTCATACTATTAGATAGATCTCTAGAACAGTCAATAAATCGATTTCCACCGTAATCTTCGTGATAGTCGTTCTATCACTCAGCCAGCCAATCGGGCCCCTGCAGCGTTTGGGCATGGTAGTGTCTGCGCGTAAGCGATGAACCGAAAGTACTGAACTTAACTCTTTTTCGTTCAGTTATTGAAAACCAGAAGTATGAGGAGAGGTGTACTGTTCTTTCCATTCAGCTGTTTTGTGGTGTAAGCTGTCTCTCCCTGATGGTTTCTGTTAACTCTTTCAATAAGTTCATCTTGTTTAGGAGGCGTCGCCAGCTTCAAGCCCGGAACACGGATCGAGCACTTGAAAAAGTGAGTCCGATTCTTTGCGCTAATCCTTTCCTTCATGTTTTCTTATGTCACAGTCGCTTCTTTTGCTCTTTTCCTACTACATTGAGATATCGTATGTTTTTTCCCATTTAATGCTACCACATTGTCGCAACTCTCTTCTAATTGTTTCATTGCAGCCTTCCGGACCTTCGTGTAATTTTGGTGAACTCAAAAGTTGAACGAAATACGTCGCGGATGGTGCAAACTGTTAAAGAGAGACTTAAAAAGGTAAGCCCTTTTGTGTTTGTTGCAAAAATCACTACACTGAGGTCATGCATTCATATTTGTCGGTATGGTTATGAAGCAGTGTCGGAAAAGGCAAGCTGTTTCCCCAAAATGGTGGGTGTGGACAGGGCCCAATCGGGTAAACTTCCATGGATTCGGGCAAAGCTAAACTGCTACGTAGTTGGGCAAAGAGCTACATTTAACAAATTCAGCTACTTGGTGGATTGAAGTTGCGGGAGATGGTGAGTAGTATTGTAGTGACAACTGCGGAAATAAAACTCATCCGGAATGAGTGAAATCACGAAAGTTTCTGAAGAAGGAGAATTTTTCCTGAGGAAGCTCCTGGAGTTGCTCAGGCTCCAGCCGTATAGGAGACGGATCCCTGGTGACACACATTTGTCGCCACCAGGGCTAGGATTTATGAACACATAACCAGGCGATCCCAGGCCACCAAACCAACTTTCACAAGCTGCTTCGGTTGACATTACGCGATCTAATCAATCAGGGATAGGTTTGCTTCTTTATCGTTTTATGAATCCAGTCAAGGAAGTCTTGGCCACAGGCACATCCATAGTTCCTCCAAAGCAGGAAACTTGGGTGATGGGTCAGGTCAACGGCCACTAGGCCACTCTCATCCTGATGCAAACCGTTATGCGAATTCTATAATATTCTATGACCATCCTTCAGAATTCGATTATTTCTTTTGACGCACATTAGAAACTCTTAGCTTAGCTCAGCCCAAAAAGGAAGAGTTATGGCACTAACTTCTTCCCTTTTCTCCGGACTTTCTGATCCTCTCACGTTTGTGCAGCTATTCACAGCGATTTCTCGCAGTTTTAGCACTTGTCGTCTTATCTGCTGGGTAATCGAAGCTTCCAGATTTCACCCGGACCTCATACTATAATTCAATTCTTTTTTTTTCTCTCAAATCTGACCTTCTTTTTAAAAAAGAACTGTGCTTGATAGAGGTGCAAGGGGTAGCTGAATTGATTTCGATTAAAACAAATGATAAACTCATGCAGCTCATAATTTGTAATCATAATGTGATCTCACTCAAGGAGGTACATTGAAAAGATTCCCAAAAAATTGTCAAAATTGCTGCAATGCCTAGCAAAGCTTGCCAATTTTTTGCATTACTGCGACAACAAATTTTATTGTAACCAACTTCTTTAGTTCCCTGACGTGGTCGAAGGGATTTTCACGTCTATCGACGCAATCTCACGAGAAGCTGCTAAGATTTTACATCGACCGCCTGAGGAGAACGGTGAGACGTTGGACAAGCTGGAGAACGGTGGTCACGGCACAACAGTCCCGGACAACGACCATCATTCGTTGCAGGTAAATTCGCATTTCATGCCTAGAGTTCTCCTTTACTTTGCCCCAATTCATTCTCTGAATTCTAACGCTTTTGTGCGCTCGTGTACCTTCGGTGTTGTAAATCCGCCATAAATGCGCCGGCTTATTTTTGTGCCGAGCCGAGAAGGTCGGTCAAGTTTGGCGCTCCCTCAGATCCTTGGGCGTTTCAATATTATAGACACATCTCTAGAAATCAATCCATGCATCATTAGCTACATTTATAGTTCATGGGACCCCGATACGGTCGGGTAACGAATGATACGTATAGATCCCCGGATAACGAAGATCGATACGTATTTTTTGTTGTGCGACCGGATCGGACTCCGATGCACTATAAATGTAGCTATTGAGAACACCAAGTATACCTCACTCAAAACTGACCTGACCTGAATCGACTGAAATGACCTCTCTTGAAATTTATATGGTATATGTAGCAAAGAAAATTTTGTCAAATGTCATTTAAACATTTTTGTTATGGTTTTCGTCTTGGATCTAGGATTCTCACTGGGAAAATAAAGCCATGGATTCCAGAATATCTTGCACAGTTAAGATCAAATAAAGCTAGGGATATATTAGTATTCAAACTCTAATCTTGACAGGAATTTCAAATCTTTAGACCAGAGCGGAAGAGGAGAGGAAAACTCTATGTATTTTGAGTGTTAAAACCTCCGAGTCGATGTCCTTATTTCCTGATCTAGCTATCTAAATTATCTGCTTCTGCAGTAATGGCAAGTTTTTGCCGTTTTCCAATAATCTCTCATTAAGATAAATCCTGCCTGTATTAGAGTTTCAAAAAATTCATCTGCAAATTTACAATCAAAGCGGTTCCTCAGAAGAGATTTGGTTCCCAATACGCTCAACCATTCGCATGCACTTTGTCCTTGTTGTTGGCATTGCCACGCCTACGTTAACAGAAGCAGCTCGCTCAACGGCTGTGGGCTGGGCTTATCAACAAAGGTGTCCAAGGATGTCCGGGTCGTTGGCGTATTTTTGATCGGTTCAATTTTGACCAATGTTATCCGAATTTAAAGAAAAATCCTCACCAGTGACACGGGCAAGTCTTGCATGTGCGTGGTTGACGATTTCGTGGAAACCTGCGTTTCTCTCACATATAGCGGATATAACCAACGCTGATTTTGTTCATGCTCACCCTTAGCGCCCCCACTGTATAATCAGCTCGCTCTTTTCTCGTCTCTGATTGACCGTTATACCATCAGCTTCAAGTTCGTTGCGTTGTGAAGCGTGTCGTTCCGTGATTTCAGCCGCATCGTGGAGGCAGCGTGCGTTCGTCGACGTTCTCCTCGTACGTGGCCGGCGGCAAGCGAGGCAGCTCGGCATCGGCCGTCTCCGCGACGTCCGACAAAGGAGAACTCGTCGACACGTTCAGCAAGCTTAACGTAAGTGGTCGTCCCGCACGAGGTCGTCTGTGGCTGGCTTGCCAGAGGACTGCGCCGAGAGCGCCGCTTCGTCCGCTTTCTGGCAGTGGCCGAAACTGAATATGTCTCGCTTTTCTAACCGCTGGGCAGCAGGCCAACGAAGAACATACTCAAGCCGTGTGTGACCGCTTTACTTTGCATTCTAATTTATGTTTGTACAACAATGTTTTCAAGGAGTGCCATTCGCTTCGCATATGTTTTTCAGTAGAGAATAGCTAATTTGTCAAAATTTGAGTGCAGAAGTGTCAGTGTCCACTTCCTTTGTTCGCCTTGACTGAAGTTCTGTCTTGATATGTTTAGCTTTGATGCAGTCAGAACAAGCTTGCAAATTTTACGAGTGCCCTTCATTGACTGAGTTGGATTTTTTCAGGATCTTTGCCGAATAAACAATCAATTATTGATTGGATTGGGTGTCGGGCACCCCAAGGTGGATCAGATATGCACCACACTGGCCAGATACGGGATACATCCGAAAATGACTGGTGCTGGCGGTGGTGGATCAGTGTTCGCGTTTTTGAAACCAGGTCAGTTTAGCATCTTCGCTCCTCGGAATGATAATTTATTCACAAGGATATGCACAGAATTTTGCTGTCTGCTTGTATGGTCGTACTCACTGCACTGCTTTTGCTTCGACGTGACTCGCGTTTCAAAGTTGGATCTAATTTAAAAAACCGCACTCTTTATTACTTATGGGCAGCACAGGAAGTGTCTGTGCTACCTACATGGATGTGTCATGGAAACACCATTCTCCAAATGACATGCCTTGAGTTCTGAAATGCCTCTTTCACGGCAATTTTTGCATTGTCAAAAGCGTTGTTCAGAGCTACTTGGCAGTTGTAACCAGAACATTTATCAGTTCACATTGCTTCCTTGAATGTATCTGCATATTTTGATGCAACCGCATATGTTACATCAAATAAGTGAAATATAGGAATAGATAAGATAACAGATAAGGTAAAAATAAATGAATTTCTCGAATTTCCTCGTTTCAGACACTCCACAAACGCTACTTGACATGATCAGCGGCGAATTGATAAAGCTCGGCTACGAGGTATGGCAACCTCCCCTCGGTGGTCCAGGAGTGGTGGAACATCAACGAAGGCCGGATCTGTTCTCAACGCCGACGCCGTCGACGACGTGCTCCACCCCGGCCTCCAAACACAAGTAGTGGATCACTTAGGCCCCGCCCCTCACCTTCGACATCCAGCTCATCTATCCGTGTGTTTCTTCCATAGTCCCCTGATCCCAGTCTGTGCTGTGTCTTTTTGTCTCCTGGCCGGAGCGGCGGTCTCGACTAGCACTTAGGACAGTTCTTCTCTTATGAATGACACGTATCGTTGCTGATCGCGTCTGCCGCAAATCCTCTCTATATGCGTTCCAACCCGGGGAAATTCAACTTATGTCTTCCAGTTGTCACCTTACATCTTTGATATTGATTTTATACATATATTTATTTTGGGAGTTTCTCAGCGAGTCTTCCTTGTATTCCTTTCTTTGGCAATACCAGATCTGGTAGATCATTTAGCACTAGAGATCTAGTATGGGCTCACGTGTTCCTCGATGTTGAAGAGACCACCTGATTGCCGCTACGGGACTGCCGCCGTCGTTACACGCCACTGAACGGCGATTGCGAGCACATTGGGTGGTCTACCGCAGCGCCCGCCCACCTATGTACACGTAGACATCACTTCCGTCATGGTTTGCCTCATTTCCGTTCCATTTTGATGTTCGTTGGTATGCATCGATCGTTGCGGATCGATATGTATTGTACGCACCGATTTTTCTTCTGCAATATCGCCATTATCCATTCAGTATATTTTTCGCACCGTTTTTCTTGTGTTACTTACTCGCCAGAAGAATTTTGTTTGAGAGAAATTACATAGGTCGTATATTGCCCTTTTTCGTTGATATTCTATTTGATTGATTTCTTTACTGAATGCTGATTCGTTCCTGAGTGAACGAGTCCTCACCGAGACGTGAAATACGAGAGTTTCTAGTGTGGTAGAACAATAGAAGCCAATTCCTTTTCTCGGAATGTAATTTAATATTAATAACTGATAATAAATACAGCAAAGGTCTGCCGTTTGTCTCGAGGCTTGTCCCGTTCAGTAGTTGGAGATATGTTTGGGCATTTGAAACCACTCATGTTGGTTCGAAGAACCACGATTCTCATGGTGAGTTAAGCATAACACAGTTAGACAACACCATTTGACAAGGCACGAATAAGCCTGAAACTCTGTTGGATTTCCAGTTTCATATTCATTGACCAAGTCCTTGAAAGAAGAATTTAAACACGTCTAACCATATGATCCTCCCTTGCACAGCAGTGCATACAGTCTTTCTCAAAGATTCTTGCCTCGCGCTGAACCGTCCGTCAGCTTAGCCACGTCACATTACATATGATAGTGCATAGGTGATGCGACGCGGCTTAGCAGATGGGCGGTGAAGCGTGAGGCAAGTATTTTTGAGAAGAACTGTACATCAACAGACTCTTGAAGGCTTTCAAGAGCAACTGTTGTCGCGAAACACGTTCCAATTTGGCAAAAAAGACTCGTACGATTAGTTTCGGAGTTCAATCATGCCTTGTTTTAGCAGTGATTGTTGAAGCGGTTTGAAAAACTATTCTCCAAAAATCATCGAGTACTCTCCAAGAAATTTCGTCACCTGCAGCACAGCTCAAAATAAGAGGTTGTTTGGAAACTTTTACTCTAACTACTGGAAATGAGACTACACCCGAATTACGGTGAGTAGAGGTAACCTTTTTAACATCGCGACGATCGCAATGGCAACATTCATGGAAGATTGGAAGGGATGCATGATATTTTGTAATGTTTTGTAAGATAAGAATGGAATGTGAACAAAAAGCAATCCTGCTAAGATATAAAACATCTTTCACAGTGGAAAAAATCTTGCTCAGTGACAACAAGACCTTCTGAAAATAGTCTTTTTGATTTTAATCTTCTTTTGGGATTCGTCGCGTCTTACTCCATTCTCATCTCTTTATATTTCTATGTATTAGGTTGTCGCGAAAGTTTCCCGCCACTCACTTCAAAATCTTACATGTTTCCTCAGGATTGTTTTGGATCTTCCTATCCGAAACGTATATAAAGGTTGGTCAATGGACTACTTACATCTTTCTTCTCTTGGCTTTCGGTTGGGATTATGGCCGAAGAAATCGTCCTAGACTCGGAGCAGGTTTGACTCCTTCTGCTTTACGAATTCAGAAAAAACAGCAGTGCAAGAGATGAGACAAAAACATATGTGATGTGATGGGTCCCTCAACTATCTCCTACGACACGGCCAAAGTTTGGTTTCGGAAGTTCAAAAATGGCGATTTTGACTTGGCGGATAAACCACGATCTGGTCGACCAGTTGAAGTCGATCAGGAGCGACTCCTAGAGCTAATTGAAGAGGATCCTCGCCGCGATACCCGTGAACTTGCAGATGAACTCCGGTGTCATTACAATACAGTGGCCGTCACCTGCGCAGCGCCGGAAAGACGTGGAAATACGGCGCATGGATACCGCCAGCTCCAGGTGCGCAGAGATGCATGCGTGAACCTTTTGACTTTTCGAAGGACTTTCACCTGGCTGGACTACTTGGTTGATGAGAAGTGGGTTCTCTACGCAAACCACACGAGTGAGCGCCAGTGGCTCGGACCGCGACGAACCTGGGATCCCAACGCCGCAAACAGAACTACTTCGGAAGGTAATGCTCAGTGTTTGGTGGAACTGCAAAGAAATCATTCACTGGGAACTGTTACCAACAAACTCTACTATATCCGCCGAAATCTACTGTAGGCAACTGGATTGCATCGCTGCGGCTCTTCGTGGGAAACAAGACAAAGTTTACTTCTTACATGACAATGCTCGTCCACACATTGCGAGAGAGACCCCGCAAAAACTGCAGAGCTTAGGATGGCATATTCTGGTCCACTCACCGTATTCAACAGACCTAGCACCCACAGATTACCATCTTTTCCTGTCGTTATCCAATCACCTGTGAGACAGGAAGTTCGACGATTTGGAACAACTCAAAAAGTGGCTCGGCGAGTTTTTCGCATAAAAATTTCAGAATTTTTATGCAAGCGGAATCCGCAAGTCACCGGTTAAATGGCAATATGTTGTAGATAATAATGGTTCATATGTACATTAAATATCAGCTGTATTGAATGGAAAAATAAAATTGAAAAAAGATCGAATAGTGGCGGGAAACTTTCGCAACAACCTAATATATTTCTTAAATTTGGTTTAGTTACCCAAGTTGGAGGGTGAGAGCGACTCTCACCTGGATTTTTTGCGAATAAGCGATTGTGTGTTCCGCTCGAATTTGGAGTATGGAATTGGCTCATTCGTCCAAAGCAACAGGAACTCGTTGTGCGTTTTCTATTCCACTGCACGAAGGAAACCAAGCAAATGACAGGCAAAGCAACTTTAAAATACCAAAAATCACTTTTGACGCGCTAATATAATATACAAGAACGTTTAATAGAAAAATATGGCGATCCCTGCACTCTCGAAAGCGAAATGACTGATAATTTTTCGATGTCTCAAAAATTATGTGCTATTTTATATGAATTAAATGCGGCATGCAAACTAGTTAACAAGGCATTTTCTAATCTTACGAATGCAATTGATTCCATCGACGAATCCACAACTGATGAGCAAGAGTCGAGCGTTCAAGAATACTTAGGCAAAATTAAACGCCCTGCTTGAGAACGCGCAAATTTTAGAGCGAGTCTTCTCAAAAGACAATCAAGATTTTTAGGCCCGATGCCACATAACTTTAATGTCACGCCACTCGTAGTAGCTGGAGTAGTATTGCTTGCAATTCCTAGTCCGATTTTTTCATGAAAGTTATGGGAATTTGCAAATTTTTGGACACTCTACAATGCAAATGTGCACAGTCAGCCTTGAGCGGTGTGTAAAAATTCAATTACCATTTGCAAACCCTAAAAGGAGAAGCAAGAGGAGTATTGCGCAGATATCCCGTCTCAGAACAAAATCGCGAATATACTATGAATCTTCTGCGAATATGCGACGCTGACTCGAAACTGATCAAGGTTTTGCAGACGCGCTTTAATAACACAACATCTAGAGGCAATTCTATTTAAGAGCAGAGAAAACTCCTGCAGCATATCATGTCCATGATAACTCCGGGAGTGTAATGTAGGTCTTGATGGGTCATACGCAGTACAAAAAACTTTGACGAAATTTTCGATCAAGCTACAGCAGAAAGCACCTGAATATCGCATTTTTGCGCCAAATGGAGAAGATCACTGGAAAATAAATGACTTCTGGCAGATTTGGACCGCGTTACCACTACAGAGGAGTGAATTTGCGATGTGATAGATGCTAATACTCTTCATGCTTCTCGAACAACAATATGCCGGAAAATCTGTCCAGGGCAAACACATCATAACTCTACATGCCCTAGCGCATTAATCAGACTCAGTGGGGGTAAGAATATAGCGCCTCACCAAACGCTTAGAGATAATGAAAGGCAAAGCATAGGGAAAGGAAAGGTCAAACAGAATAATGTTGCACGGAGTTTAGTAGTCCCAACTCAGCCGTTACATCATGATACCATGAGGCGGTCAATGTTGTCCTATATGCTGGAGGACAACAATCTCACGGCAAAAAGATAACACTCTCTTACGAACTGACATCGCGAGGGTGAAGCTAGCGCGTGACAGTGAGTATCGGGATGTGGAAGCCCGGGAGCATACAGGGGAAGACGGATCTTTTATCAGATCCCGATTAGCCTCAACTAAAAATGTATACTTTTGGAGAAAAGGAACCAAAGGAGACGACGCGAGGGCTAAACTATATATATGGAATGCTAAAAATGAAAACCATCCGCTGAGGACATGCAAGGGAGGTGTGTTCACAGGGATACGAACAAATTGAGATTGAACCAAGACGACATTGATTTTGTGGAGCAAAATGAAATTCGCACTCGCAACAGACAAAGTGACCCTTAGAGTCTATTAGGATGCGATCAGTTATGGGACTTCCTCGATGTACCGAATACTCGTTATGTCTTTCCATCTGGTCTTGTTCTGATTCCATCAAAACTAGTTTATTTACTCACAGGACGACAATCTAACACTGTCGGAAGGGACCATAGTAGCCAGATTTTTAAAGGCAGCACCCACGAAAACTTTTGTCACTCAGATTTTGACGCTGTTTTGGGTTTCTGACCATGAGGACCATGGATGAAGTGGTCAATTTTGTCAAAACTCACGCTAAAATGGTTATCGGATGCTACCAATTTACTTCATTATCACAAACTGGCCGAGTTACGCTGGTGGAGTAGAGCAAGGAAATCGATAGTGCTGAAGGAGGAGAAAGCACAAACGAAAAAAAAAATAGAATTTCTCTACAGAAACATACCTCAAGACGAGAAACAATACTTATGGTTAAGTATAAAGAGTTATCGAACAGAAATTCACACCATATTTGAAAATTTGAAAGTTCTTGGAAAAAGAAGGGGACGTACGGTCTAATAACAATCGAAAGAGCGTGATTCATAGGTCTAATAACAATCGAAAGAGCGTAAATGAGGTAAACAGATCACTACAATGTGAAAATTCTCGAAAGCATGTAAGCATGGAAAGCAAGAGTTTTCTTGGGAAAACTGACAAGGGAAGGATACTCCCTGGCCGTGAGCTTTCCTGATGACCTATGTACGGTTCAATGCAGTTGGCATCGCATCGCACCATTCCTGCGGGGTCCTGAGTGGGAAGTTATGGCGGTTTTTGTTGGTGCGGGAGCGCAGACATATGCGGTCTTGAGTGCCATGGAGGCAGCTCGGTCCGTGGTACAGTGGTAAGTCTCTCGCTTCACAAGAACAAGCCTGCTGGTTCGGATCCTGCTGCAGCCAGCCTCTTTTGCATCTACGATTTTAGAAGCCGTCCTCCTTCGAGGAGGCTATTTTCAGGCAGCTAGGCTATACTTCCCACTCGCATACCGACAATACAAGGGTTCGGAGTGATTCCAAAGGTTCTTCGTACATCTTCTATCCCTTGTGTATTCCCAGTTCTGCTCACAAAGATTCAAGGAATTTCTCGTGTACTCGTGGCATGCGGCTGGGTACTGTGACACCCATTCCGGTAAATTTTTAACTCCAGTCAAGTTTTGCTTCTCTCAAAATGTGGTGGGATCTTGTGAACATGATGATTGTAACGAGTTCTTCTCAAGCAACTTTGTTTTGATCACTTTGTGCTATCTTACCATATGTGCACATAAAGGAGTTCCGACTGTCGGAGAGTAAACCATATGTTTCTGCTGTTGTGAGATGTGATATACGAAGAACCTTTGGAATCACTCCGAACCCTTGTATTGTCGGTATGCGAGTGGGAAATATTGCCTAACTGCCTGAAAATAGCCTCCTCGAAGGAGGACGGCTTCTAAATCGTAGATGCAAAAGATCTAGCTGCAGCAGGATCCGAACCAGCAACCTTGTTCTTGTGAAGCGAGAGACTTACCACTGTACCATGGACCGACTGGCTCTGGGGCACTCGAGACCGCATATGTGTGCGCTCCCGCACCAACAAAAACCGCCATAACTTTTCACTCAGGACCCCGCAGGAATGGTGCGGCATGGATTCGACATCAGTGATGCCAACTGCATTGAACCGTACATAGGTCATCAGGAAAGCTCATGGCCAGAAAGTATCCTTCCCTTGTGAGTGACTGCGGCAGAAATCAGCTGATTCGGATCCCTCCACATCTTATCCGCGGATGCCCGGATACCAAATCTAACTTGCTATAGTTTGGGAACTCTGGTGCTTTCGGCTATGCAACTTGCGTAGAATTACTGGGACTATCGTCCAGACTCTTGAACATCCAAAATATTGGACATAAGATTATCGTGGGTGCTGCCTTTAAGGCCTCTGCCTGCACCAATCCATTACTCAGTCTCCAAAATGAATAGGATAAACAGGACAAATACAGGGCGATTGAATCTGCTGGAGTTGTTGAGTTCACAAATACAAGGGAATCAGAGAAAAATCAATACCAAAGTTCTGCAATATATTAGAGAAACTATTAGGTTGTCATACAATAAATGGCCGCAACCTAGTAATGAATATTTGGAAGTTCATATCCATTATTTCAGAAGCTGGATAGAAAAACTTTGCACTATTATAAAGAGCAAGATCTGCTCTATCCGTGTTGTTTCTGCAGACGAAATTGTACGATGAGGCCAAACATGGTTTTTGTGTTCTCCCAATTTTTAGACTATTTTTTCGCCCCTAATAGGATAAAAGCCAGATTTGGTGCTAGCTTTGCATTTGGCCAGGTAGTCGTGTTGTGAGCGCGCAGAAGCTGTGACTAGAGAAACACTTCCAGAACGATACAAGTTCTCAAATTTGACAGGTGATGGTCGCGAAACTTGTCAGAAACGAAAGCATAGTTAGTTTAGGAGGCGAGACGAGAATTCTGAAGTAGTCCGTAAAAATGTTAGCAGCCAGGTTGGACGGAACTAAATCACTGGTCGCCCTGTCTTCTTGACAGCCGAACATGAGAAAAAATTGGCAAAGTGAATTTTGATCAGAAGCATTGCTGGTCAGTGCTTAACTTGCGACACCATTTACTTTAATCCCTCTAATAAACACTGTTGCGAAATTTTCCGGAAAAGTGGGACACTCTTAGTGATGAGTAGACATCTGTATATATAAAAGGGAAAGTTTGTGTGCTTGTGTGTATGTACGTTTGTATGTTCCGAATAGAAATCGCGCAGCATCAACCGGTTCGGACCAAATTTTGCATGAAGTCTCTCCAAGGGCCGGCGGAGGTTATAGGCTACCTTGCATCTGGGATTATCGATTGGTTTATCGATTATATCGATTTTATCTTTTTTTTTGCTATTTTTGCCCAGGGACTGGCGAGAACATGCCTACTACTACTAGGGTTCCTCAATACGCTGAACACGAATATCACAACCGTTTTGCTCCAAATTATCGATTCAATTGATTTTGATTTTATTTTTGATTTTGATTTCATTGATTTTGAGTTATTCTTGCCCACGTTGTGGTAAAGACATATCTACTGGGGTATCTCAATGCGCTGAATACGATTATGGCAATCATTTTGCATGACATTATCGATTTATCGATTTTATCGATTTTTCGCTATTCTTGCCCACGGACTGGCAAAAACATGTCTACTGGGGTATCTCAGTGCACTGGACACGGATATGACAACCGTTCTGACCGAAATATCGATTTATCTGTTCTGTCGATTTTTCGGCATTCTTGCACACGGGTCGGTGAAAACGTGCCTTCTGGGGTTTTTCGAAACGCTGAAAGTGGATGAGGCAAGCATTTTAGAAGGATTTATCCATAAGGCAAGCAACTTAAACCATTTTTTGAGGGAGGAGACGGGATGAAGAAGGGTCACTTAAGCTGATAACGAAATGATGAATATTTTGAAAAGTTTTTTTGGTTTAACAAGTGTTTGATCAGCTTTAAAAGGCCGGGAGAAATTGAACGCCCGAGCGAAGCCGGGTACACCGTCTAGTTGCTTATTAAAATGGACTTTTGTCTTGTTTGCAACACTGAGGGTGATCTGGATATATTCAGTGAACTTTGACACCTCGGAAAACTGTAACTTTTTCTGGGAGATGAAATGCTACTCGAGGTGTTCAACACTAGCTAGCCCAGGCCACGGATGGAATTAACTAAATGCCTCGTCTGTACCCATGTCCACCGGCGGTGCGGGCAAATCCACACAGGTTCACATCCTATCAAGAAAAAGTTCACTGAGTGAGACGTTGGATCTCTCCTTGTAATATTGTGTTGTCCAAACCTTTGCCTAATAGGGTATCTTTACGAGCTTGCGATGAACCAAGTTTTTGGCTAAAAAATTCATGCGAATCAGTGTGTACTGAAAGTTGACTCCTGTGATTTGGGCTTTTTTCGTTACATGAGTTTCACTGTACCTTTAAAATGTGCAGGAAATGCTGATCATAACACTTTTTATTTCAAGGGAAAATCTCAAGGTTTAGCTGAGTTACGCATCTTGGAATGCGCACCTCCAAAACGGCCATTATTTATGGGACAACCTAGTATAACTAAGAGAGAGGACGGCTATTATGTCCGTATTCCATACAAAGATAATCATCCGTGGACCAACCTGGCTTTGGCGCCCATGAGACTACGAAATGTAGTTAGAATGCTCAAGGCGATAATCATCCGTGGACGAAATTGGCTTTGGCGCCCATAAGACTATAGAGACCACTCTTCTACATGAGTATGATAAAACTTTCAGCGATCAAATGAAAGCTGGGATAATCGAAGAAGTACCGAACAAACAGGAGCATTATTGGGAAATTCTTTATTGTCTCCCTCACCAACCTGTTATAACATCACAAAAAGAGATAACCTAATTGCTAGTGGTTTTTGACACATTCTCCCACTATAAGGATTGCCTGTCGTTTAACGAAATTTTGCACCACGGACCGTTACATTTGCCTGAAGTTTGCTATACGGATGCTTTTGCTGTTTCGGATGGCACAGATTGCAATAATTTCTAATGTTGACAAGGTCTTTTTACAGTCCGGTCATATGAATACGCAGAGATGCAACGAGATTTCTTTGGATAAGGGATGTTGACAGGCCACCCGAAGGGAATAGCGTCATCGTCTATAGGTTTTGTCAAGTTACCTTCGGTCTCTACGTCTCTCCATTTTCGTTGAGAGGCACAATACACATTGTTCCACTTAGAGAACCACGTTCAGAACAACCGTTTGGCAGAAGAGATCAAAGAAAATCTTTACGTTGACAACCTTGTTCTTTCCGCAACTACATCACACGAAGCGTGTGATAAAGCATTACAATCTCGACAAATGTTCAGAGGCATGAATATGAATTTGCGTGAATTCCTGTCCAACGATAAACAATTATAAATCAAACTTCCAGTGAGAACCTACGCTACCAAAACAGAACAAAAGGTTGTAGGAATTTTGTAGGAATTAAGTGGAACTCTGAATGTGACTTACTGTCTACCCCGCGTACGATGCGCTATCCAGCTAAACTGACAAAGCAGATCGTAGCGCAACAAATTGCGTCGGTATATGACCCATTACGCTGACTTGTTCCCTTACTAGTACAGGAGAAATTTCAGCAAAGACTGTTCAAGGCCGGGCATGATTGGAATGAGAATTTACCAAACGATTTGAGTGCGGAGTGGGATACCATATCTTCAAATGTTCACAATTTTCGTAGTACTTTCCTTCGAACCTGCAGATTTCATCAATCGATCACTCTCTTGTCTTATTCGCTGATGCAAGCGGCAAGGCAATGGCAGCGTGCGCATATATCTTGGATAACAACAGCGAATCCACATTTCTAATAGCAATGTTGAAATCAACATCGGTAAAGGCAACGACCGCGATCCCAAAAGTGAAGATGAATGCGCTAACAATCGCTATGGGTCTAGTTTGGTCAATAGGTCAGTCTTTGAAAACTATAATATTTTTGACAAAAATATTTCCTTTCTCCGATTTCCAAATCGCTCTCAATGGCTACGGTCGCCCCTCCCCAAAATAAATATGGTCGCTTTGGTCTGTAACTGACAGCGATCAAAATCAGGTAGACGCGGGTACACGAGGTCTCACAAATGTAGAGCTCGAGCACTAGATGTGGTGGGATGGCTTGATTCCCTGCGGAATTCAATATGAAACTGTCGGAGAAATGAACTATGATATCACCGCCATCAATTCTCATTTGGTGCACTATATCAACGACGACGTTTTGGAATTAGAACGGTTTAGCTCATTGGGAAATGCGATCCAAGTAGTAGCACTCGCAATGTGCTTCGTGAAAAATTACTGAAGAACCTGCGGAAGAACAGCAGGTCAAGGATAAAGGATAAAGTGGTCGTCGTTAATTAGTCCCGTTTGTGGGAAGTTCGACTTCATTCTCCACACATTGGTCTTGATCTGCATATCGTAGAGGCATTGAATGCGTATGTGCCCTGTGTAATGAATTGCGGCAGCATCCGATGTACCAAGCCATGCTCCATCCTCCCAGACTTCTCTGGTACCAAATTACCGACCCCGGGGGATGGGTGGCTTGGTTGGGCATGGGTGCGACCGAACCCTTGGTTGACCATTTGCGTGCGCAGCGAGCCTCTTACCACTGCACCACACGCACCCTATGTTAAGGATAACAGGGAATATACCCGAACTTCAACAATTCCCGAACTTCTCACACATAATCCGTGTTCGCGAAATACGGGCTGCACGCGCGAAAATTCATTGTCGTTCAAACACTGGAACTTTAGGCAAAAACCTTTGCAGAAAAATCCGTTCGTCACTCCATGTTCCCCGGATGGATATTCGTCAACGCTTCTGTTCCATTTTACCAAGGCGAGGCAATCTCTCAACTGTATCATTATCTGTGGCCAAAAAAAAAACATACCTTCTGGGTGTCTGAGATACTCAAGTATGTTAATAACTCAATTTTTCCTCTCAACACCTTCGTAAACGGTAACAGCTCCGTGTATAACGAATCGATCTGGCCAAACCTGTTTCACATCAGTGATGCCATTAGAAACTGGTACAAAACACTTGCAATTGCAATTCTAATATAGCCTTATTCGTTTCGCTCCTCTTTTTACCAACAATTGAAATAAAAGCAATGTTCATGGTAGGTAAACTACTGTTAGTTATCTTCCGAGGCATTTGAAACTACTGTAGTACTACGCTGACGGAGTTATTCGAAAAAATTGTTGAGAAGTGTTCGGATGCGCATCAGAATGGAGGATGTCGAACGACGTTCGACCCGTAATCGGGCTGCAGAAAAATCGAAAGGACGACGGTCGGATGCCTGCTATGTGGTCGAGCTTCTGGAGGAAAGTGGTTCTCCAATTGGTACAATGTGCATTGTGCCTCTCAACAAAAATGGAGAGACGTTGAGAACAAAAAGGTAACTTGACGAAACCTATAGACGATGACGTTGTCCCCTACGGGTGGCCTGTCAACATCCCTCATCCAAAGAAATCTCGTTGCATCTCGTATTCATGTAAACGGACCTGTAAAAAGGCCTTGTCAACATTATGCTATGAGGTCGAGCTTCTGGAGGCGGAACTCGAGAACTTACGCACGCGGATGCACTTTATTAGAAGTTTCTTGAGTATGCTTTTTAGGACACCTCGCTAGTTGATCGCTACTGGAGTCATCTCGCAATCGGAATGGAACGCCTTAGTGAACACTCCTGAGAAGGACCAAAAAGGCAGAGCGATCACTACCGACAAAGATACAATCGAAACTATCATCGTGGACCAGCTTAAAGCGATTGGAGGACAGGTGAAATCACTGCACACACTATGTTATGTTCTTTTCGACGAAGAAGCGTCTGGACGCATGCGAGTTTTACGAGACGATAAAGGCAAAGTTGAACGATATTCAGCACTTCTTCACTGGAAACACGGATGGTTTACGCGACCAACAATTACAACTGCAACAATTACAACAATTCGATGAGATTTCCATGTAACTACAAACGCTGACCTACGAGGGTCGGTAGGAGGCAACAGGCGAAGAGAAGATCATTTAAGAGTACATGGACTTTATGAATTGACGATCTAGAGGTGAGGTCTGATGAGGAGAGAAAGGGAGAGACGATGGCACAACAGGTGATGCAGATTAAGGAGGTTATAGAGACTTGGCGAGAGCGACTTCACAGGACTCCAGAGTAGGAAGATACGATTCGAAAGTGCGATTGAGTGTGAACCCAGGACGTATTTCCATGGTGTGCGAGAGGAAGGGAGATCCATCAAGTGTGTTTTTTTGCAGAGCACGAAGCGAACACCATTCAGATTTGGGCAGTGAGATCAAGCGCGTCGATCAAAGGAAGGCGCTATTTTTCGGAGGCAGCGCTGCATCATGTACCTGAAGCGGTACTGCAACGGTGACTAGACGTGTCCTAAATCTTTCAATATGTGTTCCCATTGTAGATCGTTTGGCCACCACTCTGCATATTGCGAACTCTCCGAGCAAATAGCCGGGAACGAAGGAAGCGAGCTGAGCACGGAAGAAAAAAGTGCGAAGAACGGATGAGTCAGTCCTCTACAAGAAAGACTACGCCACATCAATCAGTGAACGCGCGGGAGTATTGCGACGATCGCGATGGCACCATCCATGGAAGATTGAAAGGAATGCATGGTACTTTGTAACTGTATAATATTTGTATTGTAAGATAAGAATGGAATACGAACGAAGAGCAATCCCGCTAGATATAAAACAGGCTTCACAGTGAAAAAAAATCTTTCTTAGTGACAACAAGTCTTTTTGAAAATAGCCCCTTGGATTTTGATCTTTCTTTGAAATTCATCGCGTTTTACTCCATTTTTATTTCGTTGTTTTTCTACATGTTTCTCAAATTTTTTAAATCACCCAAGTTTGAAGGTGCGAACGACTGGCCCCTAGTTTTTTCTTGCGAATAAACGATTGTGTGGTTTGCTCGAATTTGAAGTATATAATTGGCTCATTTCAAGCTCCCCGGCAGCTCCGCGCAGACTTATCTCTTCAAGAAATCCATAAGTAGAGCTGTGAAGAACTCGGCCGCCAATCTCGATGGAGTCGTGATGATGGAGAATTTCAGAAGCTAATTCTTTATAGCGACTTTTTTCCTACGAAACTAAACTGACAGGCCACTAGTGGGGGGGGGGAGGAGAGCAGAAACGTGAATAAAAGTTCGATTTTCGTAAATCGTAAAGTTTCCAAAACTGCCGGAAATGGGAAATCGCAAATCGTAACTGAAGGCCCAAGCACCACTGATGGGATCCAAGAATCATCAACCCCTTCCACAACAGTCATTCTTGAAACGTTCTGAGTTATCCATTGCAAGACCGCTCCTTTCACAACTTTCCTATCTTATGCTCGAATATTACGACGAAAAAGACTTTTTTTTAAATTTTCAGCTGCACCCACAAAAAAATTGTCACTCAGATTTCAGCGCGATCTTGGGTTTCTGACTATAAGGAAGATGGATAATGTGGTCAATGTTGTCAGAACTCACGTTAAAATGGTTTTCGGATGCTACCAATTTGGTGCATTATAGCAAGGTGGGCGAGCTACGCTGGTGGAGCAGATCAAGAAAGTAGATCACACTGCTTTTATTGCCAACGATTTTCTTGGCGTAGCTTGATAATCGAGTAATTTTTCAGCTTTTCTGAAAGAGAAAGAGCACAAACGAGAGGTAAATAGAATACCTCAAGAAAAGAAACAAAACTTACGGTTAAGTATAAAGAGCTAACAAACAGAAATTTATACCATAACCGAAAATTCGAAAGTTCTGGGTAAAAGAAGTGATCGTACGGTTTAATAACAGTTGAAAGAGCGTAAATGAGGAAAGCAGATCGTCACAATGTAAAACTCTCGAAATGAGCATCCAAAGCAATCATTACCTTTGGAAAACTGACTGAATGCGGCGGAAAACAGCCGCTTCGTACCGCGCCACATCTCATCCGCGGATTCACGGATACCAAGTATAACTTGTTATATCTTGGGAACGCTAATGCTTTCGGCGGTGCGACTAGCGCAGAATTACTGGGCTATCGTCCAGACTTCAAAACATTCAAAATTTCGAACATATCGTGGGTCGCTGCCTTTGAGAGCAAATTTTCTCGAATCTGATCACTGTTTCAGGAGTCAGCTCACTCGGTACTTCTAGTTGTTTTCATGCTGACCAAGTCATCCATCCCTAAGGGATCGCTAAAATAATGCTAGAGGAGTCTGGAAAAATGGGGCTCCAAGTTAGTACTTTGTCTGCCCTCACAAATTACTGTATGAGGAGCATACGCATCTAATGCCTCCTCGGTGCTCAGATGATGAGGTCGAGTACGTGGTACATGGCAGAATAGAGTTACTTCTTGCGCTTTATCATCCTTGTTTATGGGCATTATCAATTGGTTCATAAAGAATTAGAGAAATTTCTCTGCGCATTACATGACGTCGTATTTGAAACCAGAGAACAAAGTAATTCTCTGTTGGCGAATGACAGGACCTTGACGGACAGCCCATGTCTTTGCAGTAGCTTAGCATCGTAACAGAAAGACAGCTAAGAGTGTGGCCATTGAAGTTCTTGTGGCTCTTCGTGTAATCCGCTGACCACTATAATTCCATTCAACATTCAGGACTTCGCCGTCGTCCATATGATACAGTTCCAGCTCCAACAGTCGTGTTCCCGGGCATTCGTCTCCTATCTCTTTCCTTCCATATGGTCTATGACAATTTCATTAACCATTCGGGTAGGGTGATCGATGAACCTTTTCTGAAATGAATGTCCTCGCTCAGCTACTTGATCACCAGACATTTCTGCCACCCGCAGCCCATTCAGATGAAGTGTTGAAAGTGCTGAGTAGCGGGAATAGGTCCACGTTGGGCTAGAACACATCGTTTGTAGGTGCTATAATCCATCGACTGCTTTTGTTTGAACCTACAACCATGTAGACATCCTTTGGACAGCAGAGAAGATAAAGGGCATTATTTGTCTCACGCTGATTTGTGCCACCATACGGACCAAGCTTGATGAGATCTTTCTGGAACCTATTCTCTAGCATGAGTTCGTTCAACTTATCGTGCCGCGCACTCACCAAAAGAATGGAATCAGGATGGTAACCGTCTGTCACTCCATGCGAACGCCAAGTGCGTGGACCAGTCATTCCATCCTAGATAATTTTTCCGTATAAATGACAACGTACATTGATGTAATCTACTGGAACTTTTTACCTGATCCAACGAATGAATCGCGGCTATATGGTGAAACAGGGATTGAAAAAAGAATCTGATGTTGTTACGATCACCAGTCCGTGAACCAGATTACGCAGCACACATTATGACTCTTCATCCATTGGAAAAATTTTCTGAAAGCAAATTGGGTGAAAATCGGCTACCACAAAGAGCGTGAAGTAGCCGTGGTTATCCACTCCCAAACCGCTTTCATGGGAGAACCAGGGTACTTCTGGAGAGAGCACTCGTTGAGCTTCGAGGAGCATCTGAGCAGTGAAACTCTCTTCTGAGATTCGCTGGATTTTGCTGGAAAAATTATCACAACGATCCGCCTTTTTCAAAAACCTGTTCCGAGGCCAACTGCTCCTAAACAAGGTCTTCCTGGAAAACCTGGGGTGGTAGTAATCTGGCCGAAACTGCCATTTTCATCTGAGGTGTAAGTCCCGATCAAGTGCCAATTAACCGCCAATCATTACCTTTACAAATATGCTGTTCTCTGTAATCAAGCTTGGTTTGAAAACTGGCACCTAAGCTGGAGCGAATGTCGAGCTTTCATCGTCATCTCGAGCTCGAGATGGCATGACGCTGACCTAGCGCTAAGCCCGAGCTCGTCAATAATTGGTCAGCGTGCGTGAAAGAACGCGTCGTGAAGAGAGACGCAGACAATTTGCGAAATCGGTAGCAAAATGTACTTTGCTTTTGCTGCCAATTTCGCTGGCAATTTCGCCGACACAACCGCGCTCCGGGCGCACATGTCCACATCCTGCACTTCATTCATGAGGAGGTAAACGAAATGCAAATAAGATCATTACTCACACTACATTCTTGATAGGAAACCAGTAATCACCCACAGAATGGCAATGGTCTAATGGTCAAGAGGCTTGTTCATCGTGGAATCGGTCGATGGTTGGACTCCGCTGCAATGGCACAGCTTTGCATACGATTCCCCATGTGCTTTCTGCGTAGAAAGCGGCTACATTCATTCCGGCTAGTTCCCAGATAGCGGCTTCAGCCATCAAGCTAGAGGATTCTTCACCACTGATTGGTGAAAAAATCATTATATGCTTACGAAAGGCAGTATTATCGTGTGGTGGGTGGTGTAGTGGTTAGGAGGTTTGGTCACAGTGAGATCGGTCGGTGAATCGTCACCTCAGCAATGCGACCTTTTTGCAAATGGTTTTTCCGATGCTTTGTACGAGTAACTAAGTTGCAATCGCTTTCTTTCGCAAACTAGCAGCTGAGCGTTAAATTAGCCATAGTTTAGTCACTAATATGCACATTTCGATTCTTGTATGCTTAAAAAATTTCTTCACGATTGGCTTTTCGTACCACTGCTAACTGGAAAGTCAAGTGTGGGGCAGTTAGGGTGTACTCTGATCTCTGGTTGGCTTCAAGCGTCTCAGTTCTGCTTGCAACGGCTGAGAGGAAGTAGTATGCGCAATCCTACGTGAGGTCCGAAAACAAGCCATTCTTGGAGAGCCGGTTTAGGAGGCTTGATGAGTATCTTTTGGCAAGCTTACCAGAGAATCGCATGGATAAAGTGTGCGAAATGTGCGAAAAGTCACACATTTTCCAGAAATCCGCAATCGAATTCATGTTGTAGGTGTCAGTTCTTTGCGCGGATAGGTTCTGCGTCTACCATGGCGCAGAGGAATGTGTGCACAGTTCCATGTAGATGCTAGGGGGTTCAATTCTCACGGCATCCAGGTGTTTTGCAACGTCTCAGTCACGGCTGTGGTTTACGGCTGACAGCCTCCACTGCCAACAACAGGTGCAATGTGGTGCAGAGGTAGTGCTTCGCATCCATAGGCATTTAGTCGAGTGATCGGTTTCCTTCAAGAAAAGTGTTTTGTATTAGGAATTCCACTTGACATGTGGCGATTAGATGAAAATTTCCTCTCCGTTGGCAGTCGTAAGTCGCACTTAGCTGCTGTCTGAAGTCGTCCGTTGAGTGCCAGGTTCGATCAAATTACTACCACCCCTGGTCTTAAATGGGAGGTTTTTTGAACCGTTCCCCATAGGTAGAGAAAAAGCGGAATAAACCATGGGTTCTAGGCGGAGCAAACAAATGAGCAAACATTGCACAATATTTTATAGAAGATGTAGAAAATTAAATTGTAGGTTAGAATATACCTCTCTGAACGAAAGCCAGAAGAATGAAGTGGATGTCTGTGTGTGCGAAAATTTACTTCACTTAGTGCTTTGACTAAATATCGGCAATGATGCCAGTGTTCAAAGTACCACTTCATGTTTCAGGATAGAGCGCGGACTAGCTCATCGATAACAGTCTTGATGTATTCATATCGGTTACTTATTGCAGACCGTATTGGCAGACCTTGATCCGCGAACCGAACAAAAAGACGGCGAAAGCCTTCTTTCTTCATGCGCCTGCCGATCTCTCTAAAGAAGTGGTCCTATGGTTAAAAGTGTTGAAAGGAACATCATTGTTCTTATTTTCTACACCTACCTCGAAGCTGTGCACAACTTCGGTGCGAATACACTGCTTCGACTTCGAGGGCTTCAGGGCTTCGCAGCAAGGGACATGATATCGCCCCCCCCCTCCTAATAGGCCATCAATAAGCTGGATTAAGCTTAGAATTGATATGAAATTTGTGGAGGTTGTACAACCGTGCGAAAAAGGTTCTCACATCCTGGGAGGAGTCTGACAATGAGATAGCAGGATTTCGGGATGAACTCCATGTTGAATCCTTTCTCAAGACGAGACAGAGCCTAAATACCTTTGAACTGTTTGATTTATGCTTATTCATATAAGCCACGTCAGCCAACTCATCTCAGGCCACTCATCAATGCATTCTGAGACGTTCGCGTAGCACTATCCTCCGCGAAAAGCAGCACTTCTCGCCTATACACCGACAAGTGCTGCTAAATCGTCGTGACTGTATCAGTACTTGTCATCATTTCGCCCAAAGTTGCCGCTACTTCAGCCCCACAGTGCTCGGGCTTGGCTCCGCTCATACCATCTCACTAATCTATGTATTTCTATTTTTGCCATAGAGTGCTGCCAAAAGTGCTGTTGCATCCAAATAATCTCGCCCCATAGTGCTGCCAAAACTGTTGTTGCCAGGTCCTCTCTCAGCTCACATTCCTGACCTAGTAAAGCGATTAGGCTGCCAAGCCTCGCTCCTAAGTCCCCACGCACCACGATCGCTCCGCTATCGAATGAGCACGGAAGAAAAAATGGAATTTATTAGAACTAATATCAAACTAAACGCTAAACAAGTAGAATACTAAAACTTTGGACGGGTACTGCGACGAAGTCCTTGTTCTTCAAATGCATATACTAAACGCTTCAGAAGACATACGTATATATGAAGTAATTGAGATAAAAGTGCAATAGTAAGAGCATATTGCGTTCAGTGAGCTATGAAAAGATCGAAATAGAGCGGCCGTGCAAAGCACCTTACGAAAGAGGTACCGAAAGAAATCTCAAAATTCGGTGCGGCTATATATCGATCGTCAGCCTTTTGCGCGTTCGATTCGTTGAGGGATCTGGAACGAATGTTACATGAATAATGCATTTTTGCGATTCAAATCTTCTGAAATCGATTCCACGTCTGAAACTAAACTTTTGATTTGGCGACTTGAGTGCGATCCCCTTCAGTGTGGCTCATAGTTGCGGACGTCGCGAGAAATCACATACTTAAACGCATTCATTTCATTACAAATCTATATTACTGTGGTGAAATAATGTCGCGCGATCTCGTTGTCAATGATATAAAACATAGTTAAAGTTTTGGCGATGATAAGTAAGCCTTCATCGAGTCGCTGGAACACATTGAAGCATCGCACATGCGTGCGCAACTCCGCCAGCAGCCTCAGACGTTACTTATCTTCGGCGCGCGGTAAAGTTGCACAATACAAAATAGTGAGGAAGGTGCCCCTTGCCAACTTTTCTACGCGGCAAGCATAAACAACGCCGGAATAAGCAATTCTACAGGCAGGACAAACAAGAGTTTAAACTAAATAAGGGTAGTGGCATCAGAGGAACAGAGGATAGACTGGAGAGAGGGCAAAAAGAGAAAGAGAAACGGAAGGAAGCATGGGATGAACAGAAAAGAGCAAAACTGTAGCACTGATGACACACGGTGCTGAGATGGAGTGCGCAAACACTGTAAACCAAAGAACAATCAACAAAGAAAGAGCCCAAGCTTGGAGCAAGGATGAGAGAAGATAAAAAGAAACAGGAAGGGGAAACAAACAACACGAAATGAGTCATCAAGGGGCACTTATTTACTTTTAAATCTTTCAACTGGAAAAAAAAAACTTACCTCAGACCGCGGATAGCAGGTTGTTAAGGATTCTTACATCGCTGATCCTGTACCCATCACCCAGATATCAAACATTTCTATGCGCAGGCCGCACAAGAAGCCGTACAAACCTGAAAACAAGTGACGAGCATGCGGACAATTGCAGAATGGAGAAAGGGAAATCCACGAATGGAATTGAATACACACAGAGAGAAAATGACACGAAACAAACGAACAATAAGAAAAAATGAAAATATGAGAATACACAGATGATAAACAAAAGACCCCACTCTGGGTGAAGAGAATGGAAGGAATTTCGAAAATCAGCGCAGCACTCGCGATATCTTCGTGGCAACTAATCAGTACTGCTGAACTTCCCACACCACTTATGAGTACTGTTCACTCCAAAAAAAAAATGGGTGGTCCAAGCCCAATGGCGCTGCCTCAAGGCAGCACTACCTCAATAACTACTGCTCTCGCCATTACAGATGACATTTTGCTGCTGCATCCAAAATGTCGGCGGGTCAGGTTGAACTCTCGGAGGATAGAGCTGCGCGATTCTCTGAGATTATGGCGGCAGTCGTGTTCCCACAGAAGCACGAAATCGTGGATGACCCACTGTTTTCTCTTGACTTGCTCACACCTATGCTCCCCTGCCATTTTGCTGCAACCAGCACAATCAATGCTTACAACAGGTATACTTCTCATAACCCTCACATGAATCGAGCTTCCATCCGTGTCCAAGTGAGTCCTTAAATGAGGACGGAATCGGGAAAGTTATCCTAGCTGATTTCGGCTAACAATGAAATTCCGGTTCTACTCATCTGGATCTGTCTGTCTGAGCCTCGCCACAAAGGAGCCCCAAGATGTGGATCCTAATATGTCGCGTTTGGGTGCGTATTCGGGATCGGCTTAATGAGAGTAGATGTATGGAAGAAAATGTTAATATGGACACCCCATGTCTAGCTTGAATGCTTCTCGATAAAAGAACAGCTGACACTGAACTAAAAGCGCTAAGGCCACTAAGCTGTGAGAGAGGCTAACCCACATTTTGAGGACAGCCTGACCATCTCCGTCGAAGTCTGAGACTTCAATAGCCTCCCCATACAGCTTTAGACGTTTTGGATCAACCACCGTTGTTCGAAATACTTGCCTTCGCAGTACTGCTAGGGGAATATATTTGTTTTTGACATCCGTCTCTGAACATTTCGGCATCAAACGACATGTACACAGTCGTACCGTTTCTTCCAAAAAAGCGACTTCATCACATTACAAACAACGTGAATTGCAGCATGAATTTAGTAAAAAAATTCAACTCGGTTCGGTCTCTCTTTCTTGCAGTGTGAGATTCCGACAAATCTGCTCCTCCAGTTATCTTGACGAGAACTTAGCGCCTCAAGGGTCGTACCACCTCACCTGCATGGAGCCCCTGTTTTCCTGGAACTTTGCTTTGGATCTAAAGTGCATATGTAATGAAGCATCAGAAACATACATCCACCAACTTCATGTTGTCTTGGAAGAAGCTTAGCAAATCCATGGGAAGAATCTCTACGGTTCTGGAGGAGGCTCTTTTCAAAAGGCGATCACGTAGATCTTATTGGCGCAAATTTCTGTTGCACCCCCTTATCTCGGTTACCAATATTGAAGTCCACAAAGATATACTTCTACATACTTGCTTCCGCTAGCCCATCCACATGAAGAGCTAACCGCTCTTATATTATACAATGCGGGTCGCATAGGAGTTTTTCTGTGATCGTTCGAAAACTTACTTCTTACTAAGAAAGACTTACTTTTCTCTTCTCATGTGAATTTATTCGCCATGGATCAGTACAGCCTACAACAACGCGAGATGTTGGGCTGAATTAGTTCGCCTAATCTCCGAGACTTGCAAATATTGCATACAGCGCACGTACCATTGCTGAAATATAATACACTGGAGGCATAGCTGGCTCCATTCGATTATTCTGTTATACCCGGCTATTCCACACTAGCGCGGACGGACGCTGTGATAACTTCAATTATATGAATTCCAATAACGAATTTAACTCCCACCAACCAATGATTGGAAATAGGCATGGCTGGATGATATTTTCACACACATATATCTTTCACTTTTATATGTGCAGATTTCCAGCGGATTTTTCCTGAATCCGAAAAAAGAGCACATGACTTTGAATTGGAGGTAGTGTATCGGCTCATTCTCTATTCTCAAATGTTGACAGGTTGAGGACAAGCTCGAACTGCTATGTGTGAAATTCTACAAAATAGCCAACAAACCTTTCTACTTGGGCCCAAAGTATTGTTATGGTGGTTGCACTAATAGGCCTGTATTCTAGGCGTAGAGTACTAAGGTATTATTGGAGTAAAAATGTACTAATGTATTATTGGAGCCAAAAGCCAGAAGAACAGCTACATACATGGAGCTAGAACTCCAGCTAATTCAACTCAGAATGTTGACTGAGTGAAATAGTGCGCCTTTTTTGCTTGGGTTCGCAGGCATCGGGTTACTGCAGCAATTCGTCTACTAGTGGCGGAATCTTCTCTGTTACAGTTCGGCAGGATGGAGAATCTAGATGGAACGATTCAATCGGGGTTCCACCAGAAATAGGGAATCTGCTGTTGTCTTACATCTCACACAACATTTTTTTTCATACAACCCATTTTTTCACTTCCATTTTAGAGGTTTTGCAGAAGATTCAGTAGGCTGTACAACAACGAATTGAAACGTGGAGCAGTCATCAACGCTGCGAGCTCAAAATTAATCGTTGGCCTACATCTTGTATGAACCAACGTAAACATCTCCGATCACGTCGCAATATTCAATTTAGAATGATATCCTAGAACCTTTAGGAGAGATATTTAGTTTGTTGCAATTTTTTTCATGAACCATGTAGGAGATTTTTTTTTGAGTCGAGTCGCAATTAAAGCACATTAGTTGTGCCTTGTTGTTGTTTGCTGCTCAATCATTGGTGTTAGCACCCCCTTTGTCATATACCGAACTTCCTCCAAAACTGTTCGAAGTACGGCTGTCGACTCGCGTGTCCAATGTCCTTTTGTTTCAATTGTACTGGTCGCTTATTCGCACCCATTTTGTGTTTACTATTCCATAATACATATTTATCCGATATTTATTCCGATTTCAAATCCCAAGCATGAAAAACAAGTAAGAATTTGGTTAGATCCATGTCCGTTTTGATATTTTGTATGGTTACGAAAAAGTTGCAAAGATGTTTTTTTTTCTAAAATAAACTTTGCAACTACGTAGTGGCTTTCGAAAGTTTGTAACTCCGTGATGTCACAAAGCTTTTTAAACCATTATGGAGGCCAAGACTTGTACTACTCAATTTTCAGGGAACATTCTCAATTTGTGGTTCAGTCTAGTGTTTGCAACTGCTCTTATGCAGCGCGGTGAATGAAGGCTTTTGTGCGTTTTGTTCTTAACACGTTCGCGATCGCGTTCATTTTGATGTCATTTTGACGAGGTTCCTCTCATTTGTCATATCCTAATTAAACACTCAGATTAGTTAATTCCTTTTAGTAGTGTACTAACAAACATCTAATAAACAATAAACAAAAACCAAAAACAAAAGATACCTAATCTCCGTTCCGTTCCTTCCACTAGATGACCAAAAAATCAACCAACCTGTTCTGCTACTGGAATACAGCTTCATTTTATGGGCCCCTTGGAATTGCTGCGGGCCGTCAACGTACATCTAAAACGAGAGAGTATGTGCAACACATAGGTGCAGCCATAGAGAAAGAATGAGTCACGAGAGAAGGAGAATAGGAGAGGAGACAAAAGGAAGAAAAAGTGGAAAAAGGAAAGGAAATGCAAAGAGAAGTCCCAATATCGAAAAATATGATTTTATTATTAAAGGACTGTGCCTGCATGCAGTTCCACAGTAGAATGGCGCGAGATTCGATTTAGTGCAAAAGTTAACAATGGATGCGTTATGTAACGGTTAGTAGAAACGTTATGTATAAATGCGTCTAAAAATGTGTTCTTACTAAAAAAAGGTGGAATTTTGAATGGAATGGAAAAATTGCTACCTCGTGGGATCACGTGCTCGACTGTTCGTGCACGGGATCCACGCGCCCGAAATGTCGCATGTCCCACGAGGCACTACGCTCAAAATCGGCTCTTTCGCAAACGTGTTAAGCACGTCCTCTAGCCCGATGCGAAACAGGTCCCACTTTTTTCATAGCAAATTCTTGACAATCTTCTTCTTTTTGAGATAAAGTAGTGCTCAACACCCAAAAACGTTGTACCATTAGGGTGGTGGTTCTAGTACACGGGTGTTGGAGTGATTTATTATTTGATATACAGGGAACTGTAAACGGACGCAGACAAGAGTCAGGACCGGGGCGTGGCTCTCTTGGGCAGAGACATGGGCGCTTCGTATGATGAGCGCCTGCGTCTCTGCCCAAGGGAGTCGTACGGCGGTCCCGACCTCTGTCTACATGTAGGAAACTCCGAATGTGGAGACGCAGACGCACCCTATGCTGAGCTACCGTGACTCTGCTCAAGAGAGCCGCGCCGCGGTTTCGACTCTTGTCCAGGTATGTTTGGAGCTTTCTGTATGTTTGGAGTTTCCTATACATTCTCTGAATTTCTACTTTTCTCATCAGCTAATGGAAAAGCTAGCCGACGTTGTGTTCACAGCCCGAGCCAGTAAATGAGAAATAATCGGAGCTGATAAAAATCTCAGTGAACTTCAAGGATATTCTATCAGGTGGGATATCTTTTGAGGTTCATCCTCATCCCTGAGTAACTGGATTCATTTAGATTTCGTGTCGCCGATGGATACTCTGTAGACCAAGGCGCGTTTCTGAGGGCATTCTGGGAAACGTTCAATACTCACAGTTTAGGTGTTTTTCTCACTCTTTACAAGATGACACGAATTTGTTCTTCATTTTTAGAGATAACAATGAACGCACAGCAGATACGCAAAATTTCTTTCCTCTTCTGTGCTGTGTATGATGCTGATTTATATGCGTGCATTATTCTGTGTATTTCTGCACTTCTTCCTTGTGCCATTTCGAAAAATCCATTCTGTTCCCTATAACATCCGTACTTTTGTTGTATTATGATTCGTTCGTTATTATCAGACTACGTAAAAAATGATGCGTTCCGTTTTGAGAGATAGGGTAAATATTTGTGTGCTTTCTGTTTTTTTTTTTTGCACACTTTGTGGTAGACTGGAAAAGATATGGGCACCATTAGAAGATTTCGGGAAGATACGCGAAACAACACATCGAATCTCTGTAGAAACTCAGTAGGGACCAGGAAAGCGATCGAGGAGCATGTGCTTCGGGAGCACGAACTGGTGCAGAACCGATACAGACGATGCAGAAATGAGCTGCATTGGTCTTGGATTTGCATCAGTTCTGTGTGGGATCTGCATAGGTTCTGCATGGGATCTGCATCGGTTACAAATGACGGATATGTTTACCAACCCCTTGCAAATCTGATGCAGATTACACACGGAACCGGGTTTCTAGAATTCCTGAGTGGCTATCACCCATTGAAAACGCCGATTACTTGTAAAATACTACAAAAGAAACCGAAAGGCCTGTGAATTTTCATCATAGTGCTCCTTATTTCAACATGATAGATCACACAGAGAAGTGCAATGAGATCTTTACAGATGATGAGCTTTCCTAGTCCGACGTTTTGTGGTTCCGTATGTGGTTCCGCATTGGCATTTTCTGTCAGGGAATGTAGGCTGAAATATTGCCACTTGTTTTTATTTATATGTGTACAGAGTGATCACAACTGGGAAAACGGAATTTTTGCTTGAACGCTGCCTTTTACTACATCTGGCATGCCTCTAATAACAAGAATCATCACAAAGAATCAATCTTCATTCTTATGAGGAAATAGGAAGAGCGCAATTGCGGTTTGCAAATGAGCATGAAATGAATTCATTTCAGGCACTACTGTTATTGTTTCACTTGCTTCTGGGCTTTGCTTACGCGTAGAGGAGAGCAAAAGCAGTGCACGTATTTGAGATCGCCGAATCGCACCCCGTGCCCTACCTTGACCAGAACATTCCAGCATTCTGACGTTGTTTCTGAACGAAGCCAAAATTGTGGAAATATTGGGTTCTCGGGGAATGATTGGGACACTGCAAAAATTCTTTCTTGCATCACTCCTCCTTTTTCTTGCCAGCATATGTCGCACATAGTCGCAGCTCCGCCGTGCTGCATTTCCTCTTTCACTTGTTCCAAATACTCGCATCCCTTGTATTTCGGCCATATCGGACTTCACACAATCTAGCCAGCAAGCCTTAGGCCTCCTCCCTTGTGTTGGGTGCAGTCCTGGCTACAGAACCATCTTCTCTGCGCTGCACATTTCTAGCAACTGGACTTCTCTCTCATTTTATTTTTTAGTTATCGGTGCGACTCCAAAGGTGAAGCGAAACACTTCATTCGAGACTTTGTCTTCTAACGTCACACTCATTCACCACCTTAGCATTCGCATTTTCATTGTGAGCAAGAGGGGTAAACGAATTTTCTGCACCCCAAATTTTAAGTGAGAGAAAATAGAGTCAACGCGGAAAAGCGCCAGCGCTTGTTTTGCATCAACCTAATATTATTTACCGTGGTGCGAAAGTTCAGACCATTTAAGTATTCAAACCAAATACCTGTCATTCTTACCACACTTCCTCAAATGCTGCGCACATTCTTTTTGTCAGAATAGGAGTAAACCATTGCGTTGTTTGTGTCACTGCAATCATCTTTCAAGAGACGAATATTGACCTGGGCTTGATAAGAGTACAATTTTCGTCGGAACACAGAGAGAAATGTAAAGACAGATCAGAAAACAACGCCTAAACAACAGATTTTTGTGTATTTCAGGTGGTAAGAGCGCCGAGATACTTGGCCATGAATGCGCATTAGTTCTCGCAGACAACATTTTGTTATGTCAGAAAATAGTGAATAATCCCGTAAAGGAATTCGCAGCTGCACTGGACCACCCTGCAATAGTGGACAAATTTGTGAACTGCCGACTGAACGATCTCAACTACTCGAGAAGGCAGGCTACTTTGCTAGCAAATGTCATCTACCTAACATTATTGCAGCAATCTATGGGAGCTTGGTCCCCACCCTAGGACCAGTTCACTCAGAATGGAAGTGTTACTGTAGGGAAGGTTTCTGCGCCTTGAATGTTGTTACAGTCGTCGATGCACGTGGTAGATAGTATTCAGTTTACCATCTCTGCACATGACTACATAGTGTAGAACATGAGTAAAATACACGACGAGTTTACCGAGGGCAGCTATTGGTGGAATAGTGAAGAGATAATCTTCGCAAAAGTGCAGGTAGTCGTGAAAGTTCACACACAGTAAGGGCATGAGGATCAGGAGGGTATTTAGTTTATTTAATTATACATTGATGTCTATTTATTTTTATTTGTTCATTTATTTGCTCACTCATTTCTTGATTGTTTACTTGTTTACCTATTCTCCACTCATCTTCCATGTTTCTGTGGGGCGCAGAGTGGAATAATCCCCCCCCCCCACTTGCACCCCTCTCGTCTCTTGTGCGGAATTTAGAAGACTCATCGATTCCCGCGTTTTGAACCAACCGCAATACAGTAAATGGCGATGTGGTCTCGCACGGAAGTCTTAGGGACGCAAGGGGGAACGTCATTTCACTTCAATTCGAACGCCCGTCATGGAAGTGTTTTTTTGGTTGATGGTTTGTTTGGTTTTTTTTGGTTGATGGTTTGTTTGGTTCTTTTTTGTTTTGAATTTTGTTTTTTGGTGAGTTTCCTTGAAAGCAGCACCCACAATTGTTGACGCGGTGTCGGCCGCCACTGATTCTTTTCTGAATAGGTCGACACCGTGCCACATAGGAAACCGCGTGCTACTGATACTCTCTAGCGATGGCTGGCCTGCCGCACCACCTCTGCCGTTTGGAGATCCCTGCGTGCAGCAGCAGCGCCCCACCACCGTTGTCTGCAAATTCGTTATTTCCATCGACGTTGCGTATAGATATCTTTTGTGCCAATATTGTTTCACATTTCATGATCTTGCAGACACTTGTCGTGACCAGTGCGGAATTTATCCGGGCCACAGCTGCAGTGACCAGTAAGTTTCCAGATTTTGTTAGTAAACGTTAATACAATACATTGTTGAATTTTCAGAAATGACGTTGTGTTCTGCATACTTGAAATGTGCGGCGCCGCCACTTTGTTCATGCTAAAGAAGAACGTCGGTTTTGCCATCAAGATCGTTTCCCAATTGTATGAATTGGGTACAGGGGCTCGAACACACAGTCGGTCCCCTGCTGTTTTTGAGCGACGGGCCCCTGCACACATGCCTATATGTGTGCATGTATGATTGTATTTGTGTCATATGCATTTATATCAAAACCAGTCTGGCCGTCCGGCTGACGCCGGACTTCCAGACTTTTCCTAATGCTCGCTTCGCTCGCATGGCTTCATCCCTTCTTCATTCAAATAAAGTCACAGCTATTCCACATTTTTTGCTATAATGTGTCCCACACCCTTTCGATTGCTTTTTCTCATGTAAAAATGCACAAGAGGATTAACCTCCTCGAAGCAATTTTATCATTTGCTCAACTGAAATAGCTTTTTGTAACTAAATATAACCGGTTCAACCTTTGTTGACCGCAGAAAATGGTCTATCATTCTTTGTTTGTTATAACTGGTCAAGTGATAAGAGTCAGTTAGAACATATAAAGGTGGAGGGTGCGGTGTGTTCATAAACAAATGAGAAGAGAAGAACGCGGGAGAGGACGTAAGAAGAAAGGATTCACACGGATTGCATACTAATCCGCGCAGTGGTCTGACATCTAGTTTTTTTTTAACAATTGATGTTAGACGCCATCAAATCGAGTTAACAAATATGGACCTAACTCATGAACTCATGACATTTCCCTGGTAGCTATATTTTCAGGCGCTCCTCCACTTTTGAGCGCAGGCGCAGCCCTATCACAGCAGTAGACCCGTCTCCGCCCACTTTAGGCGCCAGCGCACACTTGTCACAGCAGTGGACCCGTCTCCCCCCACTTTGGGCGCCGGCGCACCCTTACCACAGTAGTGGACCCGTCTCCCCCCACTTTAGGCGCCAGCGCACACTTGTCACAGCAGTGGACCCGTCTCCCCCCACTTTGGGCGCCGGCGCACCCTTATCACAGTGGTGGACCCGTCTCCCCCCACTTTGGGCGCCGGCGCACCCTTATCACAGTGGTGGACCCGTCTCCCCCCACTTTGGGCGCCGGCGCACCCTTATCACAGTGGTGGACCCGTCTTCCCCCACTTTGGGCGCCGGCGCACCCTTATCACAGTGGTGGACCCGTCTCCCGCCACTTTGGGCGCCGGCGCACCCTTATCAGAGTGGTGGACCCGTCTTCCCCCACTTTGGGCGCCGGCGCAGCCCTTCTCCATGGACTCCATTGACGGACCCGTTGTACACCATCCGACCTTCTGTTATTATATAGAATGATTTACGATACACATTATGAGTTTCCTTTACCTTACTGATGAGTGCAGGAGGAAACTTATGATGAAGCTTAGTTTTCGTATAAGGGTAATGCACGAAACGAAAACTAGCTATAGATCCAACTTAAAAAAAACAAAATCACAACATGACTTCTCATTACTCCATAGGCAAAAATCCATATTTCATACTACACAGTGCTGATCCATTGTTTCCTTCGGGAATGATTCCAAATGACGCCATCACGTTGTACTCGATGGATAAATCTCTGGAGGGAAACAAAACCGTGATTTTACAATCTTTGGTGGAGGTACATGATCGTGTGAAGGAACACAATGAACGCACACGAGCGTAAATGGAGAAGCAATATGACGTTAAGCACGGTATGGACCCAAAAAGATATCGCGAAAAGTGGTAGCCCTGCTCCGTATATATGCCGCCTGGAAACTCGTAAACACTGTCTCACCCGTAGGCTGCGGAACTGCCAGTGTAGGACGCTGATCCAACCGCGAAATTTTATATGCGAAAACAGGGCGATTATCAACACATGCAAGTTTATTACATCCTTACAAGTGCTCCGACTCGCCTACGCCGAGTCTCGCAACTGTATGCTTCATCAGTTTTGTCGGATGGAAAGTAAAGGTACCTGAGTACACAGGTCCCGCGAAGCGGGCAAGTGTGTGACCCGCCGGAGGCGAGTCGGAGCACTTGCTATATTATATTACGAAAACACCTCGGGTTAGATTAGAAATATCAATGGATTTGGCATTACCTGCAAACTGCGGGGAAATCATGCTCCACCGTGGTTATACATGTCTGAGCACATCAATGGCCACGATAACACACGTCTCGAGCGTATCAAGAAGTATTGTATTATATTATTATATTTGTATTTGTGTAGTGCCAAAAGGAAATGTCACTGGAGCAGTTATAACGTTGCTGGAGGAATGAAAAGTCTCATGTCAGAGCTTTGGTCAATAAATAGAAGAAGTAAAGTTTCACCTCCGTCATCATGAATCGGAGAAGTGAATGCCTGCGTTTCAGGTTAAAGCTTCGGTACTGGGGGCGAAGGTGCACTTCGAGTTGAAGAAGGCGATCAGCAAAGAGCTCACTGAGATGAACGTGATGGATATAAAAATTGTTAGTTCTGAGGAAAGAAGCAAGATTCGTCGGACTCAAACTGCCTGAAGCGATGCGGTAGCTGTGGGTGGTTGCGGGTGCTATCGCCCTTATTGCACTAATTTTAGGGTGTAGAAGTATGCATGAGCGTTGTGATTTTCATCTTTATCAGAGTGTTATTGGGGATCTACGCGAAGTTGCTCGAAGCATCTTAAAGAGCAAGTGATTAAGCATTTATTGGTAACATGAATTGGTGAAAAAACTTTACATCCCAATTTTTTTTAATTTGGAGGGCTGCCGACCAAAGTCATGGAACTGTGGAAAAAATCGAAATCAAAAAACTCCATTTTGTTATAGCAAGTACAACTGGTCTCTTAGAAAGGATTCAACGCCGAGTGAGGGATGGCCATATTCCGAAGTGAACATGCAGGAAACGCATTCAGCAAAGGGTAGTGATGTAAATAGGCTCCTAATCTTTGTATAGAAGAAGATAATGTGAGGTAAAACATAGAGAGTAGGATAACAGGAGTGCTGGACTCCTATCACGCAACTACTTCATATCTCCCTTACAAAAGTCGAAAAAATGTGGACAATCCATTCCACCAGCAACTTATCTATTGAACAAGACGTCGTAAGGGGCTAGAGTGCCTGACATAGTATTCCATAATGGGGCGGCACTCATAGACAACTGTAATCTTAAGGCTCAGACTGCGAGGAGAGGTGGCCGATTTTTAGACTCAGACACGTTCGTTTTGGGACTCGTCAACTACGTCACTGCTGGCTCTACCGCTTGCACGGGATGGTTATTGCATCACCTTCGCCTGGGGTCTCGCAGCACAGGGGTGAGGGATTGTTTACAAGCTTTCAGGCTTCACAATGTACGTAGCAAGAAAACCACCCTTCCACTGTCGACGAGATATTAGCGTGATATCTGCACCTGTGTCGAGTCGGAAGCGTAGAGAACGTCCTCTGGTAGTAACATCGAGGTGGATTCGAGCGTTCTCAGCGGCGAAGGTAACAACATTCTTGCACTGGCTCCTCTTGCGACGATAAGATCGCCTTCTTGCTTTCTGTGGAGGACCACAATACAGAAGTGGCGAAGGTAACAACATTTTTGCACTGGCTCCTCTTGCGACGATAGGATCGACTTCTTGCTTTCGTCGCATCTTCTATCGAGTGTCGGAGGAGAGAAGCGGCCACGTGCTTCTGTATTGTGGTTCTCCACAGTTGAAGCACTTAAAGGTAATACCCACGAAAACTTTTGTTATCGAAAAATTAGCGAAACTTTGAGTTTTTGACTGTGATGAGCACGAGGGCACTGGTAAATTTCTTCAGAACTCATGAAAAGATGATTTTTGATCATCCATACGAGATCGGTTTTGAGACGTCAATCGCAAATCTACAGAAGCTCTTCGCATCCAAGAAGACATAGATTCGTCGACGGTACGAGTATCTGAGGATAACCTGTCGATCGCTGACTGCTAGCTATGTTCCATTCCGCGACTGCGCTAGCAAGATCAAGCTTATGGATGAAGACGCCTTAAGGAAGGAGCTGGATTAGTCGGCATTGAAGACACTGCAGTTCGTAGCCGGTCTTCAAGATCCACAGCTCCAGAAATTTCGCCTCAGAATGCTGCGTCGACTATAGAGACATGCATGCAGAGGATTCAGCCTCGACTATAAAAGATCTTGTCGTAGAACGTCGTAAAAGCTTTACCGCATTGAAGATGGACAACACAAACATGGAAGGAAGTCACGAAATCCATGCTGTGCAGAAGAAGAAAGTAAAAGGCAGCATCCACGATAATCTTCATGTCTGAAGACTTGACAAACCTAAGGCATAGTCCCGACAATTCTGCGACGGAAATGCAATAGGAGGCTCCACCTTACGCAAGATATTACAAGTACAACACAATTTCAACACTTCGATCCGGCCTACTGGTACGAGTTGTCTTGCTTTGCAAAAATTGCCTTGGAGCGACATTTGACACTCATGAGCTGTTTTCGCCACGCCCCGCTCAATTTTTCTAGAGAAAGGTTTGTTCGGCGCACTTTTCTCTATTGTTCTCATATTATTGTGGTCGTAAATGTCTGTTTCCTTTCTATTTTCATTTTAGAAGAGTTGTTTACCATTTTTTCGCCTGATAGCACTCACTTCTTCTCCTTTGTTGTCTATTTGCATTATTTCTTCTTGTCTTCTACCCTAATTTTTGGTTTTTTACAATAGATACGCCATTATAACCTTCACTCTCTTCCTCCTATTTCCGCTCTTTTTTACTCGAGAAGGCTGCAAATCCAGGAAATTACCCGAATACATGAAGAAAATACGTGACGACACGGCCACCGTTGTCGACTTTTTTTGTCAGACCTGATCAGCGCAACTCGACCATCATCGTCTAATGTAGCAACCAGAAACATTCAAAAATCATCTTTTCATGAGTTCTGAAGAAATTTACCAGTGCCCTCGTGCTCATCACAGTCAAAAACTCAAAGTTTCGCTAAAATTTCGATAACAAAAGTTTTCGTGGGTATTACCTTTAAGTGCTTCAACTGTGGAGAACCACAATACAGAAGCACGTGGCCGCTTCTCTCCTCCGACACTCGATAGAAGATGCGACGAAAGCAAGAAGTCGATCCTATCGTCGCAAGAGGAGCCAGTGCAAAAATGTTGTTACCTTCGCCACTTCTGTATTGTGGTCCTCCACAGAAAGCAAGAAGGCGATCTTATCGTCGCAAGAGGAGCCAGTGCAAGAATGTTGTTACCTTCGCCGCTGAGAACGCTCGAATCCACCTCGATGTTACTACCAGAGGACGTTCTCTACGCTTCCGACTCGACACAGGTGCAGATATCACGCTAATATCTCGTCGACAGTGGAAGGGTGGTTTTCCTGCTACGTACATTGTGAAGCCTGAAAGCTTGTAAACAATCCCTCACCCCTGTGCTGCGAGACCCCAGGCGAAGGTGATGCAATAACCATCCCGTGCAAGCGGTAGAGCCAGCAGTGACGAGTCCCAAAACGAACGTGTCTGAGTCTAAAAATCGGCCACCTCTCCTCGCAGTCTGAGCCTTAAGATTACAGTTGTCTATGAGTGCCGCCCCATTATGGAATATGTACTATGTCAGGCACTCTAGCCCCTTACGACGTCTTGTTCAATAGATAAGTTGCTGGTGGAATGGATTGTCCACATTTTTTCGACTTTTGTAAGGGAGATATGAAGTAGTTGCGTGATAGGAGTCCAGCACTCCTGTTATCCTACTCTCTATGTTTTACCTCACATTATCTTCTTCTATACAAAGATTAGGAGCCTATTTACATCACTACCCTTTGCTGAATGCGTTTCCTGCATGTTCACTTCGGAATATGGCCATCCCTCACTCGGCGTTGAATCCTTTCTAAGAGACCAGTTGTACTTGCTATAACAAAATGGAGTTTTTTGATTTCGATTTTTTCCACAGTTCCATGACTTTGGTCGGCAGCCCTCCAAATTAAAAAAAATTGGGATGTAAAGTTTTTTCACCAATTCATGTTACCAATAAATGCTTAATCACTTGCTCTTTAAGATGCTTCGAGCAACTTCGCGTAGATCCCCAATAACACTCTGATAAAGATGAAAATCACAACGCTCATGCATACTTCTACACCCTAAAATTAGTGCAATAAGGGCGATAGCACCCGCAACCACCCACAGCTACCGCATCGCTTCAGGCAGTTTGAGTCCGACGAATCTTGCTTCTTTCCTCAGAACTAACAATTTTTATATCCATCACGTTCATCTCAGTGAGCTCTTTGCTGATCGCCTTCTTCAACTCGAAGTGCACCTTCGCCCCCAGTACCGAAGCTTTAACCTGAAACGCAGGCATTCACTTCTCCGATTCATGATGACGGAGGTGAAACTTTACTTCTTCTATTTATTGACCAAAGCTCTGACATGAGACTTTTCATTCCTCCAGCAACGTTATAACTGCTCCAGTGACATTTCCTTTTGGCACTACACAAATACAAATATCATCATTCTATATAATAACGGGCTTAGCCTGTTTACATGTGTGTCTGTATGTATGTAAGTATGTAAGTATGTCAGTATGTAAGTATGTAAGTATGTAAGTATGTAAGAATGTGTGTCAGACCGTTACGAAATTCTATGATTGGTCAATGATCGTGATTGTGAGATCATATAAAAGGCTAGGGACGGGTGTGGTGTGGTGGAGTGGGGTAGGGATGAGATCGAACAGAAGGTCGGATGGTGTGCAACGGGTCCGTCAATGGAGTCCATGGAGAAGGGCTGCGCCGGCGCCCAAAGTGGGAGGAGACGGGTCCATCACTGCGATAAGGCTGCGCCGGCGCCCAATGTGGAGGGAGACGGGTCCACCACTGTGATAAGGGTGCGCCGGCGCCCAAAGTGGGGGGAGACGGGTCCACCACTGTGATAAGGGTGCGCCGGCGCTCAAAGTGGGGGGAGACGGGTCCACCACTGTGATAAGGGTGCGCCGGCGCCCAAAGTGGGGGGAGCCGGGTCCACTGCTGTGATAAGGGTGCACCGGCGCTTAAAGTGGGGGGAGACGGGTCCACTGCTGTGATAAGGGTGCACCGGCGCTTAAAGTGGGGGGAGACGGGTCCACTGCTGTGATAAGGGTGCGCCCGCGCCCAAAGTGGGGGGAGACGGGTCCACGGCTGTGATAAGGGTGCGCCGGCGCCCAAAGTGGGGGGAGACGGGTCCACCACTGTGATAAGGCTGCGCCGGCGCTCAAAGTGGGGGGAGACGGGTCCACCACTGTGATAAGGGTGCGCCGGCGCCCAAAGTGGGGGGAGCCGGGTCCACTGCTGTGATAAGGGTGCACCGGCGCTTAAAGTGGGGGGAGACGGGTCCACTGCTGTGATAAGGGTGCACCGGCGCTTAAAGTGGGGGAGACGGGTCCACTGCTGTGATAAGGGTGCGCCCGCGCCCAAAGTGGGGGGAGACGGGTCCACGGCTGTGATAAGGGTGCGCCGGCGCCCAAAGTGGGGGAGACGGGTCCACTGCTGTGATAAGGGTGCACCGGCGCCCAAAGTGGGGGAGACGGGTCCACTGCTGTGATAAGGGTGCGCCGGCGCCCAAAGTGGGGGAGACGGGTCCACTGCTGTGATAAGGGTGCGCCGGCGCCCAAAGTGGGGGGAGACGGGTCCACGGCTGTGATAAGGGTGCGCCGGCGCCCAAAGTGGGGGAGACGACGGGTCCACGGCTGTGATAAGGGTGCGCCGGCGCCCAAAGTGGGGGAGACGGGTCCACCACTGTGATAAGGGTGAGCCGGCGCCCAAAGTGGGGGAGACGGGTCCACGGCTGTGATAAGGGTGCGCCGGCGCCCAAAGTGGGGGGAGCGGGTCCACTGCTGTGATAAGGGTGCACCGGCGCTTAAAGTGGGGGAGACGGGTCCACTGCTGTGATAAGGGTGCTGGGGGGAGACGGGTCCACCACTGTGATAAGGCTGCGCCGGCGCCCAAAGTGGGGGGAGACGGGTCCACCACTGTGATAAGGGTGCGCCGGCGCCAGAGGTGGGGTGAGACGGGTCCACGGCTGTGATAAGGGTGCGCCGGCGCCCAAAGTGGGGGGAGCCGGGTCCACTGCTGTGATAAGGGTGCACCGGCGCTTAAAGTGGGGGGAGCCGGGTCCACTGCTGTGATAAGGGTGCACCGGCGCTTAAAGTGGGGGGAGACGGGTCCACTGCTGTGATAAGGGTGCGCCCGCGCCCAAAGTGGGGGGAGACGGGTCCACGGCTGTGATAAGCGTGCACCGGCGCCCAAAGTGGGGGAAGACGGGTCCACTGCTGTGATAAGCGTGCACCGGCGCCCAAAGTGGGGGGAGACGGGTCCACTGCTGTGATAAGGGTGCACCGGCGCTTAAAGTGGGGGGAGACGGGTCCACTGCTGTGATAGGGCTGCGCCTGCGCTCAAAAGTGGAGGAGCGCCTGAAAATATAGCTACCAGGGAAATGTCATGAGTTAGGTCCATATTTGTTAACTCGATTTGATGGCGTCTAACATCAATTGTTAAAAAAAACTAGATGTCAGACCACTGCGCGGATTAGTATGCAATCCGTGTGAATCCTTTCTTCTTACGTCCTCCCCCGCGTTCTTCTCTTCTCATTTGTTTATGAACACACCGCACCCTCCACCTTTATATGTTCTAACTGACTCTTATCACTTGACCAGTTATAGCAAACAAAGAATGATAGACCATTTTCTGCGGTCAACCGGTTATATTTAGTTACAAAAAGCTATTTCAGTTGAGCAAATGATAAAATTGCTTCGAGGAGGTTAATCCTCTTTGATAAGTGCATTTTTACATGAGAAAAAGCAATGGAAAGGGTGTGGGACACATTCACCTCGATCACCTTGACTCCCGTTGATCTTCGGGTGTACCGAGCGGGCGCCAGCAATCCTTCCATTTGTCCGAAGTCGGCCAGCATCTGTTCCGCTTCGCTGATGGTTGGTGTTATAAGAACGATGTCGTCAGCGAAGCGAAGATGACCAAGTCGCCGGCCATCAACTTGCACTCCCATGCTATCCCATTCCAGTTTCCGCATGACGTCTTCGAGAGTGGCGCTGAATAGTTTTGGCGACACGGTATCGCCTTGCCGAACCCCTCTCTTGACGTCGATGGTGATGTCGTCGTAGAATGGAGAAATCTTGGTCGTGAAGTTGCTGTAGAGCTCACGAAATACCTTGATGTATTGAGTAGGTATGCCCTGGTTGCCCAGGGCTTCCAACACCGCTTCCGTCTCAACAGAGTCGAAGGCTTTCTTCAAATCGATGAACGTGAGACAGAGGGGCATCTTATACTCTCGCGATACTTCGATGAGTCTAGTGACGGTGTGTATGTGGTCGATCGTACTGAATCCTTTTCGAAACCCTGCTTGCTCGCACGGCTGTCCCTCGTCTAGTGTCCTTTCGATCCTATTGAGGATCACTCGCGTGAAAAGCTTGTAGACGACGGACAGTAGGCAGATGGGGCGATAATTGCCAATATCCTGCGGGTCTCCCTTCTTGTACAGCAACACAGTCCTGCTGGTCTTCCATTGGTTAGGTACCTTGCATTCCGAGAGGTACCGCGTGAAAAGCCTAGCCAAGGTGGTAATGAGAATTGGCGGTAGGTTCTTCAGATGTTCCGGTCGAATCCTGTCGGGGCCTGGTGCTGTACGGTTCTTCACCGACTTGATGGCATGTCGGATTTCGGAAGGGAGAACCGATGGGACAACATACCCGTCCTCCCTAAGATGACATTGAGGGAGGTGGACGTGGCTATCGAAGAGATCCGAGTAGAAGTCGTAGATGACCTTCTCCATTACCCGTCTTGATGAAGAAATTGTTCCGTCTGGGCGCCGGAGGGCGGACATCTTGGTCTTGCGATTGGCGAAGTCTCGGCGGGTGCAGCGAATGCTTTTCCCTGCCTCTGCGGCTTCGGCCAACACTGCTGCTCGTCTCTCCTTTAGGTCTTCTTTTATCGCTTCTCTGCACCGTTTTGCGAGCTCGGACGTTAACTGGTAGTTGCCTGCGGCTCTCGCGGCTCCACGCTGGCGTATAAGCTCGAGGGTCTCGTAAGACAGTCGTCTCTTGGTGACTCTTGAACCCTCAGCGCTCTTTGCGCTGTCGCGGAGATGCTGTACAAGCCGATCGTACTCTTCGTCGATGTTGTCGACAACCGCATCTTCCCAAAAGCCGGCTAGCGAAGTGAAAAGATCCCAATTGATGACGGGTTTGGGACTCCTTCTCTTAAACTTCACGGCTTTCTCTCCTTTGCGTGAGAAGAAGAATCTTGCACGAAGGAGGCGATGGTCGGATCCGGTGTAGAACTTTGGTACAACACCGACGTCGGTCAGGCAGAACCTTCGATTGACGATGATGTGGTCAATTTCATTATGGTACTCTCCACCGGGTGACTCCCACGTCCAGCGTAGGGAGGTTGGCTTCTGAAATTGTGAGTTACCATGGATGGTCTTCGTCGTCATGATGAACTCAGACAGCCTCTCTCCCTGTTCGTTCCACTGCAGGCCGTGGGTACCGATGTGAAGTTCCTCAGGCGTTCTCCTAGGACCAATCTTGGCGTTGAAATCGCCAACGATGATCTTGTAGAATGTGTGGTCTTCCCTGTAGAACTTCTCCAAGTCCATATAGAAGGCCTCGATATCCCCTTCGTCGTAGCTGGATGTTGGAGCGTAGGCGACGAAGATTGTCAAGGCCGGTATTGATCCACATCTTCTCAACCGCAAACGTCCGATTCGGGTTGTTAGCTGTTCGAATGAGTCGATGTTCATGACCAAGTTCGTGTTGACGAGGACACCGACTCCACCAACTCCTCTACTGTCGCAGGTTCCAAGGAACAGTTCTTCTCCAGTGTCGAAGGTGGCGTTCAATGGTCGGTGTCTCCTCGTCTCGGTCAGTCCGATGACGTCGTACCTGATCTTCCTGGCCTGCATCATCAAATCCTCGATGGAAGCCTCCGATGCAAGCGTGCGTGCGTTGAAGGTACAGACCGTCATCATAGTCCTTCTGGTTTTAGGCAGCCTAGATAACCCCTCGGACCTCGTCCTCACTGGCGCTGCCGTACCAGTGACTCTTCCGAGATCAGGGGAACACTCTCTAATATTGCTGTGTCGAGCTTGAAAAATTTGATTCCCACAGGAGATAGCTTGCTGGGCTCTATTCCCCCGTGGGAGGCTGGAGTGTGATTTCACCGGGAGGTTAGCCGGGCTTCCCGGGAGTGGACGATGGAGCTTATTTGTTGGAGGCGACTCCGAACCGCCTCCCTTGTACCTCCCAGTCACTTGAATGCAGGGCTTTTGGTCGGATAGATGTGCAGGATACAATCTGCAGACACGCAAGCACACCCATGCACGCATGCATGAACATGCCCACGCGCTGACAAAAGGTATAGATCGTTCCGACACTGCAGAGACAGGGAGTGGGACACATTATAGCAAAAAATGTGGAATAGCTGTGACTTTATTTGAATGAAGAAGGGATGAAGCCATGCGAGCGAAGCGAGCATTAGGAAAAGTCTGGAAGTCCGGCGTCAGCCGGACGGCCAGACTGGTAATAATATAATACAATACTTCTTGATACGCTCGAGACGTGTGTTATCGTGGCCATCGATGTGCTCAGACATGTATAACCACGGTGGAGCATGATTTCCCCGCAGTTTGCAAGTAATGCCAAATCCATTGATATTTCTAATCTAACCCGAGGTATTTTCGTAATATAATATAACTAGTGCTCCGACTCGCCTCCGGCGGGTCACACACTTGTCCGCTTCGCGGGACCTGGGTACTCAGGTACCTTTACTTTCCATCCGACAAAACTGATGAAGCATACAGTTGCGAGACTTGGCGTAGGCGAGTCGGAGCACTTGTAAGGATGTAATAAATTTGCATGTGTTGATAATCGCCGTGTTTTCGCATATAAAATTTCGCTGTTGGATCAGCATCCTACACTGGCAGTTCCGCATCCTACGGGTGAGACGAGGTGTTTACGAGTTCCCAGGCTGCATAATATACGGAGCAGGACTACCACTTTTCGCGAAGATCTGGGTATGTAAGAAACACTGACGTGGTCATTCTAGCGATGGTGTCACGGCCACAGAGTAATGGTGATGCTAGGGCAGTCTCCCCCCTCCTCCCTCCCCCTCCCTCCGCCGAATCACGAAGAGCGCGTCCCCTGCCCAGACCCAGCATCAATGCTGCAGCCACGGAATCGCTTCATCTCTTTGAGGCGGACGATACTCACATACGCAGGATAAATGGGCTACCACATCCTATTATGATATTGTTGCTAACCAACTATGTGATCAATCGAACTTTCCCAATACTTCCTAATTTTCCTTCATTGCCCTCGAGATTTACAAAGAGTGCAAATGTATCGATGGAGGACACGTGTGCCTGGGCTCATTAGTACTGAAAACGTCAGGACATATATTTGTCCCCGAGGGAGGAGTGTGCGCCAGTACTGCAGAAGACGCTGATGTACAGGTCCACCGATGAAGGAGATGTGTACTATTACCCACTACTGCAGAAAACGCTATGACAATGGTCCGCCGATGAAGAACGGGTCTTCTGCGATCCAACAGTGGAAGAAACGCCAGGATACGGGTCCAGTGAAGGAGGAGGAGTGTTTGATGTTCTTAGTTAAGCGTTCTTATTTGAGCACAGTTGGTTACTAGTTTTGCTTCCTCTTAATTTCCTGAAGAATAAGGAAGTTTGAAGGTTTAGCACATACCTCAACATCGCGCAACCTCGCTGCCACTTTCTAGCGCATCGGGGGTGCGCGCTGCTTTTTTTCGTTATAATCAAAAGTTGTTGAAAGTCCATTCTTCATGTTTGGTATACACAATGTTATGGGATCTTGCTTCATTTTCAAGAAAAAATTCAAAAGACAAAGAAATCATGGGATTTTGGGAAATGACACCATCTGGAGAATATTTTTGTGATGTTCCAGGAATGAAATTGCAATTTTTTTGGACAATCATCGACACCGATTCAGTGAAGGACATCTTCTGAAAAAAATACATGCAAAATCAGCAGTGACTTGATCATGGAGGGCAATCTGATTCGACTATAAATCCGGTTAGTCTTTCGCAAAAGATGTTGGGTCTATAATGAAATATCAAAGGGTAGTTCGATCAGTTGTGCTGAAATCCAACCCGGCAAACGCTTCTCTGCACACAAGAGTTGGGCCACATGAAACAGCCCACCACTGTCACTGTGTCCAGATAACAATTGGAAAAAAGCCCAACACGATAAAGTTTAAAAGTACTCAGGAAAACGCATGTTACAAAAATTCCTCGTAAAAATACCAGGGAAAAGCTGGAACGCCCTGATTTGTACACTCTTTCTCCCAGAACTGACACTGCATAGAAGGGTATTATCTCTCCCGCTTCATAATGATCCCTCTTTATATCTCTTTATAATGCTTTTCCTGATAGGGTAATGTTAGAAAGACTGCATCGAGTTTTGGAGAAAAGTTTTGGAGAAGGGTCGTTCTAGTAGATGGTGGATGTACTTTGGATTGAGGCGTTGCACTATTGTTTTTGGAATAAATTCCACTTCTTGTAGATAACAAGTTTTCAAAAATAAAAGCAGCGACTATAAAAATGAGCTGATGCAAAGGTGTTTTCCAAGTAGCGAATTTACAGGAGCCTTGCTGTCAATGGTTCGATCCTCGTTCAATCCTCCCCCCCCCCACCTGGTCAACCAATTCATCCAACCCTCCTGGGTCGGAAAATTGGTGTCTGGGAGATGAAGTGTTGGCTTCGATCATCGGGTGCCCCTGCAATTCACTAAATTAGGCAAATAAGCAATCAGGGTCCCTGCGATTTTCAGATAAAGTCAAGCGCGTGGCGCATCAGAATAAGCATTCACTGACCACTTCATCCTTCATTTAATTTATAATACATAATTTCTAAAATTCGTGAGGGTTTCTCAACATCTTGCAGTGCCATGCCTGTGAACTCGTGAGCTCCAATCCAGTGATGGTTCATGTCACTTCCGCATTTGTTTTTTCGATGTGTCCTCGCCCCTTAGTGGGTGTCTCTGTTTGGGAGTGATTTCCTTTTTCGTTTCCCTGTCGTATTGCCCCGGCGTCGCCCCGCTGCAGCTCGTAAATGCGGCAATTTCGTGATTCAAGGTCTCGCCTAAGTGGCAATCCTTAGCGCGTCCGTACGTTCTCGAAGATATCCATATTATTAATTAGTTCATGGCCAGATTTTTCTGAAATAGACAAAATACCTGGCATAAACTCCATCTTTTAGAAAGCTCTACATAACTCTAACAGATTTTTCTTTTTCCCAATATTTCCTGGTGATCCCTTCAAGATATTATAATGCTGCTGTGAAAGATGGTGGAAAGTGGTTTCCATGCTCATGAAACACAGGGTGCGGCCTATGTTCCTGGACAAGAACTTTTCTTTATATCTCATGTGGAAACGATCCAACCAAAGCGACTTTTATTATTATGACGCTAATTAGGAAGTTTAAAAACATATTATTACTGGTGGCCCAAACTGATTAGGTTTAGAACCATTGCAAGCTTACAAGCACCTAACCTTTCTTGAAAAAGCCGCGATGTATTTGACAGCGATTTCATCCGAGAAATGGATCAGCGGGGATTTTGGAGGATAGAGGAATTCTGTAGGATTCAGACAGGACACGTCTGGCTGCCATACCTTCTTCCCTAAGAACTGGGAAACAGTTTTCTGCCCGTGATCAAAATTAAGAGGAAGTTCAACTGTGGCTCCTAAACTACGTAGAAAGTGGAACCAGTAACGGACGTCTGAGTTGTGCTTTTAGTGAACACCCAAGATTTAGTGCTAGATCACGAATGTGATCAGTACTAAGAGAATAAATAAATAAATACGTTAAGAAAAGTGAGTGACGGTTCAGATGAACACGTTCTAGTCCACATACCCTTGAACAACTGAGTCCTCCGAAGGAAACCTCTGGCATGATCCAAATATTTTGTTTTTTTAAAAATTGGAACCAACTATGAGAGAGAACTTAGTCTAATGCATAGATTCGCACATCTTAATTGTTGCTAAAGCTGCAATTTTTGGATTAGTGGTGATTTTTCTCTCATGTAAGCACTTGAGAACCAGTTCAGTTCTCGGTTCACTCGTTCTACGGCTCGGCCAAAAACTGCTAAAAAGGAGCCGTCTTCGTAATGATGTGTCTTCAACACTACTGCGAATCGCCAACCTCAACGAGATTTTCTTGACGATTTATGGTTTTGAAGAAACTCACCTCGATGGAGACGCAGTCTTTGCCTCTCATGGTGATTCATTTGGATATTTATGTAGATATACCTTGTATTCTATCTCTTCACCGATTCTGTACCTATACATCGCTGAAGCAGTAAATGCGGAGGGGTGGGGGTCTTCTTTGGGGTTGGCGAAATTTCCAAAATTGCTTTGAGTATTGATTAATTTTTTGTAACAACTCGATCCTCATCTCAATTCTTTTTAATTGCTTCAAATCCTTATCTTAATTACAATTTTTCAATTCATTGTTATCAATTCAACTTTGTTACAACTGAGGGGTCTCCTGGGTAGCCACGCTCTTTTTTACTGCCTACCATTTCCTCCCCTTGAGGAAAAAATTTTGTCTTCAACTTTACTACCTTCATATAGTAAACTGATTAAATCATCTATGTACCTTTTTTATGCTCAAAGCTTGATCCTCGTACATGAGGATTTCTAGATTCGTAGAAGTTTTGGGTTTTTTCTTAATTGTGTGATAATAGTAATCATATACATGATTGAAGCCGAATTTCGGAAGTTTACGTGAGTTCTTGTGTTTGAATATAAATGTTGTTTCAACAAATTTTCTCAAGCTTTAAGAACAGTGGGAGTTATTGAGATTCTGTTGAACGCGTTCTCGACAATTTGTCGTCGCTTGGCTCGCACCGGTGAAGTCGCAGCTAATTTTGAACAGTATTCATGTCAATACCGAATCAAGACAGCTTACTCCATGGCTCAGGCGCTTCTCCACCCCTAGTTGTTTGCGTCAGCAGGCAGATCACGTCGATGACGCCGCTTCTATGTCTCGATTTGAAGAGTTCTATGGGACTGCGGCCTTTGAAAAATGTATGTAATTAGGAATTGTGTCTGATTCCAGTGGATATTTACTCATATGTTCTGCTGCACCTCGTCTCTACTAATCTTGCCTCCGCCTACAAATACGTATTTCATGTCCTTTCCTCCTTGTTTTTTGCAAATGAGGCAAGAATTCTGTGGGAGAATGATCTGTTTAGTTATACATGTGTATGTGTGCAACTCCACCTATTTGGCCGTGACTATCACAATAGCGCAACTTACGAGTGTTCGAATTCACGAGTATAGAAGTTTTTTAAAGCTCCTCTCTCACAGTGGAGTTGACAATATCGGTATTGTGGATACATTCGTTGTGCCCTTGTTTGTCCCGTTTGTGTGGACAATGAACACGCCTTGAGCGAGCTTCCCAAAGTACTCAGACTTTAAAAATATAAAAGAACAGTCCAAACATCCCATATTCCCTGGATTATTTCATGCCCAATCGATACTTCTAGGCGAATTTACTGTGTGAGGCGAAAGTCGGACCGGAATATGTGGCTCTTCCTCCGAGTTCGTATCCAGGTCGTATGAAACACCACCATCTCGCATTCAACAGTTCTGTTGAATTCTTAGTTGAATTTTCCCAGAATCCCTCGGGAACAATTCTGTCTCAAAAAGCCCAGAACAATCACTGCGCCGCACTCCGAGCAAGTAGTGGAAATGCTTCTACCTTACATTGCTTTCCAAGAAGAAGCTCAGGTACCTTTGCTAAGATGCTCTGTCGGTTGAGCAGACCGGTGCTCCGCAGCCAGCCATCCCGCTGCGCGCGGCCCGACCACGATCCCTTTTTGCGTCCTTAGAACATCTCACTCTCTCGACCCTATTCATGTACTATGTACATATGCATTCGACATACCTATTGTGTGGCTGACGTCGCGGAAATTCGCCCACCCTCCTTGCCCAAACCAACCCGTCTTTGGCCTTATTGCTCTCTTATTCAAATTGCTATTTCATCTGGATATTCTGTTATAAATATGCTTTTCTTCAACAATGTCCTGAGAAAGGAGAGAACGCTTGCCAGAGGTTACTATGAGTGTCCGTTTAGAAAGAATTATGAGTTTAGCATGACAATTCTCTTGGCAGATTCCACAGTGTCTTATCCGCCCATGACAATGTAATTTCCTTGGCAGCATTGTTAGCATTGACATATGTATGTACCAGTGGCGGACGCAGGGGGAGGGGCTTCCGAGAATGGGTCGGCAAATTTTTGAAATTACTTCACAATACATATAAAAATCTTGCATTAGTTTATTTTTATTTGCTTATTTTTATTATTATTTTCAATATAATTTTTATTGGTTATTTTGTATCATAATTAAGCTTTTTATTAGTTTTATTTCCCATCTGTGTCCCCAAAACGGCGGAGACCCCACTTTTTATCCCACGCCCCCCTCTCGCCCACTTTCTGCGTCCGCCACTGGTATGTATGTACATTATATGTGATAAATTAGCAGGTTTGTTTAAAAAGCCCGAGAATCAAGGTAGCAGAAAGACATCCTCCAGCTTCCGATTTTTTAAAATCAGCCAATCCGGAACATCTGAGTGAAGCGTCAGTTCGTTATCTAACACAAGGCCTGAACGAACATGTTTTGAACTTTTGTCACTACAGCATGCTCAGAATTGCGCTTTTCATTCCATTCCATTCAGTATGCTTCCTGAAGAAAATATACAGTAGTACATACATAAATACAAAGATTAGCATCACTAAATGTTTACAACCAGTAAAACATCCAAACCAATATGTGAAAACGTTTCTGAAATCGCTGTTCTCGACCAAGTCTAACCTCTTAGAGTCAATTCTGAATGATGAATGAGGTGATGCAAAGCGACATTGAAACTTCTAAAGTTGAGGTTGCTCAGTTCAGTTCACAGTCGATGACTTCTAGTCTTGAAAGAGATAGATAGTGCTAAAAGGCAAAGAGAACATTACTGTTGTTGAGACAGTTTTGAGCAACTCAATCATCCTGGAAAACCTCTTTGCTTCGCATCTCTCCTCAGGATTGTTTCTCTCCCCCATTCCACTCGGTTTCGATGGTTTTGCTTTGAGGAAACCGATAAACAAAAATAACTCAGGCTGATTAGTTCATGAACGGTTGCAGCAACTCGTCTACCTCTGAATAGGTAGTTCTGAACATATATCTTCGTGCAGTCAATGCTCAGTGCGTAAGGACAGTAATTTTAGGCAAGAGAAATGGTTCGGTAAAAACTGTTAACTTGAAGGGTACACGCAAGCCTGAGAGGTGCCACAGCACGAAGCAATACTCACTGCTCGTAACCTTCTAGCAGGGTTTGCCGTACGTTATTGTGCATCGTTTGCTGACTTATCTCTCCACAATATTAGCATGCTTTTCGCCGGGACCAGTCATATTTGGTGGTGCTGGTTTGGGGAACTTCCAGCACATATTCATGGTGCCACCACGTGCACTGATTCAGCTGGCAATTTCTGAGCAACAGCGAAGAATACAGCTTTTGACAACAGTTTCACCTAGGCTAAAGAATTGCTTTGCGTTCCTGATGACGATCACGAGACGATAATACCGAATCCACTCAAGTTTGGTGCTGGTATAAACAGAAATCTTCGATTGAGTTGACTGAATATTGACTAGAGCAAAGAACTTTGGTTCAATATGTAGTTGCTTGGATGAGAAAACCATGCCCCACATTTTGAGCTTTACTGTTGCCCCATACTCAGGCCTATTTATGAATATGCACAACCGTTTTGTAGCATTTTTATCTGGTTCTTATATCACATCCAATTGCAGGCTTTTTTTCCAACGGAAAAGATCCTCGATATTGATTCAGGTAAAACTCGGCTATCTTTTGGAGCGTAGAGCAGACCCGGTCTCTTCCCCCATGTTTCTCGGAATCCGCTTCCATGAGAAACCCTAGGTGTCGTTGGAAAAACCACTTTTTGTGCTTGAAAAGTTCTTTAAGCAGTAAAACCATCCTTGGATATCCGATGGATTTCGGAAGAAAAACTGTCACAAAACACCTTATTTCTCGGAAACTGCTTTCGAGGCAAACTGCCCCAAAGAGAAAGCCTCCTGAGGAACCCTATCTTACCAAAAAAAAATATTTTGGACCATTCTCAACTCGGCAGGAATAAAATTAAGAGCAGGGCCAGATGGTGAAATAATTGAGCAAACGTTGTACACGTGGCCCTCTCTATATGTATGTATATCATCCAAAATTCTGATTCATTCTGGTCATTTTCTTTTCTTTCTTGCCTCTTGACCGTCTTAACACCGCTAAACGCTGTTTGCATTCAGAATTGAGAAGCAATTGCGAGTATTGCGAGTTTACCTTCTTTACCGCTCCCCATATTTTCAATGTAATGTATTTTCGCGTGTCGCCAGACCGTGCTATGTTGGGGTTCTAACGCAGAAGCAATCTGATTTTTTTCAGCTAATAAGATAGTCCCTCACCTTATTCTGATGGCCCCATTGAGAGCCCTGGATTTTCATCCAAATGACAGCCTGTAGACAACCAACATCCTCATAACCTCAGCAATTGTCAGCACTTTAGTGAGTTTTGCAAAGATTCGCTAAGGAAAACCACTTCTCATCTTCATGCATCCTATTCTGTGCACTGAGAGAGCATTTGAAGACTTTAGGAGGACTTTTTCCGTACTTAGTAGGAAATGGTCCTGCTGTAAACGTTACAGACGTCGTCGACTCCAATTACCGACTCGTAAAAGTCTGTGACCGTCCTCGGAGCTGATACGATCGCGTTACCGTAACGGATGAGGACGATGTCAGCTTCTGCCACGGAGTGCTTGCGGCGCTCCAGACGCAGCGCAGTCGTAGCGGATGTGGTCTTCAGCGGTGGATTGGATCGTGCGCCGGCTCGACATGGTCACGACACTCACTCCGTGCCTCGCGCTGTCATCATGCATCAATCAAACAACCTGTATTTCTGTCGCCTTATCACATCTTTTCATCGAGTGCAAATGAGCGTGTCAAATGCGCCCGACGACGTAGCAGCACAGCGCACTCTCCGCGACACCCGCATTGTCCATTAAACGTCCGTCGCACACATCGCACTGTCGTGACGACGAGGTCGCTGAGGTCGGCGAGACATCGTCTCTGCTGCTAGTTCGCATTCGCTGCAGACTTCTACTCTACCGCACCTGAGGTTAGTTCGTTTGAATATTCAGCACAGCCAAGGAAACCGTGCAATTTTCTGGAACTTTCAACGCTATATTCAGTAGACCTGCTCTATTGCAGGGGGGGGGGGGAGGGGGGTAAGAGACATGAACATCTAACTTCCACTTACCATCATCGAAGCATAAACAAGTCAAACTAAGCCTTTTGAGTTACGTATTTCGCATGCAATGTGCTTACTATGACGTGGTACAGATGAAACATTTCTTTTGCCTGAAATTTTTATCATATTCACGCATAAATGTGGGAGTGGTAAGAAGATACAAACTTTTACAAAATGCATGTCCGGAAAAATGTTTTTTACACATGCCGCTTTAAGTGCCGTGACACTGTTGCTGCAGTGTTTGAGGAAGCGGAGCTCGGATACCTGCCGAGAGCTTTGGAGTTTGAATATGGCGCTCATTTAGTCTAAAAAATATAGTGCATTACATATTTATACATATTTACATATATGTACGTCAATAAGGTGCACCAGCGCACCATGTTGAGTACCACATGAATAGTCTAGAGTCTATAAAGTCTATAATAGTCCACAAGAACGCAGTGCTTGGGACGTGCATCATCGTGAGGGGGAATAGGGCGTTACCAGGCTGCAATGATTGGTGTATTATTTGAATGCGCCAATTACGGCAGTCTGGTAACGCCCCATTTCCAATCACGATGATATTTGTCACAGTTCCGCTTTTTCTGGCGTGAAAATCTTGGGACTCAAGTCGCCCAAAATGATTTTTCAAAGCATTAATCACCTGAATCATAGCTATTTTTTCAGTAACACTTTTGTTATGAGATTTGGTAGAACTGCTAGAAGAAATTAGAACACACCAACGCATGGCAATGGAAATCATACCGAACTTGTACCGTATCTCAGTTTTGTCTCTACTTCTTACAACATATTACGGAAACAAATGAATATGAGTTCCGTGATCACAATAACAATTACCTCACCTCCCTCATCAAATAAAAAATTGTTCGGGCAAACCGCAGCCAAGCAGCGCCCGAAATTCTAGGTGTGGTAGTGGAAGTTCATCTAATGGCTTACAAAAGAGAGCCATTTTGATTAAGTCACAAAATCGTACTGCCAATTGTATTTGACGTTTTACATGTATGAATAAACACTAGACAGGTCTAGGTTTGCCGATTTTTCTAGAAGGAGATACCAATAATAAACATCTGCAACATTTTAACAAGATCGAGGTCAACATCAACATGTTAGATAGAATCGAGAGTCCACGAGCGGTCATTTGAAGAAAATGTCTAATTTTATGCATTGCAGATTGTTGAACACTACAGTAATGTAGTATACTATTAAAGTACTGGGACATCCAGATATACGTTTTTTCTCCTCAATTTTTTGTCGCACCACTTTTCACGCGGGTTTTCCATTCCTAAGGAGACTGTCGCGCGAGCGTACCTTGCCTAGGAGTGGTCGTTATGGCATGTTTGAATAGATCATGGCAAACCCTTCAAATGAAATGATTCGTCGTTAACCGAGCTCATCCTCGAAATGGAAAAGAATAACTCATTCAGTTTCAAACGAAACTATAATAATTAAGTGCCAGCCGCCCACGCATCGTAGTAAAATAGGAGTGCTTCTTGTTGCTTCGGGTCGGAAACCTTGCATTTACAGTATGGCATCTGGGATACATCTGTGTAGGTAGTAAAGGTCGAAATAAAACAAGAAAAACTGCCAATCGTTGGCGGTAGACTGAAAGCCGAAAATCGCGCCGACACATGTTTCACCTGCGGATAAAAACCATTCTGCAGATTTCGAAATTCTCTGCCTATTAGATGTGACCGTAGGACCTAAACATTGTCATCTGCGTCAAGGTTCCTTCACCTCTCAGTCAATGACGTGCTGAGCATTCTTCAACCATCTCTAAGGTGAAACACCACTTCTGCAGCCATTACATGGAGAGAACTAGCATGTAGCACTGGATGTAGCACTGCCAGCTCGTTAATAGCAATGATACAAAGATTGCTTACCTTTAGGCTAAAGAAGACAAAACGAAGCAGCAATGGTTGCAAAGGGTGGTCATAACATCGTTAAAGGTACTGGTGGATTTAAGCATTTCGTAATGTGCTCTCAATAAAAATTCGTCACTGCTTGAAAAGGGTGATGCGATTGTGAGGCCACTGTTCTGCGAATGCAATCATGACTCCCCAAATCAAACGATGTGTGCTTCTCATTAAAGTTAAGTTGAATAGTTTTAACACCATGTAATGTAATAACTTTCCCATTCGCAGTCGCTATGCCTTTTACATTTTTATTATTGCTTTCATTCGCAAGGTACGTAACTGGTTCAAGATACCTATATTCCTTCAACATCTAACGCAACCATCCCGGAACATAACGGGGGAGAATCGTGGACAGCCTTTCCCCCATCCTCGTTGTTGCTATTTTGAGATCTTGGAAAAGTGTCATTTACTCAGGCCAGAGACCTTGCCAGGGAGAACGTTCCCGGTAAGTTTCTAAGCCTATCGTTCATCCAAAACTATTTTTTTTAAGTAAAAGTGATACATCTTGAAATCCTAGCCATTACAATCCATCGCTAGTAGAGAAGAGTGGCTAAAACACACCCGAACACAGACCATTCCAATTTCTGCGAGAAGAACTAGACCACTTTACTGGATAGCTTATTATTATCTCCCTAAGGGAAAACTATGCACATCTGGTCACTTACTATGGAATCTGTGGACACTATCGCATGAACCTTAGAGAATGATAGTTTGAGAGAAATTAAGGAAACAAGAAACCTGAGAAGGAGCGCGGTACTTGGGAAGCGTAGACACCAAATGAGGGTGTTGCACAGAAATAGTGAGGTGCCGTGGTTTTTGAATAAGCTTAGGTTCATCACATTTTTCTCATGACCTTTTACTTCTCCGTCTCTGCTACGGAAAATAAAATGTTACCTGCATCCATGTTTGTCTATTTTTGTTAGTTTGATTACACCTGAAGGTAAGGTAATGAACTAAATAGAGCAAAAAGTACGTATCTCCCGTCGTAAGATCACTAAGAGCATGACGGTACGGAACGCCGTCATCTCACTACAAAGTGTTAATGAAGCGTAGGCATCTCTCGAAATTATCCTATATGTATATATTGGTGTACTGATAAGCTTTATTTTGCGTCAAATAAACGAGTAAACAGATGAGTAATTAAACGGCCTTCCCTAAGAACCAGCAGCTTCCACTAAAGAGAAAATGATCGTGAAATTGCAAACTGGTTCACTTAGTGCCGGTGATTCCTACCGCGCCACGCCGCCACGATGACTCGAGAAACATTAGTGAAGTGATTGAACACCAACTGCAAATCGCCGATCGGGGATTTCTTAGGACCGCCAACGTTGACTCAAAGAAAAAACGTGGGCTCTCGAGTTCGCGGAAGAGACAGTAGGAAAGCTTCGACGGTCACGAAGTTCTCATTGCAAATTTTGAGAAAATTTTTGTCTTTGGTAGAAAAGAAGAGGTTTTCTGCATTAGAAGCATGCATACACCTATGCTACGCGCAATTAAGCATAGTTTACCTAGTTTTTTTTTAGAGGAACAGCAAATGCGCTTATGTAGAATTTGCTAGAAAAATTTATTTGATACAACTCAAAAGCAGATGATCTTTGTTGTGGAAAAGAGCAAAAAAGTACCCTAAAGGACCACATGAATTAGAAAGGTGTACTTATTTCTCTCTATAGCATCATTTCTGGCAGGCACCACCTACAATTTAAGCGATTGGCATCAATCAAGGTTCGATTTTCAGTTGCTATTTCCCAGTGGACCTTCCCAGCAGAAAAAAAAACTAGCAAGAAACCATTGATGTAGATTAGATCACTAACACGATTACATGATTGCTTTGAGAAAGATCGCCCATCATTTCCCAGTTGTTCCTAAAGTACACGGCCAAGAAATTGGAGCGATAAGTTGTCTGAAAAAATTTCTCTGGAAAAGATAAGAAGTTATGTGCTGAATGATGAATCAAGTAGGGAACTTGGTGGGAAGGGTGTGGTTAATTCCCCTTAGCTTTGAAAGCAGGAAAAGCTTTTAGACGCGACACTGTACCGTATCCCTTGGTGGTCGGATGCTGGGGGATATGGTATTGGCCACATGTCGGCGCTACGGGGGCGGGGCAGGGCGTGACGGAACCCCGTCGATGCGGGGATAGTGCTACAGGGTGGTGACGAGATGACAAATTGGAAAATTGGTGATCGTCGGAGGCGGGCGCCATAAAAGGCGCGGCGGCGACGCTGCCGCGGCCCTCCGACGACAAACCGCGACCGCCGTCGCCGCCACCTACTGCACCTGCGCCCGCCCTCGTGTCTCCGACTGGTTCTGCGACGCCCCCACCCCACACTCACCACACTTCGCACTCTCTTCACACAACGTCTCAACCTCCTCTACACGACCTCCACTCGACCACCACCTGCTAACAACTCTACTCATGCACTCCTCTTTTGCGCCACGTCTTCAAGTCCTCAGATGGCTGCGTTTCGTGCATTTCCATCCATGCCGTTCTGCGTCATTTCTATTCTCAGCGCGTTTGCTCACTTCCGTCGTTTCAATCATTTTCCTCATCACTCATGTGCTGCCGACTGTCGTCATCACGAATCTTATCCTTCGGAATTGCACTATGCGATACCGTATCAGTTTACAGTATGACTACGGTAGCTGAAGAGAGCCGTCTGTTGACAGTTCGCTATGGACGCTGTCATGGAGTCGCTCTCTTCAGAAGCCGCTGCAATTCTTCCTCTCTCCTCTGCACCCTAAATCCGGTATGTCGACTAGTATTCTATTTTTTTCACATTGTTTCTGTTAATTGCGTGTGTTCCGTGCAACATATCGGTGAGTCATTTCAGTTGCCTTGCATGCCGCGGCTCGTTTCTTTTTTAACTCTGTGGAAAGCCCCCTCAGGGAAAATAGTGTTATCCAGGAACCTGATCCTCATGTTTTCATAGAGCCTTTCACTTGAATCAGTCGGATGACTCCTTCCCCTCTGTGGTTTTGCTTTCTCTCTCTTTCTCTTCCTTTCTCTCTCTCTCCCTCCCTCTCTCCCTCTTGAAACATTGCCTCCTCAAATATCACCTTCACATTTCAAATTAACTGTCCTTTCCCCGTTCTCGATCGAATGATAGTCAGCGGTCGGCACTCAAAGGGAGTACTGTAGTTGCCAGCGCAAAAAATCAATAACACGGGTCGGAGGATAAACACAAGTAGCTCAAGTTGTTAGGTTGTCGTCGATGTACGACCAGGTACAGCAGCAAGTGCAGACGATTCCACGGGTTGGATCCATGGATTTCTGTGTTTCCATTCTTGTCCCAATAGGGATTTTCTGTTTATCAATCCCTCCAGAACCTATTGCTTCTAGCGTATGTCTTCACCTGCGTGACAAAGGGATACATTTACAATAGCTGTTCAGGTTAGGGTTCCTAAGTTCTTTTCTTCTGCAGACGCAGCACTTTTCCTTTCGGTCTCGCACATTCGGTGCAGCTTCTACCGTTTACTCTTGCTCTCTGATAGGTCCGCGCCCACTGCCGCTCCGAAGTGCAAGATTCTCTGTGACTCATGGGATGGAAACAGATTTCTGGGTGGAGCCCAAGGTAAGGTGAACATAATTGAAATGCAGCCACGCTGAAAGAGCTGTTTGGCTTGAGCTGCGGAATGACATCTACGTACCTCGTACCTCTATCCTCTGAAACTGACCGATGTGCAATTCTTCCAAACCAGAGATTTTACTCTTTTGAACGAAAATTCTCATAAAGATCGGTGAGCACAATGGTGAAATTTGTAGTTTTCCACAGCTCCGGTAACTTTTTTATTGTTTGTCGAGATTGGAACTTTTACGCTTTACCTTGTAGGAGATTACGAATAAAAGTTCAAAAGTTCTTTGCCAGTACCACCTCTACATTCCAATCATTTCCTATATCTACGTACGCTACAAAGTCTAAAGCAGTTTTTTTTGAGCGTTTTTTTTTCTTGTTGGCGACAATGACCAAAGTTTTATTCAACACATTCGCGACCTCACGCACTTGACATGGTGTGCCACATGGGACACACGCGCTTTTGCAAAAGTGGGACCAGTGCTCAACCGCTTGAGCACGTGGTCCCACGTGGGAGGAATTTTTCCGCTGCCGCATAATAGTCCGAATTTGCGCTAATCTGAGCCCAATTTTTTTGCATTTTGTAATCGTCAAGAATGTTTGATACTGATTGTAGTTTCTTTTTCATATGTATCGTTCTCTCTGGTGTATGTTTCAACCACATATTAGAAAAGTTTGAGGGAAGATCTGCTCTGCCCAATGCATGTGTAGAAGGCTTGAATATATGTTAGTGTAACACTACATAGAAGTTAGCTAATTTTTTTTTATTTTATTTATTTTATTCATACACAACAAGGTGCGCTAGCCAGAAGAAAGGCGTACAGCTGAGAGTAAAACAGAGGCAAATAACTAGAACAGAACAAAAAAAATTGACAACAGCAGTGATATGGGAAGGGGCTGTAAGAGCTACACGGACTTTTTAGGAACAGATCACCAATGTCTTTTGCAACCAGGCTCTCTAGTGGGTAACATACTAGCTAGGTTAAAAGATATCTATGCAACTGTACATCATGGAGCCTTTGGCATCCCCGTTTCTGAAAGAACATTACTCAAACATTCCTCAAAAAGATTGCCGCGGTCGTCGGCATTATCAGAATCCTTGCAATCTGAATTCTGCAATCTTCTGTTCTGAGCACTGCTGAGAGCAGCCGCTAATCTAGAACATTACGAAATTGGGTCTGCGCAGGAGCTCCACCACTTTCCTTATCTTTACAACATGAAGGGTGAATGATTCAGAACAAAGTAAATCTGCGATTCAAGGATACTATACACACAAAGGACTTAAACCGAGCAACTGCTCTTATATACCGGGAATTGTGCTCTGGAATAAGAAGGGCAGTGGCCCGCCAACACTGCAAGCCCAATGGCGTCCGTAATTATGACTGCCTCACAGAAATATAACTCTGAGAAGAGCGTGCTCACCCGGTCAACCGGTTGACCACATTGTCGCGGAGGTGCTAAAGATTTTTTTTACAATCTACACCGATTAGCAAGCATCTTATCCCTACCTAATACCTGGTTAAGAATGCGGCTCTGTTTCACTGAAACAGATGTATTAGAGCCTAGTCTATTGAAGAAAGGTATAACCCAAGCGTTTAGACTATACATTGCTCTTCCTGGCGTGTGGGGCTTTCAGTTCAAATTGAAATCTTGCCTATGTACCTTAGTGCCTGCGAGAGCGTAATCCGTTGGCTCCAATGTCTTCCCGAAACTGGCAGTTTGATATCAGTTGCTTCCACCTTTCCACATTAATCACACCGACTGTTTTCCTTCCTCCCTTCGTACCAACGTACAATTTCAAACACATGTACAATTTCAAACAAGTAGTATAAAAATCCAATTCTTCATCTCGAACGTTGTCCCCCCCCCCACCGCCCACCCGCAAATTAGCAGGTCAGAAACACTTGTGAAAACCTACACAGTGAACTGGCAAGAAACGGCCTGCTGGTAGCCATACCCAATTCCTCTATTGGAGTGTGATTTTTCTGTTGTGTTAAAGTAGTAGAAAGTACCCCCAGACTGTTTTAAATACTCTGCCTTTTATCATATTTAGTCCTTCTTGATGTTTTTCTCACAGCGATGTCGTTTTGCTTTAGTTCCTACAACACCAATTTAATGTCCTAATAGCTCACTCGGGACCATATGGCTTCGTTAAACTCCGCGGCCATTGAGCACACTTTATTAGCTCTTTTAACTTTATTAGGCTGGTGCTACATACAGTAAGACCAAAAGTTTATGGACTCCTTCATTCTCTGCTTGGAAACATCGCATTCGTGAGATCCACTGGGATGTAGAAGCTATGTAATTGAACTCACCATAACTTGTATTATCAAAAAAAAAACCACCTGAGGCACTCGAGCTTTAGCTATGATTGAGAAGAATCTGAGTGGTTTCCTTTTCATTCTTGACTGAATAAAAAAAAAGCCAGCTCATTCGACTATTCATTCACGGGAAGTTACCCATCTCGGGCTAAATCGACTTCTGAAGACCAAATAGCAGTATATTCATTAGTTGCATCCGGATATGTATGTGTTGGTAAATGATCTGGGCTAGGATCCATAAGCGCATAACCAAATTGAACCGAGTTGGTAAACCAAACTTTAGCGCCCTGTGTCTCCAAGGAGTGCTCAGTCTATTTGAGAACTTATCACAATAATCGTCGCTGGTTTGTTAGATTTCCTCTCCATATATTGAACGGTGTTAATTTATTCCATGAAGCACAGCCCTGGAAGTAGACTTATTCGTTTTACGAAGACAAACAGTCCTTTTGAGACGTATTTTTGTTTGCGCCTAATTCTCATAGTTCCAGATCAGTGATAACTTTGGATAACTCGCGACGAGAAATTCTAAAGCATTTATGAACAACGAAGTGCTCTTCAGAGTATTCAGAATAGGATGGCCTCGTCAAAAAGAATATTTTATGCTGTTTCATCTAGTGGTTATCATGTTCTTATTTTTGGCGGCCTTTGCTCTGTGTTCCTCGCTGTTCTGCGCAGGAAGAATCAGCTCCTTAATCTTCGAACTGAGGGGCTTCTCCAGAAATCGAACAACTTAATTAATGTATTTACGAATTCAGGATCAAAATCAAAGAACCTGAATGCTGAAAAAAGAGAAGATCATTACTTCATTGTTGTCATTCATCAAGCGTTGTACTTCTTCTTCCCATTCGGAAATCCGAAATCTCAACTTATTCGAAATCGAATTCTTTATTCAAATGTATCTAATGCACTATGCACTCCCAAATGTAGTAAATATCGTTCAGAAATTGTCAGTTGACCATGGTTATTCATTATTTTTGTAAACGACACCCGAACGGGTGTCGTTAATCTAAGGCCAAAACCTTGCAGAAAAATTGGAGGAAAAAGTAAAGTTTCCAAAAGCATCCTGTAATCGACGCAAAAGCAAAACGCAACTGAGACACCCGCCGCTTGTTGGATTCATCTACTGCAAGCTTGTGTCACAGTACTCAACCGTCGTCATTCCTGAACACCATAATGAGGGAAGACGTGCTCATTTGCGGCGTCTCATGCTTTCCAGCTCTGGGGAGCACATTCTGTAGACAATTTGTTTCAGAGTGATACAGTAAGTAAGATTACATATTAAATATATAAACATGTTTGCAGTCTATTCGTTTTGAATTATAACATCAATCGCTATGAGCAGGTGTGCAATGAACTAGTACAAGGTAACAGTATTAACAAATAGTGGATGAATTGGATGAATTCGAAGCAACACAAGGAAAGGAACTACAGTTACTGTACTAGGAATGCCGCTGGGAGATTTTGTACCGAAGAAGTACAGTAGATTTGCTAGCCTCCTTACGCGGGCTTTGCAGCTCAAGGGGCTCAAAAATCCAACGGTTTTTTGGTTTTATTATTGCAAGGAAATGTTGTTACCACCGAAATGAGCATACATCACTTAAATATTATGAAGATGATATTACTGAATTCCATGAGAAGATTTGCAGATCCCGATGACAGATGTATTATAGTATAGTAATAGTAATAATAATAGTAATAATAATAGTAATAGTAATAGTAAGCGTGCTTTAAATGGGAGGCAAAAGTTCATTGAGAACTAATGGTATTCTCCTGACATGGCCCAGATACATACGTATGTATGTGCGCATACATACAGTTGTTGTAACCTGTATGCTCACCGGCGGGCCTTTAATCCAGAGGATGTCAGCGAAGGTAAACAAATGAGACTGTGGTAAGGTGTAAAGTAGTCACCGCCTTGCACTTGTTCTCTCCTTTGTGCTGCTATCAGATTTAGGGAAAACGTCAGAACAAGTTTGCTATTATGAATTCAGAAGGAGTAGTACGAATCAGAAGCATGTTGTCCTCTCGAGGCTCGATTTCAGAATGTCCAGCTCGTTCGGATTTGCACTCTCAGATTTATTCTGCGAGGATACAGTGAGTGTTATCGTAGAGCAAGTTCTCAATTTAACTGAAGCTGATCGAAGCCGTCACTTTTACTCACTTACCTTCACTTCGATCAGTCTCAACGTGGGCTGGATTCACGAGCGCATAACCAAGCAAGACCACTTGAGCAAAGCCACTTTTTTGACGTGCTCCTCTTAACATTATGCAGTCTATACGATAAGCGATCACAGCAACCACCATTGGTCTGCGTGGTTAACGTTTGAATTCTAGCTCCGTTAGGAAAACGTTAGCATGGAAGCTCAGTAATTTGAATTCTAGCTCCGTTAGGAAAACGTTAGCATGGAAGCTCAGTAAATCTCATAGAGCCACTTTTCCTAGCTTGGACAAGGAAGTTTGCTTTTGAAGCTGTGATTAAAATAAGCAGCAGAAGTCATATGTACACTGTCAATTCTCTATCTACAAGAACTTCTAATGCCTTTTTTTGCGGGCCTCATCTGGAGCAGAAATGCAACGGTCCTACTTTCATATTCAAAATGATCAGATCATCGCACCATTCCACTATCGCATATGTGTTCCAGTTGTAACCGAAGTTTTTTTTTTCGTGCTAATAAGGAATTGAAAAAAGAATAAAAAGAATAGTTACATCTGGGTAAGCAGCGTCGTGCTCATACAAACAAGTTTTCTCCATCGCTTTAATGTTACAAAGAACCTTTTCCTTACATCCTGTAGTTTCGAAGTAGTGCTATGCCGCGTGTGGAGGGATGACGAAATAAGAATATCCTGGAGTAATTAAGATTGTGAATTGGAAGAGCGCGTACGAGGGTCCTTTCGAGCAGTACACCTCCTAGAAATGAAGTATCTGAAAATCTTAGCACTTGCGTGCACGAAGTTCAAAGGGGCGTAAAACATGAGATTTGAGGTCATATACATAGCGTGCCTTACGAGGATGGATGTGCCGTTGGCGTCCATACTTTCCTTATCAAGTAGTTATTGCTTGTGATTCGATTAAAACCTATCTTTCGACCGCTTTTCTCTTTTCAAAGTTATGAGGACTCTCGATTCACTGCAGTTTCCGCTGTTCTCCCCAAGAGGAGCATTTCATCGTTGATCTATGGATATATGTATTGCATATGGAGTCGAATCTTGCGTGATGTGGGTAGGCGCCTTGATCGTCCCGCTTTCCTGTTTGTTCTCATAACTTCAAAGAAAGACAGAAGGGCATAGCGTTGTGCGCTCGAGTGATATTGGCAGTAGAAGTCCAAGCCCTTAAAGGCAAGGTCCGGGCAAAATTCCATCTCCCGAATTTCTATTGGATTCGTAGCCCACGGCGACACCATGAACGAGAACTATAGAAAAATCCCTGAAAAGGTCCCACAACAAACGCTTTCTATAGACCAATTCCAGTACCACGTTTGCGGGTTTGCGGCGTCCGTGCTTTCAAATGACGTTATACGGCCCGCCCTACATGCCGTCTGTTGTGGTGTCGTAGGAATCTATTCATGTTCAAACGACCAGTGGTCCGCTTGATGGGGTGGGGAAGGCTTCACCAAGTGTTCGTTAGGTTGTATGTATCTAAGCGTCCATAGTTGTTCAGTATGCATTTGTGTAGCCTTTGTCAGTTGGAGCGCGTTTTCCCGCGGCTACCGTAATCCTCGGACGTTTTGTCCCATATCTAGTGATAGAGCTCATACCGAGGTCTCAAACTTGGAATACGTGCTACACATATGGATTGGACTCCAGAGAGCGAGAAACCTGGATGGGCAAGATTTTGACTGGACCTTGCCTTTAAGAAAAGTTGATATGTCACCGAATTTACTCAGGAAGCCTAGGAACCGTGTTTTGCTTGTGAGAAATCCCGGCACGGTAAACGTGGGTCGTACACGTTTCAACAGCAGCTACACCGCGAGGTCAAAGCTTATTTTGTCGCCCTATGAGCTGCGTTCGCCTCGCAAAGGCCGCGATTCGAGGGGCGATGAATTGATTTGCATGTCCCAATATTTGGATGGTAGCTCAATCTGAGCACAGCACTGCGTTCCTACTGTCCACTTGGGTAAGTGGATGCTTACCCGAGCTGATCTAAAAATAACATCGGACTTCCAGATCCGCGCCATCCCTGTGCATTACTCACATCCCACCGATAGTTGCACCGGGCCACGGCTCTCAGCCGGCCTGACGAGTCTCGCAGGGTTCGCCTTGTCTCCGCCGGGGAGGATAGATGGCTAAGCTCTGGAGCTCCACCACCGGCTTACACACCTTCTAAGGGGCGGGTCGCCAAGTGGGTAGAGCGCAAGTTGAACGACAGTTAACCGTACAGCAGCTATCCCCCTCAGCTCAGCCTAATCATGGGGAGTGGTGCTCGCAGCAGTCGGAATGCAGCAGTTCTTGTTCATGCAGCAATGTCTGCCTTCCATTTCTTGGAGGTGTGGCTTGGCAGGTTCTGCTGCGTTTGCCTTATCCAGTAATCAGAGTTGAGATTGAAAAGTGCGAACCCCACGACTAAGACATACGTGCCCATGAAGAACACGCTTTTTTTGAACCAACAGTTCTTTATCAGCAATGGTCAAATCCATGCAGAACTAATGCATACCTATGCAAAACCCATGCATATCCATGCAGAACTTCTCCAAACCCCATGCAAATCCGGTGCAAAACCCTCAAAAAGCCACGATTTTCACAATCCCATGCACAACCTACGTATGCATGCCAATGCAAAACACGGTTTCTAGGTTTCCTAAGTAAGAGGTCACTTGGCACGATAGCGTGAAATCTCAATACTTATGCTGTGAAATTTTGCGTGGTCTGAACGAGGTGAGGAGAAGGGGCAGAGCGAGCAGAACTAACAGTATAAATAGTATATTGTGTCTGTTCCGTGGACATGTCTGAGTCATCAACTCACTTTGTGTGAATGAGTTATTCACAAGTTTTAGTGGAAATGAATGCAGATGTAAAGAGTGCGAAGGAATCAAGAGGACCATTATTTTCATAGGATAACAGACTTGCTTCATGAATGACTAGTTGTGACTCTGTGTCAGCAGTACCTTGTTGTAACCGTACGTCTGCGAAACTGGCTTAGTGGTTGAATTTCGTCACTCAATGCTACTCTAGAATAAAGCGCTAGGACATATTACGAAATATGTCTGTCTATCGCCGGGTGACTCATCGCCTCAGGGAGTCGAGAGGACGGCAATTTTTCCCATTTTCGCAAAGAATTCTCGGTGATTAGGGCAGAAATTCGCAGAAAAAAGATAGGGGAAGATTAAAGAGGGTTCCCCACACCCACTGGAAAGATTATTTCGCAATTTATCGGGAATGAAAAGTCGAGGGCGTTGTGGCTGCATGCCCGCGGTTAAGATGCTTGAACTGCAACCACATTTGGAGTCCAGGTGAACAGAATCCAGATAAAAACTGGCCAAGACTACCCCCACCTCCTTGATCTCTTTACCTTACGTTTACATTTTCGGAATCATATTTCTCCACAAAACATCATTCGCACTGCATCAAAGTTAACAAAATAGGCACGCGCGGTTAAAAACAAAAGAGGCTCATATAGGACAGCTAAACTCTTCAAAACGTAGTACTTGCCTGAGAGTTTGGGAAAACAGTGTATGTGGAAGCCCCGAAAGGCCACGAATGGGTGAAGAACATCGTTAGGGGGTGTTGCGGCAAGACGAGCGGTTAGCTGCTGCAGCTGAACCCCTCGTACAGCCTGCCAAAATAGGTTTTTCTTTCACAGTTTTTGAGGCCCCCCCCCACCCTTTTTCTCTTCTCTGGATACAAGTAAAGACTAGAAAAGAACGGGTCGAAAAGTGTTTTGAGGCCACACAGGAATTTTTCAGAAAACCTTTGAAAGCAGCGTGTCGAATGACTACTTCACATTTGTAAAAAGAAGAATCGGTCAAAAATATATATTGGAGGAAAAAATCTGAAACGTTCTGGAAAAACAGAAAGGGTCACCTAAGAATTGAATTCATTTCATTTCATTCAGCCGGGAAACGAAATTCTGTCCCCAGAATCTTGACGAAAAAATCAATGAAGCAGATTCGCAGAAAATCACTGTCATCGGCGAAGCGCGGCGAAGCTGCGCTTCGTGTTGTGTGTTTCTTAGAGTTTAGGTATTCTAGAGGTAACGTGGCGCACGGGTCCGAGGCCGAGCACCGCGAAGCGCGCTCTGGCTCGGTTGCGTAATATTTTTTTATTTAATAATTAATGTAATATTTTGTATTTTCATTAATTATATGGTCCTAATCAAATGGTGCCAGACATACACTGTAATGTTATGAATGTTGGTGTAGACAAAGCCATTGGAATTGTTTTGTTTTTCTTTTCTTTTTTCTTCCTAACCCAGACCCATTTGCTTAAAACCACCATGTCCTTCCACGCGATGATGAAGACCCACGTCACGACTGCTTTATGTGTACTGCTCCACGGTGGGGTGTCGTGGGTACATTTCCATTGTCTGTGAGCTGTGCCTCGTGTGTTTGTGCTCATCATTGGCTACGTGTGCGTGTAAAAAGGTAAAAGGCGCTAATTACTGGACAAACAGTGTCTCGCCGCTGGTCGATGGCCTTCGACCACCCCGACACGCCATACTGTAGCGGTCAATCAATCGCGCGCACCGCCAGCGTTGAGTAACCATTCGCGGCTAAAAGGTTCGCGCTCCCGAGACAAAGAAACGAGGTAACCTCTCGAATGGATGGATACATGTGCCGCTGCGAACTCACCATCACGGGGACCCGTAGTGGGGTTGCTACACATCTATGAGATGTCCATGTCGAATACTGTGATTTTACACCGGTCTCTCTCAGATGGCTTGAATTTGCAACAAATGCGAAACTAGCTTACTCCTACGCATTTATAAATGTGAATGAGACTTTATGAGAGGCAAGGGTGAGGTTGATCACGACAGTGGGTATAGATGAGAGGTGAAGAGGATAACCCGTCCATTACGGATAAGTTCCTCCATGTGCTCTTAAGCTCCGCTCACTTAATCCTCTCTGCGTGAACTAGGGATCCAGGAAAGACCAAATGAGCAATTCTTAGCTGCACGAGATGGTAGATCTCGGGTTCAGCCAAAACTCGCTAGCCACTGGATGAGGCCAGTAAATCCTAAGCTTTAGTCTGCCACAAACTCGAGCGGTCTCATGAGCTACACGTACTCTCCGTAAAAAGGAAAAACGCTTTGAACACTACCCCTCACTTCCTGGCGAAAGGAAAGTAGAGCAGTCGGTGAGAAATCAGTCTATTTGAAGGCTGGCATTTGCATTTCCGATGCTTTAAATCTGGGAAAGACTATGTTATTCCTTAAAAAATAGTGATTTTCCTTTGATGTAGGAGAAAAGCTCTGCAAAAGACTTTAAACTTCTGTACCATCACAGGAAAAAAAAGAGGAAAAGCAAACAGCTTGTAAAAATCACTGGAATTTATGCGATGATCCAAGATTTGTTTTTATGATCCCACAATGAAGAAGAAAGAAACTACATAATGGTGTTTCACTCAAAGGCTATGTTACGATGGTCGTCGAAATCACGCATTGTGTTGAGCAGGTGGTTCAGATCCAATCCATCTCCTGTCTGGTTAGACTTTTTCTTAATGAATCCTAGTTTTCTGGATGTTTCCAGTGAGAACTCGAATAGAACCTAAATTTGTTTGAATGAAACCTATGAGATTGATTGGCGCTGTATGACCCCAATACGTATTAAATTTATTCTTTCCCATTCTCCTAATTGAGACATACGTAGATAAGTTTTCCGCCGGGTCACTTCACCGATTTAGCCTACAGTAACAAATTTCCAATTCAGTTAGACGTAAAGGTGAAACATGCTTCCTTGACGCTTGATCTCACTGACATACAGGAAATTCCCAAACACTTGTTAACGGGTCTTGGAAAAGAGAATCACTAGGCATGTACATAGACTTGCATACATGCGTACATACAGACGCAAATGGACGCAGTCAAGAGTGAGGACCGCGGCGCGGCTCTCTCGGGCAGAGTCACGGGAGCTAAGCATAGTATTTGCCTGCGTCTCTGTCCATGAGAGCCGCGCCGCGATCTCGATTCTTGTCTACGTACGTTTGGAGTTTCCTATAAGTATGTACATATACTCGAATTGTTTACTCCTTATCTTCTTCAGCGTTCACCCCTTTCGCTGATGGAGTCGTTCTCAGTGCGATTTTGCCTATCGTGAATCTGCTATGGGTGAATGTCGTTTAAATTCAGATCCACCTGAAGCGCATTGAATCAGCGCTGCTTCCCAATAATTTTTCCAGGATTTCAAGAGCAGGACACACGGTGTAGCTTCCAACGAGTAGAACCAGGTGTATCGTGAAGATGATTGTTCGATCGCAGTGATATCGAATCCTCTTAAATGTGTGGGTTGCAGATGCCAACTAAGCGCTGATCCCAGCAATGTAGTGCAGTGTCTTTAGCTCCATTCGCTAAGCCGGGGTTCCACTTCACTGTCGGTTGACCAGCACTCGGCTTCATACTGTACGACGAGTCACTAATAGCTCGGCCTGGTATTCGCGTGAGCGATATGGATGTCCTTCTCTTGTAATATGAATTGTCAGACAGCAGTGACGTGTCGAAGCTGCCATCTGCTGAAGCCAGAGAGGTTTGGGGTCAGATACCGAGAGGCATCCGCGCCATCCAGTTTTATGGACCCAGGCTCCTTCAGTCCGTCAAGTTTCTTGACTTCTTGACAATGAGGCTGACGAAGGATTGAGCAAGCTGCTCACACCTCGTGTTTGCCGCTCTTGTCCTCATCATACTTAGAGCAGCGTCTACGTTGTGGACCTCTTCAAGTCTTGGGTGACAGCATTCATGACAAAAATGACTGCTTTCCTATGGACGTGAGGGAATCATCCGGCGGAAGCCTTCGGACTGCCTACTAGGGTCAGCATAGAAAACCTGGGATCATTTAATTAGATCTTCTGAGACGTGATGATGCCGCAGCGCGTACCATGTGACATGGGAAGTACGCGCTCAAACGTTTCCCCCAAATCAAGGAAGAGACCAGAACAGCAGGTATTCTAAGAGTGAGCCAGGAGGCTTGATTCTGGTATGTTTGTCGTGAACACAACTTGACCTCCGTAGCTTGGTTTCAAAATTACCTACTGGAATCAAATTAAACTGATTCGATGATTGGAGTTAACGGAATGGCCGAGATTTACGTGCATTTAGATGAACTCTCACAGGCGATAATGACGTTTCCTTTTTTTTTAGCAGAGCAGATCTCGGCGGGCAAGCTTGATCATCTCGGACAGACTGGAATCTAAGCAGGGACATGTATTAATGAAGGATCGAAAAATTAAAAGAAACACAACTTTCCTTTTCCTTTTTAGGAATCCTTCAAACTTCAAAATGGAGTTCTTAAAAGAAAATAATAATAAAGTGCTTCTTTCAGAATGGATACGAAGCAGCCTTCGCAACTAGTTGGCTCTCATTACTTAAAACGATGGGAAGTTCGACCTCCTAATCGGCATTAGAAGATGAAGCGATAGGGCGCTCGACGAGAAATCCTCAGCCCCTCAAAGGCTCGAATTTCTCACCTCAACTTTTTTGAGTTCTGATTACGCGATATTCGTTAACGAGGTGTCATGCCTCAGCGCTCCTCTTCAGAGGAAAAGCAGGCTGGCTGGTCTTTTCTCCTTTCATTAGAGTCGTCCCAACAAACAAGACGTCTGCATAATAAATTTCACGCACATCAGTCACTCGTATGGCATGAAGATCTATAAACAGCAGTGACTGCAATCCAACTTTGTGCAAAGATTCCAACTGCGTCCGGGCTGAGCAAATGCAATCCCACATAGACGTATTCCTTTCTTGCAAGCAAGTGGATGTGGCAAGATAGACTATGTTTATACCTCATCGCGGCACAACCGTCGCAAACATAAAAATTATTCAAAAGCGGATGCTCCCGTGTGGAAGTCCGCGCAGTGGTCGCATCGTGGGAGTTGGTGATTATCCCCACGATGCGACGGTGCCGTTGCCCGTCAGCCCTGTTTGGAGTTTTTTTCCTAAAAAAACACGATGGACTGAGCCCAGATGTAAATTTACCCTTCACCCTGGTAGCCATCAACATGTTCACCCATACGTGACGTTATCTACGGTTCGCTCCGCAGCCAGTAGCAAATGGGTGCCCCCGGCGATCCGGGGTCGCCCCTTTGCGTCCTTCTATTAAAAACGGAATTTACGAGGCCAAAAGTGAGTAAGTGAATGAAACCACTATCGGATTTCTATAAACCGACCGTGTGGAAAGTGTGTGCAGAAATACTTGTGCTCTACGATGATTTTGAGAAATTGATGATTGAGCACATCTCTGTTTTTACCAATTTTTACGATGCTTCTTCGGAAAAATTTTCTGCTTTTCTGTGATCATTACCATGCATTTACTAAGACCTAGTCTCGCACTACCAAAACCTGCATATAACTATAATCAAGTTTTTTTGACTAGTTTATAGAGCAATCACGTTACGACAACAGCTGTGACCTCTCTAATCCTGTAGGTAACAGCGAAAAGCAGGAAAATGCCTGATGGGTTGGCGTGACTTTCGCAGTTCCTTTCGTAATCGCTGTACTGACCTCGCGATCCTTCGATAATACGCCTAGGGCGTATAACTTTGTTTGTACCGCATGATAACGCAAGCTAGTCCAACACCAATATCTGCTGTCATGCTTTCAACGCTTCGGAGATGCAAATTCATTTCGATTTCTGAATTTGGGCTAATTTGATAGCTACTTCAATCGAGTGATACTATCCCCTATGTCAAACTTATCATCATCATAAATGTTTCACTATTCCTTTTCAGATGAATTAAAGTGTACGGCATCATGCTGCGTAGTTTCACCAAACTTTCGAGATTTCCTACTAAGGCTCCCACCACGCTGTGGGAGACACCCAGCTGTCAGCAACTTCGCGTTTTCGAAGCGCAGCCGCAGAATTTTCAATAATTTTAGAAATTTTGTAGACTATGGGGAAGCTGTACTTCGAAACAATCCAACCCGATCGCTTGGTAATCATCATTTTTGTTTTTAAGAAGATTGAGAGAAGGGAAAAAGTTGGCTCTTAACTTTTCATTTAACGCTCAATGCACTCGATTCGTAGTTCACAAGCTGAAAACCTAAAATCACATTTTTCCGACTCCTTGATTTTTGAGGATTCTTGTACAGCACTACTAGCTCTTATCAGCTGTGGTGTACTAACTTCGACAAACCATGAAATTCGACTGAAGTAGCACCGTAAAAATTGGGAACAATGAAAATGTGGTCAATCGCCAATTTTTCAAAAGCATCGTAGAGCACTGGTTTTGTTGCATGCACTTTCCACGCGGTGAGTTCATAGAAATCCGGTACTGGCTTTATCCATTTACTCACTTTTGGCCTCGTTAATTCATTGTTTAACAGAGGGACGCAAAGGGGCGACCCTGGGTCGACCGGGGGCACCCATTTGGTACTGGCTACGGAGCGAACCGTATACCTAGCAAATATAATACTTTGGGTAATTATATCTATAGATATGAGATTACCCATTCTTTCAACGGTGTGTCCGGGTACTGAACCCCCCCCCTCGGGCTTGCTACCAAGATGTTTTGCACGGTACCTCACTACCGACCCACGGTACCTCACTATCAATTTACCCAAGCTTGGCCCTCCATTGGCTTCTCCGCAAATTTGCGTACGAAGATTTTCAGAGGTGCTCTGTTATATTCGTCAACACCCTCGGAAAACTCTCCGTACAATATTCCAAAGAGATTCGAGAGATTAGTCATACTTGAAAAAAATTCGATGAAATCTAGATAATCGATTCCAAATGTAAAATCAGTATCATACTCGACCACCCCTGTATGCAAGCTCTCAGAGAAATCCATTCTCTTGAGTGACTTGAGCAGTAAACCAAGATTTTGACAGTCTTTATTCCGGCTAACGTTTCGGCGTCGTCGCCTTCGTCAGAGCCTGTAAAGTCAGAACCAAATGTGATATATCCTCCCAAACGCCCAATCAGCCTACAAGTTATAATCCAACGTGAGAGTAAAAGCGAAAAACGAAGTCAATGGAGTAACCCGTCAATGCCTAGAAAGCCGTTTACCTGCGATGTAGATTCAAACAAGGTCGAACGTTCACACTCCTAAGAGAAATCCATTCTTTCGTGGCGGACATTGGGGCCGCTGAAGCACAGCAATAGCTGTCTTAGGTGCCTTCTTCGTTCAGGTGTTAAAACCTACAACCTTCGCTACACATAGCTTTGCACATGTTGTGACCGTCGCCACGACACCATCGCCTTGCAATGCAGTGCCGGCTTCGTGATGATTTTTTTTTCTACTCGAGCGGACCCTCACTTTTCCACAACCTGCATGGTGGAACAATAGCGCTTCGAGAGTGATACAACTGTCCTAATTCCATTTCTACACTGGCCTCAATCTTTTTGCTTTTATGACTTTCATAACTTCCTGAAGAGCTGGGCTGACAATGAGTTATCAAAGGGCCACGAAAGCGAGCAATTGGCTGCAATCAGTCCGTTCCCGCTCTTTCAAAGATCCGCTCAAGGAACATCAGACGTGTTCCTAATTTTTCATTGATTTCTAGGCTTAGCAACAATCAAGGCGGATTTCTTAATCTGACTAGAGGCATAGGGCTTCATAGCAATTGTTCATTGCCTTGGCTGTCGAACCTCATTGATCACATTGCTTAAAAATTCCTTCGCCGTTGCAACCAATTCTCTAATCATGTTGGAAAATTGAGACATAAGAAGTTTGTTGCCTCAGCGCCTAGCCAAGTCGAGTTGAAGAGAATAATTACTGGTTAACTGCACAAAAGTCTCCGCATCGTAAATAGCATGGACACCCACCAGGGTTGGCTATTCCAGCCGACTGTTTAATCACTCCGATGTGATTTTCTTCAACAGACACGACAAAATAGAAAGTCTTCATTCTTATAGTTACGTATACAGCTTTGAAAGTTTTCGTGGGTACACCATTTCCCACCGCCAACAATCCTTTTGCTACCAGGGTAGAAGCCTTTGCCTTTGTTTCTGTACAAGTTTTAATCGCCTATGTTTCGTCTGTCACATTTCTACTGACTCGCACCTTGGGTGCAATAAATAAATGAGTAAATTCCTTAGAGGTCCCTGAGCAGGAATCCAACAACGGGCATTATCTATCAATTGAACAGCAATGAATACTGTAGGTGTATTCCCTCTAGGGGTTTTTGCATTGCAAAAAAGACGAGTTTTAGTAATAGTTGTCGGTACTACAGTACTGTAGCCTTAGTTTTTTGGTGACCCTACAGTCAAATGAAACCAAACTAGCCGTGGAAAAACTCCGTTTTCTCCGTAATTGGAGGTAGCATATACAGTACGTTTTCTAAATATATGAACTCAACCAAACTCAGGTCTTTTGCACTTCTTGGAGGCCTACCAGCCTCATGGTTGCTAGCATCAGATTTCTACAACGAAAATATCTGTGAATCCGTTTTTAAATTTTTTGAAACGCATTGTAACTTACACTGGAAGCAGTGATGGTTCCTCAAACGATCTCTTTTTCACCTACTCAAAATCACCATCAGTCTTTTCATAGTTACTGAGAATTCGCCCCTGGACGAAGAGAGAGGTTTGTGCTCATTACTGGTTCTCCTGAGCTCCTGAGCAAGCAACGCGTAGCACAAACCGGTTCAGAATACACTACGCATCTGATCCTTAATGAAGGATGGGTTGTTTGAGGGTCTCCTTTTGATGAATCAGCAAGACGATAAGCCCAGATGTACGATTTTTGCTTATCGAACCCTCGTCGAAAACAGCACAATCATCTGCCAATTGCTAACTCGCAATGGGAGGAGATGATGGTTGGATAAAAACTCATCAAGCTTCCGTTTTGATGTTTGTCGAGGAGACCACCACTTCAAATTGAGCTATAGTGCTTTCTCGAAAACAAACGTTGACTGCTGGATGGAGTATTAGAACAAATGCATCGAATGTTTGGTTCCTTGTATACACTTACTACATACCATGTGTATGTAGAGAAAAAAAGTTCAATAATCCTTCGCGGTTTTTGAAATCCGAAATGGAGAAATTAGAGGAGCACTTCTTACTCATTCTTGCGCATGCAACCGCACCACAAAATGCTCCTGTCTCCCTTTTTTTCCACCGAAAAGAGAGCGGGATCTTTTGCACTGAATAATTTTCTATCTTGGCTACCTTTACTCTTACCTGGTTCAGTTCTTCTAGTCTATCTTACCGGAAATGGATGAGGAGTATTCATAACTATGTTGTGGCGAGAAAGTTGGCAATTCCCCTCCTATTTCTTTCCTCACGAAATACTGAGATACCATAACTTTGAAAATGAGAAATGGATGTTGTTGTTTTGTTTTTTGAACAACCATTTGCTTAAAACTCTGGGATAACTTCCCGCTCCACATTTCTAGAAAGCAGTAAATTATTCGTCTCAGACTGGTAGCGCATGAGGCCAGCTCCCAGCGGACAGATTTGCTCAAGTATGCACATTACGAGGAGTATCATTATTCTCCCAGGATGGAGTTGGCTGGAAGACGTCGGAGTAACGGAGTTCACTGCGGTCGCACTATAAATAGCAAGTGAAAACAAATTCCGAGGCGTAGTGCAAGCTGAGGTGTCTGTCAGCAACAAGGTAAATTTAGGTGGGTCATATCTTGACAGTTTTGAGAAGAACGCTGATGTCAGGAATTAATGAACATTCACACATCTTCGCCCTCAATCCATTTGCGCTTTTCCACTGGCTTATCGATTTGACGATACCATTGATTTTTTGGCAAGACTGGGCGATTATCTGCCGGTTACGCAGGCACATATATCATTGAGAAGGAGAGCACTTTGTGTGATGTTTTCAGCTTTAGCCACTGTTCACATGGGCACACAAATAATGGGTGTAATAAAACATCCGATCAGAGTTGGACATGCCGCCTATCCAAAATAGACCAAGTTCTGTGATTGCCCTTAGCAGAACTTCCTCGCTTGAATGATGCATGACAGCATCTTCACCCTTTCACTCCCCTCTCGTTTCTCACAGCCATTTGTTTACTATGGTTCGTAGTTCTCTGGTGTCGGATGCATCACCTGAGTCATGGATTACCGGTTGGTAGCACCTGGGTTTAGATAAAGTCACGTATGGGTCAATGGATGCCAGGCAAGCGGCAAATTCGTCTACTTTAACAATACGAAAAAACGAGAAAGACAATACACCTAATTTTTTCGTTCTTATCACTGTTTCCTACCAATTGGATCATGGGTCATCTCAATTATGCATCTTGGACATCCGAGACCTGTAATGCCAGAGCATTTTTGTTCAGTTGTAGACTTGCCACTTCACAGTGAAGGTTTCACATGTACTGTTAGAGACATGAGTAAGCGTCTTGGCATCAGGCAAAATTTGTTTTTGAACAAAAGTGCAATATTTAGGGCCAAATTTTATATGAGCCATTGGTATCAGTGCCCCATCGCCGTCTCTTACGCGTCTCTTACGCAGGAAACGAGCATACTGTCCAACGACTTTGCTGCACCGTGATTTAGCGGCTCATCCAAATTCTCACCTTGATGCAGTTCTCGGAATTTTTTCCACCAGGGAAAATTTTTCTAATTCATCATGACAGTATTATTCTTAGCTAAGCAGCGCTCATAACCACGATTCCGATTATAGTAGGCATGAGGAAAAAGAAGGTCTGTGGATCTACCAGTATATCAGTCACCCAAATTCAGGACCTTTTCAAAAATTCGATTAGTCTGTGGATCATGTCACTCCGCAAAAATCGTCTGAATTCCTTGCATGAGCCACTGTAATATGTTGCTGCAGTTTTCCGTTCTTCAACTCCAAGAAACGCACAGAAGAAAATTCCAGAAATTAAGCCGGCTGCACGGATGAGTGGACTTTCGATCAGGATGAATTTTGAAAATTTTGCTGCCTCGAAATCATGTTGCCAACCACCACACTCTGTCAGAAAGTATGCAACACCTAAAGAAGTGCTAACGAATCAAAAAATTCTTGGAAATTCTGAAGAAAAGCAAGAACATCGTTGAGGACCTTCACGTTCCTGTGCAGCGTAGCTCATCAAGGTCATATGTTGTTGAACATGGCTTGGCATTCTATCAAAATTGGGCTCAAATGTGTTTGAGAAAAGTTGTTGTCCTTTATTGGAAGTTGGTGACCTGTTCCATTTCTTCAATTTCTCCTCCTTATTTACTTCACTTCACCCTTCAGCAGAATCAGTTCAAGTGCGAAAAATGGCTGCTCTGTTGAAAGCTTAGCATCATAGCACAGTTTTTAAGGAAACATGAATAATGTGGTTTGGACCCTCAGCAAGTGCTGGTGTTTGGTTTCTGGACAGTTGAACTGCTGATTGTTTGGCATAGATTGGAAAGTTCAAGGCCCGTAGTAAACCCTCCCTCAGCTAAGATAATCTTAGCTGAATGGCTCCGCTGAATAATGGAGACATCGCCTGAGCAATCGTCCATTCCCACAATGAAAGGTGGGAGCACCTTCTTAAAGATGAAACTCATCTGAGAACAATTGCAAAGGTCAGGCTGACTCACTCAGCCCGCTACTCAGCCAACACTCCAAATCTTGGTCATAGACGCGAAATAGCGTTCACTCTGAGGAGAGTGTTGGCTGAATGGTTTTAAGTTGCTGCGGAGCAACTTAAAACTTTTCTCAGATGGTGTAGAGTTGCGTCTCTTCAGTAGCAAAAAATGCACCACAAGCGTTTTAAATGGCGTCTATGACGTGCAGAAGCACTTTCTTGCTGATTGCATGTTTGCCGGCAGTTAACAGCTCCATTCGCTCACCAAATATCGATGCATGCGATTACAACCATTTCATTGGTGCACGTATATAGACCGCTAAGAATAGTGCATCAGTTTCAATTTGAAGCTACTTATTTTTGGTTATTTTTTCGATTGCAGACATTAAATCGTTCGAGATATTCTGTAATTTATCATAAATTTTATTGTTCACGGGAGGCTCTAATCATCTTAGCAAAATTCTGTAAACAGTTTGTTTCGTCTTTGTTCACTGATCACTTATAAAAATGACTGTTGTATTGCAATCTCGCTGAAGCGGTTCAAAATTTGTGCTGAGCCCTTCTCTGTCTCCCCTGATCTTTAATTTCATTTCTCCTCTAGTTTGTGTCTTGCGACCTCTGCCGCAGCAAAATATCATTGTTTTAAGGTGTTTGACCTCCGCGTCATCAAAGAATGGGGACTTTGGCGCTGGATATGCTTTTCATCCGGCGACTGGGCACCCTTCTGAAGCTTCTTTTCCCTTGTAATCGACGTTCGAAAACAGCATGGCTCGCACTCGTCGTTCTTGTCACATCGTTTTTAGGTAAGATTTTAATTTAATGTAGTAGCTTTCTGATTCCGGCTTATTTTATCGGTAATTTCATCTTTCGGTATTCAGTTGAGAGTTAAAAAGGGTTTGAGTTCCAAATTCACAGTTTCTTTTGAAGCTCCACGCAGTGACTATTCACCTTCCCTTACTAGTTTTTGATCTATAGCTGTGAAAAATCATAAATGTGGAACGGCACAAGTATGACATAAGACGAACAACACTTCGTTGTCTTCATGATCTCGTCGAAATGGGAACTTTTTCTTTATAGACTGTTAGGAACAGAGTGAATCATTCCTCAGTGCAGTTACGCTTTGCATAGTTATTAAATGTCCACTCTTAGTTATTCTTTTGAGGTTCAAGGTTTTTTTTTATTTATACGTACGCTTCATCGTTGCGAAATTCCTCAATGGGCTAGGTTTAGGTGGGGCTATAAACATCACCATCTTCATTTGGCTAAATTAAGTGTTCCCATCATGTGATATATTTCGCATATACGCACGCCGCTTGGGCGCGAAAATGTGCGTTCGCACTTTCGATCGATTTTGGCAGTGCGTTCGCTCGGCGTTGGCTCCGCAGTTACGCTTGCGCTTGTTTTCCTTATGGGTGTAGCAGTCCACTCCTGTTAAACCTCAGCCTCCATCTTTGCAAAATCCAGCTCTTAACACCGAGAAAACGCGAAGAACCTTTGGGTTAGAGTAGCGTTATATAAATAGTTCCACTTGTTTACTATCTAGCATTGAGCCGCTGAAATGCTTAGGCGCTATTTATGGTTGATGCGCGTCAGATTTGAGGCGTCGACCTGAAATTTCACGAATTATTCGCGATGTCTCGATGCGGCGAAGATGGAAACGCAATTTTGTTCGCGTGGCCATCGCGGCGGCACAACCAGGAACATTTGCTTCCTGTCAAGAATTCTCTTCTCCTCTTCGTTCTGCACTGTGTATCGCCGCATCAGATTTGACGCGCGTCAACCATAAATAGCGCCTTAGAGGGTGAAGTATGACGCGTAATCCGCTGTGGATTAATCCATGAAAATAATATTCTTTCCCACTTGTCCGCGATTAAACCTTACTTTTTGTTTGTGCATATATGGAATGTGTATACAATTCTAGAAAACGTGGCAGACAACGGCAGTGACGCGCCAGCTGCTGGAGACGCTGGAGTCGAGTACATTAAGCTTAAAGTCGTTGTGCAGGTGCGTGCTCTCATTCTTCTACTCTCTTATTTTGTTTTTCCAATCATGTTTCTGCAGGATTCTAATGTGGTGCACTTTCGCGTAAAGAACGTAACTGCAATGGGAAAGTTGAGGAAGTTCTATGCGGGTTGTACCGGTGTTGCGATTTCCTCCTTGCGGTGAGCATTTCTTTCGTTTGTGAATTTTTACGGGGAAGTTACGCAATATTCCAGTGTTTTAGTGATGGGTCAGTAGTGACCTCGAGGCTCACCCCAAACTTTTAACTTTGTTGTTCTTTTATAATCGCAGACTTCTCAATTCAAAACGAATCAGAATGAGTCGGCGATCTAACAGATAACGATGATAGGAACGATACCTATCGATTGACATTTTGCATGGAATTTGATCGCTCTATCCCTATCTGCACCTACGGGAACTTATTTGTTGTTTTTGCCTGAATTTTTGGAGTTCTTCCCACGTGTTGCGGGAACAGTTCCCTCCTACGCCCTTTCAGCCCCTCTCTACTCGGGGTCAGGAATGAAAACTGAAAGTAGAAAGTGAAAACCAAAAAGTCGAGTGAGAGAGTTGAATGTTGTATTAGCTCCGGCTAATTCATGAAGCTGTAATGGTTGTTTCGTGCCTGCAAATGTGTACCTTCAGAGGAATACAGTGCAGTGGTTCTTAAAACTTGAAGAAGAGGTTCGAAATCATCGCAATTCCAGTAAAAGTGTAAGTATGGCATTTGCTGATAGACCCGCCTCACAAATGACTAAGGTTCCACGACATCGACGATCACTGAAAACTTCGAGAAACTTCATGAACTTGCAAGTTTAGAGCATCGCAGCTCCAGAAATATAATAGATCAGAAACTCCGATTCTGCGGGATCAAAGTATTATATCCTTGTCATAAAAATCTAAAAAGAGACCAGCAAATTGTAATTTGGCGCGCTACTTTGAGGTGTGACAAATAGTAACTTTCACATCCGTAACGACTCCTGATGCGTCATTCGGCACATCACTGCACTTCCCCCAAAAGAGGAATTGAAGCCAAATTTCTATGAGAAATACAGAATTTTCTATTCCTGTAAACCACAAACAATTATGCAATGAACCCTCACCATCACTTAGATTGGATCTTTTAAAAATACAAGAATACACAAGAAAACTCTAAAATGTACAGTCATCAGCTTTTATTCACTAATAAAAAGATTTTATAAACTGGGGACCCTGTCATTGGTTCATTCTCGTCTTGTCTTATCCTACTATATTAAAAGATTTGGTCGCTAATTCCCGAGAACGCGTCTGTTACTGCGCGTCGACTCTTAGCGCATTGTCGATACGCAGTGTTGTGACGAGTCTTTTAAAAAATGGGCCTCTGGCCTAAATTTCCACATTGTGCGCTTTTTTCGTCCTAGATCTTCATCTTCCTTGTTATAGGGTGGAACTTCCCTAAGGGCCGGCGTAGGTTTTAGGCTACTTCGCACCCGGGATTATCGATTCGTTTATCGATTATATCGATTTTATTGATTTTTCGCTAATTTTGCCCCGGGCGCGGCGAAGACATGTCTACTGGGGTATGTCAATACGTTGAACACGAATATGATAACCTTTTCGTACGGCGCTATCGATTTTATTGATTTTTCCCTAATTTTGCCCCGGGCGCGGCGAAGACATGTCTACTGGGGTATGTCAACACGCTGAACACGAATATGACAACCGTTTCGTACGGCACTATCGAGTTATCGATTTTATTGATTTTTCGCTAATTTCTCATCACATCTCAAAGTCGCGCGCCAAGATGAAATTTGCTGGCTTTTTCTTAGATTTCCATAGCAAAGAAATACTACTCTTATTTTGCAGAGTCGGATCAGCTTTCATAAATCTGGATCTGTGATACCCTACATTTGCAAGTTCATGAAATTTCTCGAAATTCTCAGTGATCACCCTTACGGCGAATTCTTAGTTATTTGTAAGACAGAAATGCCAGCCAACGCTATACTTGTATTTTTACTAGAATTTCCACGATTTCAAACATTCTTCTTCATGTTCTACCGGTCGTATTTGTCGTATTATATATACGTATTTTCTCTTATTTTGTTTTTCCAACCATGTTTCTGCAGGAAAACGTACTTTTTAGCAGAATTTTAGGTCGTCGCGCGACTTGTCGCGGGCTTCGCCGCACGCGACATGCGGCAAAATTGCGGCCAAAAGAAAACATTCAAAATTTTGTGCTGAAAATGAAAACTTTTAGTGAGTGCCTCATGGGACTGACGAGGGATCAAATACTGTTCCTATCATCAATTTTATTTTGCAATACCTTAGGTTGTAACGTAGTTATAGCGATGGATGGAACGAAAAGAACGCAACTTCGCGTGCCGCGTGTTCTTTTTTTGGCGAAGTTAGCGCGAGTATTGTAGTTACCGCTAGAAACCTTTTCAAATGTATTTCTTAAACAAGCTTTAATTCTGTTCTTATTGCAAACAGAATTTACAGAACCAATAGAAAAAATTCTTCGTTCAGTCTCTCTTCTTCACTCTTAGCTGCAAAAGAGTGGATGGTTATTCAACAAGTCCCAACTACGAAGTCTCCTTTGCTCACTTTATCTTGACGAAGTCCCGCTTGCCTTGGGTAAAGTTCCTGCCGAAGTCTGATCCTAATCCTTTCCAGAAATTCTCATCAACCTGGCCTAACAGCGATGCACACATTCATGATGCGTGAGCACAACCGTATAGCTACCGCTCTAGCTGTACTGAATCCTCATTGGACTGATGAGATTACCTACCAGGTCGGTACTGGGTACGCTTAAATGGTTCGAAGATTCGAAGATCTTAAGGTGAACTCTATTTTACCCTCTGTGCAACCATTTATGTTTCTGAATTGATCATTCATCAAGAATAACGCATTTATCGAACCCATCGGCGTTGCAGCCACGTTTCTCTGCATTTCAGCACGAAATGGAATCGGACGCAATTTTGGCCTTACAATCCTTGTATGAATCCGTTGACGACATCGACCTATTCCCAGGACTCATCAGTGAGAGACCTCTAAAAGGCGCTTTGGTGAGTCTCGCTTTCGCGAATAAGATCAAGAAATAAACATAGATGTTCCCAGCTTGGACCCACAATGTCGTTCATCCTTGCGGAGCAATTTGGACGACTAAAGAAATGTGACAGATTCTTCTATGAGAATGATGGTGTTGCTAAATTCAGCCCAGGTAAAGTCATACTCTTCCCATTTCGCTCAATTTTTTTTCAATCTACTGCTATTTAGCTCAACTAAATGAAATTCGAAAAATCAAGTTGTCATCGATACTATGCGCCAACAGCAAATATTTGTGGACTATACAGCCAAACGTTTTTGACGTTCCAGATGATCTCATGTATGGTTTTCTCAGCAGTATTAACTTCGTTTTTTCCTCTTTTCACGATGAAGAAAGGCTTACGGGTGATCTTGCGCCAGATTTATTCTTTAGAAAAATATAGACCTACAGTCTTGGTCAATGATTTTTGCATTACAGAATACAGCTTATCTGGTCTAAAGCGCCGCAGCACCTATGCGGCGCGGCACTGTTGTTGCCGTTGAATGCTACGTTTCAATCAAACTAACACCGACGACAAATTTACTTGCCTCGAGTAGGTCCCAGCAGTGGGGGGTTCAAACCAAAATGATGGCCCTCGGAAAACCTTAGCTTTCGCCAGGCCCCGCTCGACTACAGTGATGCTCATAACTACTGGAAAAATCATTAAGAACATAGTTTTCATGAATTTTTTTGGCCAAGACCACTAAGAAAACAGGATGAAGTACTTAAGTACACGTCTATTCTTTGGAACACAATTACTTCAAAAAGTCCAGTCAAGGGCCTTGATTCTCAGCAGTACATGTTTTGGTTTTTAGATTTCCTGAGTTGAGACCAAAAGTCGCCTCTGCGTGGTTCTCCCTTCTCACGTCCATGATGAATCCTTCCATGCTACCATTGTTTCTGGCATCATACACTAGGGTTAGAGAAAAGCTTTTATGTAAGTAATTTATTGTTATGATTGTTCAAAGAATCAGAGATCATTCCTCTCTTCAGCTTACGTTACCTATCTTCGCGATGGCGACGACCAAAAGATGCCACTCTTTCGAGAAAGGGAAGCTTGTTTGATGGTACTGATAGGTTTGTTCGCATAACTTGCATTGCTCAAGAGTAGTCTGATGGTCGTGAGTTTAGATGCAGCATGTCAGCTGTGTGCCCTAGTTGTTTTTTTTACTCGAATGTTCTTTTTAGATTATGGGTCTGCATGTTGATGAATGCTCATGTTGAAACTTTTCCAAAATTCTCTCCATTCATTTTCTCTACTGCTTTATAAATGAGCACAGAAGCACGGCAAAATGAGTGTTTGGATTTTGTTCCCGTTTATAAGGAACATACCTACTCAGGAGTGAAAGGTTCGTCATTTTCCTATTTCATCAGTGTTACTTTGTTTCTTGTTTTTTTGTTTGCTACTAGCCTTTGTTTCTTGTTTTTTTGTTTGCTACTAGCTTTTGTTCCTTGTTTTTTCGTTTGCTACTAACTTTGTTATTTGTTGTGCCTTTTCAAAGTATTTTATAATTAAATCAACTAATGATAGAATTCATTTAATCATTATTACGGGGTGCGCGCGAATTATTGGCGCGTGGTTTTTTGAGCCCCAATCATTAAGGATTGAGCGAAATCACAAGTCATGTTATAGGTGTCCTTCCTTGAGCCATCTCTACCGTAGATATCAACTGGTTTCTCGAATAACCTTTTCCTGTGCCTACGTGGGCTTCAGGAAATCTCCTGGTCGAATCGCTGGTGGCACGGGGTCGGTGACAGCGCCCTTCCTTCCAAGATTTTACGAAGTAGATTTTAGAAAACTCCGACCGTACATGTATGATAGGTCACAGTTATGTCTTAACTACAATGGGCTTACCGTTAATTGGACCACCAAATGATTATCATGCCGAAAACAGGCGTTGAATCTAACAGACCGTTTTTGCTTTTTTTTCGCCCAATCCTTAATGATTGGGGCTCAAAAAACCACGCGCCAATAATTCGCGCGCACCCTGTACATTCAGAATTATTTCATCCTATATATGTAAATATTGGAAGTGGTAAAATAGAACTAACAACCTCTTTTTCTCAAGTTCTCGTGCTTTCGTATTTTTTACTTTTTGCGCACTTCACTTGTTACTAACTGTCAAGCACTGCATGGCTAGATATTTCTTTGTTTGTAATGATTGGAAGGTGCTCACTTTGGTTTATTAACCGAATAAATAACAGTCTGTTTATACAGCAATTATAAACGAGAATGCAAAAAAGAAAATAAAGTTCAATATATCAGTTTCCATGAATGTACTCGTAATTCCTGGTTACTATACAAGCCAGATTAATCCTTTTGATAAATGGTGTTATTCTACATCAGCGTTAGCTATGTTGATTAATAGTTCCTTCTTCAGAGTTTTTTTTTAGAAATTCTTGCAGCTGAAGAATTTTTGTTATGGACATATCTAAATTTCGTGTAAAAAGCATTGGACAATTGCATAGTCGCAATAGCGTGCCACAGCAACCAACCGCCACAAAAGGTGAGATAGTTTTATAGATTGAAGCAAACATCGCTAAAAGCAAGCTCTCCAGACGGCAATGGGGTCAATAGGATGCCGGAAGCAGTATCAAAACACGTAATAGAATATTTTCTAAAGAATGCGGACGTCATGTTATTCGATACAAACAACAGAACTGCGGCGGCAAATTCACGAAGATCGATTGCATTTAAGAACCTTGTAGCTGAATTGAAAAGATTCTATGGATACGATGCTAATGAAAAAAAAATTCGAAATCACTGGGATTACATGAAATCCAAAGCTATTTGCAAAGGAATGGCCTCGAGGAAAGCTTTCTCCCGGGAGAAAAGGTACAACATTCAAATTCGCCGTATGGATTCTAGCTAATTGAAGCCATTTAGCTATCGCTCACAAACAGGAGGCGGCAGATGCTTCTACCAAGAACGGTCTTTTGAACACGCTGATAACTATCCGTTCGATGATCAGTCAGAAGAAGCTATATGGCGCTTTTACGATGGGACGCCCGCGGTGGAATCATTCAGAGAAGGCGAAAGCAACGTCGGAAGAAGGGTTTGTTACTATGAACTGTAATAACGAGTTTTTTCGTCTAATATTCGTTCTACTTTTCGACCTCAATCACGTAATTTCAATGCTTCTGAAAGTTGGTTTAGTCTTTATAGTGGGGGAACTGACTTGACGGGGAGGGTATATTTGCGTGAAATCTGGCCATCCGGCGTGAGATAACATCGAGCAGCCAGACCAGTTTCTCTAATGGGTTTCACTTCGTTCCCTAGATAAATGAATGGTTTTTGTTTAAGAATTCGTCGCACGTAACTGAGAGTAGTAGTTACCGAGAGCCACAGGATACTGTCGAAACTTCGCGTGTGGAGGAACGACAAGAAGGGGATGAAATCGACGTTTTGTCGGGACAAGAGGATGCAAATCCTAACTTGGTATGGTGTACTAAATCTTCAATTCAACCGTCACTGGTTTGTAATTGACATCTTCAGGACGAATTTATGTCTGACAGCGGCGATGGTACGGACAATTCACAATATGTGCCCTTTCGACCTCCGAAAAGGCGTCGCAAAATGCGCGTGACCGAAGCGGATCTACTTGAGGAACAGTACCTTTTGTGTCAAGTAAGTAACAACTGTTACAGACATGCACTTGAACTGGTATAATCGATTAGCTATTATTTAGGAACAGCGACAATTTTTTGCTACACTACAGCATACAATGATGGAAATGTGCTCATTTATTCAGCATGCTAACGAACAGTTCAATAGACCCTCTAGCAGAAGCCAGGAAGATCGCGATACTGGGAACCAAGAACCTGCTTATTTGGGAGATCAAAACATAGAGCAGTCGGCTGGGTCCATATCGACAGATTGAAGGTTAGATGTTCATGCAATAGAGGAGTTGCTTTCTTGTTTGTTTTTTTAATTTTCTCACAGTGTTCAATGTTCGATCAGAAGTTGCTGTTAGAAATTATAGGCATTTAATTGTTTATTGTTATGATGTTGATCATATTGCTTACTGTTGAGTTTTGCTTTGGATGTTTATTTTTTCCCTAAGTACAGATCGAACACTAATTTGTGATCTACTCGCTGACATATATAGGAGGATGTGTTTTGAATTCTAGATTGTTATGTAGATTTAATAAATCTTAGATAATTTGATAAATTATTTAACTCTTCATCAAGTGGTGTTCTAGTTCATCGATAACTCTTTATTACGAGAAAAACGTTCACAACACTAAAGATTGGCTGTCACGAACTCTCTAACATTGTTATTACTCGGGGGGTGAGTCATCACACCTCGTATCCTCCAGGGGAGGGACTGGCCGCGGTGTGTTCCTAGATAAATCCCGATGTTATACAAAAGAACACATGCTTTGATTAACTTCTGTACCTTCGGGGGCTCGATTCTGGTGATGTTATATAATACCCAAAACCTACGTTTGAGCGCACCAAATGCTTGCTCAACTATACTTCGGCACTTCGAGTGCTCCTTGTTATAGTTCCTTTTCCTTCGGTCTCCGCGCGCCGCACTTCGCCTGTACGGTGCCATTATGCTGTTGGAATTGGCGAAGCCGGCATCGCCTAGCAACCGGTAGCCAGGTTGAGCCCTCCCTTCATCGAACGCCTGACAAGCACTGGAGTTGCGCCATACGAACGAGTCGTGGTGCCTGCCGGCGAAGCCACAGTTTATATACGTAAACCGGGCCCGCGCATCTACGACAGCCACCATATTCACCGCACAGCAGGCTTTGCGGCAAAAATAATGATTTCCGTGCCAGATGGGTCGTTGGATGCGAATTAGGCACCCATCCACGCAACCGATCACGTCTGAAATACTCGGCGATTTTTTACTTCGCTTGGAAAAGTTTTTTTTTCCAATCACTCACTTGTAAATTTCGATCTCCGCGCAAATTCACGAGATCGCCGGTAGCACCATTCCTCATCATCAACCCAAAAGCGGAGGAATCGCTCTTCAATAGCAGGATGGTTCAAAGCATTGATCACTCGGGTGATAACATCGCTGACAGCTTTTTGGCTGACTCCAAAAATGTCAGCTATCACCGTCTGGTGGCTGTTAGTAGCCAAATATCTTAGCGTGATCAACACCTGAGGAAGAGAAAACTATGCTATATGATTGTTACATAACATCGATACATCTTAAGTACCTGGTTCTCCTTCGATATCGTCCAGGGCTCAAATCCATTCTCGGGTAGAAGTGGCGAGAGCATCCTTACTATTTTTTGAACATCGATCGAACGGAACCGATATTTTGAATAAAATATCTTATCGTTCGTCCGGAAAACACACGTCGGATGTATCCTTCGATAAGAAATATTTTCACTTCTGCGATGTCTCAGTCGCGTAAAAATGGTAGCCATCTAAAAATCGTTAATCCGTTATTATGAGCTTCAATCATTCTTCAGGTTCCGTTCACTAGCCAGTCGATCGAATATGTTAGTGTGAAAAGCAGCTGGCAAGAGCGGGTGCCCTAGAGTTTTCATTGTAGATTAATTACGTACATGATGTGATAACATGTTCAAGCTTGGTAATGATGAAAATTGGTTACCAATACAATTTTTCCTTTGCAAAAATCCTGGCTTGGAAAGGAATCGAACCCTTGACCAACTTTCTCATAAGCAGTCAGCTTGCCATTAGACCACGCTGCAGGGGCGCTGAGGGCTCACAAAATGTTTTCATGTGAGACACAAAAGCTTCGCATATTATGCATTTTCATACATAATCCATTGATTTAATGAGATGAATGATGAAATCCATTTCGGATAAACAGTAGAGACAGTTTGCAAGACTACTGCCGATGAGAGGATTCGAACCCTGGAGACACTTCGCCGATGTCGACATAGTTGCCACTGCGCCATAAGTGCATGAGGTTACCAGCTGACTGTCCTTATGTGAACATTGTTAGTATTGAAAACTATCGAAAACCACACTTCCCTCAGCATGCAGGAACGCTAACATAAAGCGGTGAAACAAACATCACGGCGTATACTCGGTACAACATCAATACAAACACCAAAAATACAAAGTAAGAGAGAATAGTGGCCAAAGAACGATCGTTTGTGGCACACCGTGCGATCAATCGAACCGCGCTGGATATTGTCTGAGACCGTTTGTCTGAGAACGATGTTAGACTGACTTTTTTTTCAGCAAATCTCTGCTGAGGAGGGTTTACTACGGGCCCAAGTATTAGCTTGGAAGTCAGCGTGAACACTGTCTCTCCGCTCAATTATAGATTGACCAAATTCCGCAGGAACAAGTAGGGCTGCTAACAACATCCAGATCTCTGAATTGTGTGTGCGCCTATCTATTACGATGATGCGCTTGAAGAAGGCAGTCCCCTATATCGCTGTAGAGAACTATAATGTATTCGATGTATAGGACACCTCCGCCCAAGTTCTTCACTCCATCTTTCCTGGAGGAGGTGGAATTTTTTTTAGTATCATTGTGACCAACACCCAAAATAACCCTGGTACCCTATAGTGTGGCCCACAAAAGTTCACAGAAATATTTGAACTCCGTGGTTACCATTCTGCAGCTAGTAAACCTGTTAGAACACAAAGCTGTGCCACGACTGCGAATTGGGCGGAAAAAGAAAAATAAAGTTCCAAAAATCTAGGGTCACTGCCGTGACCTCAGAGGTAGAGTGCCAAACTTATTTCAAGTGCTGATTACATAGGTACTAAAGAAAAATTCTCACGGTTTTTGATAAAGAGATGGGGTGTCCTATAATTATGAAACGCACTGCATAAGAAGTTACCGCTTATAGTGGCACCAGCGGTCGGGACCCGGTCGCACACGTTGTGCAACACAAGTGGTGCGTTACTCTGATTGTTTGCCGCATCCAGGCAAGTGATCCCCAATTTACCACAGGCTTTTTCTCAAGTTTTTTTATGGCATATTGCTCTTTTATAGGGGGAAATCCTCCAAAAAAAAACGACGAATTCTCTCACTTGGAAGATATTCGCGGTCCATTCTCTGAAAGAAATTACACCTTCTATTTCTCCTTCACTGGATTTGGCTGTAAACATCAACTCAACTTCTGTTTGAGAGCGGAAATACGTTGTAAATTCCAACATTAGCAGAAGCCGTTTCGAATAGCGGTCTTTTTTTTGGGTGAGGAGAACATTCTCAGCAATCTCAGAAGAAAAAGGAACAAAAATACGAACATGCAAAAGGATGACGGTCAGCGCTGTCTTGAATTTCTTACCTTTGTAACATCTCTTTTCCTTGGAGTAAGGCACGACGACTGCGACGTCTAGCAGAAAAAATGTGTATATTATGGAATCAGACCTTCTTATTGTAGAATGTGAGGATTAAGAAAATATTGAATGTCTACCTATGTTTTATATTTTTAGTATCCGTTTCGTGCATTACCCTTATACAGAATCTGAACTACGGATTATGTCTTTTCTCTGCACTCACCAATAAGGGAGAAAGGCGCTGGAGTGTGTGTTGTATATTTTTCATTTATGTTTGTAATATAGACTATTATTACCATTTCTATTAACAACACTTCCAACATTGAACCCGGCGTAGATACGCTTGATATGGACGAAGTGCTAGAGAATTGTTAATGCCCACATGTAGTCGTGAGATCCTCGTTATTCAGATGAACCTTCCCTAGTTCTAATTAGCTGTGGCTGTGCTGGTAATGTGGCGTGAGAAAAATCCCTAGTTATCGACATGTACGTGAGAAGTGTGAGATAAGAACGATTCAAAGAGAACTCACACATATATACGGTTCTATTGTAATTTTGAGGGTGGACGCTGAGTCACTGTTGCTGGAATCGTTTCGTACCCTGAATCGACTGGTACATAGTTGGAATAAAGAAGCGGAAGAGGAAGTAGTAATACTGCCTAGGAAGTACTAAACTAGAAAAGCCCGAACAGTTTTCTCTCGTTGGGTTGATAGGAAATTGAACAAATCCTTATCTTGTAATGCTGGGAAGCATAAGATTTCCCAAGCCTTTTTGCAGCAGTAGAAATTACCATGTTCTCCTCTCCAATCTTACCCATTCAGAATGACGGTATGATGGACGTCACAAATATTAGCAAGTCTAGACAGGAACTATTTGAATACTGCATTAAACGAGGCCGCGCCGCATCACCTTCGCAGCGCGGCAGACCATATGACCGCGTTGCGCTTGTCGGGCATTACCGGGACTGCTCCTTTTATACATTGATTGATTTATTGATTGATTTATTTATTATCGGTTACAAGTGCTGACAATATAAGAACAACTAAATGAGGAACGACGCCGATAGTTAGTACAGTAAGAATATAAAACCGTTCGAGGGAGAATAGTACAGTACATGTGGGAACTTGGTGAGATAACTAATCAGTGTAGAGAGTGTGAGGGCAGGAGTGAGGAGGGGGGGGGGCATTTCGTGGATCTCGGGGGCGAGGAAGAGCGGTGGCCGCCAACACCGCAAGTCCGTCAGAGAAGTATATCGGGGCTCCAGATACCAACTTAGTAGGTCTGTCAACCTCGCCGGTGACCACGGTATCATCCATTCGATCGTGAGGGGTATTGGGGTATTGGGTTAATTAAATTTTTGAACACACAGAAAACATAAATAATTAGGACATTAAGTGCACTAGTTCAAGGCATAGTACATTAGCAATACAATCTAATGGAGTAGGAAGAACAATAGCTAGGTGTAACAGTAGGATGATGGAGAGAACATAAGAGATGTGAATTAATGTGAAAGTCGGTTATGAGTGTCCTCTGCAGAAATTAGTCATGAATTAGCTTGACAATTTGATTAGTTATAATGTGTGTCTCAATAAAACCCCCTATCTTTGGATAGCTCCTTTAGCTTTCTGACAAACACTGAGTTAGAGGATGATAACACTACAGAAGACGGGAGCCCGTTCCACACTCTGCAGCTTCTTGCCAGAAAAGAGTCATGAAATTGCCGAGAACGTGCAGTCTGTGTGCTGAGTCTGAATTGATGTCCTCTGGTCCATTGCACTGCGAATCCATTTAAAAATATCCATGCATAGAGAAATTCGACGTGGGAACTACCGGCATAATGGCAATACCGATGACGTCTCACAAGAACAACGCCCAGCCGGTCTGCTGCGTCGCGTGGGTGACGCGGAGCGGCCTCTTTTTCTGTTGTGCAATAACAACTGGTCATCAGTGTAGCGCTGTAGCAGACTATTATTTCAGCACTTAAATGTGCCTGTTGTTGAACACGTGCTTCGCTCCAATTTGGAGTATGGCTCGGAAGAAATACATGCATGCGTAGGCGAACGTTGTTTGGATTTATTTGAAAATGAGATCAGATAATGCAACGACTTTTTCTAAGTCTAAGAAGGTAATGCGCCTCACCATATCGCCTTTTAGGACCTGAACACCCTCACTGATCTTTGATGACTTGTCTGTAGAAGTGATTTTCTTTCGCTGGCCTGTAAAAGCCTGTTCCCAAGAAAAGAACTACTTTTCTTACTTCATCTTAGAGTAGTAGTCTTTCCTGCGATTTTTATCTTTTCTTTGTTTTCGGCCTTGTAAATGACCGAGTATGAGAATTTTTTGTGTCATCTTGTTGTTTAAACAATAAGTAAAAATGCTGAAATACGTGCAGGTGGTTTTCTTCGTTATTTCACGTTTTATATTTTCCATCACATCATCTCACTCAGATACTGGACACCCTACTGTACACATGCCCTTTGCTTTTCCAAGCTTTCTCTGGATTCACTTTTGAAACTTCCCACATTACCGCTATCGTTCTCGCTGGGCCGTACCATGGCATGAGATCGTGCTGGCTATTTGCAGAAATCCCTCGGCTGCAGTCTCCCTGCTTGAAAATGTGAGGACGTGGGAGAACTCCGTTGAACTGTTTCTGCACTAGCGCCAGAAATCTGAATGACACCATGCGGACGAGTTCGACATCAGCCTCCCGTAACGACTGCACTTCTTGAAAAACACTCACCATTGTGGGCACCACTAAAGTGAGCGTAATTATTTCATGAACAATGGGGTTTCCGCATTTGTTGCCTGAATTGTAGTATAAATTTCGCTTGAGCTGGATAGATGTCTTACCGGATTGGAAAAACGATGGATTAGGACGTACCTAGTTTTGAGTAAATGCTCCTCGACATCTGTTTGCACTTTTGATGACAAAAAACAAACAAACAGGAACTGATCTACATAGAAGCAGCAGCGCTGAGGAAGCTGTCCAATCACAAGAACGTCCTCAGCTGCGTCACTGGCAAGGAAGCAAAAAAACCTCTCAAGAAAAACGTCACAGATTTATTTTAGATTTATATAGGAGGGTTCTTCGAAATCGTTGTGGATTCCTCATCCTGTCTGCACCTTGCAGAGAGGAGAAGGAATTCTTCAAAGGAAATCCCACAAATTGCATTTGCGCACCCCTTCAAAGTGAAGAATATTACACGTCATGTGTCAACAAAAGTTGAATTTCGCACACAATCTCGATCAGAGTCAGTGTATGGGACAGATAGGGCTAATTAGCAGGAGCGAAGCCTCCTTCTCAGAAAAACTGCACAGCGTTTCATTCGATTTAGTCAGCAACTGTACAGGCGTTTATAAACTGTCAACTGAGTTCGTCGTCATATACATAGTGGTGCTGTACGTATCTGGAAATTCCAAGGAGACTTATTTCGAACGATGACCTCCACTTCTTCTTTGTAACCGCAACACTGCAGAGACATTTCTCCCGTAATCGTTATCAAAATAGGGGAGTCAATTATTTTTTTAATCACAAATGAGAGAAGATAAGCGCAAGAAAACAGGATGTCGGTAACTTGTCATACAAGGACTCTCCAAGGAGTTTTTACTCTACAACATTTTCTGAAACTCTTAGCATAAGAGCTGCATGAAGTGAAGCCGATCCGAGTAAGAGATGATTTCAAAAATTGTTTTACTGTTTGTTTGTTTTACTAAGCTGACTGCAGAAGTGAAGGTCCACTCGTCGCACAGTCACAAGAGTTCAGCAGGTTCATACAGAAGAGTACTTTTTCGCTACGGCAACTTCACGGTGACGTGAGGTTGCCGTAGCGAAAAAGAAGGAGCTTCATACATATTTTGATAAAATTTTCAGAAACGACCTCTCAACCGCGTTGGACCCCACGTCAAAACAATTTTCTCAGGAATCAAGATGCATGACTTCACTGTAATTTTGTGCCACCCTGCATTCTGTATTATAATGTCAGAGATATTAAAAAATCACTGAGATCTGAGTACACAGATGTAATAGAAGAGATATCGCTGACACGGCAGTCGGAGGTCCGACGAAGGTCGGCAAGTGCTTCAGAATGAGATGTAAGGAGCGGACCCCCTCCATGGGAACAAGTACATATGATCGTTAAAGCGATAGAATTCAACAACGACATGCGAAGTCGAAAGCAACGATGATTGGCCCATTGGTACAATTCCCATTTCCGACTATACTCGACTGTTTGTTATAGAAGTTCTTCACAACCCCACAATCTCTGTGTCAGAATATTCTCATGAATTGGCCCAACTCTTTTTGACTTTGACGAGGGCGAGGACGCGAAATTATCATCGACTTGAAAGTGAATTTCACGATGTGGGCTAGTTGAACTTAGGTTTTTCTTAAAATTAGTATCCACGCTTCTTCTTCTCCACAGCTAGAGCAAGTGCTTGCAAAAAATCTCCTCATAACTCTACGCTTGTGCGTACGGAACAAGGTGCATTATCCAGCCCAAAATTGACCTCTCTGTAGCAGACATCCAGTTCTGCGATGTCTCTTCAACAGTAACGGCTCCCATTTAGACGCTGTCAACATCTCCAGCAGCTTGTGCAGCATTTATTCCACTATTGTAGTCGAGCAGTTGCAGGTGTCGGAGATGTACGCTTTTGTCGAATTGGAGGGTGACATGTGGCAGAAAATGAGAAGTAGCAGGGATTGGGGACGCGGGTCATAATACTGGTGAAGAGCAACACAAGAGCTAGAATATCTCCTATGATGTGCTATCGAACATAGTTGTCCAGCGAAATAGAATCATTCACATTGTCACATTGTTGAAGTGTTTAATATGCCAAGAATGCACCCACCAAATTCGTCTATCTCTATCGGAAAATTACTTGTAAATAAATGAGTATTGCAATTGGAGAAGACACATTAATTCTGAATGTTCACCCGAGAAGAACTCCAAATACTAAGAAACCCCCTCGACATAACCTGCGCTCCTGAGTTGTCCTTTACCATTATGTTTATGAAGGCATTCGCTTATGTTGCCTCAGTGCTCGCAGACAAGAGGCGATTTGCCGGACAGGATGCTCTGGCACAGCGACGTCGCCCACTAGTATCTTAGTTCTGAGAACACATTATTGTGACGTGATTATCGTCACTTTCAGCATAGTGCCTCACTCAAGCGAGATCTACAAGGAGTGGGAACTGGGAAAACGCCAATTAAACACTGAACGAGTATCGAAATATAATTTATTTCGCGACAAACACGTGACACCGCCCGACCGCAATTCTATCGAGAAAAACATAAACGACGACTAAAAGTGTGAGTTGAAGTGATGTGACGGTGGCCGGCGTGGTGCGCGCATCTGAATCCGTAACAAGAAGACGTCAGCTATCTACACAAAGAAGTAGTGCGGTTGTTGCGCGGCGAGCGGAGAGTAGTCCAGCGACGACCGCTTGCCGAAGCGCAGCGGTCCCGTGGGGCCATCACGTCGTTTGCCAAATCGGAGTGGACCTTGTGGACCGGCTTTTTTCAGGTCTGAAAAGGTAATCAGTGAATTCAGTAACAGTGGAGGATGTAACAACAAGGGGCAGGTTACAGTTATTCTTGATATTCTTCCAAAAATTGGTAGAGATAACCTTTAAAGGGAACGTCGAAGGCGTCGTTGGTAGCAAAATTTGCTCCCTCGAAGCCCATCCGAGATTAATAGGTATATGATTGTGCATATGATACAGCAATATGCATGCAGGATATGCATGTATGGATAAATAACATAAGATGAGAAGGTCAGAGAAGGTAACCGTGCACATCGAAACGAAACCTTCCCTTTGTGGGGTTCATGAAAGCTTCCGGGGAGGTTTTGTATTTCCCATCCATCCAAAGAGGATGACATTACAGACCAGAATGAGACAGACTTCATTAGTTCTCTAAACACTTGCTGCTGCTTTCTGCCACTAAATCATACTGCTTGTACTCCTCACTGGAGAACTTCGCTCTGGGAAAGCACGGTCGAGAACTAGGATCATTCATGTGCACCGCTACTAATGTGAAGCTTCTTCAGAAAATATGCTACAATATGTATACCATTTTGCCACTGGACACTGACAATTTCTGCCACGCAGCTACAGGGGGTTCATGCTTCAGCCAGAACTTGATGGACTGACGACCGGATCATCAAGCAGAGGCTCAAGGGTTCGAATCATGCCAAGGCTCACTGTTTTTGCGTCTATGTTTCCTTCTTCTAAGGATGCAAGTGCAAAAGTGGAATAGCTATTGCAGTAACTTGCATGGCAGAGTTTCTGACCAGACAGCTTTTTTCTTTAAAATGAGATGGTGGTTCTGCAGCATTACCTTGAGCAGTAGGCTAATCCAGTTATGATTCAACGACCATCGGAACTAACCTACGGTATGGATAACAACTTTAAAGAGCAAAGCGTTCAGGCCATGGCTCAAAGCGATCCCAAGGTGCGGGCAATAGCTATGACAGCGCCAGGACCTGTGAATTTCAAAAACTTTCCCTCTCCGCAGCTAGTGTTTCTTGTGAGATGGTGGACATCCACCACTCTCTGCTCGTAAGCTTCCATTTCGTTCTTTCTCGTCGTTTTTTAACGATAGTTCGTTTAATTTATTCCTTTTCGGCCTAGAACCTACGGCAGTCACTGATAGATGTCCACCCATCTTGAAAAGCGAACTGCGCCGGCAACTTCTTATGTGTTTGTCTTCCGCTGTAATTTAGAGGCATTGCCATAATTCATATGGGATGCAAAATTGGCGAAATTACTTTCTGTTTTTGTTTCCCAACTATGGCTTTGACCAGCACCAGTGCATTCAACCCCCACCCCCCCCCCCCCTTTCCCAGTTAACAAGGTAATGTAAGCAACACCCTTGTGTACAAAGGATTAAGTGTGAAGAATATATCCTCAGCGCCTTTTTAGGACGAATGCTGTTCTTATAGAATCCATAGTGCATAAGGCGCTACCACGAACATGGAGCTAATTTGCCCAGCTACTCATATGCCATTCTAATGTTTTTCGGCGTATCACAACATTCTCAAATGGCCTCAAGTGGGCCGCAGAAGAAATTCGTGAATAATGGAATGCCAGATGGGTACAGTGCAGGTGGGGGTTCTTCTGGGGAAAAACACCAGAACCTGAGCGGTTTGAAGTAGTGAAACAAAACCTACATGGAACGAAGTACTCTGGTTCGCTGGCGACTTCGTCGATTTCTGAAATCAGCTGAGTAAGATCCAAGCTGCTGCAGCTCTGCTTTCGCAGTGAAATATGTGATTGACATCTGAAGGAGGATACGTGATGGAACGTTTGCCGAGTTCGGTTTTTCCAAAGTCTCCGCTAGCCACGCCATGCTGTCTTAGCAAGAATCTACTGTTTGTATAGAAGAACTCAAACGATTCACTTCCTACAAAATCAAATTCTTTTTTTTGACTTTAAAAGAGAGCCTCCTTTTCGATAATTTTTGTTCATTTAGAGTTACTCTAATATTTATATTCATATGCTATGGCTTGCTGATAAGTTTTTTTAGCTATCTTCATAAATTTTGTGATCCAGAGCCATGTATGGATATTGTTGACGGGTCAGCATAATGCTGTATTCCGACTTGTGCAACACAGACATTTTTAGCCTCCAGTTTCATTCTGCTACCAATATTGCTCAACACCAGCTCCCACTACAGGCTTTCAAGTTCTGTGGGGGAACTTTCTACGGAAAGGAAGAATGACCTTTAGAGGTTGATGCTACCAGAAGAAATGCACTAATCACACAGCAACAATTTGGGCTAGAATTAGCTTGCATTTACCCAAGCGTTATCCGGTTACCAAACCAAATCTCACGTCCTGCGCATCGTAACATTACCTAGTCTCTAGGATAGAGAATAGCGCTCACTATCTGCTGGGTGGATAACGTCTCAACGCTAATCACGCAGGCCAAATATGGTAAATAAGCTAGAGAGTACTTAATGCTAGGATACGCAAGACGTGAAAGTTGGTTTGCTAACCAGGTTTTGCTTGGGTGTGCATTCATAAATATTATCTGGAGCAGGTTTCTCAAGCTGAAACAACGTCTGCATTGAATGCTTTGGCAGATTAGGTCTTGAAGGTCAAAATATCCAGGAGGTCAAAACATCATGGATATTCCCAAACTGAATCTACATACGACTTCACTTGGATGATTCATATCCGAGGTCTTCACGAGGATGAAAGACTTACGAACTGTAGCCCAAAATTCATGGGACGTCCCCATGCATCTATGCTATAATTCATGTTTTTTACCAGAATAGTTCCATTTCTCATCACTGCATCTCTCAGCGTGAATGGCGCTCGTCCCACCATCTAATTATGTTTTGCCATAGCTTTCACGCATTTTCAGTGATCCATGAATGGATGAGAAGAGTTTCTGATTTTAATTAACCAAACATTCATGTTTTGAAAAAATTCTGAACAATGCATCGTTGGAAAAAATATGACGACAACTGAAACATGCCACAAATTTCAGGCGGATATTTCCTAGATACGTCGCCGCTCATGAAGTTGTTGTTTTCAAGGGCGTGAAGTGACCTTATCCAGAAATATTTTAGTGAAACTATACATGTCCGCCAATTACTAATTAGCATAGACACTCTAAAGAAACACTCTAATTAGCATAGACACTGCGATCCTTGAGAAGTCCACGAGCGCTAATGTGTATGTGTTCAATAAGAAGTCCCCATTTGTTTTCCGCCTTCTACAGGAAGGTGGTGGCGTCTGAGACGTCTCTAAAAAATTGTTTGAATTTACAAACACTGCAAATCTTCCGCCTCACATTTCGGAGGAGCCCCCTTAAACCACCACCTGAATATTAAACAGTCTAGTGACAGGGGTAGCGCTTAATTATTTCATCTTATACAACCGCCTAAGCCGCTAACAAAGTAGGCGTATCCGCTAATGAAATCACTGCGACGTCGCGGTAGTACTCCAGCTCATCGCCCTTTCAAATATTCAGATGAGCGCGAATTTGTAAAGACGCCTCGCCACTATAATGAGTTGCAGTCTGGGGGCACGTCTAAGTTGACGCATCGTTACTTCTGAAAGCCTCAATTACACATTACGTTGCGTCAGCCAACAAACAAACAACTGGCCTTCGTAAAGCATATAACTTTTTATAATTATCGCCGTATTCACTGAGGTACTCAATGGTCACCTTCTGGAATGCATCATCAGGATGCATGTATAAACAACAACACATAACTGAGTCTGCTGCAAAACTGTAAAACATCCCCAGCGAGCAAAGCATGGGCGATGACTGAGGAGGATCTTAGAAAACTTCTGAGCTACTAAATGTTATGAGCATTGTGAACTTTTTTTCCAAAATCCGCCTTATCGGCTATTTCCATCACGAATCCTGCATGTGTTCGTGTGAGAATGACCTCTATCGGATGAACCCCTAAAAGCAACCCACCTGCAAATACGCAGACGGCAGCGAGCAGGACAAGCAGCAGCCTGAGAATACTGTAACTGTGCATCGGTGAGGTGTCGCGAGCCGTGAGTTTAGCCTGAGGCGAAATGCCTTCCCGGCGACCGGCAGGCCTGGCCCCGCCCCTCAATCGGCTTCTCCCGTGCCTGAGAAGAAAAAGAGGTGATGACGTCTTGCTGGTTTCGGAATCACGGATAGTTCATGAATATTGATGTCACCGTTTTCACACGAGGTTGCTGCTTAGTAATGGTGCTAATGTACTAGTTGAGGAAGACTCATGTACTTGGTTGCCTTAGCTTTTAGATAGAAGGCAACATCTCACGAATGCTGTGGACCTATGCAAACCAGAGATGAGACTGGGCCGAAGGGAGAGGATGGAAGGGGTCATTTCGCCTTTGTCGCATGCTAAGGTTTTCGCCCGCGGAATACATGAATTTTTCAAAGCAGAGGTCTTGTCTCGGCTTAAACGATGTAGATCCTGGTAGGATGCTTCACAATTCTATTCTTAGGGTGAAATAATACCACCTGGGGAGTGCCAACAGAAAGCAGAGTGCGGACGGATTGATCCCATTACATGGTACCATGGTGAGTTTCATTGAGCCTTGATCAAGATAGGCAACATGCCTAGCTCCCAACACTGCTGATAAATTCCAGGGGAGGGGGGGAGGGGCATATTCATTGTCTAGTTCCCCTCTTGTGACAGAAACGAAACCACTCTTTTTCCTGCTTTCTTTCTTATGTTACTTTACCAGCTAGAAATTTCGACCTCGCCACTTTCTTCAGAGCCTGGTAATTTCGGAGATGCATGAGTACTACTGACCGGAGGGCTTCACCACGCTAGGAATCAAAAAGAAATGACGAAGGATTTCTATCGGAGATAAAAACCACTTTTTTCACAGAGCAGAAATCTGGAGGACTACTTCTAACTGGCCATCCACAAAGTGAAGGAACGGCGTCTTGTCGCTACACATTAATTTGTGCCATTTTCGTTTACAGGTTTTCTTTCTTCAAAAAAGGTGTCCTTCACCATGTGAAAAATGTTTCGGAAAACAAATGTAGACAGATTTTGGAAATGGAGTGGGGAGGGTGCAGAGGTGAGGGGGGCGTACATATTTTGATTCTGATTCAAGAATCCGATTGCAAACCAGTTAAATCTGACCTAGGTTGATAACAGCTTGAAAACATCGCTGCGTGTGTTTTCATTGAGTGTTAGGATAATCTTATACAGCTAGCGCAGAAAGTCCACTAAATTTTTGAAAAAAGGGATGAAAAACCTTTGCCAACTAAACTTTTTCGGCGTTTTCAACCAGGTCCAATAGAGTAGACTCATGGCTTGCATTTTACAGTAACTTTATTAAGACGATGTGATTCTTCATATTAAAGTGTTGTACATACTGAATTAAGATTGGACAGTCTATCAGATGTGCTCGAATTCCAATATTCTTTTTGATCGAGCCAAAAATTTGGGTGTTGGAAGCGGAGAACTATAGTGGCTCTATCGTGGATGAAAAACGAAAATAGCTATTCTGATTTCTCTTTTTCGACTCTTCAAATTTTTTTCTCGAATTTGTTGCTAAACCTTTCGTTGAACAAAGTGAATGATTTGCTTTTATATTATAGAGTTTCTACCAGCCGCTGCACTACAGCTCCGCCAATGAAAGCGTCTAGGTGTACAAGGTCATAATACCGTAACCTTCACAGCACTGTGCAGCAAATTTGAATATAGAACGAATTGCAGTTGGTGCTCACGTTGTTGAGTATACATTTCGTTTCCATGCTGAATATAAGCATAGAATACCCAACCAGATGGGAGACGAGATTGATAGCAGAATAAAGCACGTGATGGTATACTCGCTCTTTCGCGATGAAGTGGTACCTTGCGGTGGAGTAGACGTAGGAAGGGTTCAAATAGAGAACAGGATGAGATGGTTATTCACTGGGATGTACTGGATGATGCATTGCGGAAGTCTTCCTGGAAGCCATTTCCAGAAGAGTACATTTAAAAGATTCAGGACATTATCTGATCAGTTCCTTCATTTCGCTTACTGGGAATTCTAGAGGAGTTCTAGAGGCTGTCTTCTAGCGCGATAGGTTGAAGTAACTTTCATGATTTTGCACATTTCCTGAAATTCTTGTGCATTTCTGACATATTTGTACCAACAACAGCAGTGGTATCTTTTTTAAAAGCCCCCCGATTTCGGAGGATTTGCTCTTTTCGCGTCGCTCTCGCATAACTTCGTTCATGGGCAGTAATAGCGACAAGAAGCACGCAGTTGAATCAGTGCGCGCTCCTTATCCTGGCTGAACCACTAGCACCCACAATTTTCAAAATCGTGGTCAAACTTCAGCAATTACCTTAAAGGCAGCACTCACGCTGAAAAAAAGTTTTTTCGCATTTGTTCCCATTCTACAGGAACCATCAACTGGAATGTAATTGCAAAAGGAATCACTCCAAATCCTACAGTTACTCGAGTGATAAAACTCGTACGCATGTACAAATGCGCCCGCCATGCTCAACCCCGCCCCATTCTCTCTGATTGTGTGCGGTCAGCTGATACAGGATCGATCAGTATTTTCGGGTAGCGGTGATCCTTTCCGCACCTCGGCGGTCGCAGCCATCTCACGCGATAGATCTTGTGCAAATGCACAAGTATTGGCAATGTACAACATAGTATCTCTCGCAAACATAGCCTTTTTGATTGTCTTTCCTCCATAATGGGCACTAGAGTAGCCTCCATACTAGAAACTCATGAAAAAAATCGAAGACGTTTTTTATCGTGAGTGCTGTCTTTAATTACGCAACCACATGGCGCATAGGCAAGGAGATAGACGGTAGTGATAATGAACGGTTCCCTTGGCTACCACCGATGCCTTCAAATTAAGATACTTTGCGTAAATCATATTTTCATGTGCTATTCCTGATGCTGAATCAATTGGATAGAAAGAAACTGATTAAAAATGGTTTTGAAGAGTGCACAAGGAACAAACTCTGCGGACGTCACTTGAAGACGAGGTGAAAGAATGTAGGTGTAAGGCAAGATAATCATGGACGAGGCTGTGGAAGGGATTACTTGAGATGGACTTATTCGACCCTCCCACAAACCACTATTCAACTTGGAATTTACAAGACTCAATCGCTTAAGATTCTCTTGCATATACCAGCTTTTTCGTGCAATATTCGTCATGTTCAGGAAGAAAAACGCTGTCAGCAGGTGAAATCCTCCTTCGCTATGAAAAAGTGACAAGGCAGAGACTTTCGAGTTTCATTACGCATTCCACAAGGAGTGTTTCGATTATGTCAGGTTGGCACTGACCACGATAAGAGCGTCGAACAAGCACAAAAAAACGGAGACGGCCAAAGGTACTTAATCATGCGATACTCAAGATAACATGAAAGGACCCACAGTGCTGTTAAGAAAAAAAAAAACAAACAAAAAGATTAGCAAGCTACTACACAGAGGATGCATTTGCATGCACATCGCCGAGACAGCCCATATTTTACTAGCATTTCACAGCGTTTGAGTCAACGACAACATGCAATCACTTACAATCACTGTTTACCTCAAGCACTGCTTGCAAAACTTTTTGATCTGCATGAGTTTCTTATGCAAAGTGAGGGAGAAAAGGTAGAAGATCAGAAACATGTACGTAGGTCTTCCGTTGGAACATGAGAGAATATAGGAGATAGAGATGTCCAGACACAAAAAATCCAGACAGAAGAGCTTGATATCTGCTACGCATGTGAATTCGTCCAGAAAATGAACGTCATCCAAGCATATGTATGTACAGGAATCGAAAGCAGGTTTTCAGAATTGATGTGTATCTGGCGGATGGACCATCAGATCTCGGAAGTCAGTATCCAAGAATAGTTAAGGAAAAGCACGCGAATGTTTGTCTAAAACAAAATGGTACCTTCAACCAGACAGGAGCAGTTTAGTTGAATCCAGAGATAGAAGGCATGATACACATGACTGCATCTATTCTTATACCATCAGTGAGGACAGTCTTAATTTGGTTTATTCGTGGATTGTTTTCCGCATATAGAAAAAGGCAAAAATATGAGCGTCAGAGGAAGTTTGTGTACTGTCCAATGAACTATGCCTAAAAAAGATCCAAACCGGCGATAAGTAGTTGTTTTAGCTCCTGCTCCAAGTTCTTAGTGAGATTTGGAAAATTATTCTAAAAGTGGACTGTACAAGCAGTAGCAGATTTCAGAGATGATGATGGTGGATTTCCGTATATCCCATGGCATTGAATAACGTCGGGACTTGTGGCTTTCTTCAAGGCCTGCAGTACCTGCATTGAGCTGGTAAATTATAAACGGATTTATTTGCTCCCCCTCAAGATGGGCGGTTTGTTTCATACGCTCATGAACATCCGCTTATACAACGTTGGGAACTTGGATTACATCCCACCTCTCTCCTCGCACTCCTGGAAACGGCGAGAAGTGCTCTCTTTTGAAATGCATCCATACTTGAAGAAACACTTCTGGATAGCAACGAATGCATTAGAGGCATTTTTATTTCAGCATTATTTTCACTCCAGGCGACATCATATGTGTACCACATGAAAGGAGCCGAGAGGCATCTGTATTTATCTTGCAAAAATATTTTTAAATAGCAGATTGGATAAGTACGTATACTCTAACTCAACGATAAGTGCGGATAGAAGCTTATAATAATATTGTAAGTTTCCGAGCGAATAATTGATGAAATCTGCAAGAAGTAGGAAGAAAATGGGCCCTAGCCTAGTGAAAGCAGAAAGAAAGAGAAGAAATGTTTTGAATTCTCAAAGAAGCTAGGGAAAACACAAATGGATTATCGAACAGCTGGTATCCGACAGTTTTCGCGCCCCAAGAATGCACTTCAGCTCCAGTCCAAGCGCGACAACTCGTACCAGTGGGTTGAGATTCGAAATGTTGAGCTGGAGTCGAACTCGTAATGTCTCAAGTAAGACTGAGTCTCGGACAGCACTTTCGTCGCACAATCGTTGGGTTTATGCTTGATGATCGAGAACATTTGAAAGCTCCAAGAAGATTTTGAAGATTATGGTTGGTGCTGCCTTCAATGCCGGTTGGTGCTGCGCGAAACAAGCATGACAGTCAGATAAGTTATTATAGAACTGTGGAACAAGACTGTAACGACAATGAAACAGTTGAAGACTGGCACTCTAGGTGACTGATTAATACAGAACCGACATTCAAGAAAAGCTAAGCCAGCAAACAGCAATTGCCAGGCCTACGGCTATCCCACAGGCCAAGCAATTGTGGGATGCAAAACAACTCAAAGCGAGGCTGCCAACGTGATTTTACCCGGTTATGTGTTCCTATAGGAAGCTCCAAGAAGATTTTGAAGATTATGGTTGGTGCTGCCTTCAATGCGCGAAACAAGCATGACAGTCTGTATACATCCCAGTCCAAGGGGGAGAAAATGGCACGCGGTGATGCACCACCAAACCGGTGCACTACAATGGTGTGCTTTGGTGAAGATGTTGCCAGCTAATGCTTTTCTAGAAACAGGTTTCACAAAAATGTCCACGTTATGTATACTTCTCGTTGGCCGAACAGTAAAAGTCCGCCAAAGCTAGAGTGCCCCATCTTTCATGATGTTGTCTCCTTGCGGGAAAGTGACTCTTCACTATAACGATGGACACTGATGCGAGAAAACCTTACACGTATTCACGAAGATGGCTCTTTGGAAAGCGATTTTCAGGAACTACACTTCCAAACTCCCCAAAGAAGCATGGACACGGGTCTGGGTAGAATCAAAGTAAGAACGCCAAACTCCAGATTCAAGAACGAAGCTTTACCATCTGACGGTAGCTTTTGCTACCAAACTTGGTTCACGGTTGAGCTGCTGGAACACTCGATCACGTACACATTCCTGCACTCAGAGCCGAGAGCTACAGGATAACAAATTTGGCAAGCAGGCCCTCTCACCAAACTCGTCCCACGCGTTTCGGTGTGTTTTGTTCGGAGGTTGCCCATTGCTGTAGAGGTTCGAAAGAGTTATTACCGTGGAAACTGCTAAAACTAGATGTTTTAGGGGCCTAAGATTAGAGTAGATGGAGGCTACTAGCCGGAATAGGCGGAATCTCCTGTGAGAATCATGACATTCCTCTGATATTGTCTTCTACTGAGCCTTTTCTTCCAAAAACTATAGTAAATTCTGTGTAATATGTACGATACCCCACCCATTCTTTGCGAATAAGAAGGTCAACTCATCCGTCACAAAGCGTTGCTCATCCACAAACTTCTATAAAGCAAAGCAAATGCGAGCTTTTTTCGTAAAGTCAGGTTGTGCATGTCATGAAAAACTCTGACTAAGAAATATAATAGTATAATAAAGTATAATAAAGCCTATTCGAATGTGTATGATTCCCTTGTTATCGAGCTTTTTGCACTGGAGAAAATACCATCGAAATAAATATTCATATTTTCATCAAATAGGACTAAGTCGATCACGCTTGTTGTGTTTAAGCGACGTTTTTGACCACCACTGAACTCAATATTTGAAAAGTCATGACATATTCACCATTTGCCGTAATACGAAGAATCCACCTGTTCCAGGTGGGCTGAGTATCTTTATCTTCAAAAAAGTTATGAAGCAGTGACACTTTACGACGAACTAACATATCACGCGCGTCTTTTTAGGGGATTGGAGGCCGTGTTGCACGCTCAGTGATGGTGATCGTTTAGTTAGCATTTAGCAGTTTTACATTTTGTGTTTCACATTGAAAGAAAGAGTAAAAAGGGTCATATATCCGTGTGGAATGCTAATACCACCTCATAACCTAATTCTTGAGGACTTCTGTTACAAGAGGAGAGAGCGAGTTCTTTTCGAAAACAACGCCGTGAATTTTGCGATCATTTGTTGGTATTTTGTGGACCATAGCTATCCATCGTTCTCCCTTGAAATTTTCGTTGAAATGAGCTGTGTGCGCAAAAAATCTCGTCACTGAGAAGTCATTGATAGGTTAACATCTCGCGTCTATTAGCTGAATCTATTTTGATCCAAAGCCATGTGCTGGTGTCCGGACTCTGAACTCGACTTGCCGAGAAAGTAATTCTTGCCGACAAATGAAGTTAGACAAATGCTTCGGCGAACTAATGCGAAGTTTGCCTTGTCGACCTACGACCAGTTCGGAACCGGTCCGCGTAGCGCAGCCCGTTGAAGGATACTGTAGCACGTTCGATCTTTGCTGGATGGAATGGTGTTCGGGGCTCATCGATGAGTTGGAGGAAAGGGGGGGGGAGGGGGACCTTCATTCCCATTAAATATGTATGTAGTTGGGGCTTTGACTCATAGCCTGAGGGAGTCGAGAGGATGCCGTTTTTTTCTTCATTCTCGAATGGAATCCTCGGTGATTAAAGCAGAGATTCGCAGACGAAAGATAGCGAAAGATAGGAAAGGGTTCCCCAAACTACTTGGAAGAGCATTTTGGAATCCAAGGAAAGTCGAGCGTGTTGTGATTGCGTGCCCGCGGTTGAGATTCTTGAACTGCAAGCACGTTTGAAGTTCGGGTGACCAAAATCTAGACAAAACAAGCAAAGACAACCCTCATCTCCTCGATCTCTTTACTTCTAAAAACGTTTTCGGAAGTACCTTTCTCCATGCAACATCGTACGCAATACATTTCGCACCCCCACATTCTTGGAACACAGAAACATTACACTACATTTCGCCCACCCACATTCTTGGAACACATAACTTCCAAAGCTAACAAAATAAGCACGCTCCGTTCAAAACAAAAGAGGCTCATAACATTATGAGTGCTCATTCTTTTGCTAAACTTTTCAGAACGTAGTACTTGCCTAAGAGTTCGGGAAAACAGTGTATGTGGAAGGCCTGAAAGGCCACGACGGCGTGAAGAATAGCGTTAGAGGGATGTCGCGCCAAGACCGAGCGGTGCTGTTAGCAGCTGTAGCTGAACCCTTCGTACTGCCTGCCAAGATAGGTTTTCCTTTCACAGTTTTTGACGCCGCGATACCCCCGCGTCAGCAGAGTTTCTCCTCTTGATACAAGTAGAGACTAAAAGTGAACGGCTCCGAAAAGTTTTCCGAGCCCGCACCGAGTTTTCTCAGAAACCCTTCAAAGACAGCGAATCGACTACTTCACATTTCTAGAAAGAAGAGTCAGTCAAGAATATTTATTAAAGGAGAAAACCTGAAACATTCTGTCATCAACAGAAAGGGTCACCTAAGACTTCATTTCATTTCATTTCAGTTAGGCGGGAAAGGAAATTCCATCCCCAGCAATATCAGGAGGAAAAAATTAATGGACCAGATTCGCAGAAAATCACTGTCATCCGCGAAGCGCGGCGAAGCTGTGCTTCGACTGCTTTGGGTCAGTAACAAGTAACACAAAATGAGTAAATGCACGGAAATGGCGGCGTGAATGAGGATGATATGAATGAATATATTATTGAAGGGGACAGGCAGTTGATCTAACTCTAACTATTCTCTGTCTACATGTGTAGCTAGTCTCTGTTGTGAGCGGCGCTCAAGGCTTGCAAGGGCTCGGAAACTCACAGATTCTACGAACCCACGTGCATAAATGAAAAACCCGACGCTACATTTTTTAACTACCGAGAAGATGGCAAAGACTCCAAGAATGCAGGTAAACGGATACGATGGCTCGAATCTATTTGGAACGAACAGGTAAAAGTAACCGAGTGATCACATCTTTACGTAGTGTAGGAACGTTACTATTGCATATATCATCATTGTTCTTTCTATAACTACATACGTGGAATCCGCACTTGGCAAATAGAGTTGATCTAGAACCAGCATTGTTCGCAGAAGATTTGTGAAAGAAAAACTGATCGAATTAAACAGTAAGCGTAAAATGCGTCTAACAAATTTATTAATAGACTGATATCTGACATTTTATTGATATCTCCGAACGATCTGTTAAATTTTTCAAAACATTTGTGTGCACCTGAATCTGCTTTACGACATCGATACAGTGACTAAGAACAAAGAGAATTGTTCCGAAAGCTAGCACAAGAAGATAACGCGTTAAATGAAATACTTCGTCCGCAGTGGTTTGACAATTCATTTCCACAGATTGCTGTTGATTGGTGAGACAAAAAAGCACAAAAAAATGCTCCACAATTTGCTTGCGAGCAGTTGTAAACTAAATGTTAGCAAAATACCACGATCCGCTGCGAATTCACATTTCACGTTGCTTTCACCACATCACCCAGTTTCAGGAACAGCTTTTGTGCAAGGGCACCTCTAATCCAGGTTCAAAAGCAGCTCAAGTGGGGAGCACACTCCCCCGGAGGTAACTGTCTGGATTTTTTAGATGTAAAAATATTGCACCACACCTAAGTAGCCATCAATCAGTGGCGAAATCCTTGCCAGGTACATTTGTTGAGAAGGGAATATTTTTCGCATTACCTCCAGCAAAAAAAGACATTTTAAGGGTTATATTTTCAATTATTATGTAGTGTATCTGCCTTGCAATTGCAGTCGTTATTGCTGCCACATGCAGTGCAACACAGAAAGTTTTGAGCAAATCGCATGTGAGCGTCCTGACGAAGCGTTTCATACAAAATGGGTGTACACGTAGCTGAGATTGTAATGTTATTTGTATAGATTATAGAAGATCTTAATGCCACGGAATGGCATAAACTGCTAACTGTGAATTCGGGATCAACTTCGTCTACCAGTTGCAAAGACAAGCGTTTACTCACTTAGAATATGTATGTTTATTTAGTATGTCGAAGATGTTCACATTAACGAAGAAAGGCTTGTCGACAATATGCTGAGCCGTATGGCAAAAGTCTAAATGGAGCGTTAAGGTTGTAGTCTACCTTGAAGTTACGTTCGCTGTTCTGGTCTTTGCACCCTTGAACTAAACAATATGCAATGAACATGGAACATTTTTTAAAAATAAGCATATCCTGCGAAAATGGAAAGAGGTGTCCAAAAATGTAATGGATTGGATACGTAGGGAAAAATCGATCGAACTAAAAGGGAACCAGATAGAGAGCATGCTCCGTAGGTGCTTCCTCTTCTCCCAGCAGTTTCGAGTAAAAGAGCTGCTTCCGTTGAATGAACGCATATGCAGGAAAATGCTTACCTTTATATCGTTCAACTCTTAGTACTTTTCAAAAAGGTGAATAGCTACAGAAATCTTAAATATGTGAAATGAAACATTTTTTATAGTTTTCCATACCGTACTGTACATACAGTATTCTCTGAAATTGTTATTGAAAATGTCCGTAAGGCACCACGACACTAGAATTTTGTTGCTGATGTATAAAGTCAGGTGTTGCCCAGCAAGAAATATCCATTTCAAACATAAGTATTGATTGGAGATAAATCAATTCTTTTTGAAAAAAAGACAGGAAAAGGGGAAAACTGCATTGTACAGAGGCAAATGTGCCGTGACTCTGTGGACGAGCAGTGAACACTTCCTTGTTTCGCCACCCACGCGACTTCAAAGAGCTCTGCATCAGCACCTTAACAAAGGATTTGGGTTCGCATAATTCCGGTGGTGTCCGATTTCAAAACGTCAACCGTTCGCATATTGTCGCACCGCGATAATTACCGTAACTCGGTCAGCGTGGAAATGCTGCGAAATTGACGCGATCAGCGTGACGCCGTCGTCAGTTCGTATCGGTGTCGATTCGTCGCTACCGTACACCAATTTGTGCAGCTTCCGGTTCGTTTGCGAGACGACATCACATTTCGAAGGCCGCGCAGCAATTATCGCATTTCGATCGCTCTAACAACACTTCGACGCCTACCGTAACCCGGGGAGAGATCGCTTTGTGTGGAGCTGTTTTCAACGGGTTATTTTGCAGGAACGCAGTACCCTTGACCCTGTTAGAATTTCAGCATCCAATTTGAGTGTGGTTAGAACGGCCGTCAAGGTGTGACCTCACTGGCCTCTTTGCAGTCATAGGCCACAGAGCAGGCTTAGTTCACTTCCACAGAGACTAATTTATGACCAGTTTCAGTTCCTGTACAAATGTCACGAGAGAAATATTTTCAGTACTTCTGGAAAGAAAAAAGACGATGAGAGCTGTAATTAAGAGTTCATAGGGCACTTAATTCCATCCAATTCAGCACGATTGGAATAACACTCGCATAAAAAGTAACAGAGTGAAGATTGAAGTTAGCCAGTAGTTGACTCAGTTAGTTAGTTTTTGGAGACAAAAGGATGGTCGCATAACATTAGTTTCCCCTTTTGTGTACGCAGGTACATAAATCACTTTATATGAGGATTTCTCCCCAGAAAACGTGGAATAAAACGTGAACGGTTTGTATGATAGAGGAGCAAAGGTCATTTCAGTCAACAATTCAGAAGTGATATAAAAATTCCCACGCCTCTCGTTTCGAACTGGATATTAGCAAGGTTTTGCGCGACATGTGCGTGCCACATACAATATCTGTGCAAGAGTCTCATGAAAAGGAATACATAAATAAAAACAGTATAAAACATTACAGTGTGCTGCTCACATGGGCATTCCACTCGATGGCAGTCCTCCAGTTGACTCCTGGTTCCTGCTAAAAAAGGCAAGCTAACCAGTGAAAAATCTGCGAGCTCCAGAGGACCAGAAAAATGTTACACATACTGTAGCATATTGTAAGGCGGTGCTTCAAACCAAATATAGCCTTCATCTGGCTGAGTTATCCTTAAAAGAAGCTTTGCGCCGTTAAACTCCATTTCTGCACTCATAATGTGGCATGATAAGGATTTATCTGACGAGTATCACTGGTATTATATAATCCTTTGAAGTGTTGAGTCACCACTACCAAACGGACTCATGGAGGGCCAGGTTGACATGTTGACAATGTGAGGCCTGACATTAGGCCCATGGCATGCTTCACAGCGACACCGTAGCGGTGAAGAAAATGAATGAAAATGATGAAAACAGAATGTTACAAGTTCGTGAATCTCATTATTCAGTCTGCATGGAATAGCGTGCTGGTATAATAGCTACAGTAGCAATTGTACGAATACTTGTGGTGGTGAACGGTCGCAACGACAGCGTCGCTGTGTAGTATTCCACTCTGATGTTCATTGGCGATACATTTGGCGAAGTTTGTTTGACAACCTCGCAGATGAGCATGCCAACTCGCTAGGCAAACGAAGCACGTAAAATATACTGCCAAACAAAACACGTCAAATGTGTCGTTACGCAAAACTTGCCAATTGTATCTCCGAACGAATCTTGCCAATTGTATCGTCGAACAAAAGAGCTATCAACAGCGCAAAAATCTCGATAACATTAGGAATCGTACCGTGATATTAATCTTTGGAGTCCACTGCCTTACCAGCTGAGCTATCCGGGCGATGGTTAAGCCTCCAACTAAGGATGGAATGAACCCTTTATGAGAACACCCGTAAAATTCATCGCCATGTAAAGCTTGTCATTTGTTTCGCCAAGCAAACACAGTCAAATCTATCGCCAACAAATTCTCTTGCCTTTTGTATTGTCAAACAGACCTCCCACTCATTCTCCCATAAAATGTATTGCAAGGCAAAATTTTATCCCGAAAAATGTATTGCCAAACACATTATCCTGCTGAATGTACCGCCATCAAACATCAGAGCATAGGCCTTACCATGGGGCATGATAACTTTGACCTTGTGATAAAGCTCTTTCAGTTGGGTAATTTTATTTGCATCGTGTACTTAGAATCGAGCAGTTTTCATGAGTTTTTGTAGGCAGTTGATTTAAGTGGTTAGCATCACCGAGACATGTGCCGTCTATGAATTCATAAGATCGCTGATGGGCAGTTGTTTTGACCACGGACTCTCGTTCATACGTAACACATAAGCAGTTTCGGTGGTTTCCTACATTTAACCGCTTGTCAGCTTGTCAGAAGAGAGAATTTCCATTGATACGGTTTCTCATGCGCCAATTTCGCCAGTCCGTAGATCTGAATCTTGAGAAACTGTTGATTAAAATGATTTCTTTACGAGATTTCTGCAGAGCATGAATGGCGTTTTTACAGGGTGCGGCTTAAATACTGTGTCAAACTTTGTCGCAAATTCCATCCCCATTGCGAAAAAGCTCTTCGCCCTAAATTTCATATCTGAAATTGCTATCCCTTTCTATGCATTACCTCCTCGTTTCGTCACCTCACATCAACATTGCACGTAATAACAAGTCCAAATTTGAAAAGAGCCAAGATCGAGCTATGAAGCATCACCGTGCAATCTTTTTTCTTGATCGCCTATTTTTTGCAGCAATACAACTGCACCGTCCAATTTGCAGTACGATGCTCTGCTGTTGAAGGGTTGTTCCCATATACATGCCAGACGGATGTCGCAGTTCTAGGTTTCGAGAAAATCCACGAGAAACTAACTCGTTGCAAAAATGCGAGGTAGAAGAGTTAGGTGCACACAGAGCCATGATCTTTGCAGAGGGCGATTAATTCACCTGCTAATGAGGAAGTCTAGACGGAACACTACAAGCACTAGGAGCAGCATGTTCACAACGAAGCGCGTCAGCACGAGAGAAGGCAAAATTTAGTTATGTTACCTTGGAGGGCCGCAAAAGTTAAGCACCTTAGGACAATGATCTTCAATGATCTTTTTTTTCAATGTGGGACAGAGCTTCATCAGCGAAATATCGCGTAGTGAAAGGGCAGTTTTCCAATACATCAGATGGGGTAGGAAAGGCCTCTCTTGCAAATCACATCTGGCCTGTATTATCACTGGAGCTGATCTTTCTGAAAGTGACCATAAGCCTCAGGTCGACGTTGAATTAAAGTTGGGAAAACAGCTCTTTGCTGGAAAAAAGGGTAGTTTAGTAAAGAAGGTATAGCTGCTAGTTCCTCGATTAAAAATGGGTCCGCTAGGACAGCAGTGCTTCAAGAAACGAGGCGCAGAAGAAAAAAAGACCGTTTGTGCACCAACTCCACGAACTCATACCGGCAGAGGAATCGTGTGCAAACTTCCCTCACATCGATCGTATGGATGCGTCAACTGGTAATCGTAGAGATGTGGACATGCGCTCACCAACCCACTGCTGCTACGAATCTGGGATCGCTCACAGGAAAGAAGGAGGAAGAAAATCTCCGGAATTTTTTTCGGGCCTCAGTGGTCGTACATGCTTTAGGTGTAACCTCTGTCGCGGAGCCAGAAGGAGACCACGTTAGGCGTGTCCCAGTGTGTTTCATTTCTAAGAGTTTAGGTAAATAATACTGAAGAGGAATTAGAGTTTCAGCTTCTGTGACAAGAGTTATTAACAAATATTTTTGACACAGTATTTATGCCGCACCCTGTATACCTTATTGGCGTAAAATACTACAACTAAAAAACCGCAAGGACTAGATATTAGTGGCACCTATTACAAAAGGTGATCCGGAGAGTCTTTTATGGAATCTAAGAGCATTCACTAAGGTTGAAGGCCCTCCATGACAGGCATAATCTTTTGTCTCGTTGCATGGAGCTACTCTCCGACACTCTTAAATTGTTTTTTTTTCAAAACTCTGAACCCTGCTGTTCGAGTCTACCATTTTATTGTCGCTCCCATATGTCGTTCGTGATAAATCGTTGCGATTGTTGTTACTCCGGACTAACACATTGATCATTTGCCCTTCTTCACAGTTGTACAGAAATATACCGGAAGACTTAAGAATCTTGGAGATTCCCTCTGAATTTTCGATTAGCCCGGAGGCTTAGCCACAGCCAAAATCCTTTTTCATTCAAGGCTGTGAAGTAGTGTACTAGGGGACTTGATGTCTCACAGCAACACGTCACTTTTATAAAGGAGACTTCATGTTTACAGATCCTGGTACTCAACTGTAGTAACTTCTCACACACTGTGGCTATACGAAATGGTAAACTAAGAAGGTCACTGCTCAAAATGAGCTTTCCGATAGAGTTAAGTTCTCATCCACACGTACTAGATAACTGGTGCTACAAAACAGTTGTTTGCACCATTTGTTATGGTAGGTAATTGAAAGCGAGCACTTAGGAGGCAGTTGCAAAATCTGCAGAAGGAAAAGAAGAGACAAAATCAAGGGAAAGTGAGGGAAGCAGCGATCTTGAGCTGCAATTAGGCATGTTTTCCTCTTGCTTGGACACTGAAGCGCGCAGCAAAAATAGGCTCTTTGTATTCCGCATGCAAACACATGAACCACTCATAAAAGGTAACTATTTGTTAGGTGGACGCACCGCTACCTCCCGCCGGCACAGTTTCATGCTTCTTGCCCATGTTTTTGCCTAGCTGTCTTCTATTTAATAGTGGAGAAGTGAATCATTTTCGGAGGCCAGCCAAATACATTCGATCTTTCAACAAGGCTTCGCAGTATCTGATTCGGGTCGTTTCAGGAAACTCCCTGTTTCAGGAAAAACGAGACTATTGAGGATTCCTTCTGAACGATAAGGCGTCGCCTTTTGTTTGTTAGAAAAAGCTTACCCAACGTTATTGTACATGAACATATCGCACATCATGAATCGGTCTCGTTGTTACTAAACTCAAGAAACTACACATCGAACCACAGATTCTCGCCCAGTTGTACTGGGATCAGCGAGGATTGCGTACAACAAGAGGGGAAGATTGGCGCATCACGGCACATCCACTGCGTCACTTTAATAAATTTTTTATGATGTCGTCCTGCAACCAAGGAGAACAACACACTCACTCATATATGAGTCCATGGGAACGGGTGTAGGGGTTTGTGCTGTTGAAAATCCCAGTTTGCTTGATCAAAAGTCAGAAGAATTTTTCGCTCGGGCGCAATGTAAATAGATACATGTTCCATAGTACCTCCCAAAGCCACATTGTTGTGCTAGGTGAAATCCAGCTTTGAGCAGGTGGACTAGCAAGGAAACACAGCTAATTAATATGAATCTGTTTGTAATGGCTAAAACACACTCTAATCATTCAATCAAATCACTTTTTTCATTTGTTTCGTGAGTCCAATCCGTGCTGCTGCATAGAACCCAATGGACGATATCAATTTCAAAAAGCTTGTGCACTGGGTGTGTTCCAAATTTGAAATCAAGGAGGTAAGAAGGCAACACGTTGGCTGGCCTCCAACGTGATATATAATGGTAGTCGAGTGAAAAATAGTTGTGCATTTACATGCACTCGACAAATTGAATCTATATAAGGAGCACAGTAACTCTTGTGACAGTTTTTTTTCAAAATTGTGGGCGACGCGCGGGCCAGCAAATTCAAGCGATGAGAAGGCATCTGAAAACGCTGTGATGAGGAAAGGAGCTGAGAAACATGAGACACAATCTGAAAGGGTCTGAGTTACTTCCCACCAAATACTACCGATTTGAATATCGATTTATGAATCCATTTTATCCACAAGATTTGTCTAGCATGTTGAATATGAAAGAAGGCCGAACACAGCAATACCTTGGAAATACACTGGCGAAATCAGTGATCAGGAATACAGGTTCCTCCTGAAATTAGGTGCGCTCGCTTAACACATTCGCGACCTTACGCTTTTGGCATGGTGTGTCACATGGACACACGGACTGGAACGCGCGTGGGTCCTGAGCTCAACGGCTTCAGCTCGTGGTCCCACATGGTAGGAATTTTATCCTCTGCCGCATAATCTCCAAATTTGGGCAAATCTGAGACCGACTGTTTTCCCTTCTGTGATCATCAAGAGTGTTTCCAGATGTTTGTCGTACATTCACTTGGTACTGATTTACGTATCTTTTTCATATGTACCGTTGTTTGTATTGTACGTTTCAACCAGGTAGTAAAATATTCTGAGGGAACATCTGCTCTGGCGAGTGCGCGTGGAACTCTTTTAGTATACCACTACATGGGACTTTGCTAATTATTACTGCTTCACGAAAATATAACTCCGAGAGGAGCATGCTCACCCGGTTGAGCATGCGGTCCCACGCGTCGCACAACGCGTGTCAACCAGGCTGTGCGTTACTAAAGTAACGAATCAACGCATTAACGCGTAACTGCTATTTTTGGCCTAACGTAACGAATTAACGAAAAACCCCAAAAATCCATTTCGTTAGTAGGCCAAATAGTGCGTGAGATGCGTACTTTTCCCGCCCCACACAATTTTCTCGTAATCTACAGAGATGATACGCATAGTCAGTGCAAAATGATCCGCAGTAAGGCACTCGAAGGCACAAGAACAAGTAAGGCACCCGAATCTGCCTTCATGGACATCTTATCATCTCAGCTTTCATGAACTAAAGCCATGGCGGCGACTATAGCTGTATACTGTGCTGAGGATAGATATACTAATGAGAACTTTCATGAACCTGCAACTATTTTAGGAAGTGGACGAATACCTTGCGCATAAATCATCATTCTCTATTGATCCTGGTGAGTATTACAGCAGCGATATTGACACCTCGAAATTCCCTCATATCAAAATTTTAGCATATAAATAGCTTTCCACACCGGCAACTGAGTGCGAGCTTCTCTTCTCAACATCAGAGTTGATCGTGCCAGATTTAAGAACCAGCTTAACTGTAAAAATTTGCAAAAACTGCTCTTTTTGCACCATAACATACTTATACTATGAGATACTTATACTATGAGGTAGATTATGAGGTACACCTACGCGCATTGTCCTTTGAGTCTCACTTTCTTTTATGAAGCCTAAGATCTCAAAAGTTCTCATCCCTTCTTTTTGAAATAGATTTGTTGTAAAAATTGTGAGGCAAAATAATCCAACTCTTAACCAAAGCAATTTCTAATAATTGTCTTTTTTCAATCGTCTGACGACTGCATATGTTTGTCTTTTTGTATGCATTGACATTTGTTTTGAATGTTCCCATCTTGCTACACCGTTTTTTCACAGCAAGAAGTAAACAATGTTAGCATTTGCTTCAACTTTTTGTTGAATCTACAGCTTATTTGCTTTGAATATTAGTCAGGTACCTCGACTACTTGTTACAGCTGATGAAGCTTATCAAAATATTCACAAATCCGTCTTCTAACGAATTAACGGCTTAACGGATTAACACATTAACGCGTAACGGCCATTTTTGGCTTAACGTAACGAACTAACGGTTTAACGGAATCTGAGATTTTTCTAACGCACAGCCCTGGTGTCAACCGGTTAAGCACATTGAAGGTGTTAAACACGCAGGTACGGAACGAGTTGCACCACGGCTGCCATCCGGTTGAGAACATGTGTCAAATTTTGGTTTGATTAAACTCCTTGTGGGTAGCTTGACCTTGACATGAGAGCACGCCTGTTCCTGTCAGGTTGTTGCGAAATTAGTTGTCGATGGACATTCCAGTTCAAAGTGTTATAACTTGGTTCAATCACAACATTTTTCATCAATTTACTCAGACAAACCATCGCTGGTTGCGCGCACCTGTTTGAGGTCTCCGCGAGAAGCGACCCTTGCTTCGCTTCGCGCGGAGCAGAAGGAAATATTAGGTGCGTGCGAAAGTTCCGGGGCAATTGGTGGTATTTCATCGTTCAACGCCGTTTTGCTCCTTGCGTTTGCGATATCCTGCGACGGTTTTCATGTATGGTGGTAATGTGAAACTGCTCTGCTACCTATACCGCTTTTGGCTCGGGTCCACGTCACTGCGTTGCTCTGTTTGGGTGTAAAAGCAATGCTATGAGCTGTGCAATAATTTGGGGAATTTTGCTTTGTGAAATCAATTCTAGACGATCAACAAGAGAAGCGACCCATAGCGTTAATGATGCGTTTGTGGAGAGTATGTTCTCTAAAACGCCAGATGTTCGAAGGCTTGTAGGAATTCTGAGCGGAGACGAGAGCCTGGAAAATGCTTCGCAAGTTGGTCATAGATTTGGTCGCAAAGGCATCAGGAAAGAGCAGGTTGAACCAGACCTTGTGCAAGGTGCGCAAGACATTACTGAGAATTTAGTAATTAATGTCTCGTCACTTGAAGAAAATCGGTAAGAAGGGGAAGGTGAGTAGATAGATTTTGCGTGAGTTGAGCGAAGATCACCAATGTCCACACTAGCAAGTCTGTAGGTATTCGACTTTCAGATTTTCTAACAATTCGTTTCATGGAAGAATTGTTATAGTTGATAGAGAACGGATCAGGTATGACAATAGGAGGAGGTCATCCCAAAGTCTGGGCTCCTGCCACCCACCTTAAAAATGGCCGAACCATCACTACCTTCTTTTAAAGAAATTTTGACCTTTCATGGTCACTAACGTGACTCATCTGTAATGAATTTTTTTTTTTCAAATGATTGCACTATAGTTGCCCTATAGTAATTTCCTTTCCCTGAAGTAATCACGAGAAAAGTCTTAAACATAGGGTCGACACAGGCGGAAATATGTGGTCTGATCCGGCTGTAGATTGACGCACACCAGCATGTTGCCGTGTCAACCATATAAAGAATTGGCCATTCGTGCTCCGAACTAGCCTAACCTATATTACTCCTTAGACCTGCCTCTAACAGACTACTCCCACTTCAACCTTCTATAGCTTCACCTCCGCTGTAAAACTTTTAATGAACAGACCCTACTGGAAAACGACGTGTGTCACTATTACAGGTGTGGACCTGTCAAATTTTTAGCTCCTGGAAAAATCTTTTCTGTGCCATATTGGCAACATTACGCAGATGCCAATGCTTTTGGTTTTGAACGAAATTGCTGATCTTGAGTCAAGTTATGGCGTTTTGAAAAATTAGGTGCAATTGCCCCGTAACTTTTGCACCCACCTTATAGTACAGTTTCGAAGACGCAGGTTGGTGAAGTCGCTCGCTCCTGCCGAAGCACAATTTCGCTGGGCGCGGAGCAGACGAGAGACGATTTTCGAAGGACGCAGACGACGAAAGACGCGCGCGGAGAACATCGCTCGGTGAGAGTGAGAACACAGTGAAGCCGATCTTTTTCAACCACTAGCCCCCATCCATTGAAGGGGAGCTCGTAATGGCCATCTTTGTAAAGATGGTTATGCACCATCGGTACATCTATGTGGTGAAGCCATGTCGCTCAACATTCAGCACCTGACCATCATATGGTGCTGACCGGTTGTGACGTCATTGCTGGGCGCGCGCGCCGATCTCGCTTCTGCTGGGGCCTTACCTGCGCGGCCAGCGAGAGACAGCGAGCCTCCAACATTATAAGCTGGAGTAGGCTCAGGCCTTAGAAGGATACAGTTATGATGATAAACTCACCTTAACCACATACACACTATGGAAGTAATACCCACTCTCTAGCATTAAGAGCAGGAGAAGGCATGAGGCCTACTAGTGGGTATTAATAAAACAATTAAAATTTGTAGGTTTAAGCATAGAATGATACATGTTATTTTACAGTCATGGTGTTAGATGGAGCAAGGCATAAACAACATTTAAGCTACTAGCAAGTAATCCTATTTAGATATTTCACGTACTGACGAGCATCCGCCCTGCAAAATGGAATGAATAGTATCGGGTAATGAAAATAAACTAGTCATATCAAACATTACTAATTACTCACAGAGCTCGGTTAATTGCTACCCTGCACAACTCTGTCCATTGGACGCGGCAGCTCTGTCCATATTCCAGTTGCGCTTTTCTCTCCCGATATGAAGGTCCCAGGCCTTTCCAGAAGCTGAAATAAGTTAACGAGGAGAACTGCAGAGATACTTGGCGATAATACACCACTCACTCTGTCGGGGCCGACTCTAACTCAGTGGCTGTTTTCTGTAACTGCGGTTGTCCCAGCAGTAGACCCTCAAGAAGGCAATCTCAAGTGTGTTAGTTCTAGCTGAGTTGCTGTTCGGTGGATTAGTAATTCAGATCATACTAACTAGTGATGATGTCAACGATGTTTTCGGGTAAGTCCTTAAGGCGATCCGACCGCACCCCTTTCCCAGACAACCTGCACGCGTAGAGCTGAACACTCTCCACCGGTTCACAAGCCTATATGAGAACACATGCAGTTGAGATTCAGCTATGTGCATTTTTTAGAGAAAAATTGTACAGACCTGCGCGAGGTAATATCTGACAAAGTCTGTACAGTGGGTCAGATCGTCTTCGGGGGAGCTGCGACCGGATCTTTTCCATTTAACAATCACATTTTTGAGATCTTTTTTCTAAAGAACGTTCATCAACTAAGTGACCAGACAATTTGGACATATCATACCAGGAACGGCGGTGCTTCGGGGACTAACCAGTGACTGCAGACGTTTTTGGCATTGAGAGACGCTTCCTCGGGTAGTTTCATCTGAGTGATTTTTGTCATGTTGTTAGTTGCTGACCTGAGCGCATTGCGGAACGTATTCGTAGTAACAAGGTTGAGTCCACCTAAAGTAAGCGCTCAGGAAATACCACACGTTAGGAAAAACGAAATGCAGCGTATCAAAGTGGCTAAGCCCATCATTATGTCTGACAGCTCTTTCACATTTCCGACGAGATCTCTCACAATAGTGTCGAATGAAGCCGGCAATCGCGCAATGGAGCTCTGCACAGTTTTTATCTTCTCGATATCGACCCTTACTGATTTTAAGCCCTCACAGACCAGCTCCTACAATAGGATTTTTGCAAAATAACCGCCTTGAGTGAAGATTCAGTGAAATAATACCTCGTATTCGGTGGCAACGCTGTTGCTGGAAATAATTCTACCCAGATCTTGCAGAGGTATGAGGCGCGCGCCGATTAATTCCTTAGCTTTTTCTTAAACACAAATTTCTATCCGATAGAAATTACATTCCACCTAGATCTCAACACGTACCCGAGAGGTGGCACTTTGATTGCACATCAGCGACCGATTTCCGTGACGTTTTCGCTGTGGGACCGGAGATTCGTCTCTGCGAGGGCACGGGTGTGCTCTCAACAGCAGACGAAGAAGGCTGATCAAACGACGCGCTGCTAGCTTGCTCTTCGTCAGGCTCCACTTGGTGTAGTTGCTATTGAGACGTAACAGACTCTTGACTTCCGAGCAGCTCAGAGGTCTCATCACCTTCATCGCTCACGATAGTTAACCTCCCATCGTCGAGGTCATCATCTAAGGAAAACCATTTTCTACTGTTCTTGCTGCGCGCGGTTAAATTTATAAGCCGCTAACCCATACCGAAATCAGTACAGATCGATGTTCTTATCGCCCTGGGTAGCGAGTCGCTATTTGGTTCGTATGGGCTAATCGTCGACCGTCTTATTAGCCATTGCTGTGCGAGAGGAATGATTTAAAGTTCTTGAGGCATTCACAAAACAAAAACACTACGATCAAGCACGGTAGGCAGAATATAATTATGGGAAGTAAAAACGGTTCGTACCCAGTATATATGAATCATGTTCTTCTCAAAAATTTTTATTGAGCAGGAATCACTTCGTCATTAAGGATGGTATAAACAATGCAAAACTCCAGTAGCGAGGCAGATTCAACGAGGTATTGAAAAAGTGATCAAGGTGACAAAAATACTGCATCCCGTTTTTTTACCCGCGGGAAACGTAAGATTTGTTATTGAAGTTAACGATCACAGCAGGAGATAGTATATCTTCTGCGCGACGTACAACATAATGAGAGCCAGTAATTTCCATAAAATATGTGTTCGATGCGCGCACCAAAAACAAGGTATTTAGGACCCTTTCCTTAGCGTGAGAGGAGGATAACTGCACAGCAGTCACGAGAGTCGCGAATGAATCTTTGAGATGATACTGATCCAAAAGAACATAGCATTCCAGCGCGTGTTATAGAGGAACACAGTGGCAGTGCCGAAAATTGGGTTCACGTCATCATCTACACAGAGAAATACGCAGTCCTGTATGATGTGACTTGGGCGCGTCCAATATGACGAGGAATAGACCTTCCCGTTGCAAATCATGCGAGTGCTGGAAGCAGCGACTTCGTTTCATTCCTCTGTGGGAGAGGAAGAAAACCGACCTGAAGACGAATTTGTCATTTTGGTATGTGGACAAATTACGCTGATGTTCCGACGTGAGCTGATGGAATTCAATGGTTGAGCTACAGGGAACGGAAAAAATCCGAATTCTATTTCAGTGGGCAGCCTGAACCTATCATGATTTCACTGGACTTTTTTTGATTCTGCACATGGGCTTCGAAAGTGAAACACGCACCGTCTTGTGACTCCTTCGAGGATTCTGTTTTTCAAACGCAACAACGGAGGAGCATCTGTTCTTTCGAGTTCGTTTTTGAATTCAGACACCAGTTCTTTACGCACGACAAAACTGACAAAACTGAATTTCACAATCTGTTCTCAAAAACCCATAAAGGTACGATAAAACGAGATGACAAAGGCGGAAACAAAAAAAAAACTGGAAGGCTAAATCGAAAAGTTAAAAAAAAACAAAAATGAAAAGGACATTAAAAAGACATTAAAAAGGACACCAACTTCTTGACGGCGAGCTCTTCACAGTTCGTTGTGTTATGAGGCAGGCGCAGTTGCAAACGACGATGGAGAGAATCAAAACCTGCTGAGGTCCATTGGTGTGGGGTGCCTGTATTCTCCATGTCGTCCAGGATGGCGTGATCGAGCAATACCTAAGCGAAAACAGTTTCGCACGCAGTGCTTGCAATAGAAAAAAGTTTGCAGAACTCACGTGCAAGTTCAAAGTGAATAGCTTGATTGCTGTGTCGTGCCAAAAAAGTTTCATAGTCTTCGCGACATTCTTGATTCCAAGGATCTTACGGTCATCGAGTTCTCCATCAGCCATCACGCGCACAAGGAGCCAGTATGCCAGGATGCATATGGATCCACACGGATCCGCACAGAAGTTTGGCCCGGCAGTGAGTGGAAACGGGACAAACATTAGCTGATGAGAAATAAATTAGAGGCGCGAAAACTTTTTGGGGTAGTATATTCTGATCTCATCCCTCTCTGAAGACGTCATTTCCGAAAAATCATCAAGTCCTAGCACGATTCGCGATGCGTACGTTTAGCATACGAAACCTTCTATGGCTCGGCTTAGAAGCAAGGTCTTCCGACGCTCCACTTTTAGTACCGCCACTTGGTTGTTGGGAAAATACATTTTTGAAGGACGATATAAAAAGCCAAGCTCAACGAGGAGTAGAATGAAAAAAGCACGTTTCATCAAATCTACCTTCACTCCAGCTGACAACATATGCAGCGCATTGGGGTGACACCTGTCCATTGTTAGAAGGTCCATCATTTGGGTATTTCTTGAATGTTTGGAAATAAAGGATATATTTGTAAATGCCCACTGTTTATCCGCACCGTTCAGGCCATTTTGCTGTGAAGCTGCATCGACGAGGATGTTTTGTTGGTCCTTCTATCAGCGCGATTGAAGAAGCGGACAAACCAACAGTTGCGTCAGCCGATGCGTTCACCAGGATAGCTACACAAATGGCATCCTTCTCGAGACTGCCAACGAGGCGAGTTGAAGAGAATTTTCAAGGCCTACTAGAATGTTATGGTGAGAGCCTGTACAGAAGACACTAGAATTAGCAATGTAAACCATAGAGCAAAATCGATCACGGCGTTTTTCAAGATGGGCATGCAACGCCACTCCAACGTCCAGATCACCTCTGATCATGATGCCTTCTCTGTTTACTTCTGCGAGTTCCTGTTTCAACCTTAAAATTAAAGGACATAGACGAGAACTCAAGTCGAAGTCGAGCCTGTTGTAACCTGCTGAACAGTTCACGCAGAAGCGCCTCGGTAGGAGTTTTTTGTGGTGAACATTATCGCTGCCAAAATATTGTTCTCTGGATTATTCTTCTCTTTGAAGGGTAGACCCTCGAGTCGCAGATATATGGGCCAAGCCTCGGAGCTAAAAGCAGACTAGCAGGCATAGGCCCGTTACACGAGAAGAATAGACAAGAAGATACTAAAAACTAGTATCGAGCCGCATCAGTTTCTTCAACTTCACACCATCTATACTGAGAGTCAGAACAATATTGATCTTTTTCTCATCAAACTCCGAAGGGCTTTTTATGTCTTCAAAAAATCCGAAATATTTCCCTGATAGGATTAACCATCCCCTGAACGCTAGAAGCCAAGCTAATTAGCGAAGCGGGATCAAATCGCATAAAATCAATAAAGCACCAACCCAGTGAATGTCCCTGGGAATCTCGACAAACTTTCTCAGACAGCTCTTCAGAATGACTCCCAGCTGTGGACGGATTTTGACACTGTGGTTAGAAGTCTTTCTCAGGTTTTTCGTCCTTTTCGGGTTAACTCTAAATCAATCGGAAATGTCCTAGAGAAGACTCAAGGCGCGTTTGAATGAGAAGTGGAATCACACCCTTGCAGCAGACATCCGTTCTTTCCACAAACGGCTTGCTTATTCGAGAGTCGCTCGTCGCAGTAGTTACAAAAGAAAAATTTGCGATAATCGTACTTCAGCAGACTTTCGAAGAGCAGGTGGCGCAAGTCTGCGCGCATCTTCAACGAAAAGAAAGATATTCATATATACATATAACAAAAAAGTGCAGAGATCCAAAATAAAAGTTAAAAGATAATGCAAATCATAAGCAAAGAAGAACACTAGAAACACATTCCCATTTCCAACTCACGGAGCTACTGCGGGGAGTGCCGGCAACTACATTGAACAAGTCGTCGAAATATCCGAGTATAGCATCGCTAACGCCGAAGTGGATGACAAAATTTCCCAAAAAGAGAAGCTTCTGTCTCGACGCTAAAAGCGGCTAGTTCACAATGGGTCATAAGATGACTGGAATAGAATACTAAGTTAAAGTGACAAACTAGTGGAACGTACTGATGGCAGAAGGGTGGTGTTCGCGATTTTGTGCGCCAGAAGGTTGCGCGTCGCTGTCGTTGGCGTCAGTGTTCGATGTTGAATCAGCAACTCTCGATGCACCTTCAGCAACCTCGAAAGCATCGATAGTCGACCCACTACCGTTAGGCAATGTCGGCAATGTCAATTCCTCACGTACATTATCAGAAGCCGGGTGTGGCAGCGGAGGAAGCGAAGCTGAAAAAAAGGAGGAAATCATTGCATCTAAGATTACTGACATCAAAGCTCTTATGTGATTTCCAAACCAACCTGATATTCCTGACAGAGACCGATCAATACGTCGACGCTTTGGCGGTGGCACAAATGGTGGTGCTTCTTGCATACTGTACTCAGCTAAAGAGTTGTTAAACTCCACTCAACTTATTTACCAGCATGAAAACGACGGCATGACAGTATATGTATATGTAATAAGAATTTAGAAGGGTACAAAGAACCTTGTTCTTATTTAAAAAAACCACACCGTAAAACAAAAACAATTTATCAACTGCTGCAAATAGAAACCGGACTACATATGCGGCTGCACAATAATCATGATTGTCGCACGAGAGGTACTACCAAAAATACATCGGTAAATAAAAGGGGTCTTCAGCATCGGGAATATCAACGTCCATGTGCAATGAATTGTCCATCGGAACATCCTAGGATCGAGAGATTTACTCGCATCACGTAAGTTTGACCCTAAAACATAACGTTCAACACGACTCACGTCGTTTATATCGTCTCCTTCCAAAGTGGATGAAATGTCGGAAGAGTCACCTCAGCCTTCGTTGGCATTACGGATTCGCTCGATGTTCACGTGGGTGACAGAAGGACAGATTTCAAATATGCTAGACATATTACTAAACAGCAAAATTTTATCACTGTTAAACAAGTCATCGTCAATCTTACCTGCCTTGCAACAAATGGGCATCTACTTGAATTGCTTCCACGTTGTGCAACTTCACTATAGCGTTGAATTCTCGTTGAAAAGCATCAGCACAGAAACTCAGACATCTAAAATTACAACTCATTCACTTCGTTCATCTATATGCAAGTGAACTGCTTTCAAAGCCGCACCTGTTACTCCTACAATCCGAAAAGTGACATTTGGAAACTTATCAGACAGAACTTTCCATGGATACACCAGCGCATTGCTGCGGAGACGCATGTACTTCACAGAACACAGCCTCTGCTCGCGAAAAGGATACTGGTGATGCGCGCACCCCTCCCAGCATTCCTTCACGTCGTCGCTACGACTCGGAGAACGACGAGTCCACTGCTGAACGGTCGCGAACAGGCAGGCACGGAAGGAGACAAAGTGAACAAAGATTCGTTCTGGCCATACGGATCGTCACCACTCCCACTATGACTATGAGGACTACTACGGAGATCGATCCCGTTCACCAAGGCCGTCTTCATCGTATCAGCGGACGCCGTCGCCTCATAAGAGCAGCAAGCGCACTCTACGGCCACACCAGGATCGTCAAGAAGAACACCATGCGAGCCGCCGTTTGAGCGCGTGGAGACCGAGCAAAGCAGTGCGCGATGTGAGCCGCTCTCCTTCGACTGACGGACCATAGCGGCACACACGTAGTCATCATTCATGGGACTATGAGGAGCGCCGAGATCACCGCGAAAGATCGCGGACCCTGAGGGCACGGAATACACGTGAAGCATCCGCAGCCGGTTAATGAGGCGCCGTCGCTGTTAGGTAAGTGGTCAAAGAGAAGTCATTTTGCAAGATGGCTTCTCCTAACGAAGTGGTTCCTCTTTGACCAGCTTGTTTGATTCAGGCAGGAGCAGGGATTTCCTCAGAGAACGATGCGTCAGTTTGGGGGGCTCGGGGCTGCCGTGGCTAGTAGTAGCTGTGCCGGATACTATGAGGCATGAATGGATATAGGCATTTAAGCTTACGCGTCTGAGCTTGCCTCATAGTCTTTTCTTACTTCTGGGATTTTGTGAGAGAAAAGCTAAATGATGTGAGAATCCAAGTAGCGGAGACTAGGGCGATCCACAGAGCCGTGTCCGCCATGCCGACTTTTCCCGATTCTGTGGTCAGAGACCTGGTTGGGGTAGTGAAAAAACTGTCAGAAGTCGTTATTGGCGTTTCGGCCGTAGTAAGTTTTTTTTCGGATTCATGTGTCGGTTCAGAACTATTGCGCAAATCTAGGTTGATGGAATTCTTGTAAATCAGGAAAACATTCGCCTTTCCGTAAAACAGCCAGCAATTCCATCACCAGGATGACGCTCCTAAAACTGCCACCAGGGGCATCGCTCTCAGCAAAAAACATGAAATCAGTTTGGAAGATACCGGCCAGCCCTCCATTCGTGGTTTGTCTTTCACACAACCCATACATCCACAACTGGGAGCCTAAGATTATGCATTAAGGAATGCGACTTGAAAGAGCTGATGAGCCCATGGAGACATCACGGCGCGCCACTGAAGAAGATCATCTGGTCCACTGCAGAGATTTCATGGGATTCTACCTTGTGCAGGTGGGTTTTATATCCAATTCACAACACCATATTTTTCTGCTCTGTCAACATTCACTTTTAGGCGTGTGGTCCCGTTCAACGCATTCAGCAATATGCTCATCGAGTAAGTGGCCGCGGATCGAAGAAAGAAGAACTCAAAGATCTATCAGAAGAGATAGTGAAAATTTTAATTGGTGAGTACTACAGGGTGGTACATGCTCACATCTTGCATTAAGACTGTTTCAGATTGCCTGCTTGATGGGCTAGGTGTAGGCCAGCCAGAATTGCATATGGCCGTGGAGGAGCTGGAAGACCAGCCGACGGAGTGAATCAATCTGCTATGGTAAACTTTATTCGAAATTATCATGACCATATCAGACGTTTCAGGTTTTACTTGGGACTTGGCAACACGGTAGAGGAGCGAAAACTAGCCCTGGAATTGCGAAAGGACTGTCGCATCCAGTGGATGCCGAACTGTGCGATTGCGATCAATAGGGCACTGTAAGTTGTAGACCTACAATTAAATGTTTTTACCTTATTATCGCACTTTTGTTTCAGGGCCGACGTGCGCCAATACGTCATGAAGGGCACAAAATTGCTGCCGAAGCCGGTAAGTGTTAACTTCCTGATTTCATGCATTTCGTGGCAATTTCTATCTTTTCAGAAGTGTAAAGTCGTGGAGACGAACAGGTCAATCAGCAATAAGGATTCGCAAAAAAGCGCGACGTCCCGGTTTCCCTCAGTACGTCTTCTTTGTGTATCCTGTGTCGCCCACTATTATTTTTCCTTTTTCATTCGCTACAACTTTTTGATTATTGATCTTACTCATTTTTGATTTTTCCACGGATCTCCCTCATACGAGGAATCCCAGCCGGTTAGTCGCGAGGCTACGTGGCGCGTCCCCAGGTGGCGGATACGGGGCTAATCGCGGACCAAACGCGGCCTTGTGCCTGCCCTGAGACGCGGGCCCTGTCTCTGCAGTGTCGGAACGATCTATACCTTCTGTCAGCGTGTGGGCATGTTCATGTATGCGTGCATGGTTGTGCTTGAGTGTCTGCAGATTGTATCCTGCACATCTATCCGACCAAAAGCCCTGCATTCAAGTGACTGGGAGGTACAAGGGAGGCGGTTCGGAGTCGGCTCCAACAAATAAGCTCCATCGTCCACTCCCGGGACACTCCAGCCCCCCACGGGGGAATAGAGCCCAGCAAGCTATCTCCTGTGGGCTTAAGTTTTTTCAAGCTTGACACAGCAATAATAGAGAGTGTCCCCCTGATCTCGGAAGAGTCACTGGTACGGCAGCGCCAGTGAGGACGAAGTCCGAGGGGTCATCTAGGCCGCCTAAAACCAGAAGGACTATGATGACGGTCTGTACCTTCAACGCACGCACGCTTGCATCGGAGGCTTCCATCGAGGATTTGATGATGCAGGCCAGGAAGATCAGGTACGACGTCATCGGACTGACCGAGACGAGGAGACACCGACCACTGAATGCCACCTTCGACACTAGAGAAGAACTGTTCCTTGAAACCTGCGACAGTAGAGGAGTTGGTGGAGTCGGTGTCCTCGTCAACACGAACTTGGTCATGAACATCGACTCATTCGAACAGCTAACAACAATCGGACGTTTGCAGTTGAGAAAAAGTGGATCAATACCGGCCTTGACAATCTTCGTCGCCTACGCTCCAACATCCAGCTACGACGACGAGGATATCGAGGCCTTCTATATGGACGTGGAGAAGTTCTACAGGGAAGACCACACATTCTACAAGATCATCGTTGGCGATTTCAACGCCAAGATTGGTCCTAGGAGAACGCCTGAGGAACTTCACATCGGTACCCACGGCCTGCAGTGGAACGAACAGGGAGAGAGGCTGTATGAGTTCATCACGACGACGAAGACCATCCATGGTAACTCACAATTTCAGAAGCCAACGCTGGAAGTGGGAGTCACCCGGTGGAGAGTACCATAATGAAATTGACCACATCATCGTCAATTGAAGGTTCCGCCTGACCGACGTCGGTGTTGTACCAAAGTTCTACACAGGATCCGATCATCGCCTCCTTCGTGCAAGATTCTTCTTTTCACACAAAGGAGAGAAAGAAGTGAAGTTTGAGAGAAGGAGTCCCAAACTCGTCATCAATTGGGATCTTTTCACTTGTCTAGCCGGCTTTTGGGAAGATGCAGTTGTCGACAACATCGACGAAGAGTACGATCGGCTTGTACAGCATCTCCGCGATAGCGCAAAGAGCGCCGAGGGTTTGAGAGTCACCAAGAAACGACTGTCTTACGAGACTCTTACGAGACAAGGTCGCGTTTGGTCCGCGATTGCCCCCTATCCGCCACCTGGGGACGCGCCACGTAGCCTATCCTAACGATAGACTTCAGTTTATGAGACGTTGCGGATGGTGCCAAATTACAGATTAAGGCCTCTGTGAGAAAAATTTTTCTTAAAAAACGTGAAGTCAATGGAGTAAAGAGTTTACTCCTTGTTTCTATCTCCCATAAGCATCTACAACTCCCATAAAAATTTGAACTCCCACGCTCCGCCCTGGAAGAAGTTATAGACAAAAAACAAAAAGTTGCAATCTTTTTGCTCGCTACTGTAGATCCCCATGATTACGCCGATTTTGCAGCTCACCTCGAAAAAACAGGCGAGGTGAGCCGCTGTAGGACGAGAATATTGCTGGCCCAGTGTCTGAGTTGAGTTCCAGAAGAACATCTAAAGCCATAAGTTGCGGGTTCATTTGGTCGAGAATTCCGAAATTCTCGGCCAGCGGACAAGAGGCTTCAATCCGCAGCTAAGGCCTAGGGCATACTAGACAGCGACGTTGTGACGACGAGGGTGCGGCATATTTTTCCAACACGACAAAACTTGCTCAATCAGTATTAACTGCTGCTGAGAACTTCACTTTAATGTGTAATAATAGCTTTTCGGCCTCGCTTCTTGTAGGCCCAATACCACATTTAGCTGAACGAGACTACCATCTGATGAAACCACTGAACCGAGGTAGTTGAAAGTAGCAGCTCGCAGGAGATCCGTGCCATTGACTTTAATAGTGCCGAACTCATGATCATCAGTGGTTAGGTACACGGTTTTCTTAATGTTGAGGGGAAGGCCGAACCGTGCCAGCCCGTCACTCCACGCTTGCGGCTGCCGTTCAACTTCACCCTCGTCTTCAAACATTACGTCGTTGGCATGCAGCAACTTCCAAGGCACTGGTATCTGGAGGACCTTCATGAGAGCGAGCATGACAACAATGGAAAGGAGTGGAAAGAGGGCAGAGCCTTGGTGTATGTCAACGGTTATGGGGAACACTGTCGATGTGCCAGCACCGCCTGTGCTTTACTTCTGTGACCGGCGCAAAGCATCTGCACTCACTTGAGAAGCTCCTCGGGAATGCCTTGAAGCCGCTGTGCGTACAAGATTACCTCGTGCGGAACGCGACCAAAGGCCTTGTTCCCCAATTTCCTACTCTATTAAAAGCGGCAGAAAAAAATACCTATTTAAAGACAGCACGATGAAAAAAAAAACGTAGTCGATTTTTCAGGAAATTCCGCTCTGGAGGCTACTCTTGTGTTTATAGTAGAGGAAAGACCATCGAAAAGGGCTACGTTTGCGAGAGATACTATGTTGTACATTGCCAATAAATGTCCATTTGTACGAGATCTATCGCCCGAGGTGGTTGCGGCCGCCGAGGTGCGCAAAGGATCACCACTATCCGAAAATACTGATCGATCCTGTATCAGCTGAGAAACACAGCCGGACACGATCAGAGAGGATGGAAAGGGGGGGGGGAGGTTGAGCATGGCGGGCGCATTTGTGCACGTTTTGCATTTGTTTTGTGCGTACGAGATTTATTACTCGAGTAACAGCAGGATTCGGAGTGAATCCATTTGCAGTTACACTCCAATTGATGGCACCTTCAAAGTGAACATAAATACAAAAGAACTTTTTTAGCGTGAGTACTGCCTTTAAGAAACGTTTTGAGGATAAGGAAAAGCATTACTGTACATTTATACAAGTTAGCACTAAGTTGCCAAAAGTGGATAGAGAGGAGTGTTCATATGTGCATACCATAAAACTGCAATTATTTTCGCAATGAACTGATATTATACTAATAATCCTGCTTCTTTAAATGGAGCTTCTACTTACTGGTTCAATATGAAGTCAACAATTCTCTGTCTTATTCGTACTCCTTTTCCTTCTATTAAAAAGAAAAGCAACTGTGATGTTATCACGAATTACTAGACTACAAACTAACAAGGACTGTTTGAAGGCAACAGTACCTTATTATGTATCTCCTCTGCATGGAGGAGTAGAGATGCTGTCTCAAAAAAGCGCACAAAGAACGTACAGTCTGTTCCCTGAAACGTACACTGCCATCCTCGCCCCGATTGAACAAAGCGGCGCGTGCACCTTCAATCGGTTCGCGAAGCTGCAACAGCCGATCAGCCTCTCCCCGCGCCTTGATCGATTCCTTCGCGCCCCAATTGAACGCGCACGCGCCGCTTTGTTCGATTGGGGCGAGGGTGGCAGTGTACGTTTCAGGGAACAGACTGTATGTAAGCGCATGACCTCTCCAAGAACAATTCAGTGAACTAGTTACCACCTGAAAGAACAAAGTTGGCAAAATGCGCTCGATGTTCTTCACTTCCACACAGAGCTCTGCCAGACGCTCAAGTTATGTATGCTTTCCCTACCTCCCGAAGGTAATTTCCACCCCAGGGCAGATTGCACATACTAGGAGCTGCCCCCATTGAGCACGACGATGTTGCACCAAATTATCAGATAAATGGAGGAAGTTGTGAGGTATCCAGTCTCCTTGGTCTCTTTGTGGGATCCTCATCCGCGATTTATCGTGGTCCCAATATTTAAGACTGTATCTTCAGAATCATCGTCGAAATCCAGTGACTGTTCCTCCGTTGTGAGCCTCACGGAGTTGGCGGAACGGCAATTTTGAATGACAATTTGTCACGAAGTATCACGGTCTATATAAATGGCTTTTTTCTTCAAAGTGAATAATGGAAGATATAAGTATGCAGGAAAGAGACCAACAACGCTGAGCTTTCAAACGCGATAGATGAGCTTCCACAAGCCTAGCAAGCACTTCATTGTTTCAAACACATCCATTAACGATGAACATTAAAAAAAGCAGCAAAGCGGTTAGATAGGAACAGTTTCCTTTGATGCTTGAGATAAATTGTCAGCATTATCCAGGTGACTTGATTTCTTTACAGAAGGACGGATCTGGGTTGATGCGTTTCCATTTGATGGGCCAAGGAGCCAGTATGTCTCCATGACGCCTTTTCCCTGCAAAACATGTTTTGAATGAGGAACAAAATACAGCTATATTAAGAACTCTATCATAGTTTTAAGCTTTGTTTTGCAAGCATATTCACGTTTCACGTCTATATTCTAAAAAAACAGATCTCGGCACTGGCATGTGTTCAGTGGAATTTTTAGAATTGGCAGATCAAATTGCCAATTCTAAAAATTCCACTGAAGTAACGAAAGGTGTCCACTCAGGAAACCATCGTACCTTTATAATAACCTCTCCTCGTGGTTCCGTTACATATCCACCAACTTCATGCAGCAAATCGTTTGCAGCTTGAGAAATATGTATCATTCCGGCTAAAAGTATCGAGAATAGAAGAAAAGAATTATCAAGAAGATATCCATGCTGCCTTTTTGTCGTGTACTGAGAGTCCACGGATATCCCTCTTTCGAGGGATTCCAGGCAATTTGTTGCGAGGCTATGTGGCACGACCCCAGGTGGCGGATAGAGGGTTAAACGCGGATCAAAAGCAGCCGTGCGCTTGTCCTGCGACGTGGGTCAATCTAGTGAATGGACTACTTACTTCTGCTGTGCTGGATTCGATCTATATAGTCGGCATTTGAGCGTGAACATGGGTGTATGGGATTGCTTGATTGCAGGCTGTATTCTGCGAATTGGGTCCAGACAAGAGCCCACATTCTAAGGGCTGGGAAGCGCACGAGAAGCGATTAGGGGCCGCCTCTAATAAATAAGCCACTTGTCCACATTGGAGGGGAATCTCTCTCCCCCAACGATTCCGAAGTTAGATTTTGCGACTATTGGCCGGCAAAGGCCACTCGAAGGAGCGGAAGTACCGCACGATCCTCTCAGCATCAATCAACATCGGGGACGGTGACAGGAAGGAGCCGTGAATTTGCAGCGACACTAAAGAAGCGGAAAGTTGACATCGCCTGCATGCAAGAAACTAAATGGAAGGAAGCGAATTCGCGCGATATTGGCGATGGGTACAAGCTTATCTACCATCTACGACATCCAGACGCAATGGGGTTGGTCACAAATGAAGTGGTGGAAACTGGCCGAACACAAGAGTGAACTGGAGACTGTGGTGTAGACTGCACCTGAGACTGCCAGTGTTGGAGACGTGAACACGAAATGGTCAATATTGGAGCAGGAAATAACAGAGGGAGCACAGCAGCAACCTTCTTGGTACCACCAAACCAGGACGGCCGTTCATCGACAAGCAAACCTGATGGTGGTCTCAGAGGTTCAAGCCCTTGGGAAGGAGAGGAAGGAGGGGTACAACAAGTGTTTGAGAACGAGATCAGACGACAACATGCAGGAGTCTAGAGAGGCGAGGGCAGTAACGAAGAAAGCCGTTGCAGCTGCAAAGGCGGCATGACGTAGAGCCCTGTACGAGAAGTTATCACCGATGGGGGAGAAGAAGATCTACCGTATTGATGAAGCAAGTCAAAGCGCTACTGAAGTAGAGTTGAATGTAGTGCAGATAAAAGACAAAAAACTGCCCAACTTGTGGACAAGCAGCACCACAGTATCTATTTGGAAGGGGAAAGGAGACATCGCAGATTGCACAATGTAGCGACCGATAAGGTTGCTGTGTCATACGATGAAGATCTTTGAACGAATTCTGGATAGCCGACTCCGCGGCATTCTTGAAGTTGCACCGAACCAGTATGGGTTTGTCAAAAACTGCAGCACAACCGACGCAATTCACGCAGTCCGACTACTGACAGAGAAGCATCGAGAGAAGAGGAAGATCGTGCATATAGCCTTTCTCGATCTCGAGAAAGCTTTCGACAAGGTACCACGTGAGCTGATCCGGCTTTCACTACGTGCTCACGGAGTCTCGGAGGAATACTTCAGATGGACTTAGCTTTTTTACGAGAATGCCACGAGCTCAGTCAGATGTGCTGCAGGGACATCACCTCGCTTGAAGTTGGTGTGGGAGTTCATCAAGGCTCTGCACTCTCCCCCCTCCTGTTCATCCTTTGCATGGACGCGATATTGGGTGATCTCCAGTCGATGATACCAAACTTCCGAAAGTCTCGACTTTTAAGTACCTTGGATCCCGTATCACAGCTGATAGAAGCACTCTAGTTGAAGCTGAGTATCGAGCGAACGCTGCATGGATTAAGTGGAGGCAGCTAACAGGAGTGATGTGCGACAGGAAGATCCCACTGAAATTGAAGTCAAAATATACCGCACAGCGGTAAACCTGTGGCATTGTATGGGGCGGAATGCTGGCCGACCACCTTGGAGCACGAGCAGAGCTTCCATGCAGTGGAAATGCGAATGCTTCGTTGCACCCATGAGCTCACGCGCCTCGACAGAATTTGGAACGATGATGTGCGCGCGATGTTCGGTGTAGCACCAATCATGGCGAAGATGCGTGAGACCAAATCAGCTGTGAATGTCACCGTGGCTGGGCGTAGACCGAGAGGCAGACCGAAAACTCGATGGCTAGATAAAATAGAGGAAGATTTGCGATAGTGGAGCTCATAGATGGAGATGCTTTCGATAGAAGAAAATGGCGCAACCACACGAGAAACGCCGACCCCTGTTTTTGAGAACACTATTGGGAAGAGGGAGAAGATTGGAGTACCGAGAGTAGAGCAGTGTACAAGAGCGAAGGGGATTCACAGTTCAAATTTGGTTACGACTCATGTAGTCTCAGCCAAGTGTGATTTATCACCGTATAAGAAAGGAGGAGAACATACCTATCGTCAGTTTAGAACGATTCGCACATCACTTGTATTAGCCCGTCGGGAAAGATCAGAATCTACTATTTACTTCAACAAAAACGAACAGCTCTTCAACGAGCAAAAATGTCATGAAGTGATGAACGCCCACAGTGCGTCCATGCGGTCACCTACGAGAGTCATCGGAGAGAAATCCATGGAAAATACCAGCCGTTCCCTAAGGAGCAAATGTAGAATATTATGTTACATCGTCTAACTCTCTCAAGTTATTTTCATATTCCATCACACTCTTAAATTAGGAATAACAAACTCTGCAAAAACTTTGCGGAAAACTAGCACTTGTTCAAGCTCTGACGAAAGAGAGTCGAAACATTATTAAAACTACATCGAATAAAAGCGATGAATCTCATCCTCTGCTCAAATGCGCAACACTAACAGTGCAAATTCTTGCGATGTTCTCAGCCATTATAGTTTCCTATGGCTTGTGAAACTTGGAATAGGCGACGTGATAGGAACAGTTAATCATTGTTACTGTAAAGGTGTAGTATCATGGCATACTGTAAAAAAAAACAAAGGAAAAGGAAAGCAGTGGGAAATACTTTGACTGCTAATAAAGAGATTTTTGTACGGCTCGGACAAATGTGCGCTAGGAATGAGGCCCAAACAGCTTAAAACGTCGAATAGAAACCTTTGCAGCAGCTCCCCTCGGTTGCTGTCATCCTCCCGCTCAATGACCACCATCCTTCATAAATTGCTGTTCGAAGGACCAAAGCTTCATCAGCATTTGAAAGGAGAACGCCTACCTTATCTTACTTATCTATCAAACGAAGACTTATCAGAGGGAGAATTCGATTAATAATAACTGCAAAATAACGTGAAATGTCGGAAAGTCAAATAAAACAATAAAAACACTAACGCTTCCCGTTGCTTTCCATGCGACTCGCTGTGTTGACGGTATCACCGAACAAACAATATCTGGGCATGGATAGCCCTACAACTCCGGCTACCACAGATCCTAAAATGTTTCTGAGCAAGAATTCGATCTTTATTATGACATCTGAGAAGTTCTTATGTGACTATGAATTTGGAAGTCCTCAGAACCCCTCGTCCTCCAGAAAAATAATATTTTAGCTCTACTGAAAATCAACCAATTTTGTGGGAACTTACGCACCAGTGTGGAATCCTATCCTCAGATTAAGTTTCTCTTTCGGTAGGTAGGGAATGTGAAACTCTTTTAGGCTATTCATGAAGCCCAGTGACATGCTGCTAATTTCCCTCACATGTTCGTGACCGTTGCGATTGGGCAGCCCACTCACACATAAGTATGCATCACCAATAGTTTCTACCTGAAATGAGTATGCATACCTATGAATATATCGAGTCTTGCATTTTCATTCAATGTAAACATATGATGTGCCGCCGAAATCCGGACAAAATTGCGTGGCTGAGCTCTTCAAGGCAAGCATGAAGTACGCGGTTGCAGATTACAGAAAACCTTCACACTGTGATAGCGCCCCTCAAAAATACTAAATCGTCCAGGCCCGGTGATGTGGACTGTATGTGATGTTTCGAAGAGATACAAGGTCCTGGAGAAGTCCGACGAGGGCTCTTCCGCTTCTGCGATCCACGTTCTGAGAGTCGTCCCAAATGAGATGGATGTTGTGTCGAAATATAATACTTACAGCAGAATAGGGGAACTGTTCTTGCAGGCTTATTGGAGGTGCTGAGGATGGTGATGAAGACATGAATGGAGATCGTGGCCTCTGAGGAACCGTATGTGTACGCACCAACAAAACCTAGCACCGCTCACACGAGTCGTTTGATCCAACTGGCTCTAGGATGAAGTTGATATGCTATGGTAGTAGGACGTTTGGCGTTTTAAACTCTTTCTTGACAACTACGGCGTTCACGGCCATGAATGACGATCAATGACGATCACTTGAAGGCACCATATTCGCATCCTTAGGGCAACGATCGAGCAGCTTGTAGAGGCGCAGCCCCCATAAAAGAATGGAAGCTTTCAATGATGTTCTGGATATGACAGCATGTTCTGGTGTTCCAATATGTTTTCTTAAATTATCAAAATTTTTCATTAAAGCTTTTGTTGTCCAAATTTTAAGGCGCATCCTTTTGAGTGCTAGGCAGTTCTAAACTCACTTTGTAAACATCGTGTTCATCAATTATGCTATCAAAGATTGTGTAAAGATTGTTGAGGAGATTAACAACCTGAAATCAGTGTAAGTGAAAGAGCACTCAACTTCATATAGCAGTGAAAATCCGACCTGCAATGGTGTGCCTTTGCCTGCGATTGTTGTGAAAGTGACTACATCAGAAAAAAACACTGTTACGCTATCAAAAGTTTCTGGTTCCAAAGGTTGTCCAAGCTTTAGTTTGTCTGCTACTTCTCTGCAAAATCGACACATAAAAATGAGTGACGTAGCGTATTCACAGAAAAGAATGCACCAAACAAGCGAAAAAGGACCTAAAAATCACCTTAGTGGGTTTGTGATGGCTTACTCTTTGAATCTTGCCGCTTCTGATGAAAATTGTTTAGCAAGGGTCTGTATCAACAAAATTCTTACGTGAGAGCTTCAACATGGTTTAGCTACGGGGGAGAAAAAAGCTTGAGCAGCAGCAGCAAACGAACGGTCTCTCACTGTGGAAACGCACCTGCCCACACCGCTCCCAGGTTGTTATCAAGAGCGAAGTTAGCGCTTTACTCAATTTCCCTATTCACCGAGTAAAACTCGTTAGGACCTATTCTTGTTACTCATACAAAGGGATCCCGAGAAAAATCAACTACTCAAAAAAGATGGAAAAAGAGAGGCAGAAAGAAGAATAAAGGACACAGAACTCAAAGAGTTGAGAAGTTGTTCCTAGCAGGGGAGCATGTCTGGTTAGAGACCCACCATGAAATCAAGGGTAACTTCATGGTTGCTAAAATTTGAACCTTTAAAAACAAGAACGCAGATTTTCTTTTTTGAAAAATCTCGTTTCTTTCTCTTTTCCCATGTAATATGGAAAAGTAGAACCTTGGCAACATTCGGTAAAGTAAGATATCGCTTTTCTTCTTCTCTTCAATCAATTCCTTTGTTCGTTCCTCAACCTCCTCTTCCAGAGTTGAAGCATGAGTCTCGAGCATGTTCATCACGTGGTCCATAAGGTTCTTGTTTCTACAAGAAAACATAACACACTACCAACTCTGCAATTGCGTAACCCGATTTAAACATGTACACATCACTAGGTGAGCAAACAGAATGAGAGAGTAAATAGCTAAAGTTCCATGAGCGTTTGAGCAGGAAGAAACGGTTGAAATTAAAGTGTTAGAGTGTTTTCTTCGTGCTGCAAGGTATAGTCAATGTTTTGAAGGTTTGCTATACAGAAACAAAAGGTCTTCATAAGCATTAGCAACATCGACAAGTTCAATGGCGGATTTCCTAAGCGCGAGTTTCGACTGTTTTACTAATAAGTTTCGACATCAAACTAAACCTTGTCTCATGTTGCACATGTGGCGCAAAATGCGTTTCCAACTTATTCTTATTTTCTGAACGTACACTGTAATAGACTTCGAGTTTCGTAAGAGTTTACAACACATGTGTCCTTCTCCTTTAGTACCGAGAGAGTAGTTCCCAAGCACAGAACATATGTATTACAGAAAAGCTCCAAAGTAAACTTGAAAAGGTTTAGCAGGTATCCACAATAGTAAAAGGAAAACTCAACAAGGCCAACAATCCTTATTCCGCATAACTTCATGGGAATCGTTCCGTCTGAATAGTTACAGTATGTTAGACTGAGATGTCTACTACATTAGTGTGCTAGGAGTCTTTTGCTTTCGTTAGCTTCACAATGTGATTCTTCTACGTGCTATTAGGAAGACTCAAATATTGGTTGAGATTCACTTCAAAAAAATTGGCAAAAATAATTTTGCGCGCAAATTCATTTTCTATTCCGGAGCTAAGTGGCTGCAAATGCTGCCTCATGACTTTTTTACATCATCACGTTTCCAACATATGAACCAAAATTGAGTAAGATAGACCTTCCGAGAGCTTTGCCTGCTGCTATAAAACAAATATCTTGGAAACTTGGATTGTATTGTTAGTGAAAATACGCCAAGTCAATCCATATTTATTGTTACAGAGTTGTGTTTTAGATTTGGGTGTGCAGCTGCTTATCCGCAAAGGCGTGTCGCCACTTCATACCTGCAAAGGTCAGCAGGTCATTCCGGATAAACAGCTACGTAGTGGAGCTGTTTATGCGGAAAATCCGGATAAACTGCTACACTGTGGAGTTGTTTATCCGATTATAGTCACGAACCAAAATGTGTAATTTTTAATGTTTCAAGAATTACCCTTTTGAGTTATCTGAGCTAGTTTTGAGTTGGCCACCATAGGGATTCGAAGGAAAATTTCCTTTTGGCACGTTTCAGTGTTTAAACAGCATACTATGTATTGAAAAGGATCTATTCACATGGGCTGCATCTCCAATGAAAACTTGTTTTCAAAAATAAATGACTGCTTTTTCATTTAGTTTTCTCTGATAAATAGCGCGACATTTTCTTTAGGTAGGTTTCAACAGATCGCGGCGTAACCATGCCCTCATTCATATTTTCGGCGGAGTCATCTAATGCAACTTTTATTTCGGGCTATATTACCTGATCACTGTGTCCTAATTCCAATTGTTCGGGTAGAATGACTTCACAAGAGACACATATCTCATACAATAGTAGGTATTAGATTTGCAGGCCATTCCGTAGTAGATGAATGCATTCGTTTTTGTTTTTAATAAGAAACACAGGCTTATAATAGCTGTTTATCCGGTCATGTAGCTGCTCATTCGAGGATGCAGCTGTTTAATAGGTAATGGAGCGGTTAATCCGGTGATGGGGCGGTTTATCCTGCAGTGCAGCATTTTATCCGAAATAAAAAATAGGCCACGCCCCCAGCGGATAGACAGCTCGTCCCCCTTAGATTTGAAGGTGTGGCTCAGATCAAATTAGGTCTGCAAGCAAAGATGAAGCACAATACGAAGAGCTCGTACTGAGTTAATTTTTTTTTGTATGGTGCACGCAGCTGTTGGTGTTTCGTCGTGAGAGGCGTCACCAGATCTACTCCACAATGAGATCGAACATGCTCTCACCGGATCCTTCGTTTGGATCTCGCCGCGCTTCTCAGGTAGCAATTCATTAAAGGAAACCTCGCGGTGAACCGTTATTTGGACGGCACAAATTTTATGGCATGGCGAGTGATGAAGATTCTATAATTTTGAGATGGAGCATGGCTGGATAAACCTGCTTATCAAACTGCAACTACAGTAAATATTGATACACTAACTTGCTGGTGTTGATGCTTCTCAGAGACGATTTGACTTTGTCAATAGGAGGCCTCTCTGAAGGACGTTCCGCCCAACAATCCCGGATGAGATGAAGCTAAATACTAATAATATCCAGTTAATGAAATCCTCGCCGTTAAGCGGATTGATCAAGAACAGAAGAGCATTCCTTTTTCTACAGCAGCTTGAACACTTGGAAACATTACTTACTTTTTTTAAATGCTCTTTGCCTTTTCATAACAAACAATTTTCATTAAAACATGAGTATTGAGTAAATAATCCATGCAGATTCACTCATTACCACTCCTCCTACCATTCTTCGTACTAGGCCGTCAAGTTGAAGTGTTCGAATATCATGAGCTCAACCAGAATCACAGTTGATAAAACGACAATGGCTTTTATACTTATGTATTCAGTAGTCATCGATATTTTGAAGAGATGACGAGGTCCAGATAATATAGATATTGAGCCTCTTTGGAGCTGACGAGCATAATGAGGACTCAGGTGCTCACATACGCACAAATACGCTGTGCGCTAAAATTCCCATCTTGCACAGCGCTAGTGGCTAGCCATAGCGGGAATTACCACTTTTCATAGTATTCGACGACTCTGTATCGAAATACACCGAATATTGCTGCAAAATGTCATCATGGAAGCGCTGCAGGGCGATCCCGGAGCGCTGCGCGCTTTCGCTGCAGTATTCATTCAAGTCCCCAAAATTGTCAGCTAATTATTAGGTTGGTGCAAAAATAATGCGCGTTTCTCGCTGCTTCATCTTTGGTGCAGAAAACTTCCGGTGTCCCTTCAGTAGGAACGTGAGGATGAAAAAACTCGACGAGTAGATGTCGCGCATACTGAGCGAGTACCAGATTGATCCTTGTTGAGAAGTCTGCTTCGCGCCTTTGTAGTGAAAGATTTGCAACCAAACAATCGGTCGCTTAGTTATTAAATATGAAGTACAGACCCTCTTCGACAAAATGAGGTGCCTTGCTCAACAGTTGGACAAGAATGATGCACCGAAACACTCCCAGAAACTGAAGCAGCACCAAAATAAGGTCATGGCGACTTTGTGGTGACCTGCTGCAAAAATTGCTCACTGCAGCTCATTCATTCTTCCTAATATGGTAAGTACTTTCAAGATGTAAACTAGGAACTTCACGATGTGACCCCAGCGTTGCTCAATAAAATGGATTCTTCACTCCTACACGGCACCGTCCAGGCACACCCTGCACGACAGATACTTCACAGGTTGGAGCAACTGAGCTAGGAAGCTCGGACTCCTATATCATAATCAGCAAACTTCTCGCTCACCGACTACCACTTCTCCGAGAACCAGGACGACTTCTTCCGTGAGAATTTTCTCGAAGACTAAAGTGATACCAAAACTGCCCTCCGGAATTTCGTGGATTCTAGAAGGTCCTGTCAGAATTTCACGGTAGTTGGAGAACATCTACCTTATTGATAAAGATTTGCGGATTACAATAGTTCTAAGCCTTTCAAAAAAGATCGTTTTTGAAAGGAGTTATGAGGTTCGGAATCAAATGCATGAAAACGCCGATTATTTTTGCACCAACCTAATATTTCGACGTCCAATTTATGCAGCAATAGACCAAACCGCTTCATAAGCTCATTGAGAAAAGATCTCTTCCTCAACAGACGTAATTCCTATCCGATCTATTAGGTTGGTGCAAAAATAATGCGCGCTTTGATGCCTTTGATTCCAAACCTCATAACTCCTTTCAAAATCGATCTTTTTCAAAAGGCTTAGAACTATTGTAATCCGCAAATCATCAGCAATAAGATAGATGTTCTCGGACTACCGTGCTTTTCTGATAGGACCTTCTAGAATCCACGAAATTCCGGAGGGCAGTTTTGGTATCACTTTAGTCTTCGAGAAAATTCTCACGGAAGAAGTCGTCCTGGTTCTCGGAGAAGTGGTAGTCGGTGAGCGAGAAGTTTGCTGATTATGATATAGGAGTCCGAGCTTCCTAGCTCAGTTGCTCCAACCTGTGAAGTATCTGTCGTGCAGGGTGTGCCTGGACGGTGCTGTATAGGACTGAAGAATCCATTTAATTGAGCAACGCTAGGGTCACACAGTGAAGTTTCTAATTTATTTTATTTACATCTTAAAAGTACTTACCAGATTAGGAAGAATGAATGAGCTGCAGTGAGCTATTTTTGCAGCAGGTCACCACAAAGTCGCCGTGACCTTATTTTGGTGTTGCTTCGGTTGCTGGGAGTGTTTCGGTGCATGTTCCTCGTCCAACTGTGGAGCAAGGCACTCAATTTTGTCAAAGAGGGTCTATACTTCATATTTAATTACTAAGCGACCGACTGTTTGGTCGCAATCCTTTCACTACAAAGGCGCAAAGCAGACCTCTCAACGAGGATCAATGTGGTGCTGATTCAGTATGCGCGACATCGACTCGTTTTTTTTCATCCTCCCATTTTTATTGAAAGGAGGGATGGTAAGCAATCACCGGCGAGGTTCTGCGAAACCAAATATGTTGTTTCGAATGGGTGCTCTTTGATAATTTTCATCAGTTGGGAATCGCAAACCCCAGGAAGACCTATGCGACATTCCTTACTTTCGAAGCAAGGCACACCAAGACGAAAAACCCAGAAGCAGCTCGGTGAAATGCATTCGCATACATTCCCTTCGCCAAAACTACGGTGATGTTTCGAGCGGTTCCTGCTGCGATGCCGGCGAGTTTTGGCTCGCTGAAGTGAGTTTGGCAAAAAACTTGTTTTCTCAACTTTCGTTCCACAACTAAAAATTCACCAAAAACATGAACTTCGCTCAAAACGCATAAAATATTTGAAAAGGCCATGAAATTTGCTACAAAACCATGTGCAATTTCTCAAACCGATGATAAGAAACACAGGAAGTTTTCTGCACCGAAGATGAAGCAACGAAAAACGCGCATTATTTTTGCACCAACCTAATAATTTTTCGCTTGTGATCCATTAGAGCATCTACCTTCTCGATGAATTCCGCTCTATTAATAGCAAACCTTATAAAAAGAAGTTAAAACTTCACCAAAGCTTGATTAACGTCATTGTTTTGGTGGACTTCTAGTGGAGGCCTAAGAGGATTGTGGCCACCCTTTTTTACCATATAGATCAACTCTAAAATTAATTTCATTTGATTTAATTCGGTTGATTGATTTAGGTATGCCGGGAAATATGAGCAATATTTTCACCTTCAGCATCTTCTTTCCGATTATCGAGATCCCATGGTGATGATCGGGTGACGACTTGTGCGCAAACTATACCAAAGCTGCAACATATTGTTATCTGCGGCGCATGAAAGAGACGGTTTATTGATTAATTTGCTTTTTGTTGCTTTATGGCTGAGCCTATCAGTAGATTGCAATAATTGTGCATCATACCTATATACATCAGCCTCTTGAGATTTACCACTTATTGAAGTGCGAAGAATTTCTGGAGCTGTCCACAGAAGATCTAAAATGGGTCACCATCAGGAAATTCTTTGATACAGCAATATAAGAAAAGGATCCAGCTTACTGCTGGTATTACAATCTTATTTGAAAGCTAAGCTACTGTTAATTCAAGTTGCCGATAGAATTGACTGCAAAATTGTTCTAGAGCGTGTTATTTCAGAAAAGAATTATTGGGTTGAAGAGAAAGTAACGGAAGAAATTTTTCGAAACTTTCTCATTCCTCACTGCTGATGATTCAACCAGGCATGCCCTCCTAGAGTAGTAAGAAAGTCCCCAAAGTGGCTATTGAAGGAGAATGGGTGCTTGTCGCTGCAGTTACGCTTACAGTTGTGAAAGATGCTTTGAACAACCTCTATTATGAACCGCTGTGCAACACTTTGGCAAGCACTGGGGTTAGTAACAACAGCAACGCAATCAAGGAAAGAGTGATTAAATATCTCACAGTACGTGATGGCACTACTTAATTCGATTCTCGAGATATGAGTTTTCATGAGAAGCCACGCCCCAGATGGTCTCAAGTCACAACACAAGGTGACTCCTGTGACTTGAGTTGCTTCCGCAATGTAAGACTTACCATATGGGAGGACCAGGTCTGAGAACTGAGGAAACCATTACAAAAAAAATGACAGGAACGGAAAATTCTGCTCTACGCCACTTATTCTACATTTATTATATAGGTGTGTTATCAAATTTCCCACTTTTTTCTTGTCCGGGGGTTTTGTAAATACCGGGATTTGCTTCACTCTGGTGACCCACTATTCTTACCTTATTAGCTTGTCACTCACTAATCAGTATCTCACTCTACCCCTCAGTTTCTTCTTGGGCGAGAAAGAGCCTGTCGGCTTCGACCGATTTTGAAATAGAGTCCCTCTATTTGTCGAGCAGCAGCTTGCACAGTTCTATGCAGAGAGTCGGAGTTCTATACATGCGAACTCCCGTTGAAAGTTAGGGAAATCTGTCTTTTCCTTCTCCTCCTTCCGCTCTACTGCGACCTCATCAATGGAACCCTTTTTGAGAGTTATTTTAGCAATCCTCACAGAAATAGATCTTGGTTAGTGAACAAGTAAATACAAATGCAGCTCTTCTTTTGAGACCTATCTGTACTTGTGTGTACGTGTACGAATGCTGTAGAAGTCATTGCAAAATGTTTAGTATATTCTTGTTAAACCGGCGGGAGGTTGGTACAAATATATATTGAGCTGACTCGTTTCGGCCTCAGAGCCTGAATGAGGGCAATATGGAGCAAATTATCCGATCAAGCTCCTCTTCAATTTTGCACAGCATCTTGACTTAGCATAACCAACAGGAAAAGATAGGGTACCATACCTAGACCACCATCCCAGGAATTGTGATGGTGGATGAGAGCGCTGTCAAGGAGAGTGGCAATAGAGACCCGTCACAGAGAATCTCATCGAAAGAAAATCTGTAGATAAGGCTCTAGATTCCATAGGATAGCAATGCATTTCTCACTGTGATTCATTTTCGAGATCCTGGTATCATCCAGAGTGCTTCAGCACTCCATTAGTAGATGTTTGAAACTTGACTTCGGGACACTGGTAGGGTGGGGTAGCCGCTTGAGGTCTGCGTAAAAGCTTCACGCCTGCGAAGTCTTCATGAAACTAACAAGAAAGTAGAATTAATCATTAATTGGGCACAAATACGAAATCCCCCTTACATGTTGCGAAAGTCCTACCGATCCGGCTGTCCGGTTAACCTTGATGAACTGCAGTCGTGTCCTGATGATAGCACTATAAATTTTTCAGCACACATCTGCAGGTCAAGTTACGTCCCCATGTAATTGTAAATGTATCTTCTCGCTTGATATCACCGAGTTTCTTGCCCATCATGGCCAGTCACTTCAGAGTCTGCGCGAGAATGTCCTGTATATAACTCTAGCAGTTGCGAGAAAGAAGCAAGGCGAATAATCGCTTGAGATGATTCAAGTTGAGACTGTAGTTGGGATGCCCCAACTGATGAGGATCTTCTTGGATGTTTAAGGTGAAGCAGTGGTGGTCGATTCAGCCGTAAATGAAAGTGCGGAAGAGAGCAGGAAGCCCCATTACAGTGAGATGAATATGAGCACAATAGAGGGCTGGAATAATAAGGAAGCATTAGACTCGACGTGTAAGTCTAACTTACTACTCTTCGCACCCTTGGGTGCTCTTCCGACTGGTCAACCTATCACATGACGTTACTCCGATATTAGCACAGGCTCACCTCTATCCAACGGCGTACACATATCATGGTTTTCCACAATACTGAACAACGGCGGACCCATCCTCGATCGGCGTAATCGTACTCCGGCGTTCTCCACGCTATTGTGCCACGGTGGGCTGGTCTCCCGGCAATCTCCACACGACTGACCCGTACTGGAAGGATCCTCCATGGGCGGACAAGTGTCGTGTGTCTTCCACACTACTGGAAAACGGTGGACCCATCCTTCATCAGTGGACCTCAGTGCCGCACGCAAAAGTGGGGTAGGGGAGGGGGAGTGTGGGAAAGAAAGACCAGGGGACCTGGCTGGACGAATGAAAACAGTAAAAATACAAACTCTAATGTTAATCAATAATAAATTTTTAGATAGCAATACAAGTAAACAATTAAAAACAACTGATGCAAATTTTTATAATTTTGTGAACTAGTTCCGACAAATGCGGCGGCGCGATTCTGCACCCAATCGTGACCTCCATCGGTGAACCCGTATTCTCACGATTTTTTTCACTTTTGGGCCAAAGCGGACCCGTATCGTGGCGTTCTCCACTTCATTGAGCTATCGCGAACCAATCTTATATTCGAGGACCCGTATCCTGGTGTGCTCCACACTATTGAGCCACGGGGGTCCCTTCACACCACTGGGGCAACGCAGCCCCTTCCTCCATCGATGAACGTTTTTTGGCCTTCTCCACACAACTGGACCAAACAGAAATGTGCTCTATCGGCGGAGCCGTATCCTAATGTTTTTACCACTTTTTGGACCGAGCACACCTGTTTTCTATAGAAGCACCCGTATCCTTTGCAAATCTCGAGAGTTAATGGGCAGGAGTGATGTAGTTGGCAAGTCCCAAACGAATGTGCCTGAATCCTTAAATATCGGCCAGCCGCCCTCAGTCTGCGCATCAAGATTGCAAGTGTCTATCAGTGTCGTTATGAACGAATATGTCTGGCGCTCTAGCCCCGTTATGGCTTTATTCAATAGATTCATTTTGAACTGGCAGTCTTGACACACTCTTGATAATCAAGTGTACAGCTCCAATGGGGTTGACAGTACTGAACGGCACCTGAAACCCACCAACGTGTACATTATCGTTGACTGTTCAGATGTTATCTTGTCTTGAAACCTCGGCATAGTGTATCTCACGTAGAATTGCTGTGCCTACGACGTTTTATTTTTTAGGTGGAACTTTTATTTGGCCTGACGTTCCGGCTTCTATCGCCGTCCTCAGAGGCCTGCAAAGAGGCTGGTATGAGAAATCTAGCGTCTAGCCCGCCAAACATCTTTCCATCCTGTGCTAGAATCTCGATATTCTCCAAAGCAAAGAAAGCAGAAAACTCACGCTGTCAAAAACTGGCCCACCCGTTGCTGGAACGATAGTGGCGGTGTCACCGCATTAGACTGCCGAACTAGGAAGAGTGAGTATTGTCATGTGTAGACATGAATGGTGGTACGCAGTATACGAGATCTACACAGGCAGTATCAGACAGTTTATAGCTCACAAGTGGCACGAACGGCATGAATTCATTCGTAATCGATAAGCACTCATTGTTGTTGTTCACCAAAGGATTTCGGACCAGGGGTGTGCAGAATTTTCCGTTTTCCGTTTTACGCTTTCCGTTTTCCGCCCACTTTTGGCCTTCCGTTTTACGTTCTACGGGTTTTTAGCCCGGCAAACGGGAAATCCCGGAAAATTATGAAGGGAGACGAGGTATTTGTATTTCTTTATCCTGAAGAGGGTTCACATGTTTCGATGCGCAATGATATGAGTACAAAACAATGGCGCCAAAATTGACGTCCAACCGCCATTTGCCGTCGCAGTTTCGCTGATTCTCATCATTGTTCCAAATATGTCAAATACAAGTGCCCTGCTCTCCTCAAAAAACAAGGTTCCACAAAAATGTGGGGTGAACTTATATAAAATTACCATGAAACTGTGACGTGCCATGGTAAGAGCATCGAGCATTCCTGCGAAGCAACGCATGATGTAGGCTTTCTTTCAAGTTGACAAAAGCATAAGGCTACACCGTGATTGTTACTGTTTTAATCTGACGACGATCTGCAGCTCTACACTGGCGCCGCTGGAGCCTGATGTCTTGCGCAATGTTGGGGCTGCTTGTGTTTCATGTTCCCCGCACGCTGTTCTTCTCCTCCTTCCTCCATCGCTGACTCGACCCAACAGGATCCGTTGTGGATAAGGTGATCCTTCTCGGATCTCAAGCGTAATAATTACCATAGTTACCTTTCTATCTGAATTTTTGCAGAATAGGTCTGCTCCAAAATAACGTGAAGAAGTAGCATTTTTCAAATTTCACAGCTTCTTGTCTTCTTAAACATTTAGTGCACTCTGATAATCTCTCGTAACTAGATGGAGGATAAATACATACTCCTCGATCTAGCTATATGTGGGAGTTTGAAGTGAGCACCATCAGTAGATTTGAAGTTACTTAATTATTTGAAAGAGTCATCACTTATGCTCATAAAGAGGATACTTAGGAAATAAAATGTTGAGGAGGACTTTTGGTCACAAAACTACGTTTTAACAAAATTTTCCGTTTTCCGTTTTACGCTTTCCGTTTTCCGCCCATTTTTGGTCTTCCGTTTTCCGTTTTATGGGACTTAAAATTCTACTTCAGCGCATCCCTGTTCCGGACGGATATCCAGAATGCATCCAATGTCTTACGTGCTGATATATCTGCCTCGCGAGCTAGAATCGTGCATTCCACGTCGGAGTCCATTTTGCGGTGTGCGTCAATCTTATGCCTCCCAAGCGGTGTTATTAAGCTTCCGCGCCGTTTCCCTGCCAAACTTCTTCCCGTTTCTCCAATGTATATTGCGTTGCATGTCAAGCATTGTATTTGTTAAATAACTCACGCTTGTGCGCAGTCGCCTTTTTTTTTCTTTTTTTTTTCTACAACATGGGCATACTAAACATCCTGCAGAGATACAGTTCCTATCGTATAGTCTGTTCGAACAAGCTGACTTTTTATGTTACAGTTGGGAATATTTACTAGTCTTACATCGTCCTGTAATTGTGCTCCGAAGCCTTAAATATTCATATTTTTTATATGTACCAACTCCGTGTCGGTTTAAAAAGGATACACCAAACAATTTACGATAAGTAGAGGTCCAGTGAAATAGTACAGTTTTGCAATTTTTCAACATGATTCTGCTTCGTTTGTTAGGATGTCGAGAGCTATTTCGCAGTGCTGTTATGATTACAAAGGATTGAAGGATTGAAGGAGGAAATGTAACCCAGATATTGCTAAAAAACTGAGCTTTCTTTATCAGAACATTTCTACAGTCCTTGTCGAAAAGATAGACGGATTGCGCGTGCGGTTTCATATCGTCGCGGCCGCACAATCGCGTTGGGACCTACTGCACCCTCTCACTTGGAGCATGCTCCCTCCTCATCCCTCGTTCGGGTCCCACCGCGTTTCCGCAGTCACGGAATCCGTCTATCTTTTCGACAAGGACTGTATTTATGCTTCTCCCCAAAGTATGTATGTATGTATTTAAGTTATTATGAGTTATTATAAGGTATGTTATTATTATTTCTTTTGTTATATCGCGTTGAAGACCACAACAAAGATCTCCGATTCACAAAGTCACCATTCATCAGGAAATTCTAATCAGGTCGTCTTGGTATGCTTACTTTGAAATGTTCTGCAGGTCAGGGAACTTCTGCTTTTTCGCTTTCCATTTCCGACTACAAAGGAGGAGATTAAAAGCCCATTTGAATTAAGTACAAAAGAAGATGAAGTAATACGGAACTTTGAGTCAGTGACCAAACTTTGCGCGGAATTTCCGATTTTGCTTGCTATGTTTCTCGTGTTAGCGACATTTTGTCGCATTTGTATTTCATCTTGTGTTATTCGCCCTTCAAAAATTCATTCCTGCACAAACCAGCTCCGTGTTTGAGAAATGCTTTCCTTCGCGTGAACATGAGAGGTGACTTCATACATGTGTAGAGCTGGAACAAACCGCGATGTGTTCGCTTGTCGGCGATGCGAAGTTTATCTACTCCATAGTCAGACACTTTGACTTGCCATCTGTCGTTCACAACGCAACACTTTGACGTTATATATCCATGACATCCCAGGAAAGAGTGGTGAATGAATGATATGCCCTAATTGTATTACATGTTCAATAGATATGAAATATTGAAAAATCATTTGTGAGCTGACGATCACTCAACTTACATTGACAATATCTTTGAGCAAAGACACCACGAAGAAGTTGTCCATCATTAATGCTCCTTTCATAACAACGTCATTAATGCTGCCTCTGCTACAGTTCCTCCATAAGGACATCATTTGGGGACCATCTATGCAAATGCCAATAAAACGATTAACATTCTCGTTTTCCATTTGTCGCATCTGTAAACATTATAATCGCAGAATACTCAGCTAGCGAAGCTGAACAAATATCAGTCACCAATCGAAATCCTGCAGAATCCTTTGAATCAAAATTTATCCTAATTTCGTGCTTCAACGCAGCAACCGGTTCGCCCTGAAACATCTATTTATAATACCTTCGTTCATGATTTAGATAATGGGCATGGATAATATGCATGATGAGAAGTAGTGGAGGCTGTAGAGTAACATGGTAAGGATACTTGGTCGAAGAGGCCATTTGTAACGCGATGTTTACTACCATATGCAGTTTTGAATGCTGATCTCAAATACGTGGCCCAAATTCCCCGCGGAGCAGGGTCAAGCTTCCGATGGGAATTTCCCATGGGCGGTCGTATGGAAGGAGGTGGAAAGGGAGGGGGGGGGTAGTGTTGGACGGGTGGGGTTAAGTGGAGAGCTGGCTTGAGCAATGAGTGTAGCGTGGAAATTATGATTAACTCATGAAATTATCACAAATGGCGGTTCGCCCTTACCAGCAAGAATGGTTTCGTGATTACTTGTCCAGACAGGCTGATTGGCAGCGTATGTGAGAAATCTGGCATTTGCGCGCCCACTGGTTCGATTCTCGGCGCATTCAAAATGTTTTTCCATGGGTAGGAACCACTTCAGAATTACGTGTGGATTGAAGGTGGTGGAATCATTTGAAAGTGAAGTTTGGGAAGCAAAATCGATCGATTGCCCATGCGAGAATTAGCCTCAAGGGCTCTTCAGTTCGTGGAAAAGTAGGGTGACTTACTAGACGTGCTGGAGTTTCCTGACCCGAATTTAGCATATGCTTTTCACCGCATATTCATAGATCGGGTCCATTCTTTCTCAGAGTTTCAATTCTCTAGGTCTCCATATTTTTTGGAAGCTCGATGGGAGAGTTTCGGGTCTCGAGGCGGAAATTTCCCATCTAAATCACTCTGGCAGTAGCAAATTCCACGCAGCGGAAATATTACATGAAGTTACTGAAACTACAGTAGAAGGCAAAATTGAAGAAGCGAAAACCTCGCAATTTAAAGAGATGTAGAAATGGAGTAGCTTGGATAATGGAGTGCTTGGTAGAAATGGAGTGGAAAGTCACTGAAGAATCACTCGCAGATATCACAAAAACTTTCTTTTTATGGATTTATGGAGGGGAAATTTCCCCATTGGATTGCATGATCTGGTTTTACGAAGTTCCTTTGTTCTCACGTAATTTAGATAGGAAATCGATAGAAAATTCGCCATACTTCCCATCGATTATCCATCCCAGGAATTTATGAAGCCCTGGAAAATTGAATCTCTAAGGAAGATAGAGCTGGTCGTCCTCTGCGAAGATACTGAGAAGGGTTTGCTGATTTCGAGTCACACAACTTCAGCACATGGTCCTAACTACCCTACTTTCCCATGAACTGACGGAATTATCGCATGTACTTTTTTTCATTTTCGAAAGTTTCCACCCTTTTACTTCGCACTTGATTCTGAAGTGATTCCGAGCCGTGCAAGAGGCGCCGGGGATCAAACCCGTGGGCGCCGCAAGTGCAATAGTGCTTGCGCGTGGTGCCTTGCGGTGTCGCCACGCACCCTGGGGTACGCTACGCACATGTGAAAGCTTGTATGAACCTTTGCTTTAGCTCCAATATTAAACTTTCAATGTGTTTCTTTTACGTCTTCTTTCTTGAAACTGGTCGGTGTTCGCAGAAAACATGCAGGAGCAGGAGCGAGAGAGGTGTTTGTGGAAAGATGGGGATCAAACGAGGGAATAGGGGGGGGGTCGTATTTTTTGTCGGTGTTTCCCATCGTCATGCTCGTCATGCTTGACCCTACTACGGAGTTCTGTATAGTGAGTTACACCTATTTTTAGCATAATATTAATATAGAGTCATATATGGGCTCATAGCGATGTTTGGTAGCTGCTTTAGTGTCTCCAAACTACTGAATGCTTTGGGAGAGATCAAACGATTTCTTGGTGAGATGTTGAAGCAGTCGCGCCCAAAAACCGTATGTGAGGCTCAAATTACGGTCCTCATGTATGGGCTTAAAACGAGATAAGGCAGATGTATGGACAGTCCACAAGGCCCCTGTTCTCTCCAAAAGCACTCAATAGTTTGAAGGCGCCAAAGCCACAGCCTGGAGCTATAGACGCATAGCCTGGAGCTCATGCACGAGTACACCATACGTGGGAAGAAGCTCACCATACAGAGACACGCAAGAAATTCGGGTTTACGGATTCGAGATCAAACTGGGTGTGGTAGGACACATTATATCAGGAATGTCCATTTTCATCAAGTACAACAGAAGAATGCCCATCTCTGCAAAAACAAGCAGCACAACACGATTCTCGATTTCTGGGCATCCCTTCACTGACTTCTGAGTGCGCAAGTTCTTAATCCTCTTATATAAATCATGGTAGTGCAACAAAAATTTTCCAGAGCGCAGGCGTAGGGGGAATAGCACATAATCGCTTTAGCCGTTGCTCGCGAGGATGCGAAGATGACGAGGCATTCGGCCGATGTTTCGTCATAGGTGCATAGACGTAATGGAAGTCGGATGCATTCAGGATTTCGAAGTGGGACCAGTGGCTAGCAGTCCCGACCCCTCCGGGCGAGACAGTGTTCACAACGATTTGACGTTGCACAGCAGCAATATAGGAGCAGGGAAGCCCCTCTGCTGGAGCTTTGTCAATGGCCCTCACTCTATTCCGAAACACTGAACAATAACCACTCCGAGAGAGTATGTGCATGCCATGGAGCCCGTAACGATAGCATTCGCTCGTTTCCCTCACTTGGGATATGCTCTTTGCTCATTTCTTATTAAGGTGCCATGGGGATTACACAGCCTGAGGATCCGTTTGATTTTAGGAAGGACAGTACAGTCAAAGAAACAGGAGGAGCGAACGAAAAACGCGTCATTATAGCCTGTTGTGGCATTCTCTGAAACCAGTTGAGTAATTTATCAAATTTTCTGAACATTTCCTAACTTTTTTCCATAGCCCTCGGTTCCAGCCCTGGCCCAACAGTGGGGAAAGCGGCGGGATACGGGTGCACTGATGGAGAATGGGTCCGCAGGGGCGGGGGCATTAGTGGGGAAAACGCCGAGATACGGGTCCATTGATGGATCGGGGCTGCCCTTACCCAATATTGAGAAAAACGCCATTATACAGGTCCAAATGAAGAATGGATCTGCCGTGGCCCAATTGTGGCGAAAACGCCAAGACGCACATCTGGCGGTGGAGTAGGGCACGCTACGCGCTCATTCGTGTCTCAGTCGACCAGCTCTTCTTCGTCCCTGTACATTGAAGCAGAAGCTCATCAGTTGGACTTTCTCAGTAACGTGAAACTTGAATAATTTCAGGTGATTATTCGCGCGGTATTGGTTCCACTGTATTGTTCACAAGTAGTAAAGCCATGTGAAAGATACTCCTGTGCAGAGTTGGGGGTGGCTGTTCATAACGGGTCCATAGGCATGTATAAAATGTGACAAAAAAGGTAGTATCATTGCATCCGAAATCATCTCTACATGTATATGCCTGCTTAAGAATTTGCAAGCGAGGCTAGGGTCGCGAGAAGACTCGAAGTCCGACGTTGGCGAGGCAGCCAGACCCGTAGAACGCAATTCATAGATAGGATTTTTTATTTGAGCTCAGCTAATGATTAGTTTTGCTTATTTGCTACTTTTCTAAGCATTTCGCATGTGTGAATGTGCGAAGCTTCTGCACACACCTAAAGTGGCTGCCTCACCTCACTTTCTAGCGTCCCGAAGGGGCGCTAGTATACGCAACTCATAAGGAGGATTTTGCATTTGAGCTCAGTTAATGATTAGTTTTGCGTATTTGCTAATTTTCTAAGCATTTCGCACGTGTGAAGCTTTTGCACATACCTTAAATGGCTGCACCACCCCACTTTCTAGCGTCCCGAAGGGGCGCTAGTAGGGGAAATGTTACCGCAAAAGCTTGAATTCTGATGCGATACTGGTGGTGTAATTCAAAAGAGATGATCGCGCAAACATTGAGAAACTAAGACCAGCACGACCTCTAGATAAAGCGTATTTGATGGCTTTGGCTAATTGCTAAGCTTCAATATTTTCACCTGGAACAAAAAGAAAGCGTAATTTCGAGATTCAGTTCTTCCATCCATCGAAAATTTATTCGAAGCCACACTACTCTGTAGTGAGCGATGACTCATTGACCTGTCCTAGAAAGAAAAAGAAACAGTGCAATTCACAGAAACTGCATCAACTAATATTTTTAGGCCAACCTTATTACCAAAGACTGTAAGTGAAGTGAAGTGTATTTGCCAGAGTGCGTTGAGCCTATCCATCTCTGCTCTTTTGTTCCTGAAGAGAATCTGCTCGCTACTCCAATGCTTCAATATAGTCCAGGATAAAGATGTTGGATTTAAGTCAGTGAGAATGCTCACTTGATTGCTACAATAATTCCAGCAACACAACCAAATATGCAGATCACAAGGATAGCTCCAGCGATAATAATCCACAACAAGTATGCCGATAAGAAATCTGGTGGACACTGGAATTGTTGCTATTGTGTTAGGTGTGAAGAAAAGTGTACGACTTTTTTTAAATCATAACTTCGATGCAATGTTCTCCTGAGGAATGAAGATACTCACCTTCGTGAAACGTGACTTTTTTGAAATATTATCTTCAACAATAAAAAAAAGCTTAATTAAATACACTGGGGAAACACGATCAATCTTAATGCCAGCTGTCGGTGGAAGGCTAACTATTATAGTGCAAGTTTCAGTGGAGATGATGACTCACTTGCTTGCCTTCAAATCCACATTTCGGTACAGCCGGGGGGCGTATTCCGTCTCTGGTAAACCATATCGTGCTTTCGTCCTTGTACAGTGCTTTGTACGTCTAAACCGTTGTTTTAACATCGCACGTAACCTCTTTTTTAGACATATGTATGCTCCAAAGTTCCAATTGGACAAAGTAGTTTGTCTTTACTCTATTAGCTGCAAGTTCTCTAGCTGAGGTTACAGTCCAATGTTATGTGCAATGTTACTTCCTGTAGTTCCTCTGTATTTTTAGATGAACCACACAGCTGTGTATGTATCTTCACAGCTCATGCAAACATGAGCACATACTTGCCCGGCGAACTAATTTTTGAACAATTTCTGTAGCACCGGTTACAATAAAGCATGACCTACCTTAATCCTGCTATCCCCGTAGCAGGATCACAGCAGGTCAAATGCAGGAAAAGGCGCGAATAACGGCGGAATAGGCGCACCAACTCCGCCCACTTTTACGTTTGTTCCCCGGGTGTAATGCCTCGAGAAACGGTGTGGACCTTTGCTCTAAACGCCCGAATGTCTGAGTAGAAATTGCGGAGGCTTAACCGATCGGTACCAGACTTTGCATGCATACGCAAATATCGATTTAATTGATTTTCCGCTCAGGGACTGGCGAGAAAATGCTACTAGGATTCCTCAATACGCTGAACATGAAAATGACAACTATCTTGCGCCAAATATCGATCTACCGATTTTATTGATTTTTCTTATTTTGCTCAGGGGTAGGCGAGAAGAAATGTATAGTGGAGTCGTTTTGACAGTGCGTTTTCTGCGACAGCGGCTCCCTGGCATTGGAGCACGCAGCGCGGTCGGTCAAAAAGTTGACCTATGATTCATCTAGTATCTTTGAAGAGTTTTGTAGCTTGTTTCTCCTTATATTGTTCTTTCTCAACTCTTAGAACAAATGAAGAAGGGAACAGACGATACAACCCGTCAAGAAGCCGGATCCATCGTGGGTCAACTGTTCGACCAACCGCACTGCGTGCTCCAATGCCAGCGGGGCCGCTACCGCGGACAACGCACTGTCAAAACGACTCCACTATACTGGGTTTTCTTAATACGATGAACACGAATATGGCAATCATTCAGAGTGAAATTAATGATTTATTGATTTTATCTTCTTCCCGTTTCTACCACAGGGACGGGTGTGAACATCCTTATAAGGATTCTCGCATAAGATTTGGCGATCAGCGCTGATCGCTCTAGTTTGTTTGTATTTGACGATAACGTTAACATTAAATTTGAACATTACTCGATAACACAATTCTGACAGCAATCTTTTATCCACATTTGAACACCTCATTTCAGTTTCGTCATAGGAACTGTGTGTTTATTACTACCCCAGATGGCGTGTTTCGCGTGTTTTCTCAAAAAAACAGAGTAAACAGGCGTGTTTCACGTGTTTTCTCAAAAAACAGAGTAAGCACTCTGGCGATACCTGACTACATACAAGCGCGACGCGGCATCCAGATTACAAGACCTGGTGCAGATGAAAAAGCAAATGTATAAAGCCAACCGCATTGGTTCCACTGACGAAAACATATCCGAATGATGCCGCTTCTTCCTTTGAAGTGAGACCGTTCATGAAGAAGGTTGGACTTCTCGTACCATTCTCAGTGATAACCACATGCCCCGATGCCCCTGAAAAAAAAAACGGAATTGAAACATCTATCTTGTTGTCATACTTCATTGGGTAGTCCGTCTTCGCTGTAGATGAATGTCCCTGTGTATTGTATTTATTACATGGCGAGCCATGCATGAAATAACCATGAGAGAACAAACATAAAACAGATACAACCAAATAACATCAAATGCAAAAAATGCCATCAATGTGAACAAATACCAAATATCGTGTCAAGCACGTGTTGAGCGTTCTCTCAAACAAACTGAATTTAGGAGGGATGATCTCTTTTCTTGAACCTTCCATAGTCTGTACCAGCTCTGTATAAACGAAGAACGTCTGATACTTTTCCTGGGCTTGGTTGTTTGCTAGATGAATCTCGTATTAGGAACCCTAACTTTGAAAATACTACTGGGTATTAGCCAAACTTGTCCGTGAAAGAGTTTATACATCAGAAAGAATTCATGTTTTCTTCTCCAGTAACTCAACGAGTCAAGCCGTAAATTCTTATGTCTCACTGCACTTGAGGGGATGGAATCGCAAAGGAAAAAACGAAACCAATCACTCTAATCAATAGTTTTCGCGCAAAACTATTCTAAACATTCTCCAGCTGTGAAATACTCCAAAACTGTATTTCTTATGGGTCGCGGAAGTAGGTGGGAAGGACAACGGGGGCAGAGTGGAGAAGGGTGGGTGGCTTGAGAAGAAAAAGTGAACTGTCCTCCATTCCGAAAACCAAAGCTACGAGTATGGACAAAGTTGTAAGTACAAGGTACGGGGTTGCACAAGTACAACGCACACAAAAGTTTACACAATTTGAACTTTGATTGCTATTATATTACGTTGTCCCACAAATAATGGCCGTTTTGGAGGTGTGCATCCCAATATGCGTAACTCACCTCAAACTTGAGGTTTTCTACAGCAATGAAAATATTATGATCACCATTTCCTGTAGACTTTTGCGGTACAGTGAAACCTATGTGAAGACGATACCTTAATTCGCATTCCCCAAAAATCTCGTCTTCAATTTTTTTCTCAATTTTTTCTGCAGTACCGCCAGCAACAGAGCCCAAAACACTTTCTTTTCATGTCATCGGTTCAACTGCTTGAGGAGGTAGTTCGCCCAAACTAATAGTTCCCGGATCTGACCATCAAATGTAAAGCTTGAACATTGTGGTGATTTTCGAGGCCTCTTGTGGCAATGGGAGGAAATAGGAGTACGTGGCGAAATCTCACGTACAATGTTAAAGCGCATTTTTTGCATGGCGACCTATTTAGCAAGATTTGTATGGTGACCTGTTTGGCAAGGTTTGTATGGCGACCTATCTGGCAAGGTTTGCATGGCGACCCATTTGGCGGGACATCATGTTTGGCAAGAAATTTTGCAGAGTTCGTTTGCCTGGCTCGTCTGCAAACCCGTTTCCTAGGTTGCCGAACAAACCTTCCCAAATGGGTCGCCAATGGACTTCAGAGTTAGGTTAGGACGCCAGAACCTAATCCATGTGGGGGCTCTTGTAGCTCTTGTGCATCGACCTTGCTGTTGGCAAAATGTGGATGAGTACCTTTCGAAGCATTTTTTCTGTTATTTCAGGGCTTCCAGGAAGATGATCCTTCTGGAGCTGGAACGAGCATATTCAGCTTGGAGCGAGCATGTTCAAAATCTCATTTCATGAACTTTTAACCAAAATTTGCTTCCGGGAGCTGGCTTAGATTTTGATGACTCTGCTAGTAAACGTTCAAATAGCATCGTCTTCCACCAGAAAAATGCAGTACGATTTCGGGATGTTAGGTATTCTCTACCTCTAACCAGCCAATGCAAGACTTACCTTAGGACGGATGCATGCGGATCGATGTAAGACTTTGCTTCTGAATATGTTGTGAAACTATCGAGACAGAACTTGCTACTGATCTAGTTGCAGCGAACTTGATGATTAGTTATTACTAGCGCTCCTACGGGTCGCTAGAATGTGGGGTGAGGCAGTCACGTGAGGTATGTGCAGAAGCTTCACGCCTATGAAATCTTTAGGAATGTGAAATAGAAGCGAAAATAGTGATTGAGTTTGAATGCAAAATTCTCCTTATGAGTTGCGTGTATTCTACCAGTCTGGCCACGTGACCAACTCCGGACTTCTTGTACGCGCCTTGTTCAAGCACCCTTCATCACACATTAACATGTAAATCCACTTTCCGATGCAATGACACATCCCCCGTTTGTTGTCACCGCACCCTTTAAATGCCCATGGACCTGTCATGGCTAGTCATCCTCAACTCTGCGCGACGATATCCTTTATAGGAACCTAGTCAGCATTTGCCTTAACCGACACAGTGTAAATAAGAACTCTAAGTAAATCAAGTTGAGATTGTTGTTGGAATACTCCAACAGATAAGGATCTGCTTCGACATCTAGGAGAAAGTAGAGGGGATCGCGTGAGAAACAACCGATTGTGCGGAAGTGAGTGAGAAGCAAATCATACCTATAAAGTAAGCACAAATTGGAGCTGCAATAGTTTCTCAAAGAAGGTGAACTGCGCAAGGCTAGTATCATTTCGATCACTTTGGGGTGCTTGCGAACATCTTTCTCTAAATCGCGTCGTCCTGCCATTTGAGCGTGCGCACATCGGTGTTACCGTATCTTGACGTTTCTCATACTTGGACCGCATTGCACCTCTCCTATCGGTGGATCCTCTCCCTAGCGTTCTCCACACTATATGGCGCCAGCACAGCTTTCATCCTCCGCTGGACCCATATCATGGATTCTCCCATCTACTGTGCCATAGCAGATCTACCATTCTCAATCGGCGTACACGCATTCCAGCGCTTTCCCAGCTAATTCACTGCAATCCTCCATCTGCAGACCCATATCCGAGCACGTTTTCCAAATTACAGGGCGCAAGTGCTCCTTTCTCCGTCAGTGAAACAACTTGGCGTTTTCCACATCATTCGGCCAAAACAGTAGACCCACATTCTGGCGTTCCTCACACATCGGCCACAGCGGACACCTTCTTCATCTGCGAATCTGTATCTTTACGTTGTTTACACCTGGGCCGAAGCGGATCCTTCCTCCATCCGTGAACCAGTATCTTCTTGCTCCTCACAATTGGGTAAAAGCGGACCTCTCCCCCATCGGCATAACCGTTTCCTGGCATTCCCACACTTTCAGAGGATACCAGATCCATATTCTGGCGTTCTTCGCACCTGGGCCACAGTGGACCTCTATTATAATCGCGGACCCGTATCTTGACGTTCCCCACGTTTTTAGACCACAGCGCACCCCTCCTCCATCCACGAATCCGTATCCTAGAGTTCCCTTAGCTTTCAGGCCACAGCAGAGCCATCCCCCCCTCGGTGGACCCGAATGCTGGCGTTCTTAACAACTGACCACCTTTCCATTGGCATGACCTGTCCTGGAGTTCCTCCAACTTTTAGGCAGCAGCAGACCTATGTGCCATTGGGAGACCGGTATCTTGGAGTTTCTGAGAATTCGGCGACAGCGGACCCCTACTCCATGTCGGCATAACCGTATCCTGCCATTCCTACACTTTTTGGTCACAGCAAACACATCATAGGTGGACCAGTATCCTGGCGTTTACCACAATACTGAGCCACAGCAAACCTATCCCCTTTCGGTGGACCCATCTCCTGGCGTTTCTCACACCCGGACCCTTACTCCATTGGCATAACCGTATCCTGTCATTCCAACATTTTGGCCACAGCAGATCCATATTCTTGCGTTCTTCGCGCCTGGGGCACAGCGGACCTCTCCTATATCAGCGAACTCGTATCTTGGTTTTCCTACATTTTTAGACCACAGCGCATCCCCTCCATCCGACAGCCCATATCCTAGAGTTCCCTTAACTTTCAGACAACAGCAGAACCCATCCTTCTTCGTTAGACCCGAATGCTGGCGTTCCCTTAACTTTCAGGCCACAGTAGACCCATTTCCCTTTCGATGGACCAGAATGCTGGTGTTTCTCACACCTGGGCCACAGCGGAACCCTATTCTATCGGCATAACCGTTTCCTGTCATTCACGCACTTTTTGGCTACAGCAGACCGATGGTCCATCGGTGAATCCGTATTCTGGCATTGCTCACACCTGAGCCACGTCGGACTCCTCCTCCATCAGTGAACCCGTATCCTGGTTTTTCGACAACGCTGAGCTACAATGAACCCCTTCTCCATCGGCATAACAGTATCTGTCACTATTCGCCCTTTGCACACCTATCATCCTTACTCTTTGTAAATCTCGAGAGTAATGGGATGAAGTTAGGAGTTATCCAGGAAATTTGAATAATTACATACTTGGTTACAGGAAGTGTCACAATGGCCTGTAATTTTTCTATGCATGTGAGTGTATAACTGAAATCTCTTCCGTGGCTGCAGAATCACTTCAGACGGATGCAAGGACGAGAACATGTGGCATATGAGAAGTGTGAAGGATACTACCGCTGCGCTGAGCCTAGAGAGCTCTGAGGCCGCACACGGATCTCGCCCATGCTGATCTGCAGTGCAACAGTTAGTTCTGAGCGGAGAGCAGTGGCTATCCTGCGCCGTATATCGTGCTGCACTAAATGCAGCAAGAGCCGAAATCCTCGACTCCGAGCTGAGGTGCGGGTGATGAAGTACAGACTCAGCACATCATAAATGTGAAAGGAACACAGACTATGACGGCTTACCTGCAGAGAAACTGGAACTGTCGTCGCGAACACGCCTGACCGTTTTCGCGCCGGTACGAGTTTTCCCCGGCGCTAGAGCCATTCCGGCGCAGGCGCATGGTTTGGCGCAAAGGCAGTACGAAGTGCGTGCAATTCACAGGGATTCGTGGCGGGACGCACGCGCACACCCGACATCGGAGTATCGCACATCGCACACCCGACACCCTTGTCCGCCGCACGAACACGGCCAGGCGTGTTCGCGACGACAATTCCAGCTTCTCTGCAGGTAAGCCATCATTGTCTGTGTTCGTTTCACATTCATGATGTGCTCAGTCTGTACTTCACCGCGCGCACCTCAGCTCGGAGTCGAGGATTTCGGCTCTTGCTGTTTTTAAAGCCTTGCTAGCTCTGTCTCATCCGTTGGCTGTGAGACCGCCAGCGTAGGACAGCCACTTCGAAATTGCGGGTCCCGCGAGGATGTAGTCTCATCTCGCTTTGTCGTCTGCGCATCTCTCCCTCCTCCATTGCGTATGCACTGTTCTGCACAAAAGATTTCGAAAGACTCTCGCGGTCTGACGCCAGAAAAATCTGGACCCTTACCAGTCCTTATATAAGAGGATATGCTGTATTGGAGGAAAATCACTGACTGAAATCCTGTTCTTTAATGGAAAAATTTCTCTCAAGCAAATGAGATGAAAAAGCAAATGAAGAGACGGTGGCGGACACAAGTACTGCGAAAGAAGGTTTTCCGTTAGTAACTTCTTTTGAAGTAAAATTGAACAATTTAAACTCTTGTATGTTTGCACCTATGAATTTAGTACTGGTACATGAAAACTCTGGCTCTGGTTGAATGATTTCTCTAAGAAAGCTTTTTTCTTAGGTGAAGTCGAAATTTAGGGCTTGAAAGCATCGATAACCACCTACAAGGGTTCACAAGTGGAATGTTGGTCTAATCACAGCAGTTCCAATACAATATTTATTAACGTTTGCTTGGCTCACATATTGCTAATCCATGAACAGCCTCTGTCAGAATTTCTGCCACCCTAACTCACATTCCCACTTCTGCGTTGACGACAACAACAAGATTGCGTCGGATGATGATCCTGCTTTATGTTAGAATATGTTCGATTATACTGTAGCCCCTTCCCCTCCTGGACAGTACAAAAATACCAGTTGGTTGCAGTAAAACTACTAATGCACGTTTCAGAAAATTGGCAAGAGACTTTTTTCTTTGCAAAACAATTTCTGTGAGGGAACCAGACGAGGAGCAGAAGCGTCACATACTCCACTGAACAGCTTACGCATGGCATATCATCTCGCAACAAATTCAATGATTTACGACCAGAGTTTGGCAAAAGATTAACTCGAGCAGAAAAAATTACGAAACCTCCGTTGATAGCGAAAAACGTCCGGATTCCCTGCTGTAAATAAACAAGTTACTCAGACAAACCCTCGCTGGGAGCGCGCGACCATCTCACTGGCAGCGCAGGTAAGGCCCCAGCAGAAGCGATATTGGGGCGCGGTCAATACCGAATGTGTTGAACATTGAGCGACAAGGGTCTAACACATAAATGTACTAATGGTGCATGACCACATTTACAAAAATGGCCGCCACGACCTCTCCATCATTCGATGGGGGATAGAGATTGGAAAATGTTGGTTTCACGCCCTCAACAAGCAAACCTGTTCGCCCCCCTCACCGGCGAAGTCCCACTGATGTTGCTTCGTATTTCTTGCTGGTGAAGATGTCTTCTCGCGCGCGCCGAGCGAGCGTCTTTTGTCGTCTCCGTCATTCGATAATCGTCCCTCGTCTGCTCCGCGCCTAGCGGAATTCTGCTCCGGCAGAAGCGAGCCACTTTACCGACCTGCGTCTTCGAAACTGCACTATTTCATTCTGCTCCGGGCGCAGCGAAGCAGTGCTCGCTTCTCGCGGAGACCTCAAACAGGCACGCACGACAAGCGAGGTTTGTCTAGGTAGAGGCAGTGTATCACCTCGTTTAGTGAGCTGAAAATACCAACAGACTCTAGACCTCATCGTCACGCTAGTTCCAAAGATGTACTTCAAAGCCCATAAAAATGACGAAAACCCCGTTTTCGGAGAATCCGAAAGTGCAGTTCACAGACCACATGGGCGGAGCGGTCCGTGAATGTGCTGGCTGCCCGCCACGTCTGCAACGTTGGCCATCACGTCTAGACGTGTCCGATCGATGAGACCAACAGCTTCACGCGTTCACTCGGCTCGACACTGTTACAAATCCCGTCCCAAAAAAGTTCGGAAAGAGGGTTTGAGGAAAGTTTTGTAACATTTCAGATACATATATCGCTGGGTTTAGCGCTTCGAGGAGATCTAGAACTTGCTGAAATCTCAAACACAAGAACAGGTGACACACTGCCTTTAATGCGCATCGGCACGTCCACTCGAGTCAACATGTGTTAGCAAGTTCAATGGTCATAGAGCACGTTAACATGGTAGTACCATGTTGCAATTCTCTAAATTTCCGGCTAGAATTTGAAATTGGATGGAAACTTCACAGGATTCTGCCACTAGTTTGTTAGAGTAGTACTTCTTGAATACAACAGTGCTAATGAAATTGGAAATAATTGATTTTGGGAAAAGCAATTTGAGGAAGTTGCGTTAAAGTAGTGCTGGAAACCGCGTTCTAACAATTTTTTTTCGCTGTGGTTAAAAGAAAACGCGGCTAGTTTGTTGCTTGTTGGGACGAGCTGCCTCTCCTGAGCCGAACGTGTCAATACAATTGGACATAATTCATTTTGAGAGAAGCTTGTATGAAAATCCTGTGGACCCGTTTTGAACACTAAATTTTAAAGTAAATTTAAAGTAGAATTCCAAAGCAACATCTCCTTCCAAAATCGATTAATTCCAGTTTCCTTCAACAATCGGAAGCAGAGTAGTATCTGTAATCTCACTACAAATTTTGAGCAAGATTCGTTCAGTATCAAACGTGCTGTTCACTTACTCAGCTGTAACTCCTACCAAAATCAATTCAATCCAATTCTCTTTCGGATTTATATACAACCTCGCCGGTTGCAGCTTCACGAGGGATGAGGATTGGTGTCTGTACGTCCGAGTCAAGAACGGACAACACTGGGTTGACAAGGACCTGAGCCATAACCGAAGGCAGGCCTTTGCTCTCTGAAACTTATGGTCAGTGCTTGGTGTGGCTGCAAGGGCATCATCCACTAAGAGCTACTGTCCTGCTACACAGCCCTCGTTACAAGCCTGTGCTATCAGCAGAAAGTGGTTTGCCAAGACCGCAAAGAAGCGTCTGGATCACGGCACAATCCGATTCCTGCGCGACTATGCTCGTCCTCACACTACAACAATGACGCGCCAGAAGGAAAAGAGCTACTTGAAGAGTGCACACTACGCACAGCCCTTCATTTCTCTTCATTTTCGCTCTGAATTTTTATCATTCTTCATCTTCAGTTATAATTTTTAGACCTTCATTTTTTCGACTTTGGTCATATTCGACTGCTCTGCGGTGGATAAAGGGAATTTTGCATTTACCATAAAAGAATAGACTTTCCCTTTATGTATCACTAACCTTCAAAGTCCAGTTGTATTCCTTTCATTTGTGCACTACCATTACCAACAGCGTTTGGGTCTTTCGACAACGTTGTATTCAGGGATTTGGCGTAGGCGTAGAATGCATCATGCAGTTGTCCGGCATATTGAGAGGCCTGTGAGTGTGAGTCAATGAAATCTACTCTACGTGACTGTTACCATTTTATTTAGTACAGCAGAGAATCTTTCGCCTTGGCAGGCCGTTGTACACAGGAATGGTGGATCCTTCATACGAGAAACAACTTCGTTGCTGAAATTCGCGTACGTCCCATTAAGTCCGTCGATTGTCATCTGGAAAAGGCTATTAAAACTCGCAGCTATTAATTAGTAACACTGCCCTGTTTCATTATTAAGTAATGAAACACTGCTCTAATATTTAACGGCATATTATATGTACATATCTGCAAACTCAAAGCCGTTGGTGTTGATGAAGCTAGGTGAAGAGCTCTTTGTGAATGGAGAGAGCTCGTTCTCACGCATTGATAATTGCATAGGACCTGACAAGCGTGCCTGCCACAACCTGCCAAGCCACACCACCAAAAAATGGAAGGCAGACATTGCTGCATGATGAAGAACTGTTGCATTCCGACTCTTGCGAGCAAAAGGTCCCGTGTTTTGGTTGCGATGAGGAGCTAGCCGCTGACCTGATTAACAGTCATGTCATTCAATTTGCACCCCCCCCCCTCCATGCCCTGCGTTCCTGCCCTCCTTGTCATATGACGACACCCCCTGGGAGGTGTATACATATGTGTAAGCCGTTGGTTGAGCGTCAGAGCTCAGTAATGTGTTCGCTTTGGCGAAGACACTAGAGTTGTGACCGAATCAAATAAAATTCAAATATTTATTTGAATGCTCAAAAATTACTCGGAAATTCGAATATTCAAATATTTTAGGACGAAAATGCGAAAATTTGGAGTAGTTTTGCTTCGCAACTGCTACTTGAGTTCCACTGTTTCACTGAAGTTTTACTTCGCAAGTGCTACTTGAGTTCCACTGTTTCACTGAAACTCACTCCATTTTCTCACTTCAATCACAGTTCTCCCAAAAAGCTGCGCATATCTTTGTACGCATTTGAAAGCCGCCAATCGCGTGTGTGAAAGATTCGAAACCGCAAATCTGCGAATTATGCGATGTCAGCGACGATGAACAGCATGAAAAACCAGCAGTCTCACCTAAACTTCTGATTATTCAAGCCTTACCTCCAGAACTATGTGAGTGAGCTGCAAACTGTAATAATAACTTTTACGCAACATTCCTCCCTATATTAAGCAGATTTCCAACCACTGCTTTGTTGAAACTCTTTCTAAGTACATAACCATTAGTTATGGGATTCAAAGTTTGCACGAAATCTTGAGATTCTCTGATCATCCTTTCTGCGTAAACATACTCTGATGTCTTGTTATAGAAGTTCAGCTGGTTTTGACACTCATCGTACATGCATGCAGTTGGAGCGGATAAACAGAACTAATGATGAGGAACGGGCTAACACGCAGTCTTTTTTTTTGGTATCGCTGACGCTTTTTTGTTGATAGCTGGAAGTTCATTCATGATCAATGTAACTGAACCACTGTACCTACTATTATTTTTAATGCATCAATAGTTCTACATTCACTAACATGGCTCGTTTTGTTGAACAACGACACAGAGATAATAAAGAGAAAGCATTTTTACTGCCGAAGGGTTTCATCACTTCACGATCCTCCAATATCGTTTCAGATCTCAAAAGAGGCAGGAGTTCTTAAGCTTAAGAATTTTAACCAGTGTCGCGACTTCGTGCGACTCTATTCGTAACATTTTCGAGGAGCCCCAGGTCGCTGCGCGCAATGGCCCTATGCTCCTCGCACTCGCATGTTAGGCTCCGCCTTCCCCTCCGCCGAAAATCCATAAACAGCCAACGGGCGCGGACTCACCAAGCTATTCGTCGAGTGTCAACCACGGGGAGCCGTCGCAAGGCCAGAGGATAGATAATGGAACAACACATGCGTCGACCAACAACAACAGTCCACATGGTACGACAAGGATAGGAGCAGCGCTACAGAAAGGTAACCCGGCGTTCCTGGCTGAGCGAGGAGGCATGGAGCACATGCTCTCCCTGACGAGCACGCCTCATACGGCGGGGAGTTTGTTTTTGCTATCAACCTCTAGTGACGGGTCAGTTGCGTTCCCTCTTCAACCGTTATATTGTATGTGTTTGTGAATATATTGCAGCGGGCTATGAATATGGGCAGTGTTAACGTTCTTTTCTGAGAGAAGAAAACAGACGGAGTGTAGTGGCCACAATATCCAGCATAGCTACTGCCTTACATGTGTGTATGATCAGCGCTGGCAGACGAGGTGGCAGCTATTCTGCAATATCATATTGTCATTTGCTGTCGGTTGTGTATATTATGTGGGGTCTAGTTATGTCACAAGCGTCGTAGTGATATAGGTTGGTAGCAAGGGCCTTCACGGCAGTTGGGCAACCGCGTTCTTTCGCAGGCGGCATTCTGACGCAAGCCTCGAAGCTACCAACAACGGCGATGCACACGCCTCGTATATGCTGTTCGAGGGTTCTGCGCGCGGCTCAGCCGGTGCATGTTTAGTGACCTGTATCCACTGAACGAGCTGCTTCAGAATTCACGACAACCAGCTGCAATTCTAAACCTGACAAAGGATTAACTCCGCAGCAGCACAAACTACCACTCATAAGGAAGTTGTGAGAAATTCTAAAACGGCAAATGAAACTTATTATCTGAAAAGTTTCATGCTCGTCGTGATTGGCAAATATATCGCACCGTTCGTCCACATGCATGGGTAAAAAAATGTTTTTACCAAATGAAATGTTATTCGAATAAATATTCGAACATTCCAATATTCGAAAATTCAAAAATTCGGGATCCCCGGAAATTCGAAAATTCCGATAATCGAAAAGTCGGTAGGTTCAAAAAATTCGAAAGTTCGAATATCCGAAAATTCTATGGTTGGCAGAAATTGCAAAATTCGAATATTCGATAATTCGGAGGCTCCTAAAAATTCGAAAATTTGAATATTCGCATATCCTCTTATATAAATCATGGTAGTGCAACAAAATTTTCTAGAGCGCAAGCGTAGGGGGAATAGCACGTGATCGCACGCTTTAGCCGTGAGCTCATATATAGACTGTGGCTAGCGAGGATGCGCAGCTGACGGGACATTCGGCCGATGTTTCGTCATAGGTGCACAGACGTAGTGGAAGTCGCGTGCATTCGGGATTTCCCCGTGGGACCAGCGGCTAGCGGTCTCGAGCCCTCTGGGCGAGACAGTGTTTACAACGATTTGACGATGCATAGCAGCAATGTACGGAGCAGAGTAGCCCCTGTGATGGAGCATTGTCAGTAACTGCACTCAATCTTGGGAACGGTGGACGTGAACCTCTTCGAAAGGATGAGTGGAGGTCATAGCGATAGGATCCACTCGGTTCCATTATATCGAATGTGCTCTTTGAGCACCTCTCATTATTGAGGTCCCATGGAGATTATGCAGCTTGAGGATCCGTCTGTTTTCAAGAAGGGCAGTACAATCTAATACATAGGATGAATGAACGAAGAACACGTCATTATAAGCTGTTATGACATTTTCTGGAACCAGTTTTGCGATTGATCAAGCTTTCTAAATATTTCCTACCTTTCTTTCATTTTTTTTCAAGATTTGCAAAGAGTGCGGGTGCACTGATGACGGACTGATGTGCCGGGGCCCCGTACTTCAGAAAAAATCAGGATGGGTGGCCCAACAGTGGGAAAACGGCAGGGTACGGATCCATCGATGGAGAAAGGGTCCGCCGTTGCCCAATAGTGGGGAAAACACCAAGATACGGGTCCATCGATGGAGAATGGGTCGGCAGGGGGGCCAATATTGGGGAAAGCGCTGAGACACGAGTCCCACCAATGGATTGGGTTTGCCCTGCCCCAATAATGGGAGGAACGCCAGGATACAGATACATGAATGGAAAATGGGTCTTCCCTGGCCCAAAAGTGGGGAAAGCGCCTGGATACGGGTGCACGGATGGAGAATGAGTCCGCATGATTCCCATTAGTGGGGAAAACGCCAGCGTACGGGTCCACGGATGGAGAAAGGGTCCGCCGTTGCCCAATAGTGGGGAAAACACCAAGATACGGGTCCATCGATGGAGAATGGGTCGGCAGGGGGGCCAATATTGGGGAAAGCGCTGAGACACGAGTCCCACCAATGGATTGGGTTTGCCCTGCCCCAATAATGGGAGGAACGCCAGGATACAGATACATGAATGGAAAATGGGTCTTCCCTGGCCCAAAAGTGGGGAAAGCGCCTGGATACGGGTGCACGGATGGAGAATGAGTCCGCATGATTCCCATTAGTGGGGAAAACGCCAGCGTACGGGTCCACGGATGGAGAATGGGTCCGCCGTGGCCCAATAGTGGGGAAAACATCAAGATGCACATCTAGCGGTGGAGTAGAGGCACGCTACGCACTCATTTGTGTCTCAGTCGACCACCCCTTCTCCCTCCCTGTATATTGAAGCAGAAGCTCATCAGTTAGACTATCTCAACAAGGTGATTTTCAGGTGATTATTCGCACGGCACTGGTTACACTATGTTGTTCACAAGTACTAAAGACATGTGAAGGAAAGATACTCCTGTTCGGAGTTGAAGGTGGCCGCTCCTAACGGGACCATAGGCATGTAAGAAATGTGACAAAAAAATAGGTAGTATCATTGCATCGAAAATTAGCTTTACATGTAGGTGCGGGATTAAAAATTTGCAGGCAACGCTAGGATCGCGAGAAGACTCGAAGCCTGACGAGGCGGCCAGGCCCGTAGAATATCCGCAACTCATGAGAAGGATTTTGTATTTGAGCTCAGTTAATGATTATTTTTGCTTATTTGCTAATTTTCCAAGCATTTCCCACGTGTGAAGCTTATGCACATACCCCAAGTGGCTGCCCCACCCCACTTTCTAGCGTCCCGAAGGGGCGCTAGTTCGAAAAACATTTTCGAAGGTAATCGAAAAACATTTTCGAAGGCGCGGATCCATTATGCTGGTGTAAAAGTTTTCGGTTTTTTTTTTCGACGACCCTTGATTGCCTACAGATCTAGTGTAAAGCCAATGCATGGTGACGTGAACAGGTACGCGAAGAACCGCGTCGTCAGAATGATGTTGGCTCCCTCTTCGCTGTCTCGGGATCTATTTCCCGTCCCAACTAAAGCACATAAATGCCCAAAGAACTTGACGAAGACCAACTCTGTCTATTAAACAAAGCGCCGTAAGGGGGCTAGAGCGGCTAGAGATACACGGTCATAGACACCGCAATCTTGAGGCGCAGACCGTGGGGCGAAATGGCCGATTTTTAGGGACACAGGCACCTTCGTTTCGGGACTCGCCAATTACGTCACTGCTGGCGCTCCTGCATGCACGAGCTAGTGATTTCATCACCCTCGCTGGCGGTCTCGTAGCATAGAGGTGAAGGAATGCTTACAAGCTTTCAGGCTGCACAATCTACGCAGCAGGAAAACCACCCTTCCACTGTTGCGACGCCGTATGCCATCTTTCCAAAGAAAAAAGGGCGGGTTTATGAGATTTGCAGCGTCCAGGGAGCTAAGGAGAGGCTGGACCTACACGGTCGCCCCAGCTGGTGGCTGTTGCCGCATCCCCTGCTGAATTCTCGCAACGATTCCTTGGTCACGACATTCGGTCGTTTCGAGAAAGCGTCTGCACTAACACAGATTGAAAGCCTCAATATATCAAGGCATGACACTGTGTAACCAATCAACAATATACGGGTACGGGCCCACCATGGGGAAAGAGCCCGCCGTGGCCCAATGGTGTGGGGAACGCCAGGATGCAGGTCCACCGATGGAGAAAGGGCCCGCCGTAGCTAACAGGGGTGGGGGAACGCCAGGATAGGGGTCCATCAATGGAGAAAGATCCCGGCGTGCCCAAATGGTGTGGGGGACGCTAGGATACAGGTCTACCGATGGAGAAAGGGCCCGCCGTGGCCCAGTGGTGTGGGGGACGTCAGAGTACGGGTCCACCAATGGAGAAAGGGCCCGGCGTGCTCCAATGGTGTGGGCGATGCTAGGATACAGGTCTACCGATGGAGAAAGGGCCCGCCGTGGCCCAGTGGTGTGGGATATGCCAAGATACGGGTCCACCGATGGAGAAAGGGCCCGCGGTGACCCAATGTTGTGGGGGACGTCAGAGTACGGGTCCACCAATGGAGAAAGGGCCCGGCGTGCTTCAATGGTGTGGGGGATGCTAGGATACGGGTCCACCGATGGAAAAAGGACCCGCCGTGGCTCATTGGTGTGGGGGACGCCAGGATACGGGTCCATGAGGAAGGATTGCTCAATAGTGTGGAGAACACCATTATGCGGCTCCGCAGATGGAGGAAGGGTCCGCCACGGCCCTACAGTGGGAAAATCGCGAGAACGCAGGTCCACCGATGGAGTAAGGACCTGTGGTAGCCCATCGGTGTGAAGAACGTCAGGATATGGGTTCACTTTGGTCCGATAGTGTTGAGAATGCCGGCATGCGAGCACGCCCCTGGAGAACGATCCTGCTTGCCCTAACTGTGAGGAAGGCGCCAGAATGTAGGCGCTCAGATGAAGGAAGGGCCCGCTGTGACCCAGTGGTCTGGATAACCCCAGGGTACGGGTCCGCCAATAAAAGATTGGTCCGCTGTGACCCAGTAAAGTGGAGAATACCAGTTCAGCCGACGGTGAATGGGTTCATTGTGGCCTAACAGTGAAGATGACGAAAGAATACGGGTCCACCGATGGTAGAAAGCCCGCTGCGGCCCAGTAGTGTGGAAAACACTCGGATACGATTTCGCTGTGGTCCAATAGTGTGGGGACGGCAGGATACAGTTCCTCGAATGAAGAACGTGTCTGCGTTCGCCCGGTAGTGAGGAATATGCACGAATACGCCATACGATGGAGAAAGGACTTCTCGTACTCAAACTCGACTCATAGGAAGGACTTCATGTTTGGGCCCGTTTAAAGATTGGTTCTACTCCTTTATCAATTTTCTAGAGATTTGGCAAGTGCGAAGCTTTTGCACATGTCCCAAATGGCTGCCCCATCCCACTTTCTAGCGTCCCGAAGGGGCGCTAGCCTAGAAGAAATTTTGCCGTTACTCCCTATAAGGGTTTGAGTAGATGGGTCCGTTGTTTTGGAGTCTTATTCCACAGGATGGAATAGGTGGACCACGTGAGGAATGTTGCCAATTTAGAGCAGGTAGGAGGATGAGGTTCCAAGCAAAGACGGAAGGTGCAGAAAAGCCAAACTCTGGAAAACAGGAGGGTTCGAAAGTGAGATGTTCTGCAGCGTCAAATAGCGAAACTCATGCCAAGGAAGGGTCCGACTTCGCCGGCAATCGTGGCGATCGCCAAAATCGCCACATGGGTAATGCGAATGAGGAGACCCCAGACCTAAGAGTTAGGATGATAATTAATGGGGCGTGGCGATCGATAGGCATCGCTTCCACTATCGCTATCAATTACATCGCCAGTTCATTTTTGTTCGTTTTGAACTGTAAACGTCTTGGGATACTCTTTGATTGCGTAGCAAATCTGTACAAGCAATACCAAGCAATGAGTGCGATAGAGAGCGTCATGAAATTCACACTGAAGGTAGTTGATAATTGGAGCGGTTGCGCCGAAAAGAAGCCCAACAGTGTCTACTAGACGGACAAGCTGGATAGTTATGGAACAAAACTGATCAATTCTGTGCTAGATGGCCAAGCTTTGGACTATTATAAAGAGCAAAACCTGCTCTATGTGCATCCTAGAAAGGCTTCCTCAATTACCCTTTTTATGGTTTCTGCGGACGAAATTGGATTTTTCTGCTCTCCAAATTTTTAGACTATTTTTCTGCCCTAATGGGGCAGAAGAGAGATTTGCGTTAGTTTTACATTTGGCCAGGTAGTTGTGTGGTAAGCACGAGAAGCTGTGACGAGAGAAACGCTGCAAGAACGATACGAGTTCTCAAATTTGAACAGGTGATGGTCACGAAACTTGTAAGGAACGAAGGCATAGTTCTGGAAGCGAGAAGAGAATTCTGAAATAGTCCGTAAAAATGTTAGCAATTAGGTTGGGCGCAATCAAATCACTGGTCGCTCTGCCTTCTTGGCAGCCAAACATGGCAAAAAATGGGCAAAGTGGATTTTGAACGAAAGCATTGCTGGTCAGTGCTTCACTTGCGACACCATTTACTTTGATCCCTCTAAAAAACACTGTTGCGAAATTTTCCGGAAAAGTGGGGTCACTTTTAGTGATGAGAAGACACTGCTTGTTAAAATGGAGTTTTGCTTTTTGTACTAGCGTCTCTTAGAGAGGCTACAAAGTGGGGTGGGGCAGCCACTTGAGGCAGGTAGAAAGGCTTCACACATGTGAAATGCTTTGAAAATTAACAAAGAAGCAAAAGTAATAATTAACTGAGCTGAAATTCGGAATTCTCCTTGTAAATTGCGTACATTCTACCAGACTGGCCGCCTCGCCGACATCGGGCCTCCACATTTCTCGTGATCCTTATCTTCTTAGTCACACATCTACATGTAAAATATTTTCCGATACAATGACACCACCTACTTGTTTTTTTTTTGTGACACTGCATTCGTTCAACGCCTATGAACCCGTTATGACCAGCCACTCCCAACTCTGCACAGGGGCATCTTCCAGATTGCTTTAGAACCAGTGTACAACTCAATGTAACGAATGTAGTGCGAATAATCACCTTTTTCCACACTAATGGACCCCTGCAGACCCATTTTTCATCCTTGGACCCGTATCCTGACGTTCTCCCCACGATTGCGCCGTGGCAGGCCTATTCTCCATCCGTGGAACAGTATCCTGGCGTTTTCTCTCCTTTTCGCAACGGCGTACCCATTCTCCATCCGTGGACCCGTATCCAAACGTTTTTCCTCCTATTGGCCACGGCAGATACATCTTCCTAGGATCCGTATCTTGACGGATCCTGGTCCTAGGACCATATCCTGACGTTTTCCCACGATTACGCGGTGGCAGGCCTATTCTCCATCCATGGACCCGTATCCTGACGTATTCCTCACAATTGGGCCATAGCAGATCAATTCTCCATCCGTGGAACAGTATCCTGGCCAGGGTCAAGCATGACGATGGGAAAAACCGACCCTCAATACGACCCCCCCCCCCTATTTCCTCGTCCAACCCCCACCTTTTCACGACCCCCCCCCCACCCCCTTCTGCTCCCGCATGTTTTCTATGTACACTGAAACATTGAACAGTTTCAAGGAAGAACACACAAAAGAAACACATTAAAAACCCAAAATTGGAACTAAAACAACCTTGAGGTCGATATACATCCTTCCTTATCCGATCGGACCAGACTGCCAGCAGGAACAATCATGTCATTACATGTCAAAACAGAACTGATTGGCAGCGCATGCCAGGAATCGGTTTCAGCGTTGGCATTTGCGCGCCCACAGGTTCGATTCCTCCAAAAAAGTTTTGCACAGTTTGGAACCTTTCAAGATTTAGAGCGGAGTAGAGGGGATTTAAAGGTTTGAAAATGAAGTGAGGGAAGCGAAATCGATCGATAACACATGCGAGAATTCGCCTACAAGGGACGCCAGTTTGTGGAAAACTAGGGTTACTTAGACCTCGCACTGAGGTTCTCTGACTCAAAATCAGCGGAAGTTTTTCTATCTGTCCATATAGGACGATCAGCTCTATCTTCTGCCAGAGTTTCAATTTTCTAGACCTCCATATGTTTTTGGAAGCTCGATGGGAAATCGATGGGAAATTTGGCGAATTTCCCATCGATTTCCCATCTAAATTGCGGGAAAACGAGCGAACTTCGTAGAGCCAGATTTTATACTCGTGGGAAATTTCCTCAACTAAAACTCCTAGAAGAAAAGTTTTCGTGATGTCTGCAAATTGCTTCTCAGTGATTTGCCGAATAGATTTACTCCATTTTCACCATCTGTTCAAATTGCGAGATTTTCACTTCTTCAACTCCCATGAAGAGAGTTTGCCTTTTACCGAAATCTCACTGCCTTCACGTAATAGAGCCCTAAGCATTGATTCTTCATCCCCATTATCGCACCCCAATATTTGCTCCTGCTTGCGTGAGTTAGATGGGAAATTTCCCCTCGGAGACCCGAAAAATTGAAAAATTTCCCATCGAGCTCCCAAAAGCATATGAAGTTCAAGAAAATTAAAACTCTGGCAAAAGGTAGAGCTGGTCGTTCTCTATGAATACATAGAAAATCATTTGCTGATTTCGAGTCAGTGGACTTCAGCACAAGGTCTAAGTCACTCTACTTTTCCACGTTCTGACGGGCCCTGCAGGCGAATCCTCGCATGTGCAATTGATTGATCTCGCTACCCGCACTCTATTTTTCAAACATTTCCACCCTCTTTACTCCACATTTGGTTCTGAAGTGATTCCGACCAGTGCAAAAATTTATGAAAGGCGCCGGGGATCGAACCTGGGACTGTGCTGGAGCCGATTTCTCTCATACGCTGCCAACCAGTCCTGCTTTAACTCGATATGAGGTGATCATTCTTGGGCGGAACGTCATTTGTCATGTCATAAAACAATCATGAATTTAATTTCAATGGTCAAGCCACCCTCTACGTAGCCCACGCACACCTCTCCAATACGACCCCCCCCCCCCTTCCAAGCCCCCTCCCATACGACCCCCTCATGGGAAATTCCCATCTGACGCTTGACCCTGATCCTGGCGTTTTCCCTCCTTTTGGCCACGGTAGACCCATTTTCCATCCGTGGAACCGTATCCTGACGTTTCCCTCACAATTGGGCCATAGCAGGCCTATTCTCCATCCATGGAACAGTATCCCGGCGTTTTCCCTCTTATTGGCCACAGCCATTTCCCACCCGTTCACCCGTATTCTGAGGTTTTCCCACGATTGCGCCGTGGCATGCCCATTCTCCACTCGTGCACCAGTGGCGGGCGCAGAAAGTGGGCGCGGGGGAATGTGGTCTCCGCCGCTTGGAAATAAAAATAGTGTAAACATTATTGTACTACTAATTTAAATGGGTTGATCAAAAGTACTAATAAATCAAACTGTTAAAAATGGACAAATGTAGGTTTTTTTTGCTTTGTAAAGCAATTGCAAAGATTTATCCCGGTGCTTCCCCACTGTTGGGCCAGAGCACACCCATTCTCCATTCGTGGACCCGTATCCTGATGTTTTTCCCACGATTGGGCCACGGCGGACCCTTCCTCGATCGGTGTGCACCTATCCTGGTGTTTTAGTGTTTTTTTTTCTCTGAACTATTGTGCCTCGACAAAACAGTAGATCATCAGTGCACTGGCACTCCTTGTAGATTTCGCGAGTAAAGGAAGAAAGTTAGGAAACGTTCAGAAAGTATGGTCAAAAGTGGTTTTAAGGAATGTCACAAGAGCTGAAGATGACGAGTTCTTCATTCGATCATCCTGTATACCTGATTGTAGTGTCCTTAGAAACAACGAGTCCTAAAACTCGCTAATCCCTGTGGGACCTCAATAGGATGAGAGCCAGTGTACATCTCCAGTGAAGGAACCGAACGTATCCCTCGTGGGATCGCTCACGACATCCACCGATTTCTTCGGCGTGGTCATATGCAATCCAATCGTTGACCAAGCGGCAATACGGGGGCTACCCTGCCCCGTACACTACTGCTATGCAATGTCAAATCGTTGTAAACACTATCTCGCCCGGAGGGCTCGAGACCGTCAGGGTGCGGTCCCGCAGCCGAACCCTGAACGCGCTGTCTAAACCTCTCTCTCTCATCATTGAAGACTGTATCCATTTTTTCCGTCAGTGCCGCCCTTACGGTATATACTCTGTTAAGACGATCGCTGAGGCAGATCTCGATAAATTCAACAAACCTCCACATCTCAGAAAAAGCTGATTTTTTTCTGATAGATGAAATATTGCTCGAGGTGTTCGACAGTAGCTAAACCGGGGCACTGGTAGAATTTACTAAATGCCTTGCATGTTACCATTTTGGACTTGGATTCGAGATTCGGTTGAAAATGCCTCAATTCTGTTGAGCCGAAGAAGTGCATGTCCACTGGCGGGGCGGGCAAATCCACACAGGTTCACATTCTACCAAGAAAAATTTCATTGAGTGAGGCGTTGGATCTCTCCTTGTATTATTGTGTTGATCAGACCTTCGCCTGAAAGAATATCCTTTCCAGCTTGCGGTGAATCCGGTTTTCGGCTAGAAAATGCATGCGAATCGATGTGTTGTGTATCCATAGCGTTGTGAATAAGACGAAATAAATCAATCAATCAACATAGTATTCAAGAAGCCAAATTTTGGCTACGTCTTGAATCATGTCACGTAACTCTCCACCGAGGGGTCTGCTGCGAAAAAAGAAAGCGGAATTGAAATCAGCATTACTAAATGAATATGACTGTACGTTACGTTACGAGCTGTCAGACCACTCCCACCGCCGTAGTATCCTTTCCTGGTAAGCCTGGCTTAGCTGCTTCTGGTTTGGAGATTAGCAAGCACCCTCTTTCTGGAGCATTTCCTTTGCTTTTTCTATAATTCTTGTTAAGCGATCCAGTCCGTGCTGTTATTTCGAAGAAGGACAGTAGTCTTCACTTACGGCTGTTATTTGGGCCAAAAAGTCGCAGATGCTCCGGTAGAAAAACGCTCAAATTGTGAAAAGGTCTATTTTCTGCTTGGTCAAAATTGGCCGAAATTCCCTTCCAAGATTTTCAAACTTCGTTAACTTTTCTGGCAGACAGTTCACTACTCAACATATTATCTAAGAATTTTGTGGTATAGGTACCACCTCTATCAGCTCTAGAAGCTCTTACCACGCAAGAGAACTATTGCCAAACATAACTATTCAAAAATGGCAGTCTCCAATTCCTCCGCCTGGCAGTTTCCTGTTTTCTGAACATAGGATGCCATGCATATCCTCACGAAATAAGAAGTGATCTCTACTGATCATAGAAATTATACCGCCTATCAAGGTTGTTGTTCGGTGAAGTTGTGGAAAAATAATGTCGACGACAAAAAACCGACGAAACTTTTGCACAAAACTAATAGATATCCGCCGCGAAGTGAAGCCGGTAAGCATGTTTTTACCCAAATCTTCAGTAGAAACACAGCTCTGAGCCCATATTGAGCTGCCATTGTAGGTTTACAGATGCAAACCAGTTCTTCGCGCCCGAATCCCCACCCTTTGGGAAGGGGGGGGGGGAGAACGATCGCAGCCATGAAAGCTCGACTTTGACTCCCGATGTGACGGTTGTTGAAACAGGTTCGGAATGTATGTATCGTCCCGGAATGTATGAGCGGCAGGTATCTTGACTCGACATCACGGCTTCTCTCCTCTCAAAGCCATGGATAACTCGATCTGCATTTTGGACTAGGTACCATGACATACTGAACTTTTCCACGCTGTCGCTTGCGCTAATGTTCGCATGCCGCTGAATGTCACTTGTACCACTTTTCCACGAAGCGTTGGTATAAATACCGTGCCTTTGTTCAAATGAGAGCTCACTTCGCTTCGCTCTTCGCCCATCACTCGTTTCGCGGCTGGTCCGCTCTGACAGCCCATGAATCGAGATGCCGACGCTCTGGAACTCCACTGTTCGCCAAAAACATCCAATCGACGACACCCAGTTCCATCGGTACTGTCAGTTCCATCTACAATCCGCTGACTCCGACGGCTATTAACTTGATCTGGTAATCTTTTGTATTTCAGTTATTACATTGAATTGATGACCTTTTCACACTGAGGGATATGAAATGGCTGATTATGAGGTGTATGATTGCAGAAGGAGGATTTGTTCAAGGAAATACAAATTGCAGGAATTTGATGAAATCAGACGTATTAATGGTCTGGAAAGGTTGAAGAGCATGGCTTGGTTAGAAAAATTTCAGGAATGGCATCCTAGTACATATATCTTGTTGAACAAATCTGTAAGTACCCCAACCGAGACTAAGACCGCCTGCAGCCTGAAAGCGGTGGAGTAATGGGACGCGCTGAACAGCACTAAGTGTAAAATCGCTCCCTAGATATTGCTAGCACCGCTTCGATAGTAAGCCTTTCACACTTAGCCTACTGCCAGACAAGTCATTCCACTGACGTTTATGGGTAAGGTGCCACCAGTTGTCCCTTGTCGAACGTGAGTGAAACCCTGCTTTGTCGTGTCCAGTTTGGGTGTTACCACGCCCCCTCCCCCCCGGGGCCAGACGCAGGTGAGCCAACCGCACACTAGGAAGCTCGCACGTTAAATGAGGTTCAGTTCCTTTAGCTAGGAAAAGTCGAGAAGAAGCTATGCACACTTAAGAAGGCGGAACATATCTCTCTGGGGAATTTCTCTCTGAACTGATTATTAGGGTGCATTATTTGTGAATAGGTACCATGGACATCGATGTATGTTCCTACCGGAATTCTTGATTTTACTATGCCCTCCATGATGAATTCTACATCCATTTATCCTGATGATATTCATTGTACGCAAATATCAAATGGTTGAAATTTCAGTGAGAGAAATAATGAATCCTTTCACAAGATATGCTTAACACATTGCAAACCACGTGAAGCACATGGTACAACACGACCTTTTGTCCTCATGTGGCTGAACATGGTTTATGCTTTTGAGTTGAAAATTGCAATTTTCCGACGGCTTTTTTACAGGACTACATTATTAAAAACAAAAAAAACAACGAACCAGATTGGCCCGACCGGAGCACAAACATTACTTGGGATGCCATGCAAAAATGTGTCTGATCCGCAATGTGTTGAGCGAAAAAATTGCGTTCGATCGTTTACTTCAGCCAATTTATCCTTAATACTTTTTCATTTTTGAGGAGAATCTTTCCACACATAAAAGATAAGAAGCTAAGTCAGCTATTGAGATAAAGTCAGCGGTGCTGACCAATCCTACAGCAGAAAGAGTAGAGTGGTAGGTTATCTAAAGATCATAAAGCCGCTAGCGACTATGTATGCCAAAATCTCAGAGGTCTTGATGGAGTGAGTTGATCCGTGCGGCCCTGAGCTCCTTTTCTGTGCTCATCTTTGGACTCCTAGAATTGGTGTCTGAGCTTGGATTCAATAAGTTCATCCAGATTTTTTTTTTGGATTTAAACAAAAAAGTAAATGCTTCGCCAATGTCCTTTTCGAGTAGAATATAAGGCATTCATCTCCCAACATCTCATATTGATATGATAATAAGCACGCAATTGACGGAAAATATCTCTACTTTTTTGTATGTCTTTCCAAAAAGCAAAGTCCCTCACGTGTCGAACCTATTAATCATGGAACATAAAGGTGTGCGTCCCACATGGAAGTGAAAAATCCTCGATGCAGTAAATGTATTGCAGAGGAAAACATTTGTTCCTTATCAAAACATCAATGCAAGGATGCCCGAGTTTGAGGTAGTATAATAGCATCTTCGATATGCAATATCACATGCTCCATATTTTCGAGACTTTTGCTGAAATTGCAATCATTGCGATCATTTCCAAACAATGTGAAGCGTGCTTGATAGAATTGATAGCATTACAGCATTGCAACGACAACCACAACTTTTGCTAAGGATATGTGAGTGCACCTCACAATTATCTGAATGTCTTATAACTAGAGTTTAAGATGAGTTCATCATTTGTACATATGATGTACGAATTCAACCGGGATATATAATATTTTCACCAAAAATTGGCTTACCGTCGACACAGCCATGACTTGTAGGAATGCTTGGAAAGCCTCATCATCGCGGCCATCACTGGGTGTTTTGGGGTCGACCCACACTGGGCGTGTTCCACCTCCAGGGAGAGGTACAACTTAAAATAAATCTTATCCCTAGTTTTCTGACCAAATGGCAACAGAATTCTCCAAATTTATATGAATCAGAAATGTGTAACTCTTCCGCTGGAGCAGCTGTCCTGAACAACTCACAAAATCCATTTGCGTTTGGGTCAGCGAATATGTAGACATACTCATCATTGAGATAGCCAGAATCGAGTGCTGTTAGTAGGAAAGCACGTTTGTATCCATAGCCTTCAGCCAAGCACGTAACCACAACTGGAACAAATTCCATGCTACAAACACCAGCCTGATGATCCTCACTCTCTCTCTCTCTCTCTCTCTCTCTCTGGCTTTTTTAATTATTCGCGTGCTTTATCATAGTCCACATTTTCAAATCCCTGCTTCCTCTTGTCACACAGTAGTTCTTTCCTCTGCTTTTCATGCTTTACGCGTTCCTTGGTGCCTCTCGGATAACGTGGGAATCATCCCTGAGGTGCGATACAAGTGCGATTGAGGCAGCCAGCGCATATAACAAGATGATCGCCATGGGTTGTGCACTACCAATTAAAGTTGGACAGGGCGCGGGTCACGAAATCTACAGGTTGAGATTCTCGCAGGAAAGCTAGAAAGTGATAGCTGAAAATTTCTGACGATCAGCACGTTAACAAGCCTCCAGTGACCCCATTTGCGCAGTCTCGTAAGCGGAAAAGTCACTGGAATTTATTTAACGGTGACTAAATAGGAAGTTATCGCAAATTTCTTGTTCAACTGTTAAGCATGTTTGAGTGCTCCGCATACTAGTCCTCACCCGTCTATGTGCAGAAGCAGGTGAAGTGGCGATAAAACTAAAACGTCAATCTATTCGTGCACAAGGGTTCTCATATTCATGCTCAGCGAATAGAAAACCTCCAGTAGACGTATCTTCGACGATCCTTTCCTTGACAAAAATAACGAAAAATCAATAAATTTGATAAAACGATGTACAGTCGCAGGATGGTAGTCATCTTCATGTTCAGCGTATTGGAAAACCCCAGTAGGCATGTTCTCAACCACCCCTGAGCAAAAATAACGAAAAATCAATGAAGACAATAATCATGACTTATAATAACGGGTTCACTCTGTATGTGCGTGTGTGTTTGTGCGTTTGTCAGTGTGAAACGAAATTCGAGGGCGTGGCCTAGACCGAAGCGAATGCTCTCGGGTCCACTGTTGCTGTAGGAGTGTAGGAGTGCGCCGGCTTCCAAAAGTGGGAAAACGCCCGGACTCGGGTCCAGCGGTGTGATAAGGGTGCGCCGGCATCCGAAAGTGGGGAAACGCCTGAAGTTGGGTCCAACGGTGTGATAAGGGTGCGCCGGCTTCCACAAGTAATACGAATTTGCTAGGCGCGTCTATTTCTGCATGAGGGGTACGCTTACGCGGTTTCGGCGGACCCTCCTACCTAAATCACCTAGATGTACACTGTTTCCTTTCGTATCCGTGTTCTCTTTCCATTCCGTTTGTGTCCGAATGAACCACTCCCTCCTCTCCGTTTATATACACCGGTGGACCCTTACCACTTGAATTACCACAACAACCAGTTGAGCCTAAATCATTTCAAGATAACATTTGCACTAAATTGGTTACACTCAATACTTCACGGCCACTGACTTTGCTCATATGGGAGAGCAGCGTATGGGGGAAAGCTACCAACTACGGGATCAAGGGTTTCTCAGGGAACGATAGAACTGCTTGGAAGGATACAGATTTTATCAATCCATTTACCCTTTTGTGTTTGCTTTCATCGTGCAGTATGCGAGCAAAGCGAGTATCAATAGAAGTCTGGAAGTCCTGGTAATAATAATAATAATGTATGTAGACTGGTAATAATAATAATAATAATAATAATAATAATAATAATAATAATAATAATAATAATAATAATAATAATAATAATAATAATAATAATAATAATAATAATAATAATAATAATAATAATAATAATAATAATAATAATAATAATAATAATAATAATAATAATAATAATAATAATAATAATAATAATAATAATAATAATAATAATAATAATAATAATAATAATAATAATAATAATAATAATAATAATAATAATAATAATAATAATAATAATAATAATAATAATAATAATAATAATAATAATAATAATAATAATAATAATAATAATAATAATAATAATAATAATAATAATAATAATAATAATAATAATAATAATAATAATAATAATAATAATAATAATAATAATAATAATAATAATAATAATAATAATAATAATAATAATAATAATAATAATAATAATAATAATAATAATAATAATAATAATAATAATAATAATAATAATAATAATAATAATAATAATAATAATAATAATAATAATAATAATAATAATAATAATAATAATAATAATAATAATAATAATAATAATAATAATAATAATAATAATAATAATAATAATAATAATAATAATAATAATAATAATAATAATAATAATAATAATAATAATAATAATAATAATAATAATAATAATAATAATAATAATAATAATAATAATAATAATAATAATAATAATAATAATAATAATAATAATAATAATAATAATAATAATAATAATAATAATAATAATAATAATAATAATAATAATAATAATAATAATAATAATAATAATAATAATAATAATAATAATAATAATAATAATAATAATAATAATAATAATAATAATAATAATAATAATAATAATAATAATAATAATAATAATAATAATAATAATAATAATAATAATAATAATAATAATAATAATAATAATAATAATAATAATAATAATAATAATAATAATAATAATAATAATAATAATAATAATAATAATAATAATAATAATAATAATAATAATAATAATAATAATAATAATAAATAATAATAATAATAATAATAATAATAATAATAATAATAATAATAATAATAATAATAATAATAATAATAATAATAATAATAATAATAATAATAATATTGCCTTGCTTGATAAATTTTGCTTGATGTATTGGCTGTCCGTCCGGGGTCCGTGAACATTTTCATCAGTCCATAGTACACCTTAGCCGCGGCGCACCTGTCAGATGCTCAGCAACTTCCTCTAGCCTGTGAACTGTGGTAACAACGGTTAGATATTAGGCTTTGGATATGGAATAGCGGCGAAGTCTCAACTTCTTTCTGATAATTACTTGGACGGAAAAGGTGCAACGCTCAGGCCTCTGCCCATCTTTTTCGCCCTCGCTCCTCCATTTCAGGTGATCTTCTATCAGGTGATCGCAGAAATCCTCTGTTCACCGACCGGAGAACAGAGGATTTCTGCGCTCGTTTTTGTCTACAGTCTGATATTTGCTTGAACCTTCATGGCTTGATGATCTTCTCCACTGTTCGCAAAAGAGTTTTGAAATTATCTTTCTATTGCTGCAGTGGACTCTCCAGGTTGCATGAGGGTTGATGGATTTGCGGTGCTGGCACACTCACATGATCTAAGAAATCCAGCTGAGCATGCCTGACTGCGTCAGTTCTTGCCGGGTGAGATTGAAGTATGAGGTCTAGCGTTGTCCTGAAGTAGGACAGGCCCTTCTGTTAACTACTGCACGCCACATTTGTTGCAACTTTTCATACATCAGGTCCAGCTCACAACAGTAGGACTCTGCTGTAACGGATTGACCAGGTTGCAGGAGGCTATCATTCTATGTAATAACGGGCTTAGCCTGTTTACATGTGTGTCTGTATGTATGTAAGTATGTAAGTATGTAGGTATGTAAGTATGTGTGTCAGACCGTTACGAAATTCTACGATTGGTCAATGATCGTGATTGTGAGATCATATAAAAGGCTAGGAACGGGTGTGGTGTGGTGGAGTGGGGTAGGGATGAGATCGAACAGAAGGTCGGTGTACAACGGGTCCGTCAATGGAGTCCATGGAGAAGGGCTGCGCCTAAAGTGGGGGGAGACGGGTCCATCACTGTGATAAGGCTGCGCCGGCGCCCAAAGTGGGGGGGGGGGAGACGGGTCCACCACTGTGATAAGGGTGCGCCGGTGCCCAATGTGGGGGGAGACGGGTCCATCACTGTGATAAGGGTGCGCCGGCGCCCAAAGTGGGGGGAGACGGGTCCACCACTGTGATAAGGGTGCGCCGGCGCCCAAAGTGGGGGGAGACGGGTCCACCACTGTGATAAGGGTGCGCCGGCGCCCAAAGTGGGGGGAGACGGGTGTGGGGAAACGCCTGGAGTCGGGTCCAACGGTGTGATAAGGGTGCGCCGGCGTCCAAAAGTGGAGAAACGGCTGGAGTCGAGTCCAACGGTGTGATAAGGGTGCGCTGGCGTCCAAAAGTGGGGAAACGCCTGGAGTCGGGTCCAACGGTGTGATAAGGGTGCGCTGGCGTCCAAAAGTGGGGAAACGCCTGGAGTCGGGTCCAACGCTGTGATAAGAGTGCGCCACTTGAATTACCACAACAACCAGTTGAGCCTAAATCATTTCAAGGTAACATTTGCACTGGATCGGCTACACTCACTCCTTCACGTACAATAACTCCGCTCATATGGAAGAGCATAACTTCGTTCCTATGGGGGAAGCTACCACCTACTGGATCAAGGGTTTCTCAGGAAAGGGATAGAACTGCGTAGAATGATGCAGATCTTATCAATCCATTTACACTTTTGTGTTTGGTTTCAACGTGCACGTGCAGTATGCGAGCGAAGCGAGCATCAATAGAAGTCTGGAAGTCCGGCGTTAGCCGGACGGCCAGACTGGTAGTGGATAACACCCTTATAACACCACCAAACTGTTAACATAACCTTCTTAAGATGAAGATCGGGTTTAAGAAAGCTTAGATATGGAGAATGCGAGGCCAAATATTTCACAACTGTAGTATGATGAACCCTAAGGTCTGCTGTCAACACCCGAGTGGTAGTATCGGGTTTCGATTCCAATGCTGCTCTCAATGCTTGGTCGTCTAGCGACATTCTTTGTCCACGACCGGGTTTTCCTTCGACGTCAAAATCGCCAGAAGAAAACTTCGCGAACAGCACCTCACTGTCCTTTCGCAAGGAGACTCCAAACCGAAAGCGAGCGCTAGATTACGGGCTGCCTCCGCTGCAGAGTGATTGAGTTTGAACTCATACAACATGATCGCCCAAAAATCGCGTCGGCTCATCATTTTTCAGGACCCTATAAAAAGCTCAGGAAGAAGCTAGCTGGAATATTGAAGTAGTATTTGAAAGAGAAGATCAAACCCTACCAGGATGTATACGAAGTTGGCTTGGCGTTGTTGAATCGGGCAGAAGAAATTTTTTTAGTGCATACCACGAAACGGCAATTAATTTCGCACCAACATGATAAAATGGCTCAGGAGAGGCGCATAGCCCGAAAAGAAACGATGAGAACGACAGCTCACAGCTGCATGGCTGACGGCCACCGGGTCATGAATGTCATGATGATGTTGTCGTCCCTCCTCCCAACAGTGCTCCACTGGAGCTCGTACAAATGAATTGCTTGAATTGGTTAAATTGTCGTCCATTTTCACGCATAGATAACAAATGGCGCAGCACCATGACCTTAAATACCCATGGCGCAGATGCTCAGACAAAAAATCATCACATATCCACCACATACAATGGAGATAGTTCACGTGGGAGGGATGCAAGAAAGAATGTTTGGTCAAGTGTCTCAATCGTTTCGGGTCAAGCGTGATGATGATGGTAAGTCGACCCCCCTACGGTCCCCTCCCCTCTCAGCCGCAAGCCGCCAAAAATACGACCCCCCTCCCTTTCGTACGCAAATTTCAAATGGCATGAGAAATCAGAATGAAAATGCAGACAGCACTCGACTTCAAATTCAAACGTTATAGCAGCAGCAGGAGTAGCCACCGCGTACACCGTCAAGGGTTCGATCCCCTCTCTATTCAGAAATTTTGCACAATGTTCAAATTCAGCCGGGTTGGCGAATATCGCTCTGAAAGCATGAGGTCAGACTTACTCAAGAGATTTGTCTTCACATTTGTCATGAAAAATATCCGTCATCTTACATAGTGAAAGGTTCGATCCTCTCCAAGGTTAAAATTCTTGAACGACTTAAAATAACGTGCGCTTCTAGTAGGCTTGAGATAATCGAACGTAGTGCCGAAAGGACACTTTATCGGATTGCAGGACTGGGCAGGACTAGCAGTATGCAAAAATGTCCACCGAAAGTTTTGGCTGGCTCAGAGGCATGGTTGTAGATGGACATGAGTACCAGGACAGCTACCCGCTAGAGATGCCGATTTCTTTTTAGTTTTGAATAGTCGAGGGTTTGCGCTTTCAGGCTGCATGGCTCTTTTTTCCGCACCTGCCTCAACCGCGATTCAACTCCGTCGATACAAACCTGTAAAAATGTCATTTTTATTGACGAAACCTCATCGTCGTAATTTTCGTGCTGAATCTTTATTATTGAACCTGGAGACCCGAAACTTGGGTATAAAGCATAGTTGTATAGGTTCCATAGAATGCCTTTTTATCGGCTGGATCGGGTAGGACTGGCAGTACAAAAGTGCAAAAATTTTCTCCTAAAATTTTAGCCTGCTCGGAGGTATGCTTGCAGATAGACACGAATAGCAAGAGATCTAACCATTTGACTGCCGATTTTTCTCAGTTTTCATCAGGTGGAGACTTGCGCTCTCAAGCAGTGTGATTCCCTTTTCCGCAGTCGTCATCCTTCCTGCTTCGATCTAGTCGATAAAATTAAGTAGAAAAGCGCTTTTTATCGACCAAACATCTCTTCCGTATTTCCTGTGCTGAATTTTTATTACTGATGCAGGAGAGCTGAAGCTTGAAGGCAAAGCACATCTGAATAGGGACCATAGTTATACTTTCTTCGGCTTCCAGGAGTGAGCAGGACTGCAATGGTCTGGATCGCATGTGTTCATATTTTGTGTTCATGTTCGGCTACATACAACCATTCCATCCGTGCACCGTGTTCAGTCACTAGAGTCCACTTTGACCACACGTTATTTTATTAGATAGTCAGGAACAGGGTCAAGCGTGTGTTGATAAATTATCAACGGGGGGGGGGGGCGTATGCTGGGCGGATAAGGGGGGCGGGTCGTAGAGGGGAATCGTGCCGGTGGTGGACAATTCGTGCACTTCTTTTAGCAGTGGGGCACCCATGCCTCGGAACGAGGCTGAATTTAAGACAGTCATTTTTGTTCATACGTACTCCACGGTACACGGATGCCGCATCATAAAAACCCAGCTCGATAGCTCTATCGTTACGTTACGAGCAGGACAATTCGTATGAAATGCGTGCGCTTGTCGCGCGTAAGACACACTCATGAACATGCCAAGGAGGTTTACCTTGAAGACAGCCAAATGTGGCAGATGGAAAATTCATGAGATAGCTCACGTCGCATTACGAACCAAAGCTCCCATAGAGTATCCTCTCCTTGTAAGCTATAGGATTTTGATTCGACTCATCCCAGTTCGCTTAGTTCGGAGTATAGTGGAAACTAGCTGCCGTACCCGGCTTCGCTCGGGTGTTTTATTACCTTGGCTACATCATACTGCTGAGGCCAATTACTATCATCGATGAATTCATTAAAATCTCCATAATTTTGGTGATCAGCATGTTAGCGAAGCCCAGGTGACGTTTCCCATCGACTTGTGGGCGAAAAGTTAGCAAAGCTATTTCGGTGACATTGAATCGATGTATTCGTACAAAGTGGTTGTCATATTCATACTCAGCATATCGAGGAAACCCAGGAGAGATGTCTTCACCGCTCCATTGGGTGGAAGAGCCAAAAGTCGATAAAATCGAAAAATCGATATTTCATGCAAAATGTCTGTCATATTCGTATTCAGCGTATTGAGAAACCTAAGAAGACATGTCTTTGTCCGTCCCCGAGCGAAAATGGGGGGAATCGATAAAATCAATAAATCAATATTTCGTGCAAAATGGTTGCCATTCTTATTCAGCGTATTGAGGAACCCCAGTAGACATGTCTTTACCACCCCATGATCAAGAATAGCGAAAAATCAATAAATCAATAAACAATATTTCGCGCAAAATTGTTGTCGTATTCGTGTTCAGCGCGTAGAGATACTCCAGTAGACATGTCTTTACACCCCATGATCAAGAACAGCGAAAAATCAATAAAATCAATAAATCGATAAATTGGTGCAAAATGGTTGTCATATTCGTGTTCAGCGCATTGAGATACCCCAGTAGGCATGTCCTCGCTAGTCCCTGGTCAAGAAGAGCGAAAAATCAATAAAATCGATATAGTCGATAAACCAATCGATAAACCCAGGTACAAAGTAGCCTATAACCTCCGCCGGCCCCCGAAGAACCCACATGCAAAATTTGGTCGCGATCGGTTCATCCTCCGCGACTTCTATTCCGAACATACAAACATACAAACATACAAACAAACAAGCAAACACACACATACAAACTTTCGCTTTTATATATATATATATATATATATATATATATATACAGATTCCTATGCCCACCATTTCTTTTATAAAACTTCAAAGCTTAGAAACGTAGACAGTGAGTGATTCGCAGGGTTTCGCAAGTAATGAACAGAGGTTTCAATGCTGCAACTCAAATATCTCCGGGCAGGAGGGGCGCAAATCATCCATGGTGCACTGAATCATTATGTCTCTTTAGTTTGGGTAGAGTTTATCATACGCTCAGCGTCAGGTAGGGTATACCTCTTTGCCCATCCATTTCTGGGTAAGCATTTTGATGGGTAGCAGGTTACGTTGGCGGCGTTCCAACGGTTGCCATTGGTAATCTCAATGAAGCATGCCAGCCTTGGAGATCTCTTTATGTGCTCACGAAATGCACGCATGGATCAAACTGTTACGCACCGAACTGATTAACCTATGAGCGAAGTTTCAACAAAACTGAACGAAGTTTGAACAAGAGTCTCCACTGTGATATTCAACGTTACAGGCCCTACCTGACCTAATGTGACTACTTTTGCAGTTCGACTTCGAATGGGATAAGATTTCGGGTAACCGAAAAAGTGAGGGGGGGGGGGGGGGACAACTCCTGAGGAATGATAAGAAGTTGATCAGGGCTTCCTTTTTTAACATTTGGAATTTTCGGTTCAGACTCCGGATCGATGAATTAGTTAGCTAGGCCATCATGTTTTTATTCGATCCTAAGTATATATATATATATATATATATATATATATATATATTTATATTATGCAATTCCTCATAAAAACTTGTCAGGTTGCGGGACTGACATTCACCAATTGTTGCTCGCTCGTACAGGAAAGTAACTTGCAATAGATTACTCTTCTGTTTCCACGGCTTAACGAGTATGATTCAATTTTGGAGTCACATGTCTCACACTTCCCATAATGATCTAAATAATATCATATGTGCATGCTATAGAAATATCACGACTTGCATTTGTATGATTGTTATCCTAACCGGTAACTTTTATCTGGTTACAATCACCAGTTTTGCTTTCGGAAAATGTTATTGTAGTCACTTTGCTATCGTGTTTTAAGCCTTCGTTTAAAGCTGAAAAATCAAAAGGGAGTGAGGACAAAGGTTCGTAAGAGTGGCGGGAATGATTCAGAAGCACGAGAGTGGCCAAGGCCTCAAGAGAAAACTGAAGTACCCACCCCCTCTGTGAACGACTGGGACGTCAAGGAGTTATATTTTAGGAAACCAGTCTCCATTTTAGAAATAAGGTGTAGTGTTGAAAGAATAATATTACTTCGTCTTAACTCTGTGTGTGTGTGTGTGTGTGTGTGTGTGTGTGTGTGTGTGTGTGTGTGTGTGTGTGTGTGTGTGTGTGTGTGTGTGTGTGTGTGTGTGTGTGTGTGTGTGTGTGTGTGTGTGTGTGTGTGTGTGTGTGTGTGTGTGTGTGTGTGTGTGTGTGTGTGTGTGTGTGTGTGTGTGTGTGTGTGTGCCTCGACGAGTTATGTGACCGAAGGTTGTTTACACCTCCCTGGCCGAGAGCTTTTCTAATAATGTATGCACGGTTCAATCCAGCTGGCAACGCTGATGTCGAATATGTACCGCTCCATTCCTGCGGGGCCCCTGGCGGAAAGTTACAGCGGTTTTTGTGAAGCGTTGATCCTCGCATTTCTCGCCTACGGTCTCGCACGAATGCCACCGCGTCAGCTCGATCCGTGGTGTAGTGGTAAGCCTCTCGCTTGACGAGCACGTGCTTTCTGCTCTGAATCTTACTGCAAGTCATGCTTTTGCATTCACAGCTCATCCCCGTCGAGAAGGCTATTTGCAGGAGGTTATGCCATATTTCCCACTCGTGTGCCGATGATACAAGGATTCAGGGTGATTCCAGAGGTTGAACATATCTCACGTCTCCCAACATAACAGGGCACTGTTCCACAACTTCTATCATGCGGCATCCCTCGCGTAGAATCTAAGCCAACAAAACAGACACCGGCAGTTTAAAAGAACAGGAGCTATGGGATATGGGACCTTTTTAGTGCTCAGCCACTGGGGAACATCACTGAGGGCATTTTGCATCAAGAGAAGAAGTTCCCTAACCAGCTGAAGAAAAGCCCGCTGAATAGCTTATTAAGATAGGTCTCAAATCCATCTAAGGAAAGAAAAAAGAAAGCGGTCCGAGAAACGCACCGCACCTAAAACGGGATTTCTTCACAAATCTTCAGAAAGGGCTACTTGAGTTGCCTCAGGCTACTTTTGGCTTCCAGAAGAAGCAGAAAATACATTATATTCAAAAGGAAGGGTCCTAAAGTAAAAATCCCCAATAACAAAGAGAGTCACGTAAGAAGCCAACTCATTCGAAAGAAGCCGGCAAAAAAATTTAAAATTTCGATAACTGCAACGGAAAAATAGCCAAGTAAATTCGCAGAAAATCGCTGTCATCCGCATCTGCACTCTGGCTCGGTGGGTTTTTTTCGGAAATGAGGAGCCGGACAGACGGTGGTGGTGGGATGATAAGTGCGCTGATGAGGGGGCCAGAGTGGTTGGTACGCCAGCGCTCACTGGTGGGAAAAGCGTCATGAACCGGTCCGCATCTGCAGAGATAGTATGGTGCCCTCAATAATGAGGAAGATGTCGCTGGACAGGCCCACAACCGTGAGAGAGGTGTGCCGGCGCTTAGTAGTTGGATAAAAGTCACGGACGGACCCACACTGGCGATAGTGATGCGTCGGCGCTCATTAGCTTTTAAGATCTCTCTGGACTGGTTCACATTGTAGGAAAGGAGTGCCGATACACAGTAGTGGGGAAAATGTCACGAATGAGCTCCCACTTGCGAGTATACTAGAGGGTACATATGTGAAAGTGCATCTTCTTGCTTTCCTCTACCGTATAATAGAGAGAAGCATATATGTGTGTACACGAATGTGAGACGAGCTAAGCGAGCTAAAAGAAGCCAGAGATTCCGGCTTGAGACGAACGATCATGGTGGTGAAGATAATGAACAGGAAAATAGCTGCAGAATTCTCATCTACTCAGCAACAAACCCGGTAAAATTTTTCTGGCCATCGTGAGAAATTAATCGAAACTCAACTTACTTCGTGCTCGTTTGGCCACTTTATCAAGCACGTTTTTGATTCCAGGAGTAGTCATTTGTGTGATTTGTCCAACGAAGTTGATTGCAATGCCACCCAGTTGGGAAACTGCGTTCTGAAACAGAAACCCATTCTTAGAAAAACATTAAAATGATGCATCTTTTTCAATGTTTGGCCTAACATGATCTAATCGCCAACGTTTGTGAGAACGGAGTCGTTACATGGACGGATTATTTCAAATAACTGATCGCCAGCCGCGCCTCAGCCTCACTCTCCCGAGATTTCTCGCCGGCCTCATCGGACCCATCATTTCGGATAGACTGTAGAGTCGTGAACAAATGATGAGCTGACGCGACTTTCGAGTGATAATGGATAATGCGTCAATTTACTTTTGATCACTCTACGGCGGAGGTATGTGGTAGCCCTGCGTTTGTTTCGACACGGAATCGCATTCCCAAACGGGCGATGAGATTCTTGTTCGTGGTATTAGAACCCCAAGACATACATGGTCGTGATCGGAACTTGTTGCTTGAAAATCAGGTGTCGATTAAAGTCGTGTAACTCCTACAATTTCTCCGTTGGGGGATGCTCAGTATACTGCAAATTCGAAACGTTTGACTTGGATGGACAAAGTGGGAAAGATGCGGGACACCTCATGATCTGATTGATGACCGGCGTCTCACCTTCTGCGATCTATTTTCTAAATTGATTTTTCGCTATCTATTCAATCGAAATGGAATTCTTCAATCCGAAAATGTCTAGTTTAGATCGTACTATGGCAGCTTCTTAACTTTAAAACGACCTCGTTAGATTTTACCTGAAGTTCGTTCTTCATTATATCACATGATTGTTCGTCTCCAAGGTTCGAGTATATGAAAGCAAACTGATTCCATTGAAACTGCAGAAGAATATTGCGTAATCCAACGCCAAGGCTATAATTTCTCTTGCAGTTGGGTGTATCCGTCTTTAGATTAAAACAAAGAAACCTGAATGAGTCGACTGATAGAACACCTATATTTGGAAATCGACTGGGGTCGTTGAAGTCTGACGAAGTGCTGAGCCCCCATGAAAAAACTGGTTTGTTGTAGTAACCGGCTATCACAGCTGCAGTTACTGTTGCTGAATGGTATTACGAATAAACGTTCAATTCTTCTAATATGAAGATTATTAGTAAAGAACCCTGTTTCTGTTCACAAGTACAGTTGAATATAGCTGAAATATAATAGTGGGATGAAGACGAGTGGGTTGTAATCATATGCCTTTGTCAGCATTATTTTGTCATGATCTTTTTATTCGTGTCACTCTCTGCCGTAGTCGTAATTATTTTTAGACTGTGCATTCACTGTTCACCAATTCTTGTCATCTCACAAGTAACCTACGGGTTTTTACCTCTTACTGGTGCTTTTCGCCTTTCCATATTACAACTCTGATCACTTTAGAAAATCGGTTACATTGTTCATTCAGTAAGTAAAAAACAGTCTGCCAACAATTTTGGGCAGTGATGTTCTGCTAAGGTTACTGAATCAAGCACTATCATCCATCATGTAGGAAACCTAGGCGAAAGTCGCTTGCTACTCATATCAGCATGCCGGTGTTCGATATACACATGAAGCTCAGACAGGCTCCTCAACGGATGGATGTACTCTGAAATTTCTACCTTCTACCCGTGGTGGATTCTCTGTGCTTCCGAGGTGGGAAATCTGTTTGTTACCGCGGTCATAGCGCAGATTCGCCGTGGAAACGTGCGTTTTCAAGGGGCCTACCACCGAAACGAGCATTGTGAAGCGACTCTCAGACTATATCTTCCCCAGAAAATTTATCAATTTACATTGACCATGACCACTAACCAACAGTTAGTGATTTATTCATGTAAGCATGAACCAGCGTCACTTGCCAATGTGTTCTTCGCCATATTTTCGTTGGAAAATGGAGTATATCCTGAAGTGTTCGATAAAAAAGAATAATCAATTTTTTTGTGGCGCTCACGCCTCGTTCTTCCTGCGTTTCTACGGATTCGAAGTTAGCATTCTTTGAACGAAGTCCGCGGTCTTACTCTGAAATTTCGCGAACCAATCCATGGTGGGACCACAGTTGCACGCGATAAATTAGCAGATGCGGTGGGAAGCTTGCAGTTGCGTCACCCCGCGCTATGCCCCACATACCGTCGATGGGTCCGCGATGTAGCTGACTAGCTGCCATACCCGGTTTCGCCCGGGTGTTTTATCACCCATGCTATCACCATTTTCTTGCAAGCAAAAAGGCAGCAGAGTTATTTCGAAGACACTGAGTCGATGCAAAATGATTGTCATAATTAAATTCAGGGTATTGAGAAACCCCAGTAGGTGTTTCAACACGCCTTGACACGGAGTGGAAGGAAAAAAGTCATTCGTGTTCAGCGCACGGGGGAAATGCGAACTCAGAAAAAAAGTTAGGACATGCGGAGGACGATATCCTTTGTTTCTTGAAGAAGTTTATTGGTCGTGCTGTGAAAGCCTGCTTCGGGACATGCGGAGGACGTAGTCGAGGAGTGCGACACACCCCCGAACACTGATAAAACCTCGGATGGGTAAGAAGGGACATAATCAGACAAAGTATCGCACACATGCGTAGGACTACTGCAGGACACCCGGAGGGCTTGGTCAGGAGAACCAGTCTGTCACAAACCGCAAGTCCCGGTTTAGTCCTCCTCAAGTCCCGGTACCCTCCTCCGCATGTCCCGAAATGGGGTTTTTTGAACAAAACTTATCGCTTCCACTAGGTGGATTTCGAACTGACCTACCGGTCAATTAGCATTGCTCTTCGATTGCTTCACAGCCCGCTGCTTTGCCTCTGCTCCATCCGTGCTCACAGCTGAGGGACTACTCGAGGCAATCACTAATGTTTTTATCACAGTGCATTCCCAAGAGAAGGGAATATTACAGAGAGCCCTTATTACAGAGCCCTATCTATGCCAATCACGACCAAACGTTGAATAATAACTCATAAGGGCCTATAGAGATTTTCGAACCCTTTCCGCCAAGAACTATGGCCTGCTTTACCGTTGACACCGATTTCATTGATTTTTGCTTAATTTTGTGCAGAACTCGTTGATGACATGTCTATTGGGTTGTTTAATACGCTGAACACAAATACTATCTACAGTTTGGTGTAAAATCATAGGTTAAACCATTGATTTTATCGCGCTTTACGTTTTTGATTGGGGATCACGCCCAATGTGGTTTTCTAATGCGCTGAACACAAATATGACGAAAAGTTCGCGACAAAATATCAGCTCATCGACTGTTTATTATCTTTTTATTCAAACTAATTTCCAACTCTTGTTCAGAGGTTGTTCAGTGAGGAAATGTGCATTACGTACATGAAACGTCCATCAAATTTCAAGTGGCATGGTCCCATACCGTGTAATGTCTCATGAAACCCGTGGAAATCTACCTTGAAAAATCGCAGAGACGAACAACTCCATGCTGGTTTCGTGGGCTTAGCCACCTTTTGCCATAGCTCCTATCTTGAAGATTAAACAACAGTCTCACTACTGTATTCTCTCAGTGGTGAATACTTGCAGCAGTTTCGACTTGTAGTATAAAGATAATCTTCCTGACTGCAAAAGTGCGCAATTTTTGACGTTGTAGGAAGGTATTAGAAAGATTCAGCTCCCAATTTCCTCGTGCAACACTCGTTTCCTGGCTAGGCTCCAGTTCACATCCGCAATCTGACAATAAGAAACTCAATAAACATTATTATGAGAGAAATTTCCAGAATTGTGATTATAAAAAGCGTATTATACGTTATTCTAGGAGAAGAATGTAGTACAGGGACACAAGTAGTGGGAAAATACTCAGACAAAAATGTCAGGACATGGCAGGTTGAACTCTCCAATGCCTGACCTCACAAACAGTGAGTTCTGCCTATTTTTCCACTATTTGTAGCCCTGCACTCCACACTTCTCCTATAATAACGTAAAGTACGCCTTTTTAGTCATAATCACTCTGGAAATGTTCCTTATAATAATGTTTATTGGGTTTCTTATTGTCAGATTCACTCTAAAAACGGCATTCATCGTTTAAGTCTCTGAAGTGTCTCTTTTTTAATTTGAACGGACTTCCTACTCACAAAAGCATCGGTTTCCATCTATTTTGGTTCCTGACACAAAATATAGCACTTTCAACTCTGTTTGTGCCCTAATAGCAACAGAGGCAACAGAGTCTTACTTCAAAAATCGCTTTCGAGATTTTTATGGTGAGAAGGTCAGTGGGAACTGGCGTGGACAATGGCATACATGACAGACCTCAACAAAAGGTGACCCTGTTTCTTAAGAGGCCAAGGCTGCATCAGCACTTCCTTATGTTGCTCGGAGAAAATACGAGTCAACACCAGAACTGACTTAAACCTCAAATGCTGCCTATACGGACTGCAGGTCTCGCTGTTTCCAGACCAGGCTATGGGTTATGTCTGATCAGATTGCGGATTTGAACTGTTGCCTTGCCAGGAAACGAGTTTCGCACTAGGAAATTGAGAGCGAAAGGTTTCTAATACTTTTTTGTAACGTCGAAAACTGCGCACTTTTGCGATCGGAAAGATTTTCTTTATGTTAACGTACAAGTCGAAACCTGCCGCGAGTACGCACCACTGAGGGAATATTCGTATTGAGACTGTTGTTTAGTCTTCGAGAAGAGAGCTATAGCAAAAGATGGCTAAGCAAATGAAACCAGCGTGGAGTTGCTTGTCTCTGTAATTTTTCAAGGTAGATTTGAATGGGTTTCTTGAGACATTACATTGTATGGGACCATGCTATTTGAGAGTGGGTGGACGTTTCATGCACATAATGCACATTTCCTCACTGACTCAGCCCTGAACGAGATTTGAAAATTAGTTCGAATAAAAAATTAATAAACAGTTAATGAGCCGATATTTTGCCGGAAATTTCCCTCATACAGTGCGTGTCAAAACTTTACGCCCACCCTAAAAATTCGTCGTTTCGGGCAAGTATCAAGCTTTCTCGAGTAATGGCGTTCACTATCGTTTTCAGCGTGCTTGAAAACCCCAGAGACCTTCACCAAGTCTTTTCTAGGTGATCCTCTAATTTCTTATTAGTTTTTGAAAGGAAAATGCCGCGGTTCAAAACTTTACGCCCACCCTTGAAAATGTCGATTACGGAGGAGAGGAATTGCGAATAAGCAGGAAAATGATATGAACTGATGTAGTAGCGCTCAACATGACTTTAGGTAACCTTGTGGAGCAGTAAAAATCAATGCCGAAGGTATTTTACCTGTCACTGACTGAGCAAACTCTCCCCCGAACAAGTGTGAACAGAACAAAATTTTTTAAAGACTTTGGGTGGTCGCAGACACTTAGCTGGTATTTCCGTGAATAATCTTAATACGCATAGATGGGCAAGGACACACTAGGACACATTTCAAGGTAGACACGACGGCCATATCATCCGTCTGGTCCTCTTCGTCCACAGTGTCGGCCGAGAAAGATGCCCCAAGTCGTGATTCTGGCGGAGTTGTGGACGCTGTGTTGGAGAAAATATGAGAGCAAAGCCTTTGTAGAGCAATGCTAGGAATAGCTAAGTCCATCGGAATCCTATCTGCGCAATTCCGATGTTAGTGGTCTGTACTGACCATCGATGTTCAACCGCCAAAGTTGCGGCAAAAAGAGACCTCCCATTACCCTCATCAATCCCTAAAGCAATGCAAGATTCAGTGTGGAAAATCGTTGCCTGTCTTCTACTCCCATGAATGAACAGCGCATTCAAAGTTATGAGTGACATCTTGCATGTTAATAAACACTATGAAAAATGCCGCCCAAGCCTACATGCTATTCATGTTGTGCCTAGTAAAATCATTCGACCCTAAGGGTGGTGTGGCGTCCGCCGGAGAACAGGCATTGTGTTCTTGTTTCAAATGTCCTCAAATGCTGATATGAGAAGAGACATGGTCAATTTGAAAACAAACGGGAATTTAATGCTGATTTTCTCGGTCGACACTGTGAAGGAGAAGGACCAGACGGGTGATATGGCCGTCGTGTCTACCTTGAAATGTGTCCTAGTGTCCTTTCCCATCTATGCGTATTAAGATTATTCACGGAAATACCAGCTAAGTGTCTGCGACCACCCAAAGGCTTTAAAAAATTTTGTTCTGTTCACACTTGTTCGGGGGAGAGTTTGCTCAGTCAGTGACAGGTAAAATACCTTCGGCATTGATTTTTACTGCTCCACAAGGTTACCTAAAGTCTTGTTGAGCGCTACTACATCAGTTCATATCATTTCCCTGCTTATTCGCAATTCCTCTGCTCCGTAATCGACATTTTCAAGGGTGGGCGTAAAGTTTTGAACCGCGGCATTTTCCTTTCAAAAACTAATAAGAAATTAGAGGATCATCTAGAAAAGACTTGGTGAAGGTCTCTGGGGTTTTCAAGCACGCTGAAAACGATAGTGAACGCCATTACTCGAGGAAGCTTGATACTTGCCCGAAAGGACGAATTTTTAGGGTGGGCGTAAAGTTTTGACACGCACTGTATTTGTGTTCAGCGCATTGGAGAACCTCAGTGGGCATGTACTCAATACCCCCCGATCCAAAACGTGAAACTTGATAAAATCAATGGTTTAACCTATGATTTTACACTAAACTGCAGATAGTATTTGTGTACAGCGTATTAAACAACCCAATAGACATGTCATCAACGAGTTCACAAAATTAAGCAAAAATCAATGAATCGTTGCGAACGGTAAAGCAGGCCATAGTTAATGGCGGAAAGGGTGCGAAAGTTTCCATAGGCCCTTATGAATTATTACTCAACGTTTTGTCATGATGGGTATAGATAGGGCTCTGTAACATTCGCTTCTCTTGGGAACGCACTGTGATAAAAACATTAGTGGATACTTCGCGTAGTCCCTCGGTTGTGGGCACGGATGGAGTAGAGGTAAAGCAGCGGACTGTGAAGCAATCGAAGAGCATTGGTGAATGATCGGTAGGTCAGTTCGAAATCCCGGTAGTGGAGGTGATAAGTTTTGTTCAAGAACCCCCATTTCGGGACATGCGGACGGGACTTGCGGAGGAAATAATCGGGAATTGCGGTCTGTATCAGACCGAGTCTCCTGACCAGCCCTTCCGCTTGCGCTGCAGTAGTCCTACGCATATGTGCATTACTTTGTCTGAGCAGGCAGAACTCAGTGCCATGTGGTGTCTGACCACGGTGGTTCTCTGGTTCTCGGGTTACCTGCAATGTTCCTCCGCACCCGTCCGAGACTTTTATCGAAGTTCGGGGGTATGTCGCATCCCCGACTACATCTTCCGCAAGTCCCAATGGTTTTCGGGCCTAGATTGTACCCCTCGACTACGTCCTCCACATGTCCCGAAAGAGGCAGTTACCACATAACCATTAAACTTCCTTAGGAAATGAGGGCTATCGTCCTCCGCATTTTTTTCTGAGTAGCAGGTGATCCGAGAACCCTTCGAGGTCTGACATCACAAAGCAGTGAGTTCTGCCTATTTTCCATTATTTGTTGCTCTACTCTGTGTCCTTCTCTGCAACAACGTTTAATAGGCTTGTGGTAAATGGTGGCTAAAATGATGTTGACGTTCCTAGAATGATTTGAAAGTGACAGCATAAGGATAAGATAACCGACTGTATAAAAGTACCCGTATGAGAGAGTAGGATTCATTCTTAACTGTGCCGTTGTGTACACACGTCAATAAACCTTCAACCGACTGTGCCGTGGAAGTACCCACCCAACTTGGGGGCCGACCAAAAAGCAGAATGGATATGGAAGTGCAGGAACTGCACAGGATTCCAGACAAGGAATCACACTAAAAACGAAAAGGAGACCTAGATGTGAGTATATCAGTCTCAGACATAAAGACTTGTGTAGTCAGTGTGACTACGAAAATGGCGGAGTTGCAGGAACATCAGTGTGACTACGAAAATGGCGGAGTTGCAGGAACAAAGCAAGATATTGCAGGATGCTGTAAATGCTCTGGCGGAGCGAATGGCCGCCACAGAAGCAAGCGAAACCACACCGCCGACAAAGCCAGCTAAGATTGAAGCGATACAGATGCGCCAAATTGGAAATCTTGCGAGCAGAGCAGGTGAGCAGCCGCAAATGGTCACCAACTGGGAGAGCGCAGACGATGACCTGCTGTCAATGGTCGAACAACGTCATAGGAAACCTGTTTTTCAGTGGCTGCCAGAATACCAAGACAAAGCCGATGGGCATCATCACAACCAGACGTCGACTGTTCCCGAGTGGTATCGGCCGTCGTCGCAGTTATGTTCCCCAAGCAAGGTAAGCGGTGAGCCCGCATATTCATTCTCAATGTCTAACAATACTACGATCTCTTCGAACGTTGGTGCAGTAAAATCTGGACTTTCTGAATTAGTTGGAGTCCTAAAAGAAATCTTCAAGGCTCAGACAGTCTCCGAGTTGCCGAAATACACAGGGAATAATTCTCTCACCGATTTTCGACGAATGTTTGAAATCAAATACCCAGCCGAGGTGTGGACCGATAAAAATAGAAGGGATCTTCTTGTCAACCACCTTGACGGTACAGCAAAAGCTATATACGAGAGCATGCAGAACAATCTACGCCAAGGTAGTTTTAAGGATGTAGTTGACGCACTTTGGCAAGCTCGCGTGGCACCATGTCAACGACTCAAGTGGAAGCGTGAATGGGAACTGCTTTCTATTGGTGATGGAGAATCAACCTTTGATTTCCGTTGTCGACTGAAATGGCTGGGAAGGAAACTGTACCCCAGGGAAGATCGTGATTTCGACCTAGCTTCAAAACTGTATGAGTGCCTGCGTGGATCATACTACTCAGACATTTGAACCGTGCGAGCGCTCTGCAACGACCGTCCGAGCGCTCCTCGCCAGCGCGGGTGGTACGGTCTCAGACATGTTACCGTGCGAGCGCTAAGCGATGACCGTCCGAGCGCTCTGCAATGACCGTCCGAGCGCTCTGCAATGACCGTCCGAGCGCTCCCCGTTAGCACTTGTGGTAGGGTCGTTGAGGAGCGCTCGCAGAACTATGGGGGTGGGCTCACACGGTTTTCCATGTTTCTCGAGTCACTGCTTTGGATTGGTCATGTACATAACGAGAACTATTTGCGACTCGTGAACCTTAAACCTCACGAGCGCTCCACCATCCCCTGCCAGCGACCTGCGGTGACCGTACGCCCCGCACTCAGCGTGCGCTTGGACGGTGCAAGTGCGAACGTAATGCTTTTTATTCCGTTCTCTTTTTTCTATTGCTTCTTCCAATCCCTCACAAATCCCTTCCTCTTGAATGACACAGCCTTAGGACAATGTAAAACGGATGAGCGGTTCTCAAAATAACACAGGGTCGATTAAATCGCCGGCAGATGTTCGATAACCTGAGCAGTACCTCAGCCCATCATTACATTCGATGGTGTCCAGATAGGGAGCTTTCACCTATGCTGATGAGCGTAAATCGGATCCGGGACGCAGTCTCGGACTTAAGGATGGATTTAGGAAGATGCATTTTAATTTGGACAAAGCAGGTTTACACGTATGTGCGCAAATGTGGCTCGAATTGTCACTAAGAAAAGTTATTGCTAGAATGGCCAGCTGATACTTCCAGAGAAAAGTACTCCCGAAATTGGTGTGAATTTGCCACGAAAGGCTTCAACTAACAAAATCGCTTCTAACTCCAAAACAAAGCTTAGCGTAGTTGTCAGACAGGCTGCCACTATCACTGTCACTGAGCACGGAGGGCGCGTTTGTGCTCAGCCAGGGAAGGGGTGTGGCTAACGGTGTTCCGTTAGCCACACCACTTCTCTGGCTCCTTTTTTGGCACACAGACAGCCAGGAAGGCTCATGCAGAGGAGTGTAATTCTTGAACTGGAATTCTTAAAACCCTCCAAAATTTTCCCATGGAAGGCTATTTCCTGTGCTAATTGAGGATATCTTTGCCAGCGTATTTGGTCCCGATTCAAAAGAGTATTACTTCCCCTTGACTTATTGAAGCTTTTCGAACCTTCTTCTTTCAAATGGACCATTTAGTTAGACATTCAGCTAGACAGTTTTATTTTGAGTGCTCCGTAGCTGCAATTCTATTAGTTTGTAAAAGTAGTCGAAACGCGCAATGTTCACATCCTCTAGGTGAGTCGGTGTAACCGTCAGCAGAAGCACCGTAACACCAATGTACCTATAGATCATCATTGGCCACACCCCTTCTTTGGATGAGCCTAAAGGCCCCGCCGCTACTGAGGACTGGGTGGCATTGACATCGTAGAAGTGCATGTGAAAATGACAGGGAAATTGTTCAAAACGTAGAAACAAGGGTGTTATGTCTGTTTAAAAAAATTCGATGTTGCGCAGATGTCAGCTGGACTTAGAATCAAGTTCTGAGGGGAATCACATACAATACGTGATACTTTCGTTCACTCGCAACCAGAGCTCCAATATGAGAAGTTAAGTAAGAAGTAATAAAAGAAAGCAAATTCAATAACAATGCAAAAACAGCGTTACAATCCTACAAAAGGGACTATAAATGGAAAACCCATCTCCGTAGCTGCTGTCGTCGATTGGACTCAAAGCAGGCCTGTCCGATAAGCCGCCGACCTCAGAAATGTGAATAAGAGAAATAGTACATTATAGTACTCCCGTATCATTTGCAAGGGTGCAGCGCTCGCACGGTGAGAGGCTCCGCCCACAAATTAACGTGCAGCGCTCGCACGGTGAGAGGCCCCGCCCATAAATTTAGGTGCAGCGCTCGCACGGTCAGCCCTGAATTCGGCGCGCTCGCACGGTTCGAGTGTCTGAGTATATGCTTGCGGCGTTTGACGAAGCCGAAGAGGGTCGAATATATGACGCTGTGAAGCGCGTGACTTTTCGTCTGGAGCGGACGAAAATACCCATGGTGGCTAAACACCACGGGATCGGAGACAATAAAAGAACGGCCCACAAAAATGGAAGGTTGCTGCACAGCAATCAGGAAACCATACAACACAAAAGTGCACAGGGTGACAACCCCGTTGGTCAGGCCAATAAGGAGAAAGGTGTACAGGCAACCTGCTTTTCATGCGGTGAGACAGGGCACTATGCCTCGAGATGCACCGCTAAGAAGGAAACCAAGCGAGCAAATGAAGTAAACCGTGATGCCAAGTCGAATAGAGGAAAACATGATAAAACATCATTTTCCAAACATCTTGAAAACTGGTGCAAGGTCATTTTGAAAAACAATGATCCTAGCAGTACTAAGCTCTACTGCAAACCTTGCTTCAAATATGTCAAGGCGTTCGGTACTACTGTGAAAGCCCTTCTCGATGCGGGCTCCGTGATAAAATCAACAAAGGGTATACGACGCTTCTGGCACTGCTATGAATTTCTTGATGCAAATCCTTGTTGATGTCGAAATACAAGGAGCAAAAAAGGTTTCAGTCCACATGCATGTGCAAAAATCTGAAGAAGAAGTACTACTCCTGGGAACTAATGCACTGGAAACCTTTGGGCTTAAATTGCAAAAAAAGGAAAAAATCGGCTCAACAAAGATCCAAAATTCGGACGAAAGACAATCGTTGCGGAGACAGATGGAATACCAACCAGGACAAATGTGATGAGCTTAATGTTGCAATTACTGTTGTCAGAGTTGCAACCTTCCACCTGGAGCAACTAAAAATTTCCAACTGGAAGCACCAGGCAAGTACAGAGATGCTGTTTTGTGGGCTAAAAACGATCGAATTTCTTCTGGCGTATGTCAGATCGTATGCGAGAAGTCAAGCATTCCTGTGACAAATCGTTCAGAACAAATGTGGGTTATCTCTAAAGGCGAAAATGTCGGCAATTGGGGATCTGAACAGCGGTTCGACCCAAAATTAGCTGCCTGGAGATAGGTTATCCCTCCAAAAACCTGTACCTAGGAAACATGGAGATATTAGGAATGCTAAAGCGAAATAGAAAGGAGAATGCATATCAGAATGAATTGAAGGATATTGTAGAGGAATTTCAAGACGTGTTTGCTGTATCCGACGTAGAACTCACGCAAACTCACCTCAATAAACATAATGTTGAAGTCCTAGACACCACACCTATTCGCCAAAAGACACGACCAGTACCTTATGCCTTGCGTGACAAGGTAGAAGTAATGCTACAGGATCTCAGGGAGCGTGGCATCATTGAAGATAGCCAATCGCCATGGGCATCACCCATAGTTTCAGTTGCGAAGAAAGATGGCTCCTTAAAGTTATGCGTTGACTATAGAGAGGTCAACAAGGTCACGAAGAAGGACAGTTTCCCACTACCTTCGATGGATGTGATTCTGCAAAGTTTGCAGGAAAAGAAATGGTTTACATCGCTAGATTTAGCAAGTGGCTACTGACAAGTTCCTCTTGCTGGTAACGCGAAAGAAATTAGTGCATTCACAACAACTGCCGGTCATTTTCAATTTAGAGTCCTCCCACTTGGACTAAGAAATGCTCCTTCAGTGTTTCAGCGACTCATGGAAAGAGTACTAGGTGACCTGAAAGGACTAAAAGTATCAGTGTATCTTGACGATGTGTTGATCGCAACTGACACCATAGAGAGACATCTTATTGTTCTCAGAAGTATACTGGGAACTTTTCGGCGTGCGTTTCTCAAAGTAAAATCACAGAAGTGCAGAATGTTGGAACAGAGTCTTGAATTTCTGGGTCATGTTGTTTCTCGATACGGAATAAGCACCGATCCCGACAAAGTAGCTAAAATTCAGAAATACCCCAGGCCAGATGGCACTGCTCAGCTGAGGACATTTATGGGCATGGCCGGCTTATAGAAAGTTTATATTGAAATTCGCCCAGGTTGCAAAACCGCTATATGACCTCACTAGCGCTAAAAGGAAATTCGTGTGGACGATGGAACATGAAAAAGCGTTTGAAACCTTGAAAAGGTCCATAGTTGATGCTCCAATTTTAGCCCAACCAGATATAACAAAAGCACAGAAAGGGACTCGTCCATTTTTCATTTACACAGATGCCAGTCAGATTGGTGTCGGTGCTGTACTAGCCCAAGAAGGAGACGACAGTTTCCTCCACCCAATCTTCTTCGCTTCGAAATCATTCTCTAGCGCGGAAAAGAACTATCACATCACAGATCAAGAAGCATTAGCCATTGTATTTGGCTTGAAAAAGTTCCACTACTTCATATACGGAGTTCACACCATAGTCCGTACAGATCATGCATCCCTGGTGTGACTGTTCAAAAGAACTAATGTTTCCCCTCGAGTGCTTCGATAGGCTCTAGAGGTGCAACGGTATGATCTAACCATCGAACACGTAAAAGGGCCAGCAAACAGGGAAGCGGACGCCTTATCGCGTGGAGTCGCAACAAATGAAGATGATATACAACCTATCTGTGCAGAGAACGAAAAAATTGTCTGTTTAGTACAAGAAGGCGAGTGGATCAAAGAACTCCGTGAAGATAAAGACTTTGGTCGCATTATAGAAGCAGTTGAAACTTGTCAAGAAATCGATGTGAAACTACCCAGACAGGAGAAAAGGCTCAATACTGCTGACTTCATCATCGATTGCGGTAAACTGAAGCTAATACTGGAAGATGGGACAACCGTAGATGTAGTTCGACAATCGGAAAGATACGAAATTTTTGAGGAATATCATTCTGGAGCGATGGCTGGTCACTTTCAAGAACGCAAAGTTTTTGCACAATTGAAAAAGGTTGCATTTTGGCCTGGAATTCACCAAGATATAATAAAGTGGAGTCGACAATGTTAGAAATGTTTTCTGACAAATACAAATACGCAGAATGTACCTCCTCTAAAACCAATCACAACATGCAAACCTTTCGAGATAATTGGGGTTGATATCCTTAAAGTGGGACTAACCACAAGAGGGAATCGGTACGTAGTGACCGTCGTAGACCACTTTACAAAATATCTCGGGGCGTATGCAGTACCAGACAAGCGAGCCGAAACCGCTGGAGCGATTTTTAACAACTGGATATGTTCACATGGACGGTGGCCAGAAACCATACTGTCAGACCGAGGCACAGAGTTTGAGAACGACATCTTCTCTTCACTGTGTACAATTATGGGTATAGAACAAAGGCTCGCCAAGGTATACTTTCTTACTATATTCGTATGATGGCGAAAAAGACAAATGTAGCAGCAGAATGGGACAGAGTTCTTCCACACATAGTATATGCATACAACTGCACCCCTCATCGCGCTACAGGAGAGAGCCCTCACTTCCTACTGTATGGACATGATCCTATATACCCATCATCAGAAATACCACCAGATCAATTGTCTCCATACATAGTAGATTACGACCAATACAAAACAGAATTCCTTCGTGGACTACAACTAGCTCGCGAATGTGTCCATGAAGCTAATGAAAAAATACAGGAAGGAGATGAAGAATCAGTACGATAAGAAATAGAAGACATATAAATCCGTGAAGTTCCATGCTGGAGATGGAGTGTATGTTCGAATGCCAGCTGAAAAGCACAAGAGTCGTTTTCTCAAACTCACCAATGAATGGAGTGATTAATTGTAGCAAGCCAAAACTCTGCACTGGTTACACTCATTGGTAAAAATGCGGAGCCAGTACAGATACCCTTTGATCAACTAATGAAAATACCACCTCAGATTGATGACACTCCAGTTAGGACAAACACTACTAGGGGTAAAAGGGGTAGAAAACCTACAAGCACAGAGCGATCAAAACCACATTGCTTAAGAACCTTCCTTATTGCTAATACGGTTTGTTTCAGCAACCGCCCAAGAACGGACAAACCTCGTTTTGTCGACTGGACATGCCCTGGTGCAATTGAAGCGAATGGTCAAATCGTCAGATGTACCACGTCGAAGAAAATTTGTGACATTATTCCTAACTTTGTGCTTTGTAGCGATCTTAATTGTAACTCCCTCTACAGCCTTGCTCGGCATCTTTTCTATTGTGATGCTGAGCCATCTTCCGGAATTATGAACAGTCACTCGGCTACACGATGATCAGTTTGATCATCTGAACCCGATTGGGTTGGGACTGGCGATGGCCTATTTCCGCAACCACTGCGGGCACTCGGCAGTCGAAGTCACGAGAGACAACTCTCTTTTCGAACATCCACCACGATCAAAATTGGACCCGTATCACATTGGAAAAATCTACGAAGAAGCTGAGAGATACGCCACCAACCACCCATGGAGTGATCGTTCTTGGTTATCCGTCCCCGTTCCAAAAACTTTGATACTGCTGCCAATCGGTTTTGAACATCTGGTGGATGCTTTCGAGTATTCGAATCAAACAGCGAAAATCCTTGCTAGTCCTGAGGAAATGAAACCAGAATGGTTTTTGCCGGATGTCATGGCTATTGTTCTGTTCAATCCCACGAAATTCGCAGGCTCCCTAAGTTGGAAAGGTGCCTGGGCGCTCTTGATGAGAGCCGTCAGTGTCGGGGCGGAGCTCTACACATTACCATCTCCTCAAGACGACATCGATTGGCCAAGATCAATAGACGTCGCTGACGCGCCCTTCAAGCTGTTGGAAAACAGAGTGAATACCTCGCCGAGGTACTACCTACAGAGTGCAGCTTGAAAGTTTTGGGAGGCTACCAAGAGCCGATGCGCTCCTATCTTGCGGCTGCAGCCGATGAAACGCATTAATGAGAAACGTGACCACGAAGCAGAGCCCAAAAGTACCCGCAAAAGAGACTACGCTCACATCGCTGCTCCTGGATATAAGAAAAAGGAACAAATGTATGCACACAGACAGATGTATGAGGGCGGGAGAGGTAGACCGCATCAACTTTGGCGATGCTATGGCAGTCACAGGACACGCGGTGGTTCTGAAAAGCATTTCTGTAAACACATCGAGCCGTACTCCCCTTCTCATTGGCCGCACAAACACTGGTCGCGAGGCCGCAGAACGAAGTTCTGACTTTTTTTTGTGTTGCGTTTTTGTAAATAAAAGTTTCAATGACTGTGTGCATCGAAAGGTGTAGTGGAAACACCAGTTTTTCGGGGAGGAGGCATGTGGTAAATGGTGGCTAAAATGATGTTGACGTTCCTAGAATGGTTTGAAAGTGATGGCGGATAAGATAACCGAGTGTATAAAAGTACCCGGATGAGAGAGTAGGATTCATTCTTAACTGTGCCTTTGTGTACACACGTCAATAAACCTTCAACCGACTGTGCCGTGGAAGATCCCACCCAACTGGCTTCTTATTGTCGTATCAACTTCAGAAAACTTCCCGTAAAATGGCGTTCTGTTAGATATGAACTTTGAACCCTGATGTTTGTGTTGAACTTTGAATCCCATGTATGTTTGTCTGTGTGATGTACTTTGTACCCAGCATAATATACATATAAAGGGGTCATCCGAGTACGATTCATTCGGAGCGTCCGTCAATAAACTATACCTACCGGCACCGCCTAAGCAACTCGTTTATTAAGCTTCTTATTGTCACATCCACTCAAAAAAGCTGGAAACCCTCGGTATAGCTTCTACAAAATAGACTCATAAAGATATCTGTTTGAAAGCTGTCATGAAATGTAGCGCTTATAACTCTGTGTGTGCCTTAATAATCCTACCCCACAAGTCGTTTTCGGGATTCTTATAGTAGTAAAATCTGTGTGAACTGCCGAGAACGACGGTATCTGGTATGAAAGACCTCAGAACCATCTACTACTCCGTTTTTGAATAGTTTACGTTTCTTGGGCTGCATGCACAAGTTCCGGGTCAGCACCAGATCTGATTCAAACTTCGTTTGTTGCGTGTACAGTTGTATCCTGGGTTCTCGTTCACTGACCAGGCTATGGATGATTGTTCAACGAATTACGGACGTGAAAACAGAAAAAGGGTGATGCCTGATCGAATTACGGAACAAGCTGTTCAGCCAGATTACAATACCAGGACATTTCTGTTGTCACATCTCGTAACGTTCCACAGACCGAGCAGATTTAGAGCTGCAGCTATTGTCAGGTGAATATGTTCTCCTATGACGTCGAAATCACGCAGTTTTGCAATCGAGGAGGATTGTATCTACAGCAATGTACGAGTCAGACATGCCGAAAGTATCAACTACGGTGAGAAAATACTCCTAGTTAGACTGTTGTCCAGTTTTCGAGGCAAAAGTTATAGCATAAGGTGGGCAGTGCTCGCGAAACCAGCGTGGAATTGTTCCCCTCAGCGATTTACAAAGATGGATCTCCATGGGTTTCATTTGACGTCACATTGCTTGAGGCCATGTTAATAACCTAGGGTGAACGTCCAGGGTGAGGCCTGAACAGTGTTTGAGGCCATGTTAAGTAACTTAGGGTGGACGTCCAGGGTGAGGCCTGAACAGTTTTTGGGTGATGACGGAACAGTTTCCGGGTCTTTACTGGACAAATCACAGGTGCTCGTAGCTTCCTGTCAAAAGTCCTACGGCAAAGCATAACATCTTCCCCCAATTTTTCTCCTCAAAAATAGAAGTCCCGATGGGCTGGCCTTTTACGACTATTTCTGGCTAGAGGACGTACTCGACCTCGTTTGGGCGCTTCATTTCCAATAGATATTTGAAACTGAAGAAGACAATTTCTAATACTGATAAATTTTCTCAAAATGCCTAACGTTGTCGTCATGAATCCATTTTTCCTCCACCTAGCTCTGAGGGAGAAGTTGGTGAAAGTCGGTTGGATGGCAATTCCAAGGCTGGAAAATGTTTGTCATGTTCGCTAATTTTGAAGACCACAGTGAGATATTCCTGAGCAAGAACATAAACGATTGGTAGAAGGAACTGCTCAATATTTTCAAGCAAAGTTGATGACGCATGGTTAAAAAACCTTAACGCACATGTCCACAGTGACCTACCCTAAGAAGAAGTTAATAAAATTAAAGAATAAATGAACAACCGATATGCCGGTACTTCAGTGCAACATGCTCGTCATATTTGTGTTCAGCACATGACAAAAGCGTACGCATTCCCTGTACTTACTGGGAGTGATCAGAAGTGGAAAATCAGCAAAGTCCATAAATAGGTAATTTTGGACAATTTTCTGTCAGATTTGTGTTCGGCGAATTGAACAGCGCAACAGACATGTCGTGAGCAGCCCCTGGGCAAAAATAAAGAAGAATCAATGAGATCGGCGTTGTTGTTGATGCAATTGATAGCTTTTGGCGAAAAGTGTTGAGACCTCCATAGCTCAGTAGAGGTTAAGTATTCAACGTTTGGCCCTGACTAGCGCTCCTCCGGGACGCTAGAAAGTGGGGTGGGGCAGCCACTTGGGAGATGTTAAAAGCTTCGCATCTGCCAAATCCCTAGAAAATCCAAAAAAGCAAAACTAATCATTAAATGGCCTCAAATATGAAATCCCTCTTATTGGTTGAGTATGAGTATGAAAAGCCCATTCTCCATCATAGGGCGTACTCGTGCGTTTTCTTCACTACTGGGTCAAGGCAGAAGCATTTTCCATCGGCAGACCTGTATCCTTCCATCCTCCATACTATTGTACCAAAGTGAACTCGTATCCTGGTAATCTCCACACTATTGGGCCACGGCGGGTATTGGTGGACCCGTATTCTCGCGTCATCTTCACTGTTGGCCACAGCGAACCCGTTCACAGTTGGCTGAGCCGCATCTTGGTAGGCTCCAGTTTACTAAGTCACGGCAGATCCATCCTATATCGGCGGACCAGTATCCTAGCGTTCCTCACTCCACTGGGCCACAGCATCCGCTTCCTTCACCAGTAGATCGCATCCTGGCGTTCTCTGCGCCAAGACAGGCACGTTCTCCGTCGGCGGTCCCGTATCCTGCCGCACAGCTTAGCCAAAGTGGACCCTTTCTTCGTAGGCGGACCCGTATCCTGTTGTGCTCTCAACAGTATTAAGCAACGGCGGTTCCTTCCTCGTGGACCCGTATCCTGGTGTTCCCCATACTAATGGGCCAAGGCGGACCCTTCCTCCAATATTGGATCCCTATCCTGGCGTTCTCCACGTTATTGAGCCACACCGCATTCATCCTATATTGGCGGACCCGTATTATGGCATTCTCCACACCACTGGACCACGGAGGAACATTAATGATATTCGCGACTTTAGTTGATGGGCCCAAATTGCTTTTTTTGATCGTCCTATAGGCGAAAAATAAAAAGAAAATGAAGTCTTTTGGATAATAACTTTATGGACGATGCATGCCATATTTGTGTTAAGCTTCTCTGAGAGCGTCAGTGAGTGAGTTCTTACCCACTCCAGAGAAGAAGCGAAACTCGACTTCAAAAACTCGGCTAAAACTTGGATCAAAACAAAGACTCGATGTTACCGTGCATACTTACTTCTTTACTTAGATACTTAGGTGGCCCGTCGTCACTTGTCGTGCGGGTCCCAGCATCGCTTCCACTCGTTTCGTTTTCGCGCCACCATCATCCAGTAGCATCGTAGACGACGTTGGCGAGAGTTGTGCTTCGTTTCCAGCTAAGCGTTCAGCTGGTCCATCCTTATTCTAAACACGTCGGCCCATCTCGTTGGTGATCTCCCTCGAGGTCGTTTCGTTTCTCTTGGGATCCATTCCAAAATTCTTTCAGTCTACCTATCGTCTTCTCTTCTTATTAGATGATCAGCCCATCCTTGTTTAGCCTTCGATACGTATTCCGCTGGGTCATGAAGGCGAAACTTTTGTCGCAAATCAAAGCTGCGAAGCTTTGATTTGAAAAAAAATTTTTTCAAATCAAATTAAGCCTTCATGACCCAGCCTGATGTTGGGTATGCCGGTTGTACCTCAAAGGACGCTCGAGCGCTCTGTGTATAGTTCGTAGCGCCTTCGACGTGGCCGCACTGTCCGTCCGCAGCAAAACAGAGCGCTAGAAGAACGGTAGAATCGAAAAGATGAGCACGGAGGTCGGAGTCTGCTAGTTGGTCTGTGGCTTCTCTCTCTCTTCTATTCGCTCTCCTTCTCAGTACGCGTTCTTCATCAATTGGGTCGCCCTATTTATTCGCAGTCCTATCCTTTTCCCTACTTCGTTTAGCTCACAAAGCATCGCCTCCGCTTCATTAGTATTCTTCGAGAAAAGTACGATGTCGTCCGCAGAATGAAGATTTGAGACGAACCGTCCATCAATCCGTATGCCTTTCTCCTCCCAGTCGAGTGAGCTCATTGCCCACTGCAATGCGGAAGCAAACAGCTTCGGCGATACAGTATCGCCATATCGTACCCCCTTCGCAATCGGAATGGTAAAGGGGCGTTGAAAAAGCTGTATCGTCGTTGAGCATCCAAAATAGCAGTCGGCTAGTGTTCTCATATATGACGCGTCCACTCCCTGGTCTACAAGTGCTGACAATATTACGTTTGTTTGTACGCTGTCGAACGCTTTTTCGTCGTCAGCGAAGGTTAGGACCAAGAGAAGACGGTACTCCCGACAAACCTCTATGACCCTCAAAACGGTTTGAATGTTGGCCATGCAGCTGAATCCCTTGCGGAAACCAGTCTGTTTTCGGGTTTGGGCTCCATCCAAGGTCCTCAATGTGCGTGTGAGGATCTTTGTAAAAAAAAACTTATAAAGCACACTCAGCAAACATATCGGACCATAGTTCCAAAGATCCTCTCTATCTCCTTTGCGTGAGGTTCTCCATTGGTTCGGAATTCTTTCCTTCTGAAGATAAGATGAGAAATGTATTGCGAGAATGACGTGAAGATGACTGCTTCCTGCTCGCCGATAGATCAGCCGATATAAGGTCGGTCCAGGGGCGGTGCCAGGTTTCATGCTCCCTGTCGCAACACGAATCTCCCGAAGGAAGAATCTAAGGGATATTTGGGCCTGACAGTGCTGTTGAGGAACGGAAAAGGTTCGCATAAAATTTTTTATTTTGTGATTGATTCCATCTCAAAACGTGGACAATACCGTCTCCATTCTTCAGGGCTGTCAGCGGAATACATATTATAGAAGTGAAAGTCCGTCTTCTCGACACTTTTTCAGACTTGTTCTCCATTCTGCTGCTTCCAGAGTCTTCTTCCGCCTGAATTACTGCAGATCCTCATGCAATGCTCTTCCGCAGCTGGCATTGGCTATCAACTGCTCAATGTAGGATGCATTCGGATCAAGCCTCAATGCCCTTTTTAGCAAGCAGCTCCTTGGTGGCCTTTGAAATGCGTTCCAAGTTTGTTGTTCGGGGTTTTGAGGCACGTTCAGCTTAGATTCTTAGTTTTTCTAGAAGCATCTCGTAGTCCTCAGTGGGGTCTTCCACGATATGCCAGTCATGTTCGGAATGAGACTCAGCAAGGGCGGTATCGTCATAAACGACTTCTTTTCTTCCTCCCCGGTGGCAGGTGTTCTCTTCCATCTTGCAGCTGAATCGGATTTTTGCACGGAGGAGACGGTGATCGGATCCACAGCAGAATGATGGTACCACTAAAACATCAAATAGACACCACCTTCAGTTTGTGAGTATGTGGTCGATCTCCGTACGAGTCGCACCGTTGCGTGATTCCTATGTCCACCGGCGGTAGTTCTTCTTCATGAAAATGGAATTCCCATGGAAGAGGCGTACAGAGGACAGAAGCCCAGCGAGACGACTACCGTTTTCGTTCCAGTCTCCTAATCGAAGTTTCCTATCCTGGGCTCGTCTCCTTCAGCCTTCCAAAGCTTGGCGTTTAGGTCCCCAACAACGAATTTGTAGGAGTCGTGGATGATTTCTCCCAACCACTCGTAGAAATTGTGAAACTCCGCTGCATCAGCTGCGAGCGCTTGTGAGTAACAGTTGATGATACTGGGACTTGTGACGAGGAAGGTTAAGCCGGAGAATTGCTACACGAGGTGACAGGATCTTGTGTGAGTCGACGAGATGGACAACAAACCAAACGCGCCCAACACTTCTTTAGGGAAACTTTTCTCCGCGGATGTCCAGTATTTCGTCGCGGAGTTGTCGAACGTCGCTCTTCCCGTTCTTGGTCTCTTGTAGACCGATTACATAGGATTCGATTCGTCCTGCGGCTTCGAGAAGAGAGTGAAGATCGGCGTCTGTAGAGACTGTTCTGGCGTTATAGATGCAGAAGAGTGGCGGACGCAGGGGCGGGGGAGGGGCGGGAGGCCTCTCCCCAAGAATGGGTCGGCAAATTTTCGAAATTACTTTACAGTACAAATAAAAATCTTGTATTAGTTTATTTTTATTTGTTCATTTTTATTACTATTTTTAATATAATTCTTATTTATTATTTATTGTTATAATTAATATTTTTATTAATTTCATTTTCTATCTCTGTCCTCAAAGCGGCGGAGACCCCATTTTTTTCCCACGCCCCCCCCCCCTCCCGCCCCCTTTCTGCGTCCGCCACTGACGCAGAGCATGAAAGAGTCTTTGCGGTGTGTCGCGCTCGTGTCGTCTTGGTCCGAGATCAAAGACGTCATGCGCAACGGGAGATTCGGTCGCCTCCCACCGGTTGACGTACCGTCCGACGTCTGAGACGGCAAAGCGCAGTGTGTACTAGAGTTTTGACCGAATCGAATAAAATTCGAATATTTATTCAAATGTTCGAATATTCGAAAACACGAATATTCGAAAATTCAAAGGTTCTGAAAAATTTGAAAGTTCGAATATTCGAAAATTCGGGGGTCTCAAAAAAACTCGAAAATTCGAATATTCGAAAATTCGATGGCCTCGCGATATTCGAAAATTCGAATATTCGAAAATTTTAGGTCGAAAACTCGAATATTTGGAAGTGTTTTGCGTCGCAACTGTTACTTCAGTTCCATTTTCTCGCTGGAGAACCATTCCAGTTGAAACCTCAGTCCAATTTCTCATTTCAACCTCAATTTCCCCAAAACCTGCTCGTATCTTTGCACGCATTCGAAAGCCACCAACTGCATTTGAAAGCTTTGGAACTGCAATCCTACGAGGTATACGACATTGGCGACGAAAATTTCTCCGATGAAACGTGTACTTTTCTAGACACTTGAGAAACCAGCAGTTTCAACTAAACTTCTGGTTATTCAAGCCTTTCTTCCAGAACTAAGTAAGTGGAGTAAGTGAACCGCAAACTATTAATAAATTTTACTTTTTTTATTTTAGCATTCTTCCCCATGTTTAGCTAATTTCCGACCACTGCTTCGTTTAAACTCTTTCTAAGTACATAACCGTTAGTTATGGAATTCAAAGCTCACACCAAATCTTGAGATCCTCTTAATCTTTTTTCCCAAACATACTCCGACTTCTTGTTATAGAAGTTCTGTTGGTTTTGACATCAAGGCACAAGCATGCAGTTGGTAAACAGAAGTAGTAGTGAGGAACGGAGTAACACGGAGTGTTTCTTTTATACCGCTGACGTTTTTTTTTTGTTTTTTTTTTGTTTTTTTTTGATAGTTGGAAGCTCATTCATGATTAAGGTAACTGAACCACTTTTCTATACACCCAACATTATTTTCACAGCCTCAATACCTCTACATTCACTACATTCACTACCATGGCATGTTTTGTTCAATTACAACACAGATATTAGAGCGAAAGCCTTTTCACGAACGACGGGTTTCATCCACTCTACGATCCTTTAACGATGGAAAAAGACCTCAAGTGAGATTGGCGTTCTTGAGCTTAGGAGTTTCAACCAGTTGCAATTCTAAAACCGATAAAGGACCAACTCCACAGCAACACAAGCTTCCACTCATGAGAAGGTTGTGAGAAATTTCAAAACGGCAAATGAAACTTACTACCCAAAACGTTTCATGCCCGTTGTGATTGGCAATCATATCGCCTCGTTCGAGGTACAGAATGTTTTTACCAAATAGAATGTTATTCGAGTAAATATTCGAACATTCGAATATTCGAAAGCTCGAATATTCGAAAATTCGGTGCTTCGGAAAAATTCGAAAATTCGAATATTCAAAAATTCGGGGATCCCTAGAAATTCGAAAATCCGAATATTCGGTGGGTTCAGAAAATTCGGAAGTTCGAATGTTCGAAAATTCGGGGGTCCCCAAAAGTTCGAAAATTCGAATGTTCGAATATTCGGAAAATATTTTCGAATGTAAAACTCTAGGGTGTACTAAGTACTGAGGCAGAAAGTGACAAAGTCTGGACAGACAAGTAAAAGTTTTTCCCATACTGAGCAGCCCTGCCGCTGCGAGCTCAGCTGTCACCACAGGTAGTCGCCGACCTAAGTGGATCAGGGAAGCCACCTAGCGACTGATATTGCCAAGACGGTGGAGACTTCTACAGTGGTTTACTCCTGGGTAGGCTTTCACTTGCCTGGAAAAGTCGAGCCCCTTCTCAGATTGGGAGACCATAGCGGAGGATGTACCTCCGCTGTGCATTGGAGTCCGACACTCAGTGTCACCCCCGCTTCCCTGTGAGGCGGTAAACCGTCGCGGGAGTTCCATACATAGTTGCCATATTTGTGTTCAGCGCATTCCAAATTCGCAGAGGGCATGTCATCACTGATCTCCAAGCAAAAGTTGCGAAAAATCGATAAAATTAATTCAGGATGGTTGTCACATATGGTCCCGATCGGTCCACGCTCCGCGATTTCTATTAGGAACATACATACAAACACATAAACACACAAACACACAAAACAAACTTTCACTTCTATATATAATACACAGGTGACGTTCAAATTTCCTCTACCGTGGACCCACCACGGGGATAGACGATTTTGCCGCGGTGCTGTAGAGATCCATCGCTCATATGTTCGCTTTTAACGCAAGAAACCGCTGATCCACCGCGGGAAGAAGAAATTTTGGAGTACAGACCATTTCTTCTGGGATTCATCACGCAATAATTGAGCAAACCTATTATGATTAGCTTTATTACTTATCCTATAGACGACATAGTTCTAAGAGACCCTGCATGCTGAGTGGAGTACTGTTGCGTTGCTGTATAACAATTCAATACTTACATTTTCGTGGAGTAAGGGTGCTAATACATAAGGAACGCTCACGATAACTACAGGTTGGTCCGAGTATGACATCGACGTTCTGTGAAAGCAGCTGTATAGTGGCTCCAGCTGCAAGCTCTTCGTTGCACTCATCGAATAGATAGATGAACCTAGAATTTGTCAGGATATTCAACCTATTCGACATGTGAAACAGATGCTTGAGCTTGTGTTCAGAACAAATATTTTTCGATCAGTCTTTTCGTCAAGGGAGTGTATTAGATTGTCGGAAAAGTTTCCCGCCACTCTTTTCCTCATTTCGTCAATCTTTCCGCAGTTGTTTAGGAACTTTGTACCCAAAACTTATAAGAAGGCTAGGCAATAACCTTTTCATACCAAATTTCCTTCCGCGTTCCATCACAGTTATGGCCGAAAAAATCGTCATCGACTAGAAGCATGTTTCACTGTTTCTGCTTTGAAAATTCATAAAACACGGCAATGAAAGCGATGCGACAAAGAATGTACGTCACAAAATAGGCCCCTCCACTTGCTCTTACTGCACTGTAAATGTTTGGTCCCGCAAGTTTGGAGAAGGCTATATCGGCGTGGGAAAAATTAGGATTCCGTCGACCGGTTGTAGTGGTTGGAGAACGCCTCCTGGAGCTGTTTCAAGAGAGGTGGAGGCGTGGTGCCCATGAGCTAGTACAAAAGCTGTTCATCTACACTCCTTCAGAGAGACAAGGGAATAGGTCTCATGTATTCATCCTGATCTGAGCTGCCTCAAGTACTGAGAGATGTGTGCCTAAACTTTTTTGACTTTTCCACAGACTCTCGCTTCGCTCAACAACTTGGTTACTAGTGACGAGAAGTGAGCTTCCTAGGTAAATCACTTGCAGGTAACCTGGGATTCTAGTGGCAAAACGAGAACTCTATCCAGAGAAGGCGTTGCTCAGTGTTTGATGGAATTAAAATGGAACCACTCACTTGCAGCTGCTGCCGATAAGCCGCATTGCTACCGCCGGAGTTACTGTCAAATAATGATGCCACCTACATATATCGTGTAATTATTGGTTGTGTTGAAAAAGAAAAATAACTTTGAAAAGACAGCTCGAAAATGGCGGGAAACTTTTCCGACAACCTAGTATGTGAAGTAAGTGTATGATAATCCATTTAGTTCACTTGGTAATGTCTTCAGTGTACAATCGGCAGTGCCTGCACTTAGACTTCCAGTTACCCAGCAGTGTAAAGCAGCAGTTATGCATTGCTTAAGAACACTTGTGATTTTGCAATTATACCAGAGTTTGGATCCTGGTCTTAGACATTGCAGAACCATGGGTTTGGATCTTGGTCGGAGACATTGCAAAACAGTCGTTTTGCGCAGCCTGAGAACAGGATTCTGTTGCGCAGGTATTGCCATATTGGTACTCCTATGGTGTGCGCAAAGGACGTGCAAACATCAGAGACACAGGGGAAGGGAAATCCCAATTATCAGAAGGTGCGCCTGGAGACGCTCTCGTTACTGGCTCAGATGCGCACATGGAATGCGATGGTTCTGTACCAAAATGTGTATCTAGTAATTACCACTTGTTTCAAAGGTCTGAAATGTGTGCTTTTCAGAGATCTTATACGCTTCATTTTGTCTAGAAAAACAATAAATCAACTCTAGTGCATCCAACCACATCTTAGAAGAGAAGTGCAAGAGAATACCTGAGCAGATCAACATGGAGGTACGCTTCGAAGCATTGCTTTATTTTGTTCAACTGCACATGCATTTGTATCAATTTGGCATATTGTGCCAACGTAATGGAGTGTTGAACAGAGTGGTATTCAAACACATTCAATTCTTATTCATCTACTAAATGGGCTTTGAGAGATGTCTCCCGGATGTGCACTTTGCCTACAGGTGTCCCTTTGACTCATTAGAAGGCATCAAATTGTTGCTCTATTAAAATCGACTTCGTAGGACTTACATAGTTCAGCAAGGTGCAGTGCCACAGCAAAATATATGTGAGTTGAAAAGACAAACTCACTCAAAATCAAATCCTGGAAGCAAATTCTCACTGACAATGCGATCCTTTGCGATCAGAACAGCGGACGCGGACGTCCTGGAAAACTGTGTGAGTTTTAGTCTTATCTCGACCATTCGACTTACATTCCCTGTTTGCTTCAGCTGTATTCTACCCCTTCTGGATCACAGTGCATTTCTACGGATATACATACCTCTTTCCGGTGAATCACTGTCATTGTTTTGTCGAGGCTTGGTTTTGTCTGAGCATTCCTTCCGGGTTTCTGTATCTTTGTCTACCACATTCTTTTATTTTTTTTTGGATTGCTAAGCCACGTCCCGTGATCTAACGAGCGCTCCGTTTTCCGCACTTAAGAAAGCGCGATTATTACTGGATATTGCGGTAGAGTTTACCATGTTGAGATGATTTTTATTAGTAGCATAGCACATACGTAGGTCCATCAAGCTCTCTATTCCATTATCTAAGAAACCATACACTGCTGAACAAACAAGGTACTTAGGTATCTACTCAGTAGTTGTACATAATCGCTAACCTGTAACCTACGTATACTTCGAGTTTCGTTACATTTTGAACAAAAAGCATGCCAATGTTGATGATTCTTTTCTGAAGCTGTCCGTAGCACACCTGAAGCTTTAAAACAGTATTAATGGACAATTCTGCATCGAACTTCTTTTGTATGAATTAATTCAACTTGGGACTTTAGATTTGGCCCTCGCAAAGCCTTCCCACAGTTGATTTTTGAAGAAATAAAAATTTTTGCGGCTGAAATTTTCACTGCGACAAGTGCTCGTGCGGTAGATTATTTATGAGTAGATCTACAAAGGATAGCTCATACCAATTTGTTTGCTGACGGTCAAATACGAACCAGTCCTCCGGTACTTTTTTCTTCAAAACTTTCCTTTCCTTGCTCCATAAAGAGGCTTCATCCAGTCAGTAATTTATTTCTTTCAATCCTCTCGACGCTCAAAGCCAGATTTCCTTTCTGTTTTTGATTCTCTCCCATTGAAAAAATCCTTCAAAGCTTTCAAAATAACGACACATACTGGGCTGATTAACTGGTTACTCGATCTGAACGTCTTCCTGCACAAGTGTACCTTAAACCTCAAGAACAACCAAATGTACATGTTGAAGTGTCGGGAAGTGCAAACCTCAAGCTAACAAGTGAACAATAACGATCCTGTTAAATAAGCAAAAACCGAATGAAAAATTAAAAGGTGGACGTTTTTACGTTGTCACCATAACTTTGGCCCACCCCGTAGAGTGTTTATTTCTGGCTGAACCTAGGTACCTCTTTAAATTTCGTCTTCACCTTTATTATGAGATAGCTGAGCTTGGCAACATCCCGAGTCAAAGCGCCGCTCTGTTCCAATCAATCAAAAGATTTTCATGTTCGACTCTCCTTAAAAACTGGCACTATGATTGTGAGATAAAGTGGATTTTGAGCTGTTAGCCAAGATAGGTATTGGTCTTTATCGCAACCAACGTTCGGCTTTTCGTTGGCCTACAGAAGCACGTTTCTCCAGGAAACGTCATTGCGAATCGGCACTACTGAAGTTATAGGAAGAGGAATAAGTTGAGAAAAATTGTAATACAAGAAAATCATGCGCCCATATCAACAAGCGCATTAAACATAACATAGGTACATATTGGTACCATTCGGAACTCTAATGGAGATTTTTGCAAAAAGATAAAGGGAAAGCTGGAGAATTTGCAGCTTTTTTTCAAACCAGTACAGAAGAGGAATATCCAGCAGATGATGTAGGTGGTCGGTCTTTTTCATCCTCAATTATTGACTTTCTAGACATCGATAGCGAACTTGTATATGAAACCCTATTCCTCCCGGCTCGAAGCTCCCATAGTCCAGACGGTATACCCTATATCTTCCTTAAGAAGGCTGCCTTAGGGCTGACATCTGACTTAATCCTTACCCTTAGGTTCAATAGATCTCTCCTTTGTGGACAAGTGCCATCCATCTGGTGCGTAGGTCATGTTAGGCCTAATTTCAAAAAAAAAGGTTACCGAATGAACGTTAGTAATTATAGACCAATCTGTTTGACAAGTTGCACCAGTAAAGTTATGTAAAGAATTGTTTGCAAAGAGCTTTACCGTTACCTTGAAGCCAACGAACTTATATCAAAAGCTCAGCACGGTTTTTCGAAAAAAAGTCTACCACTAGAGCTTTAACATCTACAATTCCTATCTGGCAAAGAACTTCAACGGATACGTAACTGTCTGCCTTATTTATTACCGTAAAGCTTTTGACTCACCATTAGATCTCCTATTTGCAATAATAGCAGCTTATGGGATTCGCGGTAGTCTGCTTAAATTTCTGAAATCTTTCTTAGACGACCGGATCCAGCAGGTTCTCATTAATAAAACCTCAAGATCATACTCTACAGCCAGCGGAGTTCCCCAGGGCACCTGTATCGGTCCCCTGATGTTTATTCTGTACATGAATGATTTGGCGACCTGCCTTCATCCAGGAATCCATTGTTCAATTTATGCGAATGACTGTAAGCTTCATTCTGTCAACAATCAACAAGTTATGCAGCCCGCTCTAGACGCAATACTCAGCTGATCTTCTACATAGGGCCTGGAAATATCATACGAAAAGACCACGGTCATGCTTTTTGGCTCGCACTACCCTCAGGACTGCCACCTCTACCTAGGTAACCATGAACTGCAAATTGCCACCTCAATTCGAGATCTTGGTCGATATCTTGGATATCGAATAATCGATATCCATATCTTGGTCGAGATCGAGAACTTTCTCCAACATAATCAGTTTTGACAGCTACATTGCCAACACAGTCAACCGTGCCCCTGTTAGATCGAACCATATTTTGAAAGCTTTCTCAATTCGGAAAGTGGATGTACTCTTTAGGCTCTTCGAGATTTACGTTAGACCTATGCTAGAGTACTGTACTCCCTCATGGTCCTCTTGCAGGCGTGGCTTGATCGACCATATAGAAAACTTTCGAAAGAGGTTTTCTTATCGAATATTCAGAAGAATTGGAGTTTTTGGTCTGTTCTACTTCGAAAGATTATCTCGACTCAATAGCACTTCATTAGCCTTCAAGAGTATGATCTATGACCAAAACCTAGTTTTTAAAATAGCCTCCGGAACAGCTGGCATCGATTTGAGCTCCCTTTTCTCCCTATCAAGCTTTAATGGCGAGACAAGAAGTCATACTTGGAAATTCGTCATAGGAAAAGCCTGGTCTCAGAAATACCGCAAATCATCTGTGATCCAACCTGTTCGAATGTGGAATGAATTGCATTCAACAGTTGTATCTTCCTTTTCATCAACTACTTCTAAACTTATGACACTAATGAAGCAGAGGGGGTTTCATTGAAACTATATTTGAAATTGTGAGAAAATGTGTTGGAATCTTCTTCATCTCTCAGTGTGCACCGTCTCATTCCGGCAATAAGCTTACACCAGTATCCAGACCACTGCGGCACCCAGGCTCGCTGGACTGACAATCGAAGGAGGGAACTTGGCGCTTGCGACATTGCTGGGAAACAGCTCTGCGAAAGTCGACCTTGTTACTAACAACATTCCAACGTTATGTTTTTCACAATTTGCCACCTACGGATTAATGAAATCAGAATCTAAATGCATCAGAAAGTGTTCATGTGCGTTTCTCTGAAACGGAAGCCATCAAACCAGAGTTCAACAACGGAGTTGGTAGAGTTCTCTAGGACGAATGAAAAGGAGGTGTTTCGAACCAATTTGCTAATGGCCTTTTTGGAATATCACGCAGAAACAGGAATTGGAAAACGCGATGTCTATGAATTTTTGGATGTTTTCTGCCTTTCTGCGGTTGTTTTCGAACTGCAATAGACGCCCACTAAGCGTATGGCAGAGAAGAGCACGATTCGCCCATAATTCCATTACTATGAATGGTTGTTCCACGGCATCTATTGTGAATTGTATGGTTTTGTAAAAAAAAAAAGACAACAAAGCCTATTATGTATGTACAGGAAGTTTAATTATTTGATTTCTACGAAGCTGTATAGCATCAAAATGCGATCTCCTTCTACGTTTACAGAATTCAAGAACTTACGGCTGAAAAGAATAGGTAGGCCGGAATTCTCCACATGAAGCAATGAGAGAAAGACCTACGACTTTCTGTTCGATTCTTAGAAGCCATACCGAAGGAATATCGCCGTTATTGCATACCAACACTACAATAAGTCCCACATCGGTAGAAGCCGCATGTTTTCCCATACCATGAGCTATTTCTTTGCTGATTTCATAACGAGGAAGAGCAGAATAACACTTTTCTCCGAAGAACGACACAAATTCATATTTCATGTTTCATGGGGAACTCACTTCATCGATGCATCGCTTTGCGGAAGAAATTGGTCAGTCTCTAAGGAGAAAGGTGGAAACACTTGGAGGACGAATCTCACAGTATGTCATACAGTATCTCCAGACTTCGCCAGTTCGAAATGAATAAAAATGAATTGGCGATTTGAGAGACTAGCGCCCCTTCGAGGCTAGGGAATGGGGTGGGGCAGATACGTGGGGCATGCACTTGCCATATCCCCACAAAATTGACAATGAAGCAGAACTAATCATTAAATGGGCCCAAACATGAACTCCTTGTTATGAGTAGAGTATGAGTGTGACAAGTCCGTTCTCCATCGTAGGGCGAATCCGTGCGTACTCCTCACTACTGGGCCAATGCAGATGCCTTTTCCATCGGCAGAACTATATCCTGTCGTTCTTCACACTATTGGGCCAAAGCAAACTCGTATCCTGGTAATCTCCACACTACTGGGCCACAGCGGGTTTTTTCGTGGACCTGGCGTCATCTTCACTGTTGGGCCACAACAGAACCGTTTACTGTCGGTCGAACCGTATCCTGGTATTCTACGCCTTATTGAGTCACAGGGGCCACGGCAGACCCTTCTTCTATCTCACGGTCCGCATTCTGGCGTCTTCCTCACAGCTAGGCCATGCCGGACCCGTTCTCCATGGGAGGACTCACATCCCAGCCTTCTCAACACTATCGCACCAAAGTAAACCCGTATTCTGACGTCCTCCACACCATTCGGCCATTGTGGGCCCTCTCTCCATCGGTGGACCCGCATTCTGGCGTCTTCTTCACTGTATGGCCACAGCGAAACCGTTCACTGTCGGATGAACCATATCCTGGTGTTCTCCACTTCATTGAGTCACAGCGTACCCATCTTATATTGGCGAACCCGTATTCTGACGTCTTCCGCACTGGTGGGCCAGACCGGACCCTTACTCCTCGGTGGACCCAAATCTTAGCGTTCTCCACGTTATTGAGGCAGAACGGACTGATCCTATAATGGCGGACCAGTACACCGTTTGTAAATCTCGAAAGTAATGGTATTATTCAGATGTTATAGTTGAATATATGTTGATTTTGATCAACTATTGGTTGAGTGGTTGCAAATGTCATGCTTTGCTGTATTGAAGCATCACTCTGTATGCTACTGCACAAGCTTCCTCGAAACGAACGGGTGTCGTGACTGCATAATCGCAGCGAGAACTCAGCAGGGGACGCTTCAGGCACCTCCACTAAGAGATAGGCGGATTCTATGAGAACCTTGCAAATTCCTGGAACGTAGTTGGTGGCTGGACCTACGCGGTCGGCTCATTTGGTGGATCTTTAGAGGTCTCCACAGATGAGCCGGCCACGCAGTAGAGTTTTGACCAAATCGAATAAAATAATACATTCATTAAACATTCGAATATTTATTCGAATGTTCGAATATTTATTCGAATAACATTCCATTTGGTAAAAACAATAACAAAGAATATTAAAGCGAAAGCCTTTTCACGAACGACGGGTTTCATCCACTCTACGATCCTTTAATGATGGTTACAGACCTCAAGTGGGATTGGCGTTCTTGAGCTCAGGAGTTTCAACCAATTGCAATTCTAAAACCGATAAGGGACCAACTCCACAGCAGCACAAGCTCCCACTCATGAGAAGGTTGTGAGAAATTTCAAAACGGCAAATGAAACTTACTACCCAAAACGTTTCATGCCCGTTGTGATTGGCAATCATATCGCCTTGTTCGAGGTACAGAATGTTTTTACCAAATGGAATGCTATTCGAATAAATATTCGAACATTCGAATATTCGAAAGTTCGAATATTCGAAAATTCGGTGCTTCGCAAAAATTCGGAAATTCGAATATTCAAAAATTCGGGGATCCCTGGAAATTCGAAAATCCGAATATTCGGTGGGTTCAGAAAATTTGGAAGTTCGAATATTCGAAAATTCGGGGCTCCCCAAAAATTCGAATGTTCGAATATTCGGAAAATATTTTCGAATGTAAAACACTACCGCGTAGGTCTAGCCACCACCCACGTTCCGAGAATCTGCAAGGTTCTCATAGAATCCGCCTCTTTTAGTAGAGGTGCCTGAAGCGCCGCAACAGAGGAAAGGTGGTTTCCCTGCTGCGTACATTGCGCAGCCTGAAAGCTTTAAACACTCTCAACCCTATGCTGCGGGACCGCCAGCGAAGGTGATGAAATTACTACCCCGTGCATACGGGAGAGCCAGCAGTGACGTGACTGGCGAGTCCCGAAACGAACGTGTCTGAGTCCCTAAAAATCAGCCATTTCGCCTCGTAGTCCGCGCCTCAAGATTACTGGTGTCTATGAGTGCCGCCGTGTTGTAATTGAACAAAATATGCCATGGTAGTGGATGTAGAGGTATTGAGACTGTGATAATAATAATGTTGGGTGTATAGAAAAGTGGTTCAGTTACCTTAATCATGAATGAGCTTCCAACTATCAACAAAAAAACGTCAGCTGTACAAAAGAAACACTCCGTGTTACTCCGTTCCTCATTACTACTTCTGTTTACCAACTGCATGCTTGTGCGTTGATGTCAAAACCAACAGAACTTCTATAACAAGAAGTCGGAGTATGTCTGGGAAAAAAGATTAGGAGGATCTCAAGATTTGGTGTGAGCTTTGAATTCCATAACTAACGGTTATGTACTTAGAAAGAGTTTAAACGAAGCAGTAGTCGGAAATTAGCTAAACATAGGGAAGAATGCTAAAATAAAAAAAGTAAAATTCATTAATAGTTTGCGGTTCACTTACTCCATTTACTTAGTTCTGGAGGAAAGGCTTGAATAACCTGAAGTTTAGTTGAAACTGCTGGTTTCTCAAGTGTCTAGAAAAGTACATGCGTACGTTTCACCGGAGAAATTTTCGTCGCCAATGTCGTATACCTCGTAGGATTGCAGTTTCAAAGCTTTCAAATGCAGTTGGTGGCTTTCGAATGCGTGCAAAGATACGAGCAGGTTTTGGGGAAATTGAGGTTGAAATGAGAAATTCGACTGAGGTTTCAACTGGAATGGTTCTCCAGCGAGAAAATGGAACTGAAGTAACAGTTGCTACGCAAAACACTTCCAAATATTCGAGTTTTCGACCTAAAATTTTCGAATATTCGAATTTTCGAATATCGCGAGGCCATCGAATTTCCGAATATTCGAATTTTCGAATTTTTTGGGACCCCCGAATTTTCGAATATTCAAACTTTCAAATTTTTCAGAACCTCCGAATTTTCGAATATTCGAATTTTCGAATATTCGAACATTCGAATAAATATTCGAATGTTTTAAAGAATCTATTGTTTTATTCGATTCGGTCAAAACTCTACTGCGCGGCCGGCTCATCTGTGGAGACCTCTAAAGCATCCACCAAATGAGCCGACCGCGTAGGTCCAGCCACCAACCACGTTCCAAGAATTTGCAAGGTTCTCATAGAATCCGCCTATCTCTTAGTGGAGGTGCCTGAAGCGTCCCCTGCTGAGTTCTCGCTGCGATTATGCAGTCACGACACCCGTTCGTTTCGAGGAAGCTTGTGCAGTAGCATACAGAGTGATGCTTCAATAGAGCAAAGCATGACATTGTGCAACCACTCAACCAATAGTTGATCAAAATCAACATACAGGGTGCGTCATAATTATTGACGCACTGAAGTTGTGCTGTAGAAAGAACAGCATCCTGAAAACCACTATATATGCATATCCAAAATGAGGGTCATGTCCTGGCGAACACAAAAAATCCACGCCTGTTAGGAGAGCGCTCTCTCCTTGTAAAAGCAGCCATGAAGATAGCAGCAGAGAATATCGCCGATGCGCCGCAACTGAAGTTCGTCCATTATTCCTCCATATTATAAAGTGGGTAAGCTATAGGAAAACGATACTCCTATGGGAAAAGGGGCAGGTCTTACTCCCCAAGTATCACATGAAAGCATATCCTTGTTCGCAAGTCTTGTCGTGTTCCCGCCAAAGAAAGGCATCTATGTTTTACTATAGAAAAATTTTTCCTTTCCTTGTTTCTCATTCAAGCAACCTTCTAAGGGCACATTTTCTCGCTCATCTCAGTTCTCATCACAAGGTGAATTCATAGGTACTTTGGCAGGACTTGGCTGCTGTGCAAGAGACAAAAGTGGTACGGGCCCAGTTTCAGAAATTTACTTGAGGGACTTCAATTTAGCAGAGAATAGGCTTCCTTGTGAACCGAGTTCCAGTCCACGGATGACCCCATACGGAAATCTTAGAGAGCAAGAGCTGCGCTATCATCCACAGAAACATCAAGCTCCCAAATGCTTATATATTCAAGATATAGGACAAAGTAGACCTGAGTTAGTTGCGGCGCAGAGGCTGTGCGATCCCTCGTCGTCTCTGTGAGTGCTTCAGCAAGGAAAGAGCTTGCTGTGAACAAGAGTGTATTTATTCGGATCGCCAAGACATGGGCTTTATTCTGCATATGCTTATTTGGAATGTTTTTGCATATTGTCTTTTCTACAGATTCATTTTAGGTGCGTCAATAATTCTGACGCACCCTGTATATTCAACTATAACATCTGAATAATACCATTACTTTCGAGATTCACAAACGGTATACTGGTCCGCCATTATAGGATCAGTCCGTTCTGCCTCAATAACGTGGAGAACGCTAAGATTTGGGTCCACCGAGGAGTAAGGGTCCGGTGTGGCCCACCAGTGCGGAAGACGTCAGAATACGGGTCCGCCAATATAAGATGGGTACGCTGTGACTCAATGAAGTGGAGAACACCAGGATATGGTTCATCCGACAGTGAACGGTTTCGCTGTGGCCATACAGTGAAGAAGACGCCAGAATGCGGGTCCACCGATGGAGAGAGGGACCACCATGGCCGAATGGTGTGGAGGACTTCAGAATACGGGTTTACTTTGGTGGGATAGTGTTGAGAAGGCCGGGATGCGAGTCCTCCCATGGAGAACGGGTCCGGCTACTGTGGAAGCCCTCATGGTGAATTGTCCTTGCCTGCTCCTTATCCGCCTCAGAACGATCTGATCCTGTTGGGATTGTAAGTCTGATTGAAGAACACTTGCCTCTACTTATTTCAAATTTGGGACAGGAATTCCCGCATGAGTGAATGTTTTTATTCATTTTTTACTGAAGGTAATGATACATTGGGAGATGGGACTAAACAGTTAATTTACACGGTTACACTTTATTTTTCCCCCAGAGAATGGGTCGATAAATTTTTGAAATTACTTCACAATACATATAAAAATCTTGTGTTATTTTATTTTTATTGTTATATTAGTTTATTTTTATTATTATTTTTGATACAATTTTTGATAATTATTTATCATTATAATTAAGGTTTTTATTAATTTTGTTTTCCGTCTGGGTCCGCAAAAAATGGCGACCCCCTCCCCCTCCCGCCCACTTTCTGCATCCGCCAATGAGTGGACACCAACAGAAGGCACTGCGGAGCAGTATCGTTGAAGCTAAAACTATCGCTGCAATTCGTCAAGAATGGAGGCGTGTCGTTTAGGCAATTCGTACTACAGTGGCATCTACAGCAGTATTAAGGGGTCGAACCGCTCCTCCAAACACCAACTAAGGGATATGTAAAGTAACTGGCGCGGACATGCCGATTTGCATTGAAAAAACAAAACCAAATGTTCTTCACACAAATGTATCTTAATTTCTTTGTTTATAGTGGGTGTCCCATTGGTTTTTTGTTGAGTCAAAGGGAATTTCATAGTTTTTTCTGATCGACCTATGTTCGTGCCGAATTTCGGTAGCGATCGCTGCGATTACCTCCGACGTCTGGAGATGCTATAACACACAATTTGTCAGGGAAACATATTTGCTTTTGTGCTCAAGCAACGGAAGTGGGCAAATTGTCACTACACCCTTGAAAAATTTTTTTGCCAGCAGCTTGAGTTATCCGCAGTGAGTTTTCTACCGAACGGATGCACAAGAACTGCTGGGCGCTACACTTCCGAGTTCAATCTTAAGAATGGAAAACTCATGGTACTCACAGTGTAATGCCAACATAAGTCGTCTCATATGCTCCGCTGCTGCAGCGGGATAAAACACACAAGCATGTTGCAGTGTCAACATTATAAAGAGTTGAGCATTTGTGCCTCAAAACTCTAATCTACTTTGTATTACTCCGTGGACCTGTCTCCAACAGGATGTCGCCTTTTCAGGCTTCTACGGCTTCAAATCTGTTGTAAAACTTGTGATGAACAGATTCCACTCGAAAACCACGTCTCAATCTTTCGAGTGCCAACATGTCAATTTTTAAGCTCCTACAAAAATTTTTCGTTAGATTGTGCACAGATGCCAATGCTTTTTGATTTGGATGGAAAAGCATTTCTTGCAGCTGACAAGAGAAAGTACACGAGACTACTCAAGGGGAACGAAATGAAACATCCATTTCTGGAGGCATAGTCTCACTTGGTGTTAACGTATGTACATCATTTTTGCCGAATGGTCCTGATGCAATAAGGAGAGCACACATGGCTGAAAAATTAGGTGCAACTGATCCAAAATTTTTGCACGTAAGTAATTTTATCGTTATCTCGCACAACACCTGTTTGCTTTGGGAATGTCTTCGTCAAGTACAGGCAATCAGTAGCGATGTACTTCCCTTGTATGCGGTCCAAGGCGATATGACATGGCAATCGATGCTCATCCTTTCTATGATCATTATCCCTTATATCTCTCATCAGTATCACACTGACAGTTGATTTATTTTAAACTGGCAAAGTCTTGGGATATTAATAAGCTGTATTCATTGTAGTACGTCAGACTCTGATTCGCATTGGAGATATGCTGCGACGGTAGGATACGAAATCGGAACGCGCCTTGGATTGCACGTCCGAACATTGCACGATTTCGCACCGCATGTTTCGACCGATACATTTTGCATATTTTCTCTGCAGACTAGGCAACTTTAAAAATCTAGGGACAAAAAACACTATTGAAGAGTCAAGCTGGAGAGACAACAACTGAAAAGTTGATCCGATGTGTTTAAACCGCCAAATTCGTCGGATTCCGACTTCAGATCGCAGCGACTTGCGGCTCCAATGCCGATTCGCAGGCAAAACGTTTCAATAGAGGAGAATCAGTTGTTATCATCGTACTCCGACGAATATCGATACATTGATATAACCTTGCTCTTCGAACGAGTATGTACAGTATAAAGGCAGCCATAGGATTCTTGTTAATTTCGTTGGTCACTCTTTGTACTTATCCATAAGTTACTTCTCGTACAAATCTGTTATTCTTCTACCGTATTCACAATCATTTCCAGAAACTAATATATAATCTATAACCATTGTAATAATAGTATATATTCAGAGTAGAGTCTGTCATCAGCGTATATGTTTCTGTTAAGGAGCCGTAACCGAAAACTAACTGTTGGACAGCATTTCACATCGGAAACCAAATGAGACTAATGATTTCTTATAAATTACAGAACTTCAGGGCGGTAGCACAACAACATGTGATCAACACTCATTTGCTTTCACGTTGTTCTGATAGCAGTGAGGAATTGTCTTCAAGTGCGCTACGTGTATTAGGCTTGTTGAAGCCTGAGTGAGGCTGAGATGATGAACCTTCGCTTGCCGGACCAAGAAGCCAAAAAGTCTCCATAACGCCTTTTCCCTGCAATATGTATTAATTAAAGGAAAATTAAATTAAAGTAGCGATTGAGAACCTTATACTAATTCGCTAATCGTTGTGATCACATTAATTCGTTGCCATACACAATTTAAATTTGTTCATTGCTATGATTCAAGTGTGTGTCACGACGTTTTATTGTGAAATTTCTCTCTCATACCTTGATAATAACTTCTCCTCTCGGCTCGGTTTCGTAGCCTCCAACTTCTTGAAGAAGGTTATTTGCGGCAGCGGAAATATGTATCATTCCTGCTGGAAGAGTAAGTATGTATTGTATAAGCTTCCTTATGGCGTCAAATTTTGAAGAGGCCATTTTAATAGAGTGGGCGACAATTCCTTGCATGTTCTATGCGGCACGTTTACGGGCATTGGAATGTTCTTGATTGCAGCGTCACCATTAAAGTTCAAAGTGTGTCAAAATGATTGACGTACCTCAAATGATATGCATATATGAAACAAAACCCATGTTTTTGCGACAAGAATAAGTGCACCCTTGTTTGGTGTGGGCTCACTCTTTGCTGAAGCAGTCACTGAGATGCCGAGCTATCGCACTGCATCTGCGCGGGAGCAGCTCAGGTCGACCTTGTTCCAGGTCTGAACGGATCAGCCTTTAGTAAATTGATATTAATGTGAGAGGTAGCGCTGATCTCCCTCTCCAAAACACCCACTTGGAATAATAAAGCAGATTGAAGTGCGAGCGAGAAGGAAGCCACTAGCGTGCCTTTAACACGTTTAACTCCACATCCAAATCCTACTGGGTCGAGTGCTGCAATATTTGTGATGCGCCCTGTATGTCTTGCCGCAAAAACTGTATATATAAAAGTGAAAGTTTGTTTGTGTGTGTTTGTGTGTGTGTTTGTATGTGTGCGTGTTTGTGTGTTCCGAATAGAAATTGCGGAGGATGAACCGATCGGGACCAAATTTTGCAGATAGACTCTCCACTGGCCGGCGGAGGTTATAGGCTACTCTGCACCTGGGCTTATCGATTGGTTTATCGATTATATCGATTTTATTGATTTTTCGCTCTTCTTGACCAGGGACCTGCAAGAACATGCCTACTGGGGTGCCTCAATGCGCTGAACACGAATATGACAACCATTTTGCGACAATTTATCGATTTATTAATTTTATTGATTTTTCGCTATTTTTGATCATGGGGTGGTAAAGCATGTCTACTGGGGTTCCTCAATACGCTGAATAAGAATGACAAGCATTTTGCACGAAATATTGATTTATTGATTTTATCGATTTTTCCCCATTTTCACTCGGAGAGGGACAAAGACATGTCTTTTTGGGTTTCTCAATACGCTGAATACGAATATGACGAACATTTTGCATGAAATATCGATTTTTTGATTTTATTGATTTTTGGCTCTTCCGCCCAATGGAGCGGTGAAGACATCTCTCCTGTGGTTCCTCGATATGCTGAGTATGAATATGACAACCCCTTTGTACGAATACGTCGATTCAATGTCACCGAAATAGCTTTGCTAACTTTTCGCCCACTAGTCGATGGGAAACGTCACCTGAGCTTCGCTAACATGCTGATCACCAAAATTATGGAGATTTTAATGAATTTGTCGATGATAGTAATTGGCCTCAGCAGTATGATGTAGCCAAGGTAATAAAACACCCAAGCGAAGCCGGGTACGGCAGCTAGTCATCTATATACTTACAGTGGCAATGGCGGTGGCCCATCTGCGGCCTCGAGAAGAACGCAGCGCAGCCGCGCCGCGCGTGACGGGACCGCCAGCTGCCGGAATGCTATTTCTAGTCGCTTTCTTACCGATTTGGTCAAAAATCCTTAAAATCGGGCAGAAAAGCTCCAGATATAGCATAACGACAGAAGAAACATCGTTTACGATGCGGGCGGCGCAGTTGCGCGGCGTGCTTCTTGAGGCCGCGGATGGGCCACCGCCATTGACGTCCACTGTATATTGATTTCTCAAGATTACAGACGTGGTCGGCCAGCACGTGTTCGCATTCTTTCATCATCTTTCATCATGGACTCGTTTGTTGTATGTTTCATCATATGTCCATAGATGAAGTCGTGGTGAAACCCGACTTTTCCCGTACCTATCGCTTATACGCAGCGTACCCATTCCACCCCATTTCTTTCTCATTGTAGGATGAATTCATAATAGTGGATTATTTAGCAGCTCAATACGAATGCAACTTCCTTTATTTTTTGCCCTTCTCCAACAACGTTAGGTAATGGACAAGATTAAAATTTTAGCATTTAGTTAAGTAAAACATTCCATCAATCAACTTAGTACTGCGTTGATGAAGGAATTCACAATTTTGCCGTTTTTTCCGTGCTCTAACGTATCGTTTAAGCATCAAAAAAGTTGTCTGCCAGTAGTGTCAAGGGCTTGACCACGTAACGACCTGTGTACTAGCTGTGGTTTACGTGGATACCGTTTTACCTTGAGTATGAAGGAAGTTAATCTCTCAAGTGGGCAGGAGTTTGCAGAAAATCATTTGTCATTTGCGAAGCGCGACGAACCTGCGCTTCGTGTCAAGTTGGCTTCATGTCAAGTTGGCTGTAAAGTAACACGGGGCACGTGTCCGCGACCCAGCGCCTTGAAGCTGTGGTTCAACTAGGGATTCCTTCTTTAGAATTCACTTGGCGCAAGGTAACGAGAGACATGGATATTTTTGATTTTTGGCTCAGAACTCGAATGAACTTGAGGCCTCATCGAAGCACCTCAGCGCGGCACGGTAAACCGACATCGCCTCCAAAAAGGAACCTCTCAGAGCGAAGCAATTCTTTTTTCACTACGACAAAAGAGTAGACGTAAAAAACATTCAAGAATTCGACAGGCGTGCTCTGATCCCATCCTCCTTCCCTCTTCGGAAGGTTCAGTGATTTTCAAAACAAATCTTATTTTTAGCAGACTTCCATAGTTTTGGTGCCTTGCTGCTCCTAACTCTAATTCACCAGCCCCATCTGGCAAGGGTCAGAATCGTCTACGAAATAAGGGTGCTTTCTGAAAGGTGCGTGAATCCTGCGCGGAGAGGTAACTCTGTAGCAGTACCATAAGTATAATCACCTCATCCCACAAGTATTCAAAAGCAAATTGTGAGCTAAATCTCACATCAGTTCGAGATCGCATCGTTAAACTCTGGTTGAGCTCTGATATTATTTTTGAGAAATACTACAGTACCGTGATGGTGACAAACCCAGCTCAACTTTTTGAAAAGCAAACGGAAACATATTTATGTTTCAGAACTTGTGAAGCACCCTTCAGAAGAAAGATACCAAGTTAATGGTTCACTGTTGGATCGGAGACTAACACAGAATGTTGCGGCCCATCATAAAGGCGACACAAATAACACCCTCCCAGTTTCCCTCCTCGAAAATGGGCGAAACTAGGTTATTATATGGATTGTGTGGGAGTCCCACGTCAGCCTGTCCTCCTGCAACTGGCAAAGGACCGATGATTAACTCAACGAGTTCCAAGCCCTTCCAAGTAGACTCCCGTTCGCTTCTACAAGGAAGCGACAATGTAATAATCGTGACCAACGCTAGGTTGACGGAATTGAAAACCCAATAGGCAATTCTGAACCTAGGAAAACCAAAAGAAATGCACAAAGTGTGCACACCTCAATTATGAATAAAGTATATTGGTATGAAGGGGCACTACAGTCAACATATGGTCGATGAAAGTAAGGGTATAATTGACCCGTTACTCTGCGTACACGAGCAACCAGACGACTAATACAGCTCACAACAGGATACTCGCGCAGACATCCTTTCTCGAGATAATGTGCTGGATCTTCCTCCATTACTGACAATAAGAATCAAGTATCCGGAAATCAAACTCTCCACAACTAGCGTGATAAAGATTTATGGTTCTGGGATGCCTATTCACCAAATATCGACAACTCGAGACATACATAAAATACTCCACTTGAAAGATGCTCCCCGAAGCGAAGTACAGAGTATTTCCAAGAAAACTGAGGACTACAAAATCATTGCTGGCATTTTCCAAAAAAAAATCGGCAGTAAAATAAAAAAACAGGTCAATAATCGTGCAGGGACTAATGACTTTGCCCGCCTCCAACAACTTGGCAGAAAGGGCGCGCCGACACTAGACAAAATAAGCGACCTGGTACACCTGATGGTGGCAATTGGCCAAAACATTCGCGCGAAATATGATCTACTGTGAATTGACGCTGTCCAGGGAGGTAATGACTTCCACTTCAGAACTCGACAGTATGTGTATGGGTACTCTTCTTGATGGGAGAAGACCAACATGAAATCACGAAGAGGGCACCGAGAAGCCTCTCAAAACTTCTCGCTTGGTCACTCAAGAAGATCGGGTTTCGTTATTTTGACTGTACCATGAGTTACCCTCAGCGTGGTAACTGGCAGCCAAAAAGCGAATATACGTCATAGCGTAAACATACTTTGCTGGTTGCTAGAAAGCGCATACACTTCAGAACCTAATCTGTCCAAATGGCATCTAATGCGTTCTCGAGTCCGACGACGAAGTTAGCTTCAACATTCTTCAGAAGTGTGATTTATCGCCACGATTATTCAACAGTCAATTTCCTGAACTTGAAGGTTGTTGAACGCTGTTCTACACTAGGGATACAGAACCAGAAACGTTTTAGGTGCCCTTTCATGGGGTCCTGTTAATCAGATCTCAGAGTGCCGGAGCTGCGACATGCACAAAAGTATCCGGAGTGCTTAATTTGCCAAGACTACTTGTGCTGGACTGGCATGTGGACACCTCACTCCATTCCAAGGCTGCATGTCCTTCCGTATCGCATACGCACACGCTCCGCGAGCGCCACGAGTCTAGCACGCCTTCAAATGTGCTTCATGGCTGAAGGAAGAACATATCAGAATGACTCTATCAACGACGAAAGAGCACATCGAAGAATCCATAATACTTCATACATACACACCTGAAGAACAACATATATGAAGTCGGAAAGTCTCATCAATTAAGCATGGAAATCGTGCTACTCACGGATCTCCCCCATCGAGGGATCCCAGCCGGCTAGTCGCGAGGCTACGTGGCGCGTCCCCAGATGGCGGATAGGGGGCTAATCGCGGGCCAAACGCGACCTTGCGCCTGCCCTGAGACGCGGGTGGATTCAGGGGATGGACTCCCTCTCTCTGCAGTGTCGGAACGATCTATACCACCTGTCAGCGTGTGGGCATGTTCATGCATGCGTGCATGGGTGTGCTTGCTTGTCAGCAGATTGTATCCTGCACATCTATCCGACCAAAAGCCCTGCATTCAAGTGACTGGGAGGTACAAGGGAGGCGGTTCCGAGTCGCTTCCAACAAATAAGCTCCATCATACACTCCCGGGAAGCCCGGCTAACTCCCCGGTGAAATCACACTTCAGCCTTCCACGGGGAAATAGAGCCTAGCAAGCTATCTCCTGTGCGTTTACAATTTCTTCAAGCTCGACACAGCAATAATAGAGAGTGTTCTCCTGATCTCAAAAGAATCATTGGTACGGCAGCGCAGTGAGGACGAGGTCCGAGGGGTTATCTAGGCTACCTAAAACCAGAAGGACTATGATGGCGCTCTGTAACTTCAACGCACGCACGCTTGCATCGAAGGCTTCCATCGAGGATTTGATGATGCAGGCCAGGAAGATCAGGTACGACGTCATCGGACTGACAGACGAGAAGACACCGACCTCAGAACGCCACCTTCGACACAAGAGAAGAACTGTTCCTTGAAACCTGCGACAGTAGAGGAGTTGGTGGAGTCGGTGTCCCCGTCAACACGGACTTGGTCATGAACATCCATTCGTTCGAGCAACGAACAACCTGAATCGGACGTTTGCGATTGAGAAGATTGGATCAATGCCGTGACAATTTTCGTCGCCTACTTTCCAACATCCAGCTGCGACGAGCAGGAGATTGAGGCCTTCTATATGGACTTGGAGAAGTTCTACAAGGAAGATCACACATTTTTACAAAGTCATCTTTAGCGACTTCAACCACAAGATCGGCTCCAGAAGACGCCTGAAGGACTTCACTTCGGCACCCACGGCCTGCAGTGGAACGAACAGGGAGATAGACTATCTGAGTTCAAGGCTATCTGAGTTCACCATGACGACGAAGTCCATCCATGGTAACTCACAATTTCAGAAGCCAACCTCCCTTCGATGGACGTGGGAGTCACCCGGTGGAGAGTAGCATAATGAAATTGACCACATCGTCGTCAATCGAAGGTTCTGCCTGACCGACGTCGGTGTTGTACCGAAGTTCTACACCGGATCAGACCGTCGTTGAACGCTCTATCGAGAGGGTGATGCTAGGAATAACTCACCTCAAGCGTTAAGCGCCCAACAGGAAGACCACCGACCCGAGAGAGCTCAGACTTCTTCACGAAGTCCTTCAAGGAAAGATACTTCAAGGAAAGATCTTCATGTCCCTCGAATGGACAGATTAGACGAAGACTCTGGCACGTGAGAAGGACGAATGGAAGGATTGCAGGCGCTCGCTCGGTATATCCGAATATCAACGGAAGTCAAGGTGATCAAGGTGATCATGCTATCCTAGTCCAGCGGTTTCGACATCCACATCGATGACAGTTGGAAAGCAGCTGTCAAGTGCGCAAATGCCATGTATTAAGTTGGGAATTCTCAATTTGTTTTCAGTGCGATCTTTCAAATCGTTTTTTTTTTCACGGTGGTCTGAGCTCTGCTTGATATGCCATCACTTTTGCAGCGTAGGTTTGCTCTTTGCCACTACCACAACTGCGTTCTTCAATTCTTCTTCTTGTTTTCTACAGCATGGAATGTAACCGTACAAATAGACAAAAATGAACCCCTCCGCCACCGTTCAACTCCAATAGTGGGTCGAAATAAACTGAAGAAGCAGAAATATCAGCCACGTCTATATTCGGTAGAAAGCATTAGAAACCTATTCTATTAAGATAATACTGCTGAAAGGACAGCATGGAAGTGGTATGCACGCTTTAACTGGGCAATTCTGGCTTTGAAGTTGCTCATCGTGGTGGGTGCCCAGTCTGTGGAACAACGGGACAATTATCCGATAATGTTTAGATGTAAAGAAAAATCACTGCTCATGCTAGTCTCAACAATGTGTAGGGTTAGCTAACGCATATCGTATAAGACCCTAAATTGCTCGATATGACATTATACTTCACACTGAATATGCTCGTTTTCTCTGCGCAAATTAATTATTCACCGAATTAATTAACAGGAAACTCGGACGTAGGAGATTGGGCATTTCCACTGTTGCCGACTCCGCAGGTCTAGTGCAGTCACATACCGTTTATTTTATTTAGTTCTTTATTCATTTCATAAATATTGATTGAAGAGTTGCGGTTGCGGGCCTTGGGTCGTATCAAACAATGTAATTTTTTGTGGACACGGGGCTGCGAAGCTGCCAGTCTCAATTAATATTAAGAGACAAGGAGAGGAGCCATGTAAACGAACCGGTGTGATTGACACTGCTCGTGTAAAACAGTAGTTTCCTGAGTGCAGCTCATTCATTCTTCCTAATCTGGTAAGTGCTTTCAAGGAGTAAATGAAATAAATTAGAAACTTCGCTGTGTGACCCCAGCGTTGCCCAATAAATGGATTTTTCACTCCTACACAACACCGTCCAGGCACACCCTGCACGACAGATTCTTCACAGGTTGGAGCAACTGAGCTAAGGAGCTTGGACTCCTACATCACTGACTACCCTTTCCCCGAGAACCTGGACGACTTCTTCCGGGAGAATTTTCTCGAAGACTAAAGTGATACCAAAACTGCCCTCCGAAAGTTATTCGATTCTAGAAGGTCCCATCAGAAATGCACGGTAGTCGGGGAACATCTACCTTATTGCCAATATATTCAATATTTACGGATATCCACTATACCAACCACCAAATAAAACATGAATGGAAACCCTTGGGAGAAGAGCAGTTGTAGATATGCTTTGCTCATGTTGCCAGCCCTCTGCGACTGTATGATAACATATCAGATTTGCAGTGGCGGACGCAGAAAGTGGGCGAGGGGGGGGGAGTGGGGTCTCTGCCGCTTTGTAGACCCAGATGAAAGATAAAACTAATATAAATATGAATTATTAATATTTGTGTTAAAAGTAATAATGAAAATAAACAATTCAAAATTAACTAATACAAGGTTTTCATTTGTATTGTAAAGTAATTTCGAAAATTTGGCGACCCATTCTCGTGGGGGCGCCCCTCCCTGCGTCCGCCCCTGCAGATTTGCTCCTTTTTTGGCTTTATCTGGGAAGCTGAGACAGATCCTAATTAGCAACATAAAAAGGTCATAAAGTGAATAAAACAGCTGTTTCCCATGGAATTAACATCAAAAGATGGCTGGCCCAATGACATCCTGGGATGTTGAGTTTCGTCTCAAAAAGTTACGGTCCAGAGTTCGAATGAATGCAACACTACTGCCATCTATTCGTTGTATTTTCTTGTTCATTTAACCAGCAAGGGTTCATTTTCCTGAAAAGAAGGGTCCAAGTAGTCGGTCTGGCGTTTCATGTAAGTTCCCTGGGTCTCGAAGCAGTCAATTTCGTGTTTAAGCGGTATTTTTCGACAGAATTTTCATCCGAACCGGTGTGATTGGATGATCCAAACCCGTACAGATACCTAGACAGCTGGGAGATCCCCACAAGCAGGTGAAGTATCTCAAGGGACAGAATTTTCCAACACCCAATTTGTATTAAGGGCGGGTTCCGTTGAGGTCGTGTTTCTAAGTTGCCTCCAATTTTACTCTAATGAATTTTGCAAACTACCTCAAAAGTCTTTGAATACTGCTTGGTCGTTACTAACGAAAACAGTGAGCTAAACATTTCTTTCCTCAAGGATGTGGCTGTCCACGCCAATCCCTCATAAAAAGGACGATGAAAAGCACACTTGGTATGATGTATTTTCGTTCAGATTTTGTGTATTAGGTTGTCGGGAAATTTCTCGCGGTTTCCAAAAGTGTGATTTCTTCAACTCAAGGTCACCTTGCAGCAACATGCCTTATGTATTATATGAATAAGGAGGCCTGGTATGTGCAAGTTTATTAGTATCATTATCTATGAACTCCTGCAGAACCCTTTCCAAGAAAAAGGAGCTTTCAAAACACTACATTCGCGGCATTTTCGTATACGATTTCAAATCTAATGAATTAGCAGCCGCATCCAGTCGATACATTAGCATTGTATTAGGTGCGTGCAAAAGTTCCGGGGCAGTCGCACCTAATTTTTTAAAACGCTATAACTTCTCTCAAAGTGAGCAATTTTGTTCAAGACAAAAAGCGTTGGAATCTGCGTAATGCTGCCAATATGGCACAGAAGATTTTTCCAGAATTTAAAAATTTGACAGGCCCACACCTGTAATAGTGGTGCACGTCGTTTTCCAGTAGGGTCTGTTCATTAAAAGTTTTACAGCGCAGGCAAAGCCATAGAAGGTTGAAATAGGGGTAGCCTGTAAGAGGCAGGCATAAGGACTAATATAGGTTAGGCTAGAGTTTCGAGGCACGAATGGCCAATTCTTTATACGGTTGACACTGCAACATGCTGGTCTGCGTCAACCCACAGCTGGGTCAGACCACATATTTCCGCCTGTGTCGGCCCTATGCTCAAGAATTCTCCCGTGATTACTTTAGGGAAATGACATTACTATAGGACGATTATTGTATATTCATTAGAAAAAATTCATTGCAGATGAATCACGTTGCTGACCATAAGAGGTCAAAATTTTTTTTAAAGAAGGTGGTAATGGATCGGCTATTTTTTAGGTGGGTGGCAGGAGCCCGGACTTTGCGATGACCCTCTCCCATTGTCGTACCTGACCCATTCTCTATGAACAATAGCAATTCTTCTATGAAACGAATTGTTAGAAAATCTGAAGGTCGAATATCTGCAGACTTGCCAGTGTGGACGTTGGTGCTCTTCGCTCAACTTACGCAAAATCCATCTACTCACCTTCCCCTTCTTATCGATTTTCTTCTAGTGACGGGACATTGTTGACTCAATCCCCGTGATGTCTTGCATAGTCTGCACAAGGTCTGGTTCAACCTGCTCTTTCCTGCCGCCTTTGCGATGACCAAATCTCTGACCAACTAGTGAAGCATTCTCCAGGTTCTCATCTCCGCTCAGAATTACAAGGAACCCTCAAGCACCTGGCATTTTAGAGAACATACTCTCCACAAACGCATTACTGATGCTATGGGTCGCTTTTCTCATTGATCATCTAGATTTGATTTCATAAAGCGAAATTTACCAAATAATTGCACAGCTCATATCATTGGTTTTACACCCAAAATAGAGCAACGCTTTGACATGGACCGAAGCCAAAATTGATATAGGTAGCCCGTATTTTAGGCTACCAGCATACATGAAAACCTTTGCAGGATATCACAAACGTAAGGAGCAAAACGACGTTGAACGGTGAAATACCAGCAACTGCCCCGGAACTTTTGCACGCACCTAATATTTGGGGATGGACGTCCTAACACATTGCAGAAGATTGGTGCAGACGCCTTTGCGTTGGTGTGGTAAACCCCAATGTTTCACGCGGACGGGATGTGCATCCGGAGTCGACAATGATCGAGTGTGGCAGTTGGCAGATTCAGATCCACGTTAACTATGCGTGGAAGAGCACAAGTCTTGGATGCTACCTTTACCATCATCGCCGATCATGTGCGTCAGGTGGGCAGGACATAAAAGTTATCACAGTGAGCCACGATGATCCGCCCGAACACGATCGCTAGTGACGTGGAGAGGTGGCTACTGATTTGCCGTCGTACACGAGCATTGGGAACTGAATGAAGCCCATCTTCGCTAGAGATGAGGAATGGTGTCTGTACCTCAACACCAAGCACCAACGACGCATGGTTGACAAGATCGAGCAGCTTGCGCCTCAGCCGAAAGCAGGCCTTCACTCTCTAAAGTAATGGCCAGTGCTTGGTGTGGCTTCAATCATCCGCAATGAGCCACTGTTCTGCTACACCGCCGTCGTAGTCAACCTGTGCTGTCAGCATCAGGATAAATTAAGTGCGAAAATCGCAGAGGAGCGCACGAATCGCAGCACAATCTGATTTCTGATTCGAAGATGCTCTTCCTCACACTACAAGATTGACGTGTCAAAGGCTACTCAACCTTGTATTGAATGTGTCGACTTGATATCGTACAGTGCTGACCTTGCCCCAAAAGTTTACCACCTCCTACCGTCGCTCTCTAACGTTATACAAGGAAAAGCGTTCAATGATGAAGGTGACTAGGATCACTGGCTGAACAACATTTTCGAGATTCATTTCCTAACGTGTTTTCCTTTTTTATAGACAATCAGTAAAATCTAATGCTTCAAAAACGGCGAGAACTTTCTCGACAACCTAATATTTGTAATAGGTGCGTGCAAAATTTTCGAAGCAGCTGGTGATAGTTCACCGTTTAACGTCGTTTTGCTCCTTGTGATTACGATATCCTGCAACGATGTTCATGTGTACTAGTAGCCTGTAATATCTGCTACCAACAACACTTTTGGCTCCAATCTATGTCACACCATCGTTGCGTTTTAGGTCTAAAACCAGAGCTATATGTTGTGTAGGGAATCTTCCCCAAAATAGCACGGGCTTATGGCTTCTCAATCATTGTAAACGCAGATGAGAGATTGGAAAGTGCTCCATTGCCTGGTTGGCAATTTGAGCATCAAAGAGACGTCCGGAAATAGCGATCTGAATATGCAATTTGCGCACGCCACTACGGGACATTTATCAAACCATGTCACATCACTTGGCGGAAATCAGTAAGAAGGGGAAGATGAGTAGATGGATTTTGAGTGCCTGCAGCGAAGAAAACAAGGGCACATTGAGTTGATTGGTGCTGAAATTCATCCGCAGCAACTCGCCTAAGACTGAAGATTTTTCCATTTAGGGGGTGCGTCTATAATTATGGCGCAAACGTTATAAAATTTCTGTTCCCCAGACTCGAATTCTCCGAATTTGAAAGGCGATTTTCTCAACAATATTCAGTATGATTTATGATTATCTTAGCCTATGAGTGCAGAAAATCTCCAATGATTCCTTTCCACTTGTATCGTTATGCGAGTTGTTGATTCGAGCAGCATCCACACAAGACTTCAATGTACGATGAAGGGTGACTTATCTGCAGTGAGAGCTGGCATAGGTGCGCGAAGCGGTTGTCTCTAGACTCAAAATTGATTTTCCACTGACTGCAAGTAACTTTTCCTAGAAGTCCAGAATGGTGTCATACTGGCCGAGAGGGTGGACAGATTCGATGGCATAGACAACACGTTCAAGTTTTATGAACGTGCGCAAGTGAAATCCTTTTCGGACATCTCTTGTTTCGAGCTGTCGCCGCCCCAACGAGCATAACGATGAACGACTTCGACTAAGAAAGTGTTGCCAAATATCCCAGAGGAATCCGCTGATCCACTGGCAACGAATCAAGAAGTAGGAGCTTCCATGTGCAATCACACCATGGACGAGCTTTCAAGCTGAGAGGAATGCCACTACTTGAGTAACTCCTCCTAGGGAGGACGGTCATGGCTACCATCCGAATACGACAGTGCCGCAGACTGGCGGCGTTTCAAAGAGAAACAGCCAAGACGGAGAACACCACACTACCTTACCCATTTAATGGGTCAATTTTACCCTCCACTTCAATATGGAGGTGTAGAGCGAACTAGTGATGCTAAACTGACATTCCATTCATCACCGTGAACATTCCCCTGGCTTTGCAACTTCTGATAATTTCTCCTGCCTGTTTGAGTTTTTTTTAATAAATGAGGCAATTTTTCAGAACTAATTATCGAGATAGGAGTTGTTGAGTTACAGCACTAAGAACCGTTGTTCTCGAAGAAATAAAACAGCTACCTGTCATGAAAATAATCAACTACAAAAATTATTCATAGTCTTCGACAATGATGATTATTACGTAGCTAATTGGATTTCTTATTCGATAAGATTATCACAGAAACAAATAGAGAACAAGATTTTGGACAGGAATATTCCGCAAACCTATAATAATAGTAGAAGATTCCTATCCTTTCTGACACAACATTTCTTAGAACCAAAGAAATAATGAGTTTTTAAAAGTGTAGATCTTCAACACTGTGCAAATCTCGCTTCCTCTGCTCATGCTTGCACACATGAACAATACGTAGACTTCTTCAATAAAAGTCAGATTTCATTTTGAGAAAAAAATACAGAAGTGAACTAACGTTTTCCATTGCTTTCCATACGACTTGCTGTATTGACGGTGTCACCAAACAAACAATATCTGGGCATTGATAACCCCACAACACCCGCAACCACTGATCCTAAACTTTTCAAAGAGCTTTTCTTCATGACGGAAATTTGTAAATTACTTTCTTTATCATAGACTCACAAGGCAGATATTATAATGCACTGCTATCCCGGAGTCTCATGTAACACAACAGTTGGTTCTTACAATTTTCCTCTCTGTATGACTCCAGTATGACAAATTCATGGTTAACTGGCAGTGTATTAACAGCTTCGTCGGACCTACAACACGCCTGCTGGATTCAACGAGCATCAACAATGCAAACTAACCAAATGGGACACATAAAAACACGACAGTACAGTAGTACACTTCCTAGGCTAACGAGAGTCACTAGAGCTGCGAAGTGACGAGGTCACATGACGAGGTCACAATCGACACCTTATGTGATAAGTTGCACAGCGTCCATGAGTTCATCTTTATTGTTTATTTCAGGGGAATGTTGCTTTCTCTCCGAGGCCTCTAGCAGTTTCTTTTCTAGTGGAGCTTACAGTGAGAGGTGTAGCACAGTAGCTTCAATCGCTGGCAGGTGTTCGGGCCTGTGGCACAAGATGCGGTCACCTTGATCACCTTGACTCCCGTTGATCTTCAGGTATACCGATGGAAGGATTGCGCCAGCAATCCTTCCATTTGTCCCTCTCGCGAGCCAAAGTTGTCCAGTGGATTCTGTCCATTCGAGGGACACGGAGAGCATCGTATCTATCCTTGAAGGACTTCGTGAAGAAGTCTGACCATCGGCTCGGTGGTCTTCCTGTCGTGCGCTCGACGTCCCGTGGAGTCCAGTCGCTGACGGCTCTTGTCCAACGGTTGTCGTTCAAATGCATCATGTGTCCGGCCCACCTAATCTTACTCAATTTGGCGTAAGCGGCAGCGTCCCTGATCTTCGATTGTTGACGAAGGATGGAGCTCCATCCTTCGTCAACAATCGAAGAAATTCCAGCCTTCACTTGCGTGAGGCGGGTTATTCCTAGTATCACCCTCTCGATGGAGCGTTCTACGACGCTGACCGCATTCTCATCCTGCTTGCGCAACGCCCAGGTTTCTGAGGCGTAGGTCAAAGCAGGGAGGACGGTTGTGTTGAAGAGGTGGGCACGGAGCCTGGTGTTCTTCGTCTTCTTCACTACGTCCTCGGTGCTCATGTAAGCTCCCCAAGCCGCTCGTTTTCTCCTGCCCAGCTCTGGAGCGAGGTCGTTCATCATGTTGACTTCCTGATCTAGGTATACGTAGCTGGAGCATTCGGATATGGTCGTTCCGTTGAGCGAAAATGGGGCATCCGGGACCCATCCGTTCTTCATGAACATCGTCTTCGTCAGATTCAGCTGGAGACCAATCTTTCCACACGCGTCCTCGAAGTCGGCCAGCATCTGTTCCGCTTCGCTGATGGTTGGTGTTATGAGAACGATGTCGTCAGCGAAGCGAAGATGACTAAGTCGCCGGCCATCAACTTGCACTCCCATGCTATCCCATTCCAGTTTCCGCATGACGTCTTCGAGAGTGGCGCTGAATAGTTTTGGCGACACGTATCGCCTTGCCGAACCCCTCTCTTGACGTCGATGGTGATGTCGTCGTAGAATGGAGAAATCCTGGTCGTGAAGTTGCTGTAGAGCTCACGAAATACCTTGATGTATTGAGTAGGTATGCCCTGGTTGCCCAGGGCTTCCAACACCGCTTCCGTCTCAGCAGAGTCAAAGGCTTTCTTCAAATCGATGAACGTGAGACAGAGGGGCATCTTATACTCTCGCGATACTTCGATGAGTCTAGTGACGCTGTGTATGTGCTCGATCGTACTGAATCCTTTTCGAAACCCTGCTTGCTCGCACGGCTGTCCGTCTTCTAGTGTCCTTTCGATCCTATTGAGGATCACTCGTGTGAAAAGCTTGTAGACGAAGGACAGTAGGCAGATGGGGCGATAATTGCCAATATCCTGCGGGTCTCCCTTCTTGTACAGCAACACGGTCCTCCTGGAATAATTGCCAATATCCTGCGGGTCTCCCTTCTTGTACAGCAACACGGTCCTGCTGGTCTTCCATTGGTTAGGTACCTTGCACTCCGACAGGTACCGCGTGAAAAGCCTAGTCAAGGTGGTGATGAGAATTGGCGGTAGGTTCTTCAGATGTTCCGGTCGAATCCTGTCGGGGCCCGGTGCTGTACGATTCTTCACCGACTTGATGGCATGTCGGATTTCGGAAGGGAGAACCGATGGGACAACATACCCGTCCTCCCTAAGATGACATTGAGGAAGGTGGACGTGGCTATCGAAGAGATCCGAGTAGAAGTCGTAGATGACCTTCTCCATTACCCGTCTTGATGAAGAAATTGTTCCGTCTGGGCGCCGGAGGGCGGACATCTTGGTCTTGCGATTTTCGGAGTCTCGGCGGGCGCAGCGAATGCTTTTACCTGCCTCTGCGGCTTCGGCCAACACTGGTGCTCGTCTCTCCTTAAGGTCTTCTTTTATCGCTTCTCTGCACCGTTTTGCGAGCTAGCTGGTAGTTGCCTGCGGCTCTCGCGGCTTCACGCTGGCGTATAAGCTCGAGGGTTTCATAAGACAGTCGTCTCTTGGTGACTCTCAAACCCTCGGCGCTCTTTGCGCTGTCGCGGAGATGCTGTACAAGCCGATCGTACTCTTCGTCGGTGTTGTCGACAACCGCATCTTCCCAAAAGCCGGCTAGTGAAGTGAAAAGATCCCAATTGATGACGGGTTTGGGACTCCGTCTCTTAAACTTCACGGCTTTCTCTCCTTTGCATGAGAAGAAGAATCTTGCACGAAGGAGGCGATGGTCGGATCCGGTGTAGAACTTTGGTACAACACCGACGTCGGTCAGGCAGAACCTTCGATTGACGATGATGTGGTCAATTTCATTATGGTACTCTCCACCGGGTGACTCCCACGTCCAGCGTAGGGAGGTTGGCTTCTAAAATTGTGAATTACCATGGATGGTCTTCGTCGTCATGATGAACTCAGACAGCCTCTCTCCCTATTCGTTCCACTGCAGGCCGTGGGTACCGATGTGAAGTTCCTCAAGCGCTCTCCTAGGACCAATCTTGGCGTTGACATCGCCAACGATGATCTTGTAGAATGTGTGGTCTTCCCTGTAGAACTTCTCCAAGTCCATATAGAAGGCCTCGATATCCTCTTCGTCGTAGCTGGATGCTGGAGCATAGGCGACGAACATTGTCAAGGCCGGTATTGATCCACATCTTCTCAACCGCAAACGTCCGATTCGGGTTGTTAGCTGTTCCAATGAGTCGATGTTCATGACCAAGTTCGTGTTGACGAGGACACCGACTCTACCAACTCCTCTACTGTCGCAGGTTTCAAGGAACAGTTCTTCTCCAGTGTCGAAGGTGGCATTCAGTGGTCGGTGTCTCCTCGTCTCGGTCAGTCCGGTGACGTCGTACCTGATCTTCCTGGCCTGCATCATCAAATCCTCGATGGAAGCCTCCGATGCAAGCGTGCGTGCGTTGAAGGTACAGACCTTCATCATAGTCCTTCTGGTTTTAGGCAGCCTAGATGTCCCCTCGGACCTCGTCCTCACTGGCGCTGCCGTACCAGTGACTCTTCCGAGATCAGGGGAACACTCTCTGTTATTGCTGTGTCGAGCTTGAAAAAATTTAAGCCCACAGGAGATAGCTTGCTGGGCTCTATTCCCCCGTGGGAGGCTGGAGTGTGATTTCACCGGGAAGTTAGCCGGGCTTCCCGGTAGTGGACGATGGAGCTTATTTGTTGGAGGCGACTCCGAACCGCCTCCCTTGTACCTCCCAGTCACTTGAATGCAGGGCTTTTGGTCGGATAGATGTGCAGGATACAATCTGCAGACACGCAAGCACACCCATGCACGCATGCATGAACATGCCCACACGCTGACAGGAGGTATAGATCGTTCCGACACTGCAGAGACAGGGAGTCCATCCACTGAATCCACCCGCGTCTCAGGGCAGGCGCAAGGTCGCGTTTGGTCCGCGATTAGCCCCTTATCCGCCACCTGGGGACGCGCCACGTAGCCTCGCAACTAACCGGCTGGGATCCCTCGTAAGAGAGAGATCCGTGGCAAGATGCGGTATTGTGAAAAAAAAACTATTGTTTGGATAGGTGGAAGGATAGCGTAACGCTCTCAGGCGTTCATCCGAACTGTAGGGAGATTGCAAGGTCTGAGTATTTAACATATTTCTTTCTCTGTGTAGTAGGTATATTTCTAACGACCACATCTTTCTGCTCGTATCCTCGACAAGTCATTCCGTTCAGTAAACTCTCTCCAAGTTCGGCGGTGGATCAAAATATTAGCTTTATTGTTAGCATTGATGCTTCCACGACTCGATTCACGTCCCTCGCAATGCGCACAGAGTAGCTCATTATTGAGATGGACTTCCCATCGTGAAGTTTTGAGGGCAATCTACCTGCTGTACAACCAATGTTGATGACACTTTGTTGTACATGCTCAAAGCGTGGTGAATCTGGGCGTATCTTGGATCTTGGATATCACACGTATAGGATCTTGGATATCACACCACAACGCTTGTGCCGCGACTGCGAAATTTCCGCGATTGAGTGATAGAACCAAGGTCGACTGACAGATCTGACATCCCCAAAATCGGTAGTATGGGACTCTCCTTGTTCTGGAGGAAACTTTATGATTCAATATTAGGTTGGTGCGAAACTGATTGCCGAAACGAACACTCGCGTTCAAAAAAAGTTTTATAAAAAATCAGATAACAGCAGATATCAAACGAAATATGCACCACAAGAACCGATGCCTTTTGCTGTTATTTCAGCAGGAGCTTAACTCCACTGCTCCAGAAATCTGTGGATTACGAGGCAAAGAACTGAGCCCGTCAAAGCTGGAGGGCATTAATTTTGGCAAATCGGTTCTCGCATAGAAGATAATCTTGTGATCTGATAACCGGCGCATGGTTAGAGCTAGATCTACACTGCATAATGCGCTACTGAAATTTCCTCTGCGAGCTCTTCTCTTTTCCGGAAAGTTCGACCAACAAAGTTAAGGCGCCTTACGCGGTGTGGATAAATGGTGTGGTTTCCACAGAGCGCATGGAACTTTTCCCAAAATTGCACCGATTAGTGTCTGCAAACGGTTGATGTTTGTAGTAACAGTGGAAGAAATCCCACTCCAATTCGCTTCAACTCTAGAGAGAAAATGGCATAATCAAAATTTTGGGTTACCAAGTTTGGTGTCTGTGCCTGAGACAGCACAACAAAGAAATGGGGACAGAAAGCACTTTGGAGAATAAGAATGGCCTCGAAATTACTCCGTTCGAATTTGGTTGGCCTCATACAATGTTATGGTAAAATTATTACTAGTGGAAGTGCAGCTATCGAATTTGCATTCTTGAAGGGTTCACTCCGGAGTTCATAACATTTTCAAAGTGAGAAGCAAATGTAGCTCTCACATTCCAGAATATTGCCGGGATCATGCGCTTCAAAACAGTATCTAGACATGCGCGAAATCCAATAGGTATTCATTTACTATTAGGTCGTCAAGTATGAAATGTCTGATTTTGGATGAGAAGATTTCGAGTTTTGTTTCTAAAGCAAGATGATGTATAAGATATCCGAATACGCTCCTATACTATCCCCACTGCCTTGCCATCTTAACTGCAGCTTGACTGCGCCAGCAACTTGGAAACGTGGAAAGCTAGTAGTAATCAAGTGGTGAAGAGCGTTTCCGACATCATGTTGAAAATTGAACATTTTCTCCAGCAAGAAGTGAGCTAATCCATGAAAGGAGTTGTGGTCAAATAGAGCAAGGTTTGTCCAGTACAGAGAGTGGCAGGTGGATCCTCACCCCTGCTCCTCTGGCTTAAGCAGCGTGGATTTGTGAAAAATGGGCAAAAATTGGCACCCATTTTTGAGGGTCAAACTGGGAAAAATTCGTTCACCGAACCACTTTTGATGGTCATATTGCCTTGAGTACCTAAATATTATTGGTTTATAAAGATCACACCTTGCTGCTCACGTTGACTTAGTTTGACTCCTATCCGCTTCGGCTACGGCTTCCAGCTCATCGATATCCTGGTTCATCATAAGGCTCACTTTGGAGCTTCATATCACCTGAGCGGAACTTCCCAAGCGAACCGTGTTCAGTGCATTCACTAGCTAAATGTCCCTTAACACTGCCCTGATGTTCCCAGCTTTCTCAGCTCTAATGGTTGGAAAATAGAATCTATGTTCCAAAATCGATTTTTCGTCTTTGAGTAGTTCTACAAAAAAATGCTTTCGAACAAAAATTCGAAAACTGATCAAAAACCCAGGAAGTGACTTTGAAAGGAAGAGGATTTATCTTCATAATGAAAATAAAGATGGGAAGAGATCTAGTGAATCTTCGAAGATAGAGACTGTCAAACTGACAGCTTTTAAAATCAGACATTTCATACTTGACGACCTAATAGAAGCCTTTGAAAATGCCTAGGCGAAAACAGCGGGAACTTATGTTATAATAGTATGCCTCTACAATGAAAATTGAGGTTGCAAAATCTGAAAACATTTGGAAGACGATTTCGACACGCTCTAGATCAGCATTCTGCTACTGTCACAGATTTGCGCCTGTGACCCGGGAAAAGTGATATTCAGTAAGGGAAAGTCCTGGAGAATGAGATGAATGAATGAGAACCTCGATTCCTTACTGCGCCAGTTCTTGCCAGGCGAGTTTTCAAGAGAGGCTTAGCGCTACCCTGGAGCAGGGGAAAACTTGATTCTGTTCGCCACTGCCAACCATACATACGGCAAATTCTCGGACATCAACTCGAAATTACAATAATATGGCTTTGCTGTCAATGCTTGACCAGTTTGGAGATAGCTGCACAGAAGCAACCATCATGGAGAGAAGATTTGGTTTAGGAAAACTTTGCAGTAGGAACACGTCTCTACTCATACCCATTCGCATTTCTTGTTATTGTACAAAAAGCGAGGTTCATCTGCAGAAGCTGGTCATTGGTCAGATCGTGTGGTGTTCACGTGCGCACCTTTCTTACCCGGTTGGTTGAAGTCGGATGCCTCGAAACTGTAGTATAGTGAGCGTTCCTCCTTGCTTTAAACGCCCGGATAGTATGATCCGCTTCAGGTTCCACGGCTCCCCTCGACGCTTGATCGTTTGGCGACATCTCGCGACCACGACCATGGTTACATTTGAGCTTGAAATCGTAGGAAGAAAACTTCGCGAACCCCTGGCTCACTGCCCTTTTTGAAAGCGATTCCAATATAGAACAAATGGAAGATCGCCGGATACCTCCGATCCAGAGTGATCGAGTTTGAAGTTATTAATCATGACCACCCAAAAATCATGTCGGCTCATCATCTGTTCGCAGATCCACAAAAAGGTGGAAAGAAGCTAGTCAAAATATTCAAGCGGATTTTGAAAGAGGAGGAAAAACCCTTTCAGAAGGTCACACAAATCGTCTTAAAATTCTTCAAATTCCACAGGAGAGAAAAGTTCATTTATATATATATATATATATATATATATATATATATCAGTGGCGGACGCAGAAAGTGGGCGGGAGGGGGGGGCGTGGGAAGAAAAGTGGGGTCTCCGCCGTTTTGGGGACCCAGACGGAAAATAAAATTAATAATAATATTAATTATAATAATAAACAATAAATAAAAAATATATTAAAAATAATAATAAAAATAAACAATTAAAAATAAACTAACACAAGATTTTTATTTGTATTGTAAAGTAATTTCGAAAATTTGGCGACCCATTCTCGGGGGGGGGCGCGCCCCCCCCCCCTGCGTCCGCCACTGATATATATATATATATATATTACATAAGCTTACGCTTATGTGGATTAAAAACGAAAAAAGGTAACAGGAACAATGGAACAAAACATTAACAATAAACACAACAGTTGGTCCGATTAGAGTAAACTTAAATGGCAACTGGGAGCATAAACGTTTGAGGCATTACGGGCTAAGGCAGTGCGCAAGCATCCTTTTAAATGCTTTGTAGCTGATAGGTATTGATTGAGTTTTTCGAAGCTTGTCAAACCTAGTAATAGTTCTGTAGGTGAAAAAATAACGTTTGCAATTTAGTCTGGCTGTTTTGAACATACCCCAAAACGGCAATTAATTCCGCACCAACCGCATCATAGATGAACAATAAAAGATGGAACACAAAAGGCCAAAATTCGAGATAAGCCGAAAAATGGGCGCTGAACTCCTGTCTCCATAAATTTAGACCACCCTGTGCGCATCGGAGATAAAGCGACAATCTCCTGAAATACACAACAAAAATGAGCTTATGGACGCTCTAAGACTTATGATATAAGGGAGGCGGTTGTGACTCCATCATATACCATTTCGCAGCTCAGGCAGCTCCTATTCGTTTAGGAAATGTAAAATTGTTCTGTAATGTTATTGTGTTTCCTATTCAGTTTATTTTCGTCGTTATTTGAAGTTTATTGAATCCAGCAGACATGGTGTGGTTATCACAAAGCTGTTAATAACCGAAAGCTAACCAACTCAGAACCTCTGCAACAACTATTTAACCAGCTTTTGAGTAACTAGTTTCAGATCGCATCTGAAACTAGTTTTTCAAAAACTGGTAAAACACCATTTTTCGCCATTTCCTTGCTAAATAGTTGTAAATGAAAAGCTTGCAAAATAGATGCTTTGACCTCTTCCTTGCCAAATAGTTCTAATATGAAAAGCTGGTTAATTACTTGTTCTGACCAATTCCTTGCTAAATAGTTGCAAAATGAAAAGGTAATAAAATAGATGTTCTCCGAAGTCAACCCGTTCGAACAGGAATGTTTTGTGGATTACACTCTTTCGAAATACAACAACTTTATTTATGGCATTCATAAACGTCTTCATACTTTGCAGCGCAACCCAGCCACAAGTCTAACAACGACTGGCAGAGCAGTGTTTCTGTGGTTCTCATAGTTTACTGTGATTGGGGGATCTTCGGCTACCGCTCAAATCAGTTCATCACCTTCCGCAGTCGTACATCACTCAGCAAAGGTCCCAAATTGTCCAAACAGGCTGCAATCTCGAAGGGAAATCGCTTCTACATTAGATTAGAGTTTAGATGCCCCAACAGGGACTTTGGTAACTGCGCAGCGCGAAAGCAGCCCAACAATGCGTCGAATAGAAACAATAGCAGAAACTGTTCCCAGTTGCTGCCATCCTCCCCCGATTGCTGCTCATGCTTTCCTCTTTCCACCAGCAATTGAGGGAAGGATGGCAGCAGCTGCGAGGAGATGCCGCTAGGGTTTACGCACTATGCTGTTGGAGCTGCGTTCGTGCTGCACAGTTATTAGAGGATTTTTAATTCAATGTAGAGTCTATGGATTTAGATAGCTTTTTTTAACAAAAAAAAACTTGCCTTCAATGCTTCAGAATGGAAACTGAGAAAAGAAGTCAAGCTTGTTAGAATGGTCTTCTTTGACTGATCTTTACATACTAGTCATGGGTAATTTACAAAGCTCCCTTAGAAGGTCTTGAACAGAACAATACTGTCAGTGAATCGGTGCATAGATGAGGGTAAGCAAATTCTGAAAGATTAACTTAATGCGCTATCTTCTCGAGAGTTCTATGATACAACTTTTCCAAAACTTTCTTTTTGCTAATACTATATGCGGTTTCACTAGAAACTGATTGAACTCTGAAATCCGCCGCCGGACCAGCAGGCGGGAGAAGGGGTGTGCCTGATCAGGAAACGGGAACTGAAGTTTGTCTGATCAGTTTATGACTGAGCCGGCGTTTTCAGATGTTGGCTGAACATTTTACGGACAAACATCCGAATCGGCACAATTTACGGGTGTTGCCTGATCAGATCCCCAAACTCGCCGTTTCCTGATCAGGAAACCGGTATCGCCTGCCTGACCAGGTTACGGGTATCGCCTGTTGTCTGACCAGATTACAGGTGTTGCTAGGGGATTTTTATTGCCGGAACCATATTTTTCTACAGTGCAAAGACATTCAGAGCTGAAGCTTATGTCAGATGGATGTGTCCTTAACGTCCTCTCATAAAGTCAAAAATTGTGCAATTTTCTGGTCAAGAAGGATTTTTCCATTCTAGCATACGAGTTGCAACCTGCCGTATGTAATGCACACTGAAGAGGAGACTCGCGGTGGGAGTTGCGCATTAAGCTTCGAGGCAATGAGGGCTGTGTCATGAAGTGACTCATGCACACAAGCTGGGAGTGGCTCGCCCACAAAAATGTTGTTGGCAGAGTCTCACAGTGTGAGGGACCATGTCATCCTAATTTTGTGGAGAAGTCCGGGGTGCTGCCTAGCCAGTTTCCGGGTGTTGCGTGGCCAGTTTCCGGACATTGCCTGCCCAGTTTCCGGTGTTCGTGGATGCCTGATCAGATTCCGGGACCGAATTTCCTGACCAGTTCCCGGGTGTTGCCTGGCCAGTTTCTGGCTCTTGCGTGCCTGGTCAGCAGGCAAGCACGTCTGCTGGCCAGGCAACAAGACCTGTCAAACGTTCAGGCGGCAGACTTCAGAGAATGGAGCGAATCATTTGAATACATGTTTTGAGAGATTCCAAAAAGTCGAGACTTGGAACTTATAACTCACGCTTTGTATGAATGCGAAGTAACCGCCACTCTTCATTTTGTGGGGCTGCTAAGATTCTTTACCACATTCGAAGGATTTTCTCATTTCTGCGTGATAGCTGTAGAATATCAGCGCAAAGCTAGTAAAATAGTTGTTCTCGGAGAAAGCTGGTTAAATCATCGGTTAGTTGATTTGACTTCCTAGTTAAATAGATGCGAAATAAAAAGCTAGTCGGCAACTATTTTTTCCAGGCTTGTGGTGACGTCATACTAGTTTGCAAGCTGTTTTAGCAAAAACTTGCAAACTACTTTATTTCAGCTTGTTTGCAAGTTGTTTTTGAGAAATCCTTGTTTGAAACTTGCTCCAGGGGTTCTGAGAATAAATCTATCACACGAATGTGGTCAAAAACTGTCAGAAGCAACCAAAGCAGATATGATTAGGAGGAGGGCAATACTGGGAGTGCCGCGTTAAGCATCAGAAGTCGAAAATCAGAGAAGCCGCCGCTTACAGCACGTCGAGGATCAGATGGGCTAGACGTGTGATGCGTTTTAATGACAACCTTCAGCTACATGTATAGTTCATCGGAGTCCGATGCGATCGGATAACGAATGATACTTATCGATCCTTAGATAACGAGGATCAATACGTATCTTTTTTTTATTCGACCGGTTCGGACTCCGATGCACTATAAATGTAGCTTTTGAATGAGTGCCGTCAGGAATGGATCCCATGGAACGATAAGCGCACGACAGGAAGACCATCGCTAAGCGATTATCGGACTTCTTCACTTCAGAGTCCTTCGATAAACAAAACGATGCAATTCTTGTCACGCGAGCGTATAGAACCTATTGGACAACTCTGGCGCGCAGGAAGGAAAAATGGAAGATTCTGGCGCAAGTCTGCCGGGCAACAATGGCGCCCCATATACCCGAAGAACAATGGGAGTACAGGTGATACAGCTGATATCGGTGCGATAGGAAATGATTCCCTCTGGCTTTTTGAGAACACTTAGCTTCCAAGCATAAATTGAAATATCTTTTCGGACGAAACTTTTAGATATGCAGACCTCGTTTCCAATTAGAGCATATCTGGAGCTCGCCACTAGAACCAAAATGAACGGATAAAATGAGAGACAATACTGATAGAAAAAATGCATAACGATTGTCATGGTTGTCACGTTACATTGCTTAGGATCGCTTCCGACTGGAATTTCTGTGAGCATCTCAGAGCTATCGCTTCCCATCGCCTCTACTCCTCGAAGACAAGCCCAAAATGAAAATTGGTAACGGGAGTGGAAACGATTGCTAGGTCACATTAATTCTCGTTTGTTGTCATAATCATGTCTTACGTCAAAATGCCTCCATTTGCGTCATCCACGTGGCGACCGCTGCTGGCCATCACGATCGTACTCTTAGCAGATTTTCAAGCACTTTTCTCGCAAGTTCCGTGAAGGTCATTTTCATTCGAAAAATTCTTTATTGGAGAAATTATTTGAAACCCACCAGTGTGGAATCCTATTCTAAGATTGAGAATTTCCTTGGGTAGATGAGGTATGCAAAATCCTACGAGGCTTTTCATGAAGGCTAACGACATGCTGCTGATTTCTCCCACGTGCTCCTGTCCATTCCGATTCGGTAGCCCACTCACACACAAGTAAGCATCCCCAATTGTTTCGACCTTAACAGAACTAAAAAGAAGCAAGAAATAAGGGTACTTTTCCACTGTGACAGCACGAATTGCTTGTAAGAAAAATGAGTATACGAATAATTGGGAACAGTTCATTCACACCTTGTAGACGTCATGTTCGTCAATAATACTGTCAAAAATCGTGTAGAGATTATTTAGAAGGTTAACGACCTGAAAATCGTTATTGCAGGTAGAGGATTGATAAAACGAGCAACAGTGCAACAGAAGTTGCAGGCACCAAGAACCTGTAATGGAGTTCCCTTGCTTGCAATCGTCGTGAACGAAACAACATCGGAGAAGAACACTGTCACACTTTCGTATGCTTCTGGTTCCACAGATTGGCCTAGCTTCAGCCTGTCAGCAACCTGCCTGTAAGTTGTAGCTCATTCACTATCCCTTTGCACTGAGTGAATTTTTAATTATCCCGAGGCAAAAGCAAAGTGAACTTATTCTAATCAATACACTCAGGTACTACAAGTCTTTGCCTTAGGAAAGGTACAAATCAACACTTTTCACGTATACAAAAAAAAGATGCCGCAGTACTCCAAAAATGACTCTCAATCACTTTGAACCAAATTAGATAACAGGCTTTGAACCAAACAAAAACGAGGACCTTGGCAACATCCTATAGAGCAGAATATCACTCTTCTTCTTTTCCTCTATGAGTTCCTTTGTCCTCTCCTCCACCTCATCCTCCAGTGTTGACGCATACGACTCAAGCATATTCATAATGTGATCCATGAGATTGCCTCTGCAATACTTACAATACAACAATACTAATAAAAGAACTTGCTTTGTGTGATCAGGAGATATAGCATAGAGCATAAGAACTCATAAAATTCAACCGCTTTGATGTTAGCTATTAGTTTCAATGTATAATGTTGCATGTCGCAACTATTCAATTTATTTCAGTCACATTATCTTTTTTCCATTCATCTCTTGTCATTTTCGTTCTCGTACAATTATTGGTTGTCACGGTGATCAGAAGAACGAAAAAATTTTGTCTAGCGGCTTTACCGTATCAATAACAGAAGTGAACACCATACTCTGAAGTTCAATGGCGACCTATTTGGCGAGAGAATGTATTTGGCAAGACATTTTCCGGGCGAATGGTTCTAGAGTCTGTTTGGCAAGACAAAGTGAGAGAATATGTTGTCGACTCATTTTTCGGGTGTTTGGCAAGACAAATGGCAAGAGAATATGTTGACGACCCATTTTCCTAGACAGACATATACGACGCATCGGCTTTTGAGTAGATGAGTCGGTTCAATAACCCAAGTTTGAGGTACGCATTTTCAAAGGGAGTCATACATCAGGAGGGTGGCGGTGTCAGTCCGAAGTCACCGCTAGGCAAAATCACAGCCTGATTTTTTCATGAGGACATCCCCGTGGTCCTCGCCGCAACACGCACGACAGTGTGCAGCCGGCTGAACACCGCGGCGATCCATCGATTCCGTGCCTGGAGGCACGTATTCCGTATTTCTCCAGGCACGGATTCGATGGATGTCATCGCTTCAACTGCTTGAAGAGGTACTTCACCCAAACTACCTCCTCGACCTGGCCATTAAATGTTAAGCTTGAACACTGTGGTAATTTTTGAGGCCTCTTCTGGCAATGGGAGGAAATAGGAGTACGTGGCGAAATCTCACGCACAATGTTAGAGTTCAATTTTTGCATAGCGACCTATTTGGCAAGGCTTGTATGGCGACCTATTTGGCAAGGTTTGTAAGGCGACCTATTTGGCAAGGTTTGCATGGCGACCCATTTGGCGGAACATCATGTTTGGCAAGACATTCGGCGGAGTTCGCTTATCTGGCCCGTTTGCAAACACGTTTCCTAGGTTGCCGAACAAGCTTCGCCAAATGGGTCGCCAATGGACTTCAGAGTATAGGAAACAAATACTTTGATCATTATTCAAAGCGAGAGGCTCACTCGACACCCACATGCAAGATGCTCTCCGCTGCCAGCGTCCTTTCATGCTTTCGTTACTGCAACCCGATCAAGCCACAGCTCGCCCGTTCGTTTGACACCGACTGCGTATCCCCCTACTCGCACTTGAGAGAAGCAAACAGACATCTTTATAAGAAAATTGCAAGATAAGTCTCCGCTCAAGTATCAGGTTTTTCATCACGTTTGTGAACACATCTGCTATGCCGGACATCAATCATTTTCCCATATTCAAATTTGTGGGCCTATGAAATAGTGCACACATTTGGACTGAACAGCAGAGGTATTAGGTTGTCCGAAAGTCTTGCACCTAATTTCATGCTTTTTTCAAAAAATGTTAAGGTCATTGTGAATAGATATCACTCAACAAAATAATCGCCTTCATGATCCACGAGGTATGGCCAACGCATCACTAAAGCTTCAGCTCTAGAAGTCAAGAACTCTGGCAGCTGCGAGTCTAAGAAGCTTGGAATCTCACATTTCGGTTTGGTCACCAAATTTCTTTTCTCGTAAATGCAGCCTCAAGGCTCCGAGCAAGTCGTATTCAGACGGGGTTAAGTCAGGAGAATGAGCAGATCGTGGTAGATCCTCCCAACTTAATTTGGCAATTTTTCGGTGGGTAAGCTTTGCCACGTGAGGTCAGGCGTTGTCATGAAGTGGAACAACATGGTCAATTTTTCCCAGCTCCAGGCGAGTTACGTCTGTCAGTTTCTGCAGTTAAAAAGAGTAGACTTTTCACGGTGGCCAGGGTGTTAGCATTTCTCGACACAGCATTCTCTCGGAATTCCATCAACAACACAGAAAATCTTTCGTGCACTTCTGCTATATTGGAGATGGTCCGCTACGCGCGACTCAAGTTTTCTCTCGTGTATGGTTAACGCACAGACCCAACTCTCATCTCCAGAAATGAGCTGGTGGAGAAAGTTCATCCTGGGTGCACGCAGCAGCAAAGACTGGCACACACTCAGTCTTGCAAGGCACTCAGTTCGTGGGGTACCCAATCCGTCATCAATTTTCTGTAACCTAGTGCTTCGAGATGTCTGGCGATTATTGAACGGCTACAGCCAGGTGTACCCTACAGTTCGCATATGGTGGCATTTTGATTCAAAGTCTATGGAATTCTATATCCTAAAAAATATCTTGGTGCGAAATTTTCGGACCAACCTAATACTTTAGGCAACTGTTTTCAATGGATAAGTCCGTTCACTTAACGGTGCACTGATAGTACACTTTCTGGGATCTACAAAAATTGAACCCAACAGCTCTCCATTTCTTCAGCTAACTCTCTCCTCTCTCTAGAAATCGTTCAATGTCCTACTTTTTTAGAAGTATCTATGAAATTCTTGCCAGGACCATCGGATGAATGAAAGAATAAATTTCTTGCTGAGTCAACCCACTTGCCGGAGAACATGGACTTCAATGCTGACTTCACTATGTCAATTGGAGTCCTTTCTGAAGGCCTTTCCACCCAACAATCCTTTATGAGGTGAAGCTGAAATGTCATACCTCATCATTGGTGTGTAAAGCGAAAGATAGATCATACATAATATTGCACTGCTAGAATAACTTGTTCAAATTTTTGCCTAGCAGTCATGACAAAAGCAGTGCTCACTCTAGTAGACAACTGCTAAGGATTACAATTGTCTTCCTTTAGTGAACTACTGTAATGCTGAACACTGTAACCTACCACGCATGATTTGTAAGAGGGCGCTAGCAGGTTACAATACGATTGAATCTCAGCTGCGATGGAAGGACAAGTATAGGGTTTGTAGAGCCCTGACACCTGTATTTGTCGTGGTTTGGGTGTTTTGAAGTGCTCACTCATGCCAGTCCGCATTCATCAAATTTGAGTCACTGCCGCAATGTACGCCATGGATGCTTAAAGGCAGAGGGCCACCTCGTTCTGCCTGTTGGATTTACCAATATATCCTAGATTTCCTCATCATGTTGATCCCTGGGATGTACATCAACAGGCACAGCAGCGACGAAATCCCCATTTTTGAAAGGCTCGAACTGGATAAAAATTTGGAGCCCGGAGGTGGATCGCTCCAAGCTGTGCTGGCTGCCTGCCACGGCTGCCGCGTCGGTCAACGAGTCTTGGCGTGTCCAATCGATAAGATCAACGGCTTGACATGTCAACTCGGGTTGGCAAACTGTTACAGACCCCGTCCTGGAAGACGGGGGTTTATAAACCACTCTGAGACAATTTATGTATACCGTTGGAACCACCGCGCCGAGTAGATGCAGAATCTGCTGTTAGCTGAACTACGAAAATGAGGTGGACCCCTGCCTTTAAATAATCCTCGTTGGCGTGCATGTGAGATTCGCTATCATCTTTTGCGTCTAGCCTTTTTCCTAATATTGTCGAAGAGCTCAGCCTTCCTGACCGTCACATCGTTCTTTGCCGCTCTCTTCGCTATAAATATTTCTGCCATTTATCAACCGTCTTGTCATCGAGGGAATCGTAGTAGAGACGTTTCTACTCGCGCAGCTTCATGTGCGCTTCATGCGCCCGGAGCAATGATTACCTGTCAATCCTCCGGCAAACTGGTTCAGTCGTGCCAAGCTCGAAACGAGCTACATCTATTATGTGTGTGCAAAAGTTCCACGTCATCTGCATCCGCATCCGCGATTGCACCTAATTTTTGAAACGCCACAAATCCGCTCAAAACCAACATTTTCATTCAAGTCAAAAAGCACTGGTGTCCTTGCAGCTTCGCCAGTGGTAAAAGGATAATGTGGTGGGCGTTTATCTGTCTATTATATAAGATGCGCCAAGCATTCAACTTCATCTGGTCATCGTAAAGGCTTTGAATATGCACTGTGCAGTGACTTGTGGGAGGCATCCAATGTTCCAAGTCAGTGCGTCATCCTCCCTGACTCCTCTGGTACCACCCGGAAGGATGGAAGGTTTGGGTGGCCTCAAGCGGGATCGAACCATCGATCGCGTGCGTGCACACGCCTCTTGCCACTGCGCCACTCTCGCCAAACGTTGCCAGTGCGAGACAAAAAAAAGGTTCTCCCAGATGTGTGAAGTTTAACAAACTTATACTTGAGAGATGCACACATTTTTTTTGAATAGGATCTGTTCATTAAACGTTCTAGAGTGGATATGAAGATAGGGATGCTTGAATAGGCCACAGTTGCCTGGAGATAGCTCCAGCGAGTGGATATTCTACTGGAGTTTAACCAAACAGTAATCATAGTCTCCTTTCTTCCAACATTTGCTTCGAAATGTTGCGGGGCCTTATCTTTGTCTAACTATTTGCTGATTTAAACAAGATTCCCTTCTCGTCGCAATTTACGATTTGATCAATGAAAGGCTGGTTCCTATTCCACAAAAGCAGCTCCGATGAGATGGCGCTAGAGTATCTGTTCAGCTTCAATTCATGTGGCAACCACTGATCCTTTTTTTCATCTTTCCCGGATGGTTTCAAGATCTTTTGCTAACCCACACATTGTTTTTCGTGGGTGGGACTCCATCAGAGACTTAAGTACGTCTTCAACAAGTTTACAGATCCGACCTCGACCTGATTCATCCTCGAGGCTCATATCTCCGGATCGGAATTTTTGGAACCAGAGTAGAGTGGTGTAAATTGGGAAGACATATGGTACCCATGCCTTCGCAATGCTTCCGTGGGCCTCCAGGGCTTCAAGTCCATGTTTCAACTTACAAAACAAAATGATACGCATTCCCTGCTCAGACACCTGGGCGGGAGTCCCTTCTGATAAAACGCTTTTTTATCATTTTTAGGAGGGAATCCAGTAGACCGGCTGGAGACACCATTCTGATTTGTTGAGGGATTAAGCGAAGAATGACACGGGTTTATGATTGTCACGGGTTAACTCTTATCAAGTGAAGGATATTGAAAAGGTCCCAGTTTACAAGTAAACTTTGGCCCTCTCTTCGCTTTGGCGGAGAGTGAAGTCCTCCAACTGACTCCTCTGAGTGACTCGACTGGCCTATTCAGGCCCGGTTGGAACCGGGGAAAAAACTGAATTCTTTGCAAAGACCAGGCGAGATTTCGCGCGCGGACACGGCGCAGTTGCAGAAATGCGTCCCGATCCGTTAGCAGCGGCCGACGTCTGCGCACAAAGCGCATGCGCTTATCGGAATTCGAGGTGCATTCCGCATCGATGAACGTCGTGCTTTCGAAACTGCCTATCGCAGTTTTTCAGCCTCCTCTCGGTGACGGTGGTGCACTCGAAGGGCTATTCTGGTGGCTTCGCTAGGTGACGAGCCATAAAAACAACACACGTTCCCGCATGTTCTTGGCGAAACCTGTGAACCAGTTGCTCGAATTTCTTTAAATTACTCTCGGGAATTTTCTGATGTCGGTAAATCAGATTCCATGCTCTGTCTGCTCAAGTGTCCTTCTGTAGAGAAACAAGCCTTAAGACGAGACAGCGCTCTGACGAAAGTTCCAACTGCAGAAGGTCTTCACTCTTTCGTGCTATCACGACAATAATTTTTCTGACTGCCGAAATCTTGCAGCCATCAAATCCATGATTGATCACAGCAATTGGAGGAATACATGGACCCTTTCTAGACTGTGAAATCTGTGAGATTTTCTTTCTTAGATTTGATGGATTCGTGCTCATTTTTGGGAAAAGCAGAGACCAAATGTTTCATCTAAAGCCGACACAAAGCGGAGGGTGGTACTTGTGCGATAGTCCTGACCAATCCGTGCAGTGAGTAAGGCGTTTCGAGAAGCCTCGCCCCATTCAACGCAAGAATATCAACGGGAAAAAGAGTATGCTCACCGTTTTCTGGTGCGTCGATTCTCTATCCTATGGAAATTAGTTCCACAGAAGAAGTCTATTGATGCCGACTATGTCTGCTAAGAAATGGAAGAAATGGTCATAAATGCAGGAAAATGCAGCAGAAAACGTGATCAGCCCCAGCTTCTATGAGACAATTGCCGTCCACACTTTGCAAAGAAGACCCAAGAAGAACTGGAGGCTTTGTACTTCAAAGTTCTCCAACAGCCTGCATGTAGCTTCAAGCTTGCTCCTTCGAACAACCATTTGTTCGAAAGCCTTGAGAATTGGCCCGGAAAATAGCTCAAACTTAGCAATTGCACTATAGTAACAATGCCATTTGCATTTTCAACTACGAAAACTTACGAAAACAAAAACGCCATTTTCTCATAAAAGCAGTGAAAAAGCACGCCATTCTCTCATCGAAGCTGTGAAAAAAAGCAGAATTCTCAAAGAAACTTTTGCGATATGTTCTAACCAAGGGCCGCCACGGCTGAAGCACCTCTTCGCTTTCTAGAGATGAACCCCCTCCAAGTATTCGGGAAACCTGGATTTTAAAATTATACCAGAGCTGGATTGACATCAGTGTTCTCATTTGCATCAAGTGGTGGACGTGCTGCATCATGACCACCTTTTTTAATCATGTAGATTAGCTCTGAAACATGCATGTCAAGGAGCCGCATAGCGGTGCGTGGTAACAATACCTTCAGGATCTTCTTTGCGATTTTCAAGATTCCAGGGTGAAGATCGAGTAATCACCTGGGCAGCAATAATACCAAAACTGTAACGAATCCTTTAACTTGAACACTCAATTATCATGGCTTAAGCTAAATGACTCTATACCTGTACACATCTCCTTCTTGAGAGCGGCCTTTGCTCGAGTCCCGAAGGATTTCCGGAGCAGTCCAGAGAAGATCAAAAATTTATTGAATAAAAACATTGTTCGTAGAGTTGTGCAAGAAATAGTGGGAAAATATTAGCGATACTGTTGGAATGAATATGAAACAAAGATGGAAATACGTGTACTCATGTATACCCCGCGGGATGGACGTGTATTACATTATTAGGTAGATAAATGAAATTCCAATAAACAAAAGCTTAATATGCCACATCACGCTGTTATTACAAAACTTTATAGATAGCTTAGCGTTCGTCTCAACCGTCCTCCGAATAAAAGTGTGCCTCCAGCTTTTTTATATGTAAGCTACATGTTCCTCATCATATTTCGCCATTTTTAAGTGATGTCTTGGGGAAGATATAATTAAAGCGTGTAGACTTCAGGTTCATCTCCCCAAAACCACCCACCTGCGGAGCTCTCGATCATTACAGCGGAACAGAGGATATTTCTAAATCGTAATTATTTTGATTGCAGATTGCATACAAATAATAGCTCACTTGAAGAAAGAAAAAAGAGACACTAGGTACTCATAGACATTCATTTCTGTCGCTCATCTCTGGCTTTCTCGTTGGAATCCATGTCGTCTTCTGCGGTTTTTTGTGCAGAAACGTTTTCGTAAATTAGTATTTCGCAATTGATACTGGGGTTTTTCTCATCGGCCCACTGATGTCTAGTGGTGAAGGATGGAGTTCCTCTTTTTTGCGGCCTTCTTCGCCTCTACACGGATCTTCCCTTCGCCTTTACACGGACGCAAAGCCTTTTTCCCGCAGCTTTGCCGCACTTCGCGGACGACGGCGATTTTCTGCGGATCTGTTCCATCAATTTTTTGGTGAGATAGCTGAGGATGGAATTCTCTTTTCCGGCTAATTAAAATGAATTCAATTACATTCTTAGGTGAGCCTTTCTGTTGATGATAGAATGTTTTAGATTTTCTCCTTTAATAAATATTCTTGACTGACTCTTCTTTCTAGAAATGTGAAGTAGTCACTCGATTCGCTGTCTTTAAAGGGTTCCCGAGAAAACTCGGTGCGGGTTCGAAACACTTTTCGAAGCCGTTCCCTTTTATTCTCTACTTGTATCAAGAGGAGGAACCTGGTGAGGGGGGGGGGGTATCGCGGCGTCAAAAACTGAAAGAAAAACCTATTTTGGCAGGCAGTACAAAGGGTTCAGCTACAGCTGCTAACAGCACCGCTCGGTCTTGCCGCAACATCCCTCCAACGAAATTCTTCAGGCCGTCGTGGCTTTTCAAGCCTTACACTGTTTTTCCGAACTCCTAGGCAACTACTACGTTCTGAAGAGTTTAGCAAAAGAATGAGCACCCATAATGTCATGAGCCTCTTTTGTTTTGAACGGAGCGTGCTTATTTTGTTAGCTTCGGAAGTTCTGTGTTCCAAGAATGTGGGTGGGCGAAATGTAGTGTAATGTTTCTGGGTTCCAAGAATGTGGATGTGCATAATGCATTGCATACGATATTGCATGGAGAAAGGTACTTCCAAAAACGTTTTTAGAAGTAAAAAGACCAAGGGGATGAGGATTTCCTTTCTCTGTTTTCTTCTAGATTTTGTTCACTTCGACTCCAAACGTGCTTGCAGTTCAAGCATCTTAAAGGCAGCACTCACGGAAATTTTCACTTCTGAAATGAGTCGCTTACCATGTAGCCGGCCGCTGGACAATCGCAACAGTAAGTTGAACACCTTGCATGGACGCCTTCCTGCGAAGATAGTGCCGTGGACACATCTGCCGAACTGTACATTAGGGTTCCGTCACGCCAACTAACGCCGTTGACAGGGTGTGCGCATGTGGCTCAACGGGGGCTTGTTTATGGAATTCGTACCATTTGCAGGGTTCCGTGGCGGGACCCATCACGGAACACTCGTCCGCGCTTTGGACACACATGAAATACCGCTATCATTCTCTGTGTTTTTCGCATGTTTCACGCTACTTCATCGTTGTCAATGAGTTCATCGTCCCTAAAAACCCCGATATACCGCGAAATCTCCAACCCAAAAATTTCCGTGAGTGGTGTCTTTAACCGCCGGCATGCAATCACAACACGTTCGACTTTTCTTTCTAGATGGATTGCGGAATACTGTGGGAACGCCAGACGGAGACTAGACTAACCTTTTACAGCCGTCTGCCGGCTTGTATACACTTCGAGTGCCACGTGGCAATATAGAAAAAAAGTGTGCAGGTTAATCTGCATATTCCCTTCCTCATGCGCGCACACAGCAGGTTCTCCTGCTCCACCCGCGACCACCTGCCGGAAGCCTACATCGGCCAAAAGTGGGCGGGATCACCGGCGCTCAAAACACCCGAATGTCTGAGATAGGCATCCATCATAGAATCTATGACGAAACAAATACTGTCTTTTTCACGAATCTTGCCGGTTGGCAGTCCGCCAAGATGAGATAACGCTGTTATAGGCGAGACATGTTTTGGCGCGCTTCCCGCTACCGATCGTCGATTGATAGCGCCGATTCTCATGATTGAGCGTATGATAAAATGCGGGCTGTGTAATTAAACAGAACACATTGAATTACTCCGATTTTTGGAGCAGACAGTACTCTTGATGTGAATACCGACAATATTCGCTGAGACGATATCATTTTGCAACCGACCTCGCACTCTGCATTGTTGGAAGATCGCGCTTTCTTTGAAGCGGATCTTTCAACAATGCAGAGTGAAGGGATTTCAGTGTTACGAGAAATTGAACTACGATTACCATCGCGTAGTGGTCTTTGCTGGCATTAACCCATTGACGACCGCGCCCATTTTTGCGTGTCTGGCGCGTGGGACCAACGCCCCTTTCAAGAGTGCGGTGCCCGCGAAGTTCCACACCGTTACGATAAGATAATTAGGACTCAAACAGATTTTTTTTTTGCAGAAATAATTTGAAATCTAGTTCCAGAAGATTACTAGTATCATCAGACCAAGAAAAGGAGAGAATCTAAACGCTTCTGGATTCCATTAAGGCCGAAGGAAGTTTCTAGAAGGTGTTTCCAGTGTTATAAGGGAGTTTTCAGGAAGTATACACGTTCGTACGGCTTTAGCCTGACCATTAAGGAGGTGCAGAATGTAATGAACGTGTTTCTATATAGGAAACGTGGCTTTTCTCCAGAATATTTCCATCCACTACACAAGAATTGTGAAGCAATCTCCCTCGATTTCAAAATCTTATCCTTTTCATGATACTTGTCGCAATAAGGAAGAACTCTTTCTTGAACCACAGTTGTTTTAGACCTTTTTAGGATGTACTGTACACATTTTATATGCAAATACTATGAAATAGTTCCAAAACAGGGTCCAGCACTTGATAATATTGGCGCGGCTCACCAGTGAGCCGCGCGGTCCCACGCGACCAAAAAAGCGCGGCTCACCGATGAGCCACGCGGTCGCCAATGGGTTAAGGGACAAAAGATGAAGTCGGCATTAATCAATCCCATTTGTGGGATGTGTATCCGACTTCAATTGAAAATCATAGAGTATTTTCACAGCAACTTGCTGGAACATCAGATGTTTCAAGTCACTGCTCCATCCACCACGACTTTGCACGTACAATTCCAACGACGCCAGCAATGGTGAGATGGAAGGCTTGATTCGCCCAAGACGAGGTCGAACCATGGATGGTGTAAGCCGCGTGCACCTCTCGTGACTGCGACATAAGCGCCCCCATACTGGCATTACGGAGGCACATAGCAGTTGCAGCGTGCTATCTGTGAAGTAAACTTGACTAGGATTGGCATGGTTCATCGTCGTTTGTGTACATCTTTGTGGTTGATTTGATGTAATTTGAGCTTTTTTGGTACCATGCAAAGTGTTTTTGGTAGCCTTATGTAAGTGTCAGGGTAGGACAGCCACTAGTCAAAAAGGGTTCGCCGTGTGGGCCTAATCTATTGTGATTGTTCGCTCGTAATTCTGAAGAATTCATCTACTTCATGCTGTGTTGATCTCATCACACAACAGTAATAAGGGCTGGGCATACTTGCAGCGACGACGATTTGGTCGCCACGCGATTTAACTTGCAAACATCACGGAAGCTGCCGTGGCCATTCCACGCGCATTCATTTTCAAAAGCAGTCCGTAGACGCGCGGCCGATTTTCAAAAAAACCTCACGAATAGTGTGCCGACCAAATTGCCGTTAAATAGTAGACGGACCTACTTCATTTTGTGAGTTTTCAGCGATTTTCCTCATTTCTCATGCAGTCACTTAGCTACGTCCGGACGTTGTGACGCGACTGAATTGCTCATTTTCTTCGTCTTTCTCTTTAAAATTTCTATCACTTCTATTCATTTATGTGAGTATTTCTCTATTACAGATTTCCCGCTCGAACTTTGATGAGGATGTGTGCAGATCTTTCCCTTTCCTAAATAGTATGCTTTCAAATTCCATGTCCTCTTATCATAAAACCTGGGCATTTTTCTCGGACTATTTATACCTTCGATGTTTTGTCTGTCATACAGGTTGTTATACGAACACATTTATTGGCCGATGTTTCGACAAAAAGTCGTTCTCAAGGCCTGAAAGTTGATCAGTTTCCTTGAGTCTGCGCTCTAACCCATCAAACACCTCCTCTGACCTGCACATTCAACTCATTCCGGGCAGATAACCATGAGTACCGACTGCTACAGTCCAATAAAAGTGTTCCTATAACAACCTGTATACCAAAAAAAAAACAAGAAGATATCAATAGTATGCTTTCAATTTGTTCACAAGCTGCCGCATTCTGGAGTGATTTCTAACTCTTTTTTCATAACCAAATTCGCATTCCTTCGAATTGTGGATGTTTTACCAAAATTTCAAAAAAAAAATAACACAATAATTATGCTCACTAGGTCACACAAAATTAGAACCAGTTTGAAACGCCAAAATAGCTTTTCGAAACCAGTTAGGAGCCACGATTCTGAAGTGCAAAACTTTTTATCACAGATTATTACCGCTAGGTAAGGGAAACAAGTGTGAATGAAGCTTAAATATCGAAATTTTAGTGGGACAAGCCCAGTGAGTGAAGCTATGCCATCGTCAATCATAAAATGAAGTATGCCCTAGTACGCGCTTCCGCAACTAGATCACTCGTACAAAACCTAGTCGCGGCGACCAAACCGCGTTGCTTGAAGTATGCCCAGGGCTGTAGCCAAAGGGTAGCACTGGTAAACGAGTGAGCAGTGGTGCCTCCATTAAAGACATGGAGACATCGCGATGATATGGACCAGTCTTTGATCCTTAGCTGGATCTGAGGAAAGTGTTTAACATACGACATAAAGATGTTATAGTTGAAAAGTTTCTGAAGAGGATCAGTAGGCGCGCTCTACTTCTGTTCGAAAGTATTTTAGCACGACTTCAGTCCAAAAGTATTTTAGCACGAGCATTCCAGCCCAACAGTTCTGATAGCGCCTGAAAATCTGAATCGTTTTGTGCGTCAGTATACTACGAGGTGACATCGAACGACTCCTTTATGCGCTTTTGATGAAAGTAGGTGGAAGTGCTGCACAAGTCCTCTCGTGTTAGGCAAATATGACGATTTTTTGGCGAATAATTGATCTGCAATTTTATTAGAGAACAGGAGATCCTATCGGTGGTCCACTTACGCAGCTTGTTACAGGAACGAAGCCGACACCAACAGAGCACAGCAGACCACTGATCACTTGCAAAGAATTCCTATGGGTTTCCAGCAGATCATAGAGGATTGGTCTGTTTGGTTTTCCCGATTTCAACCGGCTCAAGAGCATTTATTCAGCCCGGCAGATCTCTCAACTTTAATCCGATTAATTTTGTCAATATCCTGCTTCATATCATAGGAGTGACTTTCTGTGTTGTGCGCTGATAAATGGTGGGAGAAATGGGCCAAAGGAAAGGACACGAAACTTGACGTCAGCGGCAATGAATGGATCAACTCCTTTGTTGACCCCGACGTTGGATGCTCCGATTGTATCTTGCCTAAGACAAGATACAATGCCGAACTGACAATGTGTGATAACCAGGTGTGCAGGGATATTTCCGTCTTCCCTTTACAGCCATTTTTGGCTTCCATGTTTACGTCTTACATTTTCCGGAGTCCGGCACAAGACAAAAAAAAGTAACGAAGATAAAAAAAAGAAGATATGAACCTTTAGCCTTTATAAACTGCTTCAAAATCGTTGCTTCTCAGTATCATTAAAAATTACTCTGAAGCGCCTTTCTGCTCTGACGAAGCATTCTTAATGTGAATGGTTGCTTTCCACTATCTAACTTCTTCTTATTTGGCAGTTCATGTGTGTGTGTGGTGTGGTGTGGTGTGGTGTATGGTGTGTGTGTGTGCACAAGGATGCTCCGGCGTTCATAAATGGGGGAACGCCTGTAGACGGGTCCAATGGTGTGGTGAGGGTGCGCCGGCATCCAAAAGTGGGGAAACACCTGTAGTCGGGTCAAGCGGTGTGATAAGGGTGCATCGCCGTCGAAAACTGGGGGAACGCCCGGAGACGGGTCCAGAGGCGTGATAAGGGTGAACCGGTGTCCAAAAGTGTGGGAAAACCTGGAGTCGGGTCCAACGGTGTGATAAAGGTGCGCCGGTACTCAGGTCCTACCCCAGTTTGCACTGATTCGATCATTTTATATTATTAGGTCGTCAAGTATGAAAGGTCCGATTTATGAGCAGTGAGTTTGACAGTCTCTATCTTCGAAGTTTTACTTGATCTCTTCTCTTCTTTACTTTCATTATTAAGATACATCCTCTTCCTTTCGAAATCACTTCTTGGGTTTTTGATCAGTTGGCGAATTTTTGTTCAAAAGCATTTTTTTGTAGAACTACTCAAAGACGAAAAATGGTGTGGTTTTGGAACATAGGTTCCATTTTCAGGCCATTAGAGCTGAGAAAGGTGGGAACATCAGCGTAGTGTTAAGGGACATTTGGCTAGTAGATGCACTAAACAGCGTTTGCTTGGGAAGTTCCGCTCAGGTGACATGAAGCTCCAAAGTGAGCCTTATGATGAACCTTGATATCGATGAGCTGGGAGCCAGAGCCGAAGCGAATAGGAGTCAAACTAGGTCAGCGTAAGCAGCAAGGTGTGACCTTTATAATCCATTAATATTTTGGTGCTCAAGGCAATATGACCATTAAAAGTGGCTCGGTGAATAAAATTTTCCCAGTTTGACCCTCAAAAATGGGTACCAATTTTTGAGCATTTTTCACAAATCCACGCTACTCTAGTCAGAGGAGCAGGAGGGAGGACCAACCTGCCACTCACTGTATTGGGCAAACCTTGCTCTATTCGACCACACCTCCTTTCAGGGATTAGCTCACTTCTTACTGGAGAAAATGGTCAATTTTCAACATGATGTTGGAAACGATCTTCGCCACTTGATTGCTGCTAGCTTTCCACGTTTCCAAGCTGTTGGCGCAATAAAGCTGCAGTTAATATGGCAAGGCTGTGGGGATAGTATTAGGTTGGTGCAAAAATAATGCGCGTTTTCATACCTTTGATTCCGAGCCCCGTAACTCGTTTCAAAATCAATCTTTTCAGAAATGCTCAAAACTACTGTAGTCCGCAAATCTTTGGCAATAAGGTAGATGTTCTCCCATTTTCGTGCATCCCGAATATGGCCTTCTAGAATCGACAAATTTCCGGAAGGCAATTTTGACATCCCTTTAATTTTCGAAAAAATTCTCCCGGAAGAAGTCGTCCAAATTCTCTGAGAAGTGGTGGTCGGTGAGCGAGAGGTTTGCTGACTATAATATATGAGGCAGAGGTTCCGAGCCTAATTGCTCCATCCTGTAGGGACTTTGTAGTGCGAGATATGGCTGGATGGTGCTGTGTAGGAGTGGTGAATCCATTTTATTGGGCAACGCTGGGCTCACATAGTGAAGTTTCTGATTTATTTCACGCACATATTGGAAGTACTTCTCAGTTGAGAAGGACGAAATGGGCTGTAGTGAGTGATTTCTGCAGCAGGTCACACCACAAAGTCGCCGTAACCTTAATTTGGTGTTGCTTCGGCTTCAGACAGTTTTTCGATGCTTTTTCCTAGTCCAACTATTGAGCAGGGCACTTCGTATTGTCGTAGAGGGTCTGTACTTCACACTATATCACCAAGCGACCAAGTGTTTGGTCTCAATTCTCTTACTACAAAGGCGCGAAGCAGACCTCCTAACGAGGATCAACCTGGTACCCCTTCAGAATGCGCGATATCTATTCGTCAAAGTTTTTCATCCTCCCATTCTTAATGAAGGGAAGGGATGGTCTGACGACAATCACCGGCGAGATTCTGCGAAATCAAATATATTGTTTTGAATGGGTGCTCTTCGATGACTGCCATCAGTTGGAGGTCGCAAACCCCAGGAGGACTAATGCGACATCCCTTACTTTCAAAGCAAGACACACCACGTCGAAAAATTCAGAAGCAGCTTCGTGGTATGCATTTGTTCACACTTCCTTAGCCAAAACTATGGTGGTTTTCCGAGCGGTTCCGGGTTTTAGCTCGCTGAAGTGAATTTGGCAAAAAATTTGCTTCGGCATCTTTCGTTCCAGAACTAAAAATTCACCGAAAACGTTGATATCTTCCAAAACGCATGAGATATTTGAAAAGGCCATAAAATTTGCTATAAAACCATATACAAAGCGGTGATAAGAAATAGCGGAAGTTTTCTGCACCGAAGATGAAGCAACGAAAAACGCGCATTATTTCTGCACCAACCTAATATAAGAGCATATTCGGATATCCTATACTGCTTCTTGCTTTAGAAACAAAACTCGAAATCTTCTCATCCAAAATTGGACATTTCATACTTGACGACCTTACGTCCACCACAGTAAACCGAACTGCGTTACCACAAATGGATGGAAGGGAGCTGTCCATAATGGGTCAATGGTTCCGTAAGCCGCGGTGAAGACTGCTTCTCTTTGGGTAGTGTCTGTTCATACATCTGCATTAATCTTATCTGCCGACACTGAAAACATGCGAGCGAAGCGAGCACGGAAAGAAGCCTGGAGTCCCGCGTTAGCCGGACGATCAGGCTGGTAAAAATAATCAGCAACGATATCTATTGAGGAACCACCGAGAACTGAGACAGTTGCCTTCATTAGAAAGTAAATACTACTACAATTTTTTCCAATTTTTTCACTTAGATTTTTCTCAAGATCTGCTCATTAAATTCTAGTCTCAATCAACTATTTTTCTCAATTAAAATCTGCTCATTAAATTCTGGTCTCAATCAACTATCTCAGGTAATCTGTAGTGTTCTTTTTCGATTCTTCTCAGCCCATTGAGACCAGAATTATATACGTGTAGAAGTAGCTGGACGCGCCATTTCTGACCTAACGTGGTAATCGAACTTCATTTTTTCGCAGGTGATCCTTAAATTGAATGAGGGCGGTGGGCATCAGTGCTAGTCTAGGCCTTAAGAGTATGCTGGTTGGCACAGAACTTCTCAGTAAGAACACTGCTCGTGTGGCACCCTCATCAATACTATTCCCCCTATTAACGTGATCGCCTTCCAGTGAGATACCCTTCTGGCGTCTTTTTTTTTGTCGTAGAACCAGTGTAGTGCAAAATTTTCCGTGTTCCGTCCTACGCATTCCGTTTAGCGGGAAAAAACCTTGAGCCACATTCGGGTCACTGACGACGAAACAACGTTGAAATGTTGGGTTATTTATAAAGCCCCACCACAGCAACTTGCTATGGCAGGGGATAATTCAAATAGTTCTCAAATTGCTCAATTGTGAATGGTTCCAAATCGGTGGTCATTGTTATTGGATATATCCATTCGTCACTAAATGCTGTCATCTTCCCAAATGCAAGCTCATCATTCTTGCCATCTCACAATCAGAATATTGACACTTGGCATGTGGAATAAGAGGACTTCAAAAGCTGCGAAATATGCCATAAACAACACAGTCCTCTTGGATCTGTAACAGGAAGCTTGCCTGGCCAAAAAAAATTCGGCCTTTTTTGAGTGCTGGTTTATGGTGTTTCTCAGAAATGCGCTTAAAAATGAGGTTACCAAAGAAAGTGAGAACTCTTTTCAGTGCGCTGCCCATTTTTGAAATGTAGTTGAGGATTGCACCCGCTCAAATCTTCGTGGCTAGGATTTTGACGAATTTCGGAATTTGGAGGGACCAAGAGTTCGCATTCAATGGTGAAGTAGCGCAAAACACACGGAGCCTCTTTGAAATCGAGGTGTTTTATGTGCGTCTAATCCCTTGACATCTGTTGGTTCCGCCACGCGGAAGTCATACAGGCCTGTGTAAGTGGCCTAGGCAAGCTGGCTCGTGCAAGGCAGGTGTGTTCGTGATCATGACACAGATATCGTCGCACGTAAGTCACGATTTATTGTTTTTGTTTAACATTTGTCACTCATTGGCAGTATTTCAACCACTGGCTTCTTGAATCAACGTCGAGGATTTCAGCGAATGCTGCCTTTAAGGTGGTATGCTGATGTTAGAAAATTGAGACAAGGGTTCTCTGTTCCAACCTCCAAAAATTTCTGTGCAATAACAGGGGAAAGTAGTTCAACAAATTTAAGTAATAAAATTTTGCAGCTCCGACTAGAACCGAGTCTGGGTGCTCTCACCTCTTTGCGTTCGCTTTTCGGCTTTACGTAGGTTTTCGACGCCATAATCGGACACTTTGACTTGCCATCTATCGTTTATCACGCAACATTTCGCTGTTAGGTATCCATGATGTTCCAGAAAAGAGTGATGAATGAATGATATGCCCTAAATAATTGAAGTACTATCTCTCAGGACCCTGGCTTACCTTTCTTGTCTGCCCACATTAGCTATATCGCTCAATAAGGAGATAACAAAAAAGTTGTCCATTGTCATTGACCCTTTCATTATTACGTCCTGTATGCTGCCTCTACTACAATATCTCCAAATTGACATTACTTGAGGACCATCGAGACAGATACCAATAAAGCGATTAACATTATCGTGTTCCATTTGGCGCATCTATAAAAGTTCAAATATTTCCTGCTTTATATGATAAATGCAGGATGACTTGCTTTTCGAAATGCTGCAGCATCACTTGATTCAAAATGTATTCTTGCTTCGTGTTTCAGTGCGGCCACTGACTCGCCCTGAAAATTTAACAATTGAGCAGCGAATGATTTGAACATGTTCATTAGCCTTGTTCCGATTTATCCAACCGTTGAATCCCCCAAACGGCTATGTACAGGTTTCGCAAGTCAACTGACCGCACTAATTTTATAATTTTCGGCCTGATTTGTTTTTCAAAAATGATACTTTACGTTAAAGAGAATCTCTATACAGCGCTATCTACTAGGTTGTCAGGAAGTTCTTGGAGCACTCCAAACTTCATTTAATTTGAATATTTTTTGATAAAAACTTTGAGTGTACGATCTCAGACCAGGAAGGTCTGATGCCGGCATGGCCGCGGCCAGCCACCTTTGCCCGACTAGAATTTGGGAGAATATGCTGATATCAGAGGAAAGCGGCAACATCATGCAAAAGGCATTGATAGGTGTGTTCAGCACCTCAAATAGACACCTATGCGCAATTTCAGAAATTCTATAAGATGTCATACCTACCGTACACCTGCCGTAACCCTACTAAAATGGGGTCATTATGCGAAATTGATGCGATTTTAGTGCACAGCTCCTAACATAATCCCTCCATGCAAAGTTTCAGCCAGATTTTTTTCCTGAAGATTCTGGCCACATTTGGTCGTCTTTGAGAAGTAAGCCAAATGTGGCCGCTTTCGTGGCCATTAAGGGTGCCGAAATTAACTACGTTTTCCATCACCTACCGTAATTTCCCCATGGCGAGGTCCTGGTACAAAATGAATACGACACTGGTATTCGACGCACCAAGTAACCTCCATTTTTGAAATTTGAGAGAATTTCGTGAGATACCTTATCTACAGTATACATGATGGTGGCCAAATCTGGCCAGCCAAAGGTGGCTGGCCGCGGCCATACCGACATAAGGCCTACTGGCGAAAATTCCGCTGTGGAATAGGGTCTTTCGGAAATTCCACAACAGAATAAGATAGCCTTTAGAAAAACAGAAGCAGAAAGAGATTCACAGACAAGGAGACAGAGAAAAAAGCGCATTGAAATTTCCGCAGCAGAAACGCAGGAGAATATATCCATTTTTGCCTTGCGCCTATCCTTATCTGATTAGTCATTGCCTGCCTCGATATCGGCCATAGTACTATGATCATTGAGGTTCCATAAACGAGTCGAAATCCATCGTGTTGCTCGTGATCTCCAGTACGGCTCAGAGTCAAGAGAAGCCGGGAGTACTCATTGCAGTGTGAACATGAGTATGAATAATATGGATAATATGGTATTGCTGGCGAGTGAGTCCAGTGAGACGTCAGAGCAACCGAAGATGAAAGATCCGAACCCCCTCGCTTCGCATGGATGACAGTGATTTTCTTTGAGCTGAGGTAGCCTCAGGGTGACGTGGCGCACAGGTCCGAGACAACGGTAAAGGTGTTGCGAAAGTGTCTGTCTGTCGCCTGACGAAGATGAGGGGATGCCAATTTTTTCGTTTTCGAATATAATTCTCACTGCTAACGGTGAAAATTTGCAGAAAAAGGACAGTGGAAGATTGTGGAGGGTTCCAATTTCTTATCGGAACCATTATTCCGTTGTCGCCAATAGGGTAATTTATACCAGCTGCGTGCGTCAGTCGCGCATCAGTCGCACGCATCCATTTGGAAGTGATTTTGCATGAAGACCGGTCAAAACGGCATGTACATCCTCAATGAAAAGAACGCGCGGCCGCCGCGAGGCCGTGAACGCGTGCGTCTGAGCTGCGACTGCGATGCGACTGCAATGCGACTGGGCCCTATTCTTCATCATATAGACGCGTCAGTCGCACGCATCCAGTATAAATTGCCCTAATGCTGACGACAACGGATAGTGGTGAGACACGGGTCGAAAAGTGGTAATTGTCTTTGCCAAAAAAGTGAAGGTTGTTCCCGAACTGCTCCGATGAAGTTGAGGGAGCTCGAAGGAGTGACGTCTACAGAGTACAGGATAGTGAAGGCCCTCTCCAAGATGGTTTGTTCGCACAAAAATAGTCCCAGTATTACTCAGAACAGGAAATAAGATCACAAATTCAGAGCCGGAATTTTAGACATGCCCCATGTTAGAGATTTCCATCAGCGCCCTGCTTTCGTGCCGAGACCCACGCTCAGCTCAACACATAGTGTTCCAGTTTGATACTCGCTAAATATTTTCGTAATCTCATAAAACTGTATGTTGCGCAGTTGTCAATGATTTTCTTCATAACCTTCTCCACAAAATGACACAAAGATCGACAATTTTCACCACGAATCCACGAGGAAATCAAGTTTCTAAAGCATAGATGGAGGGTTTGCGTCCTTCAGAATTTCTCTGCAATTTTTATAAATCGTGAGTTGTGCAGTTGTTTACTTAACCGCTGACATCCTTGCGCATACAATGGTCAAAAAAGCAAGCGCCTCCGGAACTGGCTCAGAGAACAAGTCCTGCTCGAAAAGGCTTTTCAGCTAAATATTCCGATTCAAAAAATCAGAGGTGGTAGTAATTTGGCCAAAATTCATCTTCATCTGAAGTGTACGTCCCAAATAAGTATCAGTTGGTAGGAAGTTGAAAAAGGTGGGGAGCAAAACCAGTCCGGCGAAGGCGCATCGTGGTCTCTCATATATTGGTCGCGGCGACCACACCAATAATATATGAGAGTAAAGCCACGTAGCAGTGCGCTTACAGGGGGAGGAGGATATGTGATGGTTACGATTTGTAACAAGATGTGAATCGCCGGATACAGTTTGAAATACTGACTTCAAATCCGTTTTTCTTATCTAATGCGGTGACCTTTTCAAAGAGATATGTAGCATTTTTCTATAATACTTTGTTTGAACCGCTTTAGTTTGAACTTTGCTAAACGCTAAAATGTTCGCCAAAACTGCACCAAACTGATCATCAGATTGAAATTGATTAGAGCTTCCTAAAAGTGTTCGAATTCAAAACGTTTAGCAGAATCTATCATCAGAAACCAAATTTGGTCACTTTGGGCAAGTGGAAAATATCCCGTAACTTTTCATGGAATGCTCCGCATCAGTTGAACGAAACGAAGTCAGAATCAACGTCACAAACGGAAGGTGTTTTACAATTATTATTACTCATTTCAAATGGTCGAACCCCTAGTGTACTATCATCGTTAGTCGTGTGGAAGGTGTACCACGACTTTCTTTTCACGAATGTAAGCTTCAGAAGCGAACAGTTGACGACTATTAATGTTGGCGCAACATGTCCCGTCGACAAATTCCATCAGAATACCGCAGCTTCTCAGCTCAGAATCTGTCTCCCGCTCAGAATCTCAGTAGATGACTACCCTCGATGACGGGTGTGGATCAAATTAATACTACGGTTTGGGTATTACAGAGCATAAGACCAAATACTTGGACACACTTAAGAATAAGTCTCACGAGAAGGGAGTGGTGATTATACGAGAATCCAGTTCCAACTCCCATTTATGTAGTTTAATAGAAATATAATAGCTAAACAATCAAATCCCTCACATGAAGCAAGAAGAAAAAGTAATTTCTAGATTCACTTCTTCCCTCCATCGATATTTTCGTTGACGCCACACTACTTTGCAAAGAACGATGGCTAATGGCTTTCTCCTGAAATTCATAACGGCATCACTCCTGCACGCATACGGAATACAGGAAAACTCTTGTGCAAACCTTATTGACTATGGAAACCAGCGAAGTGAAAGGTATCTGCCACATTTGGTTTAGTCTTGCAACTTCTGCTTTTTTGCTTCTGTAATAAATCATAATAATATGTATTGTTAGTGATGTGATCAGTTATAACGCAAAGGGTTTCCAAGTCTTGACGGTCATTCTTTTCTGTTTTTCGGTTTTCCCTTTGAAAGCAAAGCAATGTTTCACTTTGTTTCCTACCCTGACCTACTGGCAGATTCTGAGTCTCCTCTACAAGATGATTCCGACGATATACATAAAATTTGAAACCGTGTTTCCCGAAAGGGTCTGTGACAGGTTTCTGAACTGAATTAATATGTGAAACCGTTTGAGTACGCCAAAACCTGTTATCCAACTGCATCAGCGCTGGTGTACTGTGCTGGGCTCATTCTGAGGAGGAGGTCTAGGACCTACATTGTGTTAAATATGGATCCCTCATTTTTCTTACTTCCTGCTCTATAGACGCTAGACAGTAGAACGTTCTATTTACTATCTGTTTTATACATGCATTAGCCGTCATCACAAAAGTACAGTGCAGGCTCTCAAACGCTCCTCAGTTGAGACTACAGCTGGTTTCCAGAAGACGACTTTGGTTTTGCTACGATTCCATCCCAGTGCTGCCTTCAGATAGTTAATACTTTTGTGGTTAATAGCAGACACCTTAACCTCTGCTTATCTACGTAGCTCCAGACAAAATAGACAAGCGGGTTGAGGTCAGCGCCAGGAGAGCAGCTATACATCCTAATAATATGTTAACCTTTTTTCCTTACTATTCAGGAGAATCGGGGTTATATAAGGCTAGAGTAAATATTGAGATGCGGTTGGGGACCAATCGTGTTACGGGGTAAATAGTTATGTGCAGCCTTGTCGCCACATCTATGGATGTGATATATCTTATACCAATTTTTTCCTTATTTTGCCGCGAAAAAAAGGCGTAATGGATTTCTCGAAGTAATTCCGCCTAGACCGTGGCAGATTGTAAAAAAGGAGCTGATGTGCGCACCATCTCATTTCTTCATGACCGAGCCACATTATCTCTGGGCTATGTAACGCAGCGCAGCTTCGCCGCACTTAGCGGATGACAATGATTTTCTGCAAATCTACCTCTTCAATTTCTATTGTGGAAGGGTTCGGCGTGGAAATTCTTCAACTAATTTTGAATGATTCACCTTCTTGGATAACTTTATTAGTTGACGGTAGAGCTTTTGATGTCTCTGCATATTAAATGCCCAGTTTTTCTCAATCTTCCTCATGGGAAGGTGAAGGAATCGTCCAGTATGCTCTTTATGTAGGTATATTGAGAGAGGATGTGGGCAAATCCCTTCTCAGGCCCCTCTTTTTCTGCTGGTATTAAGGCGGAAACGGTGTGAAGAAAATGTATCGCGGCTATAAAACGCCGTATTGCTAAGATCTTCAGCCCTTCTTAGGCATTTCAAGAAGTTTCTCGAAAGAAATAGTGGTGAGACCTAGTAATCAGTGGATGAGCACCAAAAGTTCTCATAGGAGCCCATTCAAAATAGAAGGCCTGTGCTTGCTTTGTTAGCTAAGAATCTGCGCGACTGGTGCTGCATGAGAAAAGGTGCCTCTAAAGATTGCTGGTAAAGAATTCAAGGGGATTAGAGTTGCGTGAGACTCAGTTCTTCAATTCTATTCACCTGGGCTCCAATCTTGCTTGCGGTACGCAATCTTTTTGTTCTGGAGTTTTCATCCTCGATTAATTGCGGAACAATCGTTTCGATAAGAAAGTGGAATCCTCCATTTTCCTCTGTCCTTTTTCTGCGAATTTCTACCTTTAACAGCGAGAATTCTATTCGAAAACGAAAAAAAATTGGCATTCCCTCATCTTTCTCAGGTGATGGACGATTCCTTCACCTTCCCATGAGGAAGATTGAGAAAAACTGGGCATTGTAACAAGTGTATTCAATTTATGACAAATTTGGATGTGGAACTAGCTTTGCTTTTGCCTTCTCATTGAATGGAAAACTGTCACAGATGAGCATCGAGGTCTGAGGCCTCCTTGCCATATATTTCTAGCTAGATGCATATAAAGTCTGGACTTCACGGGTGTTTTTAATCTTTCCTCAGTTCGCAAAAATCCTTTTTTGAAATTCGTGCCGAGACACGCAATTCAAGCAGTAGTGAACAGGTTTTTCGTGTCAGTTGTACATGAAACTTCCGCTCTGCATGGTTCGTGTTCCCTTTGTGATTTCTCGCTCATTTTTGTCGCATAGCTGCTACTTAGTTCTCCTATGCGCTGAAAAAGGATGTCCTTGTCGATCCATAAAGATCACCATTTGGTGGATTCTTTTTACGGCTTGTTCATCATCTACTTCGCAGATCTTCTCAAAAGATCAAAGGGTGCTCAACACGGTTTAGATATTTGGAAATCCAGTCATTTTGTGTCTTCTTATTGAACTGTATGTCGAGCTTGCAGGTGGACAAAGCAAGCGATGTGGACGAAGGTTGAGAGCTTTGTGAATCTGCTCTGTTTCAGAGAAACTTCGTTTTGATCTTGACCAGGGCCTGTGCCGATGCCTGACCGTTGTCAACGAACTGGACGTCCACGAACTCCTTTCGGGTTCGCGATATCGCACCTCGTTGAATCGCACACTATTTTCCCTAAATTCGGCTGTCTGCTCCCCATGATCACGGGGTCATGAACGTGGATCGCGACCACATTCGTGAGAATGTCATTGAACTGAGCTGCCGACTATGTCGCGACATCAGCGAGAACACACGCTTTATTATAGGAATTTCACGAACATCTCGCGACAAATGTGAACGAGAATGTCACGACATGTTGGCAGCCGAGAGTTCACTACATGAGGAGCTTTACTACCAGCTTAGATAGCACATGGAGGAAAACACGTCGTGTACTGTTTTTTTTCTAATTGGTGCTGGCGCACTCCTCCAACAGCAGTGAGTTCAGCCAGTGGATAGGTGCCTGCGACGCAACTATGACTTTGGCGCGCAATCTCGAATAGAGGTGAGCCGGCGTCCAGAAGTGGGGGCTCGCCTACAGATGGCTCCAATGGTGTAATATGAGGATCTTATGTGATACCCCTGCCTCTTGACGCTTTTAAACTGTTGGACCTTATCACAGCAGTGGACCCGTCTCCATCACTTCTGAGCGCCGGTGCTTCCTTATCACAGCATATGGAGCAGTGGATACGGAATGAGTGTGTAAACAATGTACAGATATGAATTTAAGTAGGATAACCGCCCTACTGAATCCTCAATATGGGATCAGCGAATTTCGTGACACACACCACAAAACACATATATAGTACACATACACATACAAAGCCCGTTATTTTTAGTCATGGTATTGGGTTGTCGGGAAAGGTCTCGCGGTTTTCGTTTTGAATACAAGGAAACACATTAGGAAACGAGGTGACAACGCCACGTTCTGTCACTCTTTGCCACTTTTCGGGCAGTTTTTTTATACCTTCAGCGTAGAACTATTTCGACTTTGACTCAAAGAAAGTGTTCAACCAGCAATCCAAGCAATCCATGTCATTTTCATCATTGCATGTTTTTTCCTTGCATGGCGTTGGAGAGCGAAAGAAAGAGAGGTATTAATGTATTGGCGCAAGGTCAGAGCAGGTGAAGCAGCACTTTCCATCAAAAGTTGAGTACCCTCAGATGAGAAAGTCCTGCACTGCTATGCAGGAATCGGATCGCGCCGTGGTTCGGACGCTTCTCTGCAATTTTGGAGGCCGATCTATCTAGTTGCTGACAGTACAGGTCTGCCATGACGGTACCGCCGCATGGCAGTAATTTGTAGTGAACGATGCCTTTGCAGTCCCACCAAACGGAGATGGCTGCAGCTCAGGCTCCTCATTCTTGTCAACCCACTGTCGGTCCCGCTTACTGTTAATGTAGAGGCACCACTTCTCATCTCCTGTGACGAGGGACCTCAGCCAGTTCTCTGTGCGCCTGTACGAGAGCAATTCATTAGCCATCTCTGAACGATCGCGTTCCGTGATCGGCTAAGGTGAACATCCAAGACGTGCGTCAGTCCACGCGTAGTCTGTCATGGATCTGATTCCACCAGTTGCACCAATCGATCATTATCGAATTCAGACTCACGTCCCGTTCTTGCACAGTCATTGCCGTCTCCATAACGAAAGCGTCTAAACCATTCTTGTGAAGCGTCTTCAGACACTGTGCCTTCAACGTATTCAGCCATAATACGGCGGTTTGATGAGGCCGCCGCTTCACCACATTTGAAGTCATATAACCATAGGCCATGAACGTACTGTCTTGTAACCTCCATCTTCTTGAAATGAGTCGTGCAGGAGTTTTCATTAAATGATAATAATAAACTTGCGCACACCTGCTCTCGCTATATATGTACAAAAGAAAATGTGCCGTAAAGTAGCGGGGGGGGGGGGGCAAAAAATAGCGCATTTTGAAAACCGCGAGAACTTTTCCGGCAACCTAATATTGGATTGTTCGGAAAGTAATTGGGATCTTTGAGCGTTGCAAAAAAAATAATTTCTCATAATGAAAGGATCTTAACCAATGATATATTTTCTATTAGGTGTCCCACAAATAATGGCCGTTTTGGAGGACGCATAACTCAGCTCAATCTTGAGCAATAAAAAATGTTGTAGTTAGCATTTCATGCAGATTATTGTGGTCTAGTGAATATGTAAAGAAGAAGCTCAATTCACAGGAGTCAATGAAATGCGAAGGATCAATTTTCAGTACGCATTGATTCACATAAATTTTCTAGAAGAAAAGTGGACTCACTGCAGGTTCAGAAGGATATTCTATTAGGCAAGGGTCTGGGCAATCCAGTGTTCTAAGGAGAGATCGAACGCCTCACTCGAAGAAATTTTTCGTGGCAGGATGTGAACCTGTGTGGATTTGCCCGTCCCGCCAGTGGACGTGCACTTCTTCGTCTCACCAAAACTGAGGAATTCTCAACTGAATCTCGAAGCCGAGCCCCAAATGGTAACAGGCAAGGCATTTAGTAAATTTTACTTCTTGCCTAGTCTACCTGCTGTCGATCACCTCCAGCAGTATTTCATCCATCAAAAAAAGTCACCCTTTTCTGAGATCTCGAGGTTTGTTGAGTATATCCAGATCTCCCTCAGCGATACAAACAGAACAAAACTTCATTTTATTAAGCAATGTCCACTCATCACTAAAAGAGGCCCACTTTTCCTGTTAACTCGGCAACAGTGTTTACTAGAGGGACTGAAGTAAATGGTGCCGCAAGTTAAGCACTGTCCGGCAATGCTTTTGTTCAAAATGCACTTTGCCCTTTTTTGCGGTGTTTAGTTTCCAAGATGGAACAGCGACCAGTGATTTAGTTGCGCCCAGCCCAGCTGCTAACATTTTTATGGACTGCATCAGAATTCTCGTTCCGCCTCCAGAACTATGCTTTCGTTTCAGAGAAGGTTCATGACCATCACCCGGTCAAAGTTGAAAACTCGTATCGTTCTGGAAGTGCTTTTCTAGTCACAGCTTCCGTGTCATTATAACAGGACTACCTGGCCAAATGCAGAGCTAACACCAGACCCGGCTTTCGCTCTATTCGTGCAGAAAAAGTCAAAAAATTGGGAGAGCACAAAGCAGCGTTTTGCCTCATCGTACAATGACGTCTGCAGGAACCATAAAAAAGGTGACTGGGAAAGCGTTTTAGGAAACAAATACAGCAGGTCTTGCTCTTTATAATCATTCAAAATTTGTCTATGTAGCTTCTAAAGCAATGGATTTATGAGCTTCCAAAAAGTTATTACTAGGTTACCGCCATTTAATGCGGAACAACCTAATATTTTGTACGATTACCGTTAGCCGTCTTTTGGTAATTTCATAATTCCTCTCGTATAAAACTTCTGGTCTTTTTCAGCAAAAAACTGGGCTACATAAGATTCGATATCCTCATCTTCGGTAAGGCTTACCCATTCAGGGCTGAGATTCATGAAACGATAACCAAGCAAACCACGAATGGCTAGCCTGATCGGCTGTGCGTATTGACTACATAGAGCTAAGAGACGCAGACGGCAAAAGTTGGTTTGCTAGCCTGGGCTTGCTTGGTTATCGTTTCATGAATCCCAGCCCAGGTAGTTCTGCAACGATCGAAAGTGGTGGTGAGATAGCACAAGACCAGGGCTATATGATGGATGCAACATCAATTCCCAACTCTGTTCCAGTGATTTTGCCAAGTCGCCAAAAATGTATGCGGTCTAGCATTGTCTTGGTGGAACACTACTCCTTTGGGACTCCGTACGTGCTTCCAAGGAACGGAACCAGAATGCCAATTCGGACCTCTACTGTCGACAACTAATGAAAATAGCCAAAGCAATTTGAAAAAAAAACAAGCGGAATTAGCGAGTCGCGAAGGAGTAGCGTCCCACCAAGACAATGCTATACCGCATACATTTTTGGCGACTCGGCAAAAATCATTGGAGCTTATATAGGAACTGGTATTGCATCCATTATAAAGCACTTGCTTTGCGCCATCTGACAACTACTTATTCCGATCGTTGCAGAACTACCTGAATGGGAAAACCTTACTAAAGATGTGGATGTCAAATCTTAGATAGCCCAGTTTTTTGCTGAAGAAGACCGGATGTTCTGTGCGAAAGGAGTCATGAAATTGCCAGAAAGACGTCAAAGGGTAATCGAACCAAATAGAGGATATATAGAAGATATATGTATATAAAATATGTATGTGAAATATTGATCAACGTTTTTCATTATGAGGAGATAAAATTTTTTGCAACCATAAAAATCTCATTTACTTTCCGAAGAACCCAATAGCACAACTCCATCAACAGATAGATCTCATGGGAGTCTGCACCTCACAGATGTATCTTCCAATATGGAAAAAGACAAATTCAAAATGACTATGCTCACAGAATTGAGAAAACGATCCCGGCGACACAACAAAGAACACATATCATCAAAATAAATCCACCAACTACAATCCACACCAGATACGTTGTTACGAAGTCGGATGGACACTGAAAGTTTGTTTATGATTGTATTGAAGTTTGTCACATTTACGTAACATTGTTCCTTTTCAAGATATGCAGGTCCACTTCCTATTCTAATTCCTATTAAAACGATAAAGTTTTGGCTGATGATCTAATGCCCAATTTTAACCCCCTTATCGTGCGATGCGACGGCGGGTATTGTTTATTGTTTATACTCTTTTATCACACCAGCATAGAGTAAATAAATGATGCTTTAGGGTCTGCCCATGTCTCGATTGGACCAGCCAGTGTTTTCTAACCACTCTGGCCGTCCTTCGCCCCCACGCCTCATACTTTATCAGCTTACCTCTTCCAAGCTAAAACAGCGTGGTTCTAACCATTTTCGTAAAGAAAAATTGTTGTTTCCTCTCATGCGTTGAGTATTCTAATACAGATAAGTATCCTCCAACGACGATTCCCTTGTACCTTTTGACTGACCGGTCAAAACAGAAAAGAATAAACAATTACATGTAACCGATTTAGTGTGGAATGTTCAACGTAGTTTTGGCTTGATGAAGGAACTGTTTTGGATCTAGCTGTTAGTCACAGCTTACCCTTTTGGAAACAACGATAACATATACAGTTATGGTAACGTTGCCAATATAGAAAACCCACTTACATTTCGTCCGAATCACCCCTATATCTCTCTTAAAATTATTAAATAACGAAAAAGAGACGGACGTAAATGTCATAAAAATCGCTCTCAACGAAATACTCCTGAAAAAAAAACAGATTTCAAGCAATACTTTCTAAACTACATTAGACATAACATCGAATTTCACACGCTTAAAAACTATTTATACTCACTAGCAAAAAATAAAATTAACAAAATTGTCCATTATATCATTTGATCATAATTTCTTAGCAGTTATACCTCATGATCAAAAACCCTTCCTATTGTTCCTATTACGCGAATTCCACTTCCAGCATTTGGACAGGGCAAAATTTTATCTCAAGATCACCGTACTCCTCCAACCTTTTACATACATACATAACAGACTTGACAACTTTAACATTAATAAAATAGTCAATGAGTATTTCGTCTAATTACAAGGTGCGCCAGAAACTCTTGCACACTATATTTAGTACACCGCAAGAGCGGAATTCAATGTAATGGCATGACCTCTATGGCCACACTGAGCCAACTCGATAGCGACTTAAATGACCTACAAAATCGGGAATTTGTCAGCATCTGCTTTTGTAACAGCATAAAGTCGAGTGGGAGGCGCACCCACTGCAGCACGGTGGTACTCCTTATATAAATCCTTCTAAAGCTTTTCCTTTTTTTGTACGAGCTCAAACTTTTCTGTAATGTACAGGGGTATCAAAAAGTTTCCGGCCTGGACCACTTGTAGATTAGCTACCACAGTGAAATTTTACATGAAGTAAACGTGCATCCCTCGAAGACCAAAACACTCTGCAACTTCTCATTCTATTAAAGTTATCCAACTTTATAAGAATTTGCATCACCCCAATTTAAACACCAAAAATAGATTCTTTTTCGTTATCTAATTTGTTCTGATGAAGTGCCGTTTCAGATTTTCTCACGGATTCTAGTAGCTAGTTCCTAGACCCCGTCTAAGCTTGCTGGCGAAATGCATTCGCATTGACATGAAGCGATACAAGTTTGTGAAAAAGAATGTCTCAATGAAGAGCCTGAATTCCATGGTTAAATTTCTGCCTCACCCTCGGTTCCGTGCTCGATCGTACTAGTCTCAGAGATCTGCCCGTCCTGACCAACTACTCCACGATTGGGACTTCAAATCTTGATAGTGAATTGGCCACTTGCAGGCGGTCAAGACACTGCTGAATGTCTCTTTCTATTTCAACAAAACCCCAGAAATCTCCTTTGAATATTCAACTGGAATTTTCTTGTTGACCGCAGAAAAGGTTTCAGAGACTCAATGTTCTGCGAAGGTTAAAATTATTAGGTTGTCGAAAGTTTTGCACCAAGATCTTTTAGGATCTGGAATTCTATAGACTCTGAACCAAAATGCCACCACATGTGAAGTGTAGGATACAGCTAGCTGCGGCCGTGCAATAACCTCCAGACATCTCGAAGCGCTGGTTTACAGAAAACTGATAACGGATTGGGTCCCCCACTAACTGAATATCTTGCAAGACTTAGTGTGTGCCAGTCTTCACTGCTGCGTCCCCCCCCCCTCAGGAGGAATTTTCTCCGCCAACTCATTACTGGAGATGAGAGTTGGTGCAGTTTGCTAACCATACAGGAGAGAAAAGTTGATTCCGGCAGAGCGAACCATCTCCAAAACAGCCGAAAGGAGAAGTGCACGAAAGAGGGTTTTTCTGTGTTTTTGGTGGAATTTCGAGGGAATGTTGTACCGATAAGTGCTGACACCTGGGCGATCGTGACTGCCTAGTCCTACTCTTCTTAACTATAGAAAATGGTAGACGGAACACGCCTGGAGCGGGGAGAAGTTGGACATTTTTCTTCACTTCATGACAACGCCCGAATCCAACTGGCAAAGCTTACTAGCCAAAAAACTGCCGAACTCGATTGAGAAATTCTACTACACCATGCTTATTCTCCTGACTTATCTTCATCTGAATACCACTTGTTCGGAGTGAAGGTGCATGCACGAGAAAAGAAATTTGATGATCGGACCAAACCGAAAAGTGAGATTTCAAGGTTCTCGGACTCGCACCTGCCAGAGTTCTTGACTTCTGAAGCTGATGCTCCATTGAAGCGTTGCCCATATCTCGTGGATCATAAAGGTAGTTATTTTGTTGATAGATATCTGGTCACAATGAACTTATCATTCTTTGGAAAAAGTATGAAATTAGGTGCAAGGCTTTCGGACCAACCCAATACTAGACGGTTGCCTAGAGAATTCCGAAGGAAGCTTTGAATGGCTTAGATCCTTGCACACTTTCTGCCCCTAAAGCCTGTCTGCGATGCTCAATAATTTCTTCTACAGCGGCAATAATCCGCCTTCGCATTGTCCCTGTCTGCAGATCAGAGGTCGCTCCGTTTCTGACCATCTGTCACTTCATTTAAAACATTGAGTTCCAAAATTTTACGTGTGAATGCAAGAAGGCTTCCTCTTTGTTTGAAATTCAAGGGCGGATCTAGATTTTCTCTACTAGAGTTCGTTTACAAAACAAAAATACGTCGGTTGCTTCTCGCTGGATATACATTTTTTGAGCGATAACCATGTCTTGGCTTGAATAAAACGTTTTTATTTTTGGGAGATCTAACGAGATCTCATGGAGCTTTGCAAACTAACATGAAAGGCTTCAACCAACATAATGCTCACAAAACTGTACAGAAATATGGAACAGGCAAGCGGAGGCCGGAAGCTTTTTGATACCTCGGTAGCTCTTTACTTGCCCTTTAACATCGTTAGCATGAAGCAGTCCATATTGATTATGATTAGTGCTGCATGACAATTAGATCTCACTCAGCACAGGCCTTCCTCCGCGCACCATTCCAGGACACACAGTTTTTCCATCAGCAGATTTTGAATCTTGCTGAAACGTCCCTTTGGGCTATGCAATATGAGTTTGATGCAGCAAGGTCTCTTCTCACTAAAATGATATTCAAATAAGACTAAGCGTGATGTCGATGTTGCGAACCACAAAAATCTAAAAACATTTGCTCTAACCGGGCTTCTTTTCAAAAATATGATGGAATTTTCGAAGGAAGAGAGAAAACGGAATCCTGTTCTCACCGCAGAATTCACCAATGCTTTTTACATCTATGCCATTCTTCTGATGAGAATAGAACAGCGTTGTCCTGAATAGTGGCTTCAGTTCTAAGATGACATCGTTGCTCCGTGCCGCAATGGGTGCACCTCCCACTCGACTTTGAGCTAATATAAAAGCAATTGGAATTGGCGGCTTAATCTTGATCTGCTAGGTTATATGAGTTACTATTGAGTTGATTTAGTGCGATCATAATGGTCATGCCATTGCATTGAATTCGGCTGCTGTGGTGGTACTACTATCGGGGCAAAGTGAACCCGTATCCTGGCGTTCTCTATACCACTGAGCTACGGCGGGTTCTTTTCTCATCGGTGTATCAGCATCCTGGCGATTCTCTCACGGCTTGGCCAAAGCGGACCCATTCTCCGTGGGCGGACCCCTACCCTGGCGTTCTCCACGCTATTGAGCAACGGCGGGTCCTTCCTCGTGGACCCACCGGACCCCTACTCCATCGGTGGACCCATATCCTAGCGGTCTCTACGTTACTGAGCCGAAGCGAACCGATCCTATAATGACCTTGTGGCCATATAAATGGCGGACCTGAATGGTGGTTCCTTCACACTATGGGCCACAATGGGCCCTTCAGCCCTTACTCCGGGGTTTTTATCACAATTAGGGAAAATCGGACCCGCTCTCCATAGGCGAAGCCGTATCCTAGCGTTTTCACCACATTTTAGGCCACGACACATCTGTTTTCTATTTGAGCACTCATACCCCTTGTGAATCTCAAGAGCAGTGGTAAAGGCTTGGGAGTTATTCAGGAATGTTGATCAACTATTTGTTGATTTTGATCAACTAATGGTTGACTGGTTACATAATGTCATGCCTCGCTATATTGAAGTATTTACTCTGCATGTTAGCGCACAAGCTTTCGCAAATGAACGGATATCGTCTTTCTCGAAATGAACAGATATCGTGACTGCACAATCGCATCGCGTCCTCAGCAGGAGATGCGGCAGAGACATCCACCAAAATGAGCCTACCGCGTAGGTCCAGCCATCACTCAGCTTCCGAGACACTCTAGAGTTCTCATCGAATCTGCCCATCTCTTCAATGGAGGTGCCTAGAGCGCCGCGACAGTGGAAGGCTGATTTTCGCCAGCGAAGGTGATGAAATCGCCATACCGTGCATGCTGGAGAGGCAGGAGTGACATAGGTGGCGGGTCCCAAAACAAACGTGTCTGAGTTCCTAGAAATCAGCCGCCTCATCTCGCAATCTATGCCTCAGGATTATCGGTGTCTACGAGTGTCGCCCCGTTATGGAACAATACATATATCTGGCGCTCTAGCCCCCTTACGGCGCTTTGTTTGATAAATAGATAACCCCTTGGTAGTTTGATTTTTCTGGAGATAATATCAGCTCTTGCTCTTCAAGATGCCCAATGGGGTCAACCAGCAGACTGAAAATGAACTCAGAAAAAAGCCAGTTCTTTGCCAGTTTGAAGTACATCAAGTCGATTTTCGAAAACAGGCTTGCTTCACTTCCCTGTTTTACACAGAAGTCAAGCTGTTCTGAAATACGTATGGATTCACCGTGTGAAAAGAAGTTAGTCCAGCAAGAAAATAACTTCATAGAACAATGTTCGGACAGAAAACAAGAAAATGAAAAAAATTCTCTGTAGCAAAACATATAAATGCATTTCCTTGATGAGAACGCGACTGAATTTGCGAATAAACAGTGAACTTCATGTGGAGATCAAGACCTGTTCTACCTCCCATAGGAGTGTCATTTTCCTAAGGGCTAAGCTTTTTATGACATAGAACAAAAATGAACGAACTTCAGTTGCGGCGCCACGGCAGTGATCTCCACTGGCATCTCTGTGGCTGCTTTCACAGTAACGGAGCTCGCTTCGAATGAGAGCGATTCTTTGTTTTTAATAAGACATGTCTATTCCGTAAAGGCATACGTAGGACTTCGCGGATGTTGTATTTCGATGCGCCAAAATTTATGACGCATTCTGTACATAAATAAATTAAAGACAGACCTGTTTGCCTTCGAAACCGCACTTTGGAACTGCCATTGGGCGTGTTCCACCTCTCGTGAACCATATATCCTCCTCGTTTTCATACAGTGCAGTATAATTCTAAAAAATGAGCGTTTTTTTCATGCGTTACTCACGTTCCGCATTCCTTTAAGGGCATGTTCGACACAACTTTAGGAGCTCATTCACAGTGCTCCTCTCAAAATTACTTCCCTTATGTAGCAGACAACCTACCACCTTGTTTCCGCAAAACGGATTCTCCGGTAATTTTGTTAGCCAAAACTGGAGAATAAATTGCTGAGAACACTAAGATGTTACCAGAGCTCATCGAAAATTACTCGACAGTATACACACAGTAGCGAGTATGCCAACGATCTTCGACTCTTCGATGACTTTTCTCAGGACAGTGCAGGACGACGACAATCTTTACATATTTTCATACCCATATATGTTTGTCTGTGCTGCTGTACTAGAAGGGGACATCGACAATTATCGCCCAATTTGTTTAATGTCCGTCGTCCACAACTTAACCACGGGAATGATCCTCGACAGAATCGAAAGGACACTACATGAATGACATCCGGGCGAGCAAACCGCGTTTTAAAAAGGATTCGGTACGATCGAGCACATACCCACGGTCACAAGACTCACCAAAGTATCACGAGAGTACAAGATTTCCCTCTGCCTCCCTCTGATAACAACACTAACGCAGCCCGAATGGCGTGATGTGTCGAGTAGAAACCCTAGCAGCATCTCTCCCCACTTCCTGCCACCCTTAAGAAACCTTAAAGGCAGTGTGTCACTTCGTTTTCGTGTCTGAACATCTACCAGATTCTGAATCTCCTCGACACGCTGAATCCAACGGTATACCTAAAATGTTACAAAAAGGTCTCTAAACCCTATTTTTAAACGTTTTTTCAGGACGGGATTTGTAACAGTTTGTCCAGCCGAATGGACGCGTGAAGCCATTGATCTCATCGATCCGACACGCCTAGACGTGTTGGCCAACTCTGCAGACGTGGCGGCAGCCAGCACGTTCACGGACCGCTCCGCCCAGGTGGTCCGTGAACTACACTTTCGGACCCTCCGAAAACGGGGTTTTCGTCATTTTTATGAGCTTTGACGTATATCTTTGGAATTAGCGTGACGAGGAGGTCTAGAGTCTGCTGGTATTTTCAGCCCACGAAACGAGTTGATAGACTGCCTTTAAGAAATCGCTGCTAAGGGAGCACCACTTGAGGGGAAGATGGCAGCAGCTGGTAGGAGATGCTCTAGGGTTTCTCCTCTAGCATTACGCCATTCGGCCCGCGTTCGTTCTACACAGTTATCGGATAAGTACATCAATTTGAAGAAGCTTTCGCCCCTGTTGAGAAGGGTTCTGGAAGCAATGAGCAACCAAAATATACACAGCCAGTACATCAGGATATTTCGAGACCTCTACAACAACTTTATGACCAGAATTTCGTCATTTCACATCGACATCACCGCCGACGTCAAGAAAGGGGTTCAAAAAGACAATCGTTGCCAAAACTATTCAGCACATTCCCGAGTACGTCATGTGAAGATCAGAGTGGGATAGCATGGGAGCAAGTTGACGGCAACTACCCATCTTCGCTTCACTGATGATCATCCTCGTCCTTATAACGCCAATTATAAGTCAAGCAGAACTAATGCTAGCCGACTTCGACGACTAGTGAGAGAGAATTGCTCAATAACTCACGAAGGCGACGTTCATGAACAACAAGTAAGCCCCAGATACCCCATTTTCGCTCAATGGAAAGAACGTATGCGAACGCTTCAGGTACGTGTACCTAGTCCGGGAAGTCAGCGTTATAAACGGCTCAACGTCCACTCCAGCGCATGGCAGGAGGAAGCGAGCGGCCTGGATACATATGTACGATAGTAGTGGTGAGACAAGGACCAGAAAAGTGAAGGTTGTTCCTCAACCAATCCAATGAAGTTGAGCAAAGTCAGAAGAGTGAAAGTCCATGGTGTACAAAATAGTGGAGGCTCGTTCCGAGATGGTTCGCACTGGAACAATTCCACCATTGCTCAAGAAGGGAAAAAAGGACCACACATTCGAAGCCGAAATCTGAGACATGCTTATGATCTCGACAAGCTCACATGTCAGACAGCCAACATGTTAGAGTGAGATTTGTACCGGTGCCTTGCATTCGTGCCGGAACCCACGCTCAGCTCAACAGTAGTAGTGTCTCCAATCTGATTTTCGCTAAATATTTCATGAATCTCGCAAAACTGTATGTTGCGTAGTTGTAATTTTCTTCATGGAACAGAACAACATCTAGAAGGAAAAACTCTCCTTAAAATCCACTGAGAAATCAATATTTAAAGTTCAAACAAGGGATTTGCGTCCTTTGAAATTTCATAGTAATTTTGAGAAATCGTGAGTTGCACAAATTATTTATTTCTGCGTGGCTATACCACGCTGATTATAGATGCAATATCAAGACTACAAGCACAATGAATAAGAAATTTGAGACAATCAGTAACTGGTGACTCCCTGGAGGGCAGGAGTGATTCAATTATGTTAGTACAATACATATATAATATGTATAGTATATCAATAAGCAGAATCGCGTCTTCTCTGTCTAAAGTTGGATCATAAGCTATTTTTTGTTGTGGCAAATTGTATCTTAAATGATAACCTGAAAACCTATCAACTGGAAGATTATTCTTGCCACGAATGATTTTATAGATCATAACAAGATCATGCTTGTTTCGTCGAGTAGTTACGGAAGGAATTTTAAAAGTTCGATTTTGAATAGGAGCCGAAGGAATGTTGCAAAGTTATACCCATGTAGTCCTATCCAAAGCTTTCTACTAAAGCTGTAATAGACAGATTCCAGATAATAGTGTTTTTTGACTTCGAAGTAAAACAGCAGCTAAAAACAGTAGTGTCATATTCTAGGGTAGGTCGCCCATAAAATTCGTAGGCCAGTAAAATATGATTAGCTAATTTTTCGACCATGATTTGAAAAGGCTGTTCAAAGTCCTTTCGGCCCTTTTTCTCTAGAACATTACAATGTTCATCGAAGCTGAGTTCCGTAGTGGATGTTATCATAAGTCCTTGCGCTTTTTTTCAGGTTCTCTACCCCATTGTTCTGTCATATTGTCATTTTTCCGTAGCATGCTGCACACCCTCTGGAAGCGCTTTCCTTCCTCTACGATAGTATCTTTCCATAATATTATTGAAATGGTCAACGGCTTAAGAGGAAAAGCGCCATTTTGAGAGGAAATACCATTTCCTCCCTATATTCAATAAAGAGCAGAAAGCACCGAATATTGTTTGAATAAGTGAGCTGTGTAGAACATAAGAACATCGTCAAAGGAACTGTTGGAGGGGCAGTTTGACGGGCTAAGGGTCGGATCCGACGGTATCATGGGGTAAGATGGCTAAACCCTTGCAAATGGATTTTTCCAGCAGGATTCCCTCACTTATTTGTGAGCTTCAAAAACTGTGATATCCATCTACACTATACGATTCCTCTGGAGCAATTCCTAGGTCTTCATGAAGAAAACCTGTTGGTGTAATTAAGGCCAAATATGTCTCCTTTGGACCTGGAAAATCACTGATGACCAGTGATTTCAAACAAAACCTCTCTTTCATACCTAGCACAGGTTGTTTGGGCAGTTTTGTTGGCCTTTCGGGATTCAGCGGAATGCCAGAATAGGCAGCTGTTAGTTGTGCTGCTTTTCAGTCACTCAGCCTTAGAACATAAGCGAAGTGTCGTACAAGATAAAGTCTTTAAAAATTCTTGCAGTGGAAGAATAACACTTTCAAATCGTATTTGACTTGTACTCGAAAGCTAACAAATATGTGAAGAAAAGTGCCCCCGAAAAAAACGCAAGGACTTATATTGGTACGCAAGGACTTACGTAATATTTAATGTTAACGCCAAGTTACAAATAGTATCTGTTTCATTCAGTTCTTCCCCACCAAGGAAATAGGTATCTTCTGAATTGGATCAACCAGGATTGGGAGCTTCTATTTAACTGACCAGTCATCAATTGCAGTAACTGCTGATTGGAGAGTTACATGATCGGCACTATTCAATAAATTCTTGTGTATTTTTATGACATCCGCGAAAATCTTACAAGAGACGTTGTATTGGCTCATCAAGTCAGGTATCTCCCGAGTGTATTTAATAAAAAGGATCGGAGAAAGAACTACTCCTTGGGGTACGCCACTGGCCACCGGATATGTTTTCGAAAAACATTCACTGACCTTGACCTGGAAGGTTCTGCCTAATACAAATTTTTTTATCCGCTTGATCATTCTGGGATGCAGACCAACGATTTCAGGTTTGTAAATGAGTTAAATAAATGATGCGGAGCGACTGCCTATTTAACTGGCGACATCCTTGCGCATGCAAAGCTCATTACACCGAGTGCCCTCATCTCAAACTGGCACAGAAAACAGTTCATGTTCGAGAATGCTTTTCCGCTAAATTTCTCATCCAACTAAAAAAATCGGGTGTCGCGCAGTTCAGCTGCCGAGCCCGTGGGAGTCCGAGTAGAACGGCACACAACACTAAACACTTTTTACTTCCTTACATGCTGAGCTGGAAAAGCTCGCCTAAGACAAATGCCTCGTTTAGCTTAGGGGGATAGCAAGAGAACAGGCAATATGAGAGGGTAACCCAAGGTGAGACAGATGGGACATCTGTCTCATCTTGGGTTCTTTTACTTTTACCTTAATTGAGACGTGCATAATAATATCCACGTAATACAAATAACATAACGCAACAAAGGGGAGCCAGTGACCAATAAATCGAGAAAAACCGACAAATACTCTTATAAAAAAGAAGGAAATATAATTTGGAAAGTAGCCTTGAAAGATGAACTAAAACTCGAAAAAAGACACTAGATAGTTCCCGGGTCAGAGATGCGGGCAGCCATTCTTATGAAATGACTAGGCAGAATCTCCAAAACATTCCAAAGTAGTGAATTCGCAGCGGCAGTCGTTCTTTGAAGGAATTTGGATCTTATTTGAGTTCTAGCTGTAGAAACTCTAATTCTAGAGGGCCACCCCTGGTTACAGAGGGGCAAAGCTGAAAGAAGATACCGGTTTCGATACTCAATCAACCTGTCAAAATTTTATAAGTCATGACTAGATCGAACTTCCTCCTTCTACTGGCAACACTCGGTAGAGAGATTTACATCCGCCGTTGTTCTCCACAAGGAATTTGAGCGTAAGACCCGTGATTCTCGAGAAACGTTTGCGAGCGAAGTTGCTTTGGACGCTCTCTAGAACCATTACAACCTTTTTTTAATGAGGAGGCACTAAGGTAGTACCAAATTCGACTAAAGGACGTACATACATCCTTAAGCCTTGATAAAAACAGCAGAATTCCTAGTTCTAAGTGCCTTAAATAAGCTGTACCTGCGAAACATTGCCTTAGTCACAAGTGCTCTCTAGTGAGTGCTGAACTGATGCTTATCAGAAAAGGTGAAACCTAGGTCTTTGATCTCCGAAACCTTCAGAAGTGGAAAATAATTCCACGCATAGGGCGTCTGAATTTTTCTGAACTCAAAAGATACCACCTCAGATTTTTCAAGGGCAAGAGATTGATCCCAGGATTCCGACCATTCTTTGACGATAATAATTGCTGCGTGTAATATCTCCATATCGCCTATGCACTAAATGACTCTATATATTTTAAGATCGTCTGCGTACATCACGCAAGATACATCCTGTACAGATAAGACTGATGGCTGATCACATGAATAGATAAGGAACAGTATGAGGGAAAGAACCCCATTGTGGTTCACCACTAGCACTAAAAAACACATCAGGGTGCTCCTTATTCACACGTAAAGTCCTTATGCACGATCGGCGGAAAATTTTCGAGCGCGCCCAGCATGGGGCGCGTGCGCGGCGCGGCCCTCTTGTGGCAGCGGTCCACCGTCGCTCATCAGATTTTTGGCCCAGGTGAGTGTTTTTCCTTCATTTTTTTTCTTTGACTGAAGTTCACCTGAAGGTGCGAGGCTGTGGCTGACCGATGTCAACCGGACGGCCTCGCCTGCCTCATAAAAACAATAAAAACAAGTATTTGAGGCATGCATGGGGAAAACGTGCAATATTCGAGGCATGCGGGGCCATCCGGTCGGTATCGGTCAGCCACGGGCCTCACAGCTTCAGATAAACTCCAATTAAAGAAAAAAAATGAAAGAACAACACTCATCTGAGCCAAGAGTCTTATGAACGACTGGGGACCGCTGCCACAAAAGGGCCGCGCCGCGCACGCGCCGCATTCTGGGCGCGCTCGAAAATTTTCCGCCGGTTGCGCGTAAGGACTTCACTTGGTACGTACGATAGGTCAGAAAGGTTTCAAGCCAAAACAAGATAGAGAGTCGGATACGAACCACTCTTAACTTGATAAGAAGTTTTCTAATTGGGGCTCTAGAAAGCATTAGAAAACTGCATGCATCTGTTGATTGTTGTCAACTGCCTTTGTCCAGTCGTTCATTCAGTTTAAATTTGCGGTTTCGATAGATCTTCCAAAAACCATGCTGACTATTGGGAATGATACCATGTTCTTCTAGGTGTGTTAGAATTTGTTCTTTCGTCATCATTCTTTAGTCATTTGGAAAGCTCTGGCGAAGACGGAAGTAATGCTTACAGGCCAGTATTTTCTGCAGTCATTAAGAGGAGCCTTCTTAGGTACTGGTGAAACTAAGGGATGCCCCCATCTGCCGGGAACTTTGCCTCTCATATAGTATAGGTTGAAGATGAATTCCGAAGGTTCTGCTATCTCAACAATGACCTTTTTGATGAAAAAGAGAGGTGCGAATTATTCACTACAGGAAAACTGTAAGGTAGGTCACAAGATTTCGTCTGCACAGTGAGTACTTTGTGAAACTCATAGGCAAGAAGATTGGCTTTCTCCCTATCGTTAATTACAACTCTCTCTAATATAGGAGGAGAAATGTTGCGCTTATCCTTAATTTTGAAGCTAACGGAGCAGAAAAGGCCACTCTTATCCTTTGATTCCACAAGTTTCCGTTCTGTACAGCAGGAATGTAATATTTAGATAATTACTGCAGATAATGACTAGATAATGACTTCTGCCTTTCGTAATTAAGCCACACTTCTGGAGTTTTCTCTATCGGGAGTGAACGAAACTATCAAGTATTATATATCATTCTGCTCTGAATTTCATTCTTCGAGTTCAGCTGACAACTTCGCAACTTTCAATTTTCCCAGATAGAGAAGATCTCATTGTTTTTATGTTTCGAAAGATTCATCAGATATCAATTCTGTCACATCAATGCATTCCAGTGTAATGTCGCATTGCTATTCCGTCTGACAACTGCGCAACACTCACTTTTTTGAGTTGGAGATGATATTCCAGGCTAAAGCTCAGATTTTAGGCAATCTCACGTCTTCTAATAAACTCCATGTCCTCTTCTCATAAAACCTGGGCATTTCTCGATTGACTTATATCTTCAATGTTTTTCTGCCACACAGGTTGTTATTAGAACGCTTTTATTGGCCGACGTTTCGACGAGACGTCGTTTTCAAAGGCCTGAAAGTGGATCAGTTTTCTTGAATCGGCGTTCTAGCCCATCAAACGCCTCTCCCGACTTACAGATTCAACTCATTCTGGCTAGACAAGGATGAGCACCGTCTACGAAGAGAGAGAAAACTCACCCAGCGTTCCACCAATATAGATATATAATAAAATATGGGTGTTTCTCCGCACGCTACTGCACTTGAATGTCACCAGCGGACGACCGAATGTTGCTCAGCGGTTGTGCAGGAGCTGATTGGTGACAATATTATATCTCACACAATGGTATGAACGGCATAAGCTCACTGGTTATCGATAAATGTTCATTTCTGTTATTCATTCCAGGATTTCGTGCAGAAATCCAGAATGCTCCGAGCGTCTTCCTAGCCGCAATTTCTGGTTCGTGAGCCAGCATTGTGCATGCTATAGCAAAGTCGTTCCCATTCTGGTCTTCCCGTCTGTGTCTCCCAAGAGGCATTATCAAACTTTCCCGTCTTTTTCCAGCCAGATGTTCATTAATGCGAACATGCAATGGTCGACCGGTCTCCCCAATGTAGATCGCGTGGCAGAATTGGCATTCAATTTGGTAAATCACTCCCGTTTTGGTGCAATCACCAGCTTTACCGTAGGGACAAGCAACGCATTGTTCTGTTGGACATGTTCTGTCGTAGAGTCTATTACGGACCAATTGTTTTCTGATGTTGACTAGAACGACGTCATCTTGTAGTTGAGCCCGTACAAGACACTGTTTTATAGCATTGCTTATCCTATCAGAGATAAATGGAATGCACAGTGGAAGTTTTTTACCGCATGCGTGATTTCCGCCTTCATTGCGAGGTCAGTGATTTCGGTGTTCTCGTAATACGTAACCATTTTCGCGCACTCCACTGAACGCCAGGGCTGGGATTCATGAAACGATAACCAAGCAAACCGAGGATGGCTAGCAGGACTGGTTATCGTATTGACTACATAGAACTAAGAGACACAGACGGCAAAAGTTGGTTTGCCAGCCTGGGTTTGCTTGGTTATCGTTTCATGAATCCCAGCCCAGGTTTCTGGATTCGCGGCGTTCTGCTTCTCCACTACAAACCCTGGCTGCGGTTCTGAACATATTACGAATCACAGCACGCTTAACAGTGGTGGAATGAGCCGACCTTGCGTGTATTATGATGTTCTTAGAACTCTCCTTGCGGTACCACTTCACTTGAATCATGCCATTGTTCAATTTCAGCTGTGTATTCAGGAATGGTAGCCAACCTTGACGAGGAATTTCTCTTGTGAGCTTTATGTACTGTGACTGCTGATTGAGCATTCTAAAACAATCATCCATCTCTGATTGTGTAGATGTGATCATACAGCAGTCATCGATGTAACGGCAGTACAAGAGAGGTTGTCGCAAAAGTACTGGTTCTTCTATTTTGCTCATAAAGCAGATAGCGAGTACCGGTGCTAACCTCTGTCCCATCGCAAGCCCTCTAATCTAGGAGAAATATCTCCCAGACCACCTGAGTTTTTTCTCTCTCTTCGTAGACTGTGCTCATCCTTGTCTAGCCAGAATGAGTTGAATCTGTAAGTCGGGAGAGGCGTTTGATGGGCTAGAACGCCGATTCAAGAAAACTGACCCACTTTCAGGCCTTTGAAAACGACGTCTTGTCGAAACGTCGGCCAATAAAAGCGTTCTAATAACAACCTATGTGGCAGAAAAACATTGAAGATATAAATCTCACGTCTATATTGTATACAAGTTTCTCTTAACCTCTCGCTCACCACTCACGTGCTTTATGTTCACTAGCGCTGCCTCGTGTGTAGAATTTAATCCATACCTGCCGCATTCCATGCTTCTCTGCCTTCTTCGAATGAAACATGCGACATTGTGCGCCCTTTTTCGATCCGGGGCTGCGCCCCAAGTTCAATTTAACCTCGTCGTCATAGGTGAAAGTCTCCTCGAGAGTACTACCGTAACTGATCTTAAGTTGAAATGTGTCTCAAGATATACAGGGTGGTCCAAAATTACGGCGACAAGGGCACGATGCGCATTTTTCGACTTATCTCGAGTTTTGTAGTTTTGCATCCAATCTTTTCCTGTTCATTTGTTCAATTGTACAGCTTCTTCCAAAACATTACCTAACACTATGATTTTTAGGAACAGCTAGGCCGTCAGTCAAGCTTAGTTTTACCACCCAATTACATTTTCTGTGTAGGCTTGGCGCGCATGTTGTGCTAATGTGTAAAATTTTACAAGAGGAGCACTAAGCAGTACATCGAAAAGTACAAGGTGTGGGAAACAGAAAAACGTTAAGGTCATTGTGAATGGCCACTTACCTTGGTTATGAGGTCCAGAATTTGGTGCGGATACGCCGAAATTCAACGCGGGCTGAGGATGCTTTTCAATTCTAATCACCATCATTAAATGTATTATGAGGGAAATATTTCTCAGAACTTGAGAATGGAAGTTGATGAGCCTAATAAGTTCCATTCTCCTCCATAAACAGTGAAAAAAGAACCAGAAACAGCCCTAAAGTACGTTTTTGCTCTGTTTTTGCAAAGGAAGTCATGTCCGCTTCCTTATAAATCTTATTTTCAGTACTCATTCGAGCAGATTTCTCGTTATGATATTCATTCAAGGACAAAAACTGACTTCACTCTCATAAAAATTGTTTAATCCTTGGAGCAAACGCTTTTAGATAGGGCAGATTATCTAGGAAGACTGCACTTCCGCCCACAGCAGGCGACTAGTTCGAATTCTCCATGTGTTTTCTCGCCGGTGGTAGGAGAAATCGTGGGACGTGATGGTAGATTTTGTTCGTTGTAAAATGAGAAATATCGTATTGAAAACAAAGTTTCCAACTCGTTTTCCAACGTTAGATATGAACCTTTTAGCGTGTCTCCGTAATTTTGGACCACCCTGTACTCAGACAATTCCAGGGACAAAGCTCGATTCGCTCCACTAAACTTTACGGGCGAAAGATTTGACCGAGGGTGCACAGCGGGCCAACTGCGCAGGAAAGTTGGGTGTGTTGAGGGCTAGTAGCGGGTGTCGTTCGTTCGCGGGCCTTAAGAGAGCAACAATCGGGTTGATGCGCTACATCCGCTGTTCAGCACGGAACATGCTAAGTCGCTTACATGTGACCGCTCATGCATGGAGGCTGACCGCGCAATTTTCTTGTTGAAGTAAGGGCTCGAAAGACACCTCAGATCGGTCATTGATGAAGTTTCGAAATTATGCAATTTCGAAGTTCGTCTTCATTTCCACTTTTTCATTTTTAAATTCCGATATTTGTGTGCTGTGATGTTCGCTCATTTCGTGTAATTGAGAATTTGCATTATTTTCCCTGTTGCACAATTTGTTTCATACATGCATTTCCATCTATCCAATTTTATTTTAGGTGTAAAATGCTACAATACATCAGGAAGCATGGTTTACGCGGCTACGGAATTAAGTTCCTGAGTACATCGGTGAGAGTTTAACGAGTCAACTTTCTTTGTTTAGTATTGATGGAAGAGAGGATAAGACAGAGAAGCATGATGAGGGAACATCTAGATAGACTGTCTTCACGATCATGCTCGAGAGATCTGAGTGTGGAAGCCGGCAGACAACAGATATGTGAAGGTACCGACCTTTTATAAGAGTTCAACAAGAAGTGTACGAAATTCTTCGAGCGTTAGTTACGCTTAGCATTTTCTATTATTAGAGCAAATCTTACTCGGTAACTGCAGTGATGCTGGTTTGTGGTAAATGAGCAGATGGAAACCTCAATCACATCCGAAATGAGTATGTTCAGTCATAGGAGACCTATTTTTATTCGGGAACGAAAGGCTGGTTTTCCTAAGGTGGGAATAGGAAAATTCTTTATCACGCTTCTTACATTCATCACTTTGGCATCTCTGCGGAAGAGGTTGGCATGATGGAGGAACTGATGACAGTTTTGTACGGATTCCCGCCGCCTATTGCAGTGAGCACATTCGGTCGTACGAGTATGAATATTACAACATGCAGAACTGACTGCCGAACAATGTACGTATAATCTCCTTCTGTAAGCCCTATAGCCCTTTTCTAAAGTACTGCCTTTTAGCGTCACGCTAAACGCGACCGTCGATCACGTCAAGAAGAACACGAATGTGTCGCTTCTGTCGGTGAAGACTACGACGCAAGCTACGACATCGTCTTCGAGGATAACTGACTTCACCACCGGTACCCAGCACTTTCCATAATTTCGATATTGTTGTCTCCTTGACTCATTTTCCTCCCCATGATAGAATTGTTTGGCGGAGTTATACCCTTTTTCTTTTTATCATTTTGAACAACATTTTTTGGTCATGACAAATGTTTCGCAAACGTTTTGGACTAAAACTTCAGTCAGCGAACGTTTTGGCCATTTCGAGGACAGAGACTCACAAAAAATTTGCTGTGTTATCGCTTAGTTTCTCCAGAAAGAACAAAATTTTGCCTACATCCGCTTGTTTTGTCTTCTACGAATGAAACGGAAGTCAGTGAAACATCCGTTTTGACGAGATTTTTTTTTGCTACTTACTGCTAGCTTTTTTTCCTGAATCTAACCGCACACTAGTGTAGACATTATCATCAATACGGAGAAGCGTTTTTGACGATGGCGATTTCAAACTCACACATCTTCAAGTAATGTGACTACTTTGCCTCATTTTGCTCTGACATCTGAATATCTTACCTCATCTCTCGCTACAAAGCAATTCTTGGGTTCTTTAAAATATGAAGTTCCTTTTCCAGTCGAGCTTTCCTTCACTACGAGCTTCATTAACTGTTTCCATCTCCAGTCTGGCGCTGCCTGCGGTTCTCATCAGAATATTCACCCCTCGATCATCTACCTTTTTAGCTGCATGTGCAGCCCATCTTCCCTCATATTGTTTAAGCAATATCGTGTCTTTCCAACTTGAAGTTCTTGATTAGGTATCAATTTTTTTCTTTCCCAATTATGCACTTATTTTTAGTTAGATGTGTAGTCATGTGGTCATAAGTTTCCAATGAAGTGCTTTTCTACTGTATTGAAGCAGCTTTTAATAAATATATTTGGTCGTATAATCGTTTAATTGTTTCAGGTGTCATTCGTCAATGGTGTTAACCAGTTGACTGCACTGAAACAGAACAGTCAACTGATTAATAGCAGTGACGAATGACGCCTGAGAACAGTCTAAAGAAGCAGAATTAGAGGGCCTAAAGAGGGCCAATACCAGGGCGTTCCAGCCCAAACGCGCGAGCGACATGGGCGAGAACGGGGCTTCGCTCGTTTCTTGCGTCGCCCCCCGCTCGTTCGGAACTCTGCTTTCCAGATTCTTGCCCCTGGAATAGTCTGAGTAGTAGCTTTACCTAGATAGCCTAAAAAGAACACGGAATACGTTGTTAAGAAAACAAAGAACACTAAGCTGCGTGCCTGCGTCCTCAACATCACGCTTCTAGGTGCTCTAACGTACGCCTCACAAGTCTAGGAGTTACGTTAGCAGGACTGAAATGTTGTGAGCGCCGCGGAACGCTTCATCAAGAAAACCTTCTTGATATTTCAAAGAACTCTATATAAAGTTTCGAGTCTCCTCGTCTATCTGCTTTGAGCTCACTCGAGTGAAAGATTTCTAATGAATTCGCGATGATGGCTTTACTGGCTCCAAGTCTATAATCATATTATGTTTCAATAAGGCATTAAAAACAACAACAAGAAAACGGCATGATAACCTCAACTATGCGGAAAGTGAACAGGAATTCCATACTTTTTGAACGCCCTGTAGTCTGGGCAACCTGTAAGTCCCTACCTATTACTAGATGAGAGTCGATTTTCGATACATGGGTATCGACTTGACAAAACTACTGATCTGCTAGACTACAAGAGCCTTTCCACTACCTTATGGTTCATTCTAGCTGTATTGAGCTATTTTTATCGTATGGTTCATTTGACCTTGACGTTGATCAGTATTTGTATTTTCTTTTGATTCTTTTTTCAAATGAAAGCGGATGAGAACCTGTGAACGGCGGGAATTTATATTGCGATTTATTTTAGATTGAGTTGAGAAACTTGATTTGCGTGATAAAAAATTGTAGGAAATCATAAACATTTGGCATTATGAAGGGTGTATTACGCAAAGAATAGGAATGGCGTAAGATTCACAGACAGAACAGAGGTGATTTTTCAAAAAAAAAAAAGAACAAACAAACCGTTGTATTTCCCCTGACAAATATGGATGCTATTGGTAAATCTTCCTCCTCCTCATTCAGAGCATTGATGTAGAAAGTTGGAGACCTGGTGCCGTTTTCTGTTATCACGACATTTCCGGAGGCTCCTTGAAATCATCATGAATTTCTTATTTGCGTGATTTTGCGAAATAACAATTGTTTTTCCGTGGAAGGAACGCGTCTGGTAGACCTTTCGGTTCATCTACCATAGTTAAGCTGCCGAGAAACCACTCCTCATTTGCGTAAAAATTATTTGAATGAAATTATTTTAAATTATTTCATGATGAAATGCGGCCACAAGCCACAGCGTTCAAGAGTTGGATGAGGAAGAAGGTTGTCATTTCTAAGTGTTACACGTTGTCTATTGCTTTAATTGGATGATAAAGAAATATTATGTATATATATATACAGGGGGGGCCATAAGTTATTGTACAACGTTTGCTGGCCCATTTCTCCGCAGTAGTAAAATATTTTTTGCCGCACTAGGCACTGTTTAATAGAGCTGGATTTGCTCTATCTTTTGATCACAAAAACCTCCTGGATACTTCCAAGATAACGAAAAAAGTTTATCGGAAACATTCATTGCAGACTTTCGGTGCCGCAAAATGCACTAACTCTGCCCGCAATTTCCGAGCAAAACAGCCACAAAAACAGTTTGATATTTTTAGAAAGAGCATTCTTTGCTCTTTAAGATGCATCTAAGCAGTACACCCCACTTTAGAGATTTGGTGGATTTTTCGTAAAAAATTTCCACATCAACCCGCTTTTTTCAAAAACCTGTTCTAAGTCCAACTGCTCCAAAGCAAAACTCTCCCGGGAAACCGGGTTTTAACTGTAAGATACTTTGATCCCTGCTCTATTCGGCAGCGAAAAGAGCAGGATAATCCATGTGTTGCTGGTGGAGAAATAAATGAGCAAACGTTGTACAATAACTTATGGCCCCCCCTGTATATATATATATATATATATATATATATATATATATATATATATACCTTCGAAGTTCATCTTTATATTCCGAAGCAGTGCTTTCCCGTCGCCAACTGCGTTCGGATCCGAAGAGAGTGTTGAATTCAACGCTCTTGCGTATGTATAAAACGCATCATGCAGCTGTGGAGCATACTGTGACGCCTAAGAACAAAAAAAAACTCTGAAAACATTCAATGTGAGCGAAATTGCCACTGACCGCTTACCGCTGCAAATTTGCCTCCTTCACAATCTGTAATGCAGGAAAATGGAGGATCTTTCATGCGCGAAACAACCTCTTGGCTGAAGTTACGGTATGGTCCCTCGTGCTCACCGCTTTCCTTCTGAAACATTATATTAGCCAGCAATTGTTCCTAGACCAGTACAAAGGCAAATGCATGACTTTTGTTTCCCATCTAAGGAAATCTCCTGTTTTCGAGCAATCACTACCAACTCTCGACACAATTAATGACAACTTTGGTATCCAACACGACAACACTATCAGCAGATACTTAGATCGATAATTCGGATTAATATTGCATAAGGTGGATAATAGAGCAAACTGACTGAGTGCTTAACAAAATTTATTGACACTATGAAACCAAAAGCAACGTAGTGAATACTGCTCCAAAGTGAACGCTACTATTCCCTTATGCACTAATACTCTTGCGAAATATCTAAAGTGAACGTCGATGACGGTGGTCCTGGCTCCGTGGCCTCAGACGCCGCGCAAACGCGCGGCGCGCGCCGGTATCGGGATCGTCTGCCGCCGGAATGCTATTCCTAGGCGCTTCTGTCCCCGATTCGACCGGAAATCCTTAAAACGGGTGGACAAGATTTCTGGATAGCTGATAGAATTGGAATACCAACAGCAGAGGACACCGATTGTGGCGCGGTTGCACGGCGTCCTTCTCGAGGCCGCGTATGGGCTACCGCCATTGACGTCCACTGCACAATAATAGGAAAAAAACCTACGATGGAAACCAAAAATATTTTCTTGAAGGCATCCTTAGCTTCTTCATCACGGCCGTCACCTGGTGAGTTTGGATCGATCCAAACTGCTCGTGTTGATCCTCCAGCGAGATGTGCATCTAAACTTTGATCGCTCCGTTTGATCTATCGTGTTGTCAGTATACTCTCATAATTATGGAACAAGTATACGTAGATTTTTTGCTCCACATTTATGAATCCAACAAGGATGAAAACCACACAATCAATGTAACGAAAACCTACAAAATCCATTCGAGTTTGGATCAGCCATAATGTAGAGATATTCACTATTGAGATAACCAGCATCGAGTGCCGCCAGTAACAAGGCCCGTTTGTATCCATACCCTTCGGCAAAACATGTGACCACAACTGAAAATTGTTGCATTGAATATGCTATTACCTCAACAATAATATCTCCATCTCGCGCTCTTACTATATCCTTCTTACCACATTCTCGTTTCTGAAACTGCTTTGCGGGGTAAGAAAAAGTCATGAAATGGGTTTGGAATTATCTTCAACTAGACGGTGCGCCCGGCTCCGCTCAGGTGTTTTATTTCTGCCGGCTATTCTGCGCTGATGACGGCAATTGTTAACCTCAAATAAATCCTTTCAAGGTGCTCATCATTTTGGTGATTAGCTCGAAGCCATTTTTTCAATCACTTTGAGCAAAAAGTAAGTGAGGTTCATTGGTTGGTTTTCTTCCAAAATGCTTGCCATATTTGTGTTCAGCACATTCGAGGACTCCATTAGACATATCTTCAATGGGTAAGAGCAGGAAAATCGATGATATCAATAGATCAATATTCACAGCGGTTGTCAACTAACGTTAATGCTCTTGATTTTTTTCAGCATTACGTACTCCCTCAATAACTAGGGGTGGCCCTGTTAAAATTGCGTTTCCGAAACCTGAATGTGTAATAAGGGCACCTAGCTTTACTGTCAAGGCAGGAACTGCATACATCAAAGTAAGCAGAATCCCCACCAGATGTTCCAGCGCTTCGTTCAAACGAGCTGTTAGGTCTAAGATATATGTAGCATAGATCAATATGATCACTTTACATTCTCTTAGTAATGGTAACTGCTCGATCAGAACTTGTATTCTATCTGAAATGTATATCAACCAGTCTGGCCGTCCGGCTAACGCCGGACTTCCAGACTTCTATTGATGCTCGCTTTGCTCGCATACTACACGTTGAAAGCAAACACAAAAGTGTAAATCCCTTGATAAAATCTGCATCCTCCCACGCAGATCTATCGCTCCCGTGAGAAACCCCTGATCCCGTAGGTGGTAGCTTTCCCCCCACATGAACGAACTTATACTCTTCTATATGAGCGAAGTTATTGGTCGTAAAGAACTGAGCATAACCAATTCAGTACAAATGCTATCTTGAAATGATTTAGGCTCAACTGGTTGTTGTGGTAATTCAAATGATAAGGGTCCACCGGTGTATATAAAGGGAAAGGAAGGAGTGGTTCATTCAGACACAAACGGAATGGGAAGAGAACACGGATACGAAAGGAAACAATGTACATCTAGGTGATTTAGGTAGGAGAGTCCGCCGAAACAGGATGGGCGTACCCCTCATGCAGAAATAGACTCGCCTAGCGAATTCCTATTACTTGTGGACGCCACCGCACCCTTATCGCACCGTTGGACCCGACTCCAGGCGTTTCCCCACTTTTGGACGCCGGCGCACCCTTATCACACCGTTGGACCCGACTCCAGGCGTTTCCCCACTTTTGGACGCCGGCGCACCCTTATCACACCGTTGGACCCCACTCCAGGCGTCTCTCCACTTTTGGACGCCGGCGCACCCTTGTCACACCGTTGGACCCAAATCCAGGCGTTTCTCCACCTTTCGACGCCGTCGCACCCTTGTCACACCGTTAGACCCGACTCCAGGCGTTTCTCCACTTTTGGACGCCGGCGCACCTCTTCTCCAGCGACGGATCTGTTGCACATCGCGAGCCCTTCTGCTCACCCAACTCTCTACCCTACTCCACCACACCGCACCCGTTATTAGCCTTTTATAGGATCTCACAATCACCACCAATCACCATCACTGACCAATGGTAGCCCGTGTGCACACGCACGCACAAAGTCACATAAACTCTGTAACATATATAGAATATGATACCGTTGTAATTAAGACAGAATACAAAATCAAATCAAATCAAATCAAAATGTTCCCCGGCCATGATAGCGAGAAACCAGTAAGTTCCATAAATCAATTAACAGGAACTTAGTCGCGGAACGCTTGCTGTACTCGTGTGCAGCGTATTCGAAAGCACCAGTAGACATTTCCTTAATGATTTCCAAGCAAACGTGGGAAAAATCGACAAATCAGTAAGTTGATCTCCTCGTGCAGGATGGTTGTTATGTTCGTGTTCAGCGTTCTGGAGAACCCTAGGAAACATGTCCTAACCGATCCCTGATCAAAGAAAAGCGAAAAATCAATTAAATCAAAATCAGTGAGCCAATGAATAATTTCCGGTTTTCCCTCCTCTGTGTCCGCCGCTCTTTTTCAGTTTCATTGCTTTACGCATCCATGTCACATGAACGATCTTGAAACGGTAGAGAGCAGTAGAGTAGAGGGTGGTTCGACGACCAAAGGGCGGCACGAATCGAGAGGGAAGAAAGTCTCTCTCTATTACTGAGTTGGTGAAAAATTTCTGCCGCACTCACTGTTTTCATTTCTAGAACGAAAAGTGGCTTGACGGCTGGGATCTTGTGTTAGTTTGATGTAGAATATTCTCGAAAGTTTCACGTGAAGGGCGTACAACAGAAGCTCTCACAGCACTCGAGTAACAGTACCATCGGTCAGTCGAATCTCACTCCGCTCCACTGTTTATGATTTCCTGCCAGGACATCTTCTAAGCAGTACCGATGCCAATACATGTGCTGCATGTCATTCACCATATAACCTATATATCTATCATTGGTACCAGGACTTCAATCCTCGTGAAATAATGCTTGTAATTCACGCTCGCTCTTGACGTGCATCGATTTTCAGTAACGACAATTTGCAGAACGCTTTACCGGCGAGGCTGGATGCCGACACCCGCTAATTGGCGAAGACACTGTATTGCGATTATGTGACCGTCATCAAGTATCCTCACGGTTTCTATTACACCAAATACACCAAACATGCCCGGACATGAGTACCTCGCCCTTATGCGAATTTGACAAGTCATGCAAGGTAAGCATTGAGGAGTCTCTGTCCCTTCATACACATGAAAGGACTTTCTACGAAAGCGTGATCCTGTACGCGAACAACACAAAGCAGCGTTAATGGATCCAATGCACGAAATCACCTCCAAAGCAGTCGAGATTAGGCCTGCCCGAAGAGCAGGTTTTCCGATGATGTTGTTGGGGTTGACAAGGGATGCTTCCCCACGAGTTCTTAAACGCTGGCACAACAGTGATAATCAGCCCACATGCTGTCAACTTCAATAGTTGTTAGGTGCCATCCGCAGAATTCCCAAAACGAGGATATGTATATTTTCTGCAAGATAATTATTCCCCATAAATGCAAGCCGTGAGAAGGTTCAAGATTTCTATTGGGAATTTGACCGCGTTCTCCAGACTCAGCCTTGTCGAATGCCTCCTCTTTCTGACCATGAACAACCACCTATGAAAATTGATATTTATCAATCAAAATGGACTCAAAGTAAGGTGTCAAAATTCTCAGACTGTATCCTCCGAAGTCCCGGCAGAAAAGAGTAGAGAAGCCTCTCGAACGACGGGCGAAGGCAATTGACAATAACGACCAATACATCATAGAGATTTTGTTCAATGGAGAAATCAAATTCTAAGAATTTTGTTATGAAACTCGTACAACTTTTCACCAACCCAGTAGTTAACACACGTACCCCACTCCTAAAACTTTCCCCTGAAGCCGGACGTCGCCGGCCGTCAACGTATCTCGAGCCTCCATCAAAGTTTGCTCTCACACGCCTTAAATTTACACATAAAGTAGACGGCATGCCCGGCTTCGCTTAGGAGATTTACTACAGCGTGCGCACAAATTATTGGCGCGTGGTATTTTAATGGATGGATGGCGAGCGTTAGTTGCGGTCCAATTATAGGTGCGAGACTCCAGATATGCATCAAGGGTCGTTAGCGTTTAGCACCTCGCTCGCTCCTTTAATCGTCCAAATCACTCGCATCGTCCATCACGACATGTGGGCGGGCCCCCAAAAACTGATATTTGCCGCGATCCCTAAAGTTCGTCGCGAGCGATGTCGTAGTTGCCACAAACCTCAGCCGGGTAAAGGTAGCACTCGATAATTCTGCTCCCTCAGATTCTGCTGCAATCCTAGGTTCATCAGTTGTTGCCATCCTTCAGCAATTACTATAAAAAGATCAGAAGCTTCAGCAGCACTTGAGGCGAAGATGGCAGCACCAGAGAGGAGATGCAAAACTCGACGTATTGCCAACTCGGGTTGCGTTGCTAACGCCTATTCATCAGAGTAGAATTATTGGACCATTTTCAATCTTCGAAACACTCAAAATATTTCACAATTAGGTTGGGCATTAAGTTTGTGCGGTTTTTCGCTGCAACAACAGGTTTATAAAGTCCCTTTCCTCCTCTAAAGACAACAGTGAAGTGTACAGTAGTTTCATCAAAAGGTTCAGAATGCCAACCAACGTCTTCTAAATAGTACAGTGTCATAGGAAATCCCGAATTATCGCAAAAACCGACCCTAACACCTAAACCTTACAAAAGTAAAGTTAAATGTTGTGTAAAAAAATATGGTATTCGTGCAAAACAACATGAATCATTCCCCTCCCAATCAGAAGTGGATGAGCGAATTCAAAAGCCATGTTGTGGGTATGTTTGCTGGAGCAATACCTACCGTGAACAACGGCAGGTTCGCCGAGTGACTTTATTCCTTGTCTGTAAAGACTTGGGGAAGCTTTCACTCAAACCACCCTTGACATGTAAGTATTATTTCAGAAGATATTTTCAAGATTCTTCAAGAACAAACTTCAACCAGTCTGCTCCCACCCATTTAGTACTACAGACCTTGCCCATCAATATTTCCAAAGCGGATATCATAAGATTGCAAATGAAGTAAGTTACATGGACAATTCCTTTGACCCAAAATTCAAGGAAATCACCCGTGAAACCACTTTTCCAATCTTTCCTTGCAAACCTGGGATGAACGAGTTTCAGAAATCATTTTCTACTAATAGAACTGACAGTCCTCTACTGGTTCCTTCCAAAGCATTCACTATATTTGCGTCTCTCTTCTGATTATCAGTCCTGAGTTTGCAAAAAATAGCAAAAACGGCTTGTTGGATACAACCCCTGTTTTTACTATGGCAATCATTTAGTGGTCCAATCCACGGTGAGCGCACAGTAGTTGAGACTTAGTCTTGAACTCTCATACGTGGATGGTCAAAGTCTCCTTAGCCTACCTCAGGAAATCTTCGAAGGTATGGAGCCATCATCACCAGCCACCTCGTGCCAGGGATCCCTACCTCGCGATTTGACCAGGACGATTCCTAAAGCCTGTATGGGCACAGAAAGAGGTCATTTGGGAAACCAGCTGCTGCCTGCGGTAGAGATGACTCAAGCAAAGATACCTATGGCTTGTGAATCCGACCGATCCTACCTAATCCTACCTGATTGGAGCTCAAAAAAAACCACGCGCCAATAAATCGCGCGCACCCTGTGATCGTCCACTGATGTGATTAATTAATGATGCTGGTATGTTCATTCAAAGTGCTTACCATTTTGGTGACCAGCATGTCGAATAATCTTGGTGATCCTTTTTCACCAGCACACAAGCAAAGAAGACGTCAACGCCAACTTAGCGACAATTTTGTATAAAATTGTCACATTTGCGTTCAGCGTACGGAGGAACACCGGTAGGCATGTTCTCGCCAGTCTTTGGGCAAAAATAGCGAAAAATCAATAAATCCTATATAATCGACAAATCAATCGGTGTGTTTTGACGAAAAGAAGTCTTAGGCTTCATCGGCCTTTGTTGGGTTGCAAAATTTGGACCCGATCAGATGATTGTCAAACTCGAATACACATACAAACCAATTTCACTTCTATATACACAGATAGTACATACTTCTCGCTCGTTTGCTGACGTTGTTCAACACCTTTGTTATTCCAGGGGCATCCATAGATGTGATTTGTCCAATATAGTTTAGCGTGATATTCCGTTGCTGAGCTATTGCGTTCTGGAAGAAAAAATTGCTGGAGCAGAAAAAGAAGAAAACTCAGCTAGAGAACTTGTTCTGCAGTTAGATATTATAGAATATTTCAAAAATTTTGGCCCTTCTTAGCTGGGCTTTTTAAGATGCATAGCTCAGCTTCACCTGAAGATATCTCCAGCATGAAGAGTTCATGCTGTGTTATAAAAGTAGTAGAATGAAGAAAAAAACCAAAACCGTTGCAGTCAATAAGTTGCGGAAATTCAGCTTTCAAAACACCTGCTTGAACATGAACTTTCCAAATCAGAAGCGCTTTCATTGCTCGCCCAGGGTGTGCCATGAATGCGCTTCCGGTATAGGAAATATTCCAGGCAAAGGTTTTGCAGCACGCGATGTTCCAAGGACAGAATTAGCGCCTTCAACAAGGAAACTTTTCGTCGGATGTGAAACCGTAACAATTAGCACTCCTTCACAAATAGGTGTACTTACCTTACTCACCAGAGCCGAGTAATCTCTCATCATACCTCGAGAGTGGGGCTAAAATTGTAACAAGCGGATGTTTAAGGCCCCCTGTGTCATTCCTCCAGTTCCTGCGCCGCTTCCCTACCTTTCTTGAATGCACTGGAACGACTACGAGGTCACCACAACGATTGAGGTCCGTCCATCACATGAATCTTCGACCAACAAAAGTTAAGATTAGGGCATGTATAGTTATGTGCAGGGGACCGAGTGTATATGTAGGAGCGGTATGCGTGTTTTTCAGTTTATTCCGAGGAAAAAGAAAACAATCATTTTCTCGGAGAACACATCACGGTCAGCCTCACGTTTCTTCATATTTCTTCCAAATTATGGATCCCTTTCCAATAAGGGTAATTTATACCAGCTGCGTGCGTCAGTCGCGCATCAGTCGCACGCATCCATTTACATGGGATTTTCCATGAAGACCGGTCAACACGGCATGTAGATCCTCAATGAAAAGAACGCGCGGCTGCCGCGAGGTCGTAAACGCGTGCGTCTGAGCTGCGACTGCGATGCGACTGCTATGCGACTGGGCCCTATTCTTCATCATATAGACGCACGCGCGTCAGTCGCACGCATCCAGTATAAATTGCCCTATAGAAGAGCAGACAAGAACAGGAAGATTTCAAATGGAAATTGCATAGCTAGCACTCGGCCTCGCACCTAAAGTTCCTCAGTGGCCCCGCTCCTAAAGTTCATTAGTCAACGTAAGAAAAGAATGGAGGGGCTTAGAGCAGGAACAGCGAAACTCTACTCACGCCAAGTAGAGGACCTGAACGTTCGAGAAAAAGAGTGACAGGGAGAAAGATAAGAAGCGCAAAAGAGCGTTCTCTTTTTGAGATATTCAGATTTTCCAATCACAGTCACAGGTAACGAGAGCTATGTAGTCCAAGCAGTTTGTGAAGTTGATCTTGAAGTCGTCTTCATGATCTGCTTTGGCACCCTATGTGGAGAATAAAGTAAGCCTGCAATGGAACGAACAGGGAGAGGCTGTCTGAGTTCATCATGACGACGAAGACCATCCATGGTAACTCACAATTTCAGAAGCCAACCTCCCTACGCTGGACGTGTGAGCCATCCGGTGGGGAGTATCAAAATGAAATGGACCACATCATCGTCAATCAAAGGTTCTACCTGACCGACGTCGTTGTTGTACCAAAGCTCTACACCGGATCAGACCATCACCTCCTTTGTACAAGATTCTTCTTCTCACGCAAAGAAGAGAAAGCTGCTAAAGTCAAGAAGTGGAGTCCCAAGCCCGTCATCAATTGGGGTCTCTTCAGTTCGTTAGCCGGCTTTTGGGAAGATGCGTTTGTCGACAACATCGAGGAAGAGTACGATCGGCATATTCAGAATCTCCGCGACAGCACAAAGAGCGCCGAGGGTTCAAGAGCCACCAACAGACGTTTGTCTTACGAGACCCTCAAGCTTATACGCCAGCGTGGAGCTGCGAGAGCCGTAGGCAACTACCAGCTAACGTCCGAGCTCGCAAAACGGTGCAGAGAAGCGATAAAAGAAGACCTCAAGGAGAGACGAGCAGCAGTGTTGGCCGAAGCCGCAGAGGCAGGGAAAAGCATTCGTAGCGCCCGGCGAGACTTCGCCAATCGCAAGAACAAGATGTCCGTCCTCCGGCGCCCAGACACAACAATTTCTCCCTCGAGACGGGTGTAGTGGGAAATGTCATCTACGGCTTCTACTCGGATCTCTTTGATAGTCACGTAAACCTTACTCAGTGTGTTAAGGAGGATGGGTATGTTGTCCCATCAGTCCTTCCTTCCGAAGTCCGACATGCCATCAAGTCGGTGAAGAATCGTACAGCACCGGGTCCCGACAGGATTCGACCAGAACATCTGAAGAAACTACCGCCAGTTCTCATCAACACGTTGGCTAGGCTTTTTATGCGATACCTGTCGGATTGCAAGCTACGCATCCAATGGAAGACCAGCAGAACCGTGCTGCTGTATGAGAAGGGAGACCCACAGGAGATCGGCAATTATCGCATCATCTGCCTACTGTCCGTCGTCAACAAGCGAGGGATCCTAAACAAGATCGAAAGGACACTAGATGAAGGACAGCGTACCAGCAAGCAGGGTTTCGAAAAGGATTCAGTACGATCGACCACATACACACCGTCATTAGACTCACCAAAGTATCGCGAGAGTAGAAAATGCCCTTCTGTCTCACTTTCATCGATCTCAAGAAAGCCTCCGACTCCGTTGAGACAGAAGCGGCCCTGGAACCTCCAAGGAACCAGGGCGTCCTTACTCAATACATCGAGATATTTCGTGAGCTCTACAGCAACTTCACAACCAGGATTTCTCCATTCTACGACGACATCACCATCGACGTCAAGAGAGGGTTTCGGCAAAACTATTCAGCGCCACTCCTGAGGACGTCATACGAAGACTAGAATGGGAGAGTGCAAATTGATGGCCAGGGACTTAACCATCTTCGCTTCGCTGACGACATCGTCCTTATAGCGCCAAACATCAGCGATGCAGAACAAGTGCTGGCCGACTTCGGCGATGCATGTGGGAAGATTGGCCTTCACCTGAATCTGACGAAGACGTTGTTTATCAGAAGCGGATGGGTCCCGGATGCCCCATTCTCGCTCAACGGAACGACTATATCCGAATGCTCCAGCTACGTATATCTAGGTCGGAAAGTCAACATGATGAATGACATCGCCCCAGAGCTGGGCAGGAGGAAGCGAGCGGGTTGAGGAGCTTACAACAGCATCGATGACGTAGTGAAGAAGACGAAGAACACCAGGCTCCGTGCCCACCTCTTCAACACAACGGTTCGCTCTGCTTTGACGTACACCTCAGTAACCTGGGCGCTGCGCAAGCAGAATGAGAACGAGGTTAGCGTCGTCAAAACCTCTATCGAGAGGGTGATGCTAGGAATAACCCGCCCCATGCAAGTGAGGGCAGGAATACGGTGTTCCAATCTGCGTCAACAGTCAATGATCAGGGACGCTGCCGCTTACGCCAAGTTGAGTAAGATCAGGTGGGCCGGACACGTGATGCGTCTTAAAGACAACAGTTGGACCAGAGACGTCAGCGGCTGGACTCCACGGAACGTTAAGCGCACAACAGGATCACCACCGACCCGATGTCAGACTTCTTCGTGAAGTCGTTCAAGGAAAGATAGAATGCTCTTCGTGTCCCTCGAACGGACAGAATCCATTGGACGACTGTGACACGCGAGAGGCACCAACGGAAGGATTGCTGGCGCCCGCTCGGTATATCTGAAGATCGACGAGAGTCAAGGTGATCGAGGTGATCAACATATATTTCGCCAAAAAGATCTAAAACCTTCTAAATTTGAGCACTTTCTGGAAGCTCCCAATAATACCAGCTAGATTGCCAAGTTAGAATAGTTTCAACCGATCATTCTGACTTCATCTCAAAGGCAAAACTTTTTCATTTGGGCAAAGAGTCATGCCAGATAACTGTTGGCACTTCACCAGGTGAAGTTAGCAGATTCGAGATTAGCTTTACAAAATGAAGAAAATAGTCTACGTCTCGTAACAAACGATTTCTTCCAAGCAGCGGCCAAGCATTCTTCCTTAGCTATTGCCATCCATCGTAGCCGGTCATTATTCTCTTTGGGCAAAATGGAGAAATCATTTGCGTTATGCCGATCACTCCAAGCAAAACTAATGAGTCACCCTAGTTATCCTCCAAAAATCTATAAGAAAATAAAGGGAAGATAGTTTCAGAAAGACATTCATGTACTGGTCTCACGTTCGCCCGTGAAAATGCAGTTGTCCTGTGGAAAAGGCTTGTCTCACAGGGAGACTGCTTTTCCAGATGAGTATAGCAACACAGTGCAAAAGTGGGTTGTGCAGCTTTACTACAAAAGCCACACAATAGGTGAAATACGTAGCTGAAATACAAATGAATAGCTTGCTAGAATGAATACTTTAAATATTTCGCTAAAGTCATGTAATGTCTTTATGTTGATAAATTCGGAACATCTCGGATTACAGGTTTGACGACAACGGAGCTCGAACTTTTGCCTAATATTCGGTTGATGAAAAAGTTCTGGTACACCTTTTTTCAATTTTTAAAACGCAAAAGCAGCCTGACAGGTAGGATCTTCTGTCGCTCCTTTGTCTATTATTTTTTCGTGCAAGGAAATCCTGTAGGAAGCGCCGACGCCAATATACATATGGGCTGCGTTTGAAGAGACCGTTATTTATCATTCAACGGTCCCTCAATGGTACCAGAGCTTCGACTCTGGCGAAATGATGCTTGAAAGTCACCCGCGATCTGGACGTGCGTCGACCGTTAATGAGGACGATTTGCGGGGCAACCTGAGGACGAGGTCAGATGTCGTCAACTGCAAGTTGGCGAAGACACTCTAGTATGTGACCGTCACCAAGCATCCTCGCTTTGTAGGTTTTAGCAAAGTTGTCCGGACATGAGTACTCAGTGTGTTGTGCGAATCTCGTAAGTCATGCCGGGTGAGCATCGAGAAGTCGATGTCTCTTCCTCCACACGGGAAGGACATTCTAAAAGATATCGCAAGTGGGTGCGGAAGCTTACTCCTGTACGCGAACAACGCACAGCAGCGCCAGTGGATTCCGTGTTCGGAATCAGTTACAAAACATTCAAAAATAGACTCGCCCAAAGGGAGAGTTTTTCCATGTTGTTCCATGTGAAACCACAAGGAATGCTTTATTAAATTTCCTAAGTAGTAGCACCATAATGACGATGGAGCTCTGCGCTATCCAACCCTAGCACTTGGCAGGTGCTATCCGCGAAAAACGCACAAAACGAGCAAATATTCATTTCCTGCAAGATGATGCTCACGCGCGCTTTGCAAACGCTGGACGTGAGAAGAGTCTCGGTTCGGGATTTCTGTCACCCCTATCGTATTCGCCAGACCTGGCCCTGTTGGATTGTCACCTTTTTCTCACCATGATCAACCATCTATGGAAAATGAGGGGACAATCAACAGGGACTCGAAAATGATGTGTCCAAGTTTTTCAATCCACAGCCGCCTCCGTTTTGGCAGGAAGGAACAGAGAAGCTGCCCAAAAAATGGGCAAAGTTATCAGACAGTAGTGGTAGACGTAGCATTGATTGAGATTTTGTTTTAATGAAGAAAAACATTCCTAAAGAATTCGTTGTGAGCGTTGCAGAACTTTTTCATCAACGCAATAGTTAATTACTTTGTGTGGGCAGTGAAAACATTTCGATTTGCAAAATTCCTGTGCACTGAGGTGTTCTCAAAATTGACCTTCATCAATTTGTTGACCGCACTGGTTTTAATTTTACTTATGTTTCTTTTATGACAAATAAGGAATCTTTTAGTATGTGGAGGTTGGGTTATGATCAACTCTTTCTTCATTCCCTTTCTCCTCCCTTGTTAGATGCGGTTTTCTTGGTTGATTGGTGGCTTTGAATTTTCTTTTCATTCGCTTGTCATCGCTTGTCTTTCTTTTCTCATAGAATCATTTAGCTTCTCCGGGTCTGCCACCGTTTCATTATGGACTCCTCCGCCCGGTTAAGTACCCTGCTTTTGATTTCTTAATTACTCGAGTGGTTTGTAAAACCTGTGGTTTCCTTACGTAGCCGACGAGAAGGACAGGCAAGGGTGTTCGTACTTCGGCGGTATTGGGTTCGAGGTGGGAGGCTCGAATTCTTGTTTGTTTCCCCGTTCTTTTCTTTTTTTCGGACGATTTTCCTCTAGCATTTCTTGTTCGCTGTCCTTCAATTCTCTAAGCAGGTTCACGGTTTCGTTCTTATGTTTTCCTTTCCCGCCTCGCTGGCTTATTTTAAGCTTATGTAAGGTGCAATAAACTTAAAGTTAAAGTCCGATAGGGTGAGGAAATATTTTTGCATTTCGTCCAATTATTCATAGAGTATGTGAATTAGTCGGATATTTACCTCCACCTTCTTAGAACGCTGCGCATTCCTCTTCACGACAAAGATTATATAAGCATTAGCGACCGTACGGAATAAGGTTTCGTCAGTTCGACCTCGTCTGCGCAGCAGAGAGTGCAACGTCGACCGTTCCGTTTGCAATACCTCTTCCTAGACCTCCCGCAACAGTTCAGAAGCAATCAATAGCTTCCCTACACTATTTCTTCTAAGGTCTGACTCCTGCATATCCTTGGACATATCCTCATAAATAATATATTCTATCGTTCAGAAGAACAAAACAGTTATCTACCGCGTGGCCATCCAAGAAAAGGCGGAAGGCCCCCAACACAAGCTACCACGCAGGCACTAATGAAAGCGTCAAAATCGAAACGTTAGTCAAGTAGAAAAAATAACAGTCTTAGTGTACCACTGAACTGTTTATGTTCTCACACCAGTCTACTTACCCAGACAAACTTTTGGAACTTCCACGGAGCTTGTTCGGAGCTTCTGCGAGTGAGCCGACGGAAGTTCCGAATAAGCTTCGCGGAAGTTCCGAAATCAAACAAGAGTGACGTAATTCGCGCGTTATAGAGTCAATCATAATTCGAGTAATAAGGTAAAATCGGCCAACATGGAGTGATGAACACCTCCACGCGTCCCGATACCGAAAATCATAGGATCATGCCTTTTTCTCTGCGTCTCCATTCGGAACTTCCGCGAAACTTGCGCGGAACTTCCGAGAAAATCGACGCGTGACGTCATATTTCCACGAAAGTTCCGAAAATCCGGCTCCAATAGTAAATCAGGCTTCGCGGAAGTTCCAAAAATCGGCAAGCTCCGCGGAAGTTCCGAAAGTTTGTCTGGATATGATTTGTCAACGCTCTCTTGGTTTTACTCTCGCTTCAGTATTCGGTAATTCAGGCTCGGTCAAGGCAAAGTTTTTTGCAAAGGAACTATTCATGAGCTTTGACGTTGATTGTGGTAATCCAAGCTCAACAGATCGGGAAGAGCCTGTAAATCTAATCTATCTAATCTAGGGAAAAATGTCTTCCTTAGATGTGACAAAACAAAATGGGCACATGACGAGAGGTGGGTCCAGACCCACCACCACTGCAGCGCTGATGCGAGTTGCGACGTTGCGGATACTCGCAGCTGCCGACAGATATTCTTATTTAGAGTACATACGCCGAGTAAACATGTTCCACAAAGAACGCCTTGTGAATAAATGCATGTATGTGATGCGCGATTGATGAGAGGATCCAGTACAAATTGCCCCAATAAAATGCCAAAAATGAGGCTCAGAGACAGAAGACTGTCAAAAGAATGATTCTCGAAGAGTAGCAAGCGGTTCGAGCGATACTACAGAATTAATGTATTTCTATCCATTTTAGCCGGTCAGGACCGGCGCACGTGCTGCACCACGCCTAGACTTTTTGGTTGTCTCATTCTCGCTTTCCACCCACATCATTACTGCTTTTTCCTCTTGATCATGTCGTAAAAGGTGTGAGAATCCGAACCCACACATAACGTTATCATCTATTAGCGCCTTTTACAATCGTTAAATCATGTAGTCCTACCTGAAGATCGTTCTTCATGATATCACATGTTTGGTCATCGTTCAGACTCGAGTAAACAAAAGCAAACTGTGTCCAATCAAATGCAAGCAGAACTGCACTAAGTGCAACGCCAAGACTGGAATTGAAATGATTGCCGAATTAGTGAGTTTCAGACATCAGTTGTATCCGCCAACCTGTATGAATTGACTGATAAAAGACTTAAAGCGGGAAAGCGAACTACATTGTCAAAGTCTGAAGAAGTACTGAGGCCCCATGTAAATAAAGGTTTGTTATAGAAGCTGGAAATTACAGCTGCTGCTACTGTTGCTAAATGAGATGAGCATAAGAGGGTAGATGATATTATCTCTTCATTAATGGTGGTTTCGATAATTACGATAGTTGCAAGTAGGTCCGAGAATGACATCGACTCCTTGAGAGAGCAACTGAATTGTATAGCCGGCGGCAAGTTCTTCATTACACTGATCAAACAGGTATATAAATCTGAAAATGTAATCATTCTAACTTTTCAGAGATGACTCGAGTTATTTGCAGCCCTACATCAACACCTGATTTGAAAGGATTTTGGAAGAAAAAAGTTAAAAGTATACTCACTCGAATTCGAACCCAGGAAGCAAATTCTCCTTCATGATGCGATCCCTTGCTATAAGCACAGCGGAAGCTGACGTTCTGGAACACCTAGCATAACTGAATGCAGTTCCTTCTCACAAGGGAAGAATACTAGGGGCCCAGCCATTCGGAAAAATATGCATGTCGAATGCATTTCTTTGATGCTGACCACAAATCCATTTTCCTTCTCGCTATTGTTCAGGTCAGTTGTAGCGCAGTGGTAAGCCTCGTGCTTAATATACGCATGCCAAATTGGTCGTTTCCAAGTGCATAAGAGGGACGAGTAGGTTGGAGGGTGGGAGCACTTAGTATTGTCCGGTAGTTCATGTTCTGACGTGTTAGTAAGCTGTGAAGATGGATTGCCTTATGATTGATTATTGAACGATTTCATAGTCCAGCACTGAATTTCATAGCCTAACTGCCCTGCTACAAGCTTGTTTTCCAAATACAATCCAACGTTTCAGTGAAAGGTTGCCCGCAAAGAAATGCATTTTCAAAAAAAACTATTAGTCATTCCTGGTGATTGCTGCGAGTCAAAAGTTCATTTATTCGAATAATTCGAAATTTCCTTTATTCGAATATTCGAATTATTCGAAGAACTGAGATATTCGATCATTCGAATATTCGAATATCCGAAAGAAAAATTCGAATACCAATGTGTACCGGCAAGTTAACTATCTTCGCTTCAAACGTTCGCCTACTGATGAACCTCGGCATATTTCTTAAATGTTTCAACTATTATTTGAGCTATACACGAGGTTGATGACAGGTTTATGTCGGCTAACGTTTTGGCAAATCTTCAGAGCCTGAAATGGCGATTCGCCAAGCAAACTATCCGACTATATCTCTGCAAAACTTAACGCCTACTTTCCGTCACAGATTTTCTCAAAGACCGATGCTCACCTTTTATGATGTGGCATCAATGATGTTATGACACTAACGATCGCTCACTGTCCACTAAAGCGAATAACGGCTCTGGAGAAGGCGAAAAGTTAGCCGACATGAGCCCATTACTAACTTCTTATATAGCTTAAATATCAAACGAATTATCTTCGCTTTGCTGACAACATCGTTTTTGCATCAGAGGAGCGGGACGGATGCTGGCCAGATTCCACGACGCATGTGGAAAGATAGGTCTCCAACTGGTTCTGACGAAGAACGAAGACGTTTGTGACAAATGGATGGTTCCCGGGGCAGCATTCTTGCTCAACGGAACAGCCGTATCCGAATCCCCCGGCTATGTATATCTACTTTGGCAAGTCAACATGATGAATAACATCGTTCAAAAGTTGGGCAATAGGAAGCGAGCAACTTGAGGAGCTTATGAGAGCATCGAGGACGTAGTGAAGAAGAAGAAAATTGGGGTTCGTGTCCATTACTTCAACATAATGGTTCTTCCACCTCAACATATGCCTTGGAAAACTGGGAGCTGCGAAGGTAGGATGAGAACGTGGTCACCATCGTAGAGCGCCATATCAAGAGGGTCATGCTAGAAATAACCTGCTTCACGTAATTGAGTATGGAGTGTGGAGTTCCATCTTATGTCAAAAGTAGAAGATCAGAGACGCTGCCCCTTACGCCAAGTTAAGTATGATTATGTGAGCCAAGCACGTGATGAGTCTTGGCAGCAGTTAGAGCGCTGCGGTATTCAAAGAAATCTATTTTGTCTGCTGAGGATTCGAAGAAGCGCCTCCACTCAGTAGCGCAATAGCTACTACCTATCAATAACATAGTTATAAGAGAAAAATAATGTAAATCAGAATTGGAGAACCTGTATCCGACGTAGACTTCAAGATTCGTCATGTCTCTGACAAATAACATTCCAACTTTGATAGTCTTCTTCGTCATTTGTCCAGAGCAAATCTGAATAGCTGTAATAAGTAGTGAAATGTTCAGTTTAACCACTCCTTTCTAGGATTATTACACTGTACTAGTTGAATAGTCTTTGGACAACCATCTATTTATAATCGTAAAGGTCTTATAGGTCTTTTTGAATGTGAGGCACATACTTGGGTTCACAGTGACAATGAGTTCACAACGAAATTTCCAAAATATATGGAGAAATCCACTTAAAATGATGCCCTCCCTTTTTGTCGCATGTCTTTTCAGCCGAACACGGAACTTACAATCAAACCCAAATGTAGCAGATACTGCAAGAAAGCGTGGAAGCCGTTTCATTCCACAATACTTAAGCCAGAAAACGCCATGTTAAAGGATAAGACTGTTGGACTACAAGACAATTTTAGAGCGTTGACGGATGAATGAGATACATATGAGAGCAACGTATCGGTGCCGGACGCAGTAGTGGCAAGCCAAGAGGGCGTGGAAAAAAGGCAACTGTCAAAGTTCGAGGACTCAGATGGAAGACTAAAAATACCAAGACTGTTAATTTCGATTAAAAATAGTCAATAACGATCATTTCAAAATAACAAAGATATATAAATGGAAATAAACTAAGGCGGAATTTTCATTCATTTTTTGGCGATCAGTTCTCGATGGGGAAACGCCCTCTCTCCATCCCCACCCTTGCACCCGCTACTCCAACACATGGCGGCCACATATTGAGCACGACGACAATTTTGGGTGTTCAAGCCAGGTCATTTTAAAATCCGTATATCATAGTCTTGAAGTGAGATTCCAGAATCATATTCGTGGGTGCGACACGGCATAATGTACTCGAGCTGCAGTCATCCGACTTTTTCTAAACTTCTTCGATTTAGGCCTCAACATGATGTAGGGAAATATAAAGGAATTACTTTTCAAGTCATGTCTTACACATTTCACTGTGACGCCATCTCACAGAGATTTGCCGAACTCATCGAACGATCCCCGTAACGTCAGCTGTGAAGATTGTCTCAGCTCCAACCCTACAGCTCTTAGTTGAAGAAAGTAAGATCGTGATGCATTGCACAGAGTGTGGCTTGCACAGAGAGCTTTTTACTCACCGACGTGGGCCTATCCATACCAACGCGATGCCAACCTCTTCCAACTTCAAACTTGGTGGGCCTTAAAAACACCAAGTTTCTGGAATGGATAGTCCATATTTCAACGAATCCTATGCGTTCTTGTGTAAAAATTGCCGGCTTGAAAAGCGAAATAGTTCAACAGTCTCTATTTTCCTCAATTGCAAGGTTTGGAACAGAAAAATATCGCACCGTGTTTCAACCTGAACCCCTCAACGATTAAAACTGTCTTGACTTCCCTTCAGGGAACGACTTCGACAAAGTCACCTGGTTCCGCATCAGACGCCGCTGCACGCGCTCACTCTAACCCGCACTCTCTCTCTCTACCTCTACAGGGTGGCCAAAAAGTATGGGCGCCTAGTTCGGCGCTTTTATTCTTTATCTGTGAGCTTGATCACGTTCTTGTTTCACATATTTTTGACACGTCATAAGTCTTCTTTCTCTGGATATAGAATTCACTTGGTTGCTTGAAGTCATGCGAGCGTGTCGGCACCGCGAATACATTGGCCGTCGGGACCGCGAATACACGGGCCGTCCCTAGTTGGTGGACATAGGGAGGACTCCCAAGTTCATTAAAAAGAAAATCACTTGACGTGGTGGGGGAGTCCGAATAAGATGACAGAAAGTCTGGGAGTTACACGTTATCCCGTTCAGATAGTTGTCACTAAAGAGTCTCAACCTCGCTATCGTTGCCTCTGCAAAGGATAAAATCCAACCATTGTCGGCATAGCTGACAAGATCGAGAAATACCTGGGGTGGTTCTAGGTGTGCCGCTTCGAAGGTGTGCTATTGACCGATAAGAGAATTTTCCCTTCCAACGTTGTCCTCGGCCATCGAAACTACAGCCAGTTTGTCGGCACAGATGAGCGACACCCTTCATAGGAGAGACTCCTCACAAAGTTGTTGTTTCCTGGGGGTGTGATGCTTTAAAGAGAAGTGACCACGAATGCCAAAACAACACTGGCCTTTAAAAGTGAAAACGATAAAGTTAGCCCCTGTTTTTCTCTCAGAATAAGACTGATAGAAAGTACTCATTGCAGTGACACAGGAAAACACCAACACGATCCTTCTTCAGAAGGGATCGCCAAACGAAGGGGTCAAAATCACCATTGCCTACTCGGAGGATGAAATCCCCGGATTCTTCTACAAGAATCAATGGTCTTTTTACTTCTGGGATTTGAGTGGCATGAATCTCATCATGTGAGATTCCATTGAAGGGAAACTAGAGAACAAAGATTTCACAACATTGAACATCAATGTCGCGAACCTAGACAATCTTGGTCAGAAATTGATGAGGGTTACCTACGGCGCACAGTGAGTTGCGGGAAGATAAATTTGAAGACCTATCTCGAAGCTAAAAGGGGCAAGTATTGAAATTTCTTCTGGAACTAATTTTTCATCCGGCTGTGCAGCTTATACAATAGAAAAGATGGAATAATTGTAGCCAACAAAAAGAAAAATATCGTATTAATGTGACGTATATACTTTCGGCCACCCTTTTTGTCACTGGTTGGTTGCATCCACTGCCACAAATGATATGAACACGGTTGAATCCATTCCGATTCCAGTCCAGCTGAAGTCAACCGCTCAGAGGACTGCTGTTCGTAATGGCCCAGGGTTTGATGCCGTCGTCTGTAATGATGTCCTGCCCATTCGCTGAGGCCATCAGATCGACTTCAGCATATTCCATTTCGATTATCAAAGCCATCCACCACCCTGCTGCAGTCTATCATGGAGCGCCGCGCGAATCCATGCCTGTTCAATGATTTGACCCGTCTTAGATCTTTTTTTTAGTTTTTTTTTTGCTGAATGATGTCATTTTTTGCAAATTGGGATATGGAATGACAACCAAATGCCAACCAGTTGCTATGTGAAACAGAATGAAATATCAGGGAAAGGTAATCAAAAGGAATATGTAAATGTAGAGAAAAGTTGTATCTCACTCTATATGGTAAAGCATGTGAGGGTCCGAATCGCCAACTACGGTAGTTTTTTTTTGGGAAACCGGCTAGAACATGGGAAGGCTCAAACATATCCTTTATGCAACGCTCGCTCGCAAGCGCTTCGGTGAAATGCCTCGCACCACCGAAACGCAAGTATATGATTACCACCAGTTGAGCTGTTCTACCGCGATCATCCTTGTGGGCTCCTTGTATCTTTTTCTCGCACCTTGAACTTATACAACGAAAGCTGTGGTTCGTAGAGGTGGTTTTCTCTATTCCAGAATTCCTCGTGCAAAAATTAGGAATAAATACTTTAACATTTCCAGCATAGAGTCAAGGAGAAAGATTTATGGTATTTGCATGGTACATAAATTATTGAGTGGGAATTCCGGAGTTAATTTTTCACAATTCTTTTGCAATATCGCCCTCTATCGCTTGCGGTGGGGAAACGAAAATTTGCTTTCAGCTACCCAAAACCACTGTTAGTGCTAAATTTTTTATCCTTAGAGCCGGCTCGACTTTTCTTCGTCTGATTCAGACCATCGGTTTGATCGGATCCTTGGCCTCTTTCAAACGGAGAATGGTAAAAATCCTACTCAGATCATAGGTTTCCTTAATTTTATGCTCAGCGTCATGTCTGTTCTAATTGTTGTTGGTTTTTTACACGACTGTCTTATACTTCGTATTCGAATAAATAAATAAATAAAAAGCATGGACACAACAATTATAAAAGGATCCTTCCCGATTCTTCCACTACTACGAACACTCCTGAAGAAGCGAAGGTTGGCCGAAGCAGGATCAACACAGATAAAGATGCATGTGCAGAGTGGTGACAGAGGTCAGGATTGGCCGTAACATGATAGTAACAATTTTTGAGGGAAGCTGGAACTCTACGCTCACTATTCTCGATGAAAAACTCAACCTCGCCCGAAATTCTGTGGAAGAATGGAAGAAAATTGGGCGGCGGATGTTGAAACAACCTCCTCATTCTCACAACCACATGATCGTCTTTGCTGGCGAGAATAAAAACTTGGCACAGCAGCAAACGCACAAAGTTACAGGCAAATCTATTACTTGGGCCTACTACAAGGCAGAATTGTTGCTAGAACAGGTCATCCCTCATCTTTGACAACATGAGGGGTTATAAAGTCCAGTTATAGCAAGGCAGCCTTAATTTTTGTAGACGTGAATGTCAACGTTTCAAAGTATGTGGACAAGAAGAAAATTCTATCGTACAGCAAAGTAGCGGGAGCTGCATTTTTCGAAAATGGTATGGAGTGCCAGTGAACACAGCTGCTGCACAGGAGGCAAAATTTGTTCGATTGGAGTATGAGCGTTTGCCTGACTTCGTAAAGCATGGCAAATGGTCTTTGCACAGCACGATTTTGGATCCAATGGATTCCCTTCCTTGGCCGGTATAGTAGAAAAAAGCCTGCTTTATCGCCATAAAAGTCTACGCCCGAAATAAGATCTGAGAAAGGTATGAAATGAAATGAGCGGAGAGTATCTGCGAGAATTAAGTGTGACATTTTAAAGACATTGAGAGCCAGCGTTTCCGCCAATAAAGGCTATTTTCGTGTCTGATGAGTTTTCCAGATGCTTTGAGCTATAAATAAAATCCTACGAAAAGCTTCTCACCATTAATAGCCTAGTTAAAACACCAAAATCTCAGAATCTCAGTGTGCGAGTAATTTTCGGCAACCGTAATACTTGCAGGCTGACAACCAATCAGAGCATGAAGTTGCAGCACCGTGCATAAAATCGGAGCAGACTCTAAAGCCCTGGGCATCTTCAAGCGACGCGATTTGGTCGCCGCGACTAAGTTTTGCACCAGGCCTCCGATTGGTTTTGAAAAGATATCTTGGCGTTTTGGACTGGTTCTAATTCCCTATCTGACCTACTGAGCATAATTATTGGGTTCTTTTGGAGTTCTAGTAAAACATGCACAATTTGAATGTATTCGAAGCCGGTTATGGAAAAGAAATAGGAAATCATTCTGAAATACTGGACTTTGGGAACGAATTAAGAGGATACTCCCCAGAAAAAGGAAAAGATTCACATATATTCTCATGAAGTTTCAAGCAAAAAGCCTGTAATAGTGAGAAACCCACACAAATGAATTGAAAAAATACAAAGTTCCAAGGAAAAGACGAAAAAATTGAGCGATTTAGTCGCGTCGCAACGTCTAGACGTCTAGACGTTGCGACGCGACTAAATCGCTCAATTCGCACTTTCTCTGGTGCAAAAATCCTGGTCACTCTCAAGCGTTGAAGACTTCCTTAAACAGTATTCTGATTTTTGGCCTTTTTCCGAAGCAATGCTGAGTTTTCACTGTGTTTTTATGCAATTCGCTCTGAACTGGGGCATTATAGGCACTTTCCGGTTGTGTTGGGTTTTCTGCCCTTCCGGCAGGGCATTATTCACAAGTACGCAAGATTGAGTGGCTACGCACGCGAAATTTCTCAGGGTCAAAACACCGCGCAAGAGTGAAAAAATGCGGGTGAACCACCTGCACGGTCCCTTATGGCATTTTTTCGGATTTGGGCGTTTTCGAGGGTTTCATTGGGAAACATTCGAATCATGCGTCCATGTTTGACGTGGCCGGCACATCGCGTAGGCGTCAATAATTATAATCGCTTTCAAAAATCGAACATACGTGGTCGAATTGTGCAGAATTTGTTGATCTATCTCCGATGTGTCTCCATGATGTCTCATTACATGATGGAGATACATTGGAGTATCTTCAAACGTGATGCAACTGTGGTTTTGGAATCTTTATATGTTCTAAAGTCAACAAATTCACTTTTAGAGTCTTAGTCAGTTTGGTGTCTTTTAAATGTACTTGTACCTAATACACTGCAGTTGCATCACGAAGCATGATACAACTGTGGTTTTTTAGGGTTCCCATGTTTCTAAATCAAGAAACTGTTTTCCAAAAATCAGTTTCTCGATTAGTATTATGACTGTGAATTGCTCATATGTCTCATGCATTATAGCTGTATCGCGTTTCATGACGCATCTGATTTTCGACAGTTTTCTTGGTTTTAGATTGGTTTTAGAATAAGAAACTGATTTTTGGAAATCAATTTCATGATTTGTACGATCAGTTTCATTTGAATGTTTTTGTGTCTCTTTCCAAAAACTTTCGAAAAGCATGGTAGCATTATGAAACATGATGCAGCTGTGATTTTGGAGAGTTTCTATGTATTCAAATTAGGAAACTTTTACAATAAGTTTTTTGATTAGTTTGATTACTTTTGAATCTTCATTTTGAATTTGACCGTTGCACACTCACTCGTACCTATCGATGATTGTATCAGGATAGGTGATTCCTTAGCTCATACTGATTTGTCAGCACTATGTATTATTCCCGAGGTTGGTTTACGAATCTTCTGCGCGAGGTTATGACAATTACACAGATCAAGAAAAGCCTGGAATACGCTCGAAAGACACCACGTACATGTAGCTGGAGTATTTGCCCATTGCATACTAGATAAGTTAAAATCCTCCACTACAATGCAAGGAGTGTCACAAGCTATCACGTCACTAACTGCTCTTATCATCTGTTCAGAGTATGGGCTGTTACAGCACATTTTTTGAAGATATGCTGTGAGACACTAGGTTTGGTGACCGATGATCGATAGCTTGCATTTCAATAAATCAAAATTTTGTAATTACTCGAAAATACGAGTAAGCCTTACATCAAGAAGGAAGAAGAAGACGAGTACCTTTTGCATGGCGAGAAGATAATATGGAAATCACCGTCCCACATATTATGTTTTGTCAAGGAAACCATACTAGTGATGGTCTTAACGTAAACAGAGCTTTATTGCGACAGCGTAGACCAATAAATGTGTCAAATAATAATAACCTCTCTCGCTGCCTTATTGCTTTACAAGAGAAAGGATGTTTGAACACCAAGAATGGAGATGTAAATTCTTGCAATCAAACGTAAGCGGAATTTTCCGTATTCCAATCTAGCGATATCAATTTTATGTTCTACGTTTCCCTGAACCTGGCATGAGGAAGGGTAAAACGCGGAAAAATAAAGAAAATGGAGTGAGTCCTAACCCCTTCCAATTAGCTGCGGAATTAATCCGACACCAAGCGTCATTTTTGAAAAGTGACTGTTCTCTTGAAGACATGTCTTTCAGATTCGCGACTTCTTTCTAAGGTTGTTTCCCAGTACTCCTACTACATATTCACTTCTACTACAAAGCCTGAACCCTAATTGCTAGCTGTTAACTTGCCTTCTAACCTTGGGACTCTCGATTCAAGAACAAAAAGAGCCTGTCTGTTTTCTAGACTGTAGAAGTTGAGGCGTTTGAATCATTCTGGACTCGCTGGCATCAAATATCGGTAAGCTAAATTCGAGTATGATTTACAGTACAGCGTTAAAGATGAACGGTAAAGTGTCGCAATTTCTTTAGATGACTTGAGGTATGCCGTCATAAGTGATCGATGTCGAGGGCGTTAGCGATTTCAAATGGTTCAGGTTTTCACTTGATTTAATGCAGAAATCACCGTCGTGTTACACGTTGGGTTGTCTAATAGTCAATTGTGAGAGTGCATTTGCTGGAAAATCTACTCGAAAAATATTTAATTAACGCATCAACTTTTTTAGTGACCCTACTAATCAAAATTTTCATACCATCCTTCTTGTACAGACTGCGAAAAAGGGATTGTCATCCAAAATAGATTGTCAGAGTCACACAGCTCATAAGGTCCTGGCATCGTTACTGTTAAAAGCAGACAGAGATACACATCCATCGCATACTGTTGAAACATCACAGAGTTTCACTTCATATCAATCCAAACTCCCACCCCATCAAGCTGCTATCATGGTTTGTTATAGGAATGAAAGTAAAAGGTGCTGTAATAACTTTTACCAAATGTATTTGATCAGCCACTAATTTGTAACACTGATTTTTGGGAGTCTTTTTTTCTGCACAGGCGGTTGTGGTAAACTGATTTCAAAACAGCTTTCTCGTGGTTAGGTAGGCAACAGTGCTGAACACATCTCATACCCCTTATTTCCATGTTTCCTTCCATGTCCGAAAATTTTTGAATTGAGTAAACTGGGGACTTAAACCAATTCTCTCTCTATCCCGCCCAAAGCCAACAAAGCATTCCATCCCTCCGGGGTCGGTAAATTGGTGCCAGAGAAGTCTTGGAGGATGAAGCACTGACCTGGTTCTTCGGAGCACCCCCCCCCCACCCCCTACAAGTAAATGTACAGGGCATATACACATTCAATGCCTCTAAGATGCTCAGATTAATTCGAATTCGTGGCGCATCCCACGAACGGGACCGCTCAACGCCGACTACAACTTCATCCTTTATCGTTTATCGTCCATCTCCTTTTTCCGCGCTGCGTTCGAGGAGATCTGAAATTACGCATCAGTTCATATCTGCTCATGATTGTTTCGGTAAATCTGGATAGAATAAATCGAAGATATTACCATATTTATCATGTCTACTCAAGAGGAAAAGGGTCTCAAGATGGGAGTTCATGGCGAAAAAAACCTGCAAGAAACGCCTCACAATAGTCTAAAGGAGACCCATAACTGCAATGGTGTAAAAGGATGAGATAAGCCCTCTAATTCCATCCATTACCAATCTTCAGGCTCCTTACAGAAATTAGTCGATCCACGACCACCTAAACGATGAACGTAGGACACTTGATTTGATCCATATTAATCCGTTATAAATCAAATATCCTTCATATATGTTTCAATGGAAAGCACACTTGCCCCTTATCTCGGCTATGAGGATATTATAGGTACTACAATCATAAGAAGACTTCAATCATGGCACTGTAATATGGGACACAGATGTCGAAGAGTGCTAACATTTGTCAAACGAACACAAGTGAACGAAACGAGAGTGGCCATTGTAACAATTTCAATTTTCCTTTTTTTCTACTATAAGAGGTTCTGCGGAAATTTCCTGACGATTCTAGCAATAGAATTCGATAATGTCCACTGCCGAACTATGTTTCAACCGCTGAAATCTCAATCATATATATATATATATATATATATATATATATATCAGTGGCGGACGCAGAAAGTGGACGGGAGGGGGGGCGTGGGAAGAAAAGTGGGGTCTCCGCCGTTTTGGGGACCCAGACGGAAAATAAAATTAATAATAATATTAATTATAATAATAAACAATAAATAAAAAATATATTAAAAATAATAATAAAAATAAACAATTAAAAATAAACTAACACAAGATTTTTATTTGTATTGTAAAGTAATTTCGAAAATTTGGCGACCCATTCTCGGAGGCGCCCCCCCGCCCCCCTCAACCTCTCTCGTCCGCCACTGATATATATATATATATATATATATATATACCAGTCTGGCCGTCCGGCTAACGCCGGACTTCCAGACTTCTATTGATGCTCGCTTTGCTCGCATACTACACGTTGAAAGCAAACACAAAAGTGTAAATGCCTTGATAAAATCCGCATCCTCCCACGCAGATCTATCGCTCTCCTGAGAAACCCTTGATCCCGTAGGTGGTAGCTTTCCCCCCACATGAACGAACTTATACTCTTCTATATGAGCGAAGTTATTGGTCGTAAAGAACTGAGCATAACCAATTCAGTACAAATGCTATCTTGAAATGATTTAGGCTCAACTGGTTGTTGTGGTAATTCAAATGATAAGGGTCCACCGGTGTATATAAAGGGAAAGGAAGGAGTGGTTCATTCAGACACAAACGGAATGGGAAGAGAACACGGATACGAAAGGAAACAATGTACATCTAGGTGATTTAGGTAGGAGAGTCCGCCGAAACAGGATAGGCGTATCCCTCATGCAGAAATAGACTCGCCTAGCGAATTCCTATTACTTGTGGACGCCACCGCACCCTTATCACACCGTTGGACCCGACTCCAAGCGTTTCCCCACTTTTGAACGCCGGCGCACCCTTATCACACCGTTGGACCCGACTCCAAGCGTTTCCCGAACGCCGGCGCACCCTTATCACACCGTTGGACCCGACTGCAGGCGTTTCCCCACTTTTGGACGCCGGCGCACCCTTATCACACCGTTCGACCCGACTCCAGGCGTTTCCCCACTTTTGAACGCCGGCGCACCCTTATCACACCGTTGGACCCGACTCCAGGCGTCTCTCCACTTTTGGACGCCGCCGCACCCTTATCACACCGTTGGACCCGACTCCAGGCGTCTCTCCACTTTTGGACGCCGGCGCACCCTTATCACACCGTTGGACCCGACTCCAGGCGTTTCCCCACTTTTGGACGCCGGCGCACCCTTATCACACCGTTGGACCCGACTGCAGGCGTTTACCCACTTTTGGACGCCGGCGCACCCTTTTCACACCGTTGGACCCGACTCCAGGCGTCTCTCCACTTTTGAACGCCGGCGCACCCTTATCACACCGTTGGACCCGACTCCAGGCGTCTCTCCACTTTTGGACGCCGCCGCACCCTTATCACACCGTTGGACCCGACTCCAGGCGTCTCTCCACTTTTGGACGCCGGCGCACCCTTATCACACCGTTGGACCCGACTCCAGGCGTTTCCCCACTTTTGGACGCCGGCGCACCCTTATCACACCGTTGGACCCGACTCCAGGCGTTTCCCCACTTTTGGACGCCGGCGCACCCTTATCACACCGTTGGACCCGACTGCAGGCGTTTACCCACTTTTGGACGCCGGCGCACCCTTTTCACACCGTTGGACCCGACTCCAGGCGTCTCTCCACTTTTGAACGCCGGCGCACCCTTATCACACCGTTGGACCCGACTCCAGGCGTTTCCCCACTTTTGGACGCCGGCGCACCCTTATCACACCGTTGGACCCCACTCCAGGCGTCTCTCCACTTTTGGACGCCGGCGCACCCTTATCACACCGTTGGACCCCACTCCAGGCGTCTCTCCACTTTTGGACGCCGGCGCACCTTTATCACACCGTTGGACCCGACTCCAGGCGTTTCCCCACTTTTGGACGCCGGCGCACCTCTTCTCCAGCGACGGATCTGTTGCACATCGCGAGCCCTTCTGCTCACCCAACTCTCTACCCTAATCCACCACACCGCACCCGTTATTAGCCTTTTATAGGATCTCACAATCACCACCAATCACCATCACTGACCAATGGTAGCCCGTGTGCACACGCACGCACAAAGTCACATAAACTCTGTAATATATATAGAGTATGATATATATATATATATATATATATATATATATATATATATATATATATATATATATATATATATATATATATATATATATATATATATATATATATATATATATATATATATATAAACAGGGAATATATATATATATAACAAACAGATAACAAATAACAAATAACAACAAATATATATATAATCTATTAAACAAAGCGCCGTAAGGGGGCTAGAGCGGTTAGAGATACGGTGCGGCACTCATAGACACCGCAATCTTGAGGCGCAGACTGTGTGGCGAAATGGCCGATTTCCATGGACGCAGACACGTTCGCTTCGGGACCCGAAATTACGTCACTGCTGGCTCTCCCGCATGCACGGGATGGTGATTTCATCACCTTCGCTGGCGATCTCGCCGCATAGGAGTGAGGGAGTGTTTACGAGCTTTCAGGCTGCACAATATACGCAGCAGGAAAACCAGCCTTCCACTGATGCGACGCTTAGTGCACTTGCAGGAAGAGATGGACGGGTGCTATGAGGACTGCCGCGTCTCGGAAGCTTCGGTGAGGCTGGACCTACGCGGTCGCCTTATCTGGTGGGTGCTATTGCCGCATCGCCTCTAAATAGGAAGGCATGACATTGTATATCCAATCAACTAAATACGGATACGGGTCCACCGATGGAGAAAGGGCCCGCCGTGACCCAGTGCTCTGGCGAACGCCATGAGGTGGGTCCAGCTATGGAGAAAAGGCCCGCTAGGGCCCAATGGAGCGGGGGACGCCAAGATACGGGTCCACCGATGGAGAAAAGGCCCGCCGTGGCTCAGTGGTGCGAGAAACGCCATAACACGGGTCCACCGATGGAGAAAGGGCCCGCCGTGGCCCAGTGCTGTGGGGAACGCCAAGAGGTGTCCAGCTATGGAGAAAAGGCCCGCCGTGGCTCAGTGGTGCGAGAAACGCCATGACACGGGTCCACCGATGGAGAAAGGGCCCGCCGTGGCCCAGTGCTGTGGGGAACGCCAAGAGGTGGGTCCAGCTATGGAGAAAAGGCCCGCCGTGGCCCAGTGGTGCGGGGAACGCCGAGACACGGGTCCACCGATGGAGAAAGGGCCCGCCGTGGCACAGTGCTGTGGGGAACGCCAACAGGTGTCCAGCTATGGAGAGAAGGCCCGCCGTGGCTCAGTGGTGCGAGAAACGCCATGACACGGGTCCACCGATGGAGAAAGGGCCCGCCGTGGCCCAGTGCTGTGGAGAACGCAAAGAGGTGGGTCCAGCTATGGACAAAAGGCCCGCCGTGGCCCAGTGGTGCGGGGAACGCCGAGACACGGGTCCACCGATGAAGAAAGGGCCCGCCGTGGCCCAGTGATGCGGGGAACGCCGAGACACGGGTCCACCGATGGAGAAAGGGCCCGCCGTGGCCCAGTGCCGTGGGGAACTCAATGACACGGGTCCAGCGATGAGAAAAGGCCCGCCGTGGCCCAGTGGTGCGAGAAACTCCATGACACGGGTCCACCGATGAAGAAAGGGCCCGCCGTGGCCCAGTGATGCGGGGAACGCCGAGACACGGGTCCACCGATGGAGAAAGGGCCCGCCGTGGCCCAGTGCCGTGGGGAACTCAATGACACGGGTCCAGCGATGAGAAAGGGCCCGCCGTGGCCCAGTGATGCGGGGAACGCCGAGACACGGGTCCACCGATGGAGAAAGGGCCCGCCGTGGCACAGTGCTGTGGGGAACGCCAAGAGGTGTCCAGCTATGGAGAAAAGGCCCGCTAGGGCCCAATGGAGCGGGGGTCGCCAAGATACGGGTCCACCGATGGAGAAAAGGCCCGCCGTGGCCCAGTGGTGCGAGAAACTCCATGACACGGGTCCACCGATGAAGAAAGGGCCCGCCGTGGCCCAGTGATGCGGGGAACGCCGAAACACGGGTCCACCGATGGAGAAAGGGCCCGCCGTGGCCCAGTGCCGTGGGGAACTCAATGACACGGGTCCAGCGATGAGAAAGGGCCCGCCGTGGCCCAGTGATACGGGGAACGCCGAGACACGGGTCCACCGATGGAGAAAGGGCCCGCCGTGGCCCAGTGCCGTGGGTAACTCAATGACACGGGTCCAGCGATGAGAAAGGGCCCGCCGTGGCCCAGTGGTGTGGGGGACGCCAAGAGGTGTCCAGCTATGGAGAAAAGGCCCGCTAGGGCCCAATGGAGCGGGGGTCGCCAAGATACGGGTCCACCGATGGAGAAAAGGCCCGCCGTGGCCCAGTGGTGCGAGAAACTCCATGACACGGGTCCACCGATGAAGAAAGGACCCGCCGTGGCCCAGTGATGCGGGGAACTCAATGACACGGGTCCAGCGATGAGAAAGGGCCCGCCGTGGCCCGGTGATGCGGGGAACGCCGAGACACGGGTCCACCGATGGAGAAAGGGCCCGCCGTGGCCCAGTGCCGTGGGGAACTCAATGACACGGGTCCAGCGATGAGAAAGGGCCCGCCGTGGCCCAGTGATGCGGAGAACGCCGAGACACGGGTCCACCGATGGAGAAAGGGCCCGCCGTGGGTAACTCAATGACACGGGTCCAGCGATGAGAAAGGGCCCGCCGTGGCCCAGTGGTGTGGGGGACGCCAGGATACGGGTTCACTTTAGTGTTGATAATGACAGGATGCGAACCCGCCCCTGGAGAACGGATCCGGCTTGCCCTAACTGTGAGGAAGGCCCCAGAATGCGGGCGCTCTGATGGAGGAAGGGCCCGCCGTGGCCCAGTAGTATGGATAACACCAGGATACGAGTCCGCCAACATAGGATTGGTCCGCTGTGACTCAGTAAAGTGGAGAATACCAGGATACGGTTCAGGCCTAATGTGTGGAGATGGCGCCAGAATACGGGTCCACCGGTGGAGGAAAGTCCGCTGCGGCCCAGTAGTGTGGAAAACACTCGGATACAATTTCGCTTTGTCCAATAATGTGGGGCACGGCAGGATACAGTTCCGCCGATGGAGAACGCGTCTGCTTTGGCCAGATAGTGAGGAATACGCACGGATACGCCATATGATGGGGAACGAACTTCTCATGCTCATACTCAACTCATAAGAAGGACTTCATGTTTGGGCCCATTGGAAGATTGGTTCTGCTTCTTTATAAATTTTCTAGAGATTTGGCAAGTGTGAAGGGTTTGCACATGTCCCAAGTGGCTGCCCCACCCCACTTTCTAGCGTCCCGAAGGGGCGCTAGTATATATATATAACAAACAGGGAATACCCAAAACGACGAGGACGGACATGGAACGCATTGTAACGGACTTTTATACAAATCTGTACCGCTCAACAACGGTTGTCCCAAGACGCCCATCCCCCACAGAAGAAAAGCCACCACCCATTCTGGTCTCGGAAGTGAGAATTGCAATTCAATCGCTGAGAAAGGGGACGGCCCCAGGACCCGATGGCATTACAGCGGACTTGCTTAGAGTCGGAGGATATACAATGCATAAACTCTTAGCAGAGCACTTTACCTCCTATCTCGAAGCTGGCATCATTCCCGATCAGTGGAAGAGCTCCAAGACAGTGTTGATCTTCAAAAAAGGTGACAAAGAAGATATCGAAAACTACCGCCCTATTGCTTTGTTGTCTATACCGTACAAACTGTTCACGAAGATCATTCTGAACCGGCTTGAAACCACGCTTGATGAGTACCAGCCAATAGAACAGGCAGGTTTCAGAAAAGGCTTTTGCTGTATGGACCACATTCACACTATCGTCCAGCTGATTGAGAGATGCAGGGAATACACGATGCCTCTGATCCTCACATTCGTCGACTACAGAAAAGCATTCGACTCCGTCGAAACGAATGCAGTCTTGAATGCGCTCATACATGCAGGAGTAGATCCAGCTTACGTGAACATTCTTGAGCAGTGCAATGTCGGAACAACGACGACAATCCAGTTGTTTGACAAAAAACTACGCATTCCGATCGGAAAAGGTGTCCGACAAGGTGACACAATATCGCCAAAACTGTTCACGTCAGCCCTCCAGTATGCTATGTCTCGACTGAACTGGGAAGACAAAGGTATCACGATCGACGGAAAGAAGCTCTCAAACCTACGATTCGCAGACGACGTGGTTCTTGTTAGCAACAACACATCAGAGATGAACCAGCTGCTAAACGAGCTGAACGAAGTGAGCAAGAGCATCGGGCTGGAAATGAATATGAAGAAGACACAGATGATGGCAAATCAGTGGTGTGACAACGGAATAGTACAGCTGGATGGAATTATCTTGAGGAAAGTAGACAGCTACGTTTACCTGGGACGTGAAGTAAATATGACGAACGACTTGACAGGCGAAATTGGGCGAAGAAGAAAAGCGGCGTGGGCAGCCATGGACACGATTCGAGAAACAACAAGCCAAATCAGGGACTCGAAGCTGCGAGCTCACTTATTTGATTCTACGGTACTTCCGGCACTGTGTTATGCTACTGAAACATGGACGGACAACAGAAACATCTCCTTGGCTATGAGAACGACACACAGGGCCTTGGAAAGATGTCTTCTGGGAACGAATAGATGGAAGCAATGGAAATGCGGCCTCAGTAGCAAAGACTTGAGGAAGGAATCGAAGATCAAGGACCTGACAGACTACATGGCATCCGCAAAGCATCGGTGGGCAGGACACGTGATGCGCCGAACTGACGACAGATGGAGCACGAGATCAACTCTCTGGACTCCCTTGAACGTCAAAAGACCCCTCGGCCGACCCTTCACGCGCTGGTCTGATACATTTTCCAGGTCGTTTAAACAAAGAGAACTGACGAACTGGATGAGAGCGGCCCGAGACAGGAGAACCTGGAGCGAATGTGGTCCACACTGAGAAGACCAACCCAGCAGTGAAGATGGACCATCAAAGTATCAAAGTATATATATATATATAAATATATATATACACCGAGCCAGAGCTAGGTGAACTGAGTAGAAACACAGATCCTCACGTGGTCAAGTCGTTTTCATTTGTGATAGCGCTGAAAGTCCAAATTGTTATGGTTCGGGCACAATTAGCTTGCAACAGGAAAAAACTGCGTAAACGTTCCATTTCTATTTTGTAAGCTTAATGGGGGAGGGGTCTGCGCTTTATATAGAGTGAGATATATATGTCTATATATAATATACATATATGTATATATAAATGCGCTGTCTGTGAAGGAGCCAGGACTGAGGATGCGTGACCTTGAAGGGGGGGGGGTCTTTTGAATTGGGAAGATCTGAGGCAACATGCGTCCCATGGGGATTTCGAGGAGGGGATCTTCAGATTTGAGAAGCTTGAAAGAAGCCCGCGTCGCATAACAGCTTTGACGAGGGATCCTTCAAGTTGAGAAGACTGAAGTAAACCCGCATTACATGAGCATTTCGAGGAGGTGACCCACCTATTCCATGCGACATCCTAGGGTGCGAATACTTGGAAATATTAAGGCTACAGAAAGGTTTGAATTCTCATGAATTTTCTCAGAGAATTCTTGGCATCTTCGTTTATAGCGAATGTAAAGAAGAGCGTAGGATTTGTTCAGAATAAAATTCGTAGTTTTGAGTTTTCATCGGCCCTTCCTGGCATTCTATAATATCTACAAAGCCCAGATACTGAAAATACCAATATAGCCCGAAGTTTCCGAATAAAATATTAAATCAGAGGAACAGGAGTGTTTTGAATGGTATGAATTCCGTGCTGATAATCTACCCAAGGTACAAAAAAAAACAGCCTCTGATAGAGGCTTATGAACCTGTTTTCGCACTCAGTACTGCAACCCTCCAGGATGCAGCAACGCGAGGGGTGTTCCACGCCAAGTGCACGATGCACTGAATCTATCATTTACCTCATTCCCTTTAACAAATGATGCTGTAGGTTTACACTTCTAACACAGCACTAAGCTGCGAGGGAGGAGTTAGCACAACTCACAACGGAAAGATCTTTTAAAACTAGGAAAGTGGATTTGAGATGGATCCCAAAAATGTGCGAGGGATTGTATGCCCTGTTATGGATGAGCAGAAAGGCGAAGTATTCCTCTTGTGATTTGGAGAGGGAACAACAATCCGTTTTCGTTGGGAAGCGGCCATGGATGGTTCCAAGGTAATGTAAGTTAAGAAATACGTCGCCCAATGCAGCGGATTACACCAAATTCGAGGTAGAGATTTTCGTACGCATCTGTGTTCGTTTGGTTGGAAACGATTCTCTCAGAGAGACCAGACGGCAATTTACAAATTGAACTGTAATCACATGTCAAAGCGGTCAGTGACACTGTCACTTGAAGCACGAATTTTGACTTCACTTGACTGTAATTAACTCCTCGACGACCGTTGATTTAAGATGATCAGTAGAGGCGATGGTGTTACGATTCGAAGACAAACTGAATGATTGGGACGCGTCAGGTAAAATTTGGAGCTGGAGTATACAAGCGAGCTGAACCGGGCTGGAGCAAACACTTCCTTGTGAGAAGAAAAATTCAGAAAGTATCCGTCGCTTTCTGGAAGCGACTATGCTTATACATTAGCGACCGAATTGATTAGACGCTGAACTTGCGACGTGTTGTGAAAAAATACTGATCTCAGACGAGGACAAGACCATCACATCTATTCAGAAGACGCGACAATTTTGTTTTTCTGTGATTTCTATTAGGTTGTCACGAAAGTTTCCCGCCACTCACTTCGAAATCTTACATGTTTCCACAGGATTGTTTTGGATCTTCCTATCCGAAATGTATATAAAGGTTGGTCAATGGACTACTTACACCTTTCTTCTCTTGGCTTTCGGTTGGGAAGAAATCGTCCCAGACTCGAAGCAGGTTCGACTCCTTCTCCTTTACAAACTCAGAAAAAACAACAGTGCAAGAGATGCGACGAAAAACATATGTGATGCGATGGGTCCCTCAAGTGTCTCCTGCGACACGGCCAAAGTTTGGTTTCGGAAGTTCAAAAATGGCGATTTTGACTTGACGGATAAACCACGATCTGGTCGACCAGTTGAAGTCGATCAGGAGCGACTCCTAGAGCTAATTGAAGAGGATCCCCGTCGCGATACCCGTGAACTGGCAGATGAACTTCGATATCGTTACAATACAGTGGCCGTTCACCTGCGCAGCGCCGGAAAGACGTGGAAGTAGGGCGCATGGATACCTCACGATCTGAGTAGTCGCCAGCTCCAGGTGCGCAGAGATGCATGCATGAACCTTTTGACTTTTCGAAGGACTTTCACCTGGCTGGACTACTTGGTTACCGGTGATGAGAAGTGGGTCCTCTACGGAAACCACACGAGAAAGCGCCAATAACTCGGACGCGACGGACCTGGGATCTCAACAAACCGCAAACAGAACTACACCCTCAGAAGGTAATGCTCAGTGTTTGGTGGAACTACAAAGAAATCATTCACTGGGAACTGTTACCAACAAACTCTACTGTCTCCGCCGAAATCTACTGTAGGCAACTGGATTGCGTCGCTGCGGCTCTTCGTGGGAAAGAAGACAAAGTTTACTGCTTACATGACAACGCTCGTCTACACATTGCGAGAGAGACCCAGCAAAAACTGCAGAGCTTAGGATGGCATATTCTGGCCCACCCACCGTATTCAACAGACCTAGCGCCTACAGACTACTATCTTTTCTTGTCGTTATCCAGTCACCTGTTCGACGATTTGGAACAACTCAAAAAGTGGCTCGGCAAGTTTTTCGCATCAAAATCTCAGAATTTCTATGCAAGCGGAATCCACAAGTTAGCGATTAAATGGAAATATGTTGTAGATAATAATGGTTCATATGTACATTAAATATCAGCTGTATTGAATAAAAAAAATAAAATTGAAAAAAAGATCGAATAGTGGCGGGAAACTTTTGCGGCAACCTAATATAATAGCTGAACGGCTTCAATGGTTAATTGGTTTTTCTCCACAAATGTTGAATTCAAACTAATGCGTGGATAGAAAGTCTACCGGAGTCGGATTTTGGTGTTCAACTGCTGTAGCAACTGGACGGAGGTTATGGTTGGTTGTGGATTCCAGGTCTGGATATTGGTGTTGATTAATAGAGGAAGGCAGAATTATGATACATAGATGAGGCGGCGCCGCTCAGCCGACGGATGGTGCTGTGTTAAGCAAGGATGATTGAGAGCGACTGTAGAATTTGCAGAATTAGTGAGGTGGAGGATGAATTAGTGCACTGGAGGATGAGAATGGGATAGGATGTTAACATGTAGAAGTAAGGCGGGGCAGTACGGTTTGGACAGGAATTGAGCCAAGCATTCACTATTCGCTGGTATAACACGGACCGCTTTCTTGCAGGGACTTGTAATACTACGGCTGATATCTTTTTTGAATGGGGTTTCGAGATGTGCAGGATCCTCCATTTTCCTACTGTTTTTGAGTTCCGGTAGAAACCGATGTTTGGGTGCATGCGCTTCCAATCATAATATGTATGACTAGCGCCCCTTCGGGACGCTAGAAAGTGGGTGGGGCAGCCACTTGGGACATGTGCAAACGCTTCACACTTGCCAAATCTCTAGAAAATTTATAGAGAAGCAGAACCAATCTTCCAATGGGCCCAAACATGAAGCCCTTCTTATGAGTTGAGTATGAGCATGAGAAGTTCATTCTCCATCGTATGGCGAATTCGTGCGTATTCCTCACTACCCGGCTAACGCAGAAGCGTTCTCCATCGGCGGAACTGTATCCTGCCCTTCCCCACACTATTGGACAAGCCGAACCGAGTGTTTTCCAGACTACTGGGCCGCGGCGGGCTTTTCTCCATCGATGGACCCGTATTCTGGCGCCATTTTCACTGTTAGGCCTGAACCATATCCTGGTAATCTCCACTTTACTGAGTCACAGCGGACCAATCCTATATTGGCGGACCCGTATTCTGGTGTTATCCACTCCATTGGGTCACGGCGGGCCCTTTCTCCATCTGAGCCCCTGCATTCTGATACCTTCCTCACAGTTAGGGCAAGCCGGATCAGTTCTCCAAGCGCGGGTTCGCATCCTGGAATTCTTAACACTATCGGACTAAAGTGACCCCGTATCCTGACGTTCTCCACACCATTATGCTACGACGGGTCCTTCCTCCATCGGTGGACCCGTATCCTGACGTTCTTCACACAACTGGGTCACGGCGGGCCCTTTCTCCATCGGTGGACCTATATCCTGGCATCCCCCCACACAACTGGGTCACGGCGGGCCCTTTCTCCATCGGTGGACCCGTATCCTGTCATCCCCCACACCACTGAGCCAGGGCGGGCCCTTTCTTCATCGGTGGACCCGTAGCCTGGCGTTGCCCACAGCACTGGGCCACGGTGGGCCCTTTCTCCATCGATGGACCCGTATCCTGTCATCCCCCCCCCACCACTGGGCCACCGCGGGCCCTTTCTTCATCGGTGGACCCGTATCCTGGCATCCCACACAGCACTGGGTCACGGCGGGCCCTTTCTCCATTGGTGGACCCGTATCTCGGCGTCCGCCGCACCATTTGGCCACGGTGGGCTTTTTCTCCATCGGTGGACGGACCCATATCCTGGCGTTCCCCACAGCACTGGGCCACGGCGGGTCCTTTCTCCATCGGTGGACCCGTATCCTGTCATCCCCCCACCACTGAGCCACGGCGGGCCCTTTCTCCATCGGTGGGCCCGTATCTTGGCGTTCCCCACAGCATTGAGCCACGGAGGGCCCTTTCTCCATCGGTGGACCCGTATCTCGGCGTCCGCCGCACCATTTGGCCAGGCGGGCTTTTTCTCCATCGCTGGACCCGTATCCTGACGTCCTTCACACAACTGGGTCACGGCGGGCCCTTTCATCATCGGTGGACCCGTATCCTGGCATGCCCCACACCACTGGGCCACAGTGGGCTCTTTCTTCATCGGTGGACCCGTATCCTGGCGTCCCCCGCACCATTGGGCCACGGCGGGTCCTTTCTCCATCGGTGGACCCGCATCCGTATATAGTTTATTGGATATACAATGTCATGCCTTCCTATTTAGAGGCTTTTACTCTTTGTTTGTGCAGAAGCTTTCTCGAAACGAACGAATGTTGTAACGAACGAATGTTGTGACTACACAATCGCCGCGAAAATTCAACGTAGGTCCACCCTCCCGAGCTTCCGAGACGCGGCAGCCCTCATAGCACCCGTCCATTTCTTCCTGCGAGTGCACGAAGCGTCGCAACAGTGGAAGGCTGGTTTTCCTGCTGCGTATATTGTGCAGCCTGAAAGCTCGTAAACACTCCCTCACTCCTATGCAGCGAGACCGCCAGCGAAGGTGATGAAATCACCATCCCGTGCATGCGGGAGAGCCAGCAGTGACGAAATTGCGGGGTCCCGAAGCGAACGTGTCTGCGTCCATGGAAATCGGCCATTTCGCCGCACAGTCTGCGCCTCAAGATTGCGGTGTCTATGAGTGCCGCCCCGTATCTCTAACCGCTCTAGCCCCCTTACGGCGCTTTGTTTAATAGATCTAATAAAGGAAACTGGACCGATTTACTGCGCACGTTGCACGTTGAAGTCGTTTTCTCGGCATGCTGACAGAAAGCGGAGATGCGCTTCACAGAAGTTCATGAACATTTCGGAAGTTTTGAGCTTTTACATTCGTTGGAGCACTGTCCATTGTCTAATGGCGCTCGTATCCGTGGAATTGTTGTTACTCCCGAGCAGCTTTAGGAAATCTTCATCGCAGAAGCTAGGGAGTAATGGTAATCAATGACGTAGTCTATAATCTAAAAGACTAATACTGAGCGGTTCCTTCCAGCATGACAACTAATACGCACAATGCGCAGATGTATCGAACAGTTTTAACCACTTTCATTCCATGCAAAAAAAAAAACTCAAGAAGAATTTCGATGTCGGACTGTTTTTGAATCTCGGCATTATGACATTACCTCGACAATTTATAACAACATCATAGGTGGCCCACAACAACGCAAAGTAGGTTCCATCAAGAGGAAGTTGTCAAACATACGGTTTTCTCTCAAGTGGATGCTTTTTTCTGATCTCTAATGCATGATTAACTTGATTTTCCCACGCAAAGAGTGTGTGAAGGAAAGTGCTTCAGAACTGTATCAAATACTCCGCGTAAAATTTACGAATAGAAGGTAGAAAGCGCAGCTTTAAGAAAGGCACGCGAATTTATTTTCACACCTAATATTAGGCCGTCAAGTATGAAATGTCCGATTTTATGAGCAGTCAGGTTGACAGTCTCTATCTTCGAAGATTTACTAGATCTCTTCTCATGTTCACTTTCTTTATGAAGGTACATCCTCTTCCTTTCGAAATCACTTCCTGGGTTTTTGGTCATTTTTCGAATTTTTGTTTGAAAGCATTTTTGTAGAACTACTCAAAGACGAAAAATCGTGTCGTTTTGGAACACAGGTCCCACTTTACAGCCATTAGAGCTGAGAAAATTAGGAACATCAGTCAGGATAGTGTTAGGGGATATTTGGCTAGTAAATGCACTGAACAGCTTTTGCTTGGGAAGTTCAGCTCAGGTAACATGAAGCTCCAAAGTGAGTTTTATGATGAACCTGGATATCGATGAGTTGGAAGCCGTAGCCGAAGCGGATAGGAGTCAAACTAGGTCAGCGTAAGCAGCAAGGTGTGACCTTTATAGCCTTTAAAGTCCATCAATATTTGGCTACTCAAGGCAATATGACCATTAGAAGTGGTTCGGTAAACGAATTTTTCCCAGCTTGACCCTCAAAAACGGGTGCCAATTTTTGACCATTTTTCACAAATCTACGCTGTTTGAGCCAGAGGAGCAGGGGTAAGGACCAACCTGCCCAATGTACTGGGCAAACCTTGCTCTATTTGACCACATCTCCTTTCAGGGATTAGCTCACTTCTTGCTGGAGAAAATGTTCAATTTTCAACATGATGTTGAAAACGCTCTTCGCCACTTGATTGCTGCTAGCTTTCCATGTGTCCAAGCTGTGCCGCAATCAAGCTGCAGTTAATATGGCAAGGCTGTGGGGATACTTCAAGAGCATATTCGGATATCATATACTGCATCTATTCGGATATATTATACTGCATCTTGCTTTAGAAACAAAACTCGAAATCTTCTCATTCAAAATCGGACATTTCATACTTGGCGACCTAATAGTTTTGATATGAACCTCAAGTGGCGGCCACATCCACACTTTCTAGCGTCCCGTAGGGGCGCTAGTCTTTACAAAGACTGCAGGATTTCACAAAGACTGCAGGATTTTAATGGCTTGTGAGAGATCATAGCAATATGCCAAAAAGAGCAATGGGGACAGAACACTGCCTTGCGGCACACCACTATGACAGCCAGAAGATTTCGAAAAACTATTCCCAACCCTAACATACATATGCCTTTCTGAAAGATTACCTTTCGGTCACCCCGTCAAAATCAAAAAGGGTAATGTGACTACAATTTCGGAACTAGAGAATTTCGAGGAAAGCCACGTCTCTGTAATAAAAACTAAGTTTGGATTTTCCATTGAAAGAAGATATCGTAAATGGTGGATTTTATTTCCGAGACTGCGGACGTCTATTAAAAGACATTTGAGCCTTGAAGGGGAACCTGAATCACTTAGAGTATGAAAAGATTCCGCCAGCAATAGTGGCGATCACCACGACAACCGGCTGTCGTCGCGATTGCCACCACCGTCGGTGATCGCCATATGGATAAAGTGGATGAGGCCATATGGATAAAGTGGATGACTTCAGACGTGAGAGAGATGATAACTAATGTGGTGTGTCAATCGATAGGCATCGTTTCTATTGTCGCTACCACTCACATCGCTAGTTCATTTTGGGCACATCTTCGAGAGTACGGGCGATGAGCCCTGTTTGGCCGCGATCCATGACGAGGTAACGTAGCAATCAATACGTATAAGTTTCACGATACTTATCTCTTATATCGCCCTTTCATTTTATTCATTTTGAACTGGCGAACTCGGGGATACTCTTATACGTTTCCCGAGCCTCATCTATTGAGAAATTCAGACACTCTTTTGACCTCTCCCCTGTATACCACCCACTAGCGGTCCGCTAAGCTCTTGTTCCACTCCCGAGCTCCTTGCCGGAGTTCGAACTCATGCCTGCGCTCCTCGAGGGTCATGCTTTGACGTATATAGATGTGAGGTAGACCAGCGGAGCGCATTCGATTGGCGTTAGCAAGAGCAGCGAACCAGTGTGATTCGGAGGGGAGCACTACTTAACTAACCGAGAGCGACCCGTCCCATTTACCCAGACGGTAAACCGTAATAGGGCGACATTCGACTTCCAATGCTTTGAAAATTCTGTTACCTTATCTTCAACGCGCGCTTGTCTCTCCATTACCTTATTTATTTATTTATTTATTTATTTATTTATTTATTTATTTATTTATTTATTTATTTATTTATTTATTTATTTATTTATTATTTATTTATCCATTTATGTATTTGTGTGCCACAATCAATCGTGAAAGAAAGAAACAACAAAAGAAAAATCCGGAAAAGAGAACACTGCTGTACCGAATAAGTAGAGTAGAAAATACAACAAAGTCGCCTTTGCCATCGACAAGAGCAAGTAACATTTTCGCTACGACTGGATTTTCATTGAGCGCAAGAATGCTCTCTGTTAGCTTATTTACGGAGACGGAGAAACTGGAATAGTCCAGCTCTTCGGCCTTATCGTGGCTAACTACATAGTCACAGTAAAAACGGTCAGGGGTTTTAGGCGGATTACCTGTTTGTTTCCTGCTCCTACTCCTGCGTTCCTTTTCTTGTGACATACTAGCAATCAATAGATCGTGACGATGAAGATGATGAGGCAGGCCAGTATCCACAGCACTGTTTACCAACTAGAAAGAAAGCTAAACAAAAATGGCTGCTGAAAAAAAGGAATCTTTCCAGAAACAAACGGAGGCTCACAAAATGTTAAGTTGCACTACTAATGAGGCTGACGTATAAAGAGAGCAGAGCAGCGAACAGTGCGACCGCTCGCGGTAGGCGATGATCGATGAAAGAGATCATAATTATCACTGATTTCAGGAAGAATCCCTTTGGAAACTAAAGGAAACCTTGGTTTGCTGTTCCATTAAAAAGTTCTGCGAATCACAACATATTTTTTGTGAAGATAAATCTTTTCAATGGGTCCCAGTGGCAATCAGCAATGCATTTTGTATGGTGGTTATCCGTGATATATGTATTGATCATTGTCATGGCCACAAGATGGAGATTAAGCCCCACCACCGAAGAGGGCAAGCCTCTGACCAGCGCACGGATCGAAGATGCGACCGCCCCTGGATTGGCAGTTCGTTCTGGATCACCTCCCGGTGGCGGCGGCCCCGGTTCTCTCCTCCTTCCCTTCTTTGTCAGCCCTTCGTGAGCTGACAGTTGTTTTTTTTTTGAGTTACCGTTTTGTTCGTCCAATAAACTTGCTTCTCGATCTGTTCGGTCTGATTGTAATTGGGTTTACCCTCGGTATCACACCTTTTATTCTGTACATGGGGGCCGAACAAACCGGCCTGTAGATACAGAGGGTGCCAAATACAGTCAGAAACCAATATTCTCCCTCTCTTTGTTTTCTTTGTGATAGGCTATCGATCAGCCCACGAAGAGGTCAGTGAGAGCAAAGTTCGCAGATACCCATTGAACGTGAAAGATGGCAGATGCGTACATGGATAATGAAGAGCTTTACAGAGCTAACACCTCCGGAGTAATGCTACGAGAAAGCGAGGCTCCGAATGAAATCGTGACCAACTCACAGCTAACAAATGGAGAGAAGATGGACATCAACGAGAATTTAATTGCTTTGCTAGAAACAATTCCAGTAGAGTTAGAGAAAGGACTAAATGAGCACAGAACGGCCGCTAGGTACAGAGCGACCATAGAAACAGGCGTAACGCAGGCAGTGTCGAAAGCCTGCGAGCACTTAAGAGCCATTAAAGGACAGATAGAGAAATTTGACAGATTTGGGAACAATCTTTTGGATATGTTTCGAGAAAAAGGGATCGAATCTAGTGATGACCTGGAAGACTATATGAGAACTACTGAACGAGATGGTGCTGTAATTGCAGATCTGTGTGAACTGCTAAACACCAATGTTTTTCAGATCACTCAAAAGGTCAGTGAATTGAAGCAAGGTCCCAGAGAAGAAGGTCAACGGGACGAGACAAGTGTGGATAGGAATTCCTACCCATTGGGTGAGCCTACCATAGAAAATCTTAAACAGAGACAATTTGGTGATACCGAACGGAAAGATGGTGTTCAGATTCAACCACAGAGGAGGATAAGGAGAATGCACGAAGTGACTGGTACGAGCTATGCACCGCTCTGGACTCAGCCTTCGCGGAGTTGGGAAGAGCGACGAACAGAAATGGAAGCACCAGGTCAGGAAGCCAGATTTATGGCTTTTCTTCAAGCTGCGACGTGTGTAGACCCGGGTGTTTTCAAAGGGAGAGAGAATGAGAGCTATAGAGAGTTTGTGCGCCGCTTTCGCCGAAAGTACTGCCCAGTCATTAAAGATGATAATGCACTCATAGATATTTTTGGGGACGACCATCTAGGGGGTCGCGCAAAGAGTATATTTCTGGCTATGCCAGAGTACATTAAAGGCCAAGGATTTGAAGCTGTTGTAAGAGAGCTCGGCAATTTAGTGGCGGGTGACTCGACCGCAGCAAGAATGCGAGCCCTGATGGAAGTCAGATATATTCGCATACGAGCAGGGCAAAGCATTGCCGACTTTTGTGTAGCTCTTGAAAAACTTGCGAAAAAAGCCAACCCTGATGGAAGCGCTGAAAATAGATCAATGGAGTTGTCACAAATACTTTTGGAAAATATTAAGGAATGGCCAGAACATGTACAGATCCTTGGAGCATTGTATAATGTGGAGCCGAGGCGTGCTTACGATAAAGTAAAGGAATTAGCACTAGGTATTGAACAGTCAAGGGCTGTTTTTGGCAAGGGTAACACCAGGTATGGGTTTCGTAATAGATATGCGTGGAAAGAGAGAGCACGTGAGTATGAGGAAGGAAGATCAGGAGTGACGAAGCCTCATAAATCAAGAGGTACCGAGTGTGTCGGGAGCGTGGAGAAAGTCCAACGTGAAGAAAGAGTGGAGCCAGGTAGGGAATGGCCAGTCTCAAGACAAGAAATGACAAGTGAGCAGATGACCCAAAACGCTCATGTGAGTCAGTCGAGAAAATGCTATAACTGCTCTAGATACGGACATGTGGCGCGTAACTGTCCACAAAGAGAGGTGAGAACGGGAGAACGGAATGAGGATGCAAGGGAAAAACAGCAAGATGGCGCACGTAACTCACTGTCCTCCCTGATTCAGAAAGTGAGAAGCTTAGGACTAGAAGTAAAGAAAGTAGGCACTTCACGGTCTGAATTGATAGGAAACCCAACATTGACGAAGGTGACCCTACTTAACCGCACTGCACGAGCACTACTGGACTCTGGGTCCATGATAAGCATAATAACACTCGACATTTTGGTCAATGCCCAAAAAGAAGGGTACGATGTGGATTCTCTCGAATTGCTTAGCGAACACAATATGGAGACGGTATATGACGCTTCTAATAATCTCATCACGTTTCTTGGAGTAGTTCGGATACCGGTGGCAATAGAAGGAGGAAGAGCGGAAAAGGTCGCATTCCACATCTCGGAAAGAAAAGACTGTGAAATTCTGCTAGGGACCAACGCATTAGGGAAGTTGGGAGTCAAGATCACCATCACGTCGGAGAGCGAACAGGAGGAGGTAGTTAACGCGCAGCAAGCATGGAGCGAAAGCCTAGTAACAGTATCAACTAGAGCGGTTATACCACCCTTTAGCTGTCGCTTAGTGGCTGCAACGTGCAACGTACCAGAGGGAGTATCTGAAGTTGTAGTGCGGCCTAAGAAGCAGGGTGTCACAAATGGAGTCTTCAGGATTTCGAATGACGAGATCATGATACCGATACACAATGTAGATGACCAACCTCTAGTGTTGCAAAAAGGCGACGAACTAGGAGAATGGGGGAGCGAAAAATGGTGTGAAAGATGGGAAGACTGTGCGATGCTAGATCAGGATGACTCAGTTATGAATGAAAAAGAGAAAAAAGTTGCTGATAGAGAAAATTAGTCAAAACAGCAGCCAGGAATGAATGTTTAGACAGTGACCTGAAGGCCGCCCTAGTGAAACATGCGAACTCTTTTGCCGTGTGCGAGAAAGAGTTGGGGCACACTGAACTCGCGGAAATGAAAATTGATACCGGAAACCATGACCCGGTCAAACTGAAAACAAGACCTGTTCCACTGGGAATACGCCCAAAACTGCGAGAAATGCTGAGAGACCTGGAGGAAAGGAAAACTATCGAAAAAAGCAACTCAGACTGGGCATTTCCCATTGTTCTTGTAGAAAAGAAGGATGGGGGCATCAGGCTATGCGTAGATTATAGGGAATTAACCAAATGTATAAAACAAGACTCGTACCCTATTCCCACGATTGACTCGATTCTGCAAAGCCTAGCCGGTAAGAGGTATTTTTCAACGCTAGATATGTGTAGCGGTTACTGGCAAATACCGCTCGCAGAGGAAACCAAGCACAAATCCGCGTTCACAACGCCAGAAGGTCTTTTCCAATTTCGAGTAACCCCTTTTGGGCTAAGTACAAGTCCCGCGACCTTCCAGCGGTTAATGGATACCGTACTGAGTGGCTTATTAGGGGACGAGGTATTCTGCTATATAGATGATATTATGATCGCCACGAGTGACCGCGAAAGGCACTTACAACTTTTGAGTGAAATTTGCGAAAGAATGGAACAAGCCGGATTAAAGTTGAAAGCGAAAAAGTGTGTGTTGCTCCAAAGCGGGGTCTCTTTTCTAGGGCATATGATTGACCAAGAAGGTGTGCACATGGATAAGCAGAAAGTTGAAGCCGTTGAGAGATATCCCTCCCCGACAAATGCTAAAGATCTCCGAAGTTTTCTGGGAATGGCCTCCTTTTATAGGAAATTTTGCCTAAATTTTTCTAAGATCGCGAGTCCACTGTTCGGTCTCACGTCACCGAAGGCAAAGTGGCGGTGGGAACGAGAGCATGTAGAGGCATTTCAAAAGTTAAAGGAAATGATAACTTCGGCACCTGTTCTAACCCAACCGAACATTGAAAAGGCACGTAGTGGGGAAAGACCATTCATAATTTTCACAGATGCATCAACAATGGGTATAGGCGCTGTCCTGTCTCAAGAAGGAGACGATAAACAACTTCACCCCATATTTTTTGCTTCTAAGAGTTTGAGTAAGGCGGAAAAGAAATACCATATAACCGATTTAGAAGCTCTTGGGGTAGTATTCGCTGTAAGAAGATTCCATATGTTTATATATGGAATACCTACAGCGATGAAAACCGACCACCAGCCACTGACCGCGCTGTTTAAGAGGAATAACATATCGTCCAGGGTGCTGAGATGGTCGTTAGAACTACAACGCTACAACTTACAAATCCAATACCTGAAGGGGAGAGCTAACGCAGTTGCGGACGCGTTGAGCAGAGGACCCGTAGCCGAAAAAGAGGAAAGGACTAGTGAACCGCTGCAGGAAGCAGTAGTGTGTGCGGTACAAGAGCCGGGGAAATCCAAGTGGTTGAGAGAACTCGAGCGCGAGGAAGACTGGGCGCAAGTGATAGAATTGGTACAGAAAAATGACATCGAAAAAGTGGTGAAAATAAGTGGGATAAAAGAGCCCGTGAGACAGGGCGCAGCACCAGTTGGTCATTGACCACCAGGACTTAGTAGCGCCCTGCAAATTCAGGGGGCTTAGCACCAGTGTCCGGGGCGTAGCCAACCGCTAACCGTCCACTGATGTTAGAGACAAGCAGATTTCAGAAAGGCACTTCTGGAGGATCATCAAACTCGTGGCTGAAGACCACCGTTGTTCAACCATTTACTCCATCCCTACCCTGCACTCTGGTGCGCTCCAGTGATAATCAGGTGTTGCTCAACGTGTAGTAGGAGACGTATCATGTTGTAATTTTGACTGTGGATGCGCACTATACCAATAAGTATCCCCCCAAAGTGGCACCGTTCGTTTTTGAGAAACCGTCTTCGTTTTTGAGAAAAACCGTCATTAATGGTCAAAAAATGGTTTTTGACCATTTTTTGACCATTAATGACGGTTTTTTTCAAAAACGAGGACGGTTTCTCAAAAACGAAAGATGCCATTTTGGGGGAGAGTTGGTACCACCTCGGCGCATTTCTTAAAGTTGACAGCGTATCGGAACACTTCCCCAAACGAGAGAAATTTCCTGGGAAAGTTCCGGGTTTGAGAGAAAAAACCACGCTCCAATGACAATTTCTTGTATCTGACAGGTCCTATAACAAGTTTCAACGAGTTCTAGCGGCATCAAACAGTTCCGTACTGAGATCGGTTTTTCGAGGATTTTAGCTTGAATTTGAGATGATTTAGGCTGTCTTCGCTAAATTTCTTGCTGAAACATCATTCGTCGTCTCACTAACGCTTATTTAATTCACTTTTTTAGTGCTATCTGCTTTTCCTGAAAGAACCCTAGTGTGTAGGTAATACTTAGTAGCCCATTTCGGAATTCGACTGGACTTAGTACTCCCCAACTGACACTGACCACCTAGTGCTGCGCCCTGCCGTGAGAGTAGCCGATTTCCAGATTGAAGGAGGAGAACTAAAAATGTACCGGGAAGATAGATCTCTTGTGTTTGTGGTTCCCAAAAGCGCCCAATACGAAGTGTTCTTTGAGGCACACTCAGGTCTTCTAGCGGGACATTTCAGCGCTAATAAATTGCTAAACCTGCTAAGAAAGCAAGTATTCTGGCCAGACATGTTAGGGATGTCCATATGTGGACGAAACAGTGTCAAAGATGTTATGTGACGAACCCACAAAGGATGACTGTACCCCCACTGAAACCAATAATGACTAGCAAACCGTATGAAATCGTAGGAGTCGACATTCTAGAGCTGGGACTCACGACTGCAGGTAACAGATACGCTGTTACGGTAGTTGATCATTTTTCCAAGTTTGCCACCGCCTACCCTGTGGGGGATAAGTCGGCGGAAACCGTAGCCAAAACGATATTTCTCAGATGGATCGCTGACGGGTGCAGGTCGCCAAAATCAATTCTCTCAGATAGAGGAGGGGAGTTCGAAAACAAGGTTATGGAGGAGATTGAGAAAATTGCAGGGATAAACCATATTTTTACCAAGGGTTATAACCCAAGAGAGAATGGAATAACGGAGCGTCTTAATGGCACGATCGTGGCTATGCTAAGGAGATCTACAAGCATACCGAGTGAGTGGGACCTTAGGTTGCCATTTTGCATCATGGCCTACAATATGACCCCACACAGCTCCACTGGCGAGAGTCCGTATTTTGTGTTGCATGGCATCGACCCAACGTTCCCCTCGAGTGTTATCCCCAATCCTGGAATCTTCTGGTACGCCATTGATAATGCAATGGATGATTATAAAACAACTATTGTGCAAGGGATTGTTGAAGTGCATGAAAGGGTTAAAGGATACAACGACAGAATTCGTAAGCGTATGAAGAAAATGTATGATACCGACCATAAGGTGGACACGACTAAGCACCCGAAAGTGGGGGAGAGAGTATATTTGAGGATACCCACCGAAAAAGTGAAAAGCGCACATCCAAAATTGATATCGGAGTGGTCAGGGCCCTATACAGTGTTAGAAGTCAGTGAGAATTCAGCAACGATCAGTAGAATAGGTGAAGATAGTGAGGCGTTACGAATACCCTTCGATCAACTTTTGATAGTTTCTCCCTATTTTTCGGATGAGAGAGTGGATACCGTAACTACGAGAGGGAAAAGAGGCAGAAAGAAAGGCACTAAGAACCTGGTTCAGACAATTAAAGTTTGTTCTTGCAGAGGAGCCGTGCTGAAGACGGCCAAGCAACCCGGCCACCTACGATTCGAATGCTTGGATGGGTGTTTGATGGAGACGAAGCTGTCTGACCTGACCGACGTCTGCTTTCCGGGGGCTTTTGCGAAGGAGCCAGTCAGGACTGTCTGGAAAGCTTGGGTGGCCTGCAGCATATTTAAGCGATCTGACGTGGATCTGGCATCGAAAATCAGGCTTTACAGACAAGGTGCAGTATGCCTGGATGAGTCGGCATTAAAACCAATTCTCAGGACGGCGTATGAGCGCTGCACCGCATGGACGGAATTTTTGTGTGAGACGGAGAAGATAAAGGAGCATGAAAAAGTGGAAAATTTGACCGTCGTGAAGATGTACGACGACGCACTCCAGGCACTAAAGCAGGATTTAGAGGATGAATCCAGAAAGACGAGGCCAAGAAAGGAACGACCCATGAGATATGCAGCGCCCGAGTGGGCTTCAGTCATGGAGAAAGACGGCGCTCGAGGAGGAATCCACACCGTAGTTGTCAGGACGTTCACAGAATTGAGGGAGAAGCTAAACGAATGGCGCTCCTTTAGTACCTGGGTGCTTGTATGGCCTGCAGACGAAGGCTGGACACAAGATAAGATTAAGGAAATCTGCTCAACGTGCTCACAGCAGGTCGCCGAAGGAGGACGGGTCGTGTCGGCGTGGACCCCGTGTACGCAAGCGAATATAAAAGTATGGCCGAAAATGATAGGAGTCTGGAAGGCCCTGGACAAGACACTAGCGAAGGGAGCCGGAAACGAGCAATTTTTCCCAACTCCCAACGCAATTGTAATGAACAACAAAGTTTTCGCTGAAATCGGATCGCCAGAAAGTTCAATACAATTCTATGGAAAGTATTCCGGAGTAGGAAATGCAAGATACTTGTATGAAAACATAAGGCAACGACTATCATCTATTCAGTTACCACCTATGTACGCGCCGCCGAGTGCGTCGGCAACGAGGAGGGGAGGGATGTCATGGCCACAAGATGAAGATTAAGCCCCACCACCGAAGAGGGCAAGCCTCTGACCAGCGCACGGATCGAAGATGCGACCGCCCCTGGATTGGCAGTTCGTTCTGGATCACCTCCCGGTGGCGGCGGCCCCGGTTCTCTCCTCCTTCCCTTCGTTGTCAGCCCTTCGTGAGCTGATAGTTGTTTTTTTTTTTGAGTTACCGTTTTGTTCGTCCAATAAACTTGCTTCTCGATCTGTTCGGTCTGATTGTATTTGGGTTTACCCTCGGTATCACACCTTTTATTCTGTACATCATCCACAATGGCGCTTTTGATTCTTCTTTAGCAGAAAACTGGCTGCCTTTGACATATTCTTGCCTTGACCTCAGAGTATTTATTTAACTTATTCATTTATTTCATGCGCCCAAAGTTGCTCCGTAGAAGCAAAGCAAAGTAAAAGTAAGCTTACATTCCAATGAGACTGGAAAAGGTACAAGAAAAAACTATGTTCAGAACAAATAAAGAAACCTTTTTAAAACGGGAAAAGCCATCGATCACCTAAAAAGATCAAGCCATCTAGCAGATTATGATTGGGGTGATCTTCTCGCAAGAGCGGTGTTAGATGAAGAATGTATCACCTCCGACAGAAGTGACTGTAGCTGTCTTGCAGTGCTCGTCAAGAAAGAAGTGAAAGATTTCAAACTAAGGTTGTTAGGATCAATAGATTGTTGAAAAGAAAACTCATCTACCTCCATTACAAAGTCTGAACATCTAATAGTTGATAGCTTTTAACTTGCCTTCTAACCTTCAGACTCTTGATTCAGAAACGAAAAGAGCCTCTCTGTATTCTAGACTGTGAAAGTTGAGGCGCTCGAATCATTCTGGGTTTGTTGGCATCAAATATCGGTATACTGCATTTCGGTGAGATTTGTAGTAGAAAGTTAAAGATGAAGGTCATTGGTTGGTAAAGTGTATGGGCACCATTTCTCCAGATGACTTGAGGTATGCCGTCATAAGTGATTGATGTCGAGGGCATTAGCGATTTCAAATGATTCAGGCTTTCACTTGATTTAATGCAGAAGTCAGCAAACGTCTCACACGTTGGGTTGTCTAATAGCCAATTCTAAAAGTGGACTTGTTGGAAAAGGTACTCGAGAAATAGTTACCTAATGCGGCCATCAGAATTTAACATAGTGGAAATTACCTTCCAGGATCGGCTGTCGGTGAATCTCGACATGATTTATTTCGTATTGCTATATGTTGAACTACACGCGAGATTACTGGTCAGTTTATTCAGAACGGCCAACGTTTCGGAGCCATCTCCTTCTTCATGGTCTAAAATGGGTTTAAAAAGCTCGAAGCTGTCTCGTCAAGCACACTAGCAATTAAGCCAAAGTTCGGGATCCATTTTTCGATCACCGGAAAAGGTCCTACACAAATGCAAAAATTGTACAGACTTCGTGACAAGGCACTGATGATAAGTAGTGCCTGGTGACCGCCGTCAGTCGTTGCTGGCAATGAAGACTGACAACGGCCAAAACGTCGCTCAAAGCAGTGCTGGTTCGAGACGCTCCACGCCTATCTTATATTGACTGCGAGCCATCCGAACTAAGCGCACGACAGGACTAAATGGCATCAACGGACAAGCAAACGGACGCCGGTACCAAACGGAAAAACGCTGGAGGAGGAGAAGAAGAGTCACTCGTTGCTAGTTCCGATACAATCAGCTCTACCGACGGATGACCGACCCACTCATGAAGCATTTTCTAAGGTCCGATCTGCACTTGCAGTTCTCAAGAATTCAACAGTCGCTGCCATCTGAAGATGCTTTCAGAATCGCGACGCGACACCTATGTCAAGTGACACTTCTCAAGTTGATCGTTCGAATTTGAATTCACCGAGCAGATTTCTTTACATCACCTCACTGCTCATAGCGTTGGTTGTATAAGTAAAGCATATCAGGGTCTGTCGTTAGTCTTGCACCAAATTTCACACTTTTCCGAAAAAATGGTAACTCTATTCTGAATAAATATCAACCAACGAAATATTCAGCATCATGATCCACGAAGTATGGCCAACGCTTTACTAGAGCGCAGTTCCAGAAGCGAAAACTCTGGCAGCTGCGGGTCGAAGAAACTTGAAATTTCACTTTTCGGTTCGGTCTGATCATCGAATTTCTTTTCTCGTGAATGTAGCTTTAGGGCTCTAAGCGAGTGGTTGTCAGACGGGACCAAATCAGGCGAATAAGAAGGGTGTTGTAGGACTTCCAAACCTAGTTTGGCAATTTCCTGGCAAGTAAGCTTTGCCACGTGAGGTGAGGCGTCGTCATGAAGTAGAGCAACATAGTCAATTTTCTTACGCATAAGGCGAATCGCGCCTGCCAATTTTTATAGCTGAAAAAGCAGACTTGGGCGGTCACGGTATGCCCAGGTGACAGCAGTTCTCGTTACAGCATTCCCTCGGAATCCCACCAACAACACAGAAAAACAAACCTTTCGTGCAGTCTCCTTCCGGCTGTTTTGAAGGGGTTCGCAGAGAGCAAATTTTTCTGTCGTGTATGGTTAACATACAGCACCCATCTCTCATCTCCGATAATGAGTTAGGATAGAATGTTCCTCCTGTGTGGACGCAGAAACAAGGATTAACACAGATTCACTTCTGCGAGGCACTCAATTCGTGGGGGACACAAGTCGACTCTTTTCTGTAGCCCAGCTCTTGAAGATGCCTGACGATTATTGTACGGCCGCAGCAGAGTGTATTGTGCACTTCATGTGCAGTGACATTCTGATTCGAAGCCTATTTAATTCTGAATCAGATAGAATATCCTGCAAATGTTTTCAACAAAATAATAAACATTCGAACCAAGCTATACCAACGACGCGATATAAATCCGCCAAAAATGATGTAGTTAGAGACGTCTCAGGTCTCACTTATACACGGAGACTTTTGAAGGATAATGCCATTGCAGGTACCAAAATTACAGTACACACTAAAGCATCATCAACTGAACAAGTTTTTCACCCACAGTGTGTGTGGAAGCTAGAAGAAAAGTGGGCAGGGAATGACTCCCAATATTTTTCTGATGTTCCCACTCCTCTAAAAATATCAGTACCTTATAAGCATGTGAACAAACCATTCATAAGATAAATCTATTCAATACTTAGGTCTTCAAACGTACAACATATGCATTCGTTACACACTCAATGCGTTTTCACAAACGGGCAGGCACTCCCCTCATCGTATGTCACATGTCGATCGCCCTACCGTAAAGCACTGAATTTTCACCACAGTCAAAACTGACAACTTCGAAAAATGGGTGGCAACATGACAGGAGAATACAGTGCTTTTAGAGTAGAACACACCGCTTACACACATACGGAAGCAAATCACGAGAGCTCGAGACATTATATAACATATACAGATTTTCTATACTGTTAAAAACAATCAGTATTATAGCGCATGGATCATCACGTATACACAATAACAAATTACAAGGAACATAGAATTGCGCAAACGATAATTGAAGAAACGAATAGCAATCGTGATGAAAAGAGTTAGTACCACAGAGTTACATGTAAAGACAGAGTAGTAGTAAAATACAAACAATGTTGAAATTTCGCGAATGGATCACACACTTGACAATTTTTGAAAAGAAAGTAGTAGAAAATAACAAATATTAGATATTACAAAGGTGCACGAGACCACTGACGACTATGGACAAGAGAACACAACGACTGAGAACGACAATTCTTGGGTGGTGCAGATGATAGTAGCGGTGATTGAACAGAGGTGACTGACTGACAAATGTGTGGAAGGTGTCGTCATCACCGAGCAACTGCGATTCTAAGCGATATATTGCCCTATATTCGCGCAAAAATTGAGGTAGACGAAGGCGGAAACGCTTGCTGTCTCCTTCTATGTCCAGAAAACGCGCAGGTGTGACAACTATGTACAAATGAACGTAAACAAAAAATAAAATAAAAAACACGCGGATCTGTGCGGCTAAGAGCGCAAGGCGATGCCTTTCTGCTCGTTCTAACCAAATAAAAGGTATCTCCTATCCTATGAACCTAAGGAACTAACACCGGCCAGCGGTGTCCGCCTCACGACATAGAAAACACGTGGAATAAATCTGTCTACATACAATATAGGAACACCAAACTGAGAAGCATTGGATGAAAGGGACCCTCCTAACATATTAATAAATTGTACCAAGGAAAAAAGTCAGACTGGAGGATGTTCGAGCGAAAAGATGAAGGACACAACTCGTACTGATAAATATCTACCGAACAGTTTCTAGAAACATGGTATGATCATCGTCAGTTCATCCACTTCACGCAATTCGGAGCTCCACATAGGCATGGGATCTTGTCCGATGTATCCTCCAATTCAAACTGATAGTCATACGTCAACTGAAAAAAGAACTCGACGGTACAGTGCACTCCCAGTTGCTTGCAGTAATTTCCTCGTAATTCCTGCTTTGATGCCATCAATGTCAAACCACCCGCCGACATATTCCGTAACCCACCAAAGAAAAGAAACTTCCTGAACCCAAACGACAAAAACCTCCTTTCCGAGCAATCATTTTCCGCAAAAAAAAACCAACGACATTCTACTGAATAGTAATTCAATCCAAAAATATAAATCTTTCAGTACCTCCTCTAGAGCTTTGATGGGACGGTTGGCAGTAATTATGATCTTTTTATCTTCCGGATACGGTCCGGCAGCAAGGATTCGTGTGGAGCAATTCGGATCGCAAGAGTGATTTATATACCTGAAATGAATACAATCAAGGGAACGAGCAGAAAGAGATATTATATGGAAAGAAACACTGTTCCTGCTAACCTTGCTGGACCACCCGCCATTGTTGCATCAACAAGTAGATCCTCGTCTATCCGGAACATGTAGACACCACGATTTTGAGCAACGTACCGCTTCTCACGCATTTCCCCCACCTCGCTGCGGATTACTTCGCCCTGGAGACAACAATTATAACAACGCCGATAAGTCACAGCCGAATCAGTGGCCAATATGACCATATGTGAGCTACTATGATGACCAAGAGCAAAAAAGCCATCGAATAGTCGGCAGAAATCCTCAAGAAATCAATATAAAAAAAAGATCGAGGATAATTAATGGACCTTGTACTCAATTATCATGTCGCCCATGTGGATATCACGCTTCGCATACAATCCAAGACCTTGGATTTTAGAGCGAGCCAAGTATACAGTCTGACGCCAATCTTTCCGCATCTTCTGATACAACGTGTAGCTTTGCGAATTACTAGAGAACGGTTCACGGCCGCCCAAAGCCTGTAAGCAGACAAGTAAGACAGCTACTTCAATGCTAACGAAATACGGTGTTTTAAAATGCATTTTCCGTTGTAAAAAAAAAACATGTTGGAGAGGAGTTAGAAAAAGTGGATGCAAAGCAAATATGCAAAACACGATAAAATGAGCAGAAAAAGTGGATGCAAAGCAAATATGCAAAACACGATAAAATGAGCAAAATAATTTTGTAATATTCGCAACCATGCTTGAGCTAAAACTTCTTATTAAATTTTGCAGCAGATAATTGGCAATTGATCAGAAAAAGAACCACGAGGAAAGCAAAGCCTACCAAAGCCCATTCAGCTCCAATACCAGAAGCCTGCAACATGGCCCGCATCTGAGCTGTTGCCAGCTCATCCGTGAAGGACGACCCAACGCGGCCTCTTGTTCGTCCGCTACTGCTTGAGCCAGCGTCTTGTGCAGAACGACTAAAGAGTATTTAATTACTGTGACCATATCCTATCGATACTAGCATTTCCAATCGTGTACTGCTTTTGTGACCAAACTAATTTGAAAAAGATTGAGTGGTCGAGAACACTTTAAAAGTGGAGTGCTCGAAACAGAATACAGTGCGTATTAAATGAAAATAGTAGCACCAGTTATCTGCCATGCGGCATTCTCATCAACAGATGGATGCCACTTTCTGCGCGGTTCTCACCTGGTCGATGGTGCACTCGCAAGTGCTCGTTGCTTGTGTTTTATCAGAGTGCGAAATCTAGGTTCACAACGTGCACATCCAGAAGGGTTCACAGCGAGAGGGAGATCAAGTAGTGGACTTCCTGGGTGGCGGAACGTGTAGGTAAACAATCCATCAACACCAGGCAGCTAAAAGATGAAAACCACTTGAAAGAAACACTTCAAGGTACACAAAGGAGCTGAAAAAAGAATAATAATAGCTGAGAAATATAAGGATGAAGGTGCTTATGAATAGAAATACTGTGAGCACGAGATTCAAAACCTCTTTCGAAGCAGATTTTCTCTTTTAAAAAATTCAGTCGAGTTGAAGAAAACACCATGTTTACATACTCCATGTTAAAGCAATGGGAACTGATAAAAGCGAGAGATAAATTAATAAAGAAACACGGACCGATTCCGTAATCTTGGTAATAGCAGACTCATTTAAGCCGAACAGCGTCTCTCCCTGGATACCCTTTGCGAAGAAACGCAGAGCATCTGTTTGTGCTCGCAACCGTTCCACAGCAGTCACCACTTCCGACCACGCCGCTGAACGAAGAAGTTTTGCAAAATGTAATTGAAGATGTAAGGACAAATTACTCCAACACCTACCTGACGCAGAGTCACCTTCATACGTACGGCCTTCACAGGAAACAACGAACTTGGGTCTATGATCAGCATCTTTGATCTGGCAATCATAGAGCTGACGAGTCCGAGGATCATTGGGAGACCAAAACCATCGCGATGAATGATATCCATTCTGGAAGAATAGGATAATCTGGTCTACCTATTCTTCCACTTTTCATGGTGACAAGACCCTCTGTTGTTTTCCAACGGAGGGAGAGGGTTACTCCAAAGAACAGAAGCCTAGCAATTTCATCATTACAGTCAGATCAGCGGTGCTCATGATTAAGTATCTTCTTCGAAATCATTATTTCGTTAAACACTGGAGGAGGGGAACTACCTTCGGCGTAAACATGGAACAATATCTCAGGTCAGAACAGGTCTTTGTTCATCTGCACACTAATGCATGAGGTACGGCAGCGAAAATCCTTGACTCGAGCACCCCTAGCTTAGGATACGAATTGTTGCATGGGTCAAGACACATTAACAGCGTCAAATAGAAGGACCATTTCTTCAAGGGAGGTGGATTTTTCCATGTGCACTCCTGATAAGGTCCAAATCAAAAGGTGTCTCAGGAAAGATTATAGTCTGAAGTACTTCCCAGCAGAGATGACCTTTCAAAAAACTTACCGGGAATATGTGTGTCGCATTGTGGAATGTTTTCAATTGCTCCGGAAGAAGCTGTCCGACTTGGAAGAAACACAGAGCGCCCAGCCGAAGACATAAACGCGTATTCGAATCGGAGAGTTCGAATAACCGAGACAATAAGGCGTTCTCATCTCTCTCGATGTAGATTCTCCTGAGCGCTTCCAGTGATGACACCATAACGTCGGGACTGATTTCAGGGTGTTTTGTGCAGAAAAAGGTCTGAAAATGAAACTTGAAACAGAAAAGAAATAGAGACCAAGCCAGACAAACAAAAGAGATAAACAGAGATGTTCGCAACCTGTAGCAATAGATTTGAAAAGAACGCTTAAAAAATAAAACAAGACTAGTAAGAATTATACTAGTCTGAGGCAAAGAGCAAACTTACATTCTGTATTTTAATTCGTGAGAAAAAGGCTAATGTCATCACACACAAAAAAGAACTTGCAGGAATAATTCATAAAACCTACTTTATCTTTGATGAACTTTGCGGTCTGTATTTTTGCAGCACATGGTAGATGGAAGTTGACGTTGCAGTCGACCTTATGACATTGAACGCTCGCTCCGACACGACCACAAAGGTGGCAAATAACTCCAGCAGCACGGACTATTGCACGATCGACATGTAGAAGAGCTCCAGATGATGACTCGAACACCTACACATTGAGTGTGAAGTAATTTTAAGGGAAACTTCAGCTTATTGATTTTCACTCACCTCTGTACTCCACATTGCACAATTCACATGCACCCATAGGTTAGCACTCAGATTGAGAAGCCGTCCACAAAGAGCAGGATCGCCATCGCCTATTCCTCCACAAAGAACACAAACACGGCGATCAAGCTCGAAGGAAGTACCTAATCCAACACCCATTTTGGGTGAAAGCGCTAGTTCCTAAAAAATCCTCCGTTGGATTTCACAGAATGCGGCAAATTATCACAAAAAAGGTGGTTTCAAGAACGCCAAAGCAACATATTTCGAGATGCTGATAAATATATCAATGACTAACATGCTTTGTTTGCTGTATCCTGAAGAAAGATTGCAACAAATCTCGGCTGTATGTCTTCCAGTCATCTCCTGGATTACGACTCGGATCTTTTCTTTGTGAGACGTCGTGAATACTTGCCAAATCAGCAACACGGATGATCTATAGCACGGAAAGAAAATTGATTTCGCGAGAAACGAGTAACAGATTTCAAGTTGTACCTGCACATTATCCCTGCGGCCTTCGTCCATAACGTAGCGAGTATCACGCGGCGATGTTAAAAACGCGTCTGGTGGGACAGCCGGGGCAGCCGGGAGATCCATACGCATCTAAGACAAATATCTGTTATCCTCAGCCTTTGAACAACTACGGAGAGCTCGAAAGTAAACACAGAAAACATTGAAAATAATAAAGACATATGGACCTTTCCCTGATTTATACACTTTGCAAAACTCTCGGCGCTAATCTGTCGCAGCTTTGCAAGAGTTTCTTCATCAACGTGCGACTCAGCAGCTGTAAGTTGATCCGGAGACAATGCGACCTAAATTAACCAAGTTACGCATCTTTAATTGAATTCAGTAAAATTTGCTAACGAACCTTGCTAGCAGCAACAAACTGATAGTAACATTTCATCGAGCAAAAACACACGGTGTCGTCCTTCTAAAGAACAAATTGATTTATTGATGTAAATCGCATCTTATCCCTAGCTACCAGCAATGGGCAGTAACTGATTACCTCATCATCACTGGGCGTCAACCCTAGCTGGCTCATTGTTTGTTGTATGAGAACCGCCTCCATGCTCCTATCACATGCACGACATCTACCACCAGAGACTGGTGCAGCTGGTTCGGCGGGCTCGCGTTTCACGTTCTCAGCAATTTCAGCTAAAATATATCAAGTACGTATATTAAGCTTACAAATCTTATGCAACGGTTCAGTTATTTCCACAGATGGAAGACAAAAAAAACGCAGACATTAGTCCAAACACCAAAAAAAAAAGAGGAAAAATTGGTGCGGGAAAAAAGCAAGAAAAATGGCGCGTGAGAGAAGCAGAAGCCGCACATTAGATATAAGAAAAGAAAAGCGAAGTTGTGTGAAAGTGACAAGCAAGTGGACAAATAAATGAATAAGTCAGGAAGGTTAGAAGTAACACACTTTTAGTAGATGGCTCAGGTGATAAGGGTGGAGTGTCCAGTTGATAGTCGATGTGCTGCTCAACGCCAAGAATAGATCGCAGTTGCTCGAACAAAGCAGCTACTCCCGATCCAGGCGGAATAGTTGATTCTTCTTTAACAACCAGAGATACCTCGACTTCTTCCACAGTTTCCGGTTTCTGAGCGAGAGTAGTTATTGGAGGGGTAAGGTACTAATTCAGCAGAATTCAATAGTCGTCAAAGAACCAATAAAAACAATAACTAGAATAACTGTACCATATCAAAAACTTTTCGCCGAGGCTCAAGTGGAATTGTGAACTCCGGTATCTTGCTTGTAACACGCATATGATCTGCGGATGGTTGGCGGTCCAGCGCATGAGCGAACACCACCCACTGATCGAATGTACCATATGCAGCGTCCTCTGCGTCAACTACCATGTCATAAATGGGAGGAGGTGGCATACTGTAACATATTCTGGTCATGAAAGGTCTTGTACTATGTGGATATGTTTTCGTTATTCACCCTAGCAGGGCCGGAAGATTTGCTTGAGGCGCAAGGTCGGACATCGACAGACTACTCATTTCCAAACATTCAATACCACGGCCCGGACCAGTGTAGTAATCGTCGACAAATGACAGCGACAGATTACCAAACTCATTTCCAACCAAAGCACGCTTATCTGAAGAATGAGAAACGATAATGAAGAAAATTAAGTAAAACAACGAAAATATGAGTTTCTGGGACTCAAAGTCATAGTTTCTGAGTATAAAAGTCAGCAGGAAAGTAATTACCACGACGATCTGGAAGATCGCTTATTCCCATGGTAGCAAATGCGGCTCCAGGATTACGGGGTGCGGGTTCCAAGGCTCGCTTAGGGAGCTGTTCGCATAGCCGAAGCTGAGTATTCACTCGCTCCACCATCAGATCGTATTCATTGCCCATACCCAAAGTCTCGAACTAAAGTCACACAATTGAACTGACGAATCCTGAATCATAAAATGAGTTGAGTCACCTTCTTTTGCTGTGTGCGCTTCTTCTTCGGCCTGGGCGGTTCCAGCTGGTCCATCAGATGGCTGGCTGGCCCTTGTGGACCCGCTGCACCCATAGGAGGCATTTGTTGTCCCATCGCAGGTTCTAGTAAACGCTTCAGCATACCGCTACCTTCCCGAGCAGGATCACGTCCATCGAAATGCATCGAAACCCGGCTCACGATGTCATCAAGACATTCGTACACCTGAAGATGAGGACTATAAAATTTCAAGGATTTGCTTAACAATGAAACGAATTGATATCGAAATATTCGAAACCTCTTTCTCGAATGATGTTTGAAGGCGTTCGTAGAAAATACCACCTAGTACCGGAGCAGGTACACGAGTCCACATGGGTGCACGAGGAACCTTGAATAATAAGGCATATTTCCAGTCACTAGTCCGCCACACACACACTACTAGGCACTACACGCGAATGGCTTCACATACAACGCAAGCACTTTTTCATAAGGAATTCTCGTTGCAGTTGCATGTTAATATGTAATATTAGTGGTAGAAGTATCAAATTAATCGCGAGAATCTGCAACAATGACTGAGCCTATGCTTTTGCGACAAAAATGTCCAAGAAGCTGAATTATTCTTTGAAGGGCGGTACTACTTCTAAGAGTATTCACTGCTTCCCGATAGAGGTATTCCTTTCCTACAAAATTTGCATGTTCACTACAAAGTGTTTCTTGACGGCACTAAGTTTCAGACAATAACTGCAAAGCGCTCTTATTCAATGTAAACGAGTAATCTTACCTGCACCGGTGTTCGCTGCAACATTTCCTGCTGCGGGCCACATACAGCCCCATAGGGGACTTGCTGAGGTACGCGCATCTGCTGGAATTGCGGAGAAGTTCCAGGTAACTGTGAGTGGAACTGAGGAGGAGCGCCCGGCATTGTTGTAGGGGATGAAAGCGGTGGACCAGGAGGAGCTACAACAGGACCACCGGGTTGAGCTGCACCAGCTGCTGCAGCCCTTTGTGCCATAGCTATCCTCATTGCGTCTCCTGGTTCAACATTGCGGATGATGTTCCACTTGTGTTCGAACTCGTAAACGGTGGCGAGGTGGGACTTCAAGTCACGTTTACAAGACTCCAAATCCTAAAAAGAGACTAATTACAATGTGAAAAAGAAATGAAAGGACTCTATAAAACCACAGTTTGCTCATAGATGTCCACCTTTTGTCTCGCAGGAATTTGATCCAGCAGTGACTGCAGTGCCATACGATCTTGTTCGTTTAGGTCAACCTGAAGCATGCGACAAGAATGATGAAACGGAACTCAAAAAAAAAGAACCACTTGATGCCCCGTGTAAAACTTTTTCGCACTCACGGGAATTTGCTTTCCTTCTGCGTCCGTTCCGGCGCTTTTCATCATTTGACGCCGCTTGGCAGCAAGATTCTTCTTTTGTTTTCGCATTCTGTTCAAATCCGACTCGATGACCTGTGAGGAACAATAAGCAATAAATAAAATCAAACGAAAGAAAAATTACCATCAACTCAATCAGCAACATGAACATTTTTTAAAAAAAACTTAAACGATAGAATAACCACCTGCTGATGTTTCTGGAGATCAAGAGTTCTCGTTCGCATCAGCTCGTACTGTTCGAGTACCTGAAAACGACAGAACAATCCTCATAATTCTTGCTCCGCTGCTCCACCAATGTGACGCTTCGTCTACTATCACTTATCTGCTTCAATTAATCCGAATGGATGCGACAACCAAGGACATTTCAGGGAAAAAATGAGTGAAGTATAAATAACAAAGGTAAAGAATATTATGGTGACAACGGCTTACCGGCTGTGTCAAATGAGCTGTACTACGAATTTGCTGCATAGGAACCTCCTGATTCGGCTGCCCTCCTATTTCAGAGTGAAGATACTCAGGTCGCATTTGAGCCCCACCGGGTACATTTGGAACCTTGAATCGCTCGTCAACATTGACTTGCATTTGCTGCTGCTGAAACGAACAATAGAAGGAATGTGCAAATATTCTCTACCAAATAAGAGCACTCACCACCACACGTTTGACCCTTGGCTGTTTTCCCCGATTGGCACGATTTTCTCTGGCTCGACTCACGAAATCTTGCCTATTTTCAGTATCTAACACTCTCCATAGGCGTTGGATATGCTTCACACGATCATTCCAGTCAGGGTATTTCTCCTAAAACATGACAATATATCAACAAGTATATGAAGGCACAATGTTACTTCATTTTGTTTTGAACATATTAGAACATTCATAAAGGCAGGATCCGTTTCCCGGAGTCGTAAGCAACATCAGATTCTTTAGTCAAAACTAAAACAGCAATACGTAATTGTCTGCGGAAATTCACAGATCAGGCATGGCTAAGATTGGAGAAAGTCTTGTTCATAGCAGGCTAGTCTTATGATGCCCGCAGAAGAACTGATAACCCGCTATACTCTCATCCGAATTCCCACCCTCAGAAGGGATAGAAATGCAAATTTTATTCTTTCATGTACTTGGTCATGCTAAAATGTCTGTAGATGAGCGCGCAAAACTGCGGTAAATACCTACAAGTTGTGATGATGTGCTTGGATTGAGTGCACTCAAAACTCAATATTTGTCTCGGGAAGGAAGAGAAACAAAATCATAACAGAACATTACAGTTTGATACACATTACCAATCAGTTGTCACATCCTAGATTGAGAACGGTAGATTTTTCGGAAACTTTACATGAGGATGCGCTAAAGTGTTTCATGGAGTGAAATTCAGAAAAACGGTCAACAGCTGTTAAACTTTACCTTCAAGTAGGCATGCCTCTCGTTTGCGTAAAGTACAGCTGCTTTTGTTGCCTGACTACCAAGAGGTTCATCTTCCTCCCATCTGAAAAATAAAAAAGTAGAAACAAGCAGTCTTCAATGAAAACATTTAAAAGCTTTAGTGCAAAAAATCAGAACTGGAAACACACCCCTTCCTTAAAAAACCAAGAATGTCCTATACAGGAGTGTTATTGAGTTCCCACTCACCTTTCCGTGGTAGGATTGTTCTTTTCCACACCATCCATTTGACTGCTACTCCGTGACAGCGACTTCGTAGTAGTGGTCATCAAATAAGATGGTGTTGCTGGCACAGGAGTGATATTTGTCACATCGTTAGGGAATGCTGCAAGAATTAAAATGGAAACTGGAGTTGAGAGTAGAGCATGGTCGTAAGGAGTTCAAAATGAACGATAAAACCAACTGGTTGGTCCTGTTGGAGCAGACGAAGACGGCGTAGAAGTGGAATCATTGTTAGATGTTGGTTCAAAACCATCTGCCTTTACAATATCGAAGGCGTCTAAAACATTTAAATTTGTTGGGAAGCGATAAACAACACAAATGAGAGGAAGTGCGAATTACGCTTATAGTAATTCATTAACTTCAAATTACCTCTTCTTAATGAGCCATCGATTAACTTCATAAGACTTAGATTTCATAGTTTCTCTCCTTTTCTCTAAGGTCCACATAACAAGTGATCTTCTAAGATAGAATGATATCCTCATCGAAATCCTACGAATCCCACGAGCCCTTTCTTTTGAGACTTTACGCAGAAACATGTAGAGCAGAAATACACATAAACCTGTTGCAATGAACCTTTTTTCTTACTGAGGGCAATACCCCAACATCTAAAACCGGGACAATGCTATAGAAAATTGGGTAAAAAGGACTCTTTCGGAATTCAAAATGATAACGATCACAAAAGAAATCATTTTAAAAATATGTATATTTAAAGCGATACTCAAAGAAATTCTTGAAGAATCAAAAAAGTACCATTCAAGCTGTCGTCGAAATCATCATCCTCATCATCTTCCATCCAGTTAGTGAAATCCATATCCATGTTGTCTAGATCCACCTCTCCGATGTCAAGATTTTCGAGGATATCAACCTAATTAGGACCAAATTGGAAACAGAAGAAAGTAATTCTCAACAGATTGTACCTCCGTCAAGTCATTTTTCAGCTGTTCAGTTGCCTCATGGGAAAGCTCATGACCGCAACCTCCTGCCTCTGCAGCAGCTGCAGTTCTTCCTTTCCCATATTCTGCCAAGGATGGTTCCTCGACTACAGCGTCGATAAGTGCTTTACCCTCAACAGGCCGCATTCCAAAGAAACCTTCCTAGAAAAGTATGGGACGATTTCATAGCCTGTAATCAACACTTCAAAACAGATTATAGAAAGAAATTACCTGAATAGCTGGAGGGTAAGCATCTTCTAGCTGACTCCGTCTTGGTTTTCTCGGTCGTTTTTGCTTTTTGTTACCATCTTCATCAGGTGTCTCTTCTTCCATCGTCATCAGCCGATGTCGCGGTATCTTCACGAAGAAACCACCAACACCTGTTCACCAACAATTCAGCAAAATAACTGAATAGAAATTGGAAGCAAAAACAAACCAAGCTTCGGCACACGTCGGCCTGGACCACCTCCACGACCCATGCCTCGACCGCGACCACTGGAGGAGAGCATTTCTAACTCATCTTGCAGATATTCGTCTTCAACGCCATCTGAAAAGATGATGCAACTACACTCTTCCCACTGCAATAATCGGTATGTCTAGGGTTTGTACAAAGTTTCTGTGTAAAAAGTCCTATGATATAATGGTAGGAACTAACAGTGTTCGAAACTCTCTGAACGGTATCCGAAGGTTTCTAGAGGATTCGGCCGGAACACACCAGGCATGAAACGCGACTGCAGAACCTCCTCAGCCGATTTGTTCAACGCAACATTATCGCATATGAGAAGGTTTGAATGGTCACCTGGAAAGAACATGGGGAATTGGCTGCATAGTCTTTACTGTAGCTTAACAAGTTAGATCATAGGGTTTGTAGAAATGAGTAGCGTAAATGGGCCAAGAAGAATGCGGAGGACGCAGTCATCAAGAACCCTCTACTTTCTTCAATAGTACATATAAAGATGTATTAGGCTGGTGCATAATTGACACGGCTAAATTTCGCGACTTTTTCACGTTAGAAACTAATGTTTTCAAAGGATTTCCGCAGAGTAGTAATCCAATTCATTCATTTAATGAAATTTGCCTTTTGGAGAGTAACAATCAGCAAACCCAAGCTGAAAAATGATTCATATTCATAAGCTCCATAGATGCAGATAAAAAAGAGGTCGACCATCAAATTCCGAAAACCAGGAACATTGGGCAGCCATGGATGAGGACGAAAGCTTGATAGCGAGAATGCTAGCCAAAGATTCCGATGAGAATCACTCGATCATCGTTCTTCTTCTCAAAAAAAAGCTCCCAAAAGCATGGACATAGACGGCAAATGTTTCCATGAACTCTCAGACAGGAACGAAGCTACACGTATCCGAATTTCCGCGATTTTCTGCACAAAACAAGAAGACTTCACTTCTGAAGAATCTCGTCAATCGAATCTCCTTCTCTTCCATGACTTGTTGATTGTTCTTCAGCCAAAATCTCGTAGTGATCACGTATTTCCCAAAGTGATAGAGCATACAATGGCAAATTTTGATGAAATTTTTGATAACACCTTTATTAAATGAGAAAAGGGAATCATTTCCGTAAAAAAAGGTCCACTTGAGAATCGTTAATTTCTAAGAATGAGAATAGAGGACGAGAAAAAAAGCCGCATTAATTATGCCCCTACCTATTTATGTAACAGAAATCCTTGGTGAAAGAATCATTAGTAATTCATAACAGATATAGAACTGCTTCGTACCGAAAAGTACTCCTACTTCGAAGTGTCTTTTTGAAAGCTCAATGTGAAACCTTTAAGAACACTCAATTTCGCTGCCCAAGCACAGATATACCATTTGTTGCTGTGGCGCAGAGACCTGTTTCTAACTACCACATCCTCTACGATCAACCCGTCGCACGCGGAGATCCAGAGGCGGCCACGCTTGCCAGCACTCCACGTCATCATCCCTGATCTGCGTATCACGTTTCACCGTTATCTTCACGGTACTGACCAATGATCTGGGTGTGACGTGGACGACGTGGCAGCCAACAGCATCCGTCCCAGCCGCGCCGCGCCGCCTCTCGATCCCCGCGTGCGTGGGCGGACTCATCGTTTCGGACAGACTATACCAAGTTTGGCATAACTAACAATTTCAAAGGACTCACTGCTGATTCAGTGCACTTATTCAGTCTATAATAGCTGACCTGTAGTATGTGCGCTATCGCTTGACCAACTTTATCAAAAAAACACCTACAGTGGCAGTCACATCTTTTGCACACCTACGATTCTGGACCATAGATTTCAAAACAATCAAAACCAAGTTCAAGTATGTGTTGAGGCTCTGTGTGGGCTTCCTTCCTGTTGCTTACACCGGACACAGAGTCAGTTGGAACTGGACTAAGAAATAAGATTTCAATTTTGTCGGTTTCCTCCAACTAGGCACAAAAGTTTTGCACCTACCCATTGAGGGAGCAGAAGTGGTGATTTAAATTGAGCACTTTTCTCCTCAACATTCCGCTCTGAGCGTTATTAGCGTACACTCCGTACCAGTTGGAGATAGCGACACAAACAAACCATCGAAAATTTCATTTGATTGAATCTCGAAAATAAAGTAAGCCTTAGAAATTTCTCACGAGCAACTGATTGCCTATTAGCAGAACGAATCAGCGAAAAATCTGTTGCCGGAATGCATGTTTTATTATTGTGATTACCGCGAATCCCTTTTTCCACATTTTTTAAGCCTACTGACTATTCCTGCCCTCTCCTGAGGACAACAACTGTGCATCAAAACTGTTACAGCAAAATGCCACCAATATCGGGAGTGAAACCACATCTTTCCTCGATCCGATAAAATGAAGGAAGACAGAAACGAAAGTATTTTCAAAAGTACTATGTTTTGAGCTCAAAATGCAAAGAATGAGGGATATTCCATTCAGAAACATTTTCTTGAGGAATAGACTGGAGATAAGAAAGAAAATGCTATGCCCCTTCACATTCTCGAGAACTGTCCTGATAGCTCACTCTAAGCTTGAAATGCGGATTTTGTGGCTGGCCGCATCCCAAGCTTGGCGTGAGCTACCAGTACACGTCGCAACTGTACTACTGGATAGAATCGGTATAATAATTATTTCCAATCTTGCTTGTGAACTACGAAGTTTTTCAACGGATATGTGTCATCTCTTTCCCTTGTTCATTTGCACGCCTCTTTCTCCCCGTTTCGCAACAACTCCAATAAAAAATTTGAGAAATAGAAGGCGAATAATTAATAATGACCTATTCCCATGAGCGATGATGTATTTCGGCTGTTAGGTCGGCAGGCCGAGCAGCGCATCTTATTTGCAGACGCAGATTCCAACATTTCATCGTTGTAAAGGTCTTCGCAGGTTCCGTGGTACCATCTAAAAATATACTAGATCCAACCGAAAGCACAACAACATCGAAACCCTTTTTTCGTATAAAAAGCGAATTTAAAAAATGGGATATAACACAGCGCACCTAGCACATGCACTACATTTGATGATCTTGTCGCCAAGATTGTAGTTTTTAGAACATTTTGGACATTTTCGAAGGGAACTACACGTAGTGCATAATCCCTCCCTTGTCAGGTCTGTGCCAGAAGTAACTCTCACATTGCATCGACGACATCGCGCACACCTGAAACTTTGATCCTTCGACTTGAGTGAAAACTGGCGAGGAAAACTGAAGCTCTTTGCTATTCGATGAGCATATGCTAACTTTTTTTTTGGACATAATAGCACTGAATACGGCAGAGCATATCAAAGTAAATGTGTACTTGTATGAAGGATGAGTGTATGAAAAGAGTTTGTTTCCAGCCATTTTCAACACAAAGGTGAAGTAGGACTCTTTTTTTTTCATTACATAAAACGTCCTAATTCTGCAATAGGATGACAATTACGTTAGAGTTGTTCTATTCCTAGACAGATGCCACGAATAACAAATGCATGGAGACACATCTCCAGAAATTTTTATTCTTTTCAATACATATACGTAAACTCAAGAACTGGTTTGTTGACTGTTGCAAGGAGCAAATCCCTTCTCAGAATAGGACAAAGCAACAGCTAGGATATTTGAACAAACAGCTCCTCAACCTCAAAATGGAGCGTTGAAGAAAATGATTACCTGTTTAGATGAACGGCTAAAATCACTCCCGTAGTGCTCCTTTTGAAAAGTACAGAATGAATACGTGACTGGTCAAATAACTTAAAAAGCAGGTTAGCCCACTATAGGAAACTTCCGAAAATCACCCAATTTCAGAGTGATTCCGCAAGACTTCCAGAATTTAATGGGATTACCAAAATTCTGGCGTCCTCATAATTTTAGAACTAATGGGTTAGGCACTAACGAAGATAAAACGAATGCATACGCGTGACATCTTCTTGCCATCTGCAGTAACTCTAACAGGAATGCACTGAATATAGAAAATGAAAGAACAAGAAGAAAGGTGAATGAAGCAGGCAGTGGCGCCCGTCTACTGCGAAATAATGGTATTTAGAATGGTCTAGACAGTGTAAACCGACAAATGAAGGTGATAACGTTAAAGAGAAAAGCCCTCGTAGGAAATTACTCTGCTCGATCAATTTTGAAATCATATGAAGACCCAGATCCTCGGATAGAAAGATAGGTGAATCATGAACGTGAAGAACGAAAGAATGTTGCTCAAAAGTACAGGACCGGGACTCTAACGCCAGGAAGAAAAACGATTTCCGTTGGAGACTACATGAAAATAAGGATACTGCACGAAACAAAAGTAGGAGCACGAAAGCACTGCAGTGCAAAAGTTGCAGCTACATCACATAAGAAATCTATTAAAAAAATCTACCCCTATAAAATAAAAACACTGTTACACCAAAAGAATGTGAAGACGTACCACTGACACCTCCAAGGTCCATTGGGAATGCGCTCTAATGGCGGAGAAAGGCAGTAGATATGATATGAGACATCGCACTCTTCGCATAAAAGGAGTTTCGACTCGTCTTTGCCCTCTCCGCAACCTTCGCACACAGTACAGTCAAGGCAACGCCACCCTCTATTAACAACAGCTTGGTTGAGCTGAAAAGTTGTAATTTAAATCCGGTTAAAATTAGAAATAATGAATGAAAACATAAAAAATGACATTAATGTGAGAACAGTACAACCATGTGACAGTCGAGTAAAAATTAAACAAATAAATGCTAGCTAGTATTACCTTATCATGTAGACCAACACAATATGTGTGGAATGTTTGGGCGCAATTGCAACATGCAACCATAGAACTCTCTTGGGTATGCGGTTTACCCACTGCGCCACATACAAGACACAAACTCGCCTGAAATTTTTTTCGCTATGTAAAGAACTGATCATGCCAGGAACAAAAGTTAACACGTCAAACTCCAAAGAAAGCACGCACTTGTCGCATGTACGGATCTTGAGCGTCACAAACGACTGCCGTGCGCACATACTCTACGTCTTCCGCACGAGTATTTCTTTCTTCCTCTTCCTCCAACATGGTTTCATCCACCTTAAGGGTAACGATGAATAAGAAGAACACAATCAAAGCTCATGTAGAAGCACCAACTACAGCTAGAATGTTATTAGCTGGGTTATTATTGAAGTTGGGCACTGCTGGTTATTTACGTATTTTAAGTTCAATAAATTTTGTGTACAATAATTTTTGAATTATTATTTCGTTCGCTGATTATACGAAAACGCAAAATTAAAGAAGTCACTAGCGAAGACATACCTCTCGTATTTGGGAAGGTGGTTGAAGAAACTGTTGTTGGTGGTGTTGCTGCTGTTGTTGCATGATTATTTGTTGCAGAACCACGCTTTGCTGCATTTGAGAGGCAGCTCCTCTGAAGCAAGCCTCATTAAGTCGAGGACAAATGAATGGAAAGCAAGAAAAGATTGCTCAGGAAATGCAAAAATGCAATAGTAAAGACGACCTCAAGCCTCTCACAAACGGTGAATGGTATCAGCTGTCTAAGATTGAGAGATTCCCTAACAAAAGTATGCAAATTCGAAGAGATTCAGATATGAAATTAAGATTTTCCATATAAGAATTCAGTTCCCAAAATAGCAAAACTTTTACGGAGTCTATGGAGGAAGAGTTGAGGATAGTTAGCCAGTAAAGAACTGAAGAATGAAGCAATTGCGAGAACAGAGATCATTCCATGAAAAGCACGCACCGGCCTCGGCCTCGACCTCTTCCACTTCCTGGTGCCTTTCCAGTTCCGTTCACTTTTGAGCCACGTTTACCGCGTTTCCCTCGAGTGGATGGTGCGAATAGAGCGGGATCAGCACCGGGTGGTTTGGCTCCTCTAGCTTTGGAAGAGCTTCCGCGGCCTGGCTTTTTCTTGGCACTTCCTCGGCCGCGGGATGCGTATCCACCGCGAGAGCTGAAAGTATTAAGCAGTGGAATAAAAATTATTTATCCTAAAGCATTGCACAAAAAATCACTAAATGCAAAAGAAATAAATAATATGACGAGTAGGTCAGACCTCCCAGGCACGAAATCTTCATCAACATCTGATGGAGAGTTCTCGGGATAGAAAGGCGAATTTCGAGCAGAATCACTCGTTGTTGCTGGTGACGAAATGCCCTCCGACATATTATAAACATCGACGTTGAAATCCGGTACCACAGTTGCCGGGTTCACCGGTGAGCTTGACCGGAACGGGTTGAGCGTCATGTCTGACACAGATGTAGACGAAGGCGCAGCAATTGAGTCTGATACTAACAGCAATACATTTACCAAAAGTCAGATAACAACAATAGCAGAAAATGCGTAGGAAACTATTCGAAAAATGTAGTGTACCGGATTCAGCTCCAAGCGGAGAAGCAGGACCAATCGCAGCAGACAGCATGATATCACCCACTAAAGGTGACCGCCGGCATGACGCGCAAACAAATTCAGACAAGCTCACGTCTGATCTGTCACATTCCCGGTGTACGAACCTTGAAATATATGATATAGGAGATATGGGACTCTGAAAGTTCGGCGCAAAAGCACCGAACTTTCAGGGTCAACTTTAGAATTCAAGAAAAGAATTCATGGAACTAAATTCGGATAATCTTCGCTTTGAAATCACAAAATCAGTTGAGGAAGCTGACACAGTTTCAAAAAGGCTCGAATAAAAAAATATGAATTGAAGAAAGAACAAAGAGAAAAACTAGGATTTGCGGAGAGCAACTTCCGAAGGCAGGATGAAAGATTCCTTCAGTGGATGTTTTGGAATATTGTAGGCTCACTTACTCCAATAATTTATTTGGCGTTCATTTTTCCTAACGCTTGAGTGAAATATTACATCTTTCACAATAAGAGAAAGCAGTACGAAGTGAGTTCTATTTCTAACCAACGCAAGAGCCTCACCAATGAAAATAAGTGGTAACTTTGAAAATAAATCGCGAGAACTGAATTATAAAAGACATAAAAACACTCCGAAAACTAACTTCTTGCAAGAGGTGCAAACCCTGGCGGCGTTGTGACTGAGCACAATACCCGAACACAGTGGACAGACGAGACCGACACCCATCTGCATCGCACCACCAACTCCAGAACATGTATCGCAGACTTCGGTAGCGCCACCTCCCAGAAAGCCGCTGCCACACTCGATACACTAGAGAATTCATGTTCGTTCTCCTTTTTCATACATGCACTACATTTAATTACGTAAGTCACTAAAAATATGGACAGATACTTATGAAGGCTATGAAATGAAAATTGCTTCACAAACCATTCTAGTTTCTATCTTTGTTTCCAACATCTTCACATCACCGTTCTCAGAATTATTGTCAATACAACCATTAGCCGATATTTTGGCAAGGTTGTCCTTCCTGAAAGAGCTGCATGACAAAAGGTAGACTGAATAAATGAATGAATGAATGAGTACTTAAAACTGATCTAATGAACGACAGTATTTATGGGCGCTATTCCACATTAAGGGCCCCAAAATTTTCAACAATAAATTTTTCGCCGAAACTTTGTTTATAGGGGTTATTTGAGGTGCTGAACACGAATATCGTATTCATTTTGTACAGTAAGCCCATTTTTGTAGGGTTACGGTTGGTACTTCACAGAATTATCTCAAATTTTGCGTAGAGGGGTTGTTCTAGGCGCTGATCAAGAATCTCAACATTATTTTGCGTGGCACCTTCATTTTCTACCCAAAATTGGCATTTTGTCCGAATTTACCATCGTATCCCCGCGAAAATGGGGTAAAGGTACGAAACGGATACGATATTCGTGTTCAGCTTCCCAAATAACCTCCTTGTGCAAAATTTGAGCGAATTCCATGAGGCACCGTATCTACAGTAACCCTATCGTAACCCTACAGAGAGGGGTTATGGCACAAAATGAATACGATCGTGTTCAGCTCCTCAAATAACCTCCCTATACAAAGTTTCGGCGCAAAAATTTCTTTGAGAATTTTGGGCCCCTAATGTGGAATAGTGCCCATTTATGGTATCACAGAAGGATACGGAACTAATGAGGAACTTTTTTTGAGGAAAAAGACACAGGTTGATCTTCTCAATCTTTGCAAATTGTGAGATACAATGTGTACAAAAAAATAAGCAAACGTACGCTAATCTTGTGGCGAAGGCGTCGAGTCTTAAAGACTTTTGTTGCTTTGACGATAAAACGAGAGAATGATCTCCGTTCATAACCAATAGCTAACAAATCATCATGTCACTTGCGTTCTCTTACTGTTAGTGAATAAATCTGGAAACAATCCGAAAATACGAGCGCATTTCTTCTTGATATAAAAACGCACTGAATTCAGCTATTTAACTGAAAACTTTGAAATGTGGACACCATGTATAGTGGTCCAAAATGGATCCAGATTAAGCAGACGAGACGAAATCAGTGGAAAAGAGTAGGTAAAATGCTGGGAAGATTCCCACTGGGAAGAGTTTTCATCTTCTAACCGTTGAACTTTCAAGGACATTTCAAAATTCAAATAAGTTCCCAGCTTCCAGGAACTACTATGTAGGGATCCCAATTTCTCTGAACATTGAAATTTTCGAAACTGTACTCGGGAAGTAATAACTAGGTGAAAATGTTCGGGTTATGCGGCCCTAAATGTAGCAATGACAAATGGAATCAACAAAAATTTCTTCGCTAAGCGTGAGGCGTCGTATCCATCGAAGAAGTCATGGCAATATTCAGAGCAATAATCAGAAGAAAAAACAACTCAGAAAATATGAAACCTATGTAGAACGCTTCGAGAGGACTGAATAGCAACCAGAAAATGAAACATTAAGGGAAACCCTCCCAGAAAGACGAAAGAGTTCCGAAGAACCTAGTTGATAACCACTACTTATTATGCATTTTACAAAAAGGAAACAACATAATACAAATGATATCAACAAGAAAAAAACTAGCAGCAGTATGCACGGTAGAACTACTCATGTTACTATTTCGAGGTGCCAATATTGCTGAAACCACGAATTGGGACACCATACCGGCGTGTTCCCCTAATCCACACAAGTCTCTACGTTCACTGAGAAAGTGGAACTGACAGCGACCCGGAAACCTAGCGATGTGAACTCATTAGCGGGTCGTGAACCTAAATATCGACGAAAATGCAGAGCGAAAATTCGGCTATCGATCGCGGGCACGTTGCCAGAGCTTTTCTCTGCGCCCTCCTCGGCCACCCAGCACCGCGCGCTGCTAGGCTGCCCCCTCACCACGGGCGGCCGCGTGCTGAGCGGGCCCCGCGGTGGGCGGGGCGAGTGTCTCTGCGCCGCGGCGGTCGCGTTGCGTGCGACGGATCGCCCCGTACAGCTGAGCGACGGGGCACGGCCTCTGCGGCGACGATGTGGGGGGTCGTCGGCGGACGGGGGTCGCCCGCGAAGCCCCGGCCGAGGGGGGGGGGCGTGCAGACACGGCCCGATCCCTGGAACAGATGGGGACGGTGAAGCTGCATGGAGTAGCGTGGTAGCACGTGGCCATGCCATTAGAAGGATTTGACGGAATCAGGGCTGCAGGGCTTCACATCCGGTGGCTTAATTAGGACATTTAAAGTCAGCGCCATCGGAATCTTTGTGTTTGAAATTTTGCTGGGTTTCCGTTTTTCGAGGGACTTAGAAAGAAATGGACGACACAAGAACTCGTATCCAACGGTGAAATAGCACGTAACACACGAAGAATCGGCACTATCCCACCATGTGAGGGGCCCCAAAATTTTTTGGGAAAAGTTCTCCTCTGGAACTTCGCGTAGTAGCGTTATTCGAGTTGCTGAATACAAATGTTGTTCATTTTGTGCAGTAACTCCGTTCTTGCAGGTTACGGTGGGGTACGATAGGTACGGTATATACAGTCTGTTTCGGCAGCGATGAGAGTTGGGTATTCGTGCACAGTATCTGTTTTTCTCTGCACCCTCTCCAATCTCTGCGCACTTTCCCGCCCTCTTCTTCTCTGCGGCGTTTTCCAACTATCTTCCCCCGTGGAACAGACTATATCTCACAGGCTCCTCTCAGATTTTGCACAGAGAGGTACAGGCGGTTTAGAAACGACTCGGTATTGGTAAATTCCCAGATGCAGAGCGCAAAGGTGCTTTTGAGAAGCCGCACACGTTCTACAGGGTGGGCCATAAATACGGTAACACAGAAAAGTGTACACAGAAAAAGCAGTTATATGTAATCTGAAACATAGTTGCACGATTTATGTTTACTAGGTCACATCTAACGTAAGGCAACTCAGCACCTCGGGATATCCCCTTTCAGTTCCGATAGAGGCCCCAACATGCTGGACGAAGTCGTTGACCGCGGCTGGCAAGCGGTGGTTGTTCAGTTTTTTTAGAGTGCTTGCTGTTTTTTAGAGTGCTTGCTCAACTAATCCAAATATTGGATAAGTTATGAACAAGCCCTGGTCTCACTTATCACCCAAGCCTATTAACCCTACTGATTGAGACCTAAGCAAATGGGTGGTCAATCGATGAAACCAATAGCACCTAAAATATTATTTAGGCTGAGTCTCGGATCAAGCATGACCTGTGAGTCCGAACACTTTTCCAGTAAAACGTTCCGAAAGGTCACCCCAACTGATTTAACTTCAAAACAATGCTCTACAGGGCAGAAACGAGCGCTGTTACCGCATTTATGGCCCACCCTGTACAATCCTTCTCAAAATGGTAGGAGGATTCCGTGACTGCAGAAACGGGATGGAATCTGAGCGATAGATACGGTGAGAACATTTTGGAGAGGTCATGTCGGTTTCATATCGTCGTGGCCGTGAAATCGCGGCGGGATCTATTCGCCCCCCTCAAAGTGAGGGGTCGAATAGGTCCCGCCGCGATTTCACGGCCACGACGATATGAAACCGCACGCGCAATCGTCTGTGCAAAGGATTGTATATAACTTGTTGGTCGTAGTGGTTTTCAGCTACCTACCATGCTGTGTATGATGTGGACGTGCGTGGAACGCACGCGTTCAGTGCGATACTGAACTTTGTGGTGAATGGCCTGTAATTTCAAGTGCTAATCATGATTTTCAACATCAATTCGCATGAAACTGCCGTTTTCCTATCGAAATCGTCAACTTTCGTCAAATTTCTACAATAATCCTACTACACACATCCATACAAAACGGGAGATTTCGTACAAAATGGGTACGATATTCATACTCAGCACACCAACAAACACTTCTGTGCAAAATGTTAGTGGATTCTGTGAGATACAATAGTTACCGTGCACCCTCAAAAATGGCATTACCGTACAAAGCGAATACGCTAGCCTCTAGAAATCCCACCATAAAAAGTTGAAAAATTTTTTTGAAAAAAAAAACTTGAAAAATTTGGGCCTCCTGATGTGGAATAGTGCCGAGGAGCACGATATGGAGGTGTTGCTTTCTTTGCGTGTTATCGCGCTCTCTTAACACTTGAGTCCTGGCACGCGGAAGTCGCACGCGCTTATGCATTGGGGTCGGGCCTGTGTTAGCTGGAGCGTCATCACTGCGCTAGTTCATGCAAGGCGGCTGTGTTTACGGTAGCGATTCGAGTTCCTGCGGAAGTAAGTCAGATTCATCGTGTTCGTTTAGCATTTGTGATGCGCCGACATTGTGTAGAGCTATTTGAGGTTCAACTTGTAATCGAAAATTTTGATGAGCGCTACCGTCGAAAGCAGGACTCCGTGAGAGTCCCGTGCTTGGGAGGTTACCATATTCCGAAGCTGCAGTAAAGTAGCTATGAGTACGGTACCCATCTTCATCGGTGAAACCGCGAAAGAAGAGAGAAATCCACAAGGTCGAAATGCTGCTTCCGTAGGTTTCAATGCGCGGACGAGCAGTCCTCTTGGATGCTCGCGGGTCTTGCCACGAAAGGAGAACGCCGCATTGCGCTATGGGATAAAAGTGGCCAGGCCTGCATTCATTGACGATGTCGTATGTCAAAGTCGTAAGCCACGAGTTCAGATATTGCTGCCAGGACTTCCACATTATTTTTTTGTGTTCGTTTCACATCTATGATATGCTGGCAGTGTTTTAATCCTTGGCACTTAACACAGAGTCAAATTCTCCAAAAGTGCTGTCCTTGAACATGATGGTCGAGCTGCAGCATTGGTTCATTTCCAACCATCCATTCCCCATCACGAAATAACATTTCCTGTAGCAACGTCTTGGCAGCGATTTTGGTGGCCCTACTTTTATCAAATCTAAAAGCCTTACACATTGCACGAGATCCAAGCTCAGAGCTCACTCCGTTTGATTCACTCCCAGCAAAATAAAGGGCATTCACCATTCCACTTGTTCTGCCCCAAAATCTCGAAGTGAAAAGTTTCTCTGAAACTTCGTCTAAGGGAGTTATTTGACATGTTGATCACGAATATCACCCACATTTTGTACTGTAACCCCATTTGGATAGAGTACGGCAAGGTTAGCGTAAGTGGGGTACCTCGCGGAATCACCTGAATTTGCAAATTGAAAGCAATTCGAAGTTCTCCTACATATGGACTGTACTTCCCCCTAACCCTATGTACCTACCCCAGTGGGATTACGGCACGAAACGAGTGTGATATTGGTGATCAGCACATCAAATAATCCTCCTAGGGAAAAACCGAGATGATTCTGTGAGATACTGCAGTTACCCTCACCTCACCGTAACCCTATCCAAATGAGGTTACGGTACAAAATGATATTCATGATCGGCATGTAAAATTACCCCTTGGACGAAGTTTCAGAAAAATTTTCGTTTTTGGGATTTTGGGGCAGAACAAGTGGAACAGTGCCAAATAAAGACTTTGATCAAGCGTTAGATTAACCGCTGGTCCTGTACCGACCCATTTCATGGAACAACCACGATTTTAGAAATCAACAGTACAAATTGTTTTGTACAGCATGCCATCGTGTAGGAAAACCATGACGTTCTGCGGCTCTTATGCTTTCCCCACATTTTTTTATTATTTTTATCGAAAAAGGGTGCGAATTATGGGCGGTGCCGTACCGTCAACTGCCAGCGAAAATTAACTTCTCTTATCTCCAAATTTCAAAACGTCGTAGGAGACAATCTTCTTCCTTGGTACATCTCCTGTCGGAGTGCTTAGCACGAATATCGCACCCATTTTGTATCATTACACCCTTTGTGGGGTTACGGTAGGTATCGATAGGTACAGTATTTCGCGGAATCTTTTTATTAGGGTGGTAAATTGAGAATGCGCGTTTTTTAGTAATAGGATATTTTCTAAAATCAAAGCCACTACACCTCATTCTAAGTTTTATCCAGGATTAGTATTGATGAACGTTCAATATCTTCCACAAAAAGAGTGACCGCTCTCCTGTGTCGCCGCGATGTAACCTGAAACGGCGACACGCCCAAATTTCGTTTTCGTCGCGGTTTCGGAGTTTTTCTCTGCCATGGAAAGCTCAACCGTCACAAGCAAGTGCTCTTCTGATAGCGCAAGTCCAGGGCTATTTGGCGGCGCAAGGCGACTTATGATTCTAGATTTGAAGGGCAGGGCAACCTAAAAATCAACTGATGGTCACAATTTCGTCCAGTTACGCAAGTTCGGGGCCATTTTTAGTAGTTGGTTGTTGCACGGATTTAGTCGGGTAACATAGCAAAAATTCTTTTAAATCATTATATGACTCGCGGCGGTGTTCTAGTGTGGCTTTACGTCCTTTAACGACATGAAACACCGGAAATGGAAACTGGAAAATTTTGTTAGTTATACTAATAAACTCCTTTAAAAATCAGGAATGGAGTAGTACTCGGAAATCTGTGTATCAAAAAATTCTCCATGAAAAGCCCTTCAAAAAATAAAAAGGTGAGGTAAGGGTATCTCCGCAACACAAAGACGTCGAGACTTCAGTGCGCCTTCCCAACTGACCACCCTAATAATTCCTTCATATTTCTTGCTGCAATCCTATCACAACCCCCCAAAAAAGGGAATGTGCTAAGGGATGGATGCGATATTCATGTTGAGCACCTCAAGAAATCATTCTGGTTGAAAATTCCAGTGATTCCATGAAATTCCGTTTTCACTCTGTACCTACCGTGACCTTTTCAAAATGTTGCTTCGGTTCCTGTCCAACACCTTATACAACCCGCTCTGTAAAGATCGAGCAAACAAGGTTCTTAAAGTTTTCAAAGTTAGAACCTGTGTAGCCGCGATATTAGTGGGCCATCTTATTCAAGAGTTGGGCTGTTATCGAATACAGTGCAAGCTCACGAGAATACTTTTTCGCTGCACCGCCCCCAAGCATGGATCGCGCACAAGAACCTGGCGGTAAAATTACGTATGTCAATATGTATGTCACTGCCCACAAATTTCCATGCTCTGTGATCACATTCTCACTCATAACATATATGCATATGCATTTTTTTTCCAGAAAAAAAGGCGTTCCCTGCCTTGAATCGATTATATTTTCCATCTTTGTTACGACCGATTTTTTAGGTTAAGGGCAACACTCACGGAAATTCTCACCTCTGAATGGAGTCGGTCACCGTGTAGCCGGCCGCTGGACAATCACAACGATAAGTTAAACACAGCGAATAAAAGAATACCTGCGAAGATACTACCGTGGACACATCTGCCGCTCTGGACAAAAGGGGTTCCGTCGCTCTAGTTAACGTCATCGACTAGGTGCGCGTATGTGGTTAAGCGCAGGATTTTGTGTGGAATGCACACCATTTGCACGGCTTCGTGGCGGGACCCATCACGGAACACTCGTCCGTCGTGTGGAATAGCGCCATCATTTTCTGTCTTTTTCGCTTGTTTCACGCTACTTCATCATTGACGATGAGTTCGTCGTCTTTAAAAACCCCAATATACCGCGAAATCTCCAACGCGGAATTTTCCGTGAGTGCTGCCTTTAAGTAAATTTGTGGGCAGTGTGTTAGATTTCTTCTGTGCCGCAACGGTTGTTATGCTTATTCTCATCGTATAACAATCAGTGTGCCACAGAAGAAATTCGATATACTGCCCACAAATTTATTTCATGGAAGCGTGCATGTTCTATGAGACGGCATATCCCCAAGTGAGGCCAAGAACACCACCCAAGACAGGTTCCAAGTCTGGAATTTTTGACGTTTCGAAACTCACGGATTTGTCCTATCAATTATATAACAGATCCAAAGATGCGGTAGCATCAAAAAAATTCCCGCTTCTAAGATAGGACAAGTTGAAGGTTCAGCATCCAGAACTAGTGGGATCAACGTTGGGGCCGTATGAGATGTACGAACAGAGTGTTGCAGCATACCTAAGTAGTTGAAGTGCTGCCATTTCTTTCTACGCTCGTACAAGGTTTTTTCTTCTCGTCCTTCAGTCTTTTTTTTTTAAATTTTCCATTTTTTATTCTTTTAGGGAGTCTTTACAAATTTGGAGGGGTACACTCAGTTCACTGGGGAAAATATTCACAAAAATAGAGATTAAAACCCGATTTGGATGCCCTTTTTCCATTAATTTGTCATCAACTTAAGACTCAGTGATACATGGTAGTACACCCGGAAACCGCTGTTGCTTTTTTTTTCGATACGAGCGCGCTCTATTCCTGATCTCCATGAAGTAGTAAGGAAAACGATCCCCTCACGAAAACGTTTATTGTCTTGCAAAATCTGATCTCTTGAAATCCTCACCGAATAGTCGTTGCAATATATAGGAAGCTCCAAACGTACGCAGACAAGAGTCGAGATCGCGATGCATGGACAGAGACGCGGACGGACACTATGCTGACAAGGGAAGTGCAAGAGGCCATATTCGAAAATCGGGATGAAACCTATCTGGCTTGAATCTTTGTTGGAGAGGGTGTTACAGTATATATTTCATTATTGCCCTCGATTCCAAAAAACAAAAATCCCACCACAGTACTATATGCGTTGCAGCACTAGTCCGTCAGCGACGACGTGGCCGAGTGGAGAGGATGCGGACTGATAGGCAGGAGGTCGAGGGTTTGGATCCCGTCATTGACACTCGTTTTGCATTTTTGTTTTTTATTCCTCCTATGTTATTGAAATCAATTTTGGAGGGCTAGAAGACAACACTTGTCTTTACTGACGTACTAGCTATAGAATAACTACTATGCTATGAACGTAGTTTAGTGATCGTACAGCTTTCCCTCGAGTCGCTAGAAAATTGTAAAATTTTCATTCAAAACAAAAAAAGGATGGTCAATGAGAAAGCATTTACTGGCAGCAACGGTGCACACAGACAATGAAGTGTTCAAAGCAAAAGCGGTGAGAACAATACGCGCAGACAATGAAAGAAATTCTGCTACAATCATTACAGTCGCATTCACTGCAGAGATCAGAGGGGAAGCAGGCTTCCACTGGAGTGAGGAAAGAGCCTGGATCTAAATCAGTATACCCTGCCGCCTTCCAAGGGTAACGAAGCATAGCGCGGAAACGGGGAGCACGGAATGTCCAATATACAACAGAAAGAATGACGGACGAGTGCTGCAGCGCATATGGTACTGTGGTGGGATTTTTGTTTTTTGGAATCGAGGGCAATAATGAAATATATACTGTAACACCCTCTCCAACAAAGATTCAAGCCAGATAGGTTTCATTCCGATTTGCGAGTCTGGCCTGTTGCACTTCCCTTGTGAGCTCCCGTGACTCTGCCCAAGAGAGCCGTGCCGCGGTCTCGACTCTTGTCTACAGACTTTTGGAGTTCTCTGTAGTATGCAGGATCATCCACTTGAAGGAAGTGTGTCACCTCGTTTCGTGGGCTGAAAATACCAACCGGCTCTAGACCTCCTCGTCACGCTAATTCCAAAGATGTACGTCAAAGCTCATAAAAATGACAAAACCCCGCTTTCGGAGGGTCCGAAAGTGCAGTTCATGGACCACCTGGGCGGAGCGGTCCGTGAGTGTGCTGGGTGCCCGCCACGTGTGCAGCGTTGGCCGCCACGTGTGCAGCATTGGCCAACACGTCCAGACGTCTCCGATCGATGAGATCAACGGCTTCACGCGTCCACTCGGCTCGACAAACTGTTACAAATCCCACATCCTACAAAGAGTAGGGTTCAAAGACCTTTTTGTAACATTTTAGGTATACCGGTGGATTCTGCGTGTCGAGGAGATTCAGTATCTGGTAAAAGCTCAGACACGAAAACGAGGTGACACACTGCCTTTAAGAACGGTGAGCTACTGGGCTGATCAGAACCTTGTGTGACATTATTTGTTCTTGTTTCTTCTTTTTGTGTTCACCTAAGAAACATTTTTTTTTGAAAGGCTTGCGGGTGAATACGAAAGTCGGATATACTACACTTTTGTCCATCACTGTCAGTGAAATCATTCTACCCTGAGCGCTCATGCACGCCACCATGAGTGTGGAGAAAGGTTTCGGACCTGGTTCAATTTGCTGAGTACAGCATATTCTAGACCTGGTCACCTCTGCCTCTCACCTCTTAAAGTCCTAGGATCATGTGCAAAAATTGAAGTGACAACCAAGACGGTACTGACAAGGGAAGTGCACGAAGAAAAGCTGCTAATCCATAACGCGATCTATATGGGTAGAGAGCCTGTGAAACGTGATGTTACAGCCTATACTTGAAATCTGCTAAATGGTCTGCAGAAGCATAGAATACCACGTGGAGCAAGGGGAGCACATTATGACTTCTATGGACTTGTGGCTTGACGTACACTGCCTTGTGCAGCTCGTGACGCTAGTTTCAAATCTGTTTTCATCATTCTTGGGTTTTGTCTCTGTAAAGAGTTATGCGCGGTTTTATCAGGCGCATATGATAGGGCTCTGCGAGTGCAGGAGCACACGATGGCATTGACAAATGGTTATGGCGCGAAGGTAAGTTCCTCGCTTGTCGTGAAATGCTCGCAGGATCAAAACTCTTTTATCTGAGCTTCTACTGACCATTTAGCAAATTTCAAGTGCATAGTTGATTATCATTTTGGACAAGCTCTCGAACCATATACGTAGGTGTCATCTTGAATTCGCGGCTTAAGTTCGTGCACTTCCCTTGTAAGAACACGAAGCCGTTGACGATGTGCAGCCGAGTAACTTCAGCAGAAGGAAGTTGGGAAGTTCTCGAATAAATAGACACAGATAATAAATCGTAGCAAAAACATATCATTTTTCCTCGCAGAAGATGCATGTGTCGCAAGACTTTCTGGCAAACCCAGTAGATGAATGTTTCTAATAATTAAGCGTGTTACGAAGTTGTCACATTTATATAAAAGAAACAAGCTAAAAGCAAAAACATCAAAGCAATGTGAGATGAATCGAGGGAAAACAAAAGAAAAAATGCATAATAAATAAGAGTTCAGGAGACTGATAAGATCAAATGAAGAAGATCTTTGCAGCAAAACAGGAATAAAATGGATTCTGCCGTTCATAATGACTAGGAGCTGTTCTTGGATAAATGCGTACAGTACAACAATGAAGGCTCTATTTCATAGCGTTTCTGGGATAACACATAAAATAACAATTTCTTACAAACAATTTCCAGATATGTGTTTCAGCCCAATCTTCTATCAAGGTATAGTGTTTTTGATCCGTTCAATTCTTCTTAAATAATAAGGTAGATATCTACGAGAGTTTGAGAATTTTCTTCTTCCCTTAGGTGCTGGTCTTTTTGACCCAGAAGACATAGCGAGCGCAGATGTCCTGGGTGGGCTGGCGGACTGCTCAATGCCTAACGCTTCGTTGAGCATCCTTCGGCTTAGTGCAGTGTGGAGTAGCTCAGTCCTCATTTTTACAAACTGAGACTCGTATGGATCTGAGGCGTGCTCCGATGTAGAGCGACAGCAGTAGTGCTTGCCATCCAGTGCTCGTCTGCATTTGCCCTCAAGACATGAACCGTCGTCCCATCCCTAAAAAACTAGTTTGCAATAAATTTGCAAGTATGTATGTAGATGTTTGCTAATCTGTTTCACCACGAATCCCAATCATTCATAGCATGCGCACTATATACTTCCAAGGTACCTAGTTCTGAGCGAATCGAACAGGATTCGAATATTCATTTAAATGTTTGACAACTCGAAAAATCAATGGCTTGAAGCAGGTGTCTGTAATAGTAAAAATTTTGAAAAAAAAAACATACACGAATGTAAAGCTGTCCATCTGTACATATAGACTCTCACATCTCTGAATACTTTTCCTTCACTCCTCACTTTGCACCTACTATTGATACTCCTTCGCCTCGAACTCTCAAAAAAATCTCCTTCTTATTTCAGATGAATGATCGATGAGCAGACCAATCACACATGATGTAGACAGTAACCAACATAACTTATACAGTAACCGTGCCTTGTAGCTTTGCGTTGGGTATAAGTCGGATACGGTGTTTCACCAAATCTGTTAAAGTTTTCTAGAAGGCGTGATGCGCTAAATGGAGTATTGGGATTATTATCCGTATTTTTAAGACGGAATTGGTGTTTTCTTGACGACATCTTCTTTCATGGCGTTACGATATCATGCAGATACGATATTCGTTCTCTTACGCAAAGGTTTAAACTTCGAACTTACCCCTACAGGTTCATAAAAATAGGACCATCACAGCGAATAACTATGATCTCTGTGGTCCTTCTCCTAAACACTGAGCTTTTTTTCAGTTTTTAGATCTGAGGTATAGGCGAATACCGTCTAATCTTATAATCAATAACTTCCATGTTCTTTTATCATAGAACATGGACATTCTTCAGATATTAATCCAATGTTCTTATGCCAAACAGGTTGTTATGTTAACAGACCGACGTTTCGAGAAATCGCCGTTTTCAAAGGCCTGGAAGTTGTACAAATTTTCTAAAATTGAGTCTTATCCCATCAAACGCCTCTACTGCCATGCCTATTCGACAAATTCCAGCTAGAGCCCGGTAAGTAACCAATGTGAGAAGTGAGCATACCCGCTGTTCCACCACTTTGCGGTGATGTTGTTTGTTATCAACAATGTCCACCAGGTACTGCACCCGCACTAACCTTTTTTTTTTCAAATGAACATTCAGAACGCGAATTTGCGTTCTTTTTGTTCCAGGGCTACAGCTCATCGTAACAAAGCAATTCACAGACCAAACCAGAGGTCGAACACCGCAGCGGAGTAGGCCAGTACACGTTATGAAATCAACTCTAAATTTGATTTTGAGTGATGAAATTCGCAAGTTTTTTTATTCCGCCGCGACCTACCGCGCATCGCGCGCGGCATGATCGGAGCACTATAAATGACTCTGTGATTTCAATGTTCAAAATCGAAATTCAGAGCTGGTTTCATAAAATGTGCTCGGAAAAAACGAAAAACCGCGTTCTGAATGTTCATTTTTTAACAAACTTAGTGCAGGTATTGTAGTTTCCTTTAAGTGTGTTACATTCCTGTATAGCCTCACGAAGATTCTGTTGTAAATTTCTTGGAATGAGGTTATGGTGATCCAAGCATTTCTTTTGAGAAGTTCTTCACTATTCGAGTGAACACACCCCGGAAGAAGTTGTCTGCATCCCGTCTCTGAAGTCGAAAACCTGATTTGAAAATAATCTGCGCATCTGTGTGGTTAAATACTAGAGAGGAACTGTCACCAAATATGCTTGGGCTTGACGATTCTTAGTAGTGGATCATAGGAAAAGAACAATTTCCTCCATTGCATCGGAAGGGGACCCTCGCCTAGCAGAAACATAGAAAGAGGAAGATCTTAATTTCCCCAATTTTCCTTACCTATGTTTCAGCTCAGGAAGCTTTTCCCCCTCCCGCTCCCCATTCCACCTCTTCCAAATGTATTTTAAGGACTTGTTGGATTGATACTGACCTAACAATAGAGAAACAGGATGAGCCATTTAAAATCAGTATACCCTGCAAATGCTTCGTCATACGCAGTAGATGTGGCTAAGCTGTTGGCAACAATGTTTTTTTTAATTAGTTTAATGCAACTTACCGTGCAGAGAATGGGCAAACTGTTCGCGTCAGTTACTGCTTCGGCACAAATGTGAGAGGAAAATGGATTCGGACAGCAGGCATTCGATCCATCCAGGAGCCTTTCACAAACAAATTCAGAAGGGCAGGACAGTGGGTTTGATCGTGCACACCTCAAAATAATAGTCATGAGAAATACTGCAATCTCGAGAGCCACAGCTTCTACATAAAGCATCATAAGCTCTTTTTCCCAGAGGTACGCTTATACTCGCTGTTTACGGGTAAGTGCTATTACCTGTAACCTCACTCAAAAGAATGGCTAAATAGAAATATTTGTACTTTCGACGTTGTTCTTCAATTTTTAAACAGATGCTGCATGTCTCGCATAGATATTATCAGTTTGAACAGATAAACGTAACTAACAAAAACAAAAGACAGTATTCAGCAGCCCCCAAAACATTGGGATACATGTATGGACAGTTTCCTTGATGCCAGACACCAGCCAATGATTTTGCTGATTTCACTATATGAGCCACCAAAGCAAAGAAGTATTGTTTTTGTATACATATATGGTTACCTCATAGGCCTGTTGGTGACTTCGTCCATTTTGGGCATTTGTGAATCTGGACATGTGAAAACGTCTACACTGTGACAACAAAAGAACATCACATCAACAGCATTTGTGATGTTCTCTTTTTCCTCCATCACAGGAAGGCAGGAAGTCGACGAAGGACACGACGAGTCTCCTTAAAAGTCTTGTAATTTGTAGAAAAGATAAGTAGAAGAAGCTAGAGAAAAAGCAAAATAAAACTGGAGTGAGAGCGTAGTTGGTTATGAGTTAATTATCAAACTGTGTACCTGGAAAACATCTCTTTGGTCGCTTTTTAACAAAGTCCACATAAGGTACGACGCATTTCTTTTCTGGCTTACAGCACAGATGACGCGTTCCACCTCCCATAGCCGTCCCTGTAGCAAAGGTGTTGTGTTTGCTCCCTGTCAAGCTGACTTTGTAAACCTTACCCTCCCCTCGTACGCAAATGTGGTCCCTTGGACAGTTTCCTTCCACTCCAATTGTACAGATTCGTGGGCGACCACCTGCATAAACAGATGTCCTCTCGAAAGTCATGTAGGCTTGTTAAGGAAAATGACTAGAAAATGGACCGATAGTGGCCGCAATTGCAAAATAAAGTTGTTGAAAGTCTAATCTCAAGTTTGCGCTTCAAAAAATAGAATAGTAATAAAAGGGAGAATAGTAATAAGAATGGGCTAAAACGTTGACTATACTACACGGTGACTAGATGCTTGATGTTAAAAATGGTTTGTCAAACCGGATGAAATGCAGGCTTGAACTCAATATATCAGATGGGAAAATTGTTTTGGTTCATGCCACAATAATATTCATACATATTATGAATAAATAAATACATGGATTGCTTTCAAGGCTCATGTGATTGGCGTAACTACCGAACATTTCGCACGCAGGTAGTGATTCACTGATTTTGTCAACGTATGTATTTCCAAGGATTTACTGTGCTCACGCCTTTACTCATGTTCTGCATGCCAGACAACCTTTGTGAACATAGTTCCACCACTTCGGAACAAAACGCATGAAAAACCGATGAAATCAATGAATCGATAATGGTCGTGTGCAAACTCTGATAACTGCGCAGCACGAACGCGGTACGAACACCGTAATGGTCCGAGTAATGGTTCAAGTAGAAACCCAAGCAGCAACTGTTCCCTGTTGTTGCCATCCTCCCCTCACGTGCTGCCATCCCTCATATTGATGGAAGGATCAATAGTCAATCGATAGCGGCTGTGCACGATGGCCGTTAGATTTGTGATCAGCATGGTGAAAAACCCCTGTGGGTACGGTTCTGTCACGCCTGCAGCATAACTTGCGAAAAATTAATAAAATCAGTAGGTCAATAACCACGCCGTGCAAAGTGGCTATCACATTCATAATCGGCGTGGTGAAAAAACCCCCGTGGTACGGTTTTACCACTGCCGCAGTAAGAATTGCGAAAAATCAATAAATCAATAACCACGCCGTGCAAAGTGGTCGTCGGATTCGTGACCAGCGTGGTGAAAAACCCCAGTCTGCCCGTTCCGATTCGGATTGGAGCTAAATTGAGGAAAATCGATAAAATCGATCGCTAAATGGATAACCGGATCGATACTATCCGGTGAACAGTGCCCTATGCCTTCCGCCTCATTCGGATGGTGTCCCATGTTCCCGAGCGCCCTTCTTCACCAACCTGCTTACAGATGCATTCGTTTGAATTTGGCGCCCACGCGCGCGTCCAGATTTTTGAAAAAAGTGTCGTGTGCTTTTCTATGTTTTAAATATAGATTTCGGAATTTTTTTTTTAAAAATTTCCGAATTTTTTCGGAGAACGAGAAGGGGGAAGCAAAATTCAATAAGGCCATTATGGATCCGTGCAGAAAGGGCTAGCGCGTGGCTTAATGGAGAAAAATTTGAACCGGTTGTGAATAGAAAGCGTGAACTGGGCTGGGAATCATGAAACTTTAACCATGCAAACTAGCTGTGGTTAGCGCAATTGGTTGTCTTATATGTAGAATGGGTAAAGTTGTAGACACACGACATGAAAGTTTGCCTATCGACCTGGTTGGATTGGTCATACGTTCATGAACTTGGTGAGCAACTCACAATGGTCCTTCCTTTTCTATCAGTCAATTAATGGCAACTGCTTTAGATTTCGACATAAAAATTGATGAGAAAAAATTCATTTTCGCGTGGAAGAAATCGTAAAGTTTGGCATCTAAGCCAAAAGGAACGGAAATCAGACTTACGGAGGGTCAATGCAGTTTGCGTTGCCGCGGCTAAAAGTGGGTTGGCCATGTGCGCGTGCGGAGCACTCTACCGAATCAGGCATCAACACCTGACGACCCGATGGCAAAATCGACACGATCGGGCCCTAGTCTCATCTCATCTCATCAATAAGATACGTGTTTTAAGTGATCTGGTTATGCCTATTTTATCTGCTTGGCACCACCCGGAAGTTCAGCATACTCGACGACACTTAATACAATTTTTTTCAAGGTGACTTGAAAAGTGCAACGAGGACAAGCATTACCTCTTCCTTATCGACCTAACGCAATGAGAATCTACCACAAAACGTTAACTTCATATTTTCTAATAATTAATTGTTTTATAATATGAACTGTAATAGAGTGTAGTAATCTCACCATCTTCTCGCAATGCGTTCATTCCGTCAGGACACGTCAGAGGACGGGTGCAGCAGATGTGTTCCTCAAATGATTTTTATTGAAAATGCAAACTATTCCAAACCGGGTGTTTCATCACTTCAAACTCTCACACTGATTGCAATTCTCAAAATGTTCTGAAATCGAGGTTTTCTTTCGAGAACCAGAGCGTTTATAAAAAGGCAAAAAAAAATCTACAACGATCCAGTACCAAGTTGCTCGCTTGCTGGCAGGAGTAATGTTCTGGACAGGAATCGTGGAGATCAGGATCGCATAGCTTTGCCACACCCTTCTGAAAAGCAGTAAAATTGGAACAAAAACTGAACAGCCCCATCAGCCACATGTAGGGTTTTATCTCGTTGATTTGTTTACCACATTGTAATAACTTTGCTATGCAACTTTTCGAGAGAAGGTGTATAAAATTCAGTGCGTAGATATGAGAAATTACCTGAATTCTGGGTTTTGGAAACTTGCAAAAGACTAACTAACGTTATGAAATCTAAACATCTGTTGTAAGACGGTTTTAACCGGTTTCGGTCATATATGCAAAATGCATAGGTTCGATCCTGGATTTGTAGCAGATTTGCATGGATTGCCTATGGAGAAGAGTACTTTATCCTCCACGACATTTCGACACGCTGATTCACCCCTGGTCAAAGAGCATGTCAGAACATGTCAGATTTCACGTGAAGCCCACGAAAGCTCGAAGCTGCATCAGTATTGCATGCGTATTGCATCGGCTATAAATGACGAATGCAACTTTCAATCTGATGCAGACCTGACACAGCGGTGCAAACCAGTTCTCGGGGTTCGTAAGTCAACCCAAAGCGCTAATCGGAACAAGCTTACTTCCAACAGAGCGATTGATTCTGCTGCTGGACACGTCGGTTTCGTGCGACAGCAGACAGCGGCAAAGGGTGATCTAAAAAGAAATGTCGTTTATAAAGTTGGAGGCTTCACAAAGACCACCCAAAATATTGCTCTGAGAAACGGTTCCACTTCGAAGTTGCAGCAAAGATTCGCACTAACGTCTTCACGCATTCGAATCCCAGAGGACAACCGGTGTTGGCTTTTGCATCGCACAGTTGTGGTTGACCAGTGAGCGTATTGAAGTGTACATCCAAATGATTCGGGCACGTACCTAGAATTGGGAAACTCATCTACTGTTGTCCGAATGGTTGCAGCCAAAAACAGAGGTACAGTCCGTGTCACCAGTAAAGGTGGTTGAGAGATACGCATCAAAGAAAAAAGAACTGCTCAAAAACATGGGCTACTTTGAGGACCACGATGTAGATCTTTAACTACCAGCGAGCGTCAAGCCCTAGTAGCAGAGAGTATAAAAAGCCAATGTATGCCAAACTGGCTAACAGCACTTTTCAAACCGCGTCTGGTGGCCTTATTCCGAGTTCAGCCACGTGGATTTGTAGATGTCCGTGAGCGCGCCAAGATCTTGGATTTTTGCCGTTTAGCACGGAATTTGCAACTTTATATCCAAATACTCAGATTTGATCGTTTTCAGAGCAGAACATAGGGCTTAACCAGTAAGGGAGGCAGAAAATGGGCGGGAGGTTGGGCCTATCAAAAAAGTGGGACCTCCGCCACTTTGAGTACCTGGATGGAAAATAAAATCAACAAAAATAACAATTACAGTAATGGATAATTGATAAAAATTATTTGAAAGCTAACAAAAAAATTAGCCATTGAAGATTAATTTGCATGAAGTTTTTATTTACTTTACAAAGTAATTTCGCAAATTTGGCGACCCGTTCTCGGGGGACCCCCCCCCCTGCCTCAGCCACTGCAGCCAACATCAAATTTCTCGCGACCAAGACTCGGAAAATGCTATGGCTTTGCTGTTCTAGGACTAATGTAGTTCAGAAACGAACCAACACAAAAATCAATGCACTGCTCCTGGCTAGCGAATGCGTTCCATTGTTCATCTCCGATCGCATGCTCTTTCTGAATGTTAATGAATACAGTCGCGATCACAGAATTTGTTCTGCCACCTTACCACTTCGCAGTCTCCAGTCTTGTAGTTGAAACTCCATGTCATTTCCTTAGAAAATAGTCTCCGATTACTGCGTTTCTCCAAGGGAGAGCCGCAGACGAAATCTGTGAAAGAAAACTATCGATGTGCCATATACAATATCGGAAACATCAATGATTTTGGCTCGTGTCACTAATTCATGCCGTTGTCTAGAAGATTAATTTCTGTCCAACTGAGGCTTTGTTCAAATATCTCCCCAGGTGGACAGAAACACAAAACGGTTCTTCTCCTTCTGTCCACACCTCTCTAATACCATTTCTAGCACTTTCTAAATTTTATTCTAGATTTTTTTTGCGATTCACCCAAATGGAACATTATTAAAATCGAGCTCGGGGGTGTGGCGCGTGTTACCGTGCCCGGACTAACGATTTCCCGGAGACAAACTTCAAATTTCACAAAACGTGGAACGGAAGGCCAAAACTGGCAGAAACAGAAAGAGTAAAAAACAGGAATCTTCACACACCCCTGCTGTTGAGCACGGCGCTCACTGTCCTTATATGAAGCCTCCTTATATTGTAGTCAAAATAGGCAAAAATGTTGTCACTGACCTCTACTGGGACAGCACGCCCCCTTCTTTCCATGTCTCGCCGTGCATGTGTAATTCCTGGGACAGTGCTTGTCTTCGTGGCACGTCGCAATTTTGTTGATCGAGTATCTATCGGGATGTGGGTCACCGCGTAGGCAAATGACTAGAAACAACCAAATTTTAGAGCTCTCACCAACCGCGGAGAGTAGAGAGCTGCTTGGACAATAATATCAACTCGATGTAGCTCACTTTCAGCGCTGCAGAATTGTGTACATTCTCCTTTAGTTTTGAAGTTGTTTTCGTTTCCTCCACAACCGGTAAAAGTGAACGGGCGACATAATTTTGATGGAGCATCGTAGTAATATCTGCAGCAGATCTTTGAGTGAAGGGGGGTGAATTTCGCAGTATATTTCTAATGAAACCACCTTGTCTGAGGCGGTATCCCACAGGCGTTACCAGCATTCAAAGAAGCTTGACAGATTCGATCTGTAGAAATGTAAAGCTCAGTGAGATGTTACGCAGTAGAGAGAGGTCATATTTCCGCAAGAATGTACATCTTCAGTAAGTCTACAGAGTCATCGATTACGAAAATTAGAGTTTTTCTCTGAACTGACCCGCTTTCTGACAACACACGGATTCCATACCGTGGCCGACGCACTGGTGAGATCCAGGACACGGGACTCGATGAGCGTCACAACGCTTGATATTGCCAGCAAAATCCATGAGTGGGAGACCCTTTCCGCAGAGAGCTGGAATGAAGGGGAGCTCAAAACAGTTAAGGCAAAAACCGTTAGTTTAGGTTCTAACAATAATACTGACAGGCAAGGAGAAAGTTTTCCGATGTGCAGCAAAAGATGGGTAGTAGGATTGTGATGGTGTGCAAAATTCAGCGGAACTAGCAAACTATTAGGTCGTCAAGTATAAAATGTCCGATTTTATGAGCTGTCAGTTTGACAGTCTCTGTCTTCGAACGTTTACTAGATATCTTCTCATCCTTGTTTTCATTATGAAGGTACATCCTCTTCCTTTCAAAACCACTTCCTGGTTCTTTGATCGGTTTCCGAATTTTTGTTTGAAAGCATTTTTGCAAAACTACTCAAAGACGAAAAATCGTGTCGTTTTGGAACATAGGTTCCATTTTCCAGCCATTAGAGCTGAGAAAGGTGGGAACATCAGCATAGTGTTAAGAGAAATTTGGCTAGTAAACGCACTTAACAGCGTTCGCTTGGGAGGTTCCGCTCAGGTGACATGAAGCTCCAATTGAGCCTTATGATGAACCTGGATGTCGATGAGCTGGAAGCCGTAGCCGAAGCGGATAGGAGTCAAACTAGGTGAACGTAAGCAGCGAGGTGTGACCTTTACAATTCATTAATATTTAGGTACTCAAGGCAATATGACCATTAAAAGTGGTTCGGTAAACGAATTTTTCCAGTTTGACCCTCAAAAATGTGTGCCAATTTTTGACCATTTTTCACAAATCCACGCTGCTTAAGCCAGAGATGAGGACCAACTTGCCACTCATTGTACTGGGCAAACCTTGCTCTATTTGATCACAACTCCATTCAGGGATTAGCTCACTTCTTGCTGGAGGAAATGTTCAATTTTCAACATGATGTTGGAAACGCTCTTCGCCACTTGATTGCTACTAGCTTTCCACGTTTCCAAGCTGTTGGGGCAATCAAGCTGCAGTTAGGGCAGCACCCACGATAACCCTCATGTCCAGAATTTTGAGTGTTTTGGAGTCTGGTTGATAGTCCCAGTAATTCTACGCAAGTTTCACCGCCCAAGGCATCAGCGTTCCCAAGATTTAACAAGTTAGACTTGGTGTCCGGGTATCCGCGGGGTGAGATGTGGCGGGATCTGAATCAGCTGGTTTCTGCCGCAGTCACTCAGTTTTCCAAAGATAACGTTTGCCTCCCGTGCTCATTTCCAGAAGTTTTACATTGTGATGATCTGATTCCCCCATCTACGCTCTTTCATTTGTTGCTAGACCGTACGATCGCTTCTTTTTCCCAGAACTTTCGAATTTCCAACTATGATATAAATTTCTGTTCGTTAGCTCTTTACACTTAATCATAAGTTTTGTTTCTTTTCTTGAGGTATGTCTACGTGGTGAACATTCTATTTCCTTTTTGTTTGTCCTTTTTCTTCTCTAGGTAAGCTGGAGAATTAGTCGATTATCTAGTTGCGCCAAGAAATTCGTCGACAATAAAGGCAGCGTGATCGACTTCCTTGATCTACTCCACCAGCGTAACTCGGCCGAATTGCTACAATGCAGCAAACTGGTAGCATCCAAAAACCATTTCAACATGAGTTCTGACAAGATTGACCACGTTATTCATGCTCCTCATGGTCACAAACCCAAGATCGCTCTAAAACCTAAGTGACAAAGTTTTTCGTGGGTGCTGCCTTTAAGATGGCAAGGCTGTGGGGATAGTATAGGAGCATATTCGGATATATTATATTGCATCTTGCTTTAGAAACAAAACTCGAAAACTTCTCATCCAAAGTCGGACATTTCATACTTGACAACCTAATATTTACAAACAACTGTTCTAACAAGAAAAAAAAAACCAAAATTTCGAAGGTAAAACGAGCTCAATAATGTGCGGATAATATTGTAGAAAAAAAGATAATGTATCGTTCCAACTCACTTAAACTTTTGCAGCCCTGAAGACAGTCTTCTTTGGAGGCAAAACGATTCTGGTTGCCACCACATCCTTTGAACATGAACTCAATACACTCTCCTAAACACAGTTATTACATGCATTGCCACCTACAGTGCTCTTGGTAGTTAATTTTCACCAGATGGTCTTTGCGGGAATCCCTCTTGCTAACAATTTTCGCCATACTCGACAAAAAAATGTGCCGTGTGTGCAACTTTGCGTAGAGGTGAGCATGCTCAAATTTGAACGAACACCTACCTATGCTTTATTGCTGCTTACCTTACTGCTCCCTTACCTATGTCTGCATCGAAGTAAAACGCTGAATGTGCAGCGCCAACGGTGCCGCATTCGTAGCCTTCATCTTTCGGCAACCGGCAGAGGACACCTTAGAAAAGGACTAGAAACGAAATACCATTGGACTGAGTTTTGAAGGTACCATTAGAAAGTGTATGTGTTGCTGCTTCGTAATATGTCTGTGGAAAATTGTCTTTGTTTCTGATATCTAACGCAAAATCTGAAGAATTCAGCCAGGCTTACTTAATATTTGCGGTAGCAGCGAAGGAAGTGTAGCAGGTGAAGATCTTGTGAGCTGAGATTATGCGAATTGAATTTAGATACACTGGTACTTAATACATATTTACCCAAGATGATTCACACATTGAGCAGTGTAATTCATGAGAGAGTTTGGCTAACATTAACTTGTTTAAACGGTCTTCATTTCAAGAAAGCGGAACTGATTTTTATCGCGAATATTTGTGTGCTTCTCTACTAGAAAATTCAAAAAGAAGGGATAGAAAATGTTATGCAGGTGGCTTTCTTTTCATGAATCACAGGCATGTCTTAATTAATGGACCGTACTTATTTCCAAAAATTAGAGAAAAAAATTGAAGTTAAAAATTAAAGCATTGGAAATCAGGTGGCTCCTAGAATGGGCAGAAAAGTGACATTGGATAAACTCCTCGCCTAAAAGTAATGTCTCAATCCCTTTTTCTATTTGAAATTATAGTAAATTCTGGACCTTTCTCAGGAAATCTAGAAACCGCATTTTGCATCGGTGTGAATGGATTTTGCCCGAGTTTGAGAAAATCGTGGGTTTTTTGGGTTTTCCATGGGATTTGCATCGGATTCGGAGGCGCATGGGTTCTGCATGGGTATGCAGGGGTTTTCCATGGATGCGAGCATTGCTGATAACGATAATTTAAGAACGATGAGAACGATGATTTAAAAAAAGATGTGTTTTGCACTGGATTCGCATAGGTATGCATGGGTTTTGCATCGATATTTGGCGAAACCGGTCATTTAAATTTTTTCATTCATTATTTCCATTGTTTCTTTACGTAAATCCAAGAGTGGATTATGTCTGATAAAAATTTAATCATTGCGATTTCCATAATTGTGCCAAAAATTTCTTTGAAATATAAAAATATTGCATGTTAAACAAGGAACAATTACCACCTCAATGTACGATGCACCTCAATTGGACATTGAGCAGAAGTTGACAAAGGAGTGGAGGTCATTCCAGGATCCGAGTTGATCATAACAGCCGAAAACTCATGCAAAACCCGCGTCCACTCATGTAGAACCCGTGCATATCCCGTGCAAAACACGGCTTAAACCAGGTTCTGTGGGGGATCTGCATAGGTTCTGCATGAGTGTGCATGTTTTAATCGCGAGATTTGCATCATTCAATCGATGCGGAGCACGGTTTTATCCCATGCATAACATGGTTTCTAGATTTCCAGAGTTTCCACAACCTTCTTGAGCATTTGTTCATGAATTATTTCAAACAGGTCTGTACCAGTAGCTGACGCAGAAATACAAAGTGGAGGAGATGAAGGGTGAAAAAAAAAACTGTGGTGGCCCCTGTTTGGGGACCAAGCGAAAGCGTTAAACTACCATAGACATTAGTTTTAATATTGAATAGTTTAAAAAATTTTTTGGAAACAACAACAAAAAACGAACAATTCGGAATTAGCCAATGCAAAATTTCGAACTGTTTAGAAGTATTTCCGGGCTACTATTCTCAACCCTGTGACTTCAGTTTCAGTTCCTAACAAACTATTCCCGAGCCAGTTGGGCCAGAAAAATCATTGGACTGAGCGGAGAGTAATTTTGTAGCCCAGAGTTACAGAACATATCTGACGGCCGCTCAGCTTCATCTGCGTAGAACCGGCTGGCTGAAAGTGCCTAGAGCTCCTAACAACCTTGGGAAGAACCCAATATTTAACCCGTGGGATGAGCAGTCGTTGTTACTTCGTCGGCTCGGGAATCTCAAGCAGAGTAAGGGTTCCATCCACAGATTTCTCGGGCCCGAGGTTGCTAGCAGTGGAAGATTCTCCTATGGCACGCTCGACGTAGTTGTATTGGGTTGTATTTACTTGAACAGGAATAATAAATTAACGTGGATAAAGAACTATTCCCCATCAAAATTGATTCTAACTAATGTTTTTTTTTGTTTTCTTGGGAAAGAAGTTGAAGAAACAGTGACAGCCTACCTCCGAGGTCGCTTGCATGTGCGACTTCGCTGAGCAGCAAACACACGGCAATAATCATAAAACAGGAGGTAGTGACCAAATAGGGGCAGCGAAGAATTCAGTGCACACATACATCGTCGCAGTGAGTATTTGCGCGAACGTGCACTCCCTCAATCAACAAACACTCAGCGGTATCACCGGGGATCTTCGTCAAATACACGCCGCTTTAAGAGATCACCGAGGTTATAAAGGGAACACAGAACACTGTCGGCAAACAATCGGCAAGGACAAGGGGGTAGGAGCAGGTCGCGACACGCCGTAAAAAAGGTCTCGGAATGTGCTGTGTGGGTTAAAGTGAGGTGTCAGATTTGGAATATGCATGATAAGTAAGTATCACTAGGGCAACCATTATAAATTGCCGAATATTCAAGTATATAGAGGGGATAGTCCATTCAAGTGGTAGTGAGTATTGGTGGAGGGATCACTAGCTGAGACGCGAGCACTTCCAATCAACATCAAGCATGCTTGATAGCACAGAACCAAACCGCCTGCTTTTAGTCTGTGAGCGCACCATTTTCACTCATTTCTAGATTAGCTATACACAGTTGGTATTTAACGGTGATCTGTACTCAACATGATGAAGCACAGGCCCCAGTTGCGGGTCCTGACGCAACTCTGGCGTAGGTGAGAAGTACGCATTTACAGTTCCGCCCATGATGTTTCCACCATGCCACATTGGATCTCTTCATAGCAAAACCTTCGCAGTTGTGCGCAAGCGTCTGACGCACGTCTGACGTACTCATCCAGCATTTGTTGCCCTCTGGTCAAATGGAATTGCTTTCCATTCTGAGCTGGTGTGATGGACTAGAACTAGAGGGAAACACATCGCGCTTCGGATCGCCGCAAGATGATCCGGACGGAATGGTTAAAAATTACGTGGAAACATGGCATACAGCACCAACGAGCTCTCAGACAGTAGAGGAAAAATTCCAGTGAACAAACCATGCATATTTATGGATATTGCTAAACGGCGTTCTCTCATCCTTAAAATCACTTCCAATCGAAATCTCATCTTTGAATTTGAATTTTTTAAAAGACTTTGGAGAACGTCTATTTGTCTTTTATTTTGAGCGATTTGGCTATTAGAACAAAGCAGTATAAATCACTGAGTGATGGAAGTAAGTGATGGAACCATTCTAAACCGCTTCTTTGATCGACTGAATTAGGAGGAGAAGTACTGAAAAACAAAGTTGTGCTTCGAGACGAAGCATAGAAGGACATCTAAAGTGGAAATTATTCACGGCCGGTGTTGCACGCATTTGCATGCAGAACATTGATAATTATGGAAAATTTTCCCAAATTGTGAAAGGGATAGTCGAAAAAGGGAGTAGTCAACCGAGAATTTGGTATACAATTTCTAAAAAAAAGTTCCAATAGCTTAATCAAAGACAATGTTAGAAATAAGTAGACAATGAGCGAGGAACAATGAGACAATCGAAAATTTCGTTCATCCAGAGATGCGCCTCGCAGCTGAATTTTGTTTTTCAGCACTAGACCAAGTCAGAGTTCCGATCGGTACCGGCCACTGGTAAGGGCCCCACTATCACCAACGTGGATAGCCTTTCACTATGCTTCTGGGAGAAAAGACTAGTAATTCCTTTTCAGAAGAAGTATGACACAAATTAACGAGCATGGAGGTCAGGACGAAACCAGGTGCAAGTACAGTCCGTTCAGGCTTTCTGTGCAGTTCTGGTAAAGATCAGAAAGTACGTAAAATGCCACAAATCAACGTGTCTAACTTGAATTACCACCAAATTTTTCTCTGTTTTCACTTGTTATTCAAGAAAAGCAAAAGGGTGATGTTGCCTGTCATTCTCCATTCATCCGGCCCTCGAGTCGACTCATTTCGGTCGACTACGAACCGTCGTCTTGTTGGAGAGTGATATGAAGTCACCAGAAGCAGGTACGCCTATCAACACTCACAGACCAAGCAAACGTTTTCCATATATGAAACATCTGATCGTCTGAACACAAAATAAGCAGCGATCGAATTAATGAAATGATGACCAAGTAAACCAGCAACAGTCAGCGTGGTTGGGTTATTCCATAGATTACGTAATGTTAGAGGCAGGAAGTAATGGTCGGTCTGCCAACCCGGTTTCACTCGGCTACGCGTTCAGGAACACTGGCCGAGAGTACATGTTGATTTTTTCGCTTATTCAACTACTCCGGTCTTTGGTAGCTCTCGACCAGCTTAGAGCATAGACACTACGCCTTGCACTTTAACATTTCTGTACTTTCTCTGATAACAGTGCAGCACGAACGCAGCCCGAACGGCGTAATGGTTCGAGAAGAACTAGCAGCAACGGTTCCCAGTTGCTGTCATCCTCTCCGCGATTTCTGCTCAAGCCTTCTTCCCTTTAGCAGCAATTGCTGAGAGATGGCAACATTTGAGGGGAGGATAGCAGCAACTGGGAACAGTTGCTGCTAGTGTTTCTACTCGAGCCATTACGCCGTTTCGGCTGCGTTCGCGCTACACAATTATCTGCGTTAGATGCGTATACAGCATACAGTGACACCGTGTCCAGTACCGCAGTTTTGGACTAGAGCTGCAAGCGCAATCCAATTGATTTTTAAAAGTCCAATTGATAGCTCACAACACTGCCGAGGAGGTCTTTTCATTTCCGAACATGCGTCATAGACTTAAAGGCAATTTATACAAGATGCGCTAGTTTGGAGGGCGTGCGTCCATTTGAATAAGGATAGGGTCAGTGGCACCGCTGACGCAGCTCAGACGCACACGTTCGCAGCGTCGCGATTTATTCATACTGCACATCTAATCACAGAAACTCGTCCAAAAACTTCCCTCAATCGCCCCCCTACATAAATTTGCGAAGAATTTTCCAAGAAGACCGGTCAACTCGGCATGTAAAGCGGCTTTTATACATTTTTCGATTCGCGGCACGGCCCGAAAAGTGACCGCGCGCGCGAAACATCTCGCTCTGGAAGTTGCGTTGGATTTGCCGGGCGGCACCGAACGCTTCGGACCACTCCACTCGGCGACTCGCAGAGCGAGCTCGTAAAATGCCGTGGAGGGCTCGCGCGCGGCAAAATTTCTGGATACTCCCCCTCGTTCGCGGCACTTGCCGCGCGAGCTCGCTCAGCGTTGCCGCGCTCTAGCCACCATCAGCGCGGCGTGGAGCGGCATAACTCTGGGAACTGCTTAAAACTTTTAATGAGATAATGCGCGGCCACCACGAAGCCGTCAGCATGCGAGTGGCCCTATCCTTGGCCATGTACACATACGCACTCCATATGCATGCATCTAGTATAAATTGCCCTTAATTCCGCAGGCAATCCTAGTCGCCCTCGAAGCAGTGACTTGACATCAAAGGCAAAGTCTAATCTCATTCTGATCCTGAGCTGTTAACAAATTCTGGCCCAGCTCGACGTGCCAATCCCAACGATACACGTGAAGTGCTCCAAAATAGCCAATAAAGCGTACCGCTTGTACCAGAAGGACGTATTCAAAGTATAAAGTGAACGCATGTTACCACGTGAAAACAACACAGTAACTAGAGTTCATTTTTGACGAGGTGCCCATCATTTTCCACAGCCGGTCGAGAATTTTAAATCTCTTGGCCAAACAAATTTCTCGATGGTTTCAAGATATTTGGCGTAAACCATTGTTTTCATCAGCTCACGCAGATTCTACTTTTGCACAAAAAGAGCGATCTCTCAGATTACTCAAAACCTCTGCAACAACTATTTAACCAGCTTTTGAGAAACTTGTTTCAGATCGCATCTGAAACTAGTTTTTCGAATGACTGTAAAATACCATTTTTCGTCACTTCCTTGCTAAATAGTTGCAAATGAAAAGCTTGGCAGGAAGGAAGTTAAAACAAAATGGTTGTTTTAACCTCTTTCTTGCCAAGTAGCTGAAAATGAAAAGCTAGTAAAATAGTTGTTCTCCGCAGTCTACACCGTTAGAACAGGAGCGTTTGTGATTACATTCACTCGAAATACAATATCTTCATTGCCAGCATTCATAAACGTCCCCAAACTGTGTGGCACAACTAAGCCGCACATCTAAGAACAACTCGTGCCAAAGCAGTATGACACAATCTGCTTCTTATAGTTAGTTTACTGTGATTCGGCGATCTTCTGCTACCGCTCAGATCAGTTCATCACCTTCCGCAGATCAGTTCATCACCTTCCCAATTGTCTAAACAGGTTGCAAATTTGGAAGGAATTCTCTTCTATACTAGATTCCCCTACCGGTACTCTGATACCCGTGCAGCACGAACGCAGCCCAACAGGGTAATGCCTCGAGTAAAAACCCTAGCAGCACCTCCTCCCAGCTGCTGCCATCCTGCCCTCGATTGCTGCTCAAGCCTTCCCCTCTACAGCAGCAACCAAGAGGAGGATAGCAGTAGCTGCGAGGAGATGCCGCCAGGGTTTTTAGTCGACACACTACGGTGTTCGTGCTGCGTTCGTGAAGCACAGTTATCAGAGGAGTTCTAATCCAATTTGGAGTCCATTGATTCAAATAGTTTTTTTAAACATAATAACACTTGCATTCGATGCTTCGGAATGGATGCTGAGAAAAGAAATCAAGCTTGTTGAAAGTAAATGGTCTTCTTTAACAGCTCTGTAGTCATGCATAACTTGCAAGCCTCCATTCACAAACTAACTCAAGACGCTAACATCTCAAGAATTCTAGGATATAGTTTTTCCAAATTTTGTTTTTGTTAAGATATGCAGCTTCACTACCAACTGGTTGAGTGGAGTGATTCATTTAAATGTCTGTTTTGAGGAACTCTAGAAAATCGAGTGAAAGATTTGAAACTTACACACGCTGTGTGTAAAAGTGATGTAACTGCCGCTCTTAATTATATGTGACCTCTAAAATACCAGACCACATGCGAATGATTTTTTCATTCCTGCGTGATAGCTGGAGAGTATCAGCGCAAAACTAGTAAAAAATAGTTGCTTCTGGAGAAAGCTGGTAAATTGGTCGCTTAGACTTCCTGGTAAAATAATTGCAATATGAAAAGCCAGTCGGCAACTATTTTTTTCCATGCTGGTGGTGACGTCATACCAGTTTGCAAGCTGTTTTTAGCAAAAGCTCGCCAACTACTCTATTTCGGCTTGTTTGCAAGTTGTTTTGAGAAGTCTTTGTTGGCAACTTGCTCCAGAGGTTCTGAGTAGGCACTGCTTCTGACTACAATACCTTTTTAACAGGTTCTTGATGATGTGAAATCAATGACTAACAATAAGTTCAAAGTATGAAGACGTACCTGTGCCTATTCAGGAGCAGAACCGAAAAAAATCGAATCTCCTGCAGCCACCGATGTTACCCAAGCGCCCAAGTCTCAAGACGTCAGCACTGGTACGTTTCAACCATTGATGCTTCCATAGCTGTTAGGGAGGAGATAGTACAAAAGTGGGCAGTGATGTTTTCCCAGTATATCGATACACAACATATATGACGCTGCCAACTAATTTGTCCGCGTAAAAATGCAAGTTGGGAATGAATGGCCACAATCCGGACCGTTCGGGCCATGGCACAGTGAAAATCAAATGGTGGCATAACTGGAAGCGTTCGGATTCTGCCATTCATTCTGTACTTTGCATTTTTGCGAGGACAAATTAGTTGGCAGCGTCATATATGGTGATGTGCGGTACAGATGCCCATATAGGCAGAAGAGGATAATCTACTCAAAGATAGCTCTATGCTGACACTCCCATCTAGGAAACTTCTTCTCACCGTTTCTTTTCTCTTTTGCTTTGAACATCCCAATTTAGTTTGATAGTGAAAAATAGTGAGATAGGGAGAGCATCAATTCCCCTCCTCTCTGCTTTCTATCAAATAGGGTATGGATGTATGGCTGTTAGTATACGTGTAGAAATTTAACAGCTAAGAGCTCTACTCAACAACTCAGTTTCAGTTCCAAGCAATGATGGTCAATTTCGTGAACTCAAAATGGCAACGCCTTCTGCACGTAGGTGGGGACTTTACTTATTATGTTTACACACTTTAGGTTTTTACCGGAAAGTTCGCCAAGGTAGTTTTGGCGCAGCCTCTCAGCAGGTCTTTTTTGGTGAGGTAACATTCATTCTGGAATGGGGTGAGCATACTTTAACGACTACTAATAAGATCTCCAAGTAACACCTTTTCCTAATGAATGTTCAAAAATATCATCTCAAAAGGCCAAAATGAAACTCCTATCACAAAAGAGGAAAAGAAAAACCAAAAAAAAACAACGAAAAAATTGGTTAATTCGCATAATAGCAGTAGATATTTGTATCGCAAGCAGTGTATATATTTGGCGACCCTTGCTTCTAGTGGCACAATTTTTAGCTACGTCGCAATCAGTCCGCCGTTTCTACCCAACTACTCAATAGCAATGACTTCAGTTCCTCCGTTGCATCAAGTTTCGTCTCCCGCTACACGTACAAAAGTAAGTTTTCAAGATTTCCTCATAAACTATGCTTATCTCTCTAGAAATTTCCCTTGCTAAGCCAACTTCAAGTTCAATTTTGAACAGCAGTGAATTACTATTTGAAATCTAGTAAACGTCTCTCACCAAAATCTGAATACTCTCAGTATACTTCTCAACATCGACCAAGGTTTCCTTGACGGTGAAGGCTTTGGATCGTACAGTCTCACATAGTAGCCGTCAATGTACAGGGTGATCACGAAGTTCCCGGCCCAGATCATTTGCAGAGGATCGCTGCGGTACATGACATTCTGTCCGTACGAAATTCTGTCTAGAATGTATGACCTGCGAAACTTCGCCCACCTTTTGGGGTCTACCGAATCTGCGAAACTCTCACGCATCTCAGTCTGTCTCTAACTTTTTTTGATTTCATAACGGATTATGCGTCATATGTATTTGGAAGTACATACGTACGCACCTTGAGCACCATTGTAAATAACTTCAGAGTCAAGAAAGAAGAAGACCACAAGTTCAAAGTGGAAACAAAAGTAATCATATGGTCGTCGTAGAGCAACTAAATCCAGTTAAAAGAGAGCACGATCTGTTTGGACACATTCTTCCTTTTCCATCTTGATTTCCGATCTCGCTGACGCTGTCCATTAAAGCATTTCCCTAGAACTTGAAGATTCCGCTGTATTTCGCACCTCTTGGTAGTTACTCTGCTAACAAAAATTAATGTGCTTCTTAAGTGAACAGGGAAGCGAATAAGTTCGTATGAGCAAAATTGCTCACGCGATATGAGGTTTCCGAGAGGATTTCGCAATGTGGGCAGAATATCAGAGGGGTAGAATATTATCTACGACACCGGCCCATCCTTATTGCGCCGTTTGAAAACAATGGTGCCATGATGAGACGGATAGAGGTCCTATATGGATCCCAAAATTTCTACTCCACTTTTCACTAGTTCCCACGGCTCGAATCATGGAACTGCTCGTCAACACCTATTCAAGAAGCCAAACACAATTTTTGCCTTTTCAGGCTGTAAAAGCTGCTCGACCTCCTTGCCACCATGCCCGCTATGTCTTGGAAGAGAAGCCGAAGAGATTGGTGGGTGTCCACTCATGGTTTTAGCCATTATCCAGGGACACTGAAGCAAAAGAAGAAATGGTTGTGGATAAAGAATTTCGAGTTAAAGTGCTTTAATTCAGCCGACTGCAAGCGAGAACATGGAGTGTACGAACTGTGGTACAAAAAACACGAGTGCATGGAGAAGAAGTGCGGAGGGAAAGAGCGAGTGCAAGTAAGTGTCCATTTATTTTTTTTTCTGAATGACTTTTTCTAAACGTTAGGTGTTTGAGCACTGGAGTTTGTTCTTCTGTCGAATAGTTAGCTTCCAAAAGCGCCAAGTAAATAGAGTTATAAATAGCACATACACGTTAAGCATTCTCATAATTTTTTCCAAGATGGATAATTTTTGACAGTCCAGTTTTGACAACTTTCGTCTCAACTATATTTCCAGCGCCTGCAATCTGTTCTTCCGGAAAAACGGGCGAAAACGACCGGCCTCGATGCGTCGTGACACGATAGCGAGACGATATCGACTGTCGCGATGTGATTTGTGCGCCATGGAAGCCCAGGGTGGAGGTCAGACGAACATAACGCAGCATCAGAAGGGACGCATTCGCAAGAATGGGAGAGCAAAAACATCCGTGAGACAGGCAGATGATCCACCAGGAGCAGGGCAGCTCTGTGGCCCAACTTCTGGGCCACATGGTGCAGCTCCTCAGCAATACTTCATAACACACACCGGCTTCCAACAGCCTATGCAGACATTTTTGCCTACGAATGTGAGCTACGTGCACCAAAACCCCGTGATGATGAGCTACGCCACCGAAAGGACGGTGTTCAATGTGATGAACGTTGAGCAGCAGATGGCAGGCGCCCCTCCTGATCCTCAGTTTTGCTTTGCCAGGAATGCACGCGCCGTAATTGCGGCTCCCGCAAGTCATGTGTTGGCTGCAGACGCGGTGGAGCAGGAGGGACGTGAGGAGAAGTTCGGAGTGATCGACGAGAACACCGAGACGCCCCAGGGAGAGGTCCAGAAGCAGTACCGAGAGTTCGAGCCCCAGCCGCCGCAGCAGTACGCCGACTACTCTCCCATGGTCAAGAGGGAGCCGATCGAAGAGCACTACAGAAGTGAATTCAGTGAAGCATTCACGATTGTCAAGAGAGAAGAGCTCGACGGCGAGTATGTGAGCACTCCGACGGCGACATCGCTCCTCGGAGAGGGCGCACTGAAGAGCGAGTCGCGACAAGTTCTGGACGTTCCACTCGAGCTGGTCAAGGAGAAACCGCAGGAGCTGGACGATGGAGAGCTGGTGTTCAGGTCACTCTAGTGGTACACAGCCATGACCGAGTGTATTGTTGAGGGTTTTCCAATATTTTCGTTACGAGTCAGCACTCAACCAACTCGTTTCATTTTTGTTGTCTGACTTTACTTTTTGAGAAAGAGCTTTTTCTAGTCGTATATTTTAAAAATTCTGCTTGTGATAAAATTGTTTTGAGAGCACTTTTTCAACCAACACTAGAGAATGATCTGCGATTGGCTTATTGCCCATACTATTGCTATGAATTTACTATTAGGTTGGTGCAAAAACAATGCCCGTTTTCGTACCTTTGGTTCCGAACCTCATAACTCCTTTCAAAATCGATCTTTTTCAAAAGGCTTAGAACTATTGCAATCCACAAACCGTTAGCAATAGGATAGACGTTCTCCGACTACCGTGCAGTTCTGATATGACCTTCTAGAATCGACGAACTTCCGGAGGGCAGTTTTGGTATCCCTTTAGTCTTCGAGAAAATTCTCCCGAAAGAAGCCATCGAAGACCTCGGTGAAGTGGGAGTGGGTGAGCGAGAGGTTTGTTGATTATGATGTAGGAGTCCTAGCTTCCTAGCTCAGTCGCTCGAACCTGTGAAGAATCTGTTGTGCAGGGTGTGCCTGGACGGTACCGTGTAGGAGTGAAAAATCCACTTCATTGAGCAACGCTGGGGTCACACATTGAAGTATCTAATTTATTTCATTTACGTCTTGAAAACACTTACCAGATTAGGAAGAATGAATGAGCTGCAGTGAGCAATTTTTGCAGAAGGTCACCACAAAGTCGCCGTGACCTTATTTTGGTGTTGCTTCGGTTTCTGAGAGTGTTTCGGTGCATGTTCCTCGTCCAACTGTTGAGCAAGGCTCTTCATTTTGTCGAAGAGGGTCTATATTTCATATTTAATTACTAAGCGACCGACTGTTTGGTCGCAATTCTTTCACTACAGATGCGCGAAGCAGACCTCTCAACGAGGATCAATGTGGTACTCGTTCAGTATGCGCGACATCAACTCGTCGAGCTTTTTCATCCTCCCATTTTTACTGGAGGGAGGGATGGTCTGACAACAATCACCGGCGACGTTCTGCGAAACCAAATATGTTGTTTCGAATGGGTGCTCTTCAATTATTGCCATCAGCTGGGGGTTGCAAACCCCAGGAAGACCTATGCGACATTCCTTATGTTCGAAGCAAGGTACACCAAGCCGAAAAATCCGGGAGCAGCTTGGCGGAACGCATTCGCTCACACTCCCTTCGCCAAAACTATGATGGTATTCCGAGCGATTCCTGCTGCGATGCCGTCGAGTATCAGCTCGCTGAAAAGAATTTGCTTTGCAGTTTTTGTAGCTTTGTAGTTTGCAAAAAACTTGCTTTGGCGCCTTTCGTTCCACAACTAAAAATTCGCCAAAAACATGAACTTCGCTCAAAACGCATGAGAAATTCGAAAAGGTCATGAAATTTGCTACAAAAATGTGCAACTTCTCATACCGATGATGAGAAACACTGGAAGTTTTCTGCACCGAAGATGAAGCAGCGAAAAACGCGCATTATTTTTGCACCAACCTAATAATTAGAACCTTGTTCATAATTTCCATTTGTTTTTAGTAGAACATCAATTTCCTTACAAGGGAAGTGCACGAAGCCAGCCGCAGGGATCGAAAGGAAACATGCACTTACAGAAGCATTGTCTAAGTTGATGTTGATGTATACATATCATTTTTGCCCAACGGTCCTGATGCGATCAGGAGAGCGCTCTAAAAATTTCTATATTGCGCAATCATAGGACGCTATATAGAGCTGAGACTTACGAAACTTTGACCACTCGAAGATACTGTGATTAACTGAGGTGGCCGAGTGGATGGCGCGTCAGACTATGAAGCAGGAGGTCGAGGTTTTGGATCCCTAGGAGCAACTCTCTTTGCATTTTTGAATTTAAGTTTATTTTGATCTTGTTTCAAGTACTTCTAATGATTAGAACAGGTCAGATACGTGCACCACTTCAAGAACTACTGCAGGAACTTCGTTCGATTCGTTACTCACTCGGCCAGTTCACTGCTGCTGCCATGCTTGGAGCTAGTACTCATGATCGTGTAACCAGACGAAACCAGGGCCCGTAGTAAAGTGTCATGACGGTGAGATCAGCTGCCTGCACAACTCGTCGCCACATTTGGGGCGATGATCGCACGCGCGACGACCTTCCAACAATGAGGAATGGAAGATCATCACCATCCGTGGTGCTGCGAGCACGTATGTGCGGGGCGCTGATCTTATCGCCCTGGAGGGCGATGATCGCCATCGTTGGCGACGAGGAAGTGTGCGGAGTGAAGAGACGCCGAGTGAAGTACTCGAGGCATCTCACTCGGAGTATGGTGATGGTGTGAATGTACAATACCAACGGTGTCGCTTGATGAAACTGCGCGATGTCTGCCATTTCGCGTTTTTTTTTTCGTCGTTTCTCCATAACTCCCTTCAATCTCAACCATTTTCAAAATGGAGCAGATATTTGGAATCAGGATGGTCCAATCTATCTGGTAGTGCGGTTAAGATTTGAAATTCTGAAAAATTTCGGTGATCAACCTACAAAATCACTCAAAGACACAATTAAGAGAGACTCGCTGCATCGAGTCTCTCCTGATTATATCCGTAGGTACTTTTCTGAAAATGGACCCCGCTAGTTCCCCATTCATATGGAGGAATTGTTACACTGCACTGAAAATACATTTTTCGAACTCAGAAAGTGATTAGAAGAAGAATGGTATCTCATACGACTGTCGCAGGATTTCCTAAGAACTTCAATCCAGTTTTCGTCGTTTTATTCATTTTCATTTATCTTCACATTTTGAACTTTCTGAAGACGACAAGATCGTGAAGTCTTCCAAAATTATTCAGGGCTATAGTGAAAACCTGATGACTGCGATTGTGCTCGTAATCGCGCATGGATGCGATTTAGACAAAATTTTACTTCCTCATTCCCGAAAAGTGATTTTTGAAGGAAAATAATCTTAAACGCACAACTCTTTATTTAGTGTGATTTCTAGGACCCTGTAATGATAGCAACCGCACAATTTTGAGGCTGAACGTGCGATTTAGGCAAAATCTCGGTTCTCTGAATTTCCTTGAAAATTTTCACCTTTCCCAGTGGATGCTGTGCAATTTTCCACCAACCTTCCTGAGAATAACTTTCTCATTGACAATAAATTCGTTACAATGTATTCCCTTCATATTTTCCTCCTGAGCTCTAACCACATCCCTGGCAGGCTATTATCGCGGCTTCGGTATCGCTCAATCGATGGATCGCTGGTCCTGGCCATAGGCTAGCGCGCCCTGCGGTACTTTAGCAGCTCATGGGTGCGACTGTATTTGAAATAATGGAGGAACTATTGAGAAAAGAAAACTTGACAGAGAACTAAGAAGCTTTTCTCTCAAAACGCAATCTTCGACAAGGAAATGGAAGTACTGGCGGTGCCAAATGCTGGAGCCTGGCTAACATAAGTGATGTTACAGTACAAAGATGGCTACGATTCTCATGTTTATCACATTCGTTAACCCTCTCACCAATTAGTGAGGAAATTTCCGGGATTTTCTGAGCAGAAAAGCGGGGAAGTGCAGGATCAGACTGTCATTTCCTCGCAAGAATTCATATTTTCTCTGTTTCTTACTGCGATCTCACTACATCTTTACTGGAAACGTAATTAGGATAGGAAATTAGTGCGATACTCGTGATCAGAGCATCGAATAACCCCCTAAGAAGAGGTGCAGGTTAAAATTTCTAAAGAATGCGATTCCGGTCCTCAGTAACCTTATATAATTCTGTTCAACTGTTCAAGCAAGCGAGTTGACAGGCAATCTCTTATTTCGGACCCTTATTCGAATTTCCATAGTGGTGAAACTGACAGTGGTAAAAATAACTGTAAAAAACTCCTACTCGTTAAATTTTTTGAGATTTTATTTGATTATTGACAGCAAGCTCGAAAAAATTCTGAAAACTTGATTTCATACTGTATTTCTGCGATGAAAGAAAAGCTTCTTAGTTCTCTGTCAACTTTTCTTTTCTCAATACATAGTTCCTCCATTATTTCAAATACAGTCGCACCCATGAGCTGCTAAAGTACCGCAGGGCGCGCTAGTCTATGGCGAGGTCCAGCGATCCATCGATCGAGCGATACCGAGGCCGCGATAATAGCCTGCCAGGGATGTGGTTAGAGCTCAGGAGGAAAATATGAAGGGAATACATTGTAATGAATTTATTGTCAATGAAAAAGTTATTCTCAGGAAGGTTGGTGGAAAATTGCACAGCATCCACTGGGAAAGGTGAAAATTTTCAAGGAAATTTAGAAAACCGAGATTTTGCCTAAATCGCACGTTCAGCCTCAAAATTGTGCGGTTGCTATCATTACAGGGTCCTAGAAATCACACTAAATAAAGAGTTGTGCGTTTAAGATTATTTTCCTTCAAAAATCACTTTTCGGGAATGAGGAAGTAAAATTTTGTCTAAATCGCATCCGTGCGCGATTACGAGCACAATCGCAGTCATCAGGTTTTCACTATAGCCCTGAATAATTTTGGAAGACTTCACGATCTTGTCGTCTTCAGAAAGTTCAGAATGTGAAGATAAATGAAAATGAATAAAACGACGAAAATTGGATTGAAATTCTTAGGAAATCCTGCGATAGTCGTATGAGATACCATTCTTCTTTTAATCACTTTCTGAGTTCGAAAAATGTATTTTCAGTGCAGTGTAACAATTCCTTCACATGAATGGGGAACTAGCGGGGTTTCAGAAAAGTACCTACGGATATAATCAGGAGAGACTCGATGCAGCGAGTCTCTCTTAATTGTGTCTTTAGGTGATTTTGCAGGTTGATCACCGAAATTTTTCAGAATTTCAAATTTTAACCGCACTACCAGATCGATTGGACCATCCTGATTCCAAAAATCTCAATCATTTTGAAAGTGATTGAGATTGAAGGGAGTTATGGAGAAACGACGAAAAAAAAACGCGAAATCGCAGACATCGCGCAGTTTCATCAAGCGACACCGTTGGTATTGTACGTATGATTAGGTGCGCGAATTACACAGAATGCATCTGAGCCTATGGACTCAGGCATGTTGATTCTCTCCCCACAGCAAGAACCAGCTTGGATGTGTACGACTTGTCAGAAGCAGAGGTGCTTCTGGTGCTTCTGACAAGTCGTACTCGCTCGAGCTCGTTGGCCGCAATGGTTCATAACTGTCTCACACGCTAAAACAGCCCCGAAGTGATGAGGGAATACGTGGTTACAGGCACGTTTGATCACTTTTGATGTACGGCCTGTCCGATTCACCGTGGCGATGATCACCATACTCCTCTCCAACGCGAAGTGCGATCATCACCTCGAAGGTGATGTGCGATAATCGCACTGCACACTTTACTACGGGCCCAGGTCGTTCAAAAATGCGTCTGCAAACGTTCGATAGTCCATAGGACAGCTAATCACGGCAATCACGGTCGGTTTGCATGGCCCAGGTTTCATGAATCCAAGCCAGGACTCCATTGACAGGGCACTAGAAAACTGGCACTATTCAACCATCAGGGACCCAAACTTTTCAAAAAAAAAGTTTTGACTGCATATGCGGGTTATTTGAGGTGCTGAACACGAATATCGTATCCATTTTGCTCCGCAATGCCATTTTGGAGGGTTACGGTAGGTGCACGGTAGCATGCGGTGGTACACCTACTGTAACCCAAAAAAAAAACAGCGTTACGGTGCAAAATGGTTATGATATTCGTATTCAGCACCTCAAATAACCACCATATGCAATGTTCCAGTCAAGAAAACCTTTTTAGAAATCTTGGGCGCGTGGAAGATTACTGACGCCGAAAAGTCTCTGACGCGCCCTCCTGCGCGCATCAGGACCATTGGGTAAAAATGATGTATATGCATTAACATCGCCTTAGACAATGTTATCGAAAGCGAGTGCTTCGTTTCGATCCCCGGGGATAGCCTCGTGCACTTCCCTTGTTTGTAAAAAAATGGACTTCAGTCATGGTATGTCAAAACAGACTTAGTTTCCATCTGACGTCATGAATCTATGTATTCTGACGCGCCCTCCTGCGCGATGTATTACACGAACACCTCACTGTGGAAATTAAGAGACTGAGACGTGAAGTAAAGTACTCGAGATTTCAAAAACGTATATAATAATGGAGCTGGAATATAGAGTTGCAGAAGTCGATAATATCTACAAATGTGATAGCCATGGTGTCACCTTATATTTGTAAAGAAAGCATATGTAAAATTTTTCTTATAAGCGTCATTGTCTACATTGCGTGTCATTGGAGTTAGTACTCAGACAAAGCATCGCACACATGCGTAGGACTGCTGCAGGGCACCCGTTGTACTTGGACAGGAGACCCAGTCCGTTACAGACCGCGTCCCGATCTAGCCCTCCGCAAAACTCCGGTACCCTCCTCCACATGTCCCGAAATGGGGTTTTGAACAAAACTTATCACCCCCACCTCCGCTCTCTTTTTTGAATTTCTTTAAAGATTTTGAACTGTCTCACCGTCATTTACCATTGCTCTTCGATTGCTTCCCAGTCTGCCTATCGCAGAACCGAGGGGTTGGTCGAGTCATCCACTAATGTTCTCATCGCAGTGCATCTCCAATAGAAAGGAGTGTTACAGTACCCGATATACACAGATCAGTGCCAAACGTTGAATACATAACCTCTATCGGGCCATGGGAGGTTCAGCACACTTCTCTCCGAAAGCTATCAACTACATCTTAACTATATTACACAGATTTCATTGATTCTTCGCTATTTTTGACCAGGATCCGCTGACGACATCTCTTTCATTTATTTATTTATTTATTGAAATACACTCGAAGATGTACCAAAAAAATCTCAAACATCAAATGGGAGCCACGACTGAGCACAGCATTTATTCTAGTAATTTAAATGGTTGGCCAAGGCACTAAACAAGACTGGTCATACCTCATGTCGAGTTAAAGCAAGCCGTTCTCCTCCTGCAGTAGGTGAAGGAGTCCCCTGCCGAGGTCATGTTCTCGACACACGAGCGCACCTTGCTAAGCCTAGAGAAACCAGGGCTCGTATGACCAACTTAACCCATGGCGAACGCATTCGTTTGGGACCCTGGGCGAACGGATTGGGGACCTCAAGGAAGGGGGTTCACCAAACCTTGGTGATCCTCAAACGTCGACAGTGCCACAAGCTGTAGACCAGATCACATGAACCAAAAACTCAAGTCTTTGTAGTCTATGGAATGCTGGAAACCCGGCGGGCCCTATTAAAACATAAGTGCAGTCAGGTTAAAACCGGTAAAGAGGTAAAAAGCAAACAGAGAAGCTTAGAACAATATACTAGGGTTTAAAAAACATACAAAAACACTGGTTTCAGAAACACTCGATAAGGAAACAACTAGAACAGTGTGGTAACCAAGTGAGGACAGCTGAGCCGGGACAAGCTAAGATCCGAGAGAACTATGTGAAAAAGCTTGGATTACCAGAGCAGATTAAACGTCTACACTTAAAAGATAGGGCAAATTAGCCTTTTTCAACTTACTTCTGAAAATTCTGCTGTTTAAGGACTTGAATAAATCATGAGGCAGCATTCGGAACCATCTGGCTGTCCAATAGAAAAAAGAGTTGAAGAGAAGAGAATAATGTTTCTTTTTGACTCTACCGTAATGCAAATTAAAACCGCCGCTTCTGAGACTACCAGGTCGAAACACCCAGTATTTGCTAGCTCTTAAATTGACCTCACATTTCAGAATACGGAAAAAAAGACGATATCATTTCGTATTCTTCTTAAACGAAAGCTCTCCAAACAGAATAACTTCAAGCGCTCCTGGTGATTATGTATGAGACTATTGTCAATCCTGGGATGTACCCTGTGATAGGCAAGGCGGGTAAATGTATGTTGTACCCTCTCTAACTTTTTTATATCCTTTTTTAGTATGAGGTTCCACAGTTGTGAACAGTAATCGAAGGGGGCAAGACCTAGGAATACAAGAAATACCTTTACATCTTTTATGTGAGTGTTCCGGAAAATGGTAAATAGTGCAGCTAATACTTTTTAGCAGCATTATCTACATGGGCGGAGAAACTGCATCTTGAACCAACAACAACACCGAAATCATCGACTGTATCGTAGGTAGGTTTTTAGCGTGACATCATTTATCACATACTCAGTGGAGGCTGAATCACCAATATGCATGACCTTACATTTGTCCGGGTTAACTGCCAAGTCCCACAATGAAGCCCAATTCAATAAGCGATCAATTGACATTTTGATAGCTGTCTGAACTAAACTCCGATTCTCATCCGTATAAATCCCATATATTTTAATATCATAGGCGTATAACTGAATCTTAACATCAGGGCAAGTTCTCAGGAGAGGGCCTAATTCTGCTGTACAAATAAGAAAGAGTAGGGAAGATAGTATACCGCCCTCGGGCACTCCACTCGGACATGGATATCTAGAGGAGAAGGAGTGCCCCACTTTGACCACCATGTGCCTTGATGCCAGATAAGAGTTAAGCCACTCTAGCAGATTCCCGTCAATTCCGTAGGATTCAAGCTTAGCCAGAAGTTTGGAATGGGAAACCCGGTCAAAAGCTTTAGATAAATCCACATATACTACATCAACCGAACTCCCTGAATTTAAGGCTAAGCACCAGTCGTGGATAGAGTCTACAAGGTTTGTCAATGTAGAGGCGCCGCTGACAAATCCATGTTGAACCTCTGGAATTATGTGAAATTTATTCATCTATGACATGAGCTTATGCCTCACAACTCTTCTGCGTTGTTTATTCCACTAAACACAAATATGGCAACAGTTTGGTCTAAAATTATCTATTTATAGCACGTGCCCCGCTAGTGTTCCCTAACACGGTGAAGTCGAACATAGCAAACATTTTCCATTTATGAAATTACTACCCGAACGAATCTCACCAACTTTTCGTCTAAAAGCTGGTGAAGGAAAAACGAATTCACGACGACAGTGCTTTACATTCTCAACGGAATTTTTCAGTATTAGAAATTGTCCTCTTCAGTTTTAAATAGTTGTGGGAAACGAAACGTCCGAACGAGGCCGAGCACGTCTTGTACCCAGAAATAGCCGTTAAAAGAAAGGTTATCGCGACTTCGATTATCGAGAAGAGACAGTGGGCGAGGCTGTCTCACTTCGGAGAAAATGTCTTATAAAAAGCAAGTTGTGCTTTGTTGTGTGAGTCTTGACAGGCAGTTGCGAAAACCCGGGATCTGTCCAGTCAACACCCGCAAACTGTTCAGGCCTCACCGCCACCCTAATTTCAAATGACATGGTTTGAAACAATTTGATGCCCCACAAAACCGATGGAAATCTGCATACAAAAATCGCAGAGACGAACAACTCCACCCTGTTTTGTAGGCACTACCCGCCTCGTGCTACAACATTTGTCTTGAGAACTGGACAAGAGTCCAACAGCGAGTGTTCTCGCACCGCGGTCTGTACCTACGACATGTCTTGACTCGTATGCTATTGTAGAGAAAATCATCTTTGATTGCAAAACAGCGCACTTTTCGACGTTATACGACAAATCTTAAGAATGCATCCGTCCGGCATGAGTTCTAGCTCTAACTCTCTATAGAAAATCATGAGATGCGACAAGGGAAATATCCTAGTGTTACCCGTGAACTGGCCAAGCGATTTGTTCCGTAATCTGAGCAGGCGCAGCCCGTTTCCTGGCTAGACTACAGCTCACATTCGTATGAAGCGTCAACCATATCCTGGTCAGTGAACAAGGAGCAGGGAAACTTCAGGCAACAACCGAAGTTTGAGTCGGATCTGGCGCTGACCCGCAAAGTGTGCATGAAACCCAAAGTGTGATTTGGCCGTAGACTTCAAAAACGGGATTATGGTTTTGAGGTCTTTCATGTACGCCATCGTTCTCGGCAGTTCACGTGGACTGTATTGCTATAAAGATCTCGAAAACAATCTGTGGGGTAAGACTCTCTTAAGGCACACACTGAGCTATGAGCGCTACATTCCGTAACAGCTATCAGAATAGATGCTTTTATGAGGAGGAGTTGGCTCACATTGCAAAGGGGACACTACAGAAACTTTGCAGAAGATTGTCAGTTTTTAGAGTGGATGTTGCGATAGGAAGCCTAATAAATGTTTTTCTAAGGGAAGTTTTTAGAAGGCACATGACAATTAAAAGCCTACTGAACGTTACTATAGAAGGACGGAGTGCAGGGCTACAAATAGTGGAAAAATAGGCAGAACTCACTGCTCTGTCATGTCAGACATCGGGAGGGGGTCTCGGATCACCTGAGATGTTCCTCCGCATCCATCAGAATTTTTTATCAGTGTTCGGGGGTACGTCGCACCCCCGACTACATCCTCCGCATGTCCCGAAGGAGGCGGTCACCGCATGACCAAAAAACTTCCTTCAGAAATGAGGGCTAGGTCCTCCGCATGTCCTGACATTTTTGTCTGACAAGGGAAGTGCAAGAGGCTAACCTCGGGGATCGAAACGAAACACCCATTTTTGGTAACGTTGTCTAAGGTTATGTTAATGCATGTACATCATTTTTGCCCAATGGTCCTGATGCGCGCAGGAGAGTGCGCCAAAGACTTTTCGGCGTCATTCATCTCCCACACGCCCTAGATCTTTGAAAAGGTCTTCTGGACTCAAACTTTGCATACGGGGGTTATTTGAGGTGCTGAATACGAATATCATATCCATTTTGTACCGTAAGGCTATTTTTGTAGCGTTACGGCAAGTGCACCACCCCACACTACCGTGCACCTACCGTAACCCTACAAAAATAGCCTTACGGTACAAAGTGGATATGATATTCGTATTCAGCACCTCAAATAACCCCACATGCAAAGTTTCAGTCAAAAATTTTTTTGAAGAGTTTGGGTTCATGATGGTTGAATAATACCAATTTTCTAGTGGCGCTGTCAATGGAGTCCTGGTTTGGATTCATGGAACTTCGGCCCCGCAATCCAGCAGTGGTTGGCGTGATTAGCTGTTCCATGGATCATCGAACGTTTGCAGACGCATTTTTGAATAACATGGTTCCGCCTGGTTACGCGACCATGAGTCCTTGCTCCAATCATGGCAGCCGCGATGAGGTGGCCGAGTGAGTAACGAATCGGACGAAGTTCCTGCAGTAATTCTTGTAATGGCGCACATATCTGATGTGTTTTAGTCATTGGAAATACTCTAACAAGTTTAAAAGCCTCAAATTCAAAAATACAAAATGGATTCCGCGGACGAGACCCAAACCCTCGACCCTCTGGCTGACAATCCGACACGCTACCCACTCGGCCACTCCGCCACGGCAAAAATAATATGTATGCATTATAAGCACCTTAGACAAGGCTTCTGAAAATGGGTGGCTCGCTGGGATTCCCGGGGTTAGCCTCTTACACTTCCCTTGTGAGTAGTTTTGTGGTTCACAAATGTGTGCGGTTATGCATGCTGGGTATTGTTTGTGTGGAACAATCCACCTAGTCATCGATTACAAAAGTTGTGAACGTAGTAAGATATCACATCCTGAACCAAGTGCTCGTCTAGTATAGATGGAAGGGAAGCTCTGAACCTTCACAGAAATGTTCCGCAATCTTAACATAAGAATGAATCATCTGCTGATCCATAATTTGATCTATTTTCTTAGAAAGTTCGTTCGGGCTGAATGAGGTTTGCAGGGTTCGGTAGGATTCACGACATACTTCACAGTGCAATTGTGCGGAAATTTTTGGTGCTGAACGCTCGCAACTGCAACTTCGCTGTGTAGCATGTTTTACGCCTCAGACAAGCATGCCAATTTTTCCCAATGAGAGTACTTTGGAAATTGTGCCAACATGAAGTGAGAGGAACTTTAAAAGAAGAAGAAGACATCAAAAGACTTCAATATTGATGGCTATGTATTCATAGTGCTAATCTCTACTGATCCTGAGGATCAGAAAATTCTCTTAAGGCTCATTTTCGAGCCGCTTGAACATAAAAATTATGTAGAAATGATCAGAAATTGACAAGAACCGCTGTATTCAAGATTTATTGAAGCTAGACACAGTCATAGCTCATGAATTGGCCAGAAATTCTCGGAGGCCCTAGAGACACAGCTGTAAGCCAGCAAAAATTCCACTTGGAGGTGATGCTCTGTAATCGCTTTGCATGCACATGATTGCCTGGTAATATTCTTCCTAGGGTATTACTCCACGAATTCTACCTCGCAAACGTTAGGCAGGTGTAGCCTTAGCGATGTCTCCAAGCTTCTTGCTATACGCTCAAACTTACATAATTGTTGACCTCAACAGTGTACTAAAAATGGACATGGAAGAGCAGATACGAAAGAAATTTACCAGTTGGTCATCTATGTGCTGTAGAGTGGGGATATAATATGTTGCTGCTTGCAAGGAAGAGAAAAACTGCGACCGTAGCGTATCCCTCGTGATAGCCAATTTTCATCACTTTCGTTTCAAGAATTTTTTAGCTGCAAACAATGCAGTAATCAGTGATTGGATCTAATATAAAACTAGGCTAGAATTCCCCAAACGTCTATCAAAGGCAAGAAATACGCTTGGGTATGGGCTAACAATGACGCTCGAAACGTGGAGTATATTGTTCTGTCCTGCTCGGAACAGCCTCGTTCCCTCTCTTGAAAACAACGATTTTGTGCAGATTTCGAGCGACTATCTCGTTACCATACTCAAGATAGCGAGGCAGCGTTTTCTCACCAAAAATCGTTGTTAGACACCGTTTTTCTTTTTCTTTGTATGGCTCGGGAGTAGCGAGCTGAATAAGGCTATTTTCCGGTGAAAAACCGCACTAAAAGTCGGCTCGGGAATCATCTGCTACCCTGATATCTTAGAGTGCGAGTTGCTAACTAGAAAAAAGCTTATCGCTGGATGCAGCACTGTTTAATAAGATTTAGCTCATCATTTTTTTCTCTCCCCCCCCCCCAACCCCGGCTCACCCAACAGAGTAAGCAGTGGCCAAATTTCAAGGTTTGTATAAAATAAAAGTAAATATGACATATAATATTCGCACAACATATCATCCGCAAATTAATTTATTCATAATATATTGTATAACACAATATTCATAATTACAAGAATAAATAAATGAATCCCTATCAAGAAATTGCAGTTTCACTCAGGTACCACAAGATGCGCGGGGAAACGGCCTCAACCATATCCCAAGCGCTCACACCTCAACTGTTTGCGGTGGCACGCGGCTCTTTACACTATCGAGTCCCGATCGAATCCATGCGTTTTTCTGAGCGCCGAAGCACCTCGCAGCCGATCATATGTGATCTCGTCGCTCTGCGTCACAACACCTCACACATGACTTCTTATGAAAAGTTGCATCTTCGATATGTAGCCACCGTTGGTAGGTGAGTCTTTCTTTCTGTATGTTGCTTAGTAATGGGACATTTGCTTAACAGGCGGCGGAACTTTTGGACGAGTTGATCTGGCGTGGAGCGAATCTACGAAGCAACATTATGCTGTGAAGAAGTTCAACATTCATGATGTTTGTGTTGATTTGATGCATGTTAAGGCCCTGATAGTTATGGCTTGAATGGTTGCTGATATCGATGGAGAAAAACTGTTGTAATGATCTTGAAAAAAAAGACTTAAGTTCCCAAACAAGTCACGGGCTATTCAAGAGCGCCTCGAATACCCTGAATGTCATGAGGTAAACATAAATGCCGCTATAAAACTCGACTGTTCCAGGTTGTTCAGGAGGGCCACGCACAGTATGTGAATCGAGAAAGGCAAATCTTGCGTTCTCTTGAGAACCCTTTCATCGTAAAGCTGTACGTACGTTCTGTGTTGCCCCTTGGCACATTTTTAAACGTCAGCTGGAACGCTTTCCTCCTATAAATACTTGTCTTATTCTTTTTTCTTTATTTTGCTTGTTTTCTTGTACAGTGAGTGTTGATGACGATGTGTTTTTCGCTGACACGGGGAGCGCTCAACGCGCCGAGGCGCCCCTCACGCTGGAAACGCCGCCATTAGCGTAAATCAGGGTTTTTCGAAGCTTTTTCATCATACTTGACGTTAACTATCAAGAAAACTAACTATGAACAATATCCTATAGTTCGTTGTCGAGTCAAGGATTCCAGCATGAGCTGCGAGGTAGCACCGTGGCTTCCCGGGTCCGCGAAAAACGCACCGCCATTGGCACTCAGTGCATGTATTTGTGAATATTTTGAATATTTTTGAAACTCAATTCTGCTTCTGAAAACAGGGTAGAAATTCAGAGTATGCGCTCACATGGACAGGTTCAATCTGCTCTTAGTAACGGAATTCGTGGAAGGTGGTGAACTGCGTGACTACCTCAACGACATGAGTGAGTAAGTCGCATCACTGAAGATTCATGCAACAATCTTTTGAGGTCGAGTTCACGCCACATGTTGTTTGAGGGAGGATCTCTACAATGCCGTCCGTTTCTATTCAATGGAAATAATCTGTGCTCTCCAGCATATTCATTCCAAAAACATTGTGGGTAGTTTTCAGTTCTAGTACCTCTCTGAAAAGTAAAACCAAAAATCTGGTGGAAATCAGCCAATTCCGTAAATTATCACGCAGCTGCTTTTGAGATACTATATAACGTTTCAAGGAAAGTGGTAGGTGGGGAAAGATCTGGTCGGATTGAAAATTTTCACAATTTATGGTTCCTTCATTTTTTCTGCTTTTTTTCGGCACAAAAACACCGTTTTTCCACCTTTTCTTCTGCCTTGCTCACGTGCACTCCTTTTGTTCTTTGTATATCTTTGAAGTAGTCCTTTTATGTTCAGCGCCAATGCATTTTGTGAAGCAGTGGGCGTCTCAGAAGTGATTGAAGTGCATATACATTATGTTTTCTTAGGTACTTCGAGATCTCAAGCCAGAAAACCTACTCCTCTCCAAAGACGGCCACGTGAAAATAGCTGATTTCGGGCTGGCAAAGGTCCTGAAAGGAAAGTAAGGCCCTTTACGAATGGTTATATGTATGTGTGTTACCTACAGGGAGCTCCAAATGTCCGCAGCCAAGAGGGGCTTGGCCACGGCACGGCTGCTTGATCAGACACAGGCGCTCTCTATGCTTCTCTGCCTCTGCAGGCAACCGGTGGCAGCATGCAGAGCGTCTGTGCCTCTGCCTAAAGCCGCATCGTGGCCACGCCCCTATTGACTGCGGGCATTTGGAGCTTCCTGTATATGTACGTATATTTATCGAAAAGAGAACAAGAAAAATTGCAGAAATTAGGACCTCCAAGAAAGCTTAAACTTTTTAGTGGCAATAGCAGTGGGGACTGAAGTGATCTCCAAGAGCATGTACATTTTGTGAGTCTGAAGGTTTTACAGGATTGCTCAAGAAATTCTGATATTCTGTAATGAGATGTTTTCATTCTTTGTTTTTATTTACTTCAGTTTGCTGCAAAATCGACGTCGAATTTCGACTTCGAGCAGTCATAACTAGCTTCAGGGTAGTGTCCATGCTCATTACTTGACCTCTGATCAAATTCTAGACCTATTAGGTTGAGGAGAAACTAATGGAAGAAATTTTTCAAAACTTAAAGCGAACATAATTGCCGTTTTGGGTAATGCTCACTTGAACCTTTCTCTTCTGCCCAATTTGAGCAGCTTCAGCCCAAATTATGTGACCTCCTGATAGGGCTTTTCCTCCTCTTTCGAATGCTGCTTGAACGTTCTGGCTAGCTCTTTCCTGAGGATTTTTACGAAATCGCGAACAAATGATGAGCCGACGTCATTTGATTATGATTATGGTTGATGACTTCAAACTCGAGCACTGTTTGTCGGAGGTATGCCTTAATCTTGCTTTTGTTTTGGCTTGGAATTGCGTTTCTAATGGACAGTGAGCTAGAGGTTGGCGAAGTCCTTTTCCTACGATTTTAAACTCAAACTTAACAATGGTCGTGGCCGCGGGATGTCGCTAGACGATCAGGCGTTGAGGACAGCCGCGGAACCTGAACCGAATCTTACCATCTGGATGATGAGAGAAGGGTTGGACGTTCACTATATTACAGTTTAAATGCATCTGACTGTAAGCAACAGCGTGCAAAAACTGCGGCCGTGAACACCCTACAATCTGACTGATGACCAACGTCTTATCTGACGTGACATCTTCTCTAACTCAATTTTTTCGTCCCAAAATGAATGATTTCCTGAGTAATTATTTTTTTCCTGAGCAGCAGGTAATTACTGTGCATAAAGCTCGTTTTCTGTACGATAAAAAGAAATGTGAATGGGTATGGGTGGAGACGAATTCCCACTTCCAATTTTTCCCAAAGCAGATCTTCTCTCTAGGAAGATTGTGTCAGGAGTTTGGTGCTGCTGTGAGGGTATGATTGACTGCCCCTTCTACAACCTAGTCGAACGTTGACAGCAGATTCCTAGTATTGGAATTCCGAGTTGCGATCCGCAAATCTGCATTAGATGTAGTCGGTAGTGGTGAACAAGGGCTGGTTTCCCCCTGCTCCAGGGTACCGTTAAGCCACACATTCCAAAAGTCACCCGGCAAAAACTGATGCAGTAACGCATCCAGGTTCTCATCAATTCCCTTATTCCCCAGACCATTATCCTACTGTTTATGATTTTTCCGAACTCCAGATACAATCCTGCGACAGCAGCAGATTGTTGATCCAAAGAATGTTGAAACTGCCTTCCAAAAGTTTGCGAATTCTTGTGATCTCAGTTTTTGTTGTAGAGGAGTGCAATCCTAGCTGTATTGTAGGGAAGGATCTGCCGGATCGAACGGTTACTAAACCGATGCAAAAAATGGTGATTGAGTCGAATTACAACACTCAGAACTGAAGGGCCCATTTCGGCAATTAATTTCGCAACAACCTAATATTACCCTGTAACTACTGAAGGACAGGAAGCGCTTGCTGCTGCATTTACACCTCCATTTCTGAAAGGGTGCTTTTGCCCCAACCTCTATTATGAGCTGCTCTGTAAAGCCTTGGCACGCACTGGGGTAAGTAACAGCAGCAGCGCAATAAAGGAGGGAGTGGCTAAATACATATTTCGCAGTACGCGACCGCTTCACTTATTTCGAATCTCGAGATATGGACCACAATGAGGGGGACCATTGGAGAACAACGACCAAAACGAAAAACCCTGCTCCACGCCACTTTTTCTACATGTCAAATTTCCTACGTTATTCCTGTCCCAAATTAGCGGGACTTTCCTCCACCCTGTAACCCACTATTTTTATTCTTCTGGCTTCTTCTTCTTCTTTTATTACTCTCGGATCGCTACCTCGTCCTTTTCGTTAGTTTCTTCTTCAGCGAGAAAGAGCTCGTTGATTTTGGCCATTTTCGAGCGGCAGTCCCTTTGTATGACCAGTCGCAGCCTGTGCAATTCTGAGAAGAGAGGGACAGCGTTCTACCCATGCGTTGGAGTAATGTTGCAGAGTTTATACTCAATTCATTGAGAAAAACCCTTTCAAAGGTTAGAGATGAAAGTCCGACTTGGATGCCATTTCTTCCACTATTTTCTCCTCAACCTGATACTTGACAAGCCATCCCGGTGAGGTGCGTAGACAGTTTCACAATAGCTTGTAAACCTGTCTTCCAGCGCGAGGGTTGTATCAGTTTCCTTGGCCGGATTGACGTATTAAGCCGTACAACGCTGTTCTTACCCAGACAGCGGAGGACACATTGCAGAACGCTGCAGCTGTGGCGAACAGCCAGCACACTCGGACCGCTCCGCCAAAATGATGCGCGAAAATTGCGCTTTCGTACCTCTCAAGGATGGGCTTCCGTCGCTTTCGCGACTTTTAACTTATAATGTTGAAATCAACGTGACGGGAATATACTCTGATGTTCATTGACGATACATTTGGCGAGGTTTGTTTGGCAACCTCGCAGACGAGCTTGCCAACTACCTAGGCCAACGAAGTCCGTCAAATCTATTGCCAAACAAGAACCGTAAAATGTATCACCATGCAAACCCCGTCAAATGTATCGCCACACGAACCTTGCCAATTATATCGTCAAACAAAAGGGTTGTCAACCACGCAAAAATTTCAATATTATCAGGAATCGTGCCATGATACCAATCTTGTGAGCCCGCTGCCTTACCAGCTGAGCTATCCGGATCGACACCGCCGATGGTTAAGCCTCCAACTAAGAATGAAATGAATGCCCTATCAGAACACCCGTGAAATGTATCGCCATGCAAACCTTGCCATTTGTATTGCCAAGCAAACCTCGTCAAATGTATCGCCAACAGATTCTCTTGCCAAATGTATCGGCAAATAGGCTCTTCACTCATTCTCCCATAAATCATATTGCAAAGCAAGATTTTACCCCGTAAAATGTATTGCCAAACACATTCTCTTGCCAGATGTATCACCAATGAACATCAGAGTAGAGAATCTGTTCGAGAAACTCTGACTCTCCACCTACATGTGGCGAGATCATTCACTGAAGATAGTTCAGCTCTACTAGAAACCTTATTGAGAAGTCGTCCAAGGTAACAAATATGTAGTTGAGAGGATCAAACTATGCTTCGACCATCCCGTAGAAACGTTATGAAAAAAATTATCAAAAATTCATGGTAATGTCTGGGTGTGATAACACCACAGCATGGGGTATCCGCTAATTTGTGTCCAAAAATTGCAGGATAACATATGAGTCTTCCCGTACAAGATGTTAAAGGTATACTGCTTGTACACTATCAGTATTAAGAGAACTGTACTTGAAATTTGCAAAACTTCATTGAAACGCTTCGGCGCGGCACGGTGCCTCAATAGCCTATTCGAAGTAACGTCATCTCTAAAGAATAATCACTGCTCAAAACACAGCGACTCTTTTTTTTTGTCAAAATAAGAGGTAGCGACGTCCACATCGGAATCTCACTTTCTTCCGTTCTTCAGAGTTATCGCTATATTTTTGAACAAATTTCGTGAATAGGCACATTTCCCTAGACTTTTGTGCTTCACAACATCAAAATCCCGATGAATTGTTACGTGCGTGGGATTTCGAAACAAAAGGTATGTACATTGATGTGTTCATTACTAATTATTCTTCATCAGTATGAATCTCCTGGCAGCTCCAACCTGAATACTACATGTAAATTACTGTAAAATTGAATTATGCATCTGTTTGGACTCGTGACGTCAAATTCAGGGAAAGCTTCGCCACGATTTACACGTACGAGAACTACGTACCACATTGCCTCGGTGGGCGAGCTCCTCACTGAACTTAGAGCTATTGCACAAGCAAAAGGCGACTAATAGGTTTCTTGAATTGCTACTGTGCTGGCTTAGGGTAGGCACTGAGTTTAGGTCATTGTGCTGGACTTAGGTGCTCTGGTGGTGCTATATATGGTGTTCCAGAACTAATGACACAGCCTACGTAATTTTGACATTAAAATGCCGTTGATCGAGAAATTCTTGGCCTTCCTTTATGTCAATGAATGGTAACAATAAAATTCCATAACAAAGGGTGCAGTAGCAAAACCTTAGATATTTTTACACTCTTTATGTGATCTTATGGCTTCTGTCGTTATGTCGTCAATCTTTATGGACTGATGTACTTCAGAACGTACACTATTTGTGGGACACCTGAATTCATGGCTCCTGAACTACTGTCGAAGAAAGGATATGGGATGGATGTGGACTGGTGAGCGAGCAATGAATTGTGTCCTTAGTCATGTGGTAAAGACGTCGAGGTTCAGGTGGTCACTTGGTATCTTGCTATATGAGCTGATAACCGGCAGAACACCGTTTTCTAAAGATACACAAGAGGAAACGTTTGAGGCGATAAGAGGAGGCGATCTGCAGTTCCCTGATGAATTTCGTGCAGAAGCAAGGTGACAAGTTCGCTACATCTACCATTTTCAAAGAATTAAGTTCTTTTTGTTGATAGCTCCTAGATTTTCTGATTGGAACTCTCCTTCAGGAAGGAGCTAGACTTTAGACTTGAACTGAAAAAATTCTTGATGATGCTTCTCCTAAATCGCAGTTATAGAGAAGTTGTCGAGAAGTTGCTGGATCGCAACCCTTGCAATCGTGCTCCTAATGAGTCTCTGCTGGCGTGGTACGCTGCCATCGACTGGCGCGACGTTGAAGGCTTGAAGATCCAGGTATACAAATGCAAATTTTGATTCTCTACATTTACTCATCATCACCAACCCATTTAAGCCTCCGTTCAAGCCGGCACCTTTCGAAATTAGCGAGTTACAACCACTGGAAGGAAGTGACGAAGTGGCTTCCTCGCAAAGAGAGAGGGATCTGTTCGCTGACTGGTGTGAAATCCAATCAGATTGAAACGCTGTATATGTTGGCTAAATAAATAAATGCAACTGAAAAACCGAGTAAATGAAAAGACAGACGAATTTTATTTAACCATTTGAATCGATCCAGAGAGGAAATTGAGAATCCTTTTAAAAGTCCGATTTTTGGGGTTCATGTAGAGGAACACAATCGCTCGAATAAGGAAACGCGAGCAAATCGAGCGTTAATTTTTCAGCACCTCTCTGTAGTCAAAGAGTGAAATTGCTTGACATGTGCTCCATAGCTGTTCTCGAAGTGGAAATCCCCCTGGGCAGCGTCTTACAAGAGCAACTTCATTCCAATGATAAAAAGCAGATGAAGAGGTCCACAGCTTTTCTAGCATATTGAAGGTCACTTAATCAGTGTGGCCATTCGTAGGAAATTGTATACTTCCTTACGCATCGTGAGGCGGAGCCACCGGCTCTAATAGACACTACTGGTTAGTGTCCCGGTTCTTTTCGAATTCTTCTGCATGGAGCAAATTGTTCAAACTTCGTGCTTTTTTTGTCAATTTTCTTTCAATCAATTAGTACACGGATATTGCCATATTTCGACTTCCACTGAGTCTTGACCTGTCTTCTAGTTCCGTGTCGGCTACGTTGCAGCCTTGACAAAGGTTGGTAACAGACCTTATTAAGTTGATGTCTTCTCCTCTGTGGCTTCTTCGCAGCCTGGAAAAATCGGAGTCGCATGAGACCTACTCGCCAGAAGGCCTCATTAGGTTACAATATAAAAATCCATATAGAAGCTAGGGCAACAAATGATCAAGCGGTGCCATTACGGGTAATACTCAGCATTTCTTGTAGAGCAGATGACCCACACATCTATGAGGTCCCTGTCCTTTCATTCGGTGCGTGTGTAGCTGAATGTGGTCCTCCAAATATGTGCTCTGCAGATAAAAGTAAGTTCCACATGTACTCGCATTCGTTTGTTGGTTCTTGCATTAACGTCAAGCTGAAACTTATTATAATCTGTAGCCCAATGAAGCATTTGAGTGAGCAATTTTCTCAGGCCATCTCAGACTCCGAAGAAGACGAAGACACGAATCGTTAGCAACCCTGTTCAGGACTGTAATGAACCAGCCACAGGGCACTTGCCAACCAATAACAACACTAAAGGCACTTTTGAATACCTTTGATCAAATCATCCGAATATTCCCACCGGAGATTGAGCACCGCCACAGCGAAGATAAGCTCCAAAAGGTCCTTGTACTTTCCAGGATAAGTCTATTCTTCACAAGATGTTGACTGATTAGCATTGAGGGATTCTGAGTTACTGTTCAATTCACTTCATCTTCGAAAGGCTATATAATTTTGGTCGGCACTGTGTATTGGAGTTTTGACCGAATCGAATAAAATTCGAATATTTATTCGAATGTTCGAATATTCGAAAATTCGAATATTCGAAAATTCGGAGGTTCCGAAAAATTCAAAATTCGAGAATTCGAAAATTCGGTGGTCCCAAAAAATTCGAAAATTTGAATATTCGAAAATTCGATGGCCCCGCAATATTCGAAAGTTCGAATATTCGAAAATTCGAGGGTCCGGGATTATTCGAAAATTCGAATAATCGAAAATTCGGGAGTTCCCAAAAATTCAAAAATTCGAATATTCGAACATTCGAAAAATATTTTCGAATGTAAAACTCTACTGTGTATGTACTTGTAGCAATGAATCCACAGCTATATTTTGTCAAAAAAAAAAAACAAAGCAAGACTTTTTGCATCCAAAGACCCATCAATACTATATATACTGAAGCTGTTTCAGAGACGTGATTCTGTGGCAGTTTGAAACCATGAAAATGCCGCACATCACTTTAATATAGGCTATTGTGATGATAACGCCAATTGTGCACTTTGATAATGTAGACAAAAGACACTCCTTCAGCCGCCTCATACTAAAGCAACTAGTTCTCAGCGAACATTTTCACGATGTATTGGGATGAATAAAAAAGTACAAAGCAAAAAAAATTGATGCCGTTATGTTATTGTATAGGCTAAATGCACTGATATCAGTTGTAATCAAATATTTTTTATACAAATTCTAAATATCTGCACAGTTACGTCATATGTAGCAATTGCACGCAGTTGTTATTCGAAAAAATTAGGATATTTGCTCCCAGCTATGGCCCACAAATGTGACATAACAAAGATTAGGTTGGCGGCATCGTGTTACGACATGTGAGGCTCTGCGCGATCTGTAGCACAAACTTTCAATAAAGAACATATGTGCCGTGCTTCCTTGAAAGAAAAACCATTTCATGGAATAGCTACGACCCTTCTCGCTATCTTGTGACTTCGTGGTGCATGCCATCATCGTTTTTCTGAACGAAATGACGAGAAGGAGGGCATCTCAGGTCGTGGTGACATTGCCGTGATAACAACAACTGTCAAGAGTCCCTCAAAGCAAAATGCGGCTTCTATTTCTTGGCGTGCTAATCATCGCTGCACTCGCGCACGATGAGCCAGAGCCACGACCAGATCCAGGTCCAGAAAAGTAAGTTCTTTAAAATAGCATGTAGCATTGCAATCAGAATTGAGTTAATAGCAATGTTTTAGCTTTATTTTCAATTGGACTAACTCCTAAGGCATGGGCGTCTGCATGGCTTACTTTTGTGCTTTTTCTTTCGCGTTTTCGTTGCAATTCAAAGCATCGTTGAGCCCTATTACTGTAAACGAACTTTCTAGATGTTAAGGGCTATTTATACCAGAAGTGTGCGTTTGCCGCTCCCCAAACTAACATCGCCCTTACGAAAACCAGTTTATGCATAAATGAGAATACCACGCTACCGCTACGAATACCAGCGATGTAGCAAAGCCCACTTGGGCATCTGTAGCGTTAGAAGTGCATCTGGACTTATCGTAAGAGGAATGCACATACATGCTATGAATTGTTCTTTATTCTGAAACAGACACTTGTGCTGTGATGTGTTCATAACAACCAGTACAGGAATTCGCACCAGAATTAAGGCTAGTGGAAAAGGAAAGCTCAGAACAATGTCGGAAGCGCACTATACTGATCTGTTGACAAATGGTCAAAGACAGGAAATGCTTTTAGGTCGACTTGTGTGGCAGGAAGCTCCAGATATCAAGGTCCGCACTGCGCAAGAATTCCACATTTTTTCCCACTGACTTCCTTTTTACGTATTACAGAACATTCGGAAACGGAGAATTTTCTAGGATGATTTCATATTCATTCATAAGCTAGGATTCATAAGGTATGTACTGAATTTCTGGAGCAGCTGATGATAGCTCCTTGTTTGACCTTGCAGTTGTGTTTTCATGCAACGATTTTCATGTGACCTGGTAGCCAGATACATCCGCTATCCAGACAATTCCTGACCGAGTTCTAGATCACAGCGCTGTCGCGTTCTAGGTATCAAACCATTGTTATAGTAAGATTGGGGCTCCGCGCCCATCGTGGAATGTGACAGAACACCAAGTACGAATACAGTTTATCCTAATGGCATCACGAATACACACAGTTGGATATCTACTGTCGGGAGGATCAGAGGTCGTCGGCAGCGTCGGTGCATCGTGAATGGCCATCAGGCCTGGAAGCGGACGGAGCCCAGAGGGCGCGGTGAGGGGCTGCAGGATGGCTCTCGAAGGCCTCGCTCGGAGTTGAATGAAGGAGCCGCTCGGTGCGCGCTTATATGGTACCGCTGGCCACGCCTCCTGCAATCAAAGGGTCTCATCTTGCAACATCCTATATTGATCTGAAGAATAGGATCTAACTCTAGAAGTTCTAACAGAAACCCTTACATTGGCTAGTCTACTGCTCAATTTATACAAGCAGCCATTTTTACCTATGGAGCAACTATCTGCAAACGGAATATACTTGGATTTCTGCTCGTCAGTTACGTGTGATGGAAACGAGCCGGTCTCGAGAAAAGTCATAATAGCATTACAAAAGGGGTCTTGTTTTTGTTCAATCAGAACATCATATGGGCGGATGCGCAGGGGAGCATCTTGAGGAGGAGCCCCATTGGGGTTAGTTACCAGACAGATGGGAAACTCGACTATGTCTTCCGCTTCTGGTGTGCCATCGATGAACTTGACGTTGTCGTTTTCAGCCCTACTAAGATAGTCAGCGATGACGTTGGAAGAACCCTTCACATACTCTATGGTAATGTTATAACTTTGTAGTTCCACAGCCCAACGTGCCAGATTGTCATGCGTTTTACCGTGACGGAGAAGGAACGTAAGGGGTTTGTGATCAGAATAAATGTGGGTAACATTACCGTAAATGGTGGTACGAAAAAAACGAAGGGCGCTTATCATTGCAAAGAGCTCAATGTGAGTGGGGCTCCACTTTTTCTGAGAGTCGGACAAGGTCTTGCTAAAATACCCTATCGGGGCGAGGGTCTTCCCATCCTCCTGACGCTGTAACAAGGCGGCGCCGACGGCGATTTTACTGCCGTCGGTGTGAAGAATGAAATCTTGATCCCTGGGGAAAGCGAGGCACGGTTTAGAAGTGAGGGCGGCCTTAAGAGTATTGAACGCATTTTCCTGAGCCTCCCCCCACGAAAATTTAGTGTTATTCTTAGATAAGTCGTATAAGGGGGCGGCAATGGACGCAAAGTTTTTAATGAACTTGCGAAAAAAGTTAGCCATACCTATAAATCCTTTGACTTCCTTAACCGTTTTGGGGCGGGGAGCATCCTTAATGGCGCGGACATTGCGTTCGGCAGGGGAATAGGAATCCTTGGTGATCTCGTGACCTAAAAAGGTAATTTTGGATTGGGCAATATCAGTAAGCTTCTTACCAGCAACCTTGATATTGAAAATACGAAAACGATCGAATACTTTCCGTAAGGAGCGCAAGTGTGAATCGAAGTCTTTGTCAAAAATAATGATATCATCAAGGTAGGCCAAACAGTTACCCTCTAGACCGGCCAAAATACGAGACATTGCCCGGGAAAAGTAGGCACCAGCGTTGCGTAAGCCGAAGGGAAGATACACGAACTGGTAGATTCCTCTGTGCGTTGCCCAACCGCATTTCGCTTGACTTTCCGGGGAAAGAAGTAGCTGCATATATCCTGAAGCCAGGTCTAGAGCCGTATAGTACTGATTGCCGGCTACCTTAGCGAGGAGATCCTCTATCCGGGGAAGGGGATAGTGATCAGGGATAGTGATAGGCTGCGTGACCATTTGGACCCTACAGTAAGCCTACAGTAATTATAGGGTGGGGACGCGGGACGGCTGCGGTGCGTGCGCTGCCGCCGATAGGGCGGGAGCCCGAAGAAATGTGGACGAGCTCTCTTAGCTCATAGGCAGCAATTAGCTGTAAATTTGCACCTAGAGGTTACTGGACGTGCTGAGCACGAATTTCACATCCATTTCACACTATGACTTCATCTTTCGCGGCTACAATGGATACTGAAGTAACCATTTCTCAGGATCTTATGGAACTTTGAAAATGGGCTGTTCCCTTTGATAATCTAGTTTTTTTTTTGATTATCATAAAGCTGTCTAGAACCGATGAACTAATTAAAATAACGCAACACCTTGAAATTACTACTATAAGGGTTACATTCCCTTAGAGATTGATAGATTCCAGTCATTAAATTAAAGCCATTGAACTCTCAGTTTTCCTCATCCGGAAAGAATATGTAGCATATTCAACCATGCCGAAAACGAATCTGAGGCCCCATCTTTCGCAATTACATTTGTCTAACCTTTGTGGTATACACATCAAAATTGTTGCTGTGTGCTTCAGTATTTCAAGGGTGAGTTTGTAGTCCTTTTAAAGAATTACTGCCGTCCCTTTTTCTCACGAAGATAGGAATGGGAATATCCCTTGGTATGATATTCAAATTTTTCTATTGATTCAACAACTACTTTTCCCAAAGTGTTAGTTCGTGTATGTGACCTCAATTACGCAGTGGTTGGCAGATTTTCCCTAAGGAACTTCCCGAAACAAGATGGTATAGCCTTAGGGCGACGGCAAGTCCTTAGGTGTTAGCACAGGTCATACTGAGAACGGCAAAGATATCATATCCAGTCACTCCAAGGAAATTGTAATATAATCATTCTATATAATAACGGGCTTAGCCTGTTTACATGTGTGTCTGTATGTATGTAAGTATGTAAGTATGTAAGTATGTACGAATGTGTGTCAGACCGTTACGAAATTCTACGATTGGTCAATGATCGTGATTGTGAGATCATATAAAAGGCTAGGAACGGGTGTGGTGTGGTGGAGTGGGGTAGGGATGAGATCGAACAGAAGGTCGGATGGTGTACAACGGGTCTGTCAATGGAGTCCATGGAGAAGGGCTGCGCCGGCGCCCAAAGTGGGACGAGACGGGTCCATCACTGTGATAAGGCTGCGCCGGCGCCCAAAGTGGGGGGAGACGGGTCCATCACTGTGATAAGGGTGCGCCGGCGCCCAAAGTGGGGGGAGACGGGTCCACCACTGTGATAAGGGTGCGCCGGCGCCCAAAGTGGGGGGAGACGGGTCCATCACTGTGATAAGGGTGCGCCGGCGCCCAAAGTGGGGGGAGACGGGTCCACCACTGTGATAAGGGTGCGCCGGCGCCCAAAGTGGGGGGAGACGGGTCCATCACTGTGATAAGGCTGCGCCGGCGCCCAAAGTGGGGGGAGGCGGGTCCACCACTGTGATAAGGGTGCGCCGGCGCCCAAAGTGGGGGGAGACGGATCCACCACTGTGATAAGGGTGCGCCGGCGCCCAAAGTGGGGGGAGACGGGTCCACCACTGTGATAAGGGTGCGCCGGCGCCCAAAGTGGGGGGAGACGGATCCACCACTGTGATAAGGGTGCGCCGGCGCCCAAAGTGGGGGGAGACGTATGATATTTCAAGTAAACTTCCATCTGTTTCTTCTTGATTTCAAAAGGAAATTGGCAATCTTTCTATGCATCCGAGCTCAAAATCAAGGTATCACAGTTTTCCGAACAATGAGCAACACAATTCACTACTACTGTTGCTTGTGGCATAAATAAAAAATCGAAGAAAAGATCCTCACTAGGAATAACACATTGACTAAATCACCCATTTTTGTAAAGTTTCATAAGATCCTGAGGAATGCAATAAATTCCACCTGGTCGTATCGTACAAGGTGACGTTGAGGTGCAATTCGAATGCGAAATTCGTGTTCAGCACATCGAATAACCCCATTTCATCGTCCATTTTCAGCGTGCGCAAGTTTGCAGTTTCGGTCCATGTCAGTGTCGGCCACGCTCGCTTTGTAGCAGCAGCTAATTGCTGCTCTCGCCTTATCTAAATTAGTGACGAGCAACTCGTACAGGCCTTCGCGCTCTCTCCGCGACTTGCCGCGTTGACCGCGACGCAACGGCCGCTCCGCAGCATACGGCTGCAAACAGTCAACCAATCGCGGCGCTGTCCCAGCCAGCCGCTGACCCCGCCCTAATTGCTAGGGTCCAAAAGGTCCGTTTCCCATAGTGATATCATTGAGAGGCCTAAAATCTAAACATACCCGAAGGGAACCGTCCTTCTTTTTGACCAGGACCGTGTTGTGAACCCATGGGGTATCGCTCTCTACGATGCGACCTGATTTTAGCAGCTTGTTGATGTGCTCGTCCAGTTCCTTTTGGAACCTGGTGGGGATGCGGGTGGGACGGTGTCGGGAGGGGGGAACTTCAGTTGTAGTCTTGATATGGATTACTGAATGTTCGTAGGAGCCCAAATCGTAGGCAGATGTGGAAATCCTATCGCTATATTCAAGAAACAACTCTCGCAGTTGTTGACGTTGTGTTCCGTTCACGCTAGCGTGAGACAAATCAATCTCAAGAGGTTGGTGTCTTGGAGATGAGCAATCAGCTCGGGGTTCGATAGTTAGGACGGGTGTGCTAAAACGCTGTTGGTTTTCGGCCAGCGTACCATCGAGATGTTCCATGACGGGCTCGGCTGTGGCTAGGCACTGGTCTTTGTAGATCACCTTAGGTGCTTCGGATGGGTTGGCTAAGAGTACGCGGGCCTTATCGCTACAAAAGACAGCGGGCGCGACGAAGATATTGTCTTCTTGGATAATGTTGGCCGAAGATACCATGGTCATGCGACGTGGGAGGTTGCTGGCAACGTAGCACGGAACCATAGTTTCTGATCCGGGTGGCAAAACAGTGGTCAAAGAGGCTCTGAGAGGAAGTGCTGTTCTATTAGAAGAGGCCTCGCCGCTTGTAGCGCATGTCAAAATTGGGACCGGGTCACTTCCGACCAAGAAAATTCTTTTGTGGTAATTCAAAGCCCACAATGGCAAACGCTGAAGGGCATCATTACCCAGAATGAGATTGTACGAATCAGCTTGCCTTGGGATGCATTCTGCTTCCGTAAAGTGCACTGTTTGGGTGAGCTGGTGGGTTCCTATGTGCAGTTGCACTAGGGCCGTACCTACGAATTTGACTGGGACCCCGGCCATTCCCACCGCTGAAGGGACTACGCAAGGGTCCAACTGGAAGATCCCGAGCAGGGCCAAAATAGACTGACTGGCGACGGTAATTCCTGCTCCGGTATCAACTGAGGCGAGCATGGGTACGCCGTTGACGCGAATTGGAATCTGTGCGATGAAGAACGGTCGCGTGGTGTTGAGAGAAAGGACCTGGATTGGGACTGTAGTGGCGCGAGGAGGCCAAACGTCGCGAGCGTTGATTTCAACCTGGGAGATGTCTAGTTGGATGTCCCTAGGGCTAGGGAGTTCCAAAATGCGGCAGGGAGATGAAGGCACATTACTTGGAAGGGCCAACTGGGGTTGAGGAGGTGCCTGATAAGGTGGTGGGCGAGAAAACAATGGGAGTGTCATGAAATTGGACAGCAGTCCTGAGTAATGTAACCGCAAATAAATCAAAAATGCAGCTTTAATAATTTGGAGGGTAACGAAAAGACAACAAATGAAAACCCAAAGATCAAAAGGAGAAAAGATGGAAAAAGGCCAAGAAAAAAAAAGGTCCTCCTACTTGAGAGGCAACCTCGCCTGAAGCTGATGTGGTGTGGGGATGTTGGATGTGGCTGACATGGTCGATGACGTGTTCATGATCCCTCGTTGTCCATAGTTCCTGGAGTTGGTGGTCCTCAGAGGCTTCGCTAAAATTGGTCAAGACTAAATTATGGAAAATAGTAAGGGCTGGCGACAACGTAATAGAATTAATCTGAGGGAGCGACGAAATCTCAGTCACTTCAGAGGGCGAAACCGATGAAAGAGAACCGGTGATGGGATCAAAACGTTCGATGCCGGAGGCGGACTTCAGAAAGAAGAGTGAGACGGTGTCACAGTCCACCGAGGGGGCCTTACCTGTAAGTACGCCTGTGCCTGGCTGAAGGAAAGCGGTCCATTTGGCGCCGCTGGGAAGTGTCAAAGCAACTCTAGGGAAAGCGAAACATGTACCGTTAAACGACAGGAACCGTACTGAACGAGTGGGGATACGGATGCACCTGCGGATTCTGACATATCCGTTACCTAGGTGGTCGGCAGTAATGTCCTGTCTATTGAGGAGAGTACGCATTGTAAGGGTAGGGTTAGTCCTAAGTGCGGTATGTAGTGTTATCGTGAGGGTATTAGTGCGCTCACACAATGCTTGTAGAGCATTGCGAAACAAGGACTCAGCTGACAGGTGCATGGAACCTTCTACGGCTAGTAGTTGCGCGGCCAACTGGTTGCTGGTGACAACACCCACACTGTCATCAGTGTTACGGGGAATCCTACTCACGAAGGCGATGGCATAACCTTGATCGGTTATTGTTAGTTGTTTTAGACAGTCATGGACAACAGCGCTAGTGTTGGACCACGAAAGGGCAAACTCTTTTGATTTGCTAATCCATACTGTGTCCATGAGAAAGCCAGCCATTTTTGTCACAGGGATATAACGGCATTCTTCTTCGCGGTTAGGTGTCCAAATAACTACTGACCCATCATCAAGGGTGCACGACCCCTCTTTATATGCGCAAGAGGACATATCGCCGACAGATGATTGTGGAGCATCGGCGTTATGGCGAGCATGGACAGTAGTGTCGTAGAGGTAACAGTTGGTAACCTGAAGAAAGTGCTCTACGCAACAACCAAAAGGTGCAGATGGGAACTCGAAGGTCAGATCGTTCATGGTGCGCCAAATGCCTGATGTTTCTTTCATTTCTCCGTGGACGCAACGCTTGTGGCGGATCATGAGCCTACATTCTTCAGCAGAAACGGGCAAATGCGTCTCGGAGTGACGTTCGCGTCTAGCACCGAAAAAGTTGACGGAAAAAGTCACCTCATGGCGAACAATTTTACATAAGGAGGCCGGGGAAGCATACGTTTTGGAGTTAGGTCGAAAAATGTGCAAGGAGAGGGAATAAACAGGAGTCGAGGATTTGGGCAGCAGCCCTGAACAATTATAAGCTTCCGGGATGAAGAAGATGTTAGTGGGATTTTCCTTAGGGCAGAGCCACACATCTGCGGCAGCTGAAACATCAGTCAGGCAGAGTACCGCGATAGCGCAAACGAGCACAAGGCGGACGTCCGGTATGAGCGAACGAGAGGCAGCGCGGGGGGCAGCCGGTGCAGGGTTGGATTCGAAAGCCGACTGTGCTAATTCCTCGTTGCGCTGGGCAAGAGCAGCAATACGGGCCCTAGATTGCGCGAGCTCATTTTGGCTATCTTGCAGGGCAATGGAGAGCTGAGAGATGCGGTGCTGAGCTTCAACCAAGGAGGATTCATGGAGGGAGGGTTGAGCCAAAGGATCACAAGACATCATTTGAGGGTTGGTACGGCGAGGATATTGAGTACGAGAACCGGAAAAATTAGAAGAAATTCTATTTTGTAAAGGCTCACTCCTGCTCCTCTGGTTCCTCGGAATACTAGGAATAGGTGACGGGCACTGGTCCTTGAAGTGTCCTATTCCTCCACAATTGTAACATTCAGCTCGGCGGTCGCTTGGCATCGGGTTCCTTCGAGGCGTCGCGGGCTGAAAAGGTCTGCGTTGCGACGAGTTATTGTCACGTGTCCAGGAATTTTGACCAGACTGGTTACGTGCGAAGTTATAAGTGGGCCGACGGTTTGGAAACGAGCGCTCCAAAACGTGAACTTCCGCCGCAGGTTTGGTGGGGTTAATAAGGCGCTCTGCCGTAGCCTCTGCTAATAACTGCTCGACTGTTTGAGCCTTTGCGACGGCTTGTTCGAAAGTAGTGGGGTTATCTAACTTCACGTAATAGCGAATGTCAGCGCGGAGGCGAGCTACAAATTCCTCAAGCACACGATCCTTCTGCGTGGCTATGTCTTGTCCAGTAGTTGCAGCGCGGACCAGGTTCAAAATCCTATTAGCAAAAGCGGAACAAGATTCAGTAGGTTCTTGCTTGCAGGAGGACAATTTTTGACGGGCGACATAGCGCTGCTGCGGACTCTCGAAGAAGGAGCGCAAGTGGGACACTACAGCAGAGTAGTGTTTGCGAGCCTCGGGATCTATTTCCTCAACTTTTTCGCGCGCGACACCGTCGAGGTGTCCAATTAAAAAGTTAGCCTTTTGTTCGTCAGTTAGTGGGGCTGGGCGCATGCGTATTATATCTTCGAGGCGGCGTAGCCAGATCGAGAACTGCATCCCCGAATCGGCTGCACCGGTAAATGGGGCCACCTTAGGGGACTGGGTGTCTTGACCCAGCATAGCCACCATGGGCAGGGAATCCAGGCGGTTGCCAACCGCAACAAAGGATTCGTTCAGTTTTTCAGTTAAAGAACTATTACCTTCGTTGATCTTCTTGGCAAGCTGCGAAGTGGTCGCTCTCGTGTCGTTCCATACTTGAGCGATCGCCATGGCAGTCGCGTCTCTGAGTAGTTTCGCATCGCGTCCCTGCACCACAGCCGAGTCGTCGAGGTCGGCCAAGGAAAGGGTCAACGGCTTGACCGAATCATCAGAATTGGTGTCTGGCGGTTGGGCATCAGCCCCCGGGAGAATAGTAGTGGTAGAGGCACCGCTACGAGTCGTAGGCATCGTTAGTCTGAAAAGACGGGGCGTGGCTTAACCTCAACTCCACTTAACCTATGCCTCAATACCAGAGAGTGAGGTAAATCGAGGGAGCCAAGACATATGTGGCGCGAGAGATGCGCCTCGGTGTGCCTATGTACAAGAGGCGCCAGACGGCAGAGAGAACAGACGGTCGAGTAAGAGAGACCGATACCGTAACAGGATGGTAAGGGGCGGGGTCGAATGCTATAGAGTATCTGGTAACAACTGGTCGTTGCGCAAGATATATGAATGCTAAATGCCAGATCTTGGCATTAAATAAGATGTGGATGATGTTCGAACGTCAGATCGGAATGACAGATAGATGCGGTCAATAATGCCATCTGGGGCTGGCGCGAGATCAACAGATCTAATCTGGTGAGAAAGTTTTCTGCCGCGTTAGCGAAGAATTCAAAAATTGCAAGCATGTCTAGTCAACAATTCAAAACATAGATCTGATCGTGATGTGTTGGGAAAACAAAACATTAAATTCATGGGGAAATCATTGTTGAATGAAGAAAAAAAATCATAGGACTTAGCAAAGAATATTCACCTGTTGCTCATGTTGGTAAAATGTGTCTTACTTCTGACCAACAGGTCGATTAAAGTGCTCTCACTAGCATCACACACTTCCAGAAGTGACTTCATACCTAGGTAACGCGTCTTCACTATTTGCGCTCACTCATTGCGCTTCAACTTTACTAGGATCCTCTTCTATAGTTCCGCTTCAATTCGCTCATCACAACGAAATAACTACGAACTACTCAAGCACCTTGTGCTTGTGGCCGGCCAAAGCTACATCTCAAAACTGCGGAACTCTTCATCTCATCACTGAACATCATATGCTTGGAGCTATAACCACGTGGTATCTCGTCTTTGACCATCAGGTCCCCGGGGAACAAAGAGCTTCGATACGAAGCAAGACTGTTTTTGGGTTTTCTGAATACGGCCGCGGCGAAGAAAGAAGGAGCGCATGGTTGCGCATGCGCTGTAAACATCTGGCAATAGAGAAAGGAAGAGCTGCCAGACGCTCGAAGTTTGAAAATTCAAATAGGATGATTCATCGTTCATGAACAGATCTAAGGAAAGCCGCTTGAAATCAAAAGTTCATCATTCGCAGAAAAAAGTCTTCAAGCTGCACTTTTAGGAGGCTTTCAGGAAAACAAGAGTTCATCCGATTTGAAATTTCAAATTTTGCAGACAGAGGAGAAGCAAGCGAGAGTGCGAGGCTGGAGCAATTCTGCAGTTTTGCAAGATTTGCAAACGATGAGCTTATGCCAAAACAAGGAGTTGCGCGCTACTCATGTGTCTTGGGTTTGCTCATCAGAGCTGTGAAACAAAACATTTTCAAAAAGAAAAAAGTACTCACCGCTCCGGAGGAAAGACTCGCTGCTACCAGTAAGATTGGGGCTCCGCGCCCATCGTAGAATGTGACAGAACACCAAGTACGAATACAGTTTATCCTAATGGCATCACGAATACACACAGTTGGATATCTACTGTCGGGAGGATCAGAGGTCGTCGGCAGCGTCGGTGCATCGTGGATGGCCATCAGGCCTGGAAGCGGACGGAGCCCAGAGGGCGCGGTAAGGGGCTGCAGGATGGCTCTCGAAGGCCTCGGTCGGAGTTGAATGAAGGAGCCGCTCGGTGCGCGCTTATATGGTACCGCTGGCCACGCCTCCTGCAATCAAAGGGTCTCATCTTGCAACATCCTATATTGATCTGAAGAATAGGATCTAACTCTAGAAGTTCTAACAGAAACCCTTACATTATGGTTAGTAAGGTAACTCGTGAATTCAGTTCCGGGCGATCGATGAGGCCTCCGCTTATGTACCAACCCGTATGTAACTTCTCAAAAACTGCACGTAGACATGGCGAGGGGGCATGGCGGGGAAGGTAGCCGTTGAACGCTCACCCATCTTTCTTCACACTGAAAAATCTGGCAAGGCGAGGAGGGTTGACACCTGGATTTCGCATGAACTGACAACGGACAAGGCCAGTGTTGGCATCAGCAAGTATGCACATCTTTGTTGAAAGAGGGTCAACTGGTCTGTTTCTCTGTTTCTTGAATGGATTGTTATTATGGATAGAAAATGGGTGAGAGGTTAGACTAGTGCGTGCACGACCTTAGGGCTAAGGTTCGTCGACATGTTGTAAGTCCACTGTTGGGCGCCCTTGTGGGGGAGATCTTCGTTGTAACTGCCGAAGGTCGGCGGTGTTGTGTCCGACCAGATAAAGCTTTTGATTCACAATATTACCACTGAACCACGCAAAGGTAAGGGGACCCTGTCACAGATGGTAACAGCCAGACCCAATAAATCACCCTAAAACGGCCGAATTGTTTGTACATGTAGCATTCACCAAAAACTTTGTGTCGGAGGTCTCGTCAGCACCAGGGTTTTCAGGGACGTAGAACTCATACTTGAAGATAAAATAAAGCGAGACGTGCGAGAAGTTGTGTGTTTTGTGTGCACTGTTATGATGCTCTCACAAACGATTACAGGTAAATGGCACAGTTCTTCAGAAGTGAAATTCTCCGTGAGTAGCAATAGGAGGCCAACACAAGAAAAGAAGGAAGACGCTCCTGCTGCGTCAAAACATTGGTCAGAACTAATCATTAACGCTTAGTGCTTCTAGCCCATCCTATATCGTCTTCACATCTCTCGAGCGATTACGGCCCCACGCCCTTTACATTTTTGAGCGATGAATTTACTGCTGAAATTTAATAAAGAAACCGTGCTCCGGAACGATGTTCGCAGATGTTTGGTGTATAAATCTATTAATTTTTTAGGAAGCTATAATAGAAATAATAGAATATAAATAATAGAAAAGCTATAATAAGCTGCTGTGTACTGACAAAACATACTGCACAATAGCTAATAGTTCTCATTTTGATATTGTGCGAAAAGTTGAAAATGTTGATATTTAGCCCAATTATAGCGCTTCGAAAAATTGCTTGCGACTCTCCCAGAAGTTTTGTGCACACCTAATTACAAACACTTTTTTGAAGGGACATTCAGACGGTGATTGCACAAATGCACGAGCACAAGTTTATATCAGATGATTAAATAAAGAACTAAATGAATATTTCGAACCCCTTAACAGAAGGTGCGTCTAAGCTCAACGGATCACTGTTGCTTTGAGGATAGAAAGGGAGAGCGAGGGAGAGAAAAGGAGAAAAAGAAAGAAAGAAAGGTGGAGGCAGAGAAAAAAGGAGAGAGGGGTGGATACAGTACCTTGGAGTGAGCAACTACTAAGCAGTTGTTAGAGTTTTCTGTGTGTATTTATATACAATATTTTCTGTGTTTTACCACCATTTCAGTGTAGTAAAGATTGTAAATTTACTATCTGAAGATGGCAAAAATATCTCGGAGTACTGGCTCTTTCACACATTTACTCTTATGTTCTTTTAGAGCTAGCACTTCTGTGACTGAGTCTTCAACATCAGCGAATGACCCTTCGACTTCGGACCCCACCATCTCTACGACTAGTCTCCCATCAACGGATGCCAGCACTGTTTGGCCTCCCCTTCCTCCCGTGGTCGTCGCCTACGTCGGTAAGTGTTGAAGTGATTGTAAGAGGAAGAAAAGAGTTCTTTCACCCTGCAGAGTTCAAACGGAAGTGTAAGGAGGACGGTAACTGTGAGTTCACACTAGTTGCTCCACATGACGACCAGAAAGCTCTTGCCACGGAGCGCGATGAGATCAACCAGGACAAAGGGAAGATTGAAGACATCTCCAAGGTCATTCTTTGTGTTCACCAAATGCGGCAAATTTTCGAAGAATTCCAGACATTTTTGGTGCTGCTTCCAGAAGATAGTCGAATCCAGCGAAAAGATTACGGTTTCCACAACCGAAGCAGAGAAGAAAATAAAAGAGTTGTCAGACAAAATGGAAAACATAAAGAAGTGAGCGATTCATCGTCGACAGCTACTGAGGATGTAACAAACACATCCTTGACGTTCCCGAATTACAGATTACTCGACACCTTCCAAGAGCAACTAAAAGAAATGGAAAGCAACATGGACGACGCTGAGCAGCAACTGACATTCCCCAAAGAGTATATCGAAATGCTTAAGTTGAATGAACAGATGTGCTACTCCAAATGTATCTCTGGTAGGTGTCATTGACTTGAGCTTACCAGGTTAGACCATCTTAATATAGTGTCATTTTTTCCAGAGGCAACTACTCCAGCGCCAAGTGAGTTGCGACACATTTGTCAAGACTTCCATGATCAGCGAGATTGGTAGGGATAATAAGCATTTTACGAATATTGAATGCTTTCAGCGACGACAGCCTCACCTTCACCAAGCACCACGCCATCTCCCTGCGACGGCTACGTATGCAATAATGAAGGAGAATGCGCCATTGACAGCGAGGGCAAGCCGTATTGCAAGTGCCCCGGCAACCTTGATGGATATCAACACTGCGACACCGGTTTGTCTTCTGTTCTAGAGCTTTGTATCTGCTCTCAAAATTGGCTTCTGTTGAGGGGTGTGCAGTGACGAACCAATCACGATACACACTGAGAAAGAAAAGAATGTCCCCTTCGTGTCACCTGGTCTAAACTGGACGGATAATAAGTCTGCAATAGCTCAGTCGAATGGGATCACCTGCATTTGGAAGCTAGAATCAAGTGAAGGCTATACAGTGAGTTTCTAACTACGGCAAATTGTTAATGTGATCCACGAACCAAAAGTTTCTGATAAATCTCAGAGGTATTCACTATTATACCCGAAAACCCTAAGAGAGCTTCTTAACAAGATTTTTTATTTTCTTCTGACGCAGCACTTTTCCATGGATTCTAAACTAACTCTTCTTTCTCTTTGAGCTAAATCTTGCTTAATTCTCTAACGAATTCCTCGCACCTTCTTCCAGAACTTACACTCTGTTAGCTCAGGGAATGGATCAGGGTGGACTTTGTCCACAATAGCAACATCAGTGGTATCGGTTGGCCCATCGGCTTTTTCGATCTATTTTTACACCTTTTTCTGTAACTTTTGATATGTATGTGGGTGTTTTCTTCCACTTTGATATTTCGCTACTGTTTCCAGTCGCACCGGATTACTGAGCAAACGAAAAGCGGGCGGTTGAAAAGGTGGAAGAGGTTGAGGAAACGTTTTACAGCTGGAGGGCATCGAAAGCTCCTGTTTTCAGACGAAAAATGGTTTGATGTCGAGCAAACTCACAATCATCAGAGTGACCGGGTCTGGTCGGAGAGAAAGGCTCCACTAGAGAAGAGAATGATAACTGGGAGGCAAAAACCAAAGAAAGGATGATCTGGGCAGCAATAACATGCACTGACGAGACTCCCTCACCCTCATGTCGAAGAAGTCAAGGTCCAAGGGCCATAGTATCACGTGATACTGTAAAACAAGTTTTGCCTTCTGTCCGACGGCATTTTGGAGAGAAGATGTAAACCTTCCAACCTTCCAACAACAAAGCGCCCCATTTCATAAGTCCAAAGAAACGAAGGAATGAATTGCGAGAAAATCTCCTGACTTCATCTCGGTGGACATAAGTCCTCAACAACATGGCCACTGGCCAGCAAGTTTACCTGATTTGAACCCGTTATACTATTCTATCCGGAGCCATTTGCCTGTGCGAAGCCACAGTTGGATCGATGAAAAGGGATATAACGAAAGCTTGGAATGATCTTCCCGTGGACATCATCGCCAGAGCAGTGGACGGCTTCTCAGGGAGATTAAAGAAGTGCATCGAAGCGAGTGGCGGTCATTTCGAGCATGACTAATTTCTACGACACATTGTCTCCTAATAAACACAAATAAATTTGACATTCGATTAATGCGCAGAATCCCAGCATGAAAAATCCGTCCCATAGTTTCATGTCACCCTGCACTTAACGTACTCGTTTGTTAGTACATCTTTTTAGTGAGACTGTAAGGCAAGGAAACTCAAAGTAAGATATAGACCGTAAGCCCTGTGATTTCTGTTAGCAAAAGATCAAGGCAGTGCCATGTATGCATATCTTATCTAATTTAACGTCTAATTTATGGAAATACACAAATTGAATACGTTAACAACAAAGTTGGTCTTGAGTCTTCCTTTTCTCTATCTTGAGAGTGGCAAGAAAGATCGCCTGGCACTTCTCTGATATCACACAATTTACCATACAGTCCACCACAGATGGGGTTTTTCATGCTAAGAAAATTGCTTGGACAGAACCAACACCATGCAAGACAACTCCACATACAACCTCAGCTTTTTTATTAGTTTTTTATGGTTTCATTATCCTTTGTTTTGACCAGCTTGATTTCCTTCTTGACACTATTCTGAAGATGTCACAGCTGCAGTATGGCCAAAATTATGTGGCCTTTTCAATTTTCCACCATAACTTTTGGTGGAGTAAAGCTTTGCATGGAAAGGAAGCGAAGCATTTTTTTGTGATATGAACTTCTGGGTGCAAAAAGAATGCGCTAATTTGACGGATATTCCTAAATTGGTTTACTGCTGAAATGAATTTAAGTTTGCATTGTATGCTTGGATCAGTGATCTGAAAGCACAAGTTTTCATCCAAATATGAGTCGGATCTATTACAACGAGTCCAATTCTCGTTGAAATACTCGCTATAAAAACCTTCCTGCTATCATTTGTAGATGCTGCAAATTACCGGTTCTTAACGTTTATGAGTAACAAACCACATATCCGGCTTCGCTCAGGTGTTTTACTATCCCGGCTTCTTCACACTGATATGAACAATTGCTATTGCCGATTAATTTATCAAAAACGCCTATAATTCTGGCGATCAGAATATTAATAAGTCTCAAGCGATCTCTTTCCAACGACCCGTAAGCGAAATATCAGCAAAGTTATTTCGATGACAATGAATCGATGTATTCCTGCAGAATAATTGTCATATCCATATTTAGCAGCGTATTGAGGAACCCCAGTAGGCATGTTCTCACCGCCCCATGGGCGAAAAGCGAAAAATCAAGAAAATCAACAAATCAATATTTTGTGCGAAATGGTGGTCACATCCGTTTCCAGCATTTTGGGAAACTACAGTATACACGTCCTTGCTCGTCCCCAAACGGAAATTCAAAAGAATCGATCAAATCAATGAATCAATTTTCGTGCAAAATTATTGTCATATGCGTGCTCAACATATTGAGGAACCCAAGGGGACATGTCTCCACCGCCCCGTGGGCAGGAATAGCAAAAGTCAATAAAACCTTTAAATCAATACTTCATGCGAAACGGTTATCATATTCGGGTTCATCGTAGTGAGAAACCACAGTGACATACCTCCGAGTGAAAATGGAAAAAATTGATAAAATCAATAAATTGATAATGCCGTAAGAATTGGTTGTCATATTCGTGTTCAGCTCATCGGAGAACCCTTGTAGATATGTCCCCACCGACCTCCGGACCAAAATTGCGGAAAATCGATAAATTCGGTATAATCGATAGCCCAATCGAGGTACTGGGCTGAAAAGTAGCCTATAGCCTCCGCCGGCCCATGAAGGGTCTATCGGCTCACCCTCCGCGATTTCTTCAAGTAACATACAAAAGTACAAACACACAAACACACACAAGCATCCATTTTTATATGTACAGAATGCTTTGTCCAAAGAACTATTACATGTGGATGTCTGCAACTCCCATGAATGTATGAGCTTCGAAGCTTTACACTAAACAAAGTTATGAGGAAAATAGCAAAAACTCAGAAAGGCTCTACAATTTTGGCCGATACTGTATGTGATGTGATAAATTTATTTATTTATTTATTTATTTATTTATTTATTTATTTATTTATTTATTCATTTATTTATAACGAAAAACTCAAGCTGCTCCAACAAGTACTAATAAAACATACACGTAACATGTAAAAGTAATGTGAAAAAACACCACTAATTAGGCGATCAACGAATCATTAGCTGAGTAAAACTGGCAACTCCATTTATCACTCATTCATACAAAAAATAAATATGAAGAAATCGGTGGCTAATTTGGAGTTTCGGCGTGTGCTGTAATGTTCGCCTCGGAATGCTTCCAGTACGCTGGCTCTCCTATCCAATATCTATAACAGAAACATGGTGCCCTCGGAATATTCACGTCCAGGCTATGCCATTGCGGCGATCCTTTTATCTCAAGGGCTTCTTTAATCTAAATACACACCCCGGGCGTTGACCTAGAGGAAGCCTGTAGAACGATCCATATTTGCTATAGTGAACGGGAAAATTGTGCCGAGGTAGAATGGGTCCATTCGACAAGCACAGTGATGGGACGAGCTTGAACAATTAACTGAAGCTGCCGAAGAAAAAAATGTGATGTGCAAATCTTAGACTAATCATCGTCGATGATTAAAGCGAGAGAACTTTTCGACTGAGCAATCAACTGGAAATCATAGCAAGTACTCAGGATAGATCGATTTTTCGCAAACGTCGTACGAACACCATATCAGAAGGAGAGTGAATGACCTCGGCCGGAAGACTTCTTACGGTTCTCATGAGAAATGCGTTACGACTTTTCGAGTTCAACTCACAAGTATGAACCAACTGCCAAATGTTGAACCCACCTCTTCTTCCATTACTTGGTCTGAAACGCCAATATTTACCTGCTCTCAATTTAACCTCTAGTCTCAAAATTTTGAAAGCGAACACAAGATTGCGAAACAATCGTCGTTATTCCAAACCATGAAGATTGAGCTTTTTTAGCGCTTTTGATAAGGAGGCATCGGTTTAGGATTTGTATTAATATGCTCTCTCGTGAAAATCTATTGGACTTTTTCAGACGCACTAAAATTTTTTGATTTTTTGTGTGGATATTATAGAAGATTTGAAACAGTGATCTCCTAGCTTTGCTTACGACATGGTCAATTTGACTCCGAAATTTAAGTTTTTCATCACACTTATAATAACGGGCTTAGCCTGTTTACATGTGAGTCAGTATTTAAGTATGTATGTGTGTCAGACCGTTACGAAATTCGACAGTTGTTCAGTGATTGTGACTGTGTACTGATTGTAAGATCATACAAAAGCTACGATCGGGTGTGTTATGGTGGAGTGGGATGGAGAGGAGGTCGAGCGGAAGGTTGGATGATGACATCCGTTGAACTGTTTGACCTATACGATAGGTCAAACAGTTCGACGGATGCGCCATCGCCCAAAAGTGGGGGAGCCGGGTCCAGCGCTGTGATAAGGATGCGCCGGCGCCCAGAAGTGGGGGAAGGCCTGGACCAGGGTCCACCACTGTGATAAGGGTGCGTCGGAGCTCAAAAGTGGGAGAAGGCCTGGACCCGCGTCCACCGCTGCGACAAGGGTGCGCCGGCGGCCAAAAGGGGGAGGCGTGGATACGGGTCTCATCGTGTAATAAGGGTGCGCCGGCTTCCAGAAGTGGTGGAGTCGGGCGCACTGTTGCTGCAGGAGTGCGCCCGCGCCAGTTATCGATGAAACACTACAAGACGAGTTCTCCGTCTAGTGAGAGCAGTATCACATCCCAGTAGTGGCAATATTTAATAATGGTACGATGAATAATGCGCATATTTGCTCTTTGTTCAGCCTCACAACCACTTCTGTGCTCACCGTTCTCATTTGTGCCTAAACAATCCTCGCCAACCTCTTTTACATTCTCAATGTTACCCATATCACTTTACCAACAATAACGGGCAAGAAATAGCATTCGGCATTCTCTTTCATCAATCCACTAAAAATTGGTAGCAGATAACTGGCTGTTTCAATCGGAAACTCCTTGTGCACGAAGCCGGAACATTACCACCCTGTATAGGGTCCGCTGGCCTAGAGTAAAGGCAGCAGGAGAAAACAACGCAATGCTGCATTTTGAAATGCTTTTCCTCTGAAAAACTCTATTTGACAATAAACTATATTATTTTAGATATGAGATGAATTAATGTGAGCGAAGCCAGCATTAGAGTAAGTCTGGAAGTCGTCAGCCGGACGGCCAGACTGGTCTATAATAACTCCGGGATCTCTTACATCAGTTTTGCGTGAAAAAAATGAGTCATCAATGGCGTAATCCACACAAGGTGCATCGCCAAGATGTAACACGGTTGTTTTCGACATATTTAAAGGGATATTGTGCTGTAAAGATCAATCTTTCATTGCAGCTATTGCATCAGACAATGCAGGATGCACTAGAAAAACATCACTGACGTCGTAAGCGGCATACACCTTGGTGTCATCAGCATGTAGCTAGGCCTTCATAGAATGATGATTCTTTAGTTTTGATGGCAAATCAGACGTGTAAATTAAGAAAAGCAGCGGGGAAAGAACCCCTCCCTGTGGAACTCCAGTGCTGCAAGAGTAACGTTCGGAATCCCTGTTAGCAACCTTAACGGTGCCATATCTTTCACTTAAATATGATCTGAACCAAAAAAGTAGACGGGGCTCCACTCCTATGCGCATCAATTTGCTTAAGAGGATTTCATGGTCAACTCTGTCAAAAGCTTCGGAGAGATCGAAATAGATGACTTCAACTGATTTACGATTGCTCAGCGCTACATACCAGAAGTATAAACAGTCTGCCCAGAGAGTAGTGGTAGAAGCGCCTGAGATAAACCCTCTGGTGGTATTAAATCCTTATTAGCGATCCATGACAAGAATTTCTCACATATGATTTTTTCGAGCACTTTGATAGGAGGTGGGTTTATGCTTATTGGCCGGAATTCAGGCAGTAGGGAGGAATTGCTCTTTTTATGGATAGCTGTAACAATGGTTTCTTTCCATACCCTAGGAACATCGCAGAAGTATAGGGAAGCATTAAAGATGGACGTTAGGGGACGGTAGAGAGTGTCAAAGCAATTCTTGGATAATCTGGGGGATGCATAATCTGAGGGATTCCATCATAGGAAGTTGATGTTGACGTTAGCGTTTTCAGATATGTCGGCGCTAACGCTTTCAGATATCTCAGAACATCTGTTGAGTCAATACGATCGATGGAAAATTTGTTACGGTAAGGCTGTCCTTCTCCGAGCCCTGAAGGATTAATGACTAGGTCAGAGAAAAAGACACTAGATATTTGAGCTTGAGCACTAGAGCTTTTTAATGGTCGTCGATGAATCTGTTACACTCCTCCTCCATTAGACGTGTAATTTTAGTGGGGTCTTTCATAACATGACGTAGATGAGAGTATAGTGGCTTCATGGAAGGATGTTTAAAAGATGTCTTTCACGACTAGCCAGGAACTTGCGAATATGATAGTCAAGGTTTGAACAAAAGTTCTTGTAAAGAGTGTTTGTGGTTGGATAGTGAGATGCTTCAAAAAGTCTGAGTTTTTTTTTGCGCAAAAAAAGAGTTGATATGCTTAGGATAGGCGATGGATGTGGGTTGATATTGTTTCCTGAGGGGAACGAAAAAGTGCAAAGAATTATAGAGAACAAGACAAAGCCTCCTATAGAGATCATCTGTAGATTCATACCCATCAAAAATAGATAGCTAGTCAATGCAAGGGAGGTAGCTATTAAGTCCGACAAAATCTGTTCTGGCGTAATTCGGTAACGGCGATGCTTGATCTTGAATGAGGTAGAATGTCATTACAAAGAGACTATATTATGGCCAGAGGTAGCTAGAGGAGGCAGAATCTGAACCTCACTCACGGCATTGGTTAAGGAGGAAATCAGATCAAGGGCGGCATCATTCCGAGTGGCAAGTGTTATTTGTTGCACAAGTCCAAAGTGGTCCAGCAAGTGCATGATTCTGAGCAGTGATTTGCTTTTCGAGTTCAGATGACGTAGGAAGTTTACATTCAAATCACCTGAAACAACAATCTGATCATCAATGGAGCAAAGACACTCTAACTCTTCAAGCAACTTACAATCATCTTTTTTTGGATACTAGGGGTCTGTATACCAATATGAACTTTACCAATGTTGGGAAAGCAATCTCCACTACCAAGACATCAGTCAAACTTTCGAAGAGGATGAGGCTTTGGAACGCAGGAAAAAGATCTTTGACCAGACAAAATACTCCGCCACTTTTGCGACCTTTTCGATCACATCTATGAGTTGTGTATGGAAGATTTAGTATGTGTTCAGAGGTGAAAATATTCGAAGAAAGCCACGATTCCGTCACGAATACGAAGTCAGGTTTATAATCAACGAGAAAGCAATAAAAATGATGAAGTTTGTTAATAGTACTCCTAGTACTAAATAAAAAAAAAACATCTGAGATTAACAGGGTCACCATGCCCCAATTTGCGTCCCCCATAATGGTGCGATTTAGTTCAGAGACAGCTTTTAATTCTCCTCTGTATGCCACCCATGCCTTGTTACCTGCTTCTTAATTCCTTTGGCGTGGAAACTGTCGAAGCTCATACTCTTTTTTTTTCTTTCCGTTTCAGTGATGCTCTTCCTTATAAATGCATCACTGAATCCGCAGGCATTGGCCAACGCATGAGACCATTCCTGAGTAGTGGTGAAAACTACCTTAACTAGTCTAGGAGAGAGGTATCAGGGCGTCCCATGCGACGGACCTCCATAGCTCGGGATTCCAGACCCAAGGCGTCGAGAACTTTAGACACTTTTTCTTCCAGATACTTCTGACGTTGAGAAGAGCTTGTGGAAAACCAGAAACTGCTTCAGCAAGTTAACAGCCTGCGCGATGAGAATAACTCACTCAAGCGCGCTCTTGCTAACGCAGAGAATAAGCTGTCTTCATAGTGTTCGTAGAGTAAATTCATCGGGTTTGGTTAGTGATGTTGATGAGAAAGAACGACTGAGGCCTATTGTTATCCATGGCATCTCTGAGTCTACTTCATCTGAAGCCACTGTGAGAGCAAATGATGGTTATGATGTTACCAGTCTGGCCGTCCGGCTAACGCCGGACTTCCAGACTTCTATTGATGCTCGCTTCGCTCGCATACTGCACGTGCATGTTGAAACCAAACACAAAAGTGTAAATGGATTGATAAGATCTACATCCTTCTACGCAGTTCTATCCCTTTCCTGAGAAACCCTTGATCCCGTAGGTGGTAGCTTTCCCCCATAGGAACGAAGTTATGCTCTTCCATATGAGCGGAGTTAGTGTACATGAAGGAGTGAGTGTAGCCGATCCAGTGCAAATGTTATCTTGAAATGATTTAGGCTCAACTGGTTGTTGTGGTAATTCAAGTGATAAGGGTCCACCGGTGTATATAAACGGAAAGGAAGGAGTGGTTCATTTAGACACAAACGGAATGGGAAGAGAACACGGATACGAAAGGAAACAATGTACATCTAGGTGATTTAGGTAGGAGGGTCCGCCGAAACAGGATAAACGTATCCCTCATGCAGAAATAGACTCGCCTAGCGAATTCCTATGACCTGTGGAAGCCGGCGCACTCTTATCACACCGTTGGACCCGACTCCAGGCGTTTCCCCACTTTTGGACGCCAGCGCACCCTTATCACACCGTTGGACCCGACTCCAGGCGTTTCCCCACTTTTGGACGCCAGCGCACCCTTATCACACCGTTGGACCCGACTCCAGGCGTTTCCCCACTTTTGGACGCCAGCGCACCCTTATCACACCGTTGGACTCGACTCCAGGCGTACTTTTGGACGCCGGCGCACCCTTATCACACCGTTGGACACGAACTCAGGCGTTTCCCCACTTTTGGACGCCAGCGCACCCTTATAACACCGTTGGACCCGACTCCAGCCACTTCTCCGCTTTTGGACGCCGGCGCACCCTTATCACACCGTTGGACTCGACTCCAGGCGTACTTTTGGACGCCGGCGCACCCTTATCACATCGTTGGACACGACTCCAGGCGTTTTCCCAGTTTTGGACGCCGGCGCACCCCTATCACACCGCTGGACCCGATTCCAGGCGTTTCCCCACTTTTGGACGCCGGCGCACCCTTATCGCACCGTTGGATCCGACTCCAAGCGTTTCCCCACTTTTGGACGCCGGCGCACCCCTATCACACCGCTGGACCCGATTCCAGGCGTTTCCCCACTTTTGGACGCCAGCGCATCCTTATCACACCGTTGGACCCGACTCCAGGCGTTTCCCCACTTTTGGACGCCGGCGCACCCTTATCGCACCGTTGGATCCGACTCCAAGCGTTTCCCCACTTTTGGACGCCGGCGCACCCTTATCGCAGTGATGGACCCGTCTCCCCCAACTTTGGGCGCCGGCGCACCCTTATCACATTGGTGGACCCGTCTCCCCCCACTTTGGGCGCCGGCGCACCCTTATCACAGTGGTGGACCCGCCTCCCCCACTTTGGGCGCCGGCGCAGCCCTTCTCCATGGACTCCATTGACGGACCCGTTGTACACCATCCGACCTTCTGTTCGATCTCATCCCTACCCCACTCCACCACACCACACCCGTTCCTAGCCTTTTATATGATCTCACAATCACGATCATTGACCAATCGTAGAATTTCGTAACGGTCTGACACACATACTTATATACTTACATACCTACATACTTACATACTTACATACATACAGACACACATGTAAACAGGCTAAGCCCGTTATTATATAGAATGATAAGTGATCTCCTAGATCATCTCGATATTGAATGTCTTCCCCAGGCAGTCTATAGACTAGGTAGAAAAGAGCCCAATAGACGCCATCTCATTAAAGTAGTTTCCCTTCTAGTTTTTTTTCCAAAAGCTGACTATAAAAAGGGCTATTCGATTGTCTTCCACTCCGTATAAGGGCGCATTCATACGCCCCTCATTATCCAAGGAGGAAAGGGATCGCAATCGAGAAGCTAGGCGTGCAAACCTTAGCACTGTCGATGTCACCACTTTCTCTACTCAATTTAACCAGTCTTCTCAACCTGTCAGGATGCCCGTAAACTAATAAGCAGTCCTCGGATACTTGTCTTCGGTTTGAATTGCTTTTCTTGCAATATCCGCTCCATCCAGAAAAATATTGTTCCGCTGAAGTTTGCCATAAGAAAACTCCATAGTGGTATTGCTATAGTCACAGAAACATGGCTTACATATTCTCATGATCTCGAGCCTATTTAGGGCGAATTTTGCGTAGATTTCAGCTATGTGAGGTGCGACAGAACCCATAAATAGGGTGATGGTATACTGATCCTCATAAGGCGAAATATTGCTTTTGAGAATAGGTGGCTCGAGTCTGTTCAAGATGCCTATGAGATCCTCTCCTGTGATCTTAAGTTGCTTGATACGACCGTTCGCGTAACTGGAATCCTGTAACTCGGGTAATACCCTGCAAATCACCAAGGTAATAAGTGACTCGTCTTCGTTTGATAGGTAACATATCATTACCGGTGATTTTAATCTTTCTGATATGAACTGGCTTAGCAGGACCCCTTCCTGCAGTTCTGCTGGCTTAAGCTTCTTCATTTATATGTGCCGGTCATGTAAACTTCGTCAACATGTCCACATTCCTACCCGTGGTGACCGCATACTAGATCTTGCCTTGAGTAGCCACAAAAACTTAGTTAAAGACGTTACTGTAAATTCGCCCATAGGAACTAGCGACCACTGTTCCATATCTTACAACATCCCCAACACGTTACACCCGCCGGCCTACCGACTGCGTAAGGTTTACTCCAAAGCGAACCATGATATCATCTGCCAATTCTTATGCTCCCTAGACTGGTGTGGAATCCTTGAAGGTTTTTCGTGTTACGATGAATACGAGTTTTTCTCATCGATCTTGCACTACTGCGTCCAAAACTTTGTCCCCGTTGAAAAGCAACCTGTGAGTTATAGTAATCTTCCCCCTAACTTGTCAAGGCTTTTTGAACGTAGAGAACAAGCTTAGCTAAAGTCCCAATCCGATCCTTGTCAGGAAAACGTCACCTATTTCAAAATGGTTAGGGACAAGTTTGACCTCCTTGTTAAGAAGTATAAAAAGTACATTGAAAGAAAAGTACTCCAGAGTCCTAGGAAATCCTCGCTTTACAAACTCCTCAATTCTAGGCTGAAGCAGTCACCACTCATTCCTACTCTGACGAATGATGATGGTACAACCGTTAGCAGTGAATCTGAAAAAGCATCAGTCTTTGCAGAGCAGTTCCAAAAGCCGTTTTCTGAGTGCTTTTCCGACGTACAATGGGACCACCGTACAATGGGACCAAATATCCAGTTCTACAGACTGTTCTGTTTGGTTTTACAAGAAGATATCTATGAAATGCTTTGCCATCTACCACTGTCCTACGCTATTACCCCAGCACCCTATTCATTCAGAATGTTGCCGCTGCACTTGCTTATCTCCTTGAACACATTTTCAATTACAATTTTTTTGCATAGTGACACACCCAACCGGTGGAAACACGCATTTATTCTACCAATACCCAAGAAAGCATCATACTATGTTGCATCAAATTATAGTCCCATCAGCATCACATCTGTGTTTGCCCGAGTTTTCAAGAAAATTCTCAAGTCCACGATTGTTAAGTACCTAGAAGCTAAGACTATTCTTTCTGATGAGCAGTTTGGGTTCAGGGCCGGTCGGTCTACAGAAACTTTGATGTTGTCAGCTATGGAAGATTGGACCAGAGCAGTTGTTCGAGGAACCAATGTTGATGTCGTTTATTTTGACTTCGCCAAAGCTTTCGACAAGGTCCCTTTCAATCAGCTCATTCCTAAGCTCCACAAAATTGGCTTGCACCCCAGAATTACAAACTGGATAAAGAACTTCATTTCTGGTAGGTCGTTTCAGGTGAAAGTCAACGAATCATTTTCTCAAACATGTTCCGTGACGAGCGGAGTCCCGCAGGGTGGTGTCTTATCACCTCTACTTTTTATTATATACACATGGGAGATTCCTGACCTAGTTAGTCGTTACAATGTCTCCTGAAAAATGTTTGCTGACGACATTAAGATATATAAAAGTACCGAGCCAGAGCGCCGCTTCGCGACGCTCTGACTCGGACCCGTGTGCCACGTTACCTCTGGGCTAGGTAAAGTCTGAAAAAAAGAACCCCGAGCCAGAGCGCCGCGAAGCGGCGCTCTGACTCGGACCTGTGTGCCACGTTACCTCCGGGCTAGGTAAAGTCTGAAAAAAAGAACCAAGAGCCAAGGCGCCGCTTCGCGACGCTCTGACTCGGACCCGTGTACCACGTTACCTCCGGGCTAGGTAAAGTCTGAAAAAAAGAACCCGGAGCCAATCACTGTCATCCTCCCTAAGCGCAGCTTTGCCGCGCTTCGCGGATGACAGTGATTTTCTGCGAAGCTGCGTAGCTCCTAAACGGTTTGGAGGTTAACTCTTATTATGTCCAGTATAAAGAGCTCCTACATGTTCCTTTGTATGAGTAGCAACACATATCCTCACGTGGTAAAGTAGTTTCATTTGGGATAGCGCTGAAAGTCGAAATTGTTATGGTTCGCGCACAATTAGCTTTTAACAGGAATGAACTGGGTAAACGTTCTATTCCTATTTTGTAAGCACAATATTAAGCTCATGGAGTGCACCATTTGTTCCCCTGACCGTTAATTTCTAGATGCTATCACTAATTAATGCTTTAGAAGGAGTGCAGCGAAAATTTCCGTACAACTCTGCTGTATTTGGATGATTTCTGCTCTGATTGCGAAATTACACTCGCTTCATCACTGGTTCTCCCATTCTGCTTTAAAGATCCAAGATATTCCGTTTTCGTTGCAAATTAGATGTGCTAATTGAAGATCTCCATGTTGTACACATACATATACATGGGCGTGTCATTGGGCGTGTCAATTTTCGCAATTGAGCCCGTGGCGGCGGGCAAAAGAGGAGGGGCGAGGAGAGTGGATCAATGACAGCGTGACCTGTCATCCCTCGCGCGGCGATGGGGAGGGGGTCTGCGCTTTATATAGAGTAAGATCAACTCCAGGATGACCATGATGATCTTCAGTCAGCAATTACTGCAATTGCTGACTGGTCAGTCACATGGAAGCTTCCTTTATCTGGCCCAAAAACCAAACTATTCCATCTAGGTCAGTCAGGGGCAAGGAATGTTTTTTTTATCTTGGTGAGAGTCAATTAGAGAGCACTGCTACTGTTTGCGACTTGGGGTTCACTTTGAATACGAAACTTACCTTTGATGATCATTGCAACTTAGTAGCAATGAAAGCAGGTGGAACTGTACATGATATTTTTAGATCCTTGACAAATAAGTCATCGACTCATCTACTGCTAGCATATAAATCTTATGTGCGCCCCATTCTTGAATATGGTACTACAGTGTTTAGTCCTAAATTCAAACGCTCCATTTCGATACTTGAAGCTGTCCAAAATAGTTTTACTAGGAAACTGTGGATAAGGCTGCATGGGAATAACTATTCCAACATTCCTCCGGGTTCTGTTCGTAATCTCATATTTAAAATCCCTTCCTTTGCGTGACGTAGGAAAAAATATGACCTTGTTATGGTCTACAAAATTGTTTGTGGTGAAGTGAATCTCCCGCTAGACGGGTTCTACTCTGTATCCTCTTCTTGTACCAGAGGTGGTCCATTTAAAATTACGTTCCCTACAGTAAGAAGCTCACTGCGCACATCTTTCTTCACGCAAAGGCCTGGATCTGATTTTTTAAGACTTTCTAAGAGGTGCAACACCCCATCTTCCCTGGCACAGTTCAAAAGACTTGCGGACAAGTTCTTTTAAGAATCAGCTTATTAGTTTATCGTTCCTGAATTTTTAATGAATTTGTCGTCTTTCTACTTCTATTTGTTTGCCTCCGATTTGGTTAACTTTTTAGTATTGCGTTTTATGTTGTTTTACATCTTTTTTGTTGGATATTATTCACATAGCGTGGAAATACCACGTATAAATAAATAAATAAATCACAGAGCAGAGATCGATTGCGTGGCCGTTTGGAAGACAAGATAACAAAAACTGGGAAAGAAAGCTCTTTGCGAGCTGAAAGCCTAAAAACTAGCTAAAAGACAACAACAAAAAGTGTTCGTTCATGTGCAAATAAGTGTGCAAATAAGTAATGAGTGTGCAAATAAATAATTGCACATGAGGACGAAGACGAGAATATACCACGTATTTGAACTTTATCCGTACGAACTCCTCGAATGCGTTTGAGCCAGTGCTCATATTCCAGCTTCTTACTCAGTAGTAATGTGTATTTTCAGGCGAGTGATCTGAAATTTGATGGCTTTGACACCAAAACGTCGGAGTTAACGTTTTATTATGCAGGTGCATCGGAAATGAAGTACGTTTTACACTTCGCTAGAAACCGTACATTTTATCAGATGGAATGTATTTGGAAAATTCGAAACATATCAAACAAATATCCAACTCTATAATTATTACTTTATGTAGTGGAAGTTGGATGTGAAAATGCGAACTGCAGAGCGACCGACAAGCTCGACAAGGACATGCTCCAAAAAGCTCTCAGCGGGTCTCCCATCAGGATTCAGTTCAAAGCAGAAAAAGGCTCGAACTCGCATTTCTTCTGGACCATGACAGAGAAGAAAAACGATGAGCCAGCCATTCCAATGTGAATCGAAAGGTCCTCCTTCATTTGTTCCACTCCAGCGTTTGCTACAATAAAGCACTTCTGAAGTGTTTTTGTTACTTTTTTGTTCTAGAACTCTTTACCAACTCTAAGGTAGTCAGTAGGCAATAAGGAAGGAAGAGAAGGGGAAACATAAATAGCACATGAGAAGATAAACGAGATGAACGGCTTACCAACCTCGCCTACGGTTCATGAACCAACTGGTACACTTACGGCTAAGCGTTGTTGTATAACTCGTCCGTTCTTCCCAAGCTCATGGTGCTTTCTTTGTGTAGCGTATCACAACAGTTCAACGTATGTACTACTAGGTGGGCATGAGTAATCAACAACTTGTGATCCAGTTGCGTATTTGTTACCTTGTTGTATGTATAACTAATATTTGGCTTTATTGCAAGACGTTTCATAAATCTGGAAATTCGATAACAAAACCGGATAATATTAATGACCAATCAATAAATTACTAATCACAATGAATAGGCCTACTTCGAATAATATTACACGACTAGGCCCTTCCTCTAATCGTCTATCTCTCTAAACTGTCATAGCTGGGCCATTTTGTGAGATCTTACAGGGCGAATGAAATGCCAACTTTCCGGAGACCATACTGGTGAGAAACGTACAAGTGAATGACACTATTGATTAGTGATATAACTATCTGGGACCGATCAGTAGGTTGAGGTGAAGCGTAAGCGCATGCGCCTGCGTGTCCGCTCGCTTGGTGCTCGACATAACAGCTACAAAACGACCTCTTCCCTGGCATCGTTTGACGACTGAAGAGAGGCTGCTCATTCGTGGCTGCTCACGTATCGGTCGTACGCATCCTGTGTGGGATCCTCCTGTGCTATAGATCCGTAGTTGGCATTGATTGCAGACGTCGTGTTGAACGCATCCGTGATCTTCCCGTCTCGGGCCATGGGAATCCCTTGAGGAGCTGCAATTTGAAAATACGTACTCTTCGTGACTCAACCTGAATATCACGCCGTTCACACAAACTTTTGCAAAACCGCTGGCAAAAGGATGGCGAAAGGACGAAAGTACACAAGTTCTTGAAAGACACATGATATGACTAATTTTCATTAGTGTCTTTACATGGTCTTATTTTTCGAGAAAAAAATGAGAACATAAGAATGCTGCTGCCTTGGTGATGCTTTGACAAAACACTTGTCCTTGATTTGCTACTCATTGGTTAAACCGTTTCAAGGTAATCATTTGTTAATAACAGTGCTACGGGTGACCTGCACTTTGTTCCCATCTCAGTGACATTCCGTGAAGGAAGACCCGACCAAAAGCTTTATTTATAGTGCGTCGGAGTCCGACTCGCATCGGATTTAGGCAACGACGGTCGGATACGAAATCGGAACGACGCGTCGTGGCTTTGTTCATAGTCCGCAAGCACACGTTTTCATATCAGCTGTTCCCATCCATTGATTTCGCATGTTTTTATTGCAAATCCAGCGGTTTTTATCGATTTCTGACGTTTTTTCGAAGTTTTCCTTTCTCCTACACGCAGTAAGGATCAAGATAATGATTGTCTCACCATGAGTTACGTGATTGAAACTTGGAAACAAAAGATAATCCCGAAACAGACTTCTGTAGTGTATGGTCTTCTTTTGATATTTGTTTTATGCAAAGCTATTTATGAACACACTAATTCCAAACATTTTCAAATCACCTACACAACTCTTACTCTCATGAAGAGAGGAAAACAAAAGAAAACAACGAAAGTGGGGCGAAAACAGCTGCGAAAATCGTCCCTACGATGTTCTATCGATTCATGCATCGGAGTTCGACGTCGCATCGGAGGCACTAGTGGCTCCGATGCGACGTCGGCCTCCGACGCCGATTCGTTCCGACGGAGTACGAACAGGCGTCGTCGTCGGATTCCGATGCGTCGCATTCCGACGAGGAACGGATACATGGCTTTTGTTTTCTGACGGGATCGGACTCTGACGCACTATGGATAAAGCTATAGCAATACACGCAACTTGCTCAGGAATAGAGGCAGTCATTCTGCCCATTTTTACGTCTGATGCCTAACTGTCATGTGGGGAGAAACGGCGTAGGGCTGTTCTCCAAACCCCAAGAACAACTCAGACACACACTGGGTGCGTGCCGCTTGAAATAATCGTGAAACGTGACCAGATAGGGCATCAAAACAGCGCAATTTTCGCTCTCTGAGCGACCACCCCTGATCCCACCCCTCTCCCCCCCCCTCCACCCTCCGCACACCCCAGTCATTAGAAGCATCAGCAAGGCAGCAGCATTCTTATACTAACAATTACAGACTGTTTCTACCACTCTGAAACCGTCCACCCCCACCCCTTCTTATGTTGAAATTAATGACATTTCCGACGTCAAATTATGAAAAAGCTCCTGGAGATCCTGCGTTTTTGCACAGCTTCATCATCTGAGCATTGGTGAGATACGGTGGCTGTGCATCTTAGAGAGAGAGCTTTAAGATTTCTGCATCTCTCACTCTAATCAACAGCTGCTAGATTGTTTTAGAGTGCTTATTTCCTTTCTAAAAGTTATGAGAGAGCGATATATATCTTACACTGACCCATCATGTCCATTTCGTCCTCTTCGAACATACCAGTTCCATATTTTATGCCTTCATACTTAAACAATTTGTTCAGCGCATATCCTCCGCCACACATAATTGCGCACAGCAGCGCGTATAACACGAATGTCACTCGAGTTCCTGAAATAAGCACTAGTTTTTGATGGCATCGCCAACTAATGCGTTTCCTTCCTGTAATCTGGTTTTATTTCCCAAAAGCCTTGGCAGGAAGAATTAAGATTCACGTGGTGCACCACAAAATGCAGCATATAACGGCTCCAATTCAGGTTTCTTCAGATGTCGGGGTCTACTTGAAGAATTCTAGCGATACACGGAACCAAGGAAGGGATAAAGCCACAGTCAACAGTAGAATACTCTCTGGGAACAGATAATGAGGAAAAAAAGCGGCAAAGGCTCGTATCAAAAATCACGTTTTTTTTTGCAGTAGAGCCATTTTAAGCCATAGATCTGTCTTTACGGAGAGGAGGGTAAAGAAGCGCCAAATTCAGTGGGCGTTGATGGTGATGTGTCTTTCGCACATCTGTGAAACACGCAACGCTACCGCGCCAGTTACGCTGGAATTCTCGTCGCGACAAGAAATTATGGGGATTTCATGGTGGTTAGTTAGTTCTCTTGATAGTTACATCAATTATGATGGAAAACTATCAAAAAATCTGATTTGCCACTACGGCGACTATCCCAGCACGACCGGCGTGGACGCGGTGCGGGTTTCCCGTGCCCGCGAAAAAAAAACGCGCCGCCTTCGAAGCTTATCATAACTAACCGAGAATGTGAAATTTTTTTTGGAAATAAGTCTGAAATGAAGGGATCCGCATTGTTAGGGGATGTGTTTCAATAGCCATGACGTACTCACTACGTAGCAGCTGTTATATGTATAATCACCTTCTACTGACGTACAGCACTGGTATACTCACCTAACACAGAGATCACTGTGCCACCGGCAATGCTACCGACGCCCTTGCCTATGCCGTGGTAAAGCAGCTGCAGAATGTACTGCGCAGACGACTTTATGTGAGGAGGCGCGATCAGCGAGATGTACGACGACGCTGACGCCCACACCGTTGCCAGCGCGAACCCTGAACAACGGAGATGTCAATAATATTTGGTAGTGATGCCCTTCAACCTGAATACAAAGATGACTATTTCTTCAGAAAAATTTCTTTTCTCAGTTAGGGGCTACGGGAAAGTCTTTTCATTCCATTACTTAATTTTTACTCTTCTAAAGGTGTGCACGAAACGAGCTAGCCTGCTTTTAAATTATCTTTTTCTCATTACTTGCTGATTATCCGACTAATCAGAAGCACCAACTTGCTGAAACACTATCTACTTGGAGAGTATCTTGTTAAATTTTTTTCCCACCTTGCAGAACTTGCAGTGGCAACACAAGCCATGGGTTGTCGAGCCAGCTGAGTATCAAAAACCGGATAACGTTCACGCCAAGGCAGATGTACATCACCTGTAACTACGTGGTATGAGCATTAGTGACGTGCTGCACTTGAATGTGAGCACCCATATAGGAGCAAAACCTGCGCCCCTGTTTTCGAGAATTTTATACGGCTGGTGTCATCAGGAGACGCTGATAACAACGCTATACAACGCCGCCCAAAATTACTGAAAACTAAACTTTCAAGCCTTCCATGTTTGAGAATTGGAACATGCATTTAGCATGTCCGGTACCGTTAATCAATAATATTAACACTTCAACATTTTCATGTCTCCATAGGTGACATCGAAAACGTTGAACATGTGGGAGTGCTGCCAATACAGCGGTGTATGTGGCAGAAGTCCATCAACGCGTGAGATCCCTAACTAACCCTAAGTTACCCCAAAATGAACGAATCAAGAGCGGAGTTTTGGCAACTTCACAGAGAATGACGTATGTCGTTGTTATCAGAGTCTGTGACGAATCCAGCTGTTCAAAAATTCCGGAAAAATCCCAAAGGGTTCAAGGAGCCTGGTAACGCTGCTGTGAGAAACAGCAACAGTTACTTACCTTGACATGTCCAAACTTATTTATTATTTGGAAAGTGAAAAAATAAGCGACAATCTCGGACGCGTGATTCACCACTGAAAGAATACCGAACAGCACCGGGGAACCACCCAGATCCTAAAAATCGATTATCGATTGATCTATCGAACAACGAGGTGTTCAGCAAAAGTGGCATTAAAAACAGAGAGTCGTAAGGAAACACTCACTTGCAGGTGCCAGTAAAGGAACGAGAAGACGATGCCAGCACCGAATCCCATTACGGTAACGGACGCCATGTAGATGAGCACATGGGCGTTGGCAAGAGCTTTCACGGCTATCCAGAGAGTACTCTCGGAAGCAGTATCGGCCTGAGAATTGTCGCGAAAATTGGCGATGAAAAACAACATTTTCTTCGGGTGTTAAAAGCAGTTGTAATTTTTTTTTTAACAATCAATGACACTCTTCAGCTTTTCCCCCTCCGAAATGATTGAAAAAATTTTTTCACCTCTAAACTGTCGCAAGAGTGGAATGGAGGAAGCAGGTTGCTCTTTCTGTTCCGCGCTTAGATATAGATTATCAAATGTTCAAAACTACGTTTTGGAACCGTGAAAAAGCATGTTGGTTTGTTCTTAACTCTCCATTTTTTGTTTAAATATTTCCACAAGATCAAATTAGGGATGAATTTTCTAATAAGGTTTTTGTTTTCTGGAAATCCAAGTCCCCAATTCGAACAGACCTCAGCTTTTTCTTCTCTCACATCCTCCTTGGCAACCGCGTCCGCCATTTTCACATTACTTTTATTTTTGAAACGCTAGGCACAATTATATATTTACTTGTTTGTATACATGTCTATTGTATGCACCCAAAGGTACGCCAAGCAAAGATAAGATATTATGTTAGTAGCAAAAACAAAACTCAAACTTTGAATGATGTCAATGAAAGGGTAGCACAAAATAAAAAAAGAAAAAAAACATCTTATCTCTCTCCAACCTAACGATATATGTACGCTGCTACGGTGCGATCACTTTGAAGAATTGGAAAAGATGTAACTTTGTCGAAAAATTGCTGTGACTTGGAACTTGATGTTGCTAACTGTGAATTGCTCATATAATATACCCTGGGCGAAATTCAGGACATCCCATGAGAGATCGGCTCTACTGTATATTCGTACACAGTAACTTACATATACGAATGGAATTAAGTAAGAAAATTGGTGCTAGTTTCGTCATCACAATATTGAATAATCTATCTTCTGAGCATATGTTCAGCCGAGAAAACGGTTTTTTTCTCAATCAAGATTCTGAAGCTGAGAGCCGAATAGTGCCAGAATCTGAAGTGTGACGCGATGCGTTGCTATCACTCGTTCATAGTTACCCATAGTTGTCTTTAGCGATTTCGTACCTGCACTTGCCGAGCCCTTGCTTTTTCGGCGACCACATGTGACACCTCGGATTCTCGCGTGTCCATCACCAGACCGCCCACTTCGACTGGACGTGCCGTCTCGTCACCGAATTTGAATTGTGTGGCTAAAGAGCATTTTCCAAGTACACAGTATTTCCCATGGGATGTCCGCTACCAACAGATGGAAGGAGTAAATGGTGCTTGTATAATATGTACAAAGAAGGGCTACTGAAGCTGTTCTAATTGCAAGGCTAACTCACCAAGAAGCATGGAAGCGCACATGAATATGCTGCACATAACGAAGCATAGCGTGTAGTTTTTCTCCGTCGTATTGCTGGTGGGACAAGGATGGTTTCGAAAAGTGTCAGAGTAGTCCAGTCCTGTAAAACTAATTATCCGCAAATAATGCAAAAGAGTTTTTTTCTTGCCTCGCAAACTGCTTTACTTCTCCCTCTCGTTACTCCTCTTCTTCTTCTCTCCTCCACCACCCCCCCCCCTCCCCTTCTCCTCTTCACATTTCACATTTCATGCCCCAGGTCCAAGCAAAAACCGTCGTCGTCGTCGAGCCTGTCAAACCTCGCTCCCGAAGAGCAAAATGACGCAATAGAAGTCCCACCCCTCGGCTTCCATTTGCACACATGCAGCTGGTTTAAATTGCACACTCACCAATTCCCATGACGAACATGGCCAGTCCCCATCCGACGGATGCAAACAGACGAATTTTTCCGAACTGCAATGGTTTTACTTCATCTCAGAATTAGTGGGGAAGGATGAGCTTTGTGACATGAATCCACTTCGAAATATCATCGATTCTTCGATGGGTACCCCTTTTAACGCCTATCCGGAATTTTACTGGTCTCAGATTTTTTCAGAAAAAAAGCTATAGAATTCACTATGTATTAGGTTGGTGAAGCTCTTGACGTTGTTTTTCTTATCACAAATTTGTTTAACAGCTATGGCTCATCGCTAACTAAAACAAACCCAACCAAATACTCAACATATCACAACTTTTTCGCATCCAGCTTACGAATTTTTAGAAATATCCGAAAAACTCCAGACGCAAAGCCTTCATGTTTCTTATAACTTCGACAAATCGAATAGTAAGGCAGATTTCGCGCAACCACTTCGGTATAAGTGATATATATTTTTATAAGAAAGCTCCAAGGGAAACCTAAACAAGCTAGGCGTAACAAGCTAGCCCCTCGGTTAGGCGTGAGTAAAAGCAAGGATTTCACTTGAAAGCAACAGTGGCTTAAATTTTTGTGCTCAAAATTTCGCTGCATTCCGGTGTTTCAAGCTGCGGAGAGCCCATAAATAATCACGACAAAGCGCGAAATTCGCGAGAAACCTATGAAAACGAGGTGCTTGAATACGCGCCCTTTAACATTCATAGGTCTCGCCACGTACAAGTAACTGGGCGTGCGTATGCTGACGCGTCGATCAGCCTCAAAATCAGTACCTTTGGACCTTTGGTGTAGTATCTCCGCGGGTAGATGACAATTCCATGCGTGCTACTCACTCTTGTGATCAACTAGCAAGGGATTGCACAGGGCACGGTTTATCTCAGAAACGATGTTTTCCTCAGTGCTGTCGTCAAACAACATTTTAGCGGTTAGTATTGAAAGCATTGTGTAGTAGAAATAGCTGATTTAATCCAAATATGCTCCGCTATTATCGGTTTTCCTAACTTATAACTTTAGACACAAGTGCTTTCATAAATATACGTTAGTCGCACAATTCCCTTGTTTGTGAGCAACCTCTAATCTACAATTATATTGCATTTATTATATCCTATCAATCGCAATCTGTCAGTCACTGCCAGACTTTTTGCTGATTGAAAAATAACGCGCTGGGTTTTTGGCTTGATCTGATGATGCAGATCTGGTCTGGCAGTGTTGTGAATTGTGGAGCCCTTCTAGGCTCAGAAGAAGGCGATTAAGCTGAAACGTTGGCCAGAAAGAAATGAAAAATTTCACCAGTTTTTCGCGTATCGTTGAACACAGAGTTTACACGAACTACCACATTTAATAAGAGACTGGGAAAATCTTCCAAAAAGTCCTCTTGAATCATCAATTCATTTTCAATCAACACTTTCCAAATCTGTATGTTCAAGTCTGTATGAAAATCTTTTCTTTTTCCAGAACCCCACTTGTTCCTGCCTGTCCGTTTCGCTCACCTCTTGAGGATTATCCTTCGTGGCGTTCAGCGTAGCGGCGTCAGCAAGTGCAAGCGCTGGTGATGAGAAGAACTCGCCCAGTGCAATTAGAAGTAAAAGTAGCATGAAAGCCTGCAAATCGCCAGGGCATACTCGAGCACTTTTAATTAATCAGACTTCTTGCCAGGAAACCGAGAACGCCATTTTCACCTGCTCAACTGCTGGCTGTCGGTACACTCGAGTCGAATGTGGTGGAGAGACCAACACACCGTACTCGTTCTCGTCATAGTTGCACACCTAAAGCAAGAAAGGTTTAAGATTAAGATGATATATAACTCTTATCAACAACGAGAATTAATCCTAAAGATATTTACATATTGTTTCTTTTCAAAAAGTTTTTTTTAATTACTGGGTTCTTTATGAAGCGAAGATTAGACTGGTTGGAATCTTTGTCTCCAGAATTGCCGGAGAATCCGCTTTTGGACCTACAAATCAATCAGGAGAATTTGGGATGGGCTTCCATCTGGGTCCGTACATCTGTCATATGCTTCTTTGATGACCACACTCCTCCAACATGCTCAGTGTCACCAGTCGGTAACTGCTTGCCAAAACTGTTCGATCAGTGCCACTGGACCTGTCCAAAGGCGTACTTATGTGCTAGAAGTCTAGTAGTGCGTGGAAGCCCCGCCTTCGCTCCTCAAGAAATGAAGGCTAAAATAATGGTTCCTAAACATTTTCATAGAGGCTCAGGTGTACCGAAACGAGCAGTACTTCCGATTCCATAAGTACCTCGGCATAAACATCTGATAGAGTATTGCCTTTAAGAAAACGATGAAAAGAACTAAAAAAATTTGAATTTGAACTGATAGGAAAGAAGAGGAAGGAATGATCTCATCTTTGCGTATGAGGTCATTAGGAATAATAGTGGTCTCTTTGTTTTTCGACTTCTAATGCTAGGGGAAGCAAGAACAATCTTTCGCTACTAAAACCAACTTCACCTCTCCGCAGAAATTTCCTCACATATAGGGGAGGCAGAGGGTATGCTAAATTAACTGAAACAATGTGGTTTTCGGGTAATCTTAAGGAATTTAGAGTAGTTCTGTACCGTCAGCTCTAAATAATGAAACTCTTTTGGTTGGCCTGTTCCTATTTGTGTTTGTTTTTTTTTCTGGAAAGTCGTTGTTGTTTTATTTCTTCTATCATGTGCCGTGCACGAGCATTAAATTAAGTAAACAAAATTGTAACATTGTTACAGGAGTACACTACGAAGCACGGAAATAATGGTGCCCCAGTAGCAATCAGAAAATATGATGCAGCAAGAAAGCACCTTTGCATCAGACCTGCATCTGCCATTTCACAGATTGTGTTACCTAGTATAAAATTACATGGTACACAAAATAACATTAACAAGATGATATTCGTACATAAAACTTAATGGCTCAAAGGAGAAAAAAGCTCTTTATGCCTATAGTGCTAGTCCACATCCGCAATGTGCCCTTTAACGCCATTCCATTACCAACAAACAAAGAAACATACGTCAAAAACATTATATTATAGAAGAGAGCAGAACAGTTTGAAAATAAGTAGGAGAGAACAAGGAAAATGTGGTTAACCACGATGATTAAGACAAGTGTGGGACCAGCTCTCATGGAGGTGAAAGTGATGGTTATCGTTGTGTCTTTACAGAGGAGCTGTGGAGGAACCAAGGATAGAAGAAAGCGTAAAAAGTTAAAGACAGCACTCACGATAAAAAACGTTGTCGATTTTCTCATGAAATTCTACTCTGGAGGCTACTATTGTGATCCCTAGTAGAGAAAAGACCATCGAAAAAGGCAAGGTTTGCGCGAAATACTATGTTGTAGTTTGCTAATACATGTCCATTTGTACGAGATCTATCGCCTGAGATAGGTGTCATCGCAGAGCTGCGGAACGGATCACCACTATAGGAAAATCCTGATCGATCCTGTATCAGCTGAGAAACACAGCCGCACACGGTCAGAGAGAATGGGGCGGGGTTGAGCGTACTGGGCGTATTTGTATAATACATGCGTACGAGTTTTATTACTCGAGTAACTGCAGGATTTGGTGAGATTCCTTTTGCAGTAACAGTCCAATTGATGGCACCTTTGAAATAAGCACAAATGCGAGGGAACATTTTTTCAGCGTGAGTGCTGCCTTTAAGTGCTCCACTATATGTATCTATAAGTGAGTTAGAGAATTGTGTTCTGCTGACTTCTGATATTCTATATCTACTTGTACTACATGTACATACTGTTCTATCTTTGTAATGCTGAAATATCCCTTTCAGGAATTTTTAGCCACCAGTTTGTCTACTAAAATCTCCCTAGACTACGCCTTTTCGGCTACGAGCACACTTTTTTCATTATTTATATTCAATTTTCTTACGCACAATTTTCATTCGCAGTGCATCTGCCTTCGCAGGGGATATGCACCAGGAAAATCGACGCGTGTCAGCAGTTTTATAGCAATTATGCTCCATGCAGTTGGGAATGGTATTCTACTTTGAAGACTTAGCGAACTGTGGTAAATGTCGGAGCATCCAATGTTCCCTGTTGGGTGGACCAAGGTTTCCTCGTTTCCGAGCAAGAATCCTACACTAAATGAAAGCCGATGATGTGATTCTTTTTAGTCTCAGTAATCTCATTTCAACGGCAGTCTAGACATTTTCCCGTTCTCTGCTGCATCCACCTTCTTCATAGCAATACCACCACTGGCAGCGGGAATGCATTAACCGTTGATGCTATTCGCTTTGCCATTGAAATATCCAAAAAAAAACCGAATTCTCACGGATCAGACCATAGCTTGCAAAATATGTAGCGTGTAATGGACCAATTTGGAGCAAATCACAAGACAAATAAGTGGTGCATTCAAGAGCGGCTTTGAAGAAAGAAAACGAAGGACTAGTAAACCGAAGAACTTTTTAGAAAATGGTGTTATGTGATTAGTTGGTTAGTTGGTTAACATTTCTCTTTACGTAGTCGCTTCCTCTTTACGGCTAATGATGAATGGACTAACGAGGAAGCAAATTTACGTTTCGTACACAGTTTTAGACGAGGTTATAGGGCATTCGGAAAGGAGTAGATATTGCTGCATTTACAAACTAAACAGAAGCTAATATTGTCACAGTTCGGAATGAAAATGTTCTGAGAAGCTGTGCGGCTGTGCACTGTCAAGCGTGCTTGACATCGACAGAGTATGACCGCATATCAGTCGATGATCTTCCCACTAATACCTCCTATAGCTGAAGTTATAGTACATCAGAGTCCGATCCGGTCGGATAACGAAAGATATGTATCAATCCTTCTTATCCTTCTTCCGACGAGGATCAATATGTATCTTCTGTTATCCGAGCAAATCGGACACCAACGCACTATAAATGCAGCTTATCGGTTGAATGGACTGTACCGCAGATACAGTGCGTTTCAAAAATATAAGAGCACACACCTAAATTCAGCTTTTTGCGTTTCCTGGTAATCTGCCTAATCAATGGTTGCCATCATGAAGTTCTTTTATCGAAATATCTACGGTAACACATTCCCACAAACGAAAATGTTTTTCAAAAATTCATTTTATTGTACACAGGGCGAAACCAGAAGCAGTTGCCCCCGCAAGGAGTACAATCCAGGCTCTAAGCTCCGCTGGATTTCTCTTGTGCAACGCCTGAAGGTCCTACTGCCGTTTGCTAACATCGCCGGCGATTTGATGCACCCGTAGCGCAGGAACACCGAGGACTCGCCGCCTAAATTGGCAACAAACAGCATTGGCCATCGCTCTCCGATGCCTCTGCCGTGGCTGCTTTTCGAGAGGCGAAGACGCCGCGATGGACCCTCGCATTCCTTCCCCGTCGCGCGCTCAGGATATCCGATGCAAACGGCGTTTGGGCGTCAATTTTTCAGCTAAGGTGCGCTGTGGTTAACATCGATCCGAGAGCCGGAGAGAGACGAGCGATTAGCTGAGCTCGAAAGTTGCTGCAACTCCCTTCCATCTGAGTGAGTACTGCGGAAAAAGTACAAGCGAGGAAAAGCGGCAAGCATGAATGGTTGTAACGGAGAAACAATAACTGCTGTGTAATTATGGGGTGCAGCGTATGTCTTTAGACAAGAATCCCCCTCCCCCCCCCCCCCGGAGTATTAAAAAAGCATTCACATTACAGATCACTTGAAAACGACTCTTTCAACGCGATATTTATAAGCATTACATAAATTACAATGATCCGTGATATTTTGCAGCAAATTTCATAACGACGATTTCGTCATCGATGCAAGTCTTCAAACATTTCCGTAGTGTTCTCGGATTTTCGGAAGATTTGAAAGTTTGCTCGGTTCTAACCGATAGATTTAAAGACCACAGTAACTTGACAGAGATTAACCTGGAGATGCAGCAGAAATAAATTTTCGAAAAGTCAAAAAAAGAGAAAAAATCGCAGAAAAAAGTGTCCAGCAAATGTTCTCTTCCACCGATGGAGGACAGAGCTGCAGGTGATCAAACCTCTCTTTTTTAAAGGAAGCTCCTAATAAAACCGGTTTTACAGTGGAGTATAATGGATTGAGATCAAAAATCACTCCCAGAACAATAAGTCAAGCAGTAACAGCTGCACGATCACCTACGAGTTCACCGTTTTGACTTGAAAAGTTCCATGAAAAGCGAACGATGGGGAATTTCTGCCTGTAATGGGTAACTAAAATGTTTGTCAAAATTAGAAATTTCAGCGCATATTTGGAAAGAAGTTATGGGAAAAGCTAAAAAGTTAAGTTCTCTTTGACCACTATTTCGTATGGGATTCATTTCGACGCACATGCTATTTCTATTTGCTATTTCTGAAAAGTCGTTTCCAAATTATTTCACTGTCGTTTTTATCTGTTTTCATCTGATTTGGCTGGATCTCCTTCATCTCTCGGAACAAACGCACTCTCTTATCGCTCGTAACACAGAAACATTTTGCAAACATCAACGCCCCCTTTTTAAGAAATCAAATTTCTCAGAAACACAAATAGGTAATGTTAAGGGGGTTGAGGAGAGCAGGAACTGGTTACAGGCCATGAAAGGAGATGTATGAAGGATGGTACGAACTACATATTACCAGAAAGGCAAGAAAAAGAAGGTAGCATGACAAGTGGAAAATAATATCACTTAGAAAAACAACATTTAGCTAGTAGTAAACACAAAAGAAACTGGAAAAAATCGGTAAAATCGTCATTGGCGTGATTTTCCTTCAGAAAAAAAAAAGCCGAGAAATTTTACTGCTCCAACACACCTGTTCCTTCGTTATGTACTCGGGTGCGATGCCGGCCACGATATCCTCCTCGTTATCGAACGTGCTCAGGTCAATAATCTTCTCTATTATCTCTTAAAACGCTCATTCTCCGCCTCCAGTTCCTCTTTCCATAAAAGCACTACCACTTACGGTTCTCTGCTCGACGCCTGGTTCTTCCAACGACTGCTTCCTTGAGCATTCCGAGTGCACCGCCTCGAACCACCTTTCCGGCAGGCACCAGCATCATCTGACATGACGTGTTTCCTTCTGGAAAATTCGGCAGGATCGACAATTATGGAACTGAACAAAGAGGAACATACCTGGAACAAGCACTACGCAGTATGGTGTGATTGGTTGCACGAATCCGACCGCTAGAGTGAAGACGATAAGTGAGCCAAGGGAGAATAGCAAAAGCAACTTTTGTTTTCTGAAAAAGAACAACTTTTACTGCATATTTTAATAACCGAAAAATAATTTTATATGCTTTTTTCCGAGCTTCATTTTCAATCTATTATTCTTGATTTACTGAAGCTTTCCGGTGACCTTATTTTTATTTGGGCTAGCTTTCGGCACTTAGTGCCTTCATCAGACTTCTTAATTTTCAGATACATTACTACATCATCATGCAACAGAATACACCTCAACTCTTCAACAGGGAAGTCGCAACACTCTAAGTAAGGCGAGCTGAAAGCACAGCAAGCGTTCGATGGTATAGCTCTTTATACTATGACGTCATTTCGAAAAGCTTTCACACATTCGCAGGCGACGCAAAGTTGAACCGTTAGTTAGGTCAACTGCATCGTGTTCACAACAAATTGTGAATCACAGCAGTGTAAGTTAATAATACTACGACGCCGGGTCCAGATTTTACGGCTGTAGTACATAAAGTTCTGAGAAGCCAATTACGACGACGTTAGTTTACGAAAGAATCCTTCAGCAGGGAGGTGTTAGGATGCTTTAAAAACTGGTAATCCGTGGATGAGAGACCTGTATAGCGATTATGTAGGTATGGCGAGCTACGTGAGGTAGAATTCCCTAGTCTGACTGGTAATTGCGAAAGAATAAAACAGTATGAAACAATAAAAAGGTATCCTTTGCACTGACTTGATTCAATTACATAACTGTACTATTATAGTATTATGGATTCGATGCCTATGCTGACTACTGCTTACTTCCCAAAACAACCATTCACAGCAGACTTGCAGAAATCATGTTTTGCTCATAGCAACAAGGTAAACCAATTACTCAGTTTCCAGCCGATTAACTCGCGGAGAAAGCACTTGCATTCGGGCTACCTAACGAGACTGAACATTGACGAGTCAATCATAAATTGCAGTCAATGACATCGTAAACTGACAGAATCGTGAAAGCAATCAAATTTCTTCCAAGAAGCCTCCAAAGGGTCATGATTTGGTGAACCTGCTCCAGCTGTCTTTTGCCTTCAAAAGCCGCAGCAGATTTAGCAGGGGTTTCTTATTCCGAAAGGCAAATCACATAATAGAAACCTCTACTGGAAAGTAATTTTTCTTTGTCGTCCTTGTTCACCAACCAGGCCGCCTGTAGGCATTGTATCCCTGGTTGCAATTTACACCTATGGGATCAGCTCCGATTAGTCTTCTGCTTGCAGAATCGAGACGCAACCAGGAAATTTAATTGAGATCTTGATCCAAGCCTGCGGATCCTACAGCGACATTCCTGACACTTCACTCAACACGTTTCCGGACCGTAATGCTCTTAAAAGCACTGCTCTGAGTATTAAAAGCGTCCGACATCCTGTCGTAGCAGTGAATAAAAATTCTAGCATGTCTAAAATGTCATAATTATTTTGTGAAACGACCTTAGCAATGACCATCAAAAATGTGCAGCTACCACTGTTCACCAGCCTCAGAAACACTGGTTTTTGTGAACGAAGTGACACACAGCCCTAAATGTAGAAGTCGTGAAGAAAGAATAATAATAATGTTGAATGTAGTCTCGGCCTCATTAATCATGTCAAGGCTTTAAGAGGAAAGAAAAAGGATAAATGCTCCAATCGATGCTTGGTTATTCATTAAGGAATAGCAGTACTCAATAAGGCTGCCAAAAATTTTCTCATGCAAAGGAGTGTTGACAGGAAAAGTGATAGAAAAACGAAAATTCAGAGAAATTAGTGTGGTTTTCTTAGAACATTATGATTCTGAACTGAGATAAAAATGCGAACGATTTGAACGAGCACTACCTGAAACGACTGGCGAATGAGCTCCAAAATGGACCTGACGCAAACTCGACCAGCGGACGAGCACCGAGGAGCACTCCAGTCTGAAATTCCATGAACACTTGAGGAAAAAGATAAAAATAACCTGAAATAATTAGCAGAGGGTCTAACCCATCTGCTGATAAGGTCTTCGCATCTAAAAGAAAAATTCTCTAAAAAGAAATGCATCTTCCTTGAAATTCCGAAACAGGAGAGAGGGCGGGACAGGGCGCATATACTGGACATTAATTATTTACGAGCATAGAGATGGGCGAGAAATGGAAGCCATTATAAAGAGCTGCAAAAAATACAAACCGGATGTCCTTCATATTGAAGCCTGTGTCGTCTGAATTCCAGCAAATGCCAGGTAATCATGGATCAAATATGAAAGAAGATAACGTTGAGAACTCGAAGGTAAACACCTAATGTGGTTTCAATGATCAACTACCCATTGAAATGCAGGGTAATTTTGCCAATTAAAGACAGCATCAAATAAGTCACTTAAATTGCATTGTTGATTTGAAGAATTCTAGACAGCATGAGAGAAAAACATAGTTGAAAACAGGAGGGTATTTTGGAGGTCTTCTGTAGCTGCCCTTCAGAATATCGAGCAAACCTTCACCGTGTTTCTCAACGATATATTCTTGACCACCAAAAGTTCACCCCTTCCCCTGTTGAAATCTTACTATGTAGATTTAAACGAATTTGAGTAACTTTATCCATATAATAAATTTTAGCAGAACAAACTTGAGGAGGGGTGGGAACGAACATGGCCGCATCGGACAACTCGGAAGGCATCTCCAGGAAAATAATGAATTAGAACAGCAAAAAATAGATGTGCACCCACCTGCGCGGCGGTCATGCCAAGTTGCTTGAAGTATACAGCCAGCAGTGGGAATAGCGACCCAAACGAAGCGAAGAAAGCCAGATAAAACAGTCGACAAACGAAGGCATTCCGAGGAAAAACTCGTCCGAACAGCGTCACCGTCCGTTCACCGGCCGAGTTCTCCATGGTGACGTCACAAAGAGGGGAAGGGTGGCTAGAGAGTATCGAAACAGTGTGCTAGACGAAGATGTGCAGAGCTGTGACGTCGGCTAGAACTGCATTGTGAAGTTCTTCATGTGGATGTGTGTGTGTGGTGGTGGTGGTGGAGAATGTGGTGGAGGCGACGATCAATGAAGCAACGCTGACTGAGAGTGAGCGAGTTCGAGAGGGAAGGGGGGAGGTGAGAGCACAGAAGACCTCAGATATTCGATAAAAAGCACGTCGCCTGGATTGTCGTCGCTGACGAATTCTGAAGTCAGCCGCTGACGCAGATGCGGGAAAGAGCACAAATGGAAGCCTTCAGCAATGGCAGAGGGAGTGCCCTTTGGCTGCTACGTCACTGGAGGATTTGCCCCCTGCAGCGCACAAAAAACAGAAAGCAAACAACGTTGGGATTAAGCAAATTCCTACTCACATGGAATAGTGATGTTTTTGGGTGAACTTGAATAAAATATAAATCCCGTGTTGTCCTTGTATTGCTGTTCCGCCTACAGGAAAAGAAACTCTGAAAAGAGGAAGGTCGGCACCGAAATGCTACATTTAGTCTGCAGTTTTCAAGAAAAAGAGCTATAGAGAGGAAAGACATTAACTTTTTTCCTATTCGGTGTGTAAAGAGCTATTCTTATTATGGATTTTGTTACTGTCACTTGCTACTGCAATTTGCAGCTGCAGCATAGCCGTTGAATTAAGCACAGTACTTGCCCTGAACTGTTATGACAGCTGATATGAACTCTAACGGTGGATCTCCCCGCACCCTACCTCCTGCTATTCCAAGATTATTCTCACATGTACCTTCCATACTGGAATGAAGCTTTATTTATTTATTTATTTGTACGTGGTTAACCACGCGTAAAACAGAAATTCGTGTGAAAGAAAAAAAAACACGAACAAAACACAACAATTAGACACAACAGTTAAAAATTGTTCAAACAGCGTTTCTCGTTGTTCACTTCAGAATTACTAAGCGTTCAGACCAAGCTTCTACTTAAACACTACACTGCCTATGATCTGCGCCTATTCATGAGTGTGCTAGTCCTGTGTGGAATTCTCTTCTCTCGTTCGCCTATCTGCCTTCACTCACATAATTCTTGCAACCACTCCATGCTAATATCGAATTTGTTTTAGTTTTTTTTGAACAGTTTCTCCGCCTATTATGGCTTGCACACCATGAGTGTATCAATAAATACGTTAACCTTGTGAGTTCTTGGGTAAAAGTACACCTACGTAAGAGTGTCTTTCTGAAATTTCCGAGAAGAAATAACTGCAGTGTCATTTCTAATTTGAAACTACCCAAAAACTATTCTTAAACTTAGATCGTTGGAAACACGTATATTAAAGGTTTTGACTAACCAGGGGATTGAAAATGAGGAAACAAAACATTTTCATATATTTCACAAAGCAATTTTCATATATCCATGCACAAACAAATGCAATAGTACAACTCACTGCTCCTCCAACTTTCTTTTCCTTTCAAGGAAAATGCACATTCGATATTAAAAAAATTTCGATGCGAATTTTCTCTCCACAATAATATTTCTGGAAAGCATCGTTCTTCCAGTGACCTCTACAAGTTGCTCTGAAATGTCCTGGAGCGAATATAGTTTGAGTGACATCATCTGATGAAGTTCTAAATATAAACAGCACTTGGGCATGAAGCAGCTTCGCTTTTCCGCTTTATGGGCTTAATTATGCGGGCAGCCGGCGCGTGACGCCTTAGAAGATAAATGGTGACATTATTGAAGTCAGTGGTGATGAAATGGGCACCTCCCATGCTGGGAATAAAAACGACCGATGCACTCTTGGAGCGCTTATAGTCTTTTTAAGCCTATCGTTGCATGCAGAAATTTTCAGTAGAATTGAACATAAATATTTCATGACTAAAGGAGGGAGGACGAGCTGTTTATCCGCTATTAGCGTACTGTTTTTGGTATAAACAGCTATATTACAGGATAAACCGCTACATCGCAGGATAAACCGCAATATTGTCGGATAAACAGCTATACTGTCGGATAAACTGCTACGTGCGGATAACCACTACAGGGTGGCTCATAATTATTGTCCCACTATAAGAAAGGGACACAGAAAAAAAATACAAAAGCACATTTGCGGACGACCTCTCCATGAATTGTTAACTATCTTATAGCGAAGCAAAAAAATATTAGTGTCACTTCATGTCATCTCCTTTGGGGCGGATCACAGCCTCCAGTCGCTTGGGATATTTCATCACTGTAGGCCGTTCGTGATTTTGCGGGACTTGCCTCTGAGCTTTCTCCAGTGACATCATCAAAGATTGAATGTTGGCCTGTTGTTTCAGACTGGCCTTCTCTCCCAGCATCGCATAAAGCGAGAACTCGAGAACGTCCCATTGAGGAGAAATGGCCCACCGTTCGGAGGCAAGGGTGATGACAGGCGCGTGGAGAAGGTCCCATTTATGAAAAAAATTTCGATTTATGGGCATGTGTTCGGTCCAGTCATGGAATCCAGTGGTTGATCCCATAGTGGCTGGTAGGCCGTGAAAGCAACCAATTATTCAGTATCCTCGTACGCGATCTTGAGGTGCGTCAAGCCCATTCTCACGAAAATAGGAGAAATTTGCCGTCTATGCGAAAACCACGACAAATTCGGGGTGAGGCTTCAGTTAGACAAAACAAAAAAAAATATTAGTGTCACTTAATGTCATCCTAATAAATCATCCCAAATCCCAATAAGTCATCCCAAAAAAACCAAGAGAAGTGCAGTTCTATAAAAGAAATGGTCTCGACATCTATGTTAATGTCTCTTAGTGCACAAAAGAAGCAGTTCCTTGTAGAACCATGAGAGAAAAGTGACTGTCGTCCTCAATTTTCCACCATAACCAAAATTGAAACGTTCCAAAGTTGATGATCTCACAAAATCGGCATTGGGAGCGACCTTTCTGATCTTCAGTTCGGATGAACAGATACACAACGGAAGTGTTTCTCCGAATTGTCGTCTTGACCATGCAGGCTTGAAGAGGCGGCATCCCTTTGCAAGTAAACGGCTATGTACATACCTCAAAACCGTTTGAAGGATTCTTTCTGCCTTTCCTAGAAGACTTTTGATTACCCCATCAAATTGCAGTTATTAGTATAGAAACATCATTTCGTACGATATCAGTTCATTTAGTTATTTCGTTCCTTCTCATTGAAAAATGAAAACTTTAGTCAAGTAACACAATAATTTGAAAAGAAATTCACCATAATCTAATAAATGTGGGACTATCGCGTCACTTTCCTGTAAATAATGTATTCCAAGTCATTTCGCATAATTTTTTCTGCATTCGGTTTCCGAATAAATCAAGCAGAATATGTCAATGCAGTGTTAACAATTAAAAGAAGCAACCGGTGGCATGTTTAATCCGAAAATTCCTGTCACCCATGTCACAAGGTCCTCTTCTGTCACTTCCAGGGCAGCAAACCCGTCAGTAGAAGTCGCATTAACGCTCAGACATTTACCTGCGCCTCTAAGCCGAGAGCCAGTGCAAACGTGTAGTTTTAAACGATCACGATTAGTAACAAAGTGAAGCTACAGTAAAACGGTCCCGAACGAATGGGATTTACTGCATATGTATCGTGCAAATCCTGTTCACATTCGACCGAAGCTTTATTGAGTGTCAGATCACAAAGGTACGCCAGTTAAAACCCGTAAATGGACGAAATCACGCAAATATGGCCGCAAACCAGCGACGGTCCTAACAGCTTTGAACTATTCCACATAATCTCGTTCCGACTCAAGCATGGACTTCTAATTTCTGCACACAAAACAGCTAGCCAATGGTACTCAAGAAGCGCACAAGTATCCTAGTTGCACTTTTGGTGTTCTACAATATTTTCTTTACTATGGTTACTGAAACTTCGATGTGAATGTGTGTTTATACTACAACTGTTTGAAAGTACCAGGAACAGTGCTCCTTTGCAGTGACACTGGAGTCGAGCAAGTTCTTAAATAAATGTCAGCCGCACCGCTGCATTATGTTGTTTTTGTTGTTTTGCCCATATTTCGTATGCGGTTGTTTCTCCGCTGCTATCCTCGCCTTCCTGGATGTTGTTGCGAGGGGAGAGGCGACGAGCAGCCCGATTGCAGCTCAAATCTCTAGCATAGCAATGAAGTTTTGAAACAACAACCACGCAGTACATCACTGTGGGCGCTTTTTTGTCGTGACGCGGTAAAGCGAACTTTCTCTGGAAATTTCCAACCGTCCTGAGACCCAGAGTGAACCAAGTTCCGAAGCAAAAATTAGACATCACTTCGTTTTGTAACCTCTTACCATAATTTGCTAGTGAAGATGTATGATTTTTCGGAAACCTTCCCCAAAAATGGTAAATTCAGGTACATCCGTGGCTAGATCCATTAGAGGACACCCCTAGACCTACTTCTCATCCAGAAAGACTTCTTCCAGCAAAATTAGACGTAATTTGTTGTTTTCATCATTCTACTCTTCGTCCTCAAAAAGTGAAGAGTTGCTCAAAAAAAAACGCACACTCTGTTTTGCCAGGCAATTTGGAATCTTATTTGAAGCAGGTAGATCTCTATCCTCCTAAACGTTGGTGAACAACGCTACCAGAGAATTCCTTATGCTAAGAGATGAGGGTTAGCTAAAGTTCGATCAACACTCACAATTTCGGTTCGATTACCCATGTCGATGTATATTTAACGTGTAGATATTTACAGGAATGTAGCCTAGAGGCAAAACCAATGTTGTTCGAATGCATGTCGTGAAGTGCAAAGCAATTCTGCTACTATCTTCTATTGTTTAAAGTTGCATACGCCATGCTAAAAAAAGTCCGTAACTTTGGACAACCACATTCTGAATTTCTTTAAAAACAGCAGAATGGTCAGAAATTAATATATCAGCAGACGAGGCCCAAATTGCTCTTTCAGGCATCCATCCATAGTTCTACACTCTAGTAATAATTATGCTCGGAAGTTGAGCGCATTTCTGGATTAAATAAATTTTGTAATTTTCTCTTCGTTTTCCGTCAATACAAGGCTTTGCCTGAGTCCTTAGAAGAAACTGCCACCTTGGATTTTCATAGTAGTATGTATTTCTTTTGCAGGTACATTTTGCACGTGAACACTGACTATCAGTTCGCTCCAAAAAGCTACTCATACTCACCCACCTACTATTAAGTGGTCGAGTACGAAATGTCTGACTCTTTAAGCGGTGAAATTAACAGTCGCTATTTTCGAAGCTTTACGAGATCTCCTCTCATCTTTCTCTTCATTACGGAAGTACGTATATCCTCCCTTCAAAAGAAGACACTAAACAGTACTTCTTGGGGAAGTTCTGCTGAGGTGAGGTGAAGCCTCGAAGTGAGCCTTGTGACGAGCCTGAATAAAGATGAGCTGAAAGCTGCAGCAGAACCAGACAGGAGTTGAACTAGGCTTGCGTAAGCAGCAAGGTTTGGTCTCCATGAGCCAATAATATTCAGGTATTCGAGGTCATATGGTGAGGTGAAGTGGCTTGATCGACGAATTTTCACCAGTTTCACCATCGAAAACAAGTGCCAAATTTCGACCATTCTTCACAAAATTACGTTTTTTTTAAGCCAGAAGAGCTGAGATGGAAATCTACCTTCCACAGACTGGTCAAGCTTTGCTAAACTTGATCACAACTTCCTCCAGGGATCAGACCATTTTATGCTGGGAAAAAATTCCAATGAAGTATAGTATGCTTCTGCCTCTGAGCCTAATTTAATGTTCACTTTTCTGAGTTATTGAGACTCTTTTCGGATGTCTTTAATCTTGTTAGCTCTCGGCATTTGTAGTGCCTTCGTCAGACCTTAACATTAAGAACGATTGCAAAATTATCAGATACAGAAACGAACAATCTAATTAGCAACATAACCGTGAGGTAAGACGTTGATGATGACTCTAGCTACCAACACAGTACTGTAGACCTACAGAATGGAATCTCACTTAGAACGGAAGAGAAGAGCGTGAGACAGAGAAGAACCTCACCTCTTTTCTGATCGCAGCTAAAGAGTGAGGGGTGCTGAGCCAGAGCGCCTTAAAATTTAAAAAAAATTCCAATTGTCAACATGATGTTGGAAACGTTCTTCGCCACTTGATTGCCACTTGTTGGTGAAAATGGAGTTGGGGGGAGCCACTCCTGTGAAGCCTAAGGCTTAGACTTAAACCCATGCTTAGGCATAGAATTAAGCTTAGGCTTAGGTTTAGGCTTAGGCTAGTGCTTTTACTTAGGCTTACAAAGTGAAGCCTATGACCTTTTATAAGGTGCCCCCCCCCCCAACTCCCTTTTCGCCCCACTTCTTTTCCCCGCTTCTAGCTTCTTAACGCAAACAAGCTACATGGTAGCAAGATGGCAAGACTGTGCCGATAATACAGCGGGATATTTGAATTGGCTGCACCACAAACTGTTTGAGAGGCATCAGTCGAAGCTTTGTGATTGAAAATCGGATATTTCATACCTGATGACCTAATAATTTCGGCCCAACGTCAGGATATTGACGGGAATAGAGCTTGTGGGCCCGAATGCTTCCACACATTTCAGAAGAAGTTCCAGCTATTCGGATGTGGGAATTTCCGCTGTTCGTTGATCGGCGCGCGATGGGTGCGTTGGCGCTTCTAAGTAATGTTGCCGGAGAGACAGATAGCGCATCAGCAACATCCCACAATCTTTTTTCACTGCGTCTCTGTGAATTAATGAGCTCACTTCGTTTCTGCAGGCCTACAGGCCATTACTGTTCTGATTCATCCGTCATCTAGCGTTGTTAACCGCGCATTATATAGTAGTATCAAGACGAGTATCTCTTTCCAGAACGACTTTTCGCTTTGCACTTCGTTCACTTCGAATATGTCGAACCACAAGTGTGTAGGCTCGCATAGCATACTGCTTACCATGGAACGGCTTTGAAACATCTATCGCATTTGTTTTTCTTTCTCATACCTGGCAGGATAATTGTCCAAGCAGTATGCTTAGAATGAAAACCACTTTGACCAGGAGGGTTCCAAATGATTCACCGCTATGTTTACCATTTGTGATGAGAGAGCCATAGTGTTAGAGCGAACTTTCTATCATTGCATGAAATAAAGGGAAACCTATGGAATCGTTCCATGTTTCATTTTACACTTACTTCCATGTTTCTTCTCACTAAATCCAATATACTGTAGTTTTTCATGGTAGATCTGCATTCTATAGAATTACTACTCCATCATTATTCATAATACACTTGTTTAGTTGGTTCAAGCAACTCATTGCTTCCTTTTTTTACTGAGGTATACTGACAGAATGAATGTGCAGTATTCTCCTGGTAGCGAGGCACTGTAATGAAACGGCCAGCTGTTGTTTGAGACATAGCACTGCCTCGTGTTAGGAATATAGGTATTTTTGATACTACTCAATGCACACTGTTATACTTCCTCCTCACAAATATAGAGGAAGCATTCAAAATCAAATATTGGGTTTCATTTAAGTCTAAAATTTTGAAGTACGGAAAGTTGGAGGCACAACAGTGGAGAAGGCATAGAAAGAGCCGTAAGTGATTCTCTTTTCCGATTACTAAGAAAATCTTAAGCTAGCCTGAGCAAATTGGCAAAAGTTATTCGATATTTCATCGGAAGATTCACAGATCTGTATAAATTGCGGCAAACGCGAAAACTCCGGCAAGCACTTGCTGAATGCACTGAAGAAAACGATCCAAGGCGGCAGAACTAGGCTAGGAAAATTTGCGTTTTTTTATAAACCTTGTGTCAGCAGTGCAGTACCGTATTAGTTCTGACTAGTACTGATATTTTTGAGGTACCTCCTGTTGAGCCTCTGTATTTTACTAGCGTCTTTGTTATTTCTCGCATTTTTGCACCGAATGTCGCTTCGTAGCTTCGTAACTTATAGCTCTCTTGGCGTCGTTGGGTTTTACTCGGATCTTTATGCATTTGGTGCATTTGCAACCATTCCATGGCAAATTAGTGGTCCAAATATTTATTCGGCTCCAGTTACAATTAGTGCAACACTTTCTCTTGTGCTTTAGTACAGCAAATGTTGTGCAACTGTTCTACGCAGCGACAATAGAAGTTCAATTGCTTACTCCCCAATTAAGAAAGGAATGATGAGTAGCAAAGCTGAGCGATGCTTGTACTACTCGAAGGAGACTATTCTATCTAGAATCCCAGCTCATTGTATTGCATCCTGACACACAAACGGATCAGTGACGTTTTCCCTGCAGCCATCCAATAATACCACAATTCTGTACACTTACAATTCTTCCATTGCAGCAGCGAAAATGTTCCATTTATTTATTCATTCATTCACATGCACCCGAGGCTCTCGATTAAAATCAAGTAAAGAGGTAAACATGGCAAGTAAATTTTATGTATTTCCTCTCTTTCAAGCACGCGAAAACCAAAGCTCAAAGAGTATAAGACCCTTCTGTGATACCTAAATAAAACTCTTGAATATATAACCTCAAAGGCTAGCTCCGAAGTGATTGTTTCAGAATGCGACTGCTTCTTGTCGCTGTGGTTCTCGCTCTCACTGGCGAGATCTGCAGCTTCATACTGCCATCCCTGCTGGGTCTGTTCAGGTGGCACAGGCAGAAATCGGCTGTGCGAGCGAAGAATAGTAAAGTTGGTCTTTACAAATGTCTTGTTACTTTGTTTCCATAACGTTTTTCCAATCTATGTAGAACCACGATTTTTCTAGCTTTCTGTGACTGTTTGTCCTTCTAAATATGCTGAATAATTTGACCCATGTGGCTACTTTTTGTATGGAAATATTCACAGAATAACGTAGCATTCCAAAAAAAAAATTCCGTGCATGAAGCCAGAACTCATATTTCAGGTGCTCTTTATCTGCACAGTCTATGTTTTTTTTTAAATTTTTTCTCTTTCAATTAAAAGATCTTGTTATTGTGTCCAAGTGAAAATCACTTCAACAATGAACATCTCCCCAAGTAAATTAGCATGATGAAAACTAGAAGAAAAACTAGTTTTCAAGCACATATTCGCAATTTGTTACTCAGAAAGCCTGGGAGCCATGTATTGCATAAGATTAAAAGATGCAAATCCCACGACTAAGACGGTCGTGGTTGTGCAAAACTCGTTTTTTTTAAATCAACAGTTCTGAACCAGCAACGGTGAAATGCATGCAAAACTCATTCATATCCATGCAGACCAATAAATCTCCAAATACCATGCAAAACCGACGAAAAACCCAAGGAAACCCGCGGTTTTTTCGAATCCTAAGTAGGCTTGTATTCATACATCCGCACGATACTCTCACTGTGTTGCTAGTCTGCATTTGATAATAGAAACACTTCAATCGATTGTTCAGCTAAATTTTCGAAATAAAAGAAATATTTTGTCACTTTTCCACGAAAAATGGTGTTAAACGCCTCAGAAATATTCAACATATTTGAATCTGCATTAACACTGAAGGAACCCCCACTTTCTGCTTTTCTCTGATTGGCAGAGCATTTGTCGCAACTCTTCTGAAGGCAGCACCCATGGCGGAAACTTTTGCTTCGTATTCGCCATAAGAGCACCAGGTAGAATTTCTTCTATCACGAGCAATAACGGGTAATACCTGTTCCAGTGGGATCACTGGGCAGTAAGTCATACGGATTCCCATGCTAGCATTGAGCTCAGAAATCTTCCTTGGAGCGCGAAAAATGACAACTGCTAACTTACTGGGCAATGATTCCGAATGGCAGTCACTGATGTTGAACTTTTCATTCCTCCATTGCTCTGTGTTTCGACCAGGATTACATTTTTATGCTCATTCCACCTATAATTGGTCTCTCTGTTATCCTTTTCTTTCAATCAAAACATCCAATTCCTTGAATATTGTGTATATCTACATCATTTAGTTTCAAAAATTCACCGTGTGAATTTCTTTTTCTTTGAATGTCCTTTTCTCTTCCTGTTTTTGCTTTCCTGTTGCAAGAAAGCTGTTTAACTATCCAATTATTTGAAGAAACATCGAGAAAATAGATGGCCATGATGTAAGCGTTATCGACTTTTTTGTTCGACCCGATCCGTATAACTCGACCACTCTGCTCTAACACACCAAAACAGAAGCATGAGAAAACCGTTTTTTCAGCAGTCTTGAAGAGTCCGCTTTAATTTCACAGAGGGAATTTTCCGCTGAATTTTGCTGCCTTTAACGCGCGGGCGTACACATAATGCTCGGGTAATCCCGATGTGTTCGCTCAGCACGGGTGATTCATCCATTACTTCGGGCCTGATAGCGGACAAATCAAATGCGTTAGATTAACAACATGGTAGATGCATGGTTTGGAAATGCTTAATGCAGCATAATGAATCACACCAAACGGGTCCATGTTTCTGAATTCGAATTCCTAGAGAACGCGACAACGGAACTCTTGGTGGAAAAGTTAAGGAAGGACATCGAGAACCTGAAGCGCCAAACCGAACTCGGTTACGATAGGTGAGGTGTATTTGATTTAGTAGAAGTCAGTAAAGGCTGAAACACAATTACAACATACAGGTAGTCTCTTGGAGCACAACGGTGCTTCTTTGTTGTTCGGACATTCTCAAGATTGCTAAAAGTCGCGTTGATTGTTTCTCAGGCTTTTCTTATCCGTTGTATCTTCCGCTCAGCGGTCTCCGCTCTGAACACATAATAGTGAGGCTTCGTTGGTCTAATAGTTCTAAAGTTCGCTTTCTGCTCGCTGTTTAGGAAATCGTGGGAAAATAAGGAACATTCTCGGGGAAATCATTGGAATTCCAATCACTCTTTTCCCTTGAATAGTAGTTGTTGCCTTTGTTATATTAGGTTGAGGAGAAAGTAATGGAAGAAAACTTTCAAACTTCGCTTATTCGCGTTGTTGATTTACTGAGCTAGCGTGGTAAGAACATGTCAAAAAAAAACGTTGCCGAAGGTACTGCTACAAGACTATATAAGGGTGGGTTCTCTTTCATTACAATAGTTATGGCTCCAGTTGCAAAGGTGCACTCGCATGGTGCCTTGTATTACGAGTGGCTGCGCGGCAGCTCTGCCAGCACTGCGGTGAATAACATCAACAACGCATTCAAGGAGACCTTGGCCAACTACTCCACAGTGCACTGCTGGTTCAGCCGCTTTGAATCGGAAGACACAAGCCAAGAAGATGACCCTTGTCCTGGTAACCTGATGCCATCAAGGAAAAGCTCCTGCTCACTAGTATCAAGAAACAGTCTGAAGTGAGTATGCGTAATTTGGCGAACAGATTCGAATTAGATCAGAAAGCTGTCGTAAACCACCTCAAGAAGCTGAGATGCAGAAAGGTTCTCGCTCGATGAATACCCATCAGCTGACAGAGGCAAACCGACGTGATAGAATTAACATCTGCCAATCACTCATTCTGCGCGCATACCGTAAGGAGTTTTTGGAGGTTCTGGTCATAGGAGATGAGAAATTGCGATAACAGTGACAGAAGTGTCGTGTGTCTTCCCCGTGGGCAAAAGCCAGCCCGGACTGTACCCACGGAAGGTTTTGTTATGCTGCTTCTGGGACGCAGAAGGAATGCTGTACTACGAGTTGCTCCCACAAGGCAGCACAGTAACAGCTACCGTCTACACCGGTCAGCTGCAGAGACTGGCGGATGCGATCAAAGAAAAACGGCGAAGACGTGCCACCGTGCACCTCCTCCACGACAACACAATGGCTCACATCGCGAGGGAGACCCGCTCGAAAATAGCGGAGCTCGGCTGGGATACGGTTCCTCATTCTCCACACTCTCCTGGCCTTCTGATTACCATCCATTCCGGCATCTGAAATTGTTCCTGAGCAAGAAAAAGTTTCTCGATTTCGAACATGTGAAATCTGAAGTCTCCGCCTTCTTTGAGTCGCGGCCTGCACGCTTTTGGAAGAAAGGAATCAGCGACCTGCCCAATCGTTGGAGCGAGGTGGTAGATAGCAATGGTGATTATATTGTTGATTGAGGATGAGTTCCAATAAAGTTGCGAAAAAAAGTAAGACGACGCTAGCTTTTCTTCCATTACTTTCTCCTCAACCTAATATTTTACGACAATTTCTCATTATACGCACTGACACCTCATGAAAACGCGATTTGATGCGATTCTAGAAAACATTGTGGAGAGCAGTTAGCGCTGAAGATGATTCCATTAGCTCATCTTAAAGGGCGGGTATTTTTCCAACTTTTGCTTTACAGGGAGCCACGGCTGGACAGCGAGAAGAACTATGATACCCACTATATCTTCGGAGGTAAGCAATTAATAGGTTCATGCATATCCACCTGATTTTTTCTTCTGCTCGTTCTTGTACATGGAAATCAGTGTTCGTCCACTTTTTTATTCCTGGAAATTTCCCCGGATTTCTTTCTATGAAAAGGCGTGTTGTCACATTCGTTCATAGATAATCTCACGTCCATGATCCTCATTTTATTTTAGCATGACTTCAAAAAGCTCAACAAATTGTACAAATTGGTTATATGAATTTTACTCAAACACAGTAGAACAACGCCGGAAGAAACCATACAATTGTCAATCTTCCATGGAGAAAAAAAAATGCCGAATTATCATCCATCAACCTCATAATACATGTAGTACAGTGCGTTTCATAAATATGTAGGCACCCCAAAGTCTATAAGTTCCGCTACACTGCGCTAATCCTCGGAACCTACCACCAAGCCTAATGGAATGGTCAAGTCAGAAAACCCCTTGTTCCAAAATTTCATATCACCACCTCTCAATCCTGGCCTACTGGCTCAAATTTTCGATATCTGCCCGATATCAGACCGTTTCATAAATATGTAGGCAGTGGAGAAAACCAGAAGTTTTTCTGGAATAGCTGTGTTCCAAGAGTTTGTATGAATTTTTTCATTACACATTAGCTCAGAAACTATTCTTTGCATATCGTCCACAAGGTTTTCGATGCTACTACCCTTCAGTACATCTCACGCAGCGATAGCAACAGCCTCCAACTCTGCGGCAAGATTGTACTGCACCGCTCTAGCGTATACACGTTGCGCAAGGGTTCCCCACAGATTCTTAGTTAGGCTGAGGCTTAGCCTGCACGCTGACCAGCAAAGCAGGCAAATCTTGCGTTGATTTGGCCATCTTTTGGTTAGAGCTGGGGTCATCCACAGTGATGCTTTCCTGCCGAGAAGTGTAACTTCGAAATTTTTCACTGCCCAAAAACGGCAGGACGTGCAGGGCAAATATATGCCGGTATTCTTTCGCATCCATGTGTCAGAAATTGAGGGTCAGCTGCAACCTTTCATGCTGAGAAACTTCGGCACACATCACCGAACTTCTCCAACCAAAGTTTCGGTGGCAACACCAGAGTGCTCCTCTTCAAAACTAGCTCTTCTAACTGCTTGCATCGTCCAAGCCGTCTGCATTTTCCATCTTCTGTGCAAAAATATCATCACTGATCAATCCGTACTGAAATTACTAAATCCACAATGAAAAAGGGCCCACCTCGTGTCTGCCCCTGAATATGAGGAATTCAGCCAAGTCTCATCCCCCAAACTTACTGTTCTCTCGAGCAGCTCGCTATAATGCAGCAATCGAGGGATTGGTTGAAACAGTACAACGAGCATGGAACTTTTATAATTTCATTGATTTGAGACGAGATTCCCACTTTTTGATTTGGAGTATGCTTAATTAAGAGGATACCTGATGCGTTGTGAGAGTCGAACTTGATGTTAATTGAAAAAATTCGTCTTCAATTCTGACTGTACAGCATGTGGGGTTGTAAGAGAGACCTATTTTATTCGTATATAGCAAATCTCAAAGCTCAAAAATCGGTCGATGCTTCTTGGAAAGAGCGCGGAAGCTGCTGCCTACAGCGTGATTTGAAAAGCCAGGTCAGTGGAGGGATTTAGCTTCAGCCCTTCCCCTCAGACAAGAAAATTGGGGCTCATACCACGACAGTGATGCTACTTTTCTACATATACCTTCGTTTTTGTAACTTGAGGTGAGCTCAACCACAAGTATTTTGAGGTTGTTCTTACTGCCTACATATTTATGAAATGGGCTGATATTGAACTGATATCGACGATTCGAGCTAGTGAACCAGGCTTTAGAGGTGGTGATGGTGTTGGTTTCCAAAAATCAGCGCAATATAGAGGAACTTAAAAATTTTGGGGTGCCTTCATATTTAAGAAACGCACTGTATTAGACTGCTTCTAAATTAATTGCCATTTTGGGGTATGCACGAGTAAACTTTTCTCTTCTGCCAAATTTGAGCAACTTCAGTTCAACTTATGTGAGCTACTGGTAGGACGTTTCCTCGCCTTTCGAGAACTGCTTGAATTTTCTGGCCAGCTCTTTCCTGAGGGTTTTTTGAAGTAACAAACTAATCATGAGCCGACGCGATTTTCAGATGGTTTTGATGAGTGATTTCAAACTCGATCAATCTTAGTCGGAGGTATGCGGTAATCTCACGTCTGTTTTTGCTTAGAATCGCCTTCCTAATGGGCATTGAGTTACTCGATCGCATACTTTCTTCCGTCAATTTTGATCCCCAAAGCAGCCGTGCTCGTGACTTCATGTTCTCTGACGAGCAAGCGTTGAGAAGAGTCGTGGAACCTAAACCGGGTCCTACCATTTGGACGTTGAGGACATGGATGGATGCTCACTATATTACAGTTTCAAAACATTTGACTTCAATCGACATGGCAAGAGAGCTGCAAAGTTGAACACCCCACGAAGTTACGGACGACCAGCGACGCTTACGTTTCTTCTAACTTAACTTTTCGCCTCAAAAACTACCTTCTAGACCGTGTAATAGCTAGAAGTGGAGCTTGGTTCCTAAGCGATAAAAAGGAGCGTGAATTTGTATTGTCGGGAAGGAAAGTTGTGTTTGAGCCGAGTTACAGCGCTTCGAACTGGTGTATTCGTTTCGGCAATTAATCACGCAAGAACCTAGTAGAAGGCGTTTGCTCATTCTGGCACAGGAGTGTACTTAATTCTTTGTTCTTTTTTTCATGTTTTTTCACTTCTCTGCACCGCAACGGGACCATTGGTACCGCATTGTTTTGCGAGCAGTTCATACATTAAACAATAGCTCTACGCATCTGCTCTGTGGAGTTTGACATCACAACATTCATAGCCGCCAAGGCATTTTTTTTTCTCGAGGTCTTCTACGTGAAAAGTAACCAGAGTTTTCACAGTAACACTGTATTCTATCATATCTAGTAGACGGTGTACCCGGCTTCGCTCGGGTGTTCAATTTCTTCCGGCAATTTGATCCTGATGTCAACATTTGTTGAACTAAAAAATCCTTTCAAAATGTTCATCATTTCGTGCTCAGCTTAGGTGACCCTTCTTCACCTCTCCCCCCTTAACTCAAAAAATGGGGTGAAGTTGCTTGACTGGTGAAAGAATCCTTCTAAAATGCTTCCTTATCTACGTTCAGCGTTTCAGAAAATCCCAGAAGGCACGTTTTCAAGAACCCATGTGCAAGGATGCCGAAAAATCAATGAATCGGATAAATCGATATTTCGGTCAAAACGGTTATCATTTTCGTGTTCAGCGCATTGAGATACCCCGGTAGACATGTCTTTACCGCCCCTTGGGCAAGAGTAAAGAAAAATCAACGAAATTGGTAAATCGATATTTTGCACAAAATGGTTGTCACTCCAGCAGACGTGTCTTTACCACCCCATGTTCAAGATTAGAGAAAAATCAATAAATCGATAACTTGGCGCAAAATTATTGTCATGTTTGTGTTCAGCACATTGAGGTACCCCAGTGAGCATGTTCTTGCTAGTCGCTGGTCAAAAAGAGCGAAAAAATCAATAAAATCGATAAATAATAGATAATCCCAGGTGCAAAGTAGCCTATAACCTCCCCCGGCCCGTGGAGGGTCTACCTGCAAAATTTGATCCAGATCGGTTAATGCTCCGCGATATCTATATGGAACTTATAAATGTTCAAAAAAAACACACACACTCACCTTTATATATACAGATGAAACGTTATTCGATTGTTTTCTCTTAACTGACAAAAAAAACAATAGTAAAACTACGAAGGCCTCACAGCAGGTGATGGGAATTTCGTGTAACTCCTTCAATGGTTTACTTCGTTAAAATTCTGCAGTTTTAGAGCAACTCCCTGGAAGTGAAAAGGTATCACCCGATATAAAAAGTCTCCATCAAAAGTGGTGCATTTGCTCCAGTTTGCGAATCCTCGCTGAAGAAGGGCATGCATTTTTACCCAAGTCTTCGCAGCAATCAAAGGTCGAAATTATCAGTGGGGTGGCGCTCGAGCTCTCTTCCAACCCCCAAGAAGTGCAAGAGGCAATGCAGAAAGCCCAGTCAGTGAAGACCCCATCTAAGCTTTCTCACTTTTTCTAGAAGAGCTCTGGTTCTCAATAGATTGAGGAAATATAAACGTCAATTTGTGGATGAAACAGAATTTTTGTCAAGACAAAGACTCAATAAGCAATCAATGCCTTTCTTAAAAGGCACCATCCCACCCCACGATCGCAGTTGAGATTCCCGCATGAAAATTTCCAGGAGCTGCTGATTGGAACTGCATACGTCATCCTGCACAAAACTGCCGAAAAACCCCCTTTGTGTCCCAATTTGTGGGGAGTCTCTGGGTGGAGCCGGAGACGAGGGAGGGGAGGAGGAGCCTTCTGGATAGTTTCCTCCAGGGAACACATTTTCTGAGGAGATCCGAACTCCTCATGAGAGTATCGCATCCACCGCTTAACAGAACAAATACTGCGCTTCAAATGTGACGAGCAAGGGTGGTAGACGATGCGAAAACCCAACAGTTCCATCTTGGTTCCGGCCAGGAGATCTCCAAAAACTGAGGCTCTAAACGGGTTTTTCGGCAGTATTGGATGGAATCACATATACCATTCTATCAGTAGCTTCAGTTGATTCTTTTAATACGAAAGCACCACAGACGATTCTGTTGTGAAACGCTCCCTTTGGAGAGTTCAACTCGCTGTGGGTCAAAACGGCGATCCACCTCAAATTTGATTCCGTCGAACTTTCTGAACTTTTCCTCTCCTACGGAATTGTTGGTCCTTAGAAACAAACAACATTGTAGTAATGTCAAGCCCTCACCATGAGGCAATGATTTAAATCACACACAAATCCAAATTTGGCAATGGTTCCAGTCAAAAGATTGATTGCACCGTTAATTTCTGTGCATTTACCCAAGTTCGAAGGTATTTTCGAGAAGTCGATTTTTGAACGGATTTGGCTGAGTTGAACAAGTTCCCTCTGAGGATATCACATGGAGTTTGGTGAAATTCTACCGATATACCTCTTTGCCCAAAGTCGTAGGAAATTGAGATGAAAATTCCTGATTTGGTTTCAGAGAAAAGTGTATTAGGCTGATGATTTGATTACCATTTCCACTCTTCATAATACAGGACAACAAACGTCCAATATTGCAGACTTTCGAGAGTGTGACTGTACATGTACATTGTATGTATAGCTACTTTCCAGTACGCCATCGCGGTGCGAATGTCTCCGCGTTCTGCGGTGCTTTGGCGAGAAAGCAGCTGACCGATGTGAGAGAACGACATCGCGACGCTATCCTCTTCACGCCTGCTCAAGACCTTCCAAATGGTCTGGCCAAGTAAGCCAGGAAGGCCAATTTACGAAATGAATTGTATTGTAGTTGGATTGTCAGGGGATACTCACTGAGTTGTGGTGTTCCAGTATTGTCTTATCTATACCACGGATGTGGTTTCGCAAAATGGGAAAAGATCATCGCCTACCGGATGTGCCCATTATGTTCTGTTACGAAGGTATCCTATATTTTCAAAGATGTATTTTTTTTCTGAATTTTGTGTAAGTCACTGTTGTTCTCGTTGAAAAGGCTGGAATTACTTTCTGCCTTAAACTCAATCTTATTTCTTGCTGGACCAAATATTTATGTTTCCCCAACCTCTGCTAAATCACAACTTTCATCTTTAGGTTTCAACTTCCTGCGGCTTCTTCCACTAACAATCTATCAGAGCGATCTGAACCAAAACGGCGAGTTTATGGAATACAAGCACGTGAGGATGGGTCTAGCGCACAAAAACATCGGGAAATAGACAATGAGGAGTCGTTTTTAGCAACACCAGTTCAATGCAAACTTATCCATTCGAGGAGTAGCACTTATTCTGGATAAAAAGTGGAATAACGCTTATCTTTTACCTCGTGGAGCGAAGGTTAGGCACCTTTGAACTTCTGTAGGAACAGCAGAGTGGCTCTAGAATCTCATTTTAGCTAGCTATAACCTACTTCTAATGTGTTCCAGGCGACTTTCACCGCAGATGCATATCATGATAAAAAGCGGCACGTCATAACCAGAAGCTGTACCCCGACGCTGCTGAGGTAATGTTGCTCAATTGATGCCCCTTAATCAGATCTATTCGCCCAAAAGTTTATCAAGCAGCAAGTACATCAACATTTATTATCCTCCATTTGATCCTTCGTAGCTGTAGAACTATTGGGATGAATTTCTCATGACATTTGAAGGACTGGAAGTATGAGATTTCCTCCCATGTACTAGTCCTGTCCTTGAGAAAGTTAGTTTTCAGCAATCAGGAGTGTTGTTTGTGGCAGTACAGGAGCGTGTTTGCAGTTGGTGGACACCGCAAAGAAGTGGTCTTTCATCGATGCATCGGCAAGGTTAATGTAGTTTTTTTTTGCACTTTTCCACTCGACAGATCCAAAAACTCTAGGAGCATTTTTACGATACCCACTTTTTGCAAAGTTAGGCTGCCGGCTGCGGTGCTTTCTTGCGTATAAGTGGTTCGATGGATATTGACCCATCGTCGTGACGATTTCGACCACATGCATCTGCGTTTGGAACGGCTCTAACGCGCAGCATCATATTTTTGCAACGAGCTTACAGCCTCTTCACTCAGGAAGTGCACCAGGGCGGACTTTGTCTGCAATTGCGGCCACAGTGGTATCAGCCGACCGATCGGCTGGTTCAATCGGAGCAGTTGCGAATCATCAAAATGGAAGGAATCACATCACATGCATATCAAAACTTATAGAAGAAGTGTAAAAATAGGCCGATACCACTGTGGTCGCAATTGCAGACGAAGTCCACCCCGGTGCCCTTCCTGAGCTATTCATACCTGGAAATGAAACTGGCAGTAAACGCGGCACCAACTATTCCGCGTACACGTTTTGCGACGTCAGCAAACTCTGACGCACTAAAGTACACGAAGTGCAAATTCGAGCAGATTCCGAATGTTTTAAGTGTAAATTCCAGCGGATTCTACTCGAGTCGACAAAAATTGGCAAATTCGAACAGATTTCGCTTATTTCACGTGTATTTGTTTCGGAAATGAATTTCCGAAACAATTTCACTTAAAATAGAAATAAGCGGAATGTGCTCGAATTTTTCTACCTGAGTATCTCACCTCCAACTTTTCCATTCCTCCAACTTCACATAGGGGAATTATTCCATAGGCCTTCTAATGGTTCTTATGTTCTCTATTCGTAGAACCTGGACATGATTCATTGTAGCATGTCTGCACTTCTGGGCCTCACAGGTTGTCAGATAAGCAACGTTTATTGGCCATTCGAATTCCCATCGTCGTCAGAGGCCTGAAATCGGTCAAAAGATGTTTCGAGTCACGAATTAGCCCATCAAACGCTCCCTCTCCCAGTGCGTTTGATCCGTATTAGTTAGATCAGCTGAAATGACTTTTACCATGTGCTCCCACGAATTTCGCGGAGATGGATTCCCGCTGTAATAACGAGAGAATCGTCCCCAGTGAGCTAACGGCTAACTACTACTTGCTACTGTTGGTGACAATGCTGGGCATATATTAGGTTGGTCCGAAAGTCTTGCACCAAAATTTATTTTTGATCCAGAATTTTATAGGCATTGAATCAAATTTTTTTAGCAATAGAATATGGTAGAATGTTCGAGAAGCTTCCAATAAAAGGGTATATAAGCGCTTGCGTTTCACTTGCATCCAACATTGACTTCGATGAACGAAAGCCAAATTCGTACCATCGTGTACTATGAATTTCTGCAGGGCCACAACGCAGCAGACGCCAGCGCTCATATCTGTGCTGCGTTCAAGGAAGATGTACTACTCCGATGGACGGTCAATCGTTTGTTTCAACGTTTCAAGTCCGGAGATATTTCACCTGAAGATCGACCCCACTCTGGTAGCATAACTGACTGCAATGATGAGGCTTTGCGCGATGCTCTCGGAGAGAAGCCCAGTGCAACTACACGTGAGCTGTCGATGACTCTTGATTGCAGCCGTACAACAATCATCAGGCATCTCCAAGCGCTGGGTTACAGAAAACTAATGTCGACTTGGGTCCCCCACGAATTGAGTGCCTCGCAGTTGGCTGCAAGAGTGAGTGCCTGTGAGTCTTTGCTTCCGCGGCAGCACAGAAGGGACTTTCTCCGACAAATCGTTACTGGAGATGAGAGTTGGGTGCTGTACATTAATCACACAAGACAGAAAAGTTGGCTCCCGCGTGGCGAACCACCTCTAAAAGAGCCGAAAGGAGAACTACAGGAAAAGAAGGTTTTGCTATGTTCTTGGTGGGATTCCGAGGGAATGCTGTACTGGAGCTGCTGCCATCTGGGCACACCGTGTCCGCTGAAGTCTATTCTTATCAACTACTGAAACTGACAGACGCAATTCGCTTGAAGCGTAGGAAAATTGACCATGTTGTTCTACTTCATGACAACCCCCGACCCCACGTGGCAAAGCTCACTTACCAGAAAATTGCCGAACTCGGATGGGAGGTCCTGCCACACCCTGCGTATTCTACAGACCTGACTCCATCGGGCTATCACTTGTTTCGAGTCTTGATCTACGAGAGTAGAAATTCGATAGTCAGGCCCAGCTGGAAGACGAGATTTCAAGCTTCTTCGACTCGCAGCTGCCGCAGTTCTGGACTTCTGGAATTGAAAGTCTAGTGAAGCACTGGACGTACGTCCTCGATCATGAAGGTGATTATGTTGTTGATTGATATCTGTTTGAAATAGAGTTAACATTGTTTGAAAATTGTGTGAAGTTTGGTGCAAGACTTTCGGACCAACCTAATATTAGGTGTTAACATAAGTCCTTGCGCTTTTTTCTTTCAAACGAAGTTTTCTCCAACGTTTCGTTGTCTTTTGAGGATGACCAATATACGATTTGGAAGAGCTAATCTGGCTCTACAAGATCTTATAAAGAATTGCCACGTTCGACTTTCGTTAAACCTCGGCATCTTGTAAACTATTTGGCGTAGCTTTGCTGAGTCGACACGAGATTGTTAGAGGTCTTTATTAGGCTGACGCGTTTCGGCGAAATCGCCTTCTGCAGAGCCTGAAAGGTCAATATCGAGCAATGTACCCGGTCAAACGCCTCATCGACTTCACACAAATTCTTGACCACTCTCGTAATAGCACAACCATTCGGAAAAGATGTAATACTCCAATAGCGCCCTCACTGACTCTATAGATCTGTGATGGGTCTCCAATAGCGCCCTTACTGACTCTGTTGCGGTCGTGTCCACCATCAACATCTGTGGATCGTGCAGTAGGTACGGTATCACATCTTTTCCGAGTGGTTGTGCTATTACGATAGTGGTCAAGAATTTGTGTGAAGTTTAAGAGGCGTTCGACCGGGTAGATTGCTCGATATTGACCGTTCACGCTCTGAAGAAAGCGATTTCGCCGAAACTCGTCAGCCTAATGAAGACCTCTAAAAACCTGGTGGTATACTCTTCGAGGAGTATAGCGGCTACCTGAGCCCGTACTTTATCATACAAACGCACGCGTGTAGAAGGCACGCATCCAGTATAAATTGTCCTTATCACTAAATCAACGAGACTTATAAATAAGTTCAGGCCACTATTCGGCTAGTTCTGCCCCAAACATTTCGATGAAAGTTTTTGTTTCATCCAAATTTCGCCTAGGAGGGTTGTCTGAGGAGCTGAACAATATCGTATCCTTTTTGTACTGCTACTCTGTTTTCGTAGGATTGCGGGAGGTTTACCGTTGACACGATAGCCCACAGAACCCTCCAAAATTTTGCATAGGAGGGTTGCTTTAGGCGCCGGTCACGATTTTAAACATTATTTTGCATGCCACCTTCGTTTTCTCCCCGAAAACTGCATCTTCTCTCAATCTCTTGCCGTATATCTACCGTATCCCTACCAAAATGGGATTTACAATAGAGAATGGATGCAATATTCATAATCAACACCTAAAACAACCCCTCTACACAAAATTTGAGAGGATTGTGAGAGATTCCATTTGTACAGTATGCCTACCGTCACCCTGCAAAAACGAAGTAGCGGTACAAAACGGATACGATTTTCGTGTCCAGCACCTCGAACAACCCCTTAGGCGAAGTATAGGCGAGATACTTCACTTCGAAATTTTGGGGCAGAACTAGCCGAATAGTGATTGAATCTTCCCATCTGCGCAGTAACCTTCTTTGACAAGTGTGCAAAGAGACGGAACACTGTTATGCCCTTATTGAAAGCATCTGTTGAAAGAACGATATAAAGGGCTCTTTTGCTGAATTAATGAAAACTATGCATGAATCCGGACAAAAAACGAAGATTTTGTCGCATGGCCCTACCAAAAGTAGTGGGTCATGCTTGGCCCAGCGAGCACTGATTTCGAATTGCGCGCGCTGCTCACGAAATACGAAGCTATCGCACATGGCCCAATTGGCCACGTATGGCCCGGGGCCAAACCGTGCCGGAATACGGCTACCGATGATAGCGACTACATTGGGGCCATTTTGACCATTTTGTTGCAGCTTTAGGTCCCAGTGGAAGATGTGAATTTCCCCTTTGTCAGTGAGTCGCACGAGGAAATTGCGAAACGCGGCGGCATGAGCAGGTGAAACGACTCAATTTTGCTTTTATTTTCAAATATCTATCGACAGAGATCCAAACATCTCAGACGATTGTTTGTTCCCGTGCCCAATGTCATCCACAAGGAGTGCCGTGAAAGCCGCTTCCGATTGTATCAGTTCACTGTGGACGACCCGAAGCATGGCAGGATCAGTAAGGTGAAGTCCATCGAAGACTGTTTCCCGAAATAAGGATGGAAATATTCAGACTTTGGACCGCCTAGATGCGATTGAATGTGCAGTCTTCTACTAAAATTTTGTTGCTTCTGCTTCTACCAATAAATACGTTCTCGCGGCTGTTCATTGAATTTGGGAACGAAATTGTTTGGCTGAGCTTTAATAATCCAAGTTGTCAAAAGCAACCCAGCGAACATATGATCTGTTCATATCTCCAGCTTTTTGTCACTGAGTCAGAGCTGAAATTGTAGTAAGGAAAGCTAGCACACGAGAATTGAACACGTCCGCACAATGGAGAAAGAGAGATAGTGCAGTAATTACCATCAAGAATAGAATAAGAACAAGCATCTTCATTCCAGCACACAAATTAAAACTTACACTATCTCATCCATGAAGTTACGCCGTTTGCTAAATTATTCCTCTACCGTTAACCTATGCATTCCGTTTTTTTTTTTTGGTGAGTGGAAGAAAGTTTGGGGGGGGGGGCATAAATTTCTTCCTAGTGATCTGAGCCACGCTTGAATGGCCGCTTTCGTAGCCATTCAAGGCTGGGTATATGGCGCCGGAATTATGTATTTTTTTTCACCACCCGCCGTAACTTCCCCAAAACGAAGATATGGTACAAAATGAATACGATATTTGTATTCAACACATCGAATAGCCCCTATTTGAGAATTTTGATTAGAGACTCCTGCGATATTCCACATTTACAGTATAAATATCAGTGGCCAAATTTGGGCGGCCAAAGGTGGCTGGCCCCAAGCCACGCCGGAATACGGCCTCGCTAATTCCTGTTTGGTGTATAGGGCGAACGAATCAAGGGATTGAAGTTTCTAACACCTCTGGTTTCAGTAGATACGCAATCGACCGTCGGTATTAGACGCAGGGGCCCACCTCACATTCGTGGATGAGGTAGTGGCAGATTCTGCATCTCGTCAGCACTCTGAATCCAGGGAATTTAGGTAATATAGGTAATTTGTCTCAAGACGGTATTTAACACATTCGCGACAACGCAGATTTTCCGCTCAGGGTCACTTTGGACCAAAGCGAGTTTGCGCTTGTTTCTCACCGGACCGGAGAATCATATTTGACATGCTGATCACAATTATGCCATCTATTTTACTTGTTAAAGCACTTCTGTAGTGTTACTGTATGTATACTGTAGAAAGACCTTTTTCTATCAGAATCAGGGTCAAGCGTGTGTCGATAAATTATACGGGGGGGGGGGGAAGGAGGGGGGTCGGAAGGGGTCGGGAGGGGAGCGCCCTAGGAGGTAGAAATTTAGGCTAAAATTTTCGCACGTCCGTACTGAAAGTCCTACCCAGTCCTGCGGGCCGGTAAAAAGCCATTTTATGGACCCTACACAATAGTGCTCTACCCCCAAGTTTCAGTTCTCCAGCTTCAAGAGGAAAGATTCAGCACAGGAATTACGGAGATGAGGTTCTGTCGATAAAAATGGCCTTTTTTCCATGTTTTTATCGACGGAGTTGAATTGCGGTGGAAGCAGCTGCGGAAAAACGAGCTGTACAGCCTGAAAGGGCAAACCTTCGACTATTAGGAACCTGAAAAAAATTGGGACCTCAACGTGCCAGATCTTCTGATATTCGTGTCCGACTACAACCATACCTCTGAACGAGTCTAAATTTCAGGCTGAAATTTTCGCACGTTCGTACTGAAAGTCCTCCCCATTCCCCCACCCCTATAAACAGTTATTTCGTGCTTTACGGTCGATCATCTCGAATCTACTACAACCGCGTGTCATTTTACGCCATGCAAAAATTCTAGCCTCGGAGGGGATCGAACCCTTGACCATGTCGATGATGTGTATGGTTGTTTTTCGTGACGAATACGAAGGTATTTCGTTTAGAAACTCTGTACGGACGCTTTCAGACTGAAATTCGCTCACCGCACACGCTTTAATCCTCGGCAAAAATTTTAGCCTCGGTAGGGATCGAACCCTTCACCATGTAGATGATGTACAGGGGGGGGGGGGGCGATAAGTTATTGTACAACGTTTGCTCATTTATTTCTCCACCAGCAACACATGGATTATCCTGCTCTTTTCGCTGCCGAATAGAGCAGGGATCAAAGTATCTTACAGTTAAAACCCGGTTTCCCGGGAGAGTTTTGCTTTGGAGCAGTTGGACTTAGAACAGGTTTTTGAAAAAAGCGGGTTGATGTGGAAATTTTTTACGAAAAATCCACCAAATCTCTAAAGTGGGGTGTACTGCTTAGATGCATCTTAAAGAGCAAAGAATGCTCTTTCTAAAAATATCAAACTGTTTTTGTGGCTGTTTTGCTCGGAAATTGCGGGCAGAGTTAGTGCATTTTGCGGCACCGAAAGTCTGCAATGAATGTTTCCGATAAACTTTTTTCGTTATCTTGGAAGTATCCAGGAGGTTTTTGTGATCAAAAGATAGAGCAAATCCAGCTCTATTAAACAGTGCCTAGTGCGGCAAAAAATATTTTACTACTGCGGAGAAATGGGCCAGCAAACGTTGTACAATAACTTATGGCCCCCCCTGTATATAGATGTTTTTTCTTGATGTGTTCGAGATGCCATTTCCGTGTTCAGCGGGTAGAATAACCCCAAGGGGCAGAATGTGGGGGAGCTCCACCTAAGAAAAAGGGATAAAACGGATACGACCCACCTATGGGTCGTATTGTCCGTTATGTGTTAAAGCCGTTTTCCGAGACTGGGTCCGTAACAGTTTGCCAATCCGAGTTGACGTGTGAAGTCGTTGATGCTATCGATTGAACACGCCGAGACTCGTTGGCGAACGCTGCTGCCGTGGCAGGCAGCCAGTACAGCGATCTGTTTTTTGGAGCGATCCACCTCCGGGCTCCAAAAATATAGCCAGTTTGAACCCTTCAAAAATGGGGCTTTTGAGCCTGTTGACGTACATGACCGAGATCAATATGGCAAGAAGGTCTAGGATATGTATATACTTCCAATAGGCGGAATGGGCCCCTGCCTTTAAGATAACCGGTGGATCAGTTTCGCGGTTCCATAGCGTCGCGGGTCAAGAAGCGCGGCGGGACTCGGGACTCGAGCAACAGGTAGGAGCTCGATTCTCGATCCCTTGGACACGAACTGTAATTTCGGGGAACTTTCAACTAGGCACTTGCACTATCTTTCAGTAATTTCCGCGTTAGTTGTTTGGATTTTTAACTAATTCACATAAAACAAGTGATACTGCTGCATTCAAAACTATCTCTTCAAATCCAGTCGCGATCTTTATGGACACTACCGACGTGGAAACGTTGGTGAGACTCAAATCACTACATATTGTGGTTATTGCCACCTTCGACTGCATGTTTAGGGCTGTTGCACTATTTTTATGCTTTTTGAATACACACGCTTGAATAGTTGTTACTTTTTACTTGAACGCTGAGGAAGGGAAGGAAACAGATTCGTTTCGCACCCCTGGTTCCAATAAGTTACTTACTTCCTCAAAGGTGACGGTGGCCTTGTTGCGAATCGTAGCATGTCTTCCAGTCATTTCTATCTTGTGCTCTTGTAGACCAGTGAACCAAGCACTTTTTTCTGTCGTCAGTAATGTTATATCGGAATGAAAGAGAATCACTCCACCTAGTCTGAGGTCTTCCCAGCGGCGTTCTTTTCCACAGGGAAACCATTCTATCACAGCTTGCTCCATCGGTTCCAATAAGTGCACATTTTAATTGTGTTAACATTCCATACTCCAGCTAAAGTGGAAATGTCAATGCAGGGTGGCCGCAAACTATGGGCGCCACATTTGGAGCTCTTAGTTTTTTTTCTTAGGATGCGAGTGCCTGCACCGCGAAATTCATTGTACTCCTCGCGCAGTCTGGGGGGTACAGTGCAGCAATAGAAAGAGAACTTCAAAACTTCTTTCCAAGCAACGCACAATATCATCATCATATGAAAGGGCGAAGGGAATATCAAAATGAAAGGAAAAGCGGGCCGTCCCCGCTCGGTGAGGACTGGGACGATTACTGCGAGGACCACCTAAAAGGAAGGAGTGGGCTCGAACAAGACTGCAAAAAGTCTTAGTGCTGCAAGTTCTTCCGTCTGAGTAATTGTCAGAAAGAAGCTGAGACTTTGCCGCTATTGCATGTCTAAGGCACAACAGAAACCATTGTTGCCACAGCTAACAGCTCCTAAACAGATAGTAAACTTGTCAACCAAAATGTGCAACACTTCAGAAAAGAGGCTCGTCACAAGGTTGCCGTTTGCCGGCGGTGTAATGGTTTGAGCATGAGTGACCACAAATGCGAGAACATCTCTGATTTTTATAAACAAAATCAAAAAAAGGAGACAACTTTGGAGAAAGGCGGGATTCTTGGAAAAGTGTTTGTCCAATGGATACGGAAAAATGCCAACACGATCCTACAAAAAAGGGGAATCTCCAGCTCACAGCCTCAAAACTCCATTGCCTACCTGGGATTGTTTAAAAAGAATTAGTGGTCTTCCTGCACTCGAGACTCTAATACATTGGATTTCTCCGTTAGAGATTCCATGGAGGAAGCACTGGGAACATGAATATCACTAGCCCAGGACATTTGCAGCGCTAATTCTGTAGTGCTGATCAGAAACTGGTGAACACTACCTGTGGCGCATAGCGGGTTTCGTGATGGCAAGGTCGAAGGCCTGTATCGAAGCCGAGGAAGGCAACTTCTAAAATTCCTTTTGATACATGTGGTTTTCATGTGGTTGCGTAGCTGTTACAGTGAAAACGATAAAATAGTTCCAGCCAAAAAAGGAAAGATGACGTTTTATGTGACACCCATACTTTTCGGCCACCCTGTATGTTAGCTTCAATAATCGGCTGACTATTTATTCTCGGATGAAAACTGCTACTTACTGTACTGTGTTTCCTAGTTGAAAGATCACCCCAAATTTTGCGCTTCCAGAGAGAGCAGTAGGAATTTTTATGCCTTACATGGCTGGCAGATTTTCTATCTCAAAGGTCTCGGCAGCCAAATTTAGAGGGCCGTACCACTTTCATAGTTCTTTTGATTAATTTCTTTTGCTGCCCACGCCGTTTCACATCACTTCCAATTACTTCGTTAACTGACTAATCATTTCTGGATGACTAATTCCAGGAACAAGAGCAACGTTGCCGCTATGTTCGTCGTCAAAATGAGAGTAGGGTTGTATTAGTTTTCTGCAGCTTCCAAAGCTACTTCATGGCCATCCTTTTTCTGAATTTTACGAAAACTACGGAATTAACCATCCATCAATTTTGATTCAACCAAAATCCTGTCCACTAGCTGCACATCTATCTCATCTTACAATTCGCTAGGGGAAGCGTATGCTACGTACTAGTCTGTTCTCCTCCAAACATCGACCTGTGTCCTTACGAGAGGATCGATCGCCCCTTATTTACAGGACGTTGGTGGTGCCCTAGTATCAGTCACCTATAGCTCGGAACACTAGCTACTCAGCATTTGTTGGAGGAGATTCGCTCAACCTTTCTGGATGACGTCACAGCGTTCTTTATTCGCTCTTATAACGGCCTAACCTAAAGTGCATTTTTTGGTCGTTGCCTTGTATATGAATGTATTTCTACTTCTTTCTTGATCATAGCTATTATTAATTTTTTACCCATCCTTCCAGCTTCAACCAGGGACGACCAAATTTCTTCCACATCAGGGATGAGTATCTGGGGTCAAAGTTTATTAGCTCACCAGCAAAACAACTGTTCTTGCTTCGCTTTCACTGTTCGGGGCATGACCACGGGGTTACACTCGCATCTCTCATGTGTCGTGTCGCAGTGGACCGTCGCAGTAGCCTTCCCAACCAATTGTCCATGGATTCGCCTGCTCTGCTGTGCAGTTGGTCCAACACCATTCCTTTTCTCTGACCTCTTCGCAGTCAGCAGTGATTATCTTATCGAAGATTCGAACTCTGTTTCGTTGATTCCTGACGTCGGCCCTCCTTGCTAAGAACTCTCAACGAAAAAGTTCTTGCTCTTCTGAGTACGACCTTGCGCTGATTTTTTCTCTCTAAGAGCTCATCTAAATGGCCTACCGGTTTGCGCGTTGCTTCGTTAAAGTCGAGGATGCTGCAGTATTGTCGCACTTGCTTTCTTCCATTAAGACTATTTGTTTTTCATGCGCGGTTTTTTTTTTGGTAATTAAGGGCTTCCTGGGAATCACAAGACGAAATCGCTTTTTCTTTGTGTTGAAACTTGATCTTCTTGGGATCCGTTGAATTATTAATTATCAATTAAATAAATTTCTATAAATTTCCCATGTTGAACTTTGAATTTCGACCATTCTTTGATTTGCCAACTCTTCGCAATCAGCAGTGATCATCTTATCGCTGGGTTGTCAAAATCTTTATCGCGTGCGCGATTGGCGCTAAGCTGTGGCGGATCGAGAAAAACTTCTGAAATTCACTTTTTCGATAAGAAACTGAAAGCACATCAAGTAGTAGGCTACAGCTACAGCAGGTATATTCCTGTTGTTTGCATGGGTCTGTAGTTCACGTCTTCGAAACAGATATCATTGCTCTTTTGTTACGAAGCTTAATTCAAAAAAGGTTCTTGGGACAACCATAGAAGATAAACCCGTGAGGAGTCTCCGCGAGAGCATAAGAATTGCAGAACAAAAACGCGGCGCTTTGGAAGCTCATGCCTTATTGAGATTACCCTTAGAAAAGGGATTAACGTGCCCAAATTTACCTTATTTCTGGCACCTACCAGCATGTTTACTCATATATGAAGTCTATACACGGCCTGTGGGTAATTGCAGCTAAACGTTCCAAACTTCCCATTCTCCCATTGATGCATCCAGGCCCTAGGCACCGTATTGGTAGTGCTAGGTGTGCGTATGATTTTCTCCAGTGCATCTCTCGGAAAGAGGTAGTACCCGAATAGGATGCGGTTTTTCCCGAATGTACAGCTGTACAGCTCTTCTCCTTACCTTGCTGTAATCTAGATATCTCCTCTGAATTTTCTGTTCTCAACGTTCATTGCTCGCAAATCCAAATTTTGGCTACCGAACAGTAAGCTTACCTAGGTTAAATTCAATGATGATTGGCAGTCCACGGCCCTGATCCGTCATTGGAAAGATTGATAACCATATGCTTCTGGCTAGCAAATGGGTCTGGACAACATCCAGGTGTGGGTAAACATTCTGGTGGGTGTCAATTATGGGGTAAATTTGAGTACTCTAACACGTTTACCATTGACAATCTCAACTATGCATGCCGGTCCAGCAATTGTGCCCCCTCTTGCGAAACCCTAATCAGTTCCATATGTCACTTTATTCAGTTTTTTTTTATTCTGGTTGCTTGGTAGCGCATTATATTGCATTACCCTACATAATAATTTGTTAACAGCTCTGTGTACCTTGAACATTTCGATGTTATTTGGACTTGTTGATTCGTAAACAGGCTGCAACTGGCTATTGCTTGCTTGGCGTTTCACGTCATTCTTATGCCAGGATGTATTAAAAATAGTAACCACACAACTAACAACAAACATAACGTAGCAAACAACAATGCATAGAAGAGGTGATCTGTGGAACAGTGTTATGATTCCAGCGTGGTTTCGAAAATAAATGCCTGCTACTGGGGAAATCACCTGATGTATCGAAGAAAAGTGACTTTTCCACCATGACCACATACGTCTAAATCATTGTGATATGACATTGTGTGATACTTAGAAGATGTTGTCGGTCACTTTCCCAGATTTCCCATATTTTCCCAGATTAGTGTTTAAGCTTTGCACCAAGAAATCAAACTTTGTGAGGAACTGATATTTTCAATGGCTTTGCAGCAGGAATACGATGGCATCAGTAGGTCTTTTTTCATCTCTATACTTGTAGTTCTTTCTTTTCATCATCACAACCGTACCACTGACCACGTGCTTGAAGGGGGGGGGGGGGAGAGAATGTCACCGGTCATAGAGGAAAGAAACGCTATATGTAGTAATGTTGTCTTGAATTACGTTTCCAGAGCAACGCACCAAAGATACAGAGACCCATTTTGGTATTTTTTCTTGAAAAGTTCGCTCATCTATTTCCATCCTCAGACCTTCTCATCGCATGCAAATTAAATTCCTGTAGACCTCTTCCCACACGGGACAATTTTGCGGCCCCTGTCGAAAATGAGCTGTTCTCTGCTTATAATGAGGAAAACTAAGATTTCAAGTCTCTAAATTGATAATTATTATCAGCAAAGTGGTTTCACACCTGCGTAGCTCAAGGCATTTGGGAACTGTGCAAGAGTAGCCTATTTTATCAAGGAAGACAAACTATTAGACGAGATTCGCAGCTGTGCCGCGCATCGCTCGGGCGGTAGTGATTTTTATAGCAGAGACCTATTGGTGAAGTTGTGCACTGGTCCGACAGGCGCATTAGATATGCACGTTTGATTTCGAGTAAATCGAAGACTGCAGTTGTTGAGTAAGTCGAACACTACGATTTTAAGAACAGAGACTTCTACAGTTGTGAAAAAAGACAAGAAGAGCTGTATATTGGCTTTCATTTTGAAACATCCGGTTTTTTCGTATTTTTTATTGTTTTTGAGCAAGCAAAGAATTGTATACCTTCATCGGCTGCACTTGATAGTAGAAATACTGAATAGAACTCACTTGTAAGGAATTTCTATCTGTTCTAGAGAATTTTCAAAAACTCATCACTCGATTCACTCTCTTTGAGAGAGAGGGGGGAGAGAGGGAGACAAAGGGAGGGAGAGAGACAGAACATGAGAGGACGTCATCTTTTACCGAACATTTCGGCTGTCACACAACGTGAAGTGGGAAGACTGCGATTTGCTTCCAAATGGCTGCGCTTTTTGTTCGACAGGAAGACGACGAACACGGGAATAAAAAAGGTTTGAAAAATCGAAAAAATCGGATTAACCAAGCGCTCAAATTGTTATTACTCCAAGAAAAAAGGAGAGGATTTTTCCATTTAAGGTAATGAAAGATGTAGCCCTGGTTTCACTGCTATCACAATATTCAAAGTTCTTATGTGCTAGAATGTCGCCTGCTTTCCTTATCACTTGCTAGTCGTTTATCAAAAACCGTACCTCTTATCGCTCTTTCCTCCTCCAGGAACTGGAGGGGGAACACTTCTATCACTTTCTTCTCTGTACTCTGTTGTTCTCTGTGCTCCTCCAGATACCGCTTAGATACGTCGCTAGTGTGCTTTCGTCTCTCGCGTTCATAATGGGATCGAAAATCATTGGATATTTGTTGGCACATGTGGTTTTGCTCCTCATATAGCGACCTGGTAACCTACCACTGATATGTTGGTCATAGTATCACCTCAGACGAGTAATACGAGAGCTCCTCTATGTGACCCTAGGCAAGATATGTCCTCTGGAAGTCAATCAGGTCACAGATATGCATCCTCCTCACATCCTTAGCTGGTACAAAAACCATGATGACGTTAGAAGTATTTTTGTTTCAGTACTTCGTTCCTGTTGCCAGGAGACGGTTGTTCCTTGTTTCCTTGTGTTAAGGAAGACTAAGCGACAGAAATGTAGGATGTTGAAAATAGAGAATAAAAACTCCATGACAAAGTAGAGCGACGTTTTTTTTTACTTGAGGTTGCTTCCAACTTCAGTCTTTTTCTCATGTTACTCCAAACTAAAACGCTCAAATACTCTCAGAGGGGCACTCCGTCTTTCTGACACTTTATGAACCATTCTCGTTATGGTATGATGGAGGAGCTATTCCGCTAATCCTATGTATTCCTGTATTTCTATATTGATCTGCGCAGCACTATTGTACGCATCTATTGTTCTACATTGTATGTCCGTTGAGAATTCATAACTTCTATTGTACTGCAGATGTTCTGTAAGTCTACATACGCTCATATCTTTTCATTTTCAGTTGGAAATGTCATTCAAAACCCCTTCTGACTTGTCTGGTGGTCTGTACTTTCTCAATGGGAGCCGGACTACAGTTGAAAGTGCTAAGACTTTTGACGTAATGGAGCCGCGAATAGGTTGGAAGCCATTTCTAACAAGTCTTTCGTGAAAATTGAGACTAGCAGTTCTATTTGACCACCAATTATTATGTTGTAACATAAGTTTTCACTTTTTCGAATTTCTGACAGAAGGGTTTTATAAAAAATCAAGTGGCAATAGGTACAGTCTGTTAGCCCAGGAAGTGCACAAGGCAATGGTTACGCCCGGCCGACAGCTTTTTTCCTGTAATTTTTGATGTGCATGTGGTGTGATTCCTTCCATCTTGATGTTCCGCTACTGTTTCCGATGGAACCGGCCGTTCGGCCTGCCGATAGCACTGCGGTCGTAGTTGCGACAAAGTCCACCCTGGTGCACTTCCTGAGCTAACAGACCATACCAACCATATCATCACAGCAGTCGCTGAATTTTTGCCGTTTCCCGGGCAGAAGCTTGACTCTGCTGCTTCAGACATCCGTGGACTATGAGGCAAAGAACTGAGTAGAGCGGCGAAGTCGCTGACTTGGACAAATCGGTTCTCGCGCAGTAGACATTCCCGTGATCTGCTAACCGGGTTAGAGTCAGACTTGGGCTACATAACTTTAATGAACGGAAATTTTGGCGGACGACATAATACATTCGATTCCCAGGATCATTACTCATTGCATGAGCAGGTTCTTGAGGTCCTGCTCAGAGAACTCGGAGAACTGAGAAGCGAAGAACAAGAAAATTTTCGATCTCAGGTCATCAAGTTTGGCAAGTATTTTCTCGTGGGTTAGAAAATTTGGGAAAAGGGAAAAGCCGCAGAAATACTGCATTTTTTTCTGGGGAATACGATGGCTGTTCGAACGTTTTCTAGCGGAGTCATCATAATTTAAGACAGCTCTCGGAGGCAAGCGATGAGCTTTTGAGCATCTCAAGCGCTTTTCCAGCAGATCGCTCGCTTTTATTCGGAACAAATAAGTATTTTAGAATATGTTCTTTACAAAAAGCAACTTCAGGAGGGTCATTCCTCTAGAAACCTAGAAATAACTAGAAAATGCTTCGAAAAGTACTCATACGCATATATATATATATATATATATATATATATATATATCAGTGGCGGACGCAGGGGGGGGGGGGGGGGGCGCCCCCCGAGAATGGGTCGCCAAATTTTCGAAATTACTTTACAATACAAATAAAAATCTTGTGTTAGTTTATTTTTAATTGTTTATTTTTATTATTATTTTTAATATATTTTTTATTTATTGTTTATTATTATAATTAATATTATTATTAATTTTATTTTCCGTCTGGGTCCCCAAAACGGCGGAGACCCCACTTTTCTTCCCACGCCCCCCCTCCCGCCCACTTTCTGCGTCCGCCACTGATATATATATATATATATATATATATATATATATATATATATATATATATATATATATATATATATATATATATATATATATATATATATATATATATATATATATATATATATATATATATATATATATATATATATATATATATATATAACCCCAGCAGCAAAGCCGTTGCACCAGACCTCATATATGGAGTAGGTGCTGAGATCGTGACCTAATAGAAAGAAGGTGTTTTGGTCTATATTGCTGGCGTTACTGCGAAAAAAAAACCCCGAAATTCAAAAAAAAATTGAAGGCGAATTTTTTGGAAATCCTTAAGTGTTTCATGACTCCTAACTCCACCCGACATCTCTTCTACGTACAGCACAAAAGAGCTTGTTTTGCTGTATACATGGTGTGGCAAAAGAATTAACCGCCCTTTGCGACACATATGAGAACAATATAAAACTAAGAAACACATGTATTCAGTCCATTTTATCCCTAATTTGGATGGTTTACTCCGAAATTAATCACATTTTCAAATCAGAAAAGAAAAATAGGTCTCACATTCCCAAATGTTCGTGGGATCATGTGCTTTAAAACAGTATACAGATGTGCGCCAAATCTAATCGGTATACATTCATCAGAAGCATTCGAAAATGCCTGTACAGAAATAGCAGAAACTTTTCTTACAACAATATTTTTAATTAGCAGAAAGTCCCAAATGTAATGATAAAACCTCTTGCTGGCAGGAAAGCTGACCCATCAAAATAGGGGTTTCTAATGAATGCCATCTCAGGCGCCGTGGTGGCAAAGTGCCCGATCGCAGAGCAGCACGTGGTCGAGCAAGCCGTTCAACAAGCTGCAGATGCTCAGCAAGCTTGGGGTGACCTCACACCTCTTCAGCGAGGCAAAGTATTGCACAAAGTTGCTGAGATCATGAGGGTAAGTTTCGCTTTTGGGTTTAGTGGCTCTCTCCGGTTTTCTATGCCTTTTGCGGAGCTATGGGACATTTTATTGCGATTTTGCAGGCCTTTCTAGGAAAAAACCTCACACTTCCCGCAACTTCCTACATACACCACAACTTCACTCTTCTTCTGGTTTCTTTGAAAAAAAAAAGAACAAATGGGGAATAGATCTCAAATCACGCATTGCATGACTTACTTCGAAATGGTTTCCAAGTTGCTGTTGCTCTTTGGCGCTTAGGACCCTCGAAGAACGTTAGCTCCACAGCTCGTCGCGGTCCTTCCTTTTTGTTCGTTTAATTCACAAACAGTGCAACTCAACACGGGTCTTCTAAAGCAATACTTAATATAGGCGTTTTTTCCTTGAAGTCTGATCTTTGCCGCTTTTATCCTTTGTCTCTTATCTATTTTTGTCCTTTTTTTCTTCACAATACATTCCAATTATGGCGCATAGGAGAGGAAAGATCAGCAAGAAAAAGAATTTTTTGACACTCTACAATTTCTGGAGATTGCCAGACTAAGGAACAAGTGAACTATACACACAAATAAACAGGGATGATCTCCCTTTCACATGTTTTCTTTTTGGGTTCGTCCTACTGCATATTCTCCCTGGTCTGCTTTGACTTGGAGATATTACTATAGCTTCTGAGAAATCTTCGTCAAAGCAACACATACGTTTTCAGCAAAAGAATTACGTTAAAAGCATTATTTCATTATTACTGCACTAGATTCGATAACTCCTTGATCTTTTTTCTTCCAAGAGCCTTTGCTTTTACTTTTACTGTGTGCTACTCTAATAATTTCAGGCTAACCTAGAAGACATTGCTCGTTGGGAAGTAAAAACTAATGGAAAACCGATATACGAGGCTCGAGTAGACATCGAGTCGTCTGCAGACACCTTTGATTTCTTCGCTGGTGTAGCCCCAGCAGTTTTGCAAGGTGGGTTTGGATACGAGTTCTTCTAAATACAATATTTGAAATTATATGTACATTTGTGGGTAATTCAGTTATAATTATGGTGCATAACAAGTGGGTAACAAAAGTGTGACAATAGCCACGGTTTTTTGTTGCCGCTGACGTGATTGGCCACCAAAACGTTTCTCAACAGTGGGTCTGAAACTAGATGTGGAAATTTTTCGCGCGTCACTATGAGCACAGTAAAGTCCTTTTCTCACATGCATTGAGCTCTTCAGGAGAAAAGGCCAGAATTACCTTGAATTTGCTACTGTAAATGTGACAAAGGCCTCATAGTCATAGGAAAATTTAATAATAGCTAATTGGTAACAAGACTATGAATAAGCTCTACTCCCGAATGTAGGAATGCCTTGAAAGATTGCACTGTAAAAACGACAAAAGAATTCTGAAGAAGAAACTAAGGGAGTACTTCTAATCAATTGAAATGACGACACACGACTTACAACGAAAAAAAAAAAAAGAAAAAAACTTATAACAAGAAGACACGACAAGGTGAGCATGCTACTTTTTCAGGAGACCACATCGACGTCGCTGGGGGACCCACGAGTCGGCTCGTCTACACTCGCCGCGAACCGCTTGGAGTCGTCGCATGCATTGGGGCATGGAATTATCCGATTCAAACCTGCATTTGGAAGGTTACTACGTGCAATGCTTACCGGTGTCTCTTCATAGTGGGAATTGTTTCAGACTCACAGAAGTCTGCTATCATTCAGGTAGCTCCAGCCCTCGCAGCCGGCAATGCAGTCATCTATAAGCCGTCGCCGTTCGCACCAGCATCACCTGTACTGCTAGGAGAGATCCTCGCCGCAGCGGGACTTCCTGCAGGAATATACAACGTGGTGCAGGTTCGTGCACATCCCCTAGAAAGCAAGCCTAAGTTTGCAGTGAGAAGATAGATATTTTAGTCCTTTTGAATTTAGGGAGAAGCTGAGACAGGCAAACTTTTATGCGTTCATCCGCTGGTTCGCAAAATCTCTTTTACCGGCTCTGTCGCTGGCGGAATGGCTGTGCAGAGGCAGGCGGCTACTGAAAATGTGAAACCGGTAAGAGGACACCCTTTCGCGCGTACCATTACTTTGTTGCTTTTTATACTCTTATCCTTTTGTAGGCAACGCACAGTGTGCAATTCCGATGGAAAAAGAAGAATTCGTGACATTTTGTTGTGCTTTTGTTCAATAGGAGTATTCCACGGGAAGATTCAGAGATGACTGAGATCTAAAATAGCAGAAAAGTACTGAAGTCACGAGATATGAGAACTATTTGTCTTTATTCATATCTATGAATCTTTAATTTTCGTGATCAGCTGCTCTGATGACAAACTACTGACCGTTGTTGAAGAACACGGTTACCTTAAAGCGCCGCCGCTCTTGAGAATCTTCTTTTTTTTATATGAAGGGAATCCCCAGGAGCTGTTCATCACAATGGTAGACGTGGTTACTTGCAAAACTGCCGGAAAACCCGTTTTTGAGAAACCATTTTTGGAGAACCCGTGAGCAGAGCCGAGGGGAGGGGAGGGCAGGGCAGGTGGGCAAGGTTCCTGAATAACGCACAGCCGGATGCACATCTTCTATGGAAATTTGTAGTCATCGTGAAAGTTCCTCATTAAACATCCCTTAACAGGATAGAAGGTCCCCTCCAGAGGCCAACAAGAAGCTGGATGGTGGCGAATCCAAGTGGTCCCGCTTTGGTTCCGCCCAAAAGCTCCCTGAAAATTGGAGCTCGAAAACGGAATTTTCGGCAGTTCTGGACGAAAGCACATACCATTGTGAACAGGAGCTCTCGAGGATTTACTTCACATGGGAATCTCAGAAGTCATTCTGAGCTGGGACGGGCGCCTCGCATACTTGCGGCATTATAAAGGACTACTATGTTGCTCCGACTTAGTGCTAAGATGGTCGCTGTCGCAATTAGCGTCGCAGAGATTCAAATCCATTAGAGTTAAGATCTACTTGCTTGTTCACCTACTTATTCTTATACAATGTTCGAGAAAGACACGGAAAAAGTTCGATGGAACTGAAACATACAGCTGGCATTATAAATCACAAGTACAGTCCCTGAGTTGTGAATAGATAGATTGATCAGAACAGAATACAGCACGCAGCACAGCCAGGCATTGCGCACCATTTTATTGGGATCCCTGGATAAATCTACTTCCAGGTGACGCTTGAGCTGGGTGGAAAATCCGAGTTTATCGTGTTTGACGACTCTGATGTGAAAAGTGCTGTCGCAGCGACTATGCTGGCCAACTTCCTTAACCAAGGTTTGTACTCCACCGGACTTTCTTCTCCACTGTGCGTCTTACCTACGGCAAAAAAAATTCCCGTTTTTTTTTTTTGTTTTCGTGTGCCACGCTACTCTCTATGTCTCGAAAAATCAATGTGATCTGCAGGGTAGAACGTACGACAGGGAAATATGCTAGAAAATGTGTTAGTTCGACTCAAAAATAATTAGCTTTTGAGAACTTCCACTTCGAAACGTTATGAATCCCCCCAAAGTCAGCTTCAATAGTTTGCCGAAGGAGCAAAAAACAATGGTAATCCGCGTACGTTTTGCAAAGAAAAATTGGTGTTCTGACGTCTCTATGGAATAGAAATACGCCTTTCTGGCATCGGTAAAATCTCGAAAGGAATTATAATAATAAAAAGGTAGAAGGAAATACATAATGTGTTGTGGACGGAAAATGAACGATATCAACCTCCACAATAGGCATCGAACACTCATGCAATACCGTCAGTAGTCCTTGGCGGACGCTGATTCCAAAGACATATAAGTGTTTTGAGCTTACTTTTGTATGACAAATTTGTAGCAAAATGTAGATCTTTCGCATGCTTTTTTTGACTAAGGGCCACCTACGGTACTGTAACTACGTTGTTTTTTCATCATTTGTCAATTTCGAAGCCAAGTGGTGTTTTTCAGGTCAAGTGTGCACAAACGCCACCCGTGTGTTCGTCCAACGAGGCATTCTGGAATCGTTTACGGCTGAACTCTTGAAGGTCAGTGGTTATCCTCGTGTTAAAGAGTGCAGGTACAAAGAATCTTCCCTTCACAATATTTTCGTTCAGGAATGCGATGAGAAACTCAAGATAGGAGATCCACTGCACGAAGATACCCGAGTGGGAGCAAATATAAATGAGGCTCACCTGAATAAGATTCTTGACTTCGTCGAAAGTGCGAAGCAAGAGGTATGCATTTTTCTGTTCACCACGTGGCAGTTCTTGCCACTCAAATTAAATCCAAGCTGAAATAAGCGATTTAAGAGTGAACAGTTTACTGTTCTTGGAAAAGTAGAGTGGATAGAGTTGCATAATTTTATTGTCAGTATTTAGGCTCCAAAAATGTAATCATAATAAAATATGGTGGAAATTCTGGAAATTTGAATCAATTGTTGAGGCGTTATCCTGACTGAGTAATAGGTTGTTGTGCGTATCCCTCTCCAATACCAGCAGAAAGCAATTATTTCTTAGGACCTCACACTCTTGGAGGTTCGTTTCTCACTTTCTCACATCGTTTCTAGACATAGTGTCAGCTTAAGGAAATCTGCCAAAACTGGATAGCAGAAAGTACCACTCTCCTGAATAGGCGAGTTCAATTTGGAGTTCATGCAAAGGGGAGGACGCGACTTCATGACTCACTTTGTAGAGGGTTGGGCGTCGTTCGTATTACTAAAAGTTAACAAAATATTACTGCACATTTTGGAGTCTCACAATTAAAGTAGAAGTGGAAAATTCAGTGACAATCTCTAACTGTTGTAATTCAGGGCGGCCAAGTGTTGCGAGGTGGAAGAAGAGTCCATCCCAACGGCGTCGAAAACGGCTTCTACTTCGAACCAGCAGTGATACTGGGACTGAAGGTTCCTAGCACTTTTATACGAATGTTGCAGAGCTCGAAAAATTCGAACGTTCAAAAAAAAATAACTGTAGATTCCTTCCGAATGGCCAAATTCTCTAATGACCTTGTAGAATTATGACAAATGCTCGCATCGGTTCACTAACCATCTCTCTAACAACGGAAAGACACTTGGGGATTTGGCCGCTCATAATGAGATGTAAACTGCCAAATGCAGTTTATGACGCTGATTCCGCATCCGTTTGTCTTATCTGCTGTAGTTTTTGTGGAGTTACGTGTCAGTTTTCCTTCTTGTTCAACTCACCAATATTTGGCCTTTGGGATATGTTCTGCCAAAGGTGCCCGTTGAAACTGCACCAAACTGGCCATCCAACTCAAGTTAATTGAAACTTCAAAAGCTTGTTCAGATTTGTGTGGTTTTACGCAATTTTTTTGGCGGAATTTGGGTGCTGTTGTCAGATTAAGCCGCATTTTTCAAGCTGGAAAAATACTGCTCAATTTTCCACGAAATGCTCCACAGCAGGTGAGGGTGACGGCGAACATCATCACAAACTGCACATGAAGGAATACATTTCGTTACGAATGGCTGGACCCACTAAGTGTCCTTCACTTGTAAGATGAACCTACTAAAGGAGCGTTTTTCTCTAACTTTAAGATTGATCTTTCGTTTTCTAAACGAACTTGTAAGTTAAAGAGAGTCAAACCTCATCGGCGACTTCATTTTTTTTTACGTATTTGTGGGCGGTTAGAAATTGGCGACAGACCGGCCGCTATCGATGATTATTAAAAATGAAGTCGCAACAACGATTGTAGGTGCTATACTCCTTAAGGAGTACATATATCCACCCCCTCAGATATCATCAGGTTCTGGTTCTTCTCGACACGGCGCCTTCAACGGTGTTCGTGAGGTCCCTTGAGTAGGGCACTAAGCCTCACGAAGCTGGCAAATGAAGGATCCTAAATGCTAATGAAAGTGGCCATTCGTAAGGTGATGAATATCATCATATACAGTTTGCAAAGCCGATTTCAAGCCTGTTGTCGAAGGTTTCTGCGTAACTCAACTTCGATCGAATACCTCTTTCTCAATAAATGAACTCGATTAACTCTAGGACAACGCTCGTGCAGTCCGTGAGGAGATCTTCGGAGCTTGTTGTTTGCTGCTGCCATTCGACACTGAGGAAGAGGTTGTAAGGAGAGCGAACGACACCATGTACGGACTTGCGGCTGGCGTTTTTTCAGGGTAAGCAAGATATGTCTGGCAAAACCTAAATGAGAATCTACTGCACCAATCGCCTTTCAGAAATCTGGCTCGCTGCCATCGAATCGCGTCGCAGCTGCAGGCCGGAACTGTCTACATCAATACTTACAACGATACAGAGGTAATCTCTCAGAATTTGGCAGTATATGCATGTCGTTTGGAAACTCGCCCTCTCAGGTAAACGTCCCCTTCGGCGGCTACAAGAACTCCGGTCACGGTCGTGAGAATGGATTGGACACATTGCGGCTATACAGCCAAGTGAAGGCGGTTTATGTCAACATCCAAGATACTACGGAACACTGCTTCTGAGCAGACTCCTAGGAAGACCTCTAAGTGACCGAAGCAGAAGCGCTCACAAATGTAAACTGGCTATTTCTTGAAATTCTTCCGTTTCGTTGTACTCAGTAAGGTTCTCATGGTACATATTAGTACTGCTCAGTGACTCACTGATTTTAATAACGGTTTTGCATTATATTTAGTAGTTGTTTTCCTTCGCTCTCATAACTCTATGGTTCGGTAATAGTGTGTGCCCTTTCAATGGTTTATTTTTTCCCTATACCCGTTGAATCTAATAAATCTTACCCAAGGTGTTTTATTTACTAACAGTTAATTTCGTGAAAATAAATCGCGATGTTCTAGATTCAAATTTAAAGAATCTCAGACATAGGCAGGGGTGACCAGTAGAAGTTACACGCACAATCTAGTCGTTTCTGAAAAAAATTGCAGCAGCCTCTTCTGGTAGTTATTAACAAGCAATGCCTTGTCGCAAATCGGTGCATCGCGCACATCTTTTTATTTTGAGAGATTAGGATTTGTTCGCAGTCGTTCAAGTTAGTAAACCATTATGTAGTATTCTAGACTACGAGGTAAACGTGTTGGGCGCCCTGTAGTGCTCATTACTCTTGCAAAACTTATCCCAGAGCGGGAAAAAGCACGGCTAGAGTTCCATAGAAAAATGGCTATTACTAAGAAACCAATGTTGTTGAAATAACTGATCGTAGAAGCATCTTTGGATTCAACAGAGGATAGAAAAGAAAATATACGTAGGTTCCCAAGAACAAATTACTTCCAAAAAACGTTAAAAGCGCGCCTTGGGCATACGTCCTAGGTTCCTTCATTTGAGCAGACACTAAGCTGTGCAGTGATAAGGTAAAGCTTTGAGCATAAGCCATTTTTGTCCTTGTTTTCCTTTCTCTGGAAGAAAGAAACTCATAGTTTCAAGTAGATTCTATTCTGTTCCACTCAGGATCAAATCTGCTATTTTTTAATAACTTTCAATCAAACCACGTCAAATCTTTCACGACTTCATATTCATATTCAGTCATATTCCACTAATTTCACGTTGGTTGGTGTTTTTGATCTGAGAAATAGAATCCGCTTGAGACTACGAATTTGTGATCTTACCTGGGATAAAAGCGGAAAACTGCAAAATACGTAAAAGTCAGACATATTAACGCCAATATTAATGCTTACTAATTCCAGCATTAATACTAAATACAATTTAAGTTACAAATTCGAAGATTTCGACGTACTGAAAACGAATGAAAAGGTTTTCTTACATAATGTTCTCACAAAAAAGCATGGAAAGTGGCACGACCAGTGGCAGTACCGATGAGCAGCTGAATAGCTAACCTACCTCTACCACGCTCACAAAATCGGTTTCACCACGAGTTCAAGTCTAAATATGAATACTCCTCCACATTCTTTATTGGCGCTTTTCTACTCTCTAAAGACTATCTGTTCCTCAAACTAGGTTGGGAACAGAAGTAGTAAATTACTGCGGCTAGACTATGTGAACGTTGGCGATGAAGTTTGTTGTTGAGTACGACTACTTATGCCTATTTTCCTTAGATTTAATATCAATTTTCTTGATATTTCCCATCTGAAAGAGTTCAAATACAGCCTCGTTGTTGACCAGAATATCCTGTCTACAAGTTCTTTTCATCTTTGTATATCATGCCCTCATTCGAAGGCCATGGTTCCCCTGAATTTTTCTACTGTTGAAGCACAACCAATTACGGCAAAATGTTCTGTTTTTACTGAAAAAAAAAGTTCAGAGAATGAGATAGGGCTATTATATTTGAGTGAATGAAACAAATAACTCCGCAAAATATATTCGAAATGCGTTATAGTAGTGGTCGACATCAAAGGGACCGCATCGAGTCCCTGCGGCGTTCGAGCGGGTCAACTATGTCTTGACCCGCGCCACTAACTCTAAATGATAACATAGTAGCTGCCAGTCGTCGGTGTCCTGTGCGGCGAGCCCTTTGCGGGTGATACGGCCAGCGCCCGAGGCCTTGCTGATGGAGTTCGGACCAGTTCACGCAGCCCGCAATGCCCGCCGGACAGGCGGAAGACGTCGTGGCGTCGGCGCGTCAAAGGGGACCACTGATATAAGAAAGTCTGCACACGGATAATGATTTCATTCTTTTACTTCGACAACAGTGAGTTCTTGTGATCTTTCTTGTTCCGTCCCAATGGTCATTCCTGACCTATCCCTCTGATAACAGAGTTCCTCAGGAAAATTCGTTCGTTGCTTTGAACTGTGAACTAGCTTGGAATTTTTTTCGGAACCGCATCATCTTCTATCTGAGAAAACAATCACTAGAATATTCGAACAGCTATTTAACCCATTGACGCCACGCTTTTTCTCACGGGTTTCCCACATCTTCTCCAATTCTAGCTTCTTTCCGTGCTTCGAAATTCTTATAAAAATTCTAGCATAGATTTTTCGTAAGGATGTTGACTTGAAAGTATTTTTGCGTTGCATTCTAACAAAACCGTTAGGACCGTTAAGACATAATGAACTCCTACAATGAACCATGCGGGAAAAGGTGCGGCTCACCGGTGAGGCACGCGGTCTTCAATGGGTTAGAAACTTGTATGTTGGAAAAATCGCATCCGACAACCCACAAAATCGGATGCTTTGTCCATTTCATTTCGACGCATTGTTTTGACGAAGAACCTATGGATATCCTGAACTCACGACATCCATAGACTTTTGATATGTGTGCATGCACATTTTTTGAAAAAAAAAAAACCACTAGCTGCGAAAATAGCATTTAGTTGTTTGGAGGGATTGTCGCTTACTTGGTTCTTCGCCGATTTTTTAAACTTTTTGACCAGTGAGCATCCTAATTTCTTTAACTCTGTTCTAAGCATATCACGGGGTCGTAGATTAAAGAACTTGCCTCCCTGCTCAGATCACTTGATGTGGTGACTTTCAAAAATTCCCCTTAAATCACACTATTAGTTCAGATTGAATTACTACTTCAAGAAAATTTACAAAACAGTACTCACATCTTTCCCACCATATCGAACAGCCTTTGGCTGAATAGGAAAGAAGGGAACAGTTAACGACTATTTTTTCGCCAGTCTTTACAGATGCTCAAGGATCAACTCGAATTCGAGTCCACCGCTGTTGTTTTCCTGCGTCATTCAAGTTAATAAAAGCTTTTTCAAATTCATCTTTATTTCTCATAGGTCTTTTGGCTCCTTTGCGGTACATCCCCAAATATTTAAATCCTTTGATGACAAAATTTTCGAAATCAAGATTTCCAAAGCAACCTTCGCAATTTTCAGACGGCCACACATTGGTTCTATGTATTCCGATACGCCTAGCTCTCGCTACTACTCCAACCCATGTTGCTCGACTGCAATCGTCCGAGGTAAATACAGATAACCGCGTGTGCCAACGCTCTTTGGAGCCGGTATCATGCACGCTTACTATCTAATCATGTTACCGTAACGCGTGTCTCTTAGAGGTCGTCGTTGTTAGTATCTAATCGTGAGCTCCCACTTTTAGTGTCCACTGCTAACTACCATGCTGTTTTTATCAAATGTTATCGTTCAATGTTGATTTCTGTCTGATACGATTATCAGTTTCAGATACGATGTGCGACACAACTTATCACTTCAACGGCGGCACTCAGCATGCTGCGCCAGGTGGGTGGCTTAAGATTTAAGTGATATAACATCAAGGGACAGTGGCGTCTGTGACCGTCTACCTGGGGGAGATGTAGACGCACAATTTTGACCGCGAACAACAAACTTTGAACTGGGCATTCATACCTGCTAGAGATTAGGAAACGGATATCATTTCCTGGAAATGCTTAGTTGAAAAGAAACTCGACAGCAATTGTTTGTTTGATACCCGTTTTCTGAGTAACAAACCTAATTTAGTTTGACAGAGTACCCTCATTCCTAATACGGTCAGTGAAATCCTTAAGACTCTGTGAGCTAACATGAAAGGTTTCATTATTAGTATGAGCTGAGCTCCAGTATTGCGCAGAGTGGTAGAATGAGTGGATGTTGAGAACAGAATAGCAGTACGAACACAAATTCCGTCCTAGAGATATCCAAAATTTATCAAATGACGGTGGGTATGGAAGTAACTCTGTCCTCTTTTCAGATATTTACCCCACACAAGTGGATACCGACATGGACTCGCTTATGTTGACTCTACAGGAGAACCCGGACTTTTTTGGTGAGTCTCCACCTTTTTACGAAATTTTTTCTTGTCAACAACTGAATCAAAGCACTTGAGTGGACATAATATTCGGTCGGAAATAAAATTTCGTTAAAAACTAGCCAACGACGCATATACTGGCATGCCACGATTACGGTAAACAATGCTATGGATTCCAGATCCCACAGCACTGTGCCTTCCACCAACTCCAACTCTCCATGGCTGCTATGAGGATGGGTACGGGATAGCTCAGCAGCAGCAACTCGCCGCTGTGTATTATGAGCCAAGGTACGGAGGAGCTTCGTTTTTGGCAGGGCGCAGCATTAGGTGGTCAGTGTCGGCTGCGTAGTACTAAGTCCAGTCGGATTCCGAAATGGGCTACTAAGTACCTACATACTAGGGTTCTTTCAGGAAAAGCAGATAGCACAAAAAATTGACTTAAATAAGCGTTAGTGAGACGACGAATGATGTTTCAGCAAGAAATGCGTACCATTTAGCGAAGACAGCCTAAATCATCTCAAATCCAAGCTAAAATCTTCGAAAAGCCAATCTCAATACGGAACTGTTTGATGCCGCTAGAACTCGTCGAAGCTTCTCATAGGACCTGTCAGGTACAAGAAATTGTCATTGGAGCGTGGTTTTTTCTCTCAAACCCGGAACTTTCCCAGGAAATTTCTCTCGTTCGAGGAAGTGTTCCGATACGCTGTCAACTCCAAGAAATGCCCCTAGGTCGTACCAACTCTCCCCCAAAGCGGCATCTTTCGTTTTTGAGAAAGCGTCTTCGTTTTTGAAAGAAAATGTCATTAATGGTCAAAAAATGGTCAAAAACCACTTTTTGACCATTAATGACGGTTTTTCTCAAAAACGGAGACGGTTTCTCAAAAACGAACGGTGCCACTTTGGGGGGATACTCGTTGGTATAGTGCGCATCTACAGTCAAAATTCCAACATGATACGTCTCCTAAAGGTTGAGCAACACCTGATTATCACTGGAGCGCACCAGAGTGCAGGGTAGGGATGGAGTAAATGGTTGAACAACGATGGTGTTCAGCCACGAGTTTGATGATTCTCCAGAAGTGCCTCTCCTGAAATCTGCTTGTCTCTGACATCAGTAGACGGTTAGCGGTTGGCTACGCCCTGGGCATTGGTGCTAAGCCCCCTGAATCTGCAGGACGCTACTAAGTCCTGTTGGTCAATGACCACCTCGTGCTGCGCCCTGGTTTTTGGGGTTCTAGAAATCTTTCCACAAGCTTTCAAAGTGTTACAAAAATGTGGAAGTTTGTATATTTGAAATGTGGAAGATTCTGGTGACTTTACTTCTCGCCACCCGTATTTCTAGACACACGAAGTTGCCTTGTCCAGCTAATGAAAACTCTTACAGCTCGACGGTTCAAACCCCACTTTCGAGTCCAGAAGCACCAGTCGGTGCAGCACCAGGACTATTCGAGGAGTACTCATTGGCGACCCAACTGCCGGTGCTAAATGGCTACAATGGAGCCTATACGAGATCCGAAACTGTCAGCGCAATGGTGAGCTCCGTAGAATCTAGGGTGAGCCGGTCCTCTTGACATATCCCTCACTATTTTCCCAGTACACTCTTTTGCCTCTACATTTCAATCATTTCCATAAGTTTTCAGAGTTTAGAGCCGTACTCCGCGCAGTACTTCTTCACCACTCCTCCAGACACCCCACCCAGTGTCCTCCCCATGGCGCCACTGACCGCTCCACCCAATCCATGTTCCATCCAGCCCAACTCCTCACAAAATTCTGATCCCACTCCAACCATTCGTAAGCTGTTACAGCAGAAGAAAAGGAGGATGCCAGTAAGTACCTTTGCCTTGAGCCATGTTTCTCCTACAATCTCCACAAAAAAATCTGTATTCCAGGCTGTCCCTTGCCATGTGAACTCGGTTTGCACCACCTGCAAAACTCGGACAACTTCGCTGTGGCGTAGGAACCACCTGGGAGAAATTGAGTGCAAGTGAGTAGCTATTTTTCCATGGGCGAAATTGCAGCTCCAATTTTCACAATCGAGTTCTGCAGCAAGAAAAAAAAAACAATCTGTCTCTAAAAAAGGACCAAGGAACAAACACATAGATGTTTTATTCTGTGACTTTCTTTTTTTTTTCTTGCTATTTGCTCCTGCTCGGAAATGCTCCAAATTACTACGATAAAATAGATTTTCTCTCTCATCAGTTTGGCGTTCGCAGGTAACTCCCATATTAGGGTATGATACATGCATTTATTACGAGATTATTACTATAATTAATCGCAGTGATTACTCCACCCTTTAAACCTAAACTGAGCTCGGAAACCAGAACTAAGATCTGAAAAAGTACGGCCTTAGGATCCAGAAATTCTGGGCAGAAACAGAAAAACAGACTTTCTTTTCAATTCCAGAAAAACTCCCTGATTTTCTAGTTTTGATTAATATTTAAACGATTTTTTTTTGTAATCTAGCGATGTTTCTGTTTCTCTTTACAGCGCCTGCAACCTTTACTTCCGTAAGAATAACTGCAAGCGTCCGGCCACTCTGCGTAAAGACGAGATCATGAAGAGAAAGCGAAAGCCGAGAGTCGATTCAAGCCACTCTACAGATGTCAGGACTCCAACAAATATCGAGATCAATCAGATTTACCCCGAACAAAAGCCACTTTCGTTTAGTTAATTCATTACTGTGTATTTATCAAATAATGCTGCATGATCTTAAGCATAATTAAATTCCAAATTAAGCCTTGCCTTAAGCCATTTATAATGAATAAATATTTTCAATTATTCTAACGTAGATTTCACACCTGAAATTTTGCTGAAAGCACAATACCCGTTTCATAGAACAAAGATAAGGATGTGGATTGTAATCCCAAACAGCAATCCCTACGCTAGTAAGAGCTGTCGAGGTGGGTGCAGGCCCCGGGCACGAGGTCTCCCCGGGCCATAACCAAAACGAAGCTCCCTTTGGAAAAAAATTTACGAAGCCCCCCCCCCCTTGAACATGCAAACGAAAAAACTTTAACCCACTTGGAAAATCGGAGTCCCAGGGAACAGCTCGTGCTTGAGCACAAGCTCATTGTTCAAACTATAATCTTAGGAACGTAAAGGCACAACATTCTGAAGCAGAAAAACTAAAAAAGGCATAAATTAGAAGGAAAAATCGTCAGTCGAAAAGGAATGGACTAAGAAGTTAAGCAGATCAGAGGGCGCTGCTGGATGCTGTGGATTTCGAGTGCTGCCTTGCTTAAGTCAACCTGTGAGACCTGGAGGGCGAACTGAGGTCTGCCCCGCATATATTCTTTGCGCCGGCAATACTGAGCATACACTCGTGGTACCCTTTTAGATCTTCCCAAACTTCAATTTTCAAAGCCAATCTTAAAGTCTGGACTTCACAGCAGTCCTTTGAAATTTCCGGGAGAAGCGTTTTTCGCGCATATCTTTCGTGCTATACATAAGTTTTGGTCATCCGTTCGAACAGTTGTAGTACTTCCTTAGTTCTTATGTCAATGAAGATATCAAGTCATTTGGTTGCGTTTAGACTGCGCGGGAATATTTAGAATCCTACAGTGCTGCATCCGAAGAATATGTGCTCCAATCGGAATACTTGGACCGGACAGTCGCCTGGCCGCTCAAAGCGCGAGAAGCCTCCTTGCAAGCCGTTTTTCGACCTCAGTCGCCCCTGTTGCACCGCTCAAAGCAAGATCAGCCTCTCTACTGTGTTATTGCCGGAGCAGCTGATGCCGGCGTCCAGTAGGGATGGTGTCATTGGACGCTCAGTGAATCGGTCACTTAACTGATTTAATACCCTTGTCTCGCCTGGTCAACGTGATGCCATCCTTAGAAGTAACAAAACCACATTTTTTTCATTCCCCCCCCCGGCCCTCACTACGAAGCCCCGTTTGCTTTTCGGTCCTTTTACGAAGCCCAGCTTGCCCTCGGGAATATCTGTGCTGGCACCTGGGTGGGTGTGGTATGGGTGGCACTGAGCGGACAATTATTAATAGCTGGTGTTAGGTTGTCATGAAAACTGTGCACACACTTTCGATAGTTTCCCCCTTCTTGATTTATCCAACAATCTGTTCAATCAACAAGAGAACCACTAACAGTGAAGATGACCCACCTATAGGGCAAACGACACAATATTGATTGTGCTCTCCCTGTCCATGTTCTATGACCAGAAGAATTTAGCAGTCTGATTCGCATCATTACTTTGAAAAAAATTACTTGCTAGGCAAAGCAGTCTCGAATTCCCAGATCGAATATCATTTAGAGGATACAAATTGGGCGACTGTCTTATATAACTCCAGAAAGAAAACAAGAGAATCCAGCCGAAGATTCTGATGGTCACATTTCGTTTTCATATTCTTTAATTGATTGGTTTATGTGAGATTTCCGTGACAACCTAACAAATAGGGCCGCCCTCCTTCCCAGAACAATGCTGTCCACCTCAAAACACCCTATACTTCCAAGGTTGATGATGTTCTTGATGTGCAGTACAAAACAGCAACTTAAATAACAATTTATCAACAAAAAATTTCAACAATTTACTCTTGCACGATGGTAGTCTTCTCAGACACGTAGATCCCATCAAGGAACTTACGAATATCCTTTTCTTTCACAGTTGTGGACTGCTGGATGCGGGCAGCTGAAAGATGGATATCTTATATTGTGGTAGCGAAAATTGCATATAATTGGTGTTGCCCTACTACACAAAAAAGTGAACCAACGAACCAGCTTGAGACACTAGCTGAATGTCATTTCCCTCAATGATTAGCTCATCCTTTTGTGCGGTGGAGAGAGCAGCGGTGACACCATCGGGGAGAGGCACACGTCGAACGATTTTCTCACCGAGGAAATTACGGATCTGAAAAAAAAATAGATTCATTGAAGGAAAGGAGCAAAATAAGGGACGGTTTCGAAAGTGCAAGACCATGACAGGAATTATGTGAAGTAAAATTCAACCTTAAAAGCGAAACCAATATTTATTCTCTTTCAAAGCTTATGTTTGAAGAGAACAAACAGGTGAAACAACATACCTCAACAGTCCTCCCGCCATCTTGGAGGGTAACGTTGATGGGGAAGTGAGCGTACACGGATCGCATCTTGTAGCGGTAGCCCTTAGTGACACCCTTTATCATATTCTGAATGTGGGAGCACACAGTTCTGATGGCGGCAATCTCTTTACGCACTCCAAACCATTTGCGAACACGTAGCTGGTTCTTCCCAACACGTTCCATCTAAATATACGTAAACATACGAAACAAAGTGGTTATTCCGTTTCGAAAATGTATTAAAATTAGTGTAAAATGGCTACACTACAGAAAATATGCATAGGAATAATTTTATAACTGGCGAAATCGAAGCCTGTACAAGGTGGCTAACTTAACGCGAAAGACCAACTGGCTGTATCCACACAAATCGCCAGCCCGCGAAACCCCCACCGATGTTCAACGCCGCTCTTACCTGCTTCTAAATGATTAAAATGGCAGACGCGCATTGTTACAAAAAAAACACCCCAGACAACTCTAAGTTACTTTCACAAGATGGGAAGGAAATAATGAAGTGCAGCTCCCCAGTGGACTTCTTATAGAAGAGTGGTTTTCAAAGAAGAAAACACTGTGAGACTATTGCACTAATTCATATTTGGAAATTTGTGAATTTCGGAGATTTACTCCAAGGGTGATACATAGATTTGATTCATGTAGCAAAAAAAAAGATATTGAAGATCCAAATATTACATAACTGCCGACGTTGACGCTATGCAGCGTGGAATCGCATCATAGAACCGATAAAATCCTCGAATAAAGGAAGCTAATGCAAATGTCCATTCACTAGCCATAAACCTACAAATGAATGCAAGACAGCAAAATTTCAAAGTCGCGTTCCATATTAGGTTCACTTTCGAGATATTCATTCATTCGGAATCAAAGGAATGCAGTGAATATGAGGGCATCTATGATTCCCGGCAAACTGAGGAAAGTCGTTTTTGAATCCATTCCTTTGAAGAGTTGAGACGATACGTCACTGGGAGAGCGAGACATATGTTACATACGTCCCACACACACTGTTTCAACATTAAAAGACTGCATATGGCAAATCTCTAAATCCGCACGTTGAAGCAAATAGTTTCGCTTGAATTGAAGAGTTATGTGCAGCACTGTGATCAGCACTTTGCGATAATAATCGTACTAGTATTAGGTCGTCAAGTATTAAATGTCCGATTTTGGATGAGAGAATTTTGAGTTTTGTTTCTAAAGCAAGGTGCAGTATAAGATATCCAAATATGCTCCTTTACTATCGTTACATCCTTGCCATCTTAAATATGGCTTGGTTGCGCCAATAGCTTAGAAGCATGGAAAGCTATGGGCGATCAAATGGGGAAGAGCGTCATGATGTTGGAAATTGAAAATTTTCTCTAGCAAGAAGTGAGCTAATCCCTGATAGGAGTTGTGCTCAAATAGAGCAAGGTTTGCCCAGTACAGTGAGTGGCAGGTTGGTCCTCAGCCCTGCTCCTCTGGCTTAAGCAGCGTGAATTTGTGAAAAATCGTCAAAAATTGGCACCCATTTTTTGAGGGTCAAACCGGCAAAAATTCGTTTACCGGACCACTTTTAACGGTCATATTGCCTTGAGTACCTAAATATTAATGGATTGTAAAGGTCATACCTTGCTGCCAGTGGCGGACGCAGAAAGTGGGCGGGAGGGGGGCGTGGGAAGAAAAGTGGGGTCTCCGCCGTTTTGGGGACCCAGACGGAAAATAAAATTAATAATAATATTAATTATAATAATAAACAATAAATAAAAAACATATTAAAAATAATAATAAAAATAAACAATTAAAAATAAACTAACACAAGATTTTTATTTGTATTGTAAAGTAATTTCGAAAATTTGGCGACCCATTCTCGGGGCGGGCGCGCGCCCCCCCCCCCCCCCCCCCCCCTGCGTCCGCCACTGCTTGCTGCTTATGCTGACCTAGTTTAACTCCTATCCGCTTCGGCTATGGCTTCCAGCTCATCGATATCCAGGTTCATCATAAGGCTCAATTTGGAGCTTCACGTCACCTGAGCAGAACTTCCCAAGCAAACGCTGTTCAGTGCATTTACTAGCCAAATGTCCCTTAACACTACCCTGATGTTCCCAGCTTTCTCAGCTCTAATGGCTGGAAAATGGAACCTATGTTCCAAAACGACATGATTTTTCGTCTTTGAGTAGTTCTACAAAAAATGCTTTCAAACAAAAATTCGAAAACTGATCGAAAACATGGGAAGTGATTTTGAAAGGAAGAGGATGTACCTTCATGATGAAAATAAAGATGAGAAGAGATCTAGTAAATCGTTGAAGATAGAGACTGTCAAACTGACCGCTCATAAAATCGGACATTTCATACTCGACGACCTAATATAATAAAAAGATGGAATGGAAATCATCCATTTTAACAACAAGTGTTTTGCTACAATCACGGCAAGTTTTTTTATGCTGTCTTGTATGCACTGTAACAACAGAAGATCTTACAAAGGAAGTGAACGAACTTGAGCTGCTAATCCAAAACGACACCTATATGGTTAGAGGATCACTCTAAAATGTCACTAGTTATACTTTAAATTTGCCAAGTGGTATACAGTAGCTCAGATCAAAATGCAAAGCGGACGCACATGGAAGGACATGACCTGCCAGCATGTTCGTGAGAAGCGAAAGACTCATCTTAGCGCCACAATCAACAGGTATGTTGATTATCGTTAACTACTGCTTCATCACCCGTACAGTCGAATGATATGCTTGCGAAAAACGGGCATAACTCCGCACAGAGAGAAGAATCAGGAACGCGAAAACAGATTTGAAAGCAGCGTGGCGAGCTGCACTAGGCTCACACCAAGCCACAAATCCATAGAACCCTCCTGGTCAGCATGGTTGGAAATTACATACCGGAATTCTGAGCTTCTGTAGATCATTTAGCAGATTTCAAGCATGAGCCGTAACATCATGTTGGACGGGCTCTCTACCCATATAGGTTTCGTCATGGATTAACAGCTTTATTTCGTGCACTTCGCTTGTTAGGCAATTCGAGACCAAATAAACCTCATTTTTCAAGTATTCTATAATGCTGAGTTTATAGATTCATCTCATAGCTGAATTAATGCATTGCCGTAAACCACAGTGCACATGTATGGCTTTTAGGATGCGGCCAACCGCAGCCTTTTCACATCATTCCAAACACGATGTATAGCCTAACAAAGACAATCGGTGGACAAGATGTTCTTCCTTAGGCCTATGGCATACTTCACAGTGAAGAAAATGATTGAAAATGATAAGAACAAAACGTTCCGAGATTTCATATCTTGTCACATAATTCGCATGAAATAGCATGTTGACATAGTAGCAGTTTTACAAAAATTGTTGTGGCTGAACGGTTGCAGGGCTAGCGTCGTTGTGAATTGTGTCATAGGCCTAACCCTTACCATTGTTCAAGGAAAAGGTAAAAACAATATAAGGCAATGAAGGATTTATTTTATACTATAAGGCACCCCCTCCCCCCACCCCCTACAGATGCCACTTAATAGCCCGGCCATATTAATCTCGTTTCGAAGAGAACAATTCCACTGCATCAGTTTTCGTAACTGATACTAAAGAACACACAAATCAAGAAAAAAGAAAACGAAATTATTGTGAAGGTGCACACATTAGCCGCCTTCCGAAATAAAGACGCTTCAAAATCATCGACATTTCCATACAAGTGTGCTCGAAAAAATCAAAAAGATAAAGTTGCTCTGGTTAGATGGATTTAGCGCAACGTAATTGAAAAATGTAACTTGAAGAAGGAAGAAAACAACATTAAAAGTAACAAGAAGAGAAAAAAGGTACCTCCATATGAAGATGGCGGAAGTCTCGCTTAAGAGTTCCCCGAGGTCCCGTTACATGGACAACGCGGTTCTTGACGGTGAATGTAACATTGTCCGGGAACGTCACTGTATCGTTGGACTCGATCAGCTTCATGATCGCTCCGGATTACCTGCAGATCAAAGTTTGACACGGTTTAACATGGTTTCGGTGAGTGAATGACACGTGCGGAAAAATAAAACAAATTTTTCACAAAAATGATCTGATACGACAACGTCCATCGACTGAACAGTTTAGAGTGCATTCGAACTAGTACTTGAATGAATAACTGACGGGAACGCATCGAAGTACTAACAAAGTTCCACAGGAGATCTGGTAAAGTTCTAACTGACAAAATTAAAAAATAAAGTGATGCATCAGTATAAAGCGACGGTGCTGGAAATAAAAATAAGCTAAGGAACATCAGCAAAACGGGAAACACTAGTACAGAACTCCGCCGACTCGAAGGTTACCACTGCAAACAAGAATTTCTGCTCCAATTTCATTGCGTATCAGCGTGCTTAATGGAGTTGACGCGCCCTTTCAGTGATTTTCAGGGAAAATTGCAAGGGGGTCCTTAAACGCGAACTACCTTCTGCGCAGCCATTGCGACATTTGCCCGCCTATATTTTCGCGCACCGCAGAACGGCCGATTTCTAACTTGTTATATGGCTTCTTTCCAGTTGTAGCTCTTTTATGCATCTAATTGTTCCGATTATGCTGCTCTGTTAGGGGTTCGCTCTTCTATTTGTTTGTACCTAGGTTGTGTTCTCGCCTCGAAGTTTGAAATTTCATACTTGGTTGCAATTAAATCTTTTTAGGGTAGTAAAAAGGAAGATGAAAGTCAGAGTGAAGCCCAAGGTAATTTTCTTTTTCATTTCTTGGGTTGGTTCAGAGCTATTCGTTTATCATACCTAGAGATGAGTATGCACTTTTCAGCATGAAGCTGGAGCGGCTGTCAACTACATATCAAGGAGAGAAGCTTTGAAGAAACTTCAGCTATCTCTGAAAGATTTCAGGCGACTTTGCATTCTTAAGGTCAGTTCATTTCTCTCGAATTTAATTACGGAATTGATGCTCGATGCGTTTTTTTTTCGCGAGTGAGCTGTTTGGGTTTTTCCTCCAACTTATCGTTAAGCTACGCGATTATTGGAAGTTAATATTTAGGGTATATATCCTCATGAGCCTGCTCACAAAAAGAAGGTGAATAAGGGATCCACTGAAAATCGAGTTTGGTACTATAGAAAGGATATTAATTTCCTAGCCCATGAACCCATCATCAACAAGTTCAGGGATCATAAGGTATGTGCATTCTTATTTCACCACCCGTACCCCCTTTGCTTTCAAAGCTACTTCAGGTTTTCTTGAGGAAGTTAAATCATTACAAAGCGAAGAAAAATGAATCAAAAGTGGAAAAGTTGTACGCCAATAAACCAGAATACAGCTTGGATAGGGTTGTTAAGGAGAGGTAGGCTATATTTCATCTTTAGTTACTTTTGGTGATTACTCTTATGCACTGCTTGCATTGTTTCGAGGTTTTGATCTAAATCTTGTATTGTGAATAGATTCTTTCAGATATCCTACTTTTGGTTCCGCCATACGTGATCTCGATGATGCGCTGTGCCTCTGTTTTGTTTTCGCTACTTTGCCTCACACGCGAATTCTCAAGGAGGGTCTCATTGATAACTGTCGTCGACTAACATCTGAGTTCATGCACTACGTAATCGAAGCACATGCTTTGAAGAACACTTTCATTTCAATAAAAGTAGGTGTTGGTATACTTATCTTATATCCATTTGATTGTAAGCACGGGAAAGCTACCCTCGTCAAAGTTCTTTTTTTGATTGCAAGTTTTTGTATTGATGCCGTCAAGATTCTGCAAATCGATAATGACACCCTGTCAAAACTCGCTGCTGCCGATGTGCTAGAGCTATAACATACATGTTTTTCACGATGCGTTTAGGAATGAACATCCCAATTTTTTCCAAAATATTCGACGTAATGGCCACAAAAGCAGGAAAGGTCCTTCCAAGGGCAATCTTTGACGAACTTATTTGTAGCTAGTTGTCCCAAGTCGACCCAAGATTGCCAGATTTACAGGCTTCATTTTAGATCTGCTTTTTTTGCAGGGTATTTACTATCAAGCTGAAATATGTGGTGAGAAAGTTACCTGGATCGTTCCACATGAGCGCGGACTCCCTCATGTCACGGACGTAGACTTCACCGTCATGGTTTGTTTATGAAGTTGAATGCAGCTGGCAGTAAATCACAGTATCAGTTTTTGATTAGGTGACATTCGCGGAATTCTACGTTGCAATGTTGGGTTTTGTCAACTTTCGGTTGTATCAGATGATAGGGTTGTATTACCCACCCCAGATCCAAACCGGTCAGAACTCCATAGCCACAGGTAGGGATTTGTGAGCAATCAAACTTATATTTTTTGTGCTCATTTTTATTCTGTATGCAAAACATAATTTATTTAAGAGGATCCTAACGAAGAAGATCATATTGAGAAAGTGTACAGCTTAGCACGCCCCTTGGCGCGAAGAGCGGGTGCTGAAAATGACAACGATGACGAGGTTTGTGAGAAGAAACTTGCTGGAGATTTAATTCGCATTCTCTATTCCCTTTTTACAGGAAAATTTCGAAACGTTTGGAGACGACGACAATGTTCTGGCCGAGAAATTGAAGGAGTCTAAAACGATAAAGTCAGACTCTAAAGATTTTATACAGTCAACGTGCGCGTAACCCCAAATTTACAGAACTCTTTTCAAAGGACTTGTCTTCTTCCTCAATCGTGAAACTCCTAAAGAAGCATTGACACTTATTATTAGGAACTGTGGAGGAGTTGTTGGTGAGTAATTCCTTCTCTTGTTCACTCTTGAAAGCTACTTGCAGCACGAATATTCTCAGGGTGGAGTGGAGGTCCTACTGCGCTCGAAGAGACAAGCCGAACAATTACGCATCATGTCGTTGACAGGCCAATGTCAAAATTTGATGTTAACAGGTGTAGTACTGTTTGCTTTGAGCGCGTTAGTTATGATGATTTTTATTAAGCATTCATCTTCCAGGAGATATGTGCAACCTCAATGGATCTTCGATTGTTTGAATGCTCGGCGCAAATTGCCGTGTGAAAAGTAAATTCTTTGCAACCAAGGAGTTTGGTTGAACTCATTCAATCGCTTCTCTTGTAGGTATATGCCAGGCGTACAACTTCCTCCTCACTTCTCTCCATTCACCAAGGAAAAGCCAGGAGATTACATACCTATGGAACGACTGGAAGAACTCAGGAGTCTCGGTCAAGGTATCAGTTGATTTTCAATTTTTAACGGTGCTACTGAAATCTTCTGAGCATTTCGGTATAGGATGAAGCAGCTGCTTTGCTTCCATTCAAGCGAATTCTCTTTTCAAGTGATCTGAGTTGGTTTAGATGTTTCTGCGCTCATTGATAACGAACCTACAACTGTTTCCTCTTCAAAAACTAAGAAACCAAAGAAAGTTGAGGAGGAGAAGAAGGGCATGCGCGTTACACTTGGAAAGATGCATATGAAGAATAAACAGCTAGAGATAAATCAGCAGGTTAGTGAGCCCGATATTTCTTCTGATCCACGATATTCTATTCATTTTATTATTCCTGGGGACCTTCTTAAAGCGATTCCGCATGTAGTGAACGAAGACTATAAAACTAAACTTTCTTTTCAGCATGCTGATGTGAAGATGAGAGAAATGATGATGCCGAAGAAGCACAAGCGAGTTTACCACAGCATACGGCAAAAAATGAAAAAGGATAAGAGTGTAGGACTGAAACTGAAAGAGAAACGCGCGAAAATCCAGGGCACATCCGCCATTGCTCCAGTGGGTTAGAAGTATCCTTGGAATGGTGGAGCTGTTTGTTTTGATTATAGATCCACTTGTTTTCCTTTGTTGACTCTTGTGTATAATTGTTCCCTGTTCACGATGTTGTTACGCTTGACTGTTACTATCATGATGTAGAGATTTATCACTGGAATCGATATAAATGTTACATTCAATATTTGCTATACAACTTCTACAACAGAGCTATTCCGTTTCACCTATATCACAATCAAGGCTTGAACTTCACAATTGAGCAATGTTATCCAGATTTCCTAGCAAAGAGTTGTAATAACTAACGAGTTTCCCTGTCATTAACACTGCACCAGGCAGTATGTGTACTAACATCCGCCTATCAAGAAAACCAGTGATTCCACTGACAGTCTTCAGTCCAAGGTGCCACGCACACGAAGCACCAGTCCATTTTGCAAGCTATGCAGTGGATGTGAGCGCATCCTTCGTTACGCTCTGTGTTTGCACCGCAACCAGGACATTTCCTTAAATGCTAGTTTTTTCAAAGTGCGAATTCAGCATATCTTTACTAGTACAGAATAATTAAAGGCAGGAGTGCATGAACAATTTAAAGAAAAAAAAAACTCATTACTTTGTCGTCGCTTTTATCGTTGTTGTAGTGGGATCATCAGTACCGCAAACACAGCTTGGAGATTTACACAACCTGGAAAGCGAAGTTTTCTTTTGTAATTAGTTAGATTAGTGAACAATGAGGAAACCGAGAGGAATAGATTAGCTTTTTCTGCGACCGCCTTCATACTATGCTATACGTGATTGATAGAGAAGTCCTGCATCATTAAAAGTATACCGAACCAAAGTTTATTTGGCCACCCGTAGTTTTAGAAGTAACGAAAATGAAGAAACTGCGTTCGAAAAAGGACGAGAGTTGGGCAGACGTCACGCAAAACGCAGAAAAAATACGGTATGGGAAATGCAAGCGAGACAAGCAGGCGGTCGAAAACTCAATTTTCGCTATTTTTTAGACAAACAAAACCAACCATGTGGTAAAAAAGAAGGCGCCGAAAGAGCAGTAACAAACTTTCAACAAGTCTGCCAATTTTATTATTACAGCAAAGCTGAAAAGTACCGGCAGAAAAGTCGCAAACATTCCGGGCACGAGGTTTTGCCGTCGTCATCTTCGACCTCCCAAAAGAACGAGGCATTACAATCCGGGTACGGACAAAACACACCTGGAAGTGGGTGTACATTTACAGTCTTTCTCAAAAATTCTTGCCTTACGCTGAACCGCCCGTCAGCTTAGCCACGTCACACCATGTATCATAATGCATAGGTGATGCGGCGCGGCTTAGCAGATGGGCGGTGAAGCGTGAGGCAAGTATTTTTGAGAAGGACTGTACATAGAAAATACATCGGGGAGATTATAATAAGAAACCTTGGTCGTCCATGGCCACTAACTTCTCCGTTGCTATTTTTTGATACTTTTTGTAGCTTTCATCGCCCAGTACACGGAAATGGTGAACATCTGTCACGCAACCTAGAAATCCGTTAAATTTCAAACCATTGACTTCCAACTTCTGATCAACAGCAGGACGCAACCGAATTTATGGGTTTTTGACAACGCACGCGCCTACGCCACCAGCCTTGTTGTAGCAGTAACAATTTTTGGAGTTCATATGAGACATTACAGTAATCCAGGTCCGCACCCCGAGCTACACCACAGAATTGATCGAGAATGAGAGTAGTTGAGTCACTGAAATGTGTAGACATGCAGATGATCAGACAGCTGAGACCCAGATTGTGCGGCCTGGCCTGCAGTCCTGCACCCACTAGAATCTTCTACATAACTGGTACCGGCGGCTGCAGGAAACGGGTGGATGCCAGGAAGAATGATAGCTGGCAATAGTTGGCTATCATGAACCTGTCTGTCAATATCCCATGCAATTGTAGCCCCGCCCATAGTCAGGTCATGGAGATTTCCAAGCGTTTCAGTTTCAGATGTTAAAGGTTTTTTTACTGACTGAGATGGTTATGCCATCACTAAATAAGGATCAATAAGAAGGAAGCAGTTAATGCATAATTTTCATTAAAATATGACATATTAGAAATACTGCACGCTGTTTCTCCTTTGTTTGCAGACCTAGAAATTCCACATTTTGCAAAGCCCCAAGCCGAATGAAGTCTTCGGTCCTTCGAACAGGGTAGTCAAGCATGCGCATAACGCAAAGTAGGCGGGGCAACCTTTGTTACTGTGTTTTGCACTGTGCAGCTGGTAGCTGTCACGACCTATCGTTCTTCATGACCGCCACCCGCAGGAAACCCACTCAAGGAGGCAGAGCCCAAAATGGGAAGGGGGTGGGGGTGGAGATGGCCAGCGCAAATTCCAATAATTGAAATTATTCGTAAGATGATGTGACCGCAAACAAAAATGTAAAAATAACGATTACTATAAAAACTCTAAATATCCTTTATAAAGGTACCACGTTCATGTACAAAAACTTCTGTGAACGTTCCCTTCCCTCTCTCCCACTATGCCCGCCTTTGCAACCTGATCGCCTTAAGAGGATCTTCTTAGTTCTGCAAGGTACAATCAGCGAAGAAGAAGCCTACAAACTTGCGGACCCGAGAGGTCACAGCGCTGCGACTGTGCTGGAATCGCTTTGCTGCGGTGCCGTAATCGTAGTGATATTTAGTGTTTTAGGACATGCAATTTGTGGAAGAATATAGCGTTATTTTGCTAACTGTAAAGAAAGAAGGACAATAAAACTGATGTGATTGATTTGTTTGTCGTATGGTCCTCGCGCGAATGAGAATTAGTTGTTTGGAAATCTTACTACTATATGTAGTGTGCTCACAGCACGAGAAGAGAAGAAACGGAACCTACAACAAATTTAAAAGGAACTTACGATCGCAACCAGGGTGTGGGCATGTGATAGTGTAGCCGAATGGTGGTCGAAAGACGAACTGTGTTTCTTTCAGAGCTACGGCCAAACATTCCACAAAACACTGACGACAAACCATGTGGTGACACCCAAAGTCGAACAAATACGTGTTGTGTTCATCAAGACACACACTGCATTCAACATGTTCCCAGTTCCCGCGAATGTGTGATAAGACTGCACCAACCTAGAAGAACCTTTGACAGTAGTATCAAATAAATTCAATGTTCAACAGCGAGAATCTTAAAGCAATTCATCAAGGAAGGGTAGTGGTCGTAGATTATACCAGCAGGTGATCAGTTATAGCCTAGCTTGAGCAGTGGCCAGGGATGAGTGGAATTCCGACTTCCGATATTCCGGTGTTTTTTGGACTTCCGACTTTCGAGTTCCGACTTCCGAAAAGGGGTGAAAAAGCCGGAACCTTTCGGAAGGCTTGGAGTGATGCAAGTGCGATTTATTTCAAGGTTGCCGTTAATTTTGTGCAGTTTTTCAAGATCTGACTGGCGTTGTGTTCACAATAAGGAAGTCGCGAACCAAAACTAACGCTTCCTAAGCGTGCACTGTTTTCACGCAAGTTTTGCTGTCTTAGATTAGATGTTGTACAGGGTAGCAACAGTCCTACACCAAAACTTTCGTTGTGATTTTTTATTGCATCTGCAGGTCGGAGCGCGCGCCTAACTGACCACCAGCTGTCACTAATGAGCTAAGGAAGTTCCAATATGATGGAACCTCTCGTCCGCCGAAAACTGAACGAAATAATGCCTCATACAAGAAATTCAAACCACTTTGCCTCTAGTGGACACTGTTGTTGGACCCAAGAAAGGTTAGAGTAAAGTAGCAACAGAAGTCCTAAATTAGTGGGATGACAGCAAATTTCTATGATCCCTCAGCGGGGAGCGGCACGTAGTTACCCGAGATGTTAGGGCAGCCGGAGCGAGGCCTGTTGCATACACCGATCATAGCAAATATCCTTCCGCTCAGAACTATCCTTGGGCTCTCAAAGCACTCCAAGTTTTTTTTTTCCATTAGATGAGCATTGAAGAATCCAGGAAGGAAAATGAAGTCTAAAAAGATTTACCATCGGTACTGGTCAAAACATCGGGACATTGAGTTGCCTAAAGTTGTTCCAGCCAGGTTTTTAAATTAAAAACGTTTAGTTATTTCATTTCATTTTGAATAGTTGCACATATTCGTCAATTAAATAAATAAATAAATAAATTAGTCGGATTTTCGCAAATGAGCACGGAATCCTGGAAAATTTTGCAGATTTTGTACTTTGTGAAAAAGCGAACAAATGAAAAGAGTGACCAAGAACAATTTTTTCACTCGGTTATGACCATAAGTACCGATGCCATGGGTAACTAAGGACCCGCACCCTCACTCAGCAGGTGCAAGAGCAAAATAACTCTTACTCAGAGCTTCTAGAAGCTCATAACTGCAGTAAGCACAACTTTTACAAAACTATCATGCGAATCGCCCATTTTTCAGGAACTATTTGCAGCAAATCATTTTTATCTTCATCTCAGATTTCTATGACCAATCAGCAGGTGCAAGATTAGCCTCTTGGTGGGCGGTGCTTATTAGGGCCACAGAGGACCTGCAATTGACAGTCACTAGTAAAGCATACATTTTGGCGGGTGTGGTGCAGGAAATCGGAATGGATCTCGGCGCGAAAATGACACTAATTTTCGCACTGATATTAGGAATCGCCAGCACTGTCAGAATCAATCAACTTGTTTTGCAACCGTACATTTAGTGCAACACTAGGACGATACTGTTGCACAAAACAAGCATAAATTTTCATGACCACCCTTTAAAATGATGCACAGACAAAACTTGGGCAAAAAAGATCCCACATGGACGAAGCAGAGGGTGGGGTTTTGGAATTCAAAGCATCATGACATCACTCTGAGACATCAAAATTTTCGCGTGCAAGGGTAGTCCCCTACAATGGAAATATATTTGGAAGGTGGCAATAGGCAAAGTTACTGTGGCTAGATAGTTGGCAAATTTGTTTGCCAGATCACCAAACGAATCTCGCAAATGTATCGCGCACGGATTTCAGAGCGGCAACTAAGGAAGAAATGGGAGTTTCGCTAAATAGTGAGGGGGAGTAAGAATGATGACCGTATTGAAATAGCACGTTAGAAAAGCCACCTCGTTACAATTAACGCACTTGAACTTGAACAATGCATATTGTGTCGACTTGCAGTCAGCACAGCCCACTTCGATTTGGCGGCTAAATCAACGCATTCCATAAGAGCTCAGACTGTGAGTACACACAAATCGTGAAGGGAATGCATACCTGCGTGTAACGTCCTTCCAGCAAGACGGTTCCGTTTTCACCAATACAGCAGACGAGGAGCATTGGCTACAGTAGACCCTCAATTTACCCCTCTGAATGTCGCAGCAAGTCTTGCACCAAACGTAAAACGACCCAATCTCTGGCGTACTGCGTTTCAAATTTGCATCAGCCGTTGGACCATCTTTTGGATTACATGCCGATTCATGTTCATTCTCCACGAATACGATGAGCGACCTTTGAATGAAGAACAATTTACAATTTGAATATACTCTATGCAGCGCTTCGATTTGCACTTTTTTGTGAACGACAGGCTAGTCAAGGATGGATTAAGAGTGGTGCGAATTTAGGCGAAATTTCTGATGAACGATAGAGTATGTTTTAGTGGCTTCTTCTTAGCAATTTCCAGTGATTTTGATGCCGCGCTATAATACTAATCTCCGTCAGAGGCTAGTCAAGAAGAAAAGCGAGAAAAAACCCCTTTCGGAGAAGCGATAGATTGGATGGTGTTTATCGTGCACTGCACTATCACTGTGTCTCAAGCCCAAATTACAAATTTTTAGCCAAATATAGTCTGCCGAATAACATCACAGTTACGAGCGGACTGCTTTGGAGAGATAATTATTATGATAGTGACGGATTATACAAGGGATCGAAGTGTTGTGCATCTCCTCTCTTTAAAACAATTCATGCGCTGCCGTTGTTATCTCAACAGCAATTTGATTAGTGCTTTTGTATACAGTCCTTTCCAAAAAGACGGATTGCGCGCGCGATTTCATATCGTTGTGGTGGGCAGAACCTACTCCTCTGAATTTTCTGCCCGCGGTGGATCCCTGGCAGAGGTCAATTCGTGGTGGATCCACGGTTGCCCGCGATAAATCCGCAGGTGCCCGCGGTGGACAACCGGGAGTGATGTCACTCCCGCGCTATGCCCGCACATGCTCACGGTGAATCCATACATGCCAGTGGTGGCGAACCGACTCCCCCAACTCAGGCGTACTACGGATCCACCGCGTGCAGAAAAGTTCAGAGTCGACCCTCTCACTTGAAGCATGCTCTTTCCGCATCCATCGCTCAGGTCTACCGCATTTCTGCAAGCAGGGAATCCGTCTTTTTGACAATTATTGAAGTTTGCTTGCTTGATGTCACTCGTCAGGACGGCAGGTGAAACAAACTGATAAGGAGTATAAACGGCACTATTCCACATTAGGGGTCCCAAAATTTTCAAAAAAAAATTGCTGAAACATTGTATAGGGCGGTTATTTGAGGTGCTGGATACGAATATCCAATTCATTCGGTACCATAACCCATTTTTGTGGAGTAACGATAGGTACACGGTGGATAGGGTATCTCACAGATGTCAATATAGGTGTACAAATTGTATATGAACACTTCTATACATACAACTGTGTCACTTACTGTGCCTTTTGCTGTACTTTGCCCTACCTGTGTTCTCCTGCTCTTGTATCTTTTCCATCTCTGTAGTTCTATGTAGTGAATTGCTCCCTCCTGTTAGTCTCTCATATTTGAATGTGAGTGAGGGGAATTCTCAGAGATGGTATGCCTTATGGACTTGAATGCGGCTGCCGCGCATTGGCTCACGTGACTGAGGGGCGGGGTTTCCCGGGCCCCTGCCTATATAAGCGGCGCGCGCATCATTACCAGATCTCAATCGACTCGGTGTCAACTTCGCGAGCAGATGATCGATAGCGATTAACGAGCGACGAAAGAGGAAGAGGACAAGAAGAGGATTCTAGTGAGGTCCGGAGTGGGAACGTTTAAGTAACGTTCTCCAAGTGGGCATCTCCATTCTTAGTGTGACTTCGCAATCTATAATCGGAACCTCTCCGACTCAGGCAGGTAGATGTAAAACGGTTGGGGACTCTACATCCTAGAAGAACGCGTACTCTATTTGTCTAGGTTTTTTATTTAGGTCTCCTTCGAGGAAGTTTCAATAGTACACGGTGTTCGTGCCTCTGAGCCAGCACCGTCTCTATCCTCGAGGAACGGGTAATGCGGTTGATCCAGTTCGGATTTTCGCACCTCTTCCTCCCTCTTATGATTATCACCCGAGGATGTCGGTTAGAGGTGCGAGAAATGGGTCTAGAGATCTGATCGGATCAACAGCGACACAGCTTAAACTGATAGGTTTATGGACGGCTTGTCCGTAGATTACTTTACATCATTTCATGCAGTTATAACTTGAAACCAGAGGCGTAGGTAGGCAGAATGATTGCAATACCTCAAGTACCTATTTGAAATGCTTAAAGGCAGCAGGAGCTGAAATTCTCGACTCTGAGCTGAGCTGCGGGTGGTGAAGTATAGACTCGGCACATCATAAATGTGAAACGAACACAGAGAATGATGGCTTACCTGCAGAGAAAATGGAACGTCCGCGCGGACGAGTTTTCCCCGGCGCGAAAGCCACTGTGGCGCGTGGTTTGGCCGAGTCCCGCCATGGAACCCTGTGAATTCAATGCATTTCGTTTTCCCTTTGCGCCAAACCACGCACCGCAATGGCTTTTTGCGCCGGGGAAAACTCGTCCGCGCGCGAACACGGCCAGGCGTGCTCGCGACGAATGTTCCATTTTCTCTGCAGGTAAGCCATAATTGTCTGTGTTCGTTTCACACTTATGATGTGCTGAGTCTGTACTTCATCACCCACAGCTCAGCTCGGAGTCGAGGATTTCAGCTCCTGCTGCCTTTAAGAAGAAAAACGCCAACTTATGAAAAAACACTTTTTTCTCTTTATACTCAGCAGGGACCAGAAAACACCAGACACTATTTGAACGTGTAAGCTCTGTAGAATATAAAAGCGGTGGAAAGTCAGCAATGGAACTGTTGCACGGCCAGTTTGGCGATGCTGGCAAGGGTGGAGTGCGACGTTATCATGGGGTAAGATGAATAGACCGTTACGATTCGATCCTTTCAGCAGGATTACCTCAATTGTTTGGTAGCTTCAAGAAGTATAATGTTTATCTAGACTATAAGATACCTCTGGGGCAATCCCAGCTGTTCATGGAAGAGATCTGTTCGGTCGAAGTGGTTGGTTTCATTGAGAACAACTATGTCCTTTTTGAGCTTAGAAAATCACTGATGACCAGTAATTTCAAGCGAAACGTCTCTTCCATACTTAGTAGAGGTCGCTTGCTTAGTTTTGATGGCTTTTCGAGCCTTGACTGAATGCCAGGATCGGTAGTTGTCGGTTGCGCTGTTTTTTATTGGCTCATTGCTCCACTTCACACGCTTAAAACTCAAGCATACTGTCGTTTCAGAAAACACTTTACAACGCCCAACGCCGTAGAGGAAGATTAGCGCTTTCGAATCGTACATGAGGTGTAGCTAAAGGATAACAACTAGGTGGAGAAAAGTTGCAACCTTACTTGCTTCAGAGTAGTGTCTGCTGCCTTTCTAGCTGCTGCCTCGCCAAGCTGTACTCGCGGCGGCGAGGTGTTTGGGCTCAGCTAAAAAAGGGGCGTGGGCAATGATGCCCCATGGATATATGAGTGTTACGGTGCTTCTGCTGACAGCTACAACGACTCACATAGAAGGATGTGGATGCTGCGCATTTCCACTACCTTTACTAACTAACAATGATGAATCGCCGCTTCGGAGCATTCATCATAAAACTGTCACCTAAACGGTTCATTCGAAAGAAAAAGGAACGAAAAATTTTAATAAATCTAGGGGGAGTAATACGCTTCTGAATCGAGACTAAATACGATGCGTGAATCCCCTGAAAAATTGTGCAACGAGGCTATTTCACGTGCTGAATACAAAGATTAGGTCTTCAACTGAATAAAAATTACGTCGCTTCACAAAATGGACACCGACTCCGCGATCAGCATAGCAAGTACCCTTCTGTGGGAAATTTTGGAGAGTTTTAAGAATTACAGTTCAAGAATTTCACCCCTCTGCGTTAGCCTTCCTGGCTGTCACTTAGCGGCTGCGCGCTGCGTGCGTACCCGCGGGCCACCGTCAGCCACGCCCCTTTTTTGGCTGAGCCCAAATGCGCGCCCTCCGTACTCGCCGACGACTGGTATCGCAGCCATGGAACGAGTCCTGCGCTCCCTCGCAGAGGAGGCTCGAAGCTCAGAAGCCGAGACAATTGCGGGCTCATCCCAGCGCCACAGCGGGATCGTTGCAACCCGGGGCAGTTCCCCCGTTTCCGATGTTGGGCAAGTCGCACATGAAAACTGTCAGCGAAGCGGGCCTAACCCGCCTGTCGTAGGCAAGCCATATGGGTCAACCACAGGTGGCACAAAACCGGGCACCATTAGACAACCAAGCCTCGTCCACTACAAGCTGAAACAGAATCCTCTCAAATTTTGCGTAGAGGGATTGTTCTAGGTGCTGATCACGATCATCAACACTATTTTGAGTACTATGCTTTGTATGCTGCTGCTACCTCCAGGTTGTTTGGTGGAACTCGTTTATTAGGGCCTGACGTTTCGACTTAAACGTCCTCTTCGGAGGCCTGAAAGTAGTGTAAGGCTCAATCATGCGTTACTGGAGACCAAATGTTGCGTCCCTCAATGGCTAATGCAATGAATGCATTATTTTGAGTGATACCTTGGTTTTCTACTCAAAATCGGCATTTTCTCCAACTTACTACCGCATATCTACCGTATCCCCGCGAAAATGAGGTTACGGTACAAAACGGATACGATATTCGTGTTTAGCACCTCAAATAACCCACCTACACAACGTTTCAGCGAAAAAAGAAATTCTTGAAAATTTTGGAGCCCCTAATGTGGAATAGTGCCGGGAAGTACCCAGAACCAATAATTAGATTATGGTATTGATGGTTAAAAAATACACTTACGTAGTCGGTCCCAGCAACAGATCCTTCAAAAAAGTAGATTCCTCTAGTGCATGTCCACATAAAACGACCTGAGTGCAAGTATAATTTAGGGGAAAATCCTGAATACGTCAGAACAAGGGTACAGCATACCTTCAACTTTCGACTAGGAATCCCAGTTTTTTCGCTAATTCTTTGTTCAAAGCTTCCAACAGTATCGTTCTGATCAAATGGAACCAACAAAGATTGCTTCGAACGATCTGATCGATTATGGACCACAACTACCAGCTCATCCATTGCACATGGCTTCTTAAATAAAGTGGTTATAAAACTGTATATGGCATGTATATGGGATGACATTACTGGAAGAACATCAAGAGTTCTACTGCGGTCAAGGCATGCAAATTCCAGTAATTCATGAAGTATTCACGAAGAACTCGACGCTGACTTTTCAACAACCCCAGAAAGACTGAGTAGAGACTATTTCTACATATTTAATTCGGCTCCTTGGCAAGTGCCAAGGCTGGCAGCGTTCATCGCTGGACCCATATACTCACGAACGCTGCGGTCTTTCGAACACTGTGTTGAGGAAGAGTTTGGAATAGGTTGCTGGTACAGTTGAACAACTTTCCGTCCCCCATCAGTGCTTATATTCTGTCAGAGTTCTACTCTTGTCTTTATCACATTTTGGGCATTCCGACTTGGTGTCATGCGTTTGCGTTTGCGAATTTGTTCAAGGATTTTCAGCACAGATTTTAGATTTTAGCTCGCAAGTTCAGTCTGGTACCCAGTCGGAATGCCCACAATGCGATAAACACAAGAACAGAACACTGACAGAATAATGGAGCAGTAGCAGACGACGGAAATGTTCAACCGAACCAGCTATCTAATCCAAACTCTTCCCCAACGCAGCGTTCGGGAGTAGATAGGTACAGCGGTGAACGAAGAGCTACGGAGCTGACTGCGCCAATTGTCAACAAATTTGGTGTCGACTACCTCTCGAGAGAACGAATGTGCAGTGTCAGCTGCTCACGTTACAGATGCGCATCAGCCATGGTGCACAAAGATGTTCACTATTTTTTCCTCATTTTAGGAACACTCTCATAGTAGATATTGGATGCAAACAGCCTCGTTCATGCGCTCTCTGACTAGAAGGGAAGGTTTTTTCTGAAGCTTTCTTGGTGTTCAAAGTAGAAGAGCCGACGGCCGTCCCCTGAATCCACTTGGGTACTATTGTACTTCAGCGGCCCCACTATCGACCCCAAACTCAAAATCATGGATTTCTCTGAAAACTTGCATACAGGGGTAATTCGATGTGCTGATCGCGAATATCATATTCACTTCGCATGATATTATCGATTTTATTGATTTTATCGATTTTTCCCCAGGTATGGACCTCCTCTCGGAAAATTTGCCTACTGAGGGTTTCTCAAGCTGCTGGTTGCAAATATGATGAAGATTTCGCAAGAAAAGGTCGTCTTTGTGGGGAAAACTCCAGTAAAACCGGCAACTACACCGCCCCATGGATGAAAATCTGGAGAAAATCAACGAAATCGAGAATGTGGTGCAAAACGGCTACTATATCGTGATCAGCAGCTTCAAAAACCTCTAAATGCACTTTTTTAGAGAGATTTGAGATATGGGTTGGACTTGGGAAAAATCGATAAAATCAATAGAATCGATGTTGTCATGCGAAATGAATATGATATTTGGGATCAGCACCTCGAATTACCCCTGTGTGCAAGTTCTCAGAGGAATCCATGATTTTGAGTTTGGGGTCGATAGTGGGGCCGCTGAAGTACAATAGTACCTCCACTTGTTTTTCTTTTCCACTTCTTTGATTAAAAGGCAAATAAATCGGCTAATTCAAGTATTATAATAATGAGCCAGTCTCGAAGTTGTATGCTGAAAGCGCACAATTGGAACGGATGTGCACAAAGACAAACAAGAAGGAAACATTACACAAGAGTTTTTTTTTAACTAGAAATGAATATCGCCCTGACTTTTGAGCGGTTTTGTGATGTGAAATCTGTGACTGCACACAACACACATCGCAGGAAATGTGAATGGAAACTCGCAAGTGGACCTTCTGGGCGATCCCATTACTTGCTGAATGTTATATCACTAGCCGGGTTACACGGTAAGATGGCGGAACCCAAATAGTACTGCTTCACAACCCGGGTAATCGGCACGTTGTCTCTATCCTCGTGCTATTGTGGAAGGGCGCCTAACGGACTGCTCAAGGCGCACATTCGCGTTCAAAATTACTCGACTGGTATTGAACCTGCGCATTGGTCACTCCCAGGTGTGCGAGCCAAGAGATCACCACGGACCCCAACGACGACCGTCCGAGCGGCACCTCGGCGACGTCGCGGGACGCCCGCGCGGTCATCAATGTCCGCGCGCACTCGCCCTTCGTGCCCTCGCACTTCACACCGCATGTCATCACTTTTCATCGCATTTTGATCTCTGCTAGCGTCATTCTCTTCGAGCCAGAATGTCCAGCCGCTCGAATTGTTCAAAAATTGCCGAAAGGTCTGAGATAGGTGAAAACAAATTTTAAAGTTCGGGTTATGCTTCTGTAAATGCTAATCAATGGCTTAGTTGTGAAAACGTGTGCAATTCATATTCTCTTTGGCCTGGGATACTGTTCATGTACAGTGAAGACGACACTTCAGATTGCTTGTGAAGCTATGCACAGTTGGATCACTTGATATGCTGATCATCAGCATCAATTTTATTTCGAGGCATACTGCCATTTTTCTGACAACATTAGCATTTTCTTCAGCTTCTTTGCAGTACAGAATGATAATTCTCCCATGACCACATTTGTTCCACCGTAGCCCTAGGCGTCAAATAATCTCAGCGAATGGTATACTTGGTGCACACTACACACAATACACCTCGATTTACGACCGTTTCCTCCAAATTGTTCGGAATCGGTTCAGAGACCTCTGCCTACCGAGAATTTCGCATTACATGCGATACGTCAAAGATAACAAGGTTATGATCAGCATATTAGAGTGAAGCAATCCTTGATACATAGCGTGAACATAGGTTGAGTGAAAATCATTAAGTGTTCAACCGAAATGCATCTGCGAGGTCATCGTTTATTATTAGAACAAATGCGTCCTAGTGAGGAATCCTTTCATTCATCCCATACAGAGCTACATCTCGTCCACCTTCTTGCAGTCCTGTTTTTTTAGTCCTTCCCTTTCGAGTCCGTAACCCTACCAGCTGAGCCATCCAGGTCGACACCGTCGATTGCAAGACTCCATCTAGGAAACTAAGAATACTCATGCTATCACAGTATCAATGAGCAGTATAGTCTTTCTCAAAAATTCTTGCCTCACGTTGAACGGCGCGTCAGCTTAGCCACGTCACACCACGTACAGTGGACGGCAATGGCGGTGGCCCATCTGCGGCCTACAGAAGGACGCAGCGCGACCGCGCCGAGATCGGTGCCGTCTGTCGCCAGAGTGCTGTTTCTAGGCTCTTTTCTTCCCGATTTTGTCGAGAATCCTTAAAATCGGATAGAAAAACTATAGGAACGGTAGAAATAGCAGGAGAAAACTCGGGTACAGCGTGCGCGGCGCGGTCGCGCGGCGTCCTTGTCGAGGCCGTGGATGGGCCACCGCCATTGCCGTCCACTGTATGATAATGCATAGGTGATGCGGCACGACTTAGCAGATGGGCGGTGAAGCGTGAGGCAAGTACTTTTGGGAAGGACTGTAACTGTCGCGACATCGCGGACAGTTAACGAGAGGAAAATGCACAATTTCATTACGAGGCTATCCTATTCCTGGTCCTCCTAACACATTTAGTAAAGTGATGGAGCACGAAATTCCGTTCATTCTACCTATTAAGAAGCTTCACTGCCAATAATACGTAATCCATTCGTTGCGCTAGAAGATGTGTTCACATTCATAGAATGGATAGCTATTTGCGCTTAATCACAACTTGGTGTCAACATTCACTAAAGCCGTGAAACCTAGACTAGCAACACGTTCCATGATGAAATCATGTACCACAGGAGAATTAATTACAACTATCTCGTGCACGGGAAATCAGCCTACACTAGAATACAGACATCAGAATCTTATTGCCAACTACACGATCGCACCCATCATGCCACCATGCTTTCTATCTTTTGTCAATCAAAGTGCGCAAGGAATACAGGTAACTGAGCCTCGCGATGTTTGCGCGCACTCCGTCCAAGAAATCTGAATGCTGGGCTGTTTTTGAGGATCACGCCGTAAATCGAGGTGTGTTGTGTGTAGTGTGCACCAACTACACCATTCACTGAGATTATTTGACGCCTAGGGTTACGGTGGAACAAATGTGGTCATGGGAGAACTATCATTCTGTCTTTGCAGTAACCCTACCGTAAGCGCACAGAAATTGCCTTCAAAGTTTGGGCGAAATTCTCGATTCGGGGATTTTTAGGGTAGAACTAGCCTTGTATCGCCCCTCACTTTCCCATGAGTTTGTCAGCTTTTAGTTTCCTTTACAAATACCGGTGTTTCCTTGAAACAGACTATGAAAGCGCGAAATTTCCTCTTCAAAATAATTCCTCAACAGAAGAGCCACCTTGATCCACAAAAATTAGAATATGTAATGGGTATATCTGTGTACTTGGGAAGAGTGCCTTGGTAATCTATTTCAAAAACGACGATTGCTAAATATTTGTGCACATTTCCCCTTTCTTCGGCCTTCCTCCAGATACCACACACTTTCCGAGTTATTTTCCTATTGTCTCTTCAACTATCTTTCCTGATGAAACGGGCTTCAACATTTTTTTTCATTTCTATAGATTTATGTGATGATTTCTTCTTACTTTACAACTAAATCTCTCCTTTTCGACCGAGTAAGACGGAGTTCCTGTCGTCTCATTCCTCTTTGGATATGTTATGGCATAGCGTTGCTCATTCTTTGTTGCCGTACTTGTTTTTCCGAAACATATGTGCTGCAGAAATCTCCGGTGAGCCGCTTCGCGTTGTTCATTGAAACACCCATGGAAAATTGCACGAGTATTACTGCTAAGTGACTGTTTCATCGTACTCGTTGCCATGGCACCTTTGTCAGCGAGAACTGCTCGATAAGCAGCCCACTTTGCATTTTCGTATTCTTGCTTATTTCTACCGATAGGACGGGTTGATCGCGTTCACCGTTGTTTTCTATTTCGGGAATTTATTTGTAGTCTTCATAAGGAATTCATTCTTATTTTGCTGGCCTGCTGGCCATCAAACCGCCACTGTTAACATATGCTAATATTATGCGCCACTGTCACCTACCGTTATCGTCATGGTTCAGGTGCCTGTAATGCGGCAGTTTTATTCCTTTCTGGAACTACAGTCCTGCGCGGGTGGATTCATTTAAAAGCAGACAGTGAATCACATTCAATTTTGTTTCTATGCTCTACTTTAAATATTTCTGCACACTGCTCGGCATATTTTATGGTGAACGTCAATCTTTATTGCATCACTGGTAAAGAGGCAGAGCCGCATCACTCATTCACCCATGTTGTGTGTATGTACAGTGGGTGTCGATGACGATGCGTTTTCTGCAAACTTGGAAAGCATGCAGCCGTTCGCTCTAGAATCGCCTCCGATGTAGTAAGTCAGGGTTTTGTTGAAGGTTTACATCCTATTTGAAGTTCACTGTAAAAAATTAAACAGCATATAGTTCATCGGAGTCCGATCCGGTCAGATAACAGAAGATACATATTGATCTTCGTTATAACAGTAGCTTATGGTGTGCCATCACGGCGGCGATTCCAGCACGAGCGGTGCGGTCGAGCGGCGTGTTCCTCGAGTCGGCGGAAAACGCACCACCTCCGATGCTCATTCAGACGGCGGTCCTTCGAGTTAGTGCGTGTTAACGAATGATGCCGCAGTGCCTCCATTGCCGCCAGCGGTGCAAAAACGATTGACCTTCAATGCGACCATCTCAGCGTTCCCTTTCGTTCAGCATATTGGAACAGTTTGCATATCTATGCAGTTCCTTCTTTTCAGGAAGATGGTTGAAATACGTGAGGAGTCATCTGAGCCTTTTCACCCATCCACGTCTGCTGGGGCTAGTACATCTAGGGCCCCACCCTCTGGAACATCGCAAGGAACGATGACACTATCGGTAGGTGTCTGTGCTTTTGGATCCATGGTTTTCTTGCTCTTTCCATTGTGTAGCATGTTTTTCACTACAGCAATACGTTTCTGCCAATATGATGGACTGCTGTTTGCTTGTGACGAGGTTGATGACCTTATTCTTTACATTGTGCTACCTGCTGCCGTTTTTATCTCCCGTTGCGCCTGACTCTGCTTACTACAAGGCATTCGCTGCTGGTCAGTTTTCGTTATCGTTTCTGCATGGAAGCATACTGTACATATACAGAGTGAGTATCAATGAAGCTGACGATTTTGCGGACTTGAGGGCGACTGCGCCGCGCGTTGGAATCGCTACCCTGCTCCGTTAAACAGCTAATCTTAGCTATATTTAGTGTTTTTTTTTCAATCGTTGAGTACGATTAAAAAATTCATATAGCTACGATCAGCCATTATGGTAACAGAAATAGGCGATCTCAGCGCGCGGCGTTCTTGCTGTCTTATGCGCTGAAGTCCGCTAACTCATCATTTCCGTCGACGCTCGCTATATTTCCATAATTAACTATTAAGAATACATTCTGATTATTATTTTTTGTAGCTGCGGCAACAAATGCGCTACGCATGCAGCAAAGAGTGGGAACTGTCTCATTCACCAGAGAATTCTTGGCTCGCCTTCTGCTTGAAGATAGTTGCCACTATTTGTTTTATGCCATCCTATTTCTGACGTCCGCACCTGTCACTATGGCTCTTCTTCCGATCTCGCTTTTCGCAGCCCTTCATTCTGCTGCCCAAGTGGTATGTAAATATTTCTTCAACTGCTTAGATTTCCTTTTTTTTTCTTGTGTTTTATAGATGTTCCGCAAATGGGTTGAACAAATAGTACCATTATTGCTGAGAATAGCTTATGAGCATCGTAACGACTCAGATAAATGCCGCACAAGAAGGGGGAAATACTAAGTAGAACTGTCTGGCGTACTTTTGTTTGGCGAGTGTAGTGTCGGACTAAGCTTGGTCAATTTTGCTTTCTTTGCCTTCTTTGGGGCCTGAAAGAGTATTAAACAAGCCATTCTGTCAAATGTCTCGTCAAATCAACACGAATTCTTAATCTTTTTCGTCAGGTATAGCATAACTACCGAATTAAAAAAGCCAGATGGAGTCTCTTAGATCATGCTTGTCACAGTGGTTGGTAGGATGTTTACTCTGTAATTGGGCAGGAGCACTTTATCCAATTTCACTTTTCCAGCAAATATCTTATCATTTAGGTAATGTGGTCACAAATTAGCCACACAAAAAGGAATGCCGCGAAACGTCAAATGCACATTAAGCACTTCATTTAATCTCAGGCATTCAAACCGAGTTGGCCGTCATCAAATACCGGGAAGGCCGAAACACCTTAGTAGACCGGTGCATTCCTGCGGCCTGCCCGGTAAACCGTTCATTGCACCGTGGGGATTCTCCTTTACGCTTTATATCGGTTTTTCAATTAAAAACCTTAGCAAATACAGCTAATAACTTTGATTTTTTATTTTCTTTATCATTCCACATAATCATATCTTACATTTGTTCTACGTTATGCAGCATTTGTCATTGGCATCTTGATTGACCTTGTGAAAACACTTCCATTTCAAGTCTCTTCGGAAAACTTTCATAATCAAATTCTCAGTGTAGTATTGGCTTGCTTGGTCACTAGTAACAACCTACAAGAGAAAATAAGTAAAAACCACTGCAATTCCTGGAGGAGCTTCGAATACTAGTTTTCGTAAACTTACTGTACACACCCGAAATTTCTTCTGCACGTTGATCTTCACGATTTCTAGTCAATCACAGTTTCTTTCAGATTTCTAATGCAGTTGATGGCGCTAGCAAGTCGGAGTTAAAGTCGCGAAGAGACTATTTTCAAAACATTCTTCAGCTTATGGATCAAACACCAAACGACATAAGCCTAGTCGACATGATACCATAATAACCCAAGGAAGACACTATGAATAAACGAACATAAAATATACGTTTTATAACACTGCCAATGATCTTACACCAGACGTCCACCGTACAATGGAAGGTATATGACGAAAATATAGTTATGAATAGAAAATCCCATGTTATTACTAGTGGATATCACTTGTAAGTCAGCTTGCCGGCCTGCCTGATGCCATAATTGTGTGGGCGACCCGCCCGGTATAGTCTGTTTCGCCAGCGATGATAGTTGAGTAATCGTGCGTAGTGTGTTTTTCTCTCCACCCTCTCCAATCTCTGCGAATTTTCCCGCCCTATTCTTCTCTGCGCCTTTCCCCAACTATCTTCCCCCATGGAACAGACTATATGCCCACGTCATTGAAACCAGTGACCGGGCCTGCCCGCACCTCGGAATTGCTGTCGGCCTGGCTGGTGAAAGTGCCTGAGATAAGAATGGAGTCGTAGAGTTAAATGCAGTCTCGAATAAAGATGATAAGGATTACAAGACTTACTTACAGTAGTGATAAGCCTGAACGCAGCGAGGTGTTGAATGACAGTTATACCGCGGATTTCCCTATGGCTTCGTGACCGTAACGGTCACTTCATAACTTTTTCACATTAGAATGGAAAGCTACAGAAAACAAGCGAACATCTCCGGATATTAAGGCAAGTGTATGGGCAGAATTCCTGACAACATTGAAGCTCACTGATAGGGTATTTCGAACGCAGTAGAACTACTGCGGTTCAAGCTCACCGTCAGCATATGAAGTGCTCCATAATTCTTGTCGCGTCGTCCACTAAATATTTAATGCGCCACAACTGAGTGGGATAATTTCAATCGGAGTTTCACCTTTTCAACAACCTCTTCATCTTCGCTGTTCATACTTTTATGAACTTGAATAGTGTCTGTTCAAAAATATTTCTGTTTCAGGTGAAGCTGATGACAGCAATTGGTTATGGCAGTTCTGCATTTGCTGTTCGCCTTGCTACTCTGTGCCAGCAGCACACACAAAACTGCCTCGGAATAATAGCTTGTGGAGAGATATTTCTCATTCCAGTCCTCATCTCAATGATTTTTGTGTGAGTTACATTACCTAGTACATGAGTTGTGCTGTATTCAATTTCTTAATCGTTTTCAGAAAGTATCCTACTGCTAAGGGAAATTTCAGGGAAGTATTCTGTAAATTAGTGTATAATTTCTTCTGAGCAATAGAAAATCTGACCTTTTACCATCATTTGATCTGATTTGGGAAATATGTACAAATACAAAATCACTGAATTTATTAGAATCTGTTCAAGAACGTATAGAACATAAAATCGCAAGATATAGACTAGTTTGGCAAAATTCTTGTCTGCATAAATAGCATCTCGCTAGAGTCCTTACACCCAATCGGAGGAAAATTTTCGAGCGCGCCCAGCATGCGGCGCGTGCGCGGCGCAGCCCTCTTGTGGCAGCGGTCCCCAGTCGTTCGTCAGATTCTTGGCCCAGGTGAGTGTTTTTCTTTTTTTTTCTTTAAGTGAAGTTTATCTGAAGAAGTGAGGCCTGTGCCTGACCGATATCGACCGGACGGCCCCGCATGCCTCATATTTTGCACGTTTTCCCAATGCATGCCCCAAATGCTTGTTTTTATTATTTTTATGAGGCATGCGGGGCCGCCCGATCGACATCGGTCAGCCACAGGCCTCACACTTTTATATAAACTTCAATCAAAGAAAAAACGAAGGGAAAACACTCACCTTTGCCAAAAATCTGACGAACGACGGGGGACCGTTGCCACAGGAGGGCCGCGCCCCGTGCTGGGCGCGCCCGAAAAAAAGAAAAAAAATTCCGCCGATTGCGCGTAAAGACTTCACTTGTTTTTTTTTTAATTGAAAGCATTTCTCATTCCACTGGTGTGCCTCTGGGAAAGAAAAGAGATCGCGGTAGCCCGCGGTAGGGTGTTTGTACGGGAGAGTGATGTTTTGCATCAGTAGAAGTTAACTTTGGCCATTTAACTCATTTACTGGAAGTTGCTTGTTTGAATTAGAGAAAGTGTTTTCAGTGGAAAAGCCTCTCTCTTCGTTCCGTTTGTATACTATCGTTTTCTTACGCTGCGATATGCCTCTCGAAGGAATCCTAATACGAGGTATTTTCCTACCTTTTGGATAACTTGTTTTGGTTTTTTTTTGTAGACGTTTGTTTCTTTAACTCAACTGCTGTTGAACACAGAAAGAAGCTAGGCCTTGCATGTTGCAACACCGGCTTCTAATGTGCTAGCGAGTGCGATTTTGACACAATATTTATTTCGATTACACATAAGCTACACAGGATACACTCTAGCAGACGGAGATGAAATACCAGGACGCAGAGCCACTAGTCGGTGCGATTTCTGGAGTTCATGCATTTGCTTGATATTTATAAAAGTGCAGCTATTTTGACGCTTGTAAGACAAGTGAGAAACAAAAGTAAACCGTTACGTCATTCGCATATAGGATACCGAGCCAGCTGTGTCTCGGATCCGTGCGCCACCTCTGGGCTAGGTAAACTGTGTGGGAACAAAAAGAATCCCGAACCAGAGTGCCGCTTCGCGGCGCTCTGTCTCGGATCCGTGCGACACGTTACCTTTGGGCTAGGTAAACTCGAAAAGAATCACTGCCATCCACACGAAGCGCAGCTTCGTCGCGCTTCGCGAATGACAGTGATTTTCTGCGAAGCTGCGTAGCTTTGACACGGCTGAGAGGTTAACTCTCATCATGTCTAATATGAGGAGCATCTACATCACCTATTTTATGACTATTCTTAGCAACACAGGTCCTCACGTGTTCGAATCGTCACTGCTGGGAGCGCTGAAATTCGGAATTTTTCGAGCCCAAATAGCTTTCAACACAAAACTATTACTTAAACATGCTAATCTTGTTCCACAAACATAATATTAAGCGAATGGTTTGTCCCGTTGACAGCTAAACCCTAATTATTTTCGGAAGAAGCGCAATAGAAATTCCTCTTCAACTCTTCTGTACTTGGGTGATTCATAGCATGGATGCGAAATCACACCCGCCTCATCAACAATCACCTAGTTCTACCTTTAAGATCCAGAATATCCTGTTTTGTTTGGAAGATGGACGTCCCAATCGAAGATTTCCTTGTTGTACAGGTGTCTGCGTTTTCATGTAGCGTTTGTACTCATGTTATGTATGTATGTCTATGTCTAACATAACTCATATTTTTAACTATAAGTTTCCTTTACCTTACTGATGAGTGCAGGAGGAAACTTATAGCACTATTTAGTTTTCGTATAAGGATAGTGCACGAAACGAAAACTAAATCTAGAACTATAATTAAAATCCAATAAAATAAAACTATAAATACATATACCATGGGCGTGTCACTGGGCGTGTCAATTTTCGCAATTGAACAGGTTGCGGCGGGCAAAAGAGGTGGGGCGAGGCGAGCCTACCAATGACAGCGTGACCTGTCATCCCTCGCGCGGCGATGGGGGGGGGGGTCTGCGCTTTATATGGAGTAAGATATGCAATTATTGAAACATACCAAAGTTATACAAATTCCGAATGCAGAAGTCATTTTTCGTTAACTAGAACAGGATTTTGACATGTTTTCCGAGGATATGGTACAGTCTATGAACTTCATCGGAATAAATGCGAACTTAGAGTACGTGGGCGCAGTATCTGGGAGGTTGTGAAGGTTGAACTCGTCCATCACTCGGCAGTTTTCATCTTGGATGACTGCTCTTCAGTACCATTTGTGATCAAACATTTTTTCTTACTTTCTGTTGTCACTGTGAACCGTTGTATTGATCCCACCACTACTGAGGCTAGAGCGTACTTCTCCAATTATAGAACGAACTTAGTTATATATTGTAGAAGGCCCATCTTACTCTTGAAGCAGATCCTGCATACGGAGATCGTAATTTTGATGTTTCAATGGTAGCATTAATTCATCTTATATGCGGATGACGTAACGGTTTGAAATTCCTTCAAAAATTGCATTCTCGCGTTGGTTCTTGTTCCTCACTTTGCACAGAGTCGAGAAATTGCATCCATTAGTGATTCTGCGTCTTGATAGGTCACGTTCGTTGAGTGTCTCCCGTGTAGTTGCATGAGACACACACTTCATCCGACGCCTAAAAATATACGATAGGACGGAGAGCGGTCGTATGGCGCGATTCTTCGGGTAGCACTATAGGCAAGCTGAATCTGGGGCGCGCGACTACCACCCGATTACGGTCACGCATCGCGATTTGCCTGGATCTGCCTGACACAGCATCCAGCAATCATCCGACCGTGGAGAAAAACGCCGGAGTGGCGGTACTAGTGACTTATCTGAATACCCAAGTGAATATATTTGCAAAAGTAAAAATTTCTATTCGAAGTCCAATGACTATTCTGTCAGAATAAGAAGCTTCTGAAACATCCGCGCAAATGGTTCCAATGTGTAGATTCTTCATATTGCTGAATAACTAACAACTGAACTGCCCAAACTTGTGGCTTCCTGAAGTTCTTGGACATTTCAGGGGTGCTAGTAACGACATTAAAGTTGAATACTTGACGTCAAGTTGTCGATTTATTTTACTTATTAATATTCACTTATTAAGATTAGTTTTGTCAGAACCGTACCAATTTCTTGTAAAAATCGCGTACAGTAGATGTCAATGGCGTTGGCCCATCTGCGACCTTGAGAAGGACGTCGCGCAACCGCGCCACGCGCGCCGTAACCTATGGATTCTACTGCTCTTATGCAATTTCTTACAGCTTTTATACTCAATTGTAAGGATTTTCGAGCAAATCGGGGAGAAAAAACCCTAGCAATAGCACTTCGCAGGTGACTACACTGATCCCAGCGCGCGCGGCGCGGTCGCGCTGCGTCCTTCTCGAGGCCGCAGATGGGCCACCGCCGTCGACGCTCACTGTATATAGGAGTGAAACCTAGGCCCGTAGTAAAGTGTCATGGCGGTAAGATGTACTCCAAAACTCACCACCAGGCTTTGGGAGATGATCGCATGCCAGCTCACATCCAGCGGGTATAGGATAGCAGATCATCGCTAGCCATGTCACTGCTAGATCACGCATGTGGCAACAGAGGAGATCATCGCCCTTCTAGGAGCTGATTCCTTTCTCATACTGTGGAAATAGTGGGAAAGGTGAGTGGACGCAGAGTGAGACGGTCGGGGTAGCTTATTCTGCGTCCACTAGCTTTTCGCACAATTTTCACAGCATGAGAGGGTGATCAGCTCCTAACAGGGCGATGACTTCCTCTGTTGCCACGTGCGTCCTTTATCAGTGACGTGGGTGGCAATGATCTGCTATCCTTTACTCCATGGATATGAGCTGGCATGGGGAAACGGACCTTTTGGACCCTGGCAATTAGGGCGGGGTCAGCGGCTGGTTGGGAAGGCGCCGCGATTGGTCGACTGTTTCCAGCCTTATGCTGCGGAGCGGCTGCTGCGTTGCGGTTGTCGCGGCAAGGCGCGGAGTGAGGGTGAGGGCCTGTACGAGTTGTACGTCACTCGCTCAGATGATACGCGATTAGCAAGTACCTCTGCTCCCAGAATGTCATGCTGCTTGAAAGCGAGCGTGGAGGGCACTGCCATGGATCGGCACAGCTCACTCACGCAAAAGGTTTCCAAACCTCTTGTATGCTGAAAATTCACACCTGCAGGTTATCTGACGTGCTAACTACGAATTTCTCATTCACTTTGCACCCCGATGTCATCTTCAGTGGCTTACATTCTAAATCCTGGTCTCTTTACCAGTATTTGTATAAATTTTTGAAGGTTTCAAACCATTTTTTTAAACTTTTCAAACCATTTTTTTAAATTATGTTGACCGTTCTGCGGAAAACTGTATTCCCATTTATTTTGAGCTCTGATGCATTTTATGTTCGAAGATATTTCTGCAAATTAGCTCTGGAAATCATACCGAAAGAGACGGCGGTTTACTCGAAGAACCATGCAAGTTTTTTTCTTCATAACCTCTGTACTGTTATTTCGATTAGGATATTTTCGCCTTTTTTTTTAATCTGTACTATACATATTCGATTACAATTTCGCTGAAGTGACTGAATAAGTTGTCGCCTTCCTCAATACGATCTGCGCTAGAAACACCTGACCTGGTAACATCCAAGTAACTGTCGTCGTCTTTAGGACATGTCATCTTGTTTTGTAAAGTTCCTCAGGGAAAATCTGTCACCCCCTATGTAACTGAGGTCGCATACATGTTGTGACACTTCGAAAACAGTAGCTGTTGATCCAGTAAAGATTCCTAACATCAAATTAAGGAATATTCCCGTCCTCGTTGAAAAAAAAAACCAATGAAGATGACCTTAAAAAGGATTGAAAAATAGGAAGGGTTCAAAAAATACACTTGAAATATTGAATGGTGCGATTACCACATTCTTATAATGTCAGAACTGTTTTCCTTAACAAAATGGAGTGTTGCACAGTAAGGTAATCCCAAATATCGCAATATCCCAAATATCAAATAGGAGTGAAATTCGCACTAAAATAACGCAACGGAAAATTAAATGGATTCAAATTAATGGCTGAAATGTATCTACTAATCTTTGGCAAAGTGTAGTCTCTATAGTTTCAAACTCAAGATATTGCGCTCTTTCGAACAATACATTAGTTGTGGACAGCCACATGGTTATGGAGAAAATCGAGATTATCACAAGGAATAATTCATTTTTTGCAAAGCTTCACAAGAATCCGAGTAACACGATTACTACAGCAACCCACTGTAGCCGTGCACGATGGCATCTTAGTGTAAATTGAATGTGATATTCGTGTTCAGCAAGTCAAATAACCATAAAGTGCAAATTTTCAGCGTCCAAGATACCTGCCCACCTAAACATAAGGGATTAGGAGAGCTCGTCCGCATTTCTTCGCGCTCCCGCCCTCGCCGGCGGCAGCACACGCATCGCAGCCGTCCCGCGTCCCCGCCCTGTAATTACTGTAGGGTTACTGTAAGGTCCAAAAGGTCACGCAGCCGCTGGCATGCGATCATTGCCTAAACAGTATTGACGAGTTTTGGAGTTCATCTCACCGCCATGACACTTTACAATGGGCCCTAATTTCAAGGTTTTGTTACGTAGAGGTACCTGCAAATCTGTACTCTCTCTTCCATGATAGGATAATGGCGAAAGGGTGACGAGTTGGCCCGTCAGGCATATCCAGGCAAACCGCAGTGGGTGACCGTAATCGGGTGGTAGTAGCGCGCCCCAGATCCACTCTGTCTATAGTGCCACCCTAAGAATCGCACCATACGACCTACACCCCAATAAGGTTGGCCCCTAACCCTCCAGAACTTTTCATCTTGTCAAAGTTTTAGTGTACTGAGGCAGGAGTCTTTACAGTCTTCCTCAAAAGTCCATTCCTCACGCTTCATCGCCCATCTGCTAAGCCGCCCTGCATCACTTATGCATTATCACACGTGGTGTGGCGTGGATGAGGTGATGGGCGGTGCGGCGTGAGGCAAGGATTTTTGAGAAAGACTGTAGTCATATCTGTTTACGTTCTCATCCAACATTTTGGTCTTTTATATCCATCGGTTGTTACTAGCTATATTGTTGCACGTCCGCCCACTCCAAAGCCCTGTGCAGTTTGTTGCCTTGCATTTCGTGGTCCTCATTGTCAGCAAAATCCGGCCGTATCAAATCGCACTTGTGAACATTCTGCTGTTGTAGTGTTTCTTATTGGTGGAATTTCCCTGCTAATACTTCATTTATTAACTGTGTTCGTGTAGAGTGGGCCATACCGATTTCTGAAACGCTTATCCTCCTTCCATATCGCTATCTCTAACAAGCACATCATTGGTCGTTGTGCTAAAGATTGCTAAAGATAGGGGGGTGCTATGAAACGCACATAAGTGATAACATATGGAGTGGGAGTAGGCATTGCGCAAATCGTCACAGCTATTCCCAGGGGATCCTCTGTAGAGAGGAAACTGAAGCCGAATTTGTCATGAAAACACGTTTTACAGGCAAGCATTTGCACAGATGCGTTACTCCCTCGATCAGGTGGCGGCTTCTCCCAACTGTCCTCAGGTTGTGCGATCATTGATTTACAACTCCGTTGGTTTCATTTCGCGCTTGGCTCCTGCCATATAAAATGACATTGTTGGTCCTTCCTCAGGCGTGTTTATCTTTTTTTTTTCAAAATTCAATGCAGTGCTGTTCTAGTGTTTATGTCGTGTGATGTCATGTTGTGGTTAGGATAGAGATAATAAAGAACTATCGTAAGCTCATTTTTTTAAACCGATCAACTTATGAAATGTATCTCAAAGTGAATAAACATGATTTGCTTCAATCCACATTCTTATCCATCTTAAAAGTGCAACCTAGAAAAATGATGGCCCTAGGTAAATCCTAGCCATGGTAAGCGGACTGGATGCCTCTTTGAGGAGGTTGGTTTTCAGGCTGCAGCTGCATATTAGCATCCTGCAAATTTTGCACAGCTAGTTTTATGTAAATGGTTATAGAGTAATATCCTCAGTAATTTGCTTCTTCTGAAATTCTTGCTGTTTGAGCTCGTAAAATGGTGGTAACCCCAGTTTCTCACTTAAGACGAGCAATCAAATTCCATTTAGAGGGTCTTGCTATATAAGGTTCCATCTCTCTTCATCTTTATTACGCTACATAGAAGAAGCTTAAAGTAAAATTCCAAGCTAAAATTCCAAGCTTTGGTAATCAGAGAACATTAGATTAGCATCTGTATACAAAGGTTTACAGTACATGTTTTGTGAATTAAGAAAAAAACATGATGAAATAATTTGTCAGTCCTGTCATACATCGAAAGCCTTCATTATTGTAGCTGTAACAGCACCAATAGAAGGTTATCAGGTTTGATCAGGGAAGTTCGTAAGATCGGCGAAGTTTCTGTAGAAATAAAAAAGGAAAACATCACCTTGCGGACAATATCTCGATAAAGGAATAAGAAATGAGTGCTGTGAACAAATAAAATTTTAGTGCCGAAACTCCAACATAGGCAATAACAACGTCTAATCTAACTCAGTTGATAAAATCTTCTATTTCCACAAAAGAAGTCTCCTCAGTTTTTCATTCGGATCGTCTTCTCGTCCTACAACAGTAGACTGTATTAAATCTACAGATATGAAAACCCACATAAAGAAGATTTCAGTCGTCTAGGCCCGTTGCCATGCTGCACCTCAACATAGATCGAGGAAGTGAGGAAAGCGATAAGCAGAGAATTACAATGCCAAAACGCAGATGTCACGCGAATCGCAGTTCCGTATCTTGGATCCTCTGGAGTCTCCTATACGACAACTCCCACACGTATTCGGAAGGGAAAATAGCACTTATCTGGCTTTTGATACTTTGCCAACAAGATGACACAGGAACATTGTTCGCATTAGTGTGCTAGTGATTTTTTTTGCAGTTTCGACTCCCACTACGCACAAGAGAAAATAATCCAACATCTGCAAACAAATAAAAGGTGCGTCAAGAGCCTAAGATATTTGGAGCTTTTTTCTTTTTGGAAGCTTCCCTATTCAGTAGAGGGATTCAAAGTACCTAAACAAAGCAAAGAGAAGTTACGGAAGAGAATCTTCGTAATCTACGTGCTCTCCAAAGTCGACGCGTTCACTCCTCTCTTTGGAGTTTTTTCTCAGCAACCTGAGAAAGTTAAAAAAAAGATTTGTGCGCAAATCTACACGAAGAATAATTGCTATGTATAGTCTGTCCGAAACGATGAGTCCGCCCACGCACGCGGGGATCGAGAAGCTGCCCGTTTGCCAGCGCTCCACGTCATCATCCCTGACCTGATCATTACGTTTCATCGTTATCTTCGTGGTATTGACCAATGATTTGGCTGTGACGTGGACGATGTGGCAGCTAACAGCGCACGTCCCAGCCGCGCCGCCTCTCGATCCCCGCGCGCGTGAGCGGACTCGTCGTTTCGGATGGACGATACATAGGCATTCGTGGGGTTCAACCCTAGTTACATCTGGGGTCGAAACTCTCGTTCCACCCCACATATGCTGTGTTTGTCCCCTCATGTGCTGAGTTCGTCTCCTCACGTGCTGCTGTCCCACGTTTCACTTGCTCAGTTCTTCACATTATAGCACGCTGTCGCTCCCCGATAGTGAGCAGCAGCGATAAACAGAATTCCGACTTCCGAAACATTCGATATTCCGGCGTTTTTTTTTTTGGGCTTTTGACTTAAACCGCGGAACAAGCCGGAAGTTTTCGGAAGTATTGGAAGGTGACCAAGGTGGATTTTGTCATATGAGTTTCGTGGAATTTCTTAGCAGATATCCGACACCGTCATCCCTACCCGGCAGTAAGGCATATGCCATAAGTGGCGCTTTCTCTCTGTCTTCTGTTTTCTTGCATGCATTGTCGTCATCCATCGTGCCACACGATCATAGGAGGACAACAACCACTAGCCGGAACTTTCACCTTTTTTCTCTCAAAGAATGAAATTGCGGAAGTTGCGTTGGGCTGGCTGCGGTTTTACTGTTCATTTTGTACCAAATATGTTTACTAAGTTTAGTGCTATATATCAAGATGTGAAGGAAATCACAGTGTTGGAAAATGAGTTATTTGGATAAGAGAATGCTGCTGAACATCGGGTAGATCTTGAAAAGGGCAATTAGAACTTCGAAACCATCACTCTTACTCAGTATACACGTACTGTCAACTGACTAAACAGTATAGAATTAATCCAGAAACAACGATTAGTTCTTTCAAACCATAGGGTCGCAGAGGATACTGCGCAGAAGATGTGAAAAATCTACTGGATAATTGACAAGAGAGACACCGTAGAGTGGAGGAGTGGAGTGAGAATGGTGCTAATGAGGCTCTACATACTTCACTGTAAGCTAAGACTCTGGGAGCAGTGTGATGGCTACACCATTCCAAAAAGCTTTCGTCTCAACTATTGCGTTTTCCTTGTCTGACCATCAGCTACTAGTACTCATTCTTCCTTTATTCATCGGTGACTCATTCTTATTCTGTTTTTGAATTCCTAGCAAGGGAAGTGCAAGAGGCTAACCCCAGGGATTGAAACGAAACATCCATTTTTGGTAGCATTGTTTAAGGCGATTTTGATGTATGTACATCACTTTTGCCCAATGGTCCTGATGCGCGCAGGAGAGCTCTCCTGAGCGTGCCAAATACTTTTCGGAGTCATTCATCTTCCACGTGGCCAACATCTTTGAAAAGGGCCTCTCGACCGAAACTTTGCATATGGGGGTTATTCGGGGTGCTGAATACGGAGATCGTATTCATTTTGTACCGTAACGGTATTTTTGTAGGGTGTACCACCTCATACTACCGTGCACCTACCGTAACCCTCCAAAATGGCACTACGGTGCAAAATGGATACGATATTCATGTTCAGCACCTCAAATAACCCCCGTATGCAAAATTCAGTCAAAAATTTTCTTGAAGAGTTTGGGTCTATGGTGGTTGAACAGTGCCAATTTTTCTAGTGCCCTGTCAATGGAGTCCTGGCTTGGATTCATGGAACTTTGGTTGCGCAAACCGACCGTGGTTGCCGTGATTAGCTGTCCTGCGGATCATCGAACGTTTGCAGACGCATTTTTGAACAACCTGGTTCCGTCTGGTTATGCGATCAAGAGTACTAGCTCCAATTATGGCAGCCGCGATGAGGTGGCCGAGTGAGTAACGAAGTTCTTGCAGTAGTTCTTGTAGTGGCGCATGTATGCGATGTGTTCTAGTCATTAGAAATACTCGATGCAAGTTTAAAAGCCTTAAATTCAAAAATGCAAAGAGAGTTGCGCCGACGGGATTCAAACTCCCGACCTCCTGCTTGATAGTCTGATGCGCGATCCACTCGGCAACCTCGCCACTGTTGGCACGCCTGGCTCATCTCCTCATAATCAAACAAAACCAAGATATTTGAGGATGGGTCTTCAAACACTCCGTGGTCCCAGGAAAGATAATCAAGGTAAACACAGTTGTTTTGAGTGGTCAAATTGTTCAAAGTTTCATAAATCCCAGCTCTACTTGGAGTCCTATGGCAGTGCAATATAGAAATTTTTGGCGCACGCTCTTGATCGCACCAGGACCATTGGGCAAAAATGGTATGTATACATCAACATCATCTTAGACAATACTTCTGTAAGTGCATGTTTCGTTTCGATCCCCGGGGTTAGCCTCGTGCACTTCCCTTGTAAGTAACGTCATTCATGGGCACAATTGGATGAAGCTTTTCAAATGAACACTCGTTTATCTAACAATACACTGGTTAACCTCCTTCTCCATTCAAGTCTCCGTGTAGACACATGTATTGGCTACTCTGTACTTCCGACTTTCGGCACTTTCGATACTCCGGTGTTTTTTGGGGCTTCCGACTTCCGAGTTCCGAAATTTCAAATCTGACTTCCACTCATCGCGCGATACCGAGTGCGCGGCGAGTCGCCTGTAGTAGGCGTGGGGTGCAGCACACGTACGGCACTAGCAGCACGCCTCTTCTATGGAAGTGGGCGGGCTGGAGCTTATCGTGCTGGGGTCGAACTCCACAAGTGCCTGAGCATTTGTCGAATCCTTCCATTTTCTCTTCTACACGTTTCAGAGAGCATTTATGTTTTTCCAAAGACGTTTGACGCACCCTTCGGTCATCAATATATACAGTTTTGTTGCTTGAAAACACCTCTATAGCTATTTCGAAGCTTCTTCTATAGATCAGAGTAAGCAAGATCATTTACAACTGTGACAAGCATTCTCGAATGTTCTCACGCTAGTAAGCAAAACCTATCAAGTTACTTTCTCTACGGTGCACTAGATTTGAAGATGTGAAGTTAATGCAGTGGAAATAACTGTAAAGAAGCTAACGTCTCACCTTCTCAGCCTGTCTTCCAATAATGCCATCTTTACTGAATAGCTGTTGCCAGATCACTTCATTAACTGTCTGTTTCGCTGACAAATCAGCTGAGGATGTAGCGCTTATATTATTCTCACGTGCATCCTCTTCACAGATCAAATTCGGATGCGCTCGTCCGTTCATGCAAGCTGTCAGTACTGTATATGAATCTGCAATTGACAACTGTACTACTGTGTATGAAGTAGATTCTATCGCAAGTTTCAAAATGGAGAATCAAAACCAACTTCTCATTAAATCAGAGGCAAGATAAGGCATAGAAGTGACTTTTTTGCTCCGAAGAGGCTGAAATAATTCTACAGTAGTATGTTTCAAGTTCAGATTGATTTCTTCTCTAGACAAGGATGGAGTTTGGTGTTTGGATGAAGTTTTCTCTTGTTACATCAACAGAACTCTTGGGCACTTCACTGATGACCAGACATTTTCTACCGAGCTTTCGTCTTCATAGGCAAGGAAGCTTGACTGTTTTACCCCAGATCAAAACCCCCAAACGTCTCCACCCAGCAACGAACAGCACAGCTAAAGCCTAATATAATCTACATTATAGAATATACAGACAAGATGTTGGAAAACGAATCGATTAGGTGACGACTTCAGGCGCTTCCGATTACGGATAATCGCGAATCACATTTGTACTTCCAGGTCCTTGAAAATGACGATTCGGTTGTAGAGCCTTCAACAACGTACTCTATCGAGCAAACTTGAGCTAGAGCAGGAAGTTATGCATAAATTTACTTTCGCAATCTATGATATCGTCCACGCATACGATAAATTACAGAGGGTGGCACAATATACGGAGACATGAGTAAGCGCACGTACATATGACTTATCTCAAGTTTTGGCATTTAGTATTCCATCTTTGCTGTCCATCTATTCAATCGTGAAGATTGTTCCAAAACAATGCCCTATAACACCGATTTTGGAGGTGCCTGTGCCGTCAATTAACCCTAGTTCCATCATTCAATTACGCTCATTGTGTAGTGAAGGCGCAATTGTTACGCTAACGAGTGAGATTTTGCAAGAGTGTCGCTTACGCTGAAGGGTAGGAGTGGGGAACAGAAAAACAAACATTCTTCCAAGGACGAAATCTTATTTTGCTCTCAAAAAATGCTCAGTTTTCGAGGCAAACAATTCCGCGCCACAGTAGGCGCCTACTTCGATTTCTTCCGGTCTTTTCTTGCTGGTATCAGGAAGATTCATAAAATATAAGATTCTGTTTATGGATGAGTGGAAAATATCATGTTCGAAACAGAATTATCGACCTGCTTTCTGACGCTAGATATGGATCTATTGATGAGTCTCCGTAATTTTGGACCATCCATGTAACTCACGAACTCAACCGAACAATGCAGGGGAGCGCATTTTTCCAGAGTATTGGAAGAAATTCCAAGGTTCTCACAAAGCTCGAAGTAGATTTTTGCAAATGACGCGGTTTCAGAAACGTGGCAAGAACAAAAAGCATCATTGAAAACAAAACCTAAGGAGCAGTGGAGGATCGATTCCGGCACGCATGTTGTTGCCGAACATTCTCCTAGTGTAGGAATCTCAAATTCGTCTGCAAAATACAGGAAACCCTCCGCACCAAAATTTACGGAAAACCTGAGAAATTGTGGAGTGTGAATAAAGTACGTAAGGACACAATTACCTCCTTTTTTTCGAAGTGGCTAAAATTTGCTTGCGCAAGCACTAAAATCGCACTACAACAGTTGATTTCACCCTCATCATGTGATTTCTCAACTTCTTTTTATAAACAGCGTACTGCTCTAGCCTATTTGAATAGTAACAAGCTAACGTGGGATTTTTGGGATGACCAGTGTCGTGCGAATTGGTCATTTTCCCTCTTGCGAAAATTATGACAAACGGCTGCTTCTCTTGAACCTTCACCCATCTTGCGGAATTTCATCTTTCCTGATGCTATATTATATGTCCTTTACAATTCCCACACAACTACGTCGAGAAACTCAGCAAGTTGTGTGCCGCCGGAGTCAACATATCTACACCTTGCTTCCAAACTCATGCTGCTACTAAAAAAGTTACGTGAAATCCAAGGTAGGACTTATGTTAGCAACAGACCCAAGAAACTACTAGAATTTTATTCTCTTCTTGATGCTTTAACGGGCACACATGTTTGTTCAACGACTTTAACGCATCCTGCATATGTGCGTATACATACAGCAGGACAGAACCGACCAGGAGCTCAAAATTAATTGGTCAACGAATTGAGAAACTAACCTCTTGTTTTCGTGAAGCAGATCTTGTAGTCAAGGATTTGACAGCCATTTCCACACTTTCGGGATCCTCATCTCCTTCAAGACCACCAATAGCCTTCTTTGAACTGATTTTGAAAATGCTTCTGGATTTCAGAAGACTTCTTTTGAAATGAAGTTCAACTTTCGGCCTCACGATTTCGTAAGCGATTGTTCCGTCTTCACTTCGGACGATTTTTAATCTCAGTGGCGGTACTCTTCTATCATTTAATTTTTCAGTAGCAGCATTCGCGACATTGCCGCCAGGATTTTTCATCTGATTTTCTTGGTAAATCGCAATTCCTTTCTCAACGACTTGTTTGAAAAGCCGCCGCTGTGTTTCTATCTTTTCTCGCAATTCAGCCTTCTTAGGCGATTCTATTGTTGATGCGTTATCGTTAGTAGGGTTGCTCGAAACCTCAACATTTGTTTCGACAACCGCTCTCTTCTTCGTGAGATTCTTCAGCTTGGCTTTTATAATACGGATAGTGTCGGAGCCTTCACATCCCTGAAATCGAGTTTTAAAAAAAATGCGACCACTGTTCTTTGCCACGCTACAAGAAATAACTGCATTGAAGTTGGATCCAAAAACATCCGAAGCTAACCGATTTCCTCTCTTTGCCACAGGTCGAATCGCAGCGATGGCTTTTCGGCACTACCCTCCCATTGCCTTTCACATCCTTCCGCAAAGGTTGGATGTGCACTGGCGGTTCTGCATCATGGCGTGAGAAATGCTTCGTAGCTGAACCTGCGAATGTTCAATGCAGCGTTAGTACATATTGGCTAGTTATTTAGTTGGCTAGTCATTCAAGTTAGGTTGGTTAGTTATGAACACGCGCCCTATTTTTGTGCTCAATGAACTTGTTATTAATCCAAGTGACAAATTTGGAACGCATGTTTTTGGTTGAAACAAAATTTATTCTACAAACGGTAATCAACATCTCAGATGAAATCTCATCTACCCCTCTACATCTCCTATGCGAGAAGTGACTGCTGGCTTAGAAGTCGTCAGCGCCGCAACTCGAAATAGCCCCTCACTCAAATTTTGGCTCCGTCGCACTTCTTACACTTTCCCCGCTGAGAAAAATTTCATCAATAGAGGCAATAGTTGGCCTGATAGTGCAAAGTGCAGGCCATCGAGCGGTGGCGGCGGTGGCAAGCAACTTCTGAATCCAGATATGAAGAGAGGGAGTAATCGATGGTTCGATTGGCACTCATAATTTTGGTTCAGTTACTCAAGTTGGACACTACAAGTTCGAGACCAATTTCAAGAATTTGATTATTGCATGAATCTAGCCAAGTGGTGCTGAAAATACTCCTCAAATTCTTTATATCACCTGCAGTAATGTTAAGCTGCAGTTCTACTACCCTTTACGACATGAAACATTGAAAAGTAAGTTCCATAATTTAAGTAAGCAGTCTTATAAGTTCTTCTATGAACTAAGAATTGAAGATTGTTGAACAATTCGTATCTGTATGTAAAAAGATGTGTGAATATGTGTATATGTGTATGTGTGTGTTCCGAATAGAAACCGTGGAGGATTAACCGATCCGAACCAAATTTCGCGTGCTGGTCCATCATGGGCCGGCGGAGGTTATGAGCTACTTTTCAGCCCGGAACATCGATTGGCTTATCGATTATATCGGTTTTATCGATTTTTCACTATTTTTGCCCAGGGATCAGTGAGGACATGTCTGCTGGGGTTCTCCAATACGCTGAGCACGAATATGGCAGTCATTTTGAACCAAATTATCGATTTTAATGACTTTTCGCAATTTTTGTGTCATCGAAGTAACTTTACTGACTTTTCGCTTACGAGTCGGTGGAAAAGGTCACTTGAGATTTTAATATGCTTGTCACCAGAATTATGAGCGTCTTCAATAAAGTTGTCGGCAACAGAAATTGTCCTCAGCAGTGTGAGGTAGCCAGGATAGGGAAACACCCGTGCGAAACCGGGTATGTCGTCTAGTTTATGATAAATTTGCCATAAATTGTCCTCCAAGATAATACTGAACACAAACATGAACAGAAGTTTAGCAACCCGTTAATTAAGACGAAAAAATAGGCGCGCAGTCTGGCCCATTTTTCTTTCAAATTTTAACAGTCAAGCAATCACAGTCGACCATGGTGTGGCGTGAGCCGTAATATATAAGCCAAATCCCTTGTTGTAGCAAGAATCGCACCTACTGTAGGACGATTTTATTATCGGGTTCGGAGCCTTGCGCACAAAACCTTGGTCGTATTAACCAGGCACTCTGCAGTGAAGCTGTTGAATCAACGGCTACAAAATTCCCCCATGATTGAAGCTCGGCGCCACATCGTAAAAGCGATACTGAGGAAATTCGAGAAATTAGTATCGGAAAAATTCCCTCAATGACTATGTAGCAGAAACACGATGCCATTGAAAAACTGCACGTAAAACTGCATAAAAGTAGGGAATTTGGGAAAGCGGCTTTTCTGACTCACTGTGCGGCGACTTCTTCGAGGGGAGCACTCCCTACGTGAAACCTCGATGGAAGGTCGACGATAGTGAAGATGGACACGTTTCATGTTAAAATGTTAATATGTCGTTTTTGCAACTAGTTTCATTCTGAGTAATAAGCACCTTCATGATTGGCCGACCTAACATTCATAAAAATGAAGACTATCCAAATACAGGGTGGCTGGAAAGTATTGGTGCGCGGAAAAGTCTGTATTTCCGAAAATATGCGCTCTCAGCCTAATATTTTCGGAACGGCAAAAGAAAAACACTTCGAATAAAACTACAAAGATGAGTGTCCAAAATGTAAATAACTCGGCTTCGTACAAGTTTCAAACGAGCGACCACAGATATGGCGATGCTCCGCGGGTTACCCTAACCTAATCTCACCTAAGTTGCTCCAAAAAGGGTAATTCGTTTCTTGTTAAATTTCCTATGAATAACGCCTAAACCGAGCAGTAGAATGGGTGACGAACGGGGCTGTTCCTAGGCCTTTCATCCTTTGTTGAAGAGAACTCAGGTACGCAGGCGTCCAAGAAATAATGTCGATTTTCTCCATATGCAGGAGTACAGTCCTGCTGGATATTGAAGTTATTTTGCTTCTACGAGGCCATCATCTTGACAATTGTATCCTCTGGGTATGAATCACCGTCAGAGATATGTAAATTTCAAAAAACGCGCCTATACTTTTCAGCCACCCTGTATTAGGTTGTAACATACAGTGGAAGTCAATGGCGGTGGCCCATCCGCGGCCTCAAGAAGCACGCAGCGCAACCGCGCCGCACGCGTCGCAAGCGATGTTTTTGCTGCTGTTGTGCTATATCTAAAGCTTTCCTGCCCGATTTTAAGGATTTCTGACCAAATCGGGGAGGAAGCGACTAGAAATGGCATTCCGGCAGCAGACGACAGCGGTCCCGGCGCGGTTGCGCTGCGTCCTACTCGAGGCCGCAGATGAGCCACCGCCATTGCCATCCACTGTATGTAAGTGTCCGCTGTTTTCGCATAGGCGTTTTCAAAGGCTTCTAATAAATGAATACCGACAAGATTTCGCGCATGTCTAGATACAGTTTCGAAGCGCATGATCCTTGAACATTCTGGAATGTGGGATCTGTTTTTCGACTCATTTTGAAAATGTAATTAACTTGGGAGTGAACCGTTCAAGAATGCAAATTCGGTAAATGCACTTGCACGAATCATAATTTTATCGGTGCATGAGACTAACCAAATTTGGGTGGAGTAATCTCGGGGCATTCTTATTCTCCCTGGTACTTTCTCTCCCCATTTTATTGTCGAGCGGTCTCAGGCACAGGCATTTAACTTGGTAGCCCAAAATTCTGATGCCGTTTTTCTCTCTGGAATTGAGGCGAATTAAAGTGGGATTTCCTCCACTGTGGCTAAAAACATCAACCGTTTGCGGACAGTAATCAGTCGGATTTTGGGACACGTCCCAAGCGCTCTGTGAAGTCACACCATTTTGCCACACTGCGGACGACACCTCAATTTTGTTGGTGAAGCTCACCGGAAAGGCGAAGAGCTCGCAGAGAAATTTCTAATCGCGCATTATGTGGCACAATTCTGCCTCTAATCGAGCGCCGGTTATCAGATCACAGGAATGTCCACTGAGCGAGAACCAATTTGCCAAATTCAGTGACCTTTAGCACTGCCCGACTCAGTTCTTTACCTCGCAGTGCATGGATTTCTGAAGTAGAGGAGTCGAGCTGCAGCCGTAAAAACGACAAAAGACCGTGTAATTTTTGGTCCATACTTCAATTGAAACATGTTGTTACATGATTTTCTATAGAATTTTTCCATCGAAAATTTCAAAACAGCGGAAACTTATGTTATAACATAATAGATATGATGAGTTTTACATACTATACATATCAGGTCATTAGCAAGAAAAGATCCGATTTTAAGGGGATAAGCCACATAGGACAGAAAAAGAGGGGATATAATCAATCCAGATAAAATGCACCATAACCCTAGCTCCATCAACTAGTAGGTCCCCTGCTTGTGCCAACATCTTAGAGAATTCCGCAGAACGGCGGAATTGTGGCGGATGGCATTTTGCACAGCTCGGCTTCACTATGAGAAAAGTGAAAAGTATCACGTGAAACGTCAGAGATCTCGAGTACTGGTGAACTCACTTAGGAAAATCGGACACTTCTTAAGTAGTAACCTAACGAGATACATTTATGCAACCAATGGTTTACCAGAGCGAGAGGAAGGCGTGTCTGCAGCATCATTCGTATTTTCCGGAACCACATCGCAACGATCCATGAATTCTTCTGAAGGCAGAGGGGGCAACGGCGTCTATATGAGATATTCTTTCAGAGGCGATAGCAACCACAAATTGAAACAAATGCATATAAGTATTTTCTTGTAGAAACAGCAACTGAATCAAGGACACATATCTATTGGCATCTTGCGCTAGCACGAATGCCAATCGTTACTATGTTTACTATTATATTTCCCCATCGTTTCAAAATATATTTAAAAAAAACACCACACATTATACTCAGTACCAAATAAAAATCGAATCACTTCATTAACTTACTTAAAAATTCAGAATCCGGACCAGAATTTTCGAATATTGAAAAAGAAAAAGCCTCTAACCTACTGTTATCGTTCCTATAGAACTGTACCTCTCCTTGCCTTTTGGTAATCCAAAAACCAGCTTATTCGAAATAGAAATTTCGAATTCGAATATAAATCAGAAACATTCCCCACTTGCCAGTAATTTTTATCGACGCGTCAACTTTTCTGCGTGAGAAGCACAAACAATGCCTTAGCCTGGCGCTACAGTCCACGTAGAACACCCTGCCGTCGCTGATGTTGGAGACCGACCATCGCTAATGTGAGCGACTGCGCCTATTGCGTCCGCCGTCGCCAGCAACAGTGACAACGACTCAAAGTGCTATAACCCAAGTGGACTATAGCGGCAGCCTTAGGGAGTGCGTGACTTTGCCTGCAATTATGGCTGCTACACGCTACCTGATCAACTGTTAGATTGATGGGAGGACACCGCAGGATGCGTCTGGTAAAAGATCTTAGTAGGTGGCAGCGGGAAAATATCAATATGAAACTGGAAGGAATTCAATACCATACCGTAGTCATAATTGCTGAGAAAGTAGAAGAAGCCCTCCCTAAGTTATCCGACTGTATTTCTTCCTGTCCAAATTAACCAAAATTTAAAATGGGTATATTATAAGAAATTAAACATTATTTTAACCTTAGATTAACAATTATATTTTAGAACAAACTGCTAGGAATCAAACAATACCTTAGGCTTAGATTTCTGATGTGCATTTGAAGAGGTTTCTGCTGATGGCTCGCGGATTAAGCCAGCGGAATAAGCAGTTGTTTCAGAAAAGCTGGGAAAAGGTTTCCTAAAAGCAAACAACAAGTCTCTTTTTAATTCCGACAACCCAAACTACTGCGCTTCCGTAAGGTGAGCAAGATGGAGCGCACTTCTCAGCCACCGTTGCATTTGGATGGCTCCGGAATTGAAGTCCTGCTAAGCGCCAAGAATGCACATGTTTTGTACGGGTGGCGATCATGAAAAACGATAGGTCGTGAGAGCTGCCAGCTGTACCGCTCATGCAGAAGTTACCACGCCCATCTCGCACGGTACACATGCTAGCCTATCCTGTTCGAAGGATCAAAGACCTCATTTTGTTCAAAGATAGACTGAAAGGTGATTTTTGAGATTTAGCGCAAATACATAATAACCTGTAGAGATTGTATGTCATATTTCAATGAAAATCAACCTTTACCTGCCTTCGCCATGCTAGATTTTGTTTGAATAGGTCATAACCATCTTTAGAAATGAAAGATAGTGATAGTTAACACAAAAACACACACGCAATTGTAGCGCCTATGAATATTATCACTTATCTGGGGCCGGGCTCCAATTGCATGGGGTACTGACACACTGGTTCATGAAGCCAACTATTTATTGCCAGCTATCATTCTTCCTGGCATACATCCGTTTTGTACGTAACCCAACTTTTATAAATAGGGTGGTATGAAAAAAAAAAAGAATCTCTGAGATATTTATTAGACTTTGTACACGGTGGAGTTCCGCTTCAAAATTTTTGCTTTCTTCACGCTCAGCGTGTAGAAAGACCTTGTACAAAATTTCTTCCGTCCGATTTCTGCTGGTACGGTTTATTTGGGGAACAGGCGGTTGATCCGATTGGATTTTCGCACCTCTTCCTCTCTCTGCTAATTACCACCTGAGAACATTCAATTAAATGTGTGAGAAGGAAGACAAGAAATCCAATCAGATCAACAGCGCCAGAACTATCAGTGCCCAATAATTATGTCGCAGACGCGGATTTGTGGACGAGTTGTCCTACATCCAGTATGCTTAAATAGCTTGAGGGTAGTCGTTATTCTGAACATAAGACTGTGGTAAAAGGCTTCGGTAGGTTTTGCTCTCTGAGCTGCTAAAATGCCATAAAAATAACACTGGCTAAAAAGTAAGGATAGGCAGGGAGCAGTTGAAGCTGAAGAATGAACACGAAGAAGAAGTCAAAAATAGTAAGTCTGATTATCTCAAGTGATCACTTAAGGGTCTGCAGAGTTAATTCGTACTGGGTCCCAGTTTCTCAGAAGTGAAAAAATCAGCGCTTCATCAACATCAAATGAAAGTCATATAGAGTTCCAAAGATGTTCATCGTGCACCTCGAAGCTCTACTGTCCTTTCTCTTCAAATTTTGAATAGCAATGTTCCCATCAATAGTGATGCTTAGAGTACTGCCAATCCTTTTATTTCAAGTAGGTACTTGAGGCATTGCAATCATCCTGCCTACACACACCTTTGGTCTCAGCTCATAACTGCATGAAACGATGTAAAAGTATTCTACGGACAAGCTGTCCACAAACCTAGGCTTGCAACGCCGCAACCGATCAGTTTTAGCTGTGCCGCTGTTGATCCGATCAGATCTCTAGACCTATTTGTCGCACCTCTAACCGACATCCTTAGGTGATATATATAAGAGGGAGGAAGAGGTGCGAAAATCCGAACCGGATCAACCGCCGCGCACCCAAAATTTGCAAGATGATAAAAAAATGGGAACATTCTTGATTTTTCTCAATGTTTGCGGGGGGGCTACATATATGAAGACTAAGGGGAGACCCTCCCAAGATCTTCCACAAAATGGACAGCAGGATGACAACACAAGGATTTCACGCTCTGAAGTAATAATAGCAAAGGTGATTCAAACTTTATAACTGATATAAAGAGCGGGAGGTGGCGAGCATTCCCGCTGTGTATTGTAGGCCTCTGAAAATGATGTCACACCGCAAAACGAATATGATATTCGAGTTCATTGTGACTAACAAGCTAGAACGTGAGCGACTTGTCAAAGCACTGGCACTTAGCACTTCACATTAGAATACACCAGCACTTACTCCTTTCTGAACAGCTTGTAATCTACTTGACCTTTTAGCAAAAAAAACCTTGATATTTTAAGGATTCGCCAAAGACTGCTTCGCTATAATCTGAGAATTGAAAATGCTGCATATCTGCTTTCTAAGACCAGACGGGGAATCTCGAAAACTTTCGAAAAGAAGGGCTTGCGTCTGTTAAATAAATACTTACTGGAACATCTCCATCCTGTGCTATGATGGACATTGATTTTATACAGGTTTTCATGGTAGTCTCACAAATGTGGCAATTAAAACAACCCCACGCTTCATCTTGCACCGTTTCATCTAATCCGTAGAACTTTTCGCGTGTAAAACACTATATCGGCCTAACACAGATCGGAAAGAGGAAAAAAGAAATAAGCTAATGATTGTTGAAAGATCAGTGGTAAATGAGATAGACGATCCCCTTCTCTTTGGTCGAATAAATTGTGCATGAACATCATCTCATGGGGAGCGAAGGAAATGTGAGAGACTGTCAAGCATTGCAGCCAACTCGTGCGGGAGTGCTTTATGCATACCGGCCCTAAAAATGGTCATTGCGACTCAAAATGCTAGACAGATTTCTGATTTAAGACGACAAAGAAAACTGGAGGATGAGATAGCCGTGAGATAGGCTGAAACATCCCAGCTAGGCGTGCTAGATTGGACCAGGTCTCGCTAACGAGTTGGGGTGTTTTCTCAACCACGAAAAGTAGAGTAATAGGTGGATCAATGTCACATGTTTTCATTTCCCCCATAATATAATTCATTCTGATGAATGTGGTCAACAAGAATCTTATAACGATAGCAAGACCATGCGTTTAAGGCCGCCGCTATAGTGTGTTCCGTACGCGAAAATAGCTGAGTATTTGTGCCTAGATTGGCGACTCGGACATTCCTCGCGCTAAACGCCGGATATTCGCAGGATATAGTACGACGCATCGTAATGACACGTGCAACCACCGCTGCAGCAGTGTTTTTGGATTACGGTAACTTCTTCCGGTTGCAGTCACACAATTTCTTTTTTCTCTGTTTTCTCGAGGACTGTTTTCCCTGGTGGAAAACGGTATACAATCCATGTCAAGTGTGATACCCTGCTTCGCCATCGATCAGTCGACATCGATCTTGATACGTATGTATCGGTGGCTCGCGCAGCAGCGACGCGAGCGACGTTCTTCCAAAAACCGATAGGTACATATCGTAATCGATGTGTGCCGGTGATGGCGACGGTGGGTGCTACACTCCATGTGAAAAAGCCTAAACCTTCCTATTTTGCTCTCGAACGTATTATAGCTATGTAACGACAATTATTAGGCAAGATTCCAACGCGCGTCAACAAAGAAATAAAGGAATAACGTTAGCATGAAAAACTTCCTTACTCACATTAGTTGGGTTTCTTCGCTTGCTTCCGCCGTTTTCTCATCAAGGTGTGTAGGAATGTCCTGATTAGGAAAATATATGTGAGTATCAGAACTCGTCTTATCAGGCGGCACAGGGAACATGGGCACCTGCAAATATTTTCATACCATTTGATCTACATAGATAAGTTGATTACATGAGATACGTTCCCCATCTGCGTTGCGGCGGGCGCGAGTGGCTAGAGCATAGAAGGAAAAGGTGGGTGGAGGCAGTACAGCGACCCATTAGTAATCGCAAAAGCAGAGAGCGAGGACTCGCGGTACGCGGCAAGCTCCGCTCGTGGTTGGGGAACGTATCTCGTGCAACCAGATAAGTTTACTACTTCATGCAACAAGTGAGTGCTTGCAACAATAATAGCATCACCCGCATAAAAAGCATTCACGGTAGCCTTAAATGGAGTTGGCTCGATAGTGTATCCATGTAAACAAAGAGACAGGCGAGAAAGGCAGTAAGAAGGCAAAAATGCTTAGCTATAATCGCTTTTCAAGGACCACGAACGGTCTCCTTGCAGTTAGAACATCAATAGTGAGTGAAACGACCATGTAAGAAATAACGATGATAGGAACTACACCTATCGACTGTCACGTTACATCACCTCGGATCGCCTCTAAATGGAGCTCATTGCTTCCCATCGACATTCATCGCCTGTGCTTCTCGAACACAGATCCAAAGAGGAAGGTGATAGTGGTAATGGAAGTGATGCCTGTCGCTGGCCGCGCAACATTAATCCTCATTAGTTATCATCCCCTTGACGTCTGGAATCTCCTCATTCGCCTCAACCATAAGCAGGCTCAAGCATGACGATGGGAAAAACCGACCCTCAATACGACCCCCCCCCCTATTCTCTCATCCAACTCCCATCTTTTCAGGACCCTCCCCCCCCCCCCCCCTCCCTCTGCCCCCGCATGTTTTCGCTGTACACAGAAACATTGAACCGTTTCAAGGAAGAATCCACAAAAAAACATTTCAAAGACCCAAAATTGGAACTAAAACAGCCTTGAGGTCGATATCCATCCTTTCTCATCCGATCGGACCAGACTGCCAGCAGGAGCAATCATGTCATTATGTGTCAAAACAGGACTGGTTGCCAGCGCATGCGAGGAATCGGTTTCAGCGTTGGCATTTGCGCGCCCACGGGTTCGATTCCCTCCAAAAAATTTTTGTATATGTTGGAATCATTCAGGATTTGGTGTGGAGTAGAGAGGATTTAAAGGTTAGAAAATGAAGTGAGGGAAGCGAAATCGGTCGATAACACATGAGAGAATTCGCCTACAAGGGGCGCCAGTTTGTGGAAAACTAAGGTTAATTGGACCTCGCACTGAGGTTCTCTGACTCAAAATCAGCGAATGTTTTTCTATCTGTCCTTATATGACGATCAGTTCTATCTTCTGCCAGAGTTTCAATTTTCTAGACCTCCACATATTTTTGGGAGCTCGATGGGAAATCGATGGGAAATTTCGCAAATTTCCCATCGATTTCCCATCTAGATTGCGGGAAAACGAGCGAACTTCGTGGAACCAGATTCTGTACTCAAGTGGGAAATTTCCTCAACTAAAACTCATAAAAGGAAAGTTTTTGTGATATCTGCGAATTGCTTCTCAGTGATTTGCCAAACAGATTTACTCCATTTTCACCATCTGTTCAAGTTGCGAGATTTTCACTTCTTCAACTCCCATGAAGAGAGTTTGCCTTTTATCGAAATTTCACTACCTTCACGTAATAGAGCTCCAAGCATTGATTCTTCATCTCCATTATCGCACCCCGATAATTGCTCTTGCTTGCGTGAGTTAGATGGGAAATTTCCCCTCGGAGACCCGAAAAATTGAAAAATTTCCCATCGAGCTCCCAAAAGCATACAAAGTTCTAGAAAATGGGAACTGTGGCAAAAGACAGAGCTGATCGTCCTCTATGGATAGGTAGAAAAGCATTTGCTGATTTCGAGTCGGGGGACTTCAGCACGAGGTCTAGGTCACCCTACTTTTCCACGTTCTGACGGGCCCTGCAGGCGAATCCTAGCATGTGCAATCGATTGATCTCGCTACCCACACTCTATTTTTTAAACATTTCCACCCTCTTTACTCCACATTTGGTTCCGAAGTGATTCCGACCCGTGCAAAAATTTATGGAAGGCGCCGGGGATCGAACCTGTGAGTGCGCTGAAGCGGATTTCTCTCATACACTGCCAACCAGTCCTGCTTTAACTCGATATGACGTGATCATTCTTGGGCGGAACGTCATTTGTCATGTCATAAAACAATCATGAATTTACAATCAATGGTCAATCCACCCCTCTACGTACTCCACTCACACCTCCCCTTACGACCCCCCCCCCATCCCAGCCCCCTCCCATACCACCCCCTCATGGGAAATTCCCATCGTACGCTTGACCCTGACCATAAGGCAACCGCCTGCGTTCGCCGCGATCGCTGTGATGAATGGACCATATACCGCTTCCAAAGGTGGCATGTGATTTGCTACCCATCCAATGAGCAGGAACCAGATGAAATTTGACAAACAATCAGGGAAATCGACCGCAGCAGTCCAACAGGATGAACCGTGTCGATTTTCACAACACCGCCTTCTTTATCCTTACCTTAGACACAGAAGTGTTACAAGACCTGTAGATAACCGAAACGCTCACCCTCACTGTTAAAGTATCATATGTCCTCAGGATTCTACGGGCACTACATATCCTCACGAAAAATACTCGAGCCCCAGTACACCAGTACGAGGACCAAAGAAAAAAAACAGCGAAAAAGAAAGAGAATCGACTTGGAAAATCTAACCTTAGATGTACAACAGACTGTAGATGACATAAAAGATGCAGTCAGAACAATCATAAATGGTATTGTGCAAGCACCACAAACGGTAAAGTGAATGAGAATTACAATAATATGATTAAGAAAGGTAATACCGGCAGTACGGGCTCCATCGGTCGCACCTGTCTCATGTACTCGTAAAGCTCATGGCGGCTCACCCGCATGTAGTCCAACGCTCTTTTAACGTCCGTCAAGCATGGTGTTGTTCGTCCACCTAAAATAATCAACGGGCTTCGACGTGGAGGAGGAAGGAAGTAGGAAGTGGTGGGATGCAAATAACTTGAAAAGAAAAGGCTCACGTTGCTCCACGTAATACTGAACGCATGAAGAGAATTTCTTCAAGTACAGCATCATTATGTCGGACAAAGCATCAAAACAGACACTGCTCGTTTGGGTGAACCCAAGCTGGGCAAGGCAGCGCGCAGTAGCGCATCTAATCTGAAATCTGCCATGAAAAATTCTACGAATTCTAAGAATTGTCAACAACTGTACATCATATTGGCGAGTTTACCGTTGTTGACGCTTCTTGAAGACTCGTTGAGTATGCGTTTTATCACCAGTTAATTCATCCGCAGTGGGTGTGTCAATGATATATACAGTCCATCCGAAACGATGAGGCGGACGAGGCCAGTGGGAAATCTAGAGGAGGCGCGGTCGACTGGGCGGCATACAGCGTTTGGGTCAGCTATTATCCTTTAGTTTTTTTTTTCAGAAATATTTACGTTCCTTTCTACCACTTACATTTCCTACCACCATCTTTATTTTCGGTGAGTTTCCAAACAGGTGACGGATTCAACGTAAATCGGCCACGCTGCCTCTACTCTGAACTCTCTGCCCGCGGTGGATCGATCCGCGGTTGCCCGCGATAAATCCGCACATGCCCACGGTGGACAACCGGGAGTGACGTCACTCCCGCGCTATGCCCGCACGTGCCCGCGGTGTATCCGCACATGCCCGCGGTGGACCCGCTGTAACATTGCTATCCGCGGTGGACCCGCACATGCCCACGGTGGACCTGCAGTAGAGATGATTGCGTCATCAATGCCAACAAAACCTCTACGCACGATGCACGCATGGCCGAGTGGATAAGAGAGCGGATTGGGAAACATGAGTTCGAAAAGGTTCGTGGGTTCGAATGGGTGTAAGTGGTGTAAAAACGCTTTCAGGATGAAATATCACTGCCACCGTGGATTTGCCTCCTCCTCTTAACGACAGGATCTTCGATACAGGACCATTTTTAGAAGAAAATAACCAGTCCCTTGAAAATGCATGTTCCCGCGGTGGACCCGCATATGCCCGCGGTGGGTCCGCACATGCCCGCGGTGGAGCCGCACATGCCCCCGGTGGCGAACCGCGGATCCACCTCGGGCGTACCTCGGATCCACCGCGGGCAGAAAGTTCAGAGTACGTAGATCTCCCATCGGCCTAAAGGGCAATTCATACCAGCTGCGTGCGTTTAGGGCAATTTATACTGGATGCGTGCGACTGACGCGCGTGCGTCTATATGATGAAGAATAGGGCTCAGTCGCATTGCAGTCGCATCGCAGTCGCAGCTCAAACGCACGCGTTCACGGCCTCGCGGCGGCCGCGCGTTCTTTTCATTGAGGATGTACATGCCGTGTTGACCGGTCTTCATGCAAAATCCTTTCTAAATGGATGCGTGCGACTGATGCGCGACTGACGCACGCAGCTGGTATAAATTACCCTTTTGTCGCGCATCAGTCGCACGCATCCATTTGCGAGGGATTTTCCATGAAGACCGGTCAACGCGGCATATACTGTCTTTCTCACGAATCTTGCCACTTGGCCGTCCGCCAAGATGAGGTCTCGCCACGTTGTTATAGGCATGACATGACATGTTTTGGTGCGCTTCCAGCTGTCAATCGTCGATTGATAGCACCAATTTCCATGATTTGGCGTGTGATAAAATGGGCGCTGTGTAAAAACAAGACACACTGAATTGCTCTAATTTTTTGAACAGACAGTACATACAGAGGACGTAACCACGACCAGTATTCTCGCGGAATGGCGCGCCGCACCACCCACGCGGCGCGGCGGGCTGGCTGGGTGCTGCGGCTGGTGGATGTTGTGGGGATTTTCAGGTTTTCTCTAGTTTCTGCGACAATTTCACTGATTTGTGGGCCTTCTTGGTAACTCTTTGAGATAGAGTTGGGCTGTGGGAAATGCACTCTTCTTCGGATGTTCCTGGGTTGAGTTGAACTTTCACAGGTGCTTCAGCAAGCACTTCTACCTTACGTCAGTAACTTCGATAAAGAACGCACGATGCAATGTCTTCACACGATTGACCTGAAAGTCATCGTGAATAGGAGAAAGCTAGTCATCAACCGCAGTGAAGACCGCAAATTACGCGATACAACAGCTTCTTAATAAGCAATGACAAAAAGCCTCTTCGTAGGAAACAAATTGCAAGGCTATATCTTTGTCAAACTCAAATATTAGAACTCGATCGGCGCCACTCTATCTCAAACATTTATCAAGAAGGCCCATAAATGAGTGAAATTGTCGCAGAAACTAGAGAAAAGCTGAAAATCCCCGAAACATCCACCAGCCGCAACACCCAGCCGGCACACCGCGCCGCGTGGGTGGTGCGGCGCGCCATTCCGCGGGAATACTCGTCGTGATTGACGTCCCTTGTAAGCAATGAGAAAAAATCTCTTCGTAGGAAACAAACTGCAAGACGATATCTTCCTCAAACTCAGATTTTAGAACTGAATCGGCGCCACTCTATCTCAAGCATTTCCCAAGAAGGCCCACAAATGAGTGAAATTGTCGCAGAAACTACAGAAAAGCTGAAAATCCCCGAAACATCCACCAGCCGCAACACCCAGCCGGCACGCCGCGCCGCGTGGGTGGTGTGGCGCGCTATTCCGCTGGAATACTGATCGTGATTGACGTCCCCTGTATATACATATGACGCTGCCAACTAATTTGTCCGCGTAAAAATGCAAGTTGGGAATGAATGGCCACAATCCGGACCGTTCGGGGTATGGCATAAGGGCAATTTATACTGGATGCGTGCGACTGACGCGCGTGCGTCTATATGATGAAGAATAGGGCCCAGTCGCATAGCAGTCGCATCGCAGTCGCAGCTCAGACGCACGCGTTTACGACCTCGCGGCGGTCGCGCGTTCTTTTCATTGAGGATCTACATGCCGTGTTGACCGGTCTTCATGGAAAATCCCATGTAAATGGATGCGTGCGACTGATGCGCGACTGACGCACGCAGCTAGTATAAATTACCCTATAGTGAAAATGAAATGGTGGCATAACACGAACCGTTCGGATTTTGCCATTCATTTTCTACTTTGCATTTTTGCGAGGACAAATTAGTTGGCAGCGTCATACATCCCCAATGAAAAGAAAGCGCGGCCGCCGCGGGCGTCTGAACTGGCCCTATTCATCATTTAGACGCACGCGCGTCAGTCGCACGCATCCAGTGTAAATTGTCCTTAGTCCGCCCCGTCGTATCGGATGGACTGTACGTATGGTCTGTTAGTTTTGCGGTGACGTGCATCCGTACCGCTCACACTCCTCTAATGTCATCTCTAGCAAGCTGGACACGTCACTGATAGCTACTTATAATCCGTTTCAAAAGCGACGACAGTTGAGTATTTGTGGCCATGATCTGCACTTCTCGGCTTCTTCTGCAAACACGTCACTATTTTTCGCGCTCTCTCGTTCTCTAATATCTTCACAACTACGTTCCCCGGTGAAACACACTACTGATTCGATGGTTGGCGATGATCCAATACAATGAGAGCTACAATGTGGATAAAGGGTGAGCGGTACGGATGGACGCCACTTCAGAACTAGCACACTATACCGGCGAAAAGAGAGTTGGGGGGGGGGACAATCTATAAAAGGTCATAGGCTTCACCTTGTAAGCCTAAGCAAAAGCACTAGCCTAAGCTTAAAGGCAGTGTGTCACCTCGTTTCGCGAGCTAAAAATACCAGCAGACTCTGCACCTCTTCGTCACGCTAATTCCAAAGATGTACACCAAAGCTCATAAAAATGACGAAAACCCCATTTTTTTAGGGTCCGAAAGTGCAGTTCACGGTCCACCTGGACGGAGCGGTCCGTGAGTGTGCTGGTTGCCCGCCACGTCTGCAGTGTTGGCCAACACGTCTAAACATGTCCGATCGATGAGATCAACGACTTCACGCGTCCACTCCGCTCGACAAACTTTTACTCACGGACCGCTCCATCGAGGTGATTACGTGACGTTCGTCACCCGTCCTTTCGCGAACGCGGCGAAAAGGGCGGAGTGCGCTACGAACCCTCCCGGCGTGTGGGGTGTTATACCTGGAGAGGGCGGTGCGGCCCAGCTCTGCGATTGGTCAGTGCTCGACGGCGCCTCCCACTCCAGGTATAACGCTCCAAACCCACCCTCCCGGCGTCTGCGCTAGGGAAGAAAAAGGTAGTGCCGCGCGCGAATTCGCGCGCGGCGCGGCGGGTGACGAACGTCCGTGAACGCCATCCAGGTAGTCCGTGAACACACATACACACAAATCCCGACCCAAAAACGTTTAAAAGTAGGGTTCAAAAACCTTTTTTGTAACATTTTAGGTATACCGTTGGATTCAGCGTGTCGAGGAGATTCAGAATCTGGTAAAAGCTCAAACACGAAAACGAGGTGACACACTGCCTTTAATTAAGCCTAAGCCTGAGCTAAGCCCAAGCCTAGTCCTATGCTTAAGCATGGGTTTTAGCCTAAGCCTAAGGCATATGATTTTCTTCACACTTATGAAATGTAAATGGTCTATTATGCAGGCGTGAATAGTTCAGCAGTTTGCCTGCTCATTTTTAAATTACCGAAGTAAAAAGTGTCAATTACGGTGCTGTAACATTAAAATGAAATGTGAAAGCGCGATTCTTAGGTTATAGTCAAAACACGTAATGTTACCACCGAATTTAACCATGAATTGAGTTTAAAGAAGCGTACCTGGATATTGACATACTCATTGAGAACATCCATATACACCGATTCCACCTGCCATACAGAGGTTGGGGCGCGTGGCTGTAAGGAGAACCCGAATCATGCAACCACCACTCTGATATTAGAGTTGGAACGCATGCAACGCAACGCATGCATGTGGGGGACTACAGCAGTTTGCGGGTGGTCGCGCCATCTGCGTTCTGTTGCGCTGAGAATGTGCTCACCACAACAATTGGCGACCTATGGAACGCGGCAGAGCAGGTGGACGCCGTTGTTGTTAAATGTTACTGCTGCTCGGCCCATAGCTTCCACAGCTAATTTCTTTATATTTGAGCATTCCTACCAAAATGGATAAAGTAACGCCGGTTCGGTTTCTTCCAGTACGACAAACATAGCGCCCAGCAGGTCTGCCGCGCCGCGTAGGGTGCGCGTCGTGGCTTTGTTTCCCGCAGTGCAATAGCGATTAACCACAGCTGTATTGGAGCCGTGGTAAGAATGAAACAGAACTATAATACTATAGGAACAGCGCCACTCCAGAAGAGCAGGGACTCACTTCGTTTTAACAGCGCGTAATCATGAAATAAAAAGACAAGCATGATGAAGTACAGTGGGATCTGAGGTGAACTTATCAAGTCCAGAAGAACAGCAAAAGAAAAGAAAAAGATGAAAGAAAAAAAAAAGAAAAACGAAACCTGCAGAAGCCAAGCCTAATGCCCAACGACGATTTCATCTACAGTAAGCAGCGTCCTTCAAACGTTAACCCTGGAGCGCGTAAACAGATTGCGGCACTTTTCCGCTGAGCATTGAGTGTGGTTGTACTCCAAGTATTCTGTGTTGTCGGTAAAAGAACCGCTCCGTGGGGGCCTCGAAAGTTGGGGTTCCACTGGGTGAGGTCGAAGTACGAAACATGTTCGTTTTCCGAGTGGGGCAGCGGCTCTGTCTTGCTGTGCGTGGGATCCGCTGGGTTCCTGTCCTGGAAGTTACTTCGTCTACGTCGGACACTCACAGCCGATGTCCACCCACGACAAGTTCGAGTGCCCTCACACGCCATCCGAAAAACGGACAAAGAATGGTGAAGGTAACCTTATTCCATGATCCTTATGTTTTCCGCTTTTACTGGCAGATAATCAGAGGTGCAGGAATGCACGACGTTACTGCACTTACCGTACTCCTCCGAAATGGGTCCTTTCGACTTTTAACTTCCCATTCCCTTAGGGATTATATTTAAAGTAGGAGCTTCCGAGTTCTGGGCGAGGTCGGGATTTGTCGATTTTTTTAAGGCAGAAGCGGCACAGCATCCGGAGAAACGGATCATTGCGCTGTCACAGATGTGGATGACGCCACCGATACTTATGGTACTTATGGTAATCACATTGTACTGCAGAAAATCAGCTTCTTTGTGGCTTCTATAGAAGTAAAGTTGGAGTACGGAGACTACTATTAATGCCAAGTTTCTTTTAAGATTTATTTCAAACGTATTCGTAGACATTAGTATAGCCGGCTTATCGGGAAGAAGCAAACTTGTAGTAAAATTTAAGATTTTTTTGCTAATCCAAAAACATTTAGTGGCTCTAAGGCTAGAAAATTTCACAGTGAGATCATTGGGGCTGTAAACTGAGGAAGCGTATTCTCGCTTCAAATGGAATTTATTCTGAAAACCGAAAAAAAAAACAGAAATATCCAAATTATTCCTTAACCCCAAAAAAAATTATAGATTGTTCTTATTTTAAATCCACAACTAACATAAGTGATCCTATTTCATTTTACACCCAAGGATCGAGTTTGCCACAAGTTGTCTTTATGCAATGAGCCAAAATGTGAATAGGCGTTCAATAACTCTTAATTGGAAGAAAATTGCAGCACTCATTCCTATTTATAACCCTAATAATGTGGTGGTTCAAAATAAGCTGGAGAGGTTATGCAGCACTAGACGGGTTCTGCACCATTGTCATCTACATCTGGTGTTAGGGGTCACTGCCTTAGTTCCTTCTGAAATATAATATACACAAGTGCTCCGACTCGCCTCCGGCGAGTCTCGCACTTGCCCGCTTCGCGGGACCTTGGTACTCAGCTACCTTTACTTTCCATCCGTCAAAACGGATGAAGCATACAGTTGCGAAGCTTGCCGTAAGCGAGTCGGAGCACTTGTTGTATATAATTGATGTTTGCATCATTCTTTCGTTAGATGTGTCCAGATGATTCACTCAGAATCGATCGAAACGTAGCGCACTCGGAAAGGAGTGAGTATTTGCGCTATTCAACTTTACATAGCCCCCAAAATCTTCAAAAAAATTTTTTGGCTGAAACTTCACGTAGGGGGGTTATTCGAGGTGCTGAACACGAACATCGTATAAATTTTGCACGATAACCCCATTTTTTAATGGTTACGGTAGATGTACTGTAGATATGGTAGTTCAAGGAACCCTCTCAAATTTTGCGTAGTAGGGTTTTCTGACGCCGACGACGGAAACCACCATTATTTTTGCAAGCCACCTCCGTTTTCTACCCGATATCGGCATTTTCTCTCAATTTCCTACCGTACACCTACCGTAACCCATGCAAAAATGGGGTTATTGTGCAAAATGGATACGATATTCGTGCTCAGCACCTCAGACAACCCCCTCCCCCTCTATGGAAAGTCCCAGCCAAAAAAATCTTTGAAGATTATGAGGCCAGTAAAGTTGAGTAGTGCCGTGATTATTCGTCCATTCGTCCACTCACAGAAAGAAGATAAACGGTATGCTTGTGCACTCTAAATCATGTTGCTATAGCAAGTTGGTATATACAGGGGGGGCCATAAGTTATTGTACAACGTTTGCTCATTTATTTCTCCACCAGCAACACATGGATTATCCTGCTCTTTTCGCTGCCGAATAGAGCAGGGATCAAAGTATCTTACAGTTAAAACCCGGTTTCCCGGGAGAGTTTTGCTTTGGAGCAGTTAGACTTAGAACAGGTTTTTGAAAAAAGCGGGTTGATGTGGAAATTTTTTACGAAAAATCCACCAAATCTCTAAAGTGGGGTGTACTGCTTAGATGCATCTTAAAGAGCAAAGAATGCTCTTTCTAAAAATATCAAACTGTTTTTGTGGCTGTTTTGCTCGGAAATTGCGGGCAGAGTTAGTGCATTTTGCGGCACCGAAAGTCTGCAATGAATGTTTCCGATAAACTTTTTTCGTTATCTTGGAAGTATCCAGGAGGTTTTTGTGATCAAAAGATAGAGCAAATCCAGCTCTATTAAATAGTGCCTAGTGCGGCAAAAAATATTTTACTACTGCGGAGAAATGGGCCAGCAAACGTTGTACAATCACTTATGGCCCCCCCTGTATAGGTGTACTAAAACTGTGTTGCTTTGGTTATCGCCTAGTCTTGCATAGGAAAATAAATTCCCCACCCAACCCCTTCCAAAACTCTTGATTGCACACGGAGAGACCCCCAAGGATTCAGTCACTGAGCACAACTCTTCCTTGTTTTTCTCGTTGCAGACGAAAAGATTCGCACATGAAACCTATACCGTTCGACTCAGAGTTGTGCCCTGCAAAAATCATTGTCATTTAAGAGAAGCGCGGCGAAGCTCTGGATCGTGAGATATAAGCGATTACAGACAAACACACAAACAGATGAGTTTTACTATATAGTGATGGGGATAAGGGGCCAAGAATCGATAAAATCGTTTTTCTCGGAAACGGCAAAAGACCCTGACGTTGCACAGGAGGGCACAATTCTGAGTCGAACGGTATAAGTTTCATGTGTATTTGTCCTCTGGATCGTGAGATATAAGCGATTACAGACAAACACACCAACAGATGAGTTTTACTATATAGTGATATTTGATTTTGACACGAATTAGTGAGAATTATGGATGAGATACAAGGTGATCCAAAAGTCCTTGGCCAGTCTTGCCAAAATTCCAAATAAGCAATAGTAACCAAGTTAGGGCATTGAATACCCAGAGATCTTACCAACAAAATATAATGTATGGACCACAAAAGCCCCTATGCTCCACGGGAGTTACTGATAAGCAAAGTCATGGGAAATAGAAACATTCACAAAAGTCAATTTAGGGCGTGGCCATCACTATTGGGCAAAAGAAACACCGGCGTGTCGAGGTGCACATTTTGCTCTACAAAATGCACCTTCAAAAGACTTTGTTGACTCGTCTACAGTGGAAAGAGCAGACACAGACCACGGTGCCGTATAAGCCACCTTTGTCGGACTTCGCGCTTTCCACCTAACATCTTGTCTGGTAGCTTGAGAGCTTCTTGGCCGAGCAGCACTTCACCAATTTTGACGATTTTCGATCACTGACTGATTACTTCTTCAAGCTGCAGTAACATGATTACTGACCCCGCAGTGCTGGAACTGTCCCTAATAGGTGGCCTCAGCTGATAGGTGTACATGACCATTACATAAATTCCTAAAGTTTTCTAATAAAAGAGAGAATTTGAAGGATGAGAAGAATTCAAAGTGTCCCAATCATTTCCCGACAACCTAACAGTTGGTGCAACAGAGGAGAGAATGTATCACGAAAACAGCAGTGTGTCGACATAATCATGAAATTGGCTACCAGAATTTCTAAAATACATAATCAAAGGTATAAAGAGGAAGCTGGGGATGATGTGAGTAATATGGGAGTGCACTCAGTTTTTGAGGCGATTTTGGACAATCGGCAGGTTCTCGTCACGCTGGAAGATTAATTGCTTGGACCACGAAAAATTTTAGAGCCGGTGCTAGCAGTTCATACTTCCCATGTCCATTATGCCCTGAACCACGCTGCTGACCTTCAAGTACCTTAAACAAGAGAAGACTTTTCTGCAGATTTCCCATTCTCCAATCATATTTTTGCCGTCCCAGTAAGCATCCAGAAATGCCACCCATTTGGCTCATTTGGCTCGTTTATCCCATGTACATTATCGCTAGGCTGAACTAGTTTCTCTCTTGCCATTCGTGGAAAACTACTCACGAGCGTGATGATGAGCTGCCAAGGCTAACGAGCTACTTCGCTATGAAGAGTTATCGCCTCTTTTCCAGTAACAGAAAGGAGGCCTTCGAGATCTACATACACAGATTTTTTCTGATAGTATCACTGGTTACTCACCGCCTTGATTTGATCACCATTGCTCATCACTTAAAGTTTTAGCAACACTTCGAAGCAAACCAGAGAGTTTTGAGTCACCTTGTATCTCATGTATGCACACAGATACACACCTGAAGGAGTGCCTGAGGAGGTATTAGGTTGTAGGGAAAGTTCTCGCGGTTTTTGCAACAGTACATTTTCTTGACTTTTCAAGAACAGGAAAGCACATTAAGAAATGTGTAAATCAGCATCATGTATTGCCACTCTTCGCCCATTTTTGGAAAGCCTTTCGATGTCCTCGGCTAAGAGCTATTCTGACGTGGAGTCGGAAAAGTTGCCCAACCAGTGATCCAAGTCATCTTCATCATCGAACGCACTACCTTGCATGCCGTTAGAGAGGGACAGGAGAATGTGGTTGTCTTTTAAGACAAGGTAAGTACTGTACGTTGGGCAAGTCAGCACTTCCCATCCAAAGTCGGGTAGTTTCTGGCAAGTCACACTTTCAATATGTGGACGAGCATCGTGATTCGGACACAACATATGCGATTTTTGCAGCCATTCTAACAGGCTGCTGATAGCACAGGTCTACCGCGAGGGCATTGTTGCGTGGCAGGAGCGCTCAGTGGACGATGCCCTTGCTGTCACACCTAGCGGTGACCACAACGTTCAGAGGGTGATCACCCGTCTTCGGCTGCTGCACAGGCTGCTCATCCTTGTCAACTCATTGTCGATGGTGCTTGATGTTCACGTACAGACACCACTTCTCATCTCCTGTAAAGATGGACTTCAGCCGGTTTTCACTGCTCCTGTAAGAGGGCAATTCTGTAGCCACCTCTGCACCTCCCTGGAGATCGCACCCGGTCAGATCACGATCACCCACTGTGATAATTTTTTTTACCTTGCCCAACTGACGCAGATAATCGACGATGGTGGTAAAGTGAACATCCAAGACTTGTGTCCTTGCACACACAAATTTGAATCTACCAGGTGCCACAATCGACCATTGTCGACTCCGGATGCGCGTTCTGCCAGTGCAGAAACACAGAGGTTGAGTTGAAGTCGCCAACAGGAAGGTGTCTGGACCAATCTTGTGCGGTGCGTTTGGATGCTGCACTGTTCGCAAATACAGCGTTAATGCGACAATTGATGCGGCTGTTGATTCCTCAGATTTGAAGTCTTATACTGTAAGGTGGGAAAGGTCAGCTTTGAAAGTTCCGTGTTCCTGAACGGGGCTGTGCAGGAGATTGCAGATGATATTAGTAATAAACTTGCGCATACCTGGCCTCCTTGTACATACAAAAGGCAGGTTGCTTCAAGGTAGCGTGGGTTTACAATAAGCACACTTTTGAAAACCGCGAGAACTTTTCCTACAACCTAATATGATCATGACCAACTGTGCACGTTTTACCTGTTCAGAGTTCATCGCGAGTATGATACTCTTAGGCCTTGTTCGCTCACCTGCGATGGACAGAATTCACGTTAGCGTGAATGCGTTGAATCACAACGATAATATGTGCCTGCTATCCTGCAGCGGGATTTATGAACGCTCACGAGAAGACAGGCGCTCTTCTTTCTTCTCAGAATGGATGAGATAAGGTGGAAACCACTCACAAGGGAAGTGCAACAGGCCAGACTCGCAAATCGGAATGAAACCTATCTGGCTTGAATCTTTGTTGGAGAGGGTGTTACAGTATATATTTCATTATTGCCCTCGATTCCAAAAAACAAAAATCCCACCACAGTACCATATGCGCTGCAGCACTCGTCCGTCAGCGACGATGTGGCCGAGTGGGGAGGATGCTGCACTGTCAGCTCGAGAGTTTGAACCCCGTCATGCGCACCTACCTGTTTTGCTCTCTCATTTTTTTATTCCCCCTGTGTTGTTGAAATCAAATTTAAAAGGTTAGAAGATAATACTTATCCTTACTGACGCACTAGGCACGGAATAACTACGTTATATAAAACCTGCTTTTCTCCCTCGATTAGCTATAAAGTAAGCTATTTAGATCCAGGCTCTTTCCTCACTCCAGTGGAAGCCTGCTTCCCCTCTGATCTCTGCAGTGAATGCGACTGTAATGATTGTAGCAGAATTTCTTTCATTGTCTGCTCGTATTGTTCTCACCGCTTTTGCTTTGAACACTTCATTGTCTGTGTGCACCGTTGCTGCCAGTAAATGCTTTCTCATTGACCATCCTTTTTTTGTTTTGAATGAAAATTTTACAATTTTCTAGCGACTCGAGGGAAAGCTGTACGATCACTAAACTACGTTCATAGCATAGTAGTTATTCTATAGCTAGTACGTCAGTAAAGACAAGTGTTGTCTTCTAGCCCTCCAAAATTGATTTCAATAACATAGGAGGAATAAAAAACAAAAATGCAAAACGAGTGTCAATGACGGGATCCAAACCCTCGACCTCCTGCCTATCAGTCCGCATCCTCTCCACTCGGCCACCTCGTCGCTGACGGACTAGTGCTGCAACGCATATAGTACTGTGGTGCAGTGGCGGACGCAGGGGGGGGGGCGGGGGGGCGCGCGCCCCCCCCGAGAATGGGTCGCCAAATTTTCGAAATTACTTTACAATACAAATAAAAATCTTGTGTTAGTTTATTTTTAATTGTTTATTTTTATTATTATTTTTAATATATTTTTTATTTATTGTTTATTATTATAATTAATATTATTATTAATTTTATTTTCCGTCTGGGTCCCCAAAACGGCGGAGACCCCACTTTTCTTCCCACGCCCCCCCTCCCGCCCACTTTCTGCGTCCGCCACTGCTGTGGTGGGATTTTTGTTTTTTGAAGCCGAGGGCAGTAACAAAATATATACTGCAACACCCTCTCCAACAAAGATTCAAGCCAGATAGGTTTCATCCCGATTTTCGAATATGGCCTCTTGCACTTCCCTTGTCAGATTTTGTCGATGGACTGATATGGGCCAAAGTTGGACAGTAACAGTGACTATGGAATCCACCAGTTTTTTTCGAGAAACTCGTCTACTCTGGATGGGCTGGAAGCTTACATTCTCCTCGGGAGCGTTCATGAGTCGCTCCATAAGTGCTGCTCCAGTTCACTTCCCCCTGAGTCACGTGGAATTGTGGAGTCATGCTGGTCGTCTCCAGTCCACCTTCACATACCTTGAGGCCGGAGTGGGAGGGTATTGATTATGTAAGCGGAAAGTTAGAGCGGGGAGAAATAGTGCGCTATCGCTGGCGAAGCCGACGCCGTGTTTGCTCACGAATGATTCAGCGGACGCAGTCGTCGTCGAGCCGGCGTTGTACCTTCCAGCTATCATGGCCATCCCGAATCAACTGCTCATCTGTTCGGCTATCAAAGTATTGATCGTTGTGAGTATGTTTGTTAGTGTGTTTGTATCCTTTGTTTAGTTCCTCACGACCTGCTCAGCACTTTACTTCAATATTCCTTGAAAATTAAAAGCTACATACGTTTGGTGAGACTTAGAAGACAAACAGCTGTTGACATCGCGAAAATTCTCTAGAGCTACTAGATTTTGTGGAACAGATTATGAGAAATCAGAAGGCTGAGCAGTTTGTTCTTGGTATTGTATCCTGGTGGCAAACAGAAAGTAAGAAAACAATACTCAGCCACGGCTGAGGGCGTCCTATTTCAGTGACGGTGTTTAGTGTTTTAAATGTGTTGCTTTCAACGCCGAACAGAAACAAGGTGGGTCGGAGAAGTTTGATATCACGGCACCTCCGCCCGCTTCCTTCTTTATTCCTTACTCTCTACATCGCAACGGAACGAATAATATCGTCTTAAATTTCTGATGTCTTCACGACGTAGAAGAGCCCAAGAGGAGAAGATCCAAGTAAATACGTCAATGCTGAAGCAACAGATGTATGAAGGGATAGGGCAAACCGCTGAACTCCGCCCCCTTGCTCATGCAAAATTCCGACTGAGTAATATGTGGAACCTGACCCTAATCGTACTGCCCTTCTCAGGATGTGCGCCACGATAAACGTGGTCATAACGCTTTCAAAATGAAATCCAAGCGGAGACACAACGAGAACGAAGTTTTCTGAACGAAATTTATATATTTTTTTTTGCAAATTCGAGCGCTATTCCTACCAGAATTCTCACGTTTGCGCAGCGAGAAAATTCTAAAAAAATACCTGAGTGGCTGTTTGCATACACATCTACCTTTTGAAATTGCCATTCTAAAACAGGCTGTTGGTGTACACTTCGAAATATGTGCTAAGTGCGAAATCTTGCGATCGTCTAGATCTACATATCACCGAAAAATAACTGAAGTTATTGTTTATAGCTGCGAATAAATGCGCGATGAAGATGTGCATTCATGAAAGGATCTAAGTTGGATTTTCCCCTTTAGTGGTACCTACATATGTATAAGCCGTTGTGATGTGCCGCCTATTCATTTCCGTACTATCTGTTGTACCAGGAAACTTACGTAGGTACTCTTCTTGCACCCATATTATTGATGAAATTCGTACATGCCGGCTGGAAGCGTCCACAAACAGAGGTTACGCGTCCGGTCACTATTTACCTAAGCGGCTTGTATTTGTTTATGCGTTACACATCTTGAGTAATACAACAGTCATCGCAGCTGGCTACCAAATCCACACCAGTTGTCGATTCACGCTGCAGGGTTTCACACAGCTCATCTGACTCATGTCTTCTGTCTTTTCCACATGATGTACATAAGATAGCTCTGTCCACATCTATAATTAGGACCAGATAATGTCTTAGATACCTACCGAATCATTCAAAATTTGAAAATTCTATTCCGATTAAGTCTATGGTTGGGATGTTTGAAAAAGAGGGAGCAATACCCTTCATGAATGATAAGAAGGCATTTAAATCTTTCTCTCTTTCGAACGTTTGAATTCGTCGGGTCTGGTCCTGAATGAATAATTAAATAAATTGATTTAGTCGGTTTTTATTCGGTCCTCATTATTATATGTATATCCATAGCAAGCTTTGAATCTCAAAATAATCACCGTTAGTGAGTTTACGTAGGTATCTTAGAGATGAGTGATGGTTTTAATGGCATAAGGTGGAAAGTTGTGGTGGAATTGCCAACAGTGCACTTATTTGTAGTACGTGGTGTTCATGTGAGAGAAAAGAAAACAAGCAGCACTTCTAACATTTTTCCTCCACTTTTCGTGTGGTGTAGTACCAGTATCAATGTTCATTCAATGGTTTGTTTCAATTCGTAAAATAGGCAACAAAAAAGGAATCGAAAAAAAAAACACTCATCAACTTTCCCCCTCCTCGGATTGTTCATAAGTGGGCTCCCAGTGCTGTAATTACGCATTTGGAATCTTCGCCATCACATTCTTGAGTTTTGATAACATTAGAACCAATCCTTGTTATAGTTGTTATATACCCTATTACGACCCATATGAAGAATTAGATGGTGATTATTCAGAATCAGATGCGTTTCGCTGGACATATTTTCAAGCATCTTGTAAGCCCTGTGAAGTAACTTTTTGGTAAATTTTGTAATCCAGCGATGGAAATATACCTTCCGCTTCCCCGTTCCCCATTTGTCACGCTGTGTTTCCATTAGACAGCAATAACTTCGGTGTTTTCGAAAGATTATTCAACGAGGAAATCCCAGAAATGTCGCATGGAAAGGAGCAGGAATCAGTTAAGACAGGTCGTAAATTTTGCGATCAGAAAAATAGGTTGCTATTTGTTTGTTCTTCCTTGCTGCATATGCAAAACCCTCGCCAAGACAATAGAACAAAATACTCTCTAAAGGTAGGAAGGGGTTCTGCAGCAGACGTTTTTGTTTTCTTAGTAGTTTTGAACCATGATCGAGAAATGTTTTGCTCATTTCGTTAGAGTCCTTCAAATGTCAAGGGCGGTTGGAATTGTCATTTGCTGCAATATGAGGTTCAATTCACAGAAGCAAACAAAAATATAGAGAAGAGCATTCTCACGACAATCTTCTCCATGAAGGGGCGCAAGTGCACTAGTGTGTGATCATCACACTGAATGACTTCATCTGATGCCATGCTAGTGTACTGAATCAAGAAGCTGTCAAAATCCTGCGAATTACACGTTGTTTCAGTTGTTGACGATCGCCGTATTGATCCTACTCGATCCCACCTATGTGACTGCGTACATCTCTGTCAACTATGAGATCGTGCTCATCTACATCGTCTCAGCCCTCACACTGCTCTACTGTATCGTCTCCGTCATCATGTACTTCTTGCTTGCTAAACGTGGAGAAGAGACCCCTCTCACCAACTGTTCACTCTCGGTAAGTGTGGTAATACATCTAATACGTTTAACCTATACATACACATGCATGGGTATGGAGCGTCATACCTGAAGTGGACGGCAGCGTCGAGCTCTGTGATTGACCACTTGGATGAATCGACCAATCCAGAGCCAGACCGCACCGCCGTTCCCAGATATCACGCTCCATACCCCAAATTCACGCCTCGCCCTGAGAACTGGTTATCAAATTCTGAATTTTTTTCACAATTCAAGTAAAACTCTTGTATCAGTTAATTTTAATGGTTTATTTCCATTATTATTTTTAGAATAATTTTTATTAATTACTTACTATTGTAATTATTATTATTGTTATTATAATTATTATTGTTTAATTATTATTTTATTGATTTTATTTTCCACCTGGGCCCCAAAGGAGGTGGAGACCTCACTTCTTTTATTAATTAGTACCCCCCCCCCCCCTCTCAACCACTTTCTGCTTTTAGCACTGATAGGAACGTGGCTTCACAAAGCATATGATGGAAACATGAATTCGTAAATAATGGGTTGTGACCAGTTGTGTGCGGTGCAGTTTACTCTTTCCGTTTCGGGCTGTTCTGGATTTTCGTTTTACTTTTTACAGAATTTGAAATTTTACTTCCGCACACACCTGGTATTGACTCCCAATTCCCTTATACTCCTCTTCTTATTGCAATAAATTAGGAATGTTTGCACGAATAAGAATAAGACTACAAGAATTTAGCGTAAAAAAGAATGCATAGGTCAAATTCCATAAATTCTCACAATTCAGGAGGTGATCTTCTCTACAGCTGGCATCATGGGATGGTTGATCATCATTGGAATCGGCGGTACCATCTCACAGCGAACCATTATCGAGACTGGAGAACGTTTTGGATGGATCGGAGTGAGTGTTGAGCCCCTTTTATTCATTAAAGGTAGCACCCACAGAAGTTCCCTCATCTCGGGTTTTGCTGTACGTGCAGGTTTCCAATTACGTTGAGCACGAATAATTTGAACAGTGTAGGAAAAGAGAGGTTTGCATTTTGCTCCTCAAAAAAGCACACGTCAAGCATGTACGGTTGAACACGATGGGTTGAAAATCCAGGAAAAAATGTTTCACCATAGGAAGAATAGTGGTTGCAAACAAAAGCGGACCCATGCCACGCCAAATTTCATCCAGAGTATGGAAGGAAAAAAAATTTCATACTTTTCTCCTAAGCGCCTCTGCGTTCAACATGGCGGAATACATGAAGAGCACTGCTTGTTTAGTTGAAGTGGTGTAAAGAGTGGAACACATGTTACAGGCATTGGCTGGCATCATCGTCGCCTGCTTCCTGGGCATCGCCGCCTTGTTCACAATGAATGTCATCAACGACAAGATTCTTGCGACAGGACGGATGAGGAAGTACGAAAAAGGCTATCCTCAGTGATTGTCAATGTGTTGTTGTCTATTATCCTTCACGATGCGTTTTCTCACTCATGTTTTCTGCTAGCATCTCTTTTCTGATCTACGTTTCATTTGTAGTCTTTCCATTCCGAACTACTTCCAAGATTGTCATCACAACTGCTAGTCCCACCATGACTGCTCAGTTCTCCATGGTGGTACCTGAAATGACTCCGGAACGGCTTCCAATTCTTCGCAGGGTTATTTGTATTTACCTTCCTACTTACTCCTGCGCTACGAGGCAATTCGTATTGAAATAGTCCATCTCATGTGATGAAGAATCATAATGTGATATGTTTAAGAGTCACTTTAATAAAATTCGCCTGAAAATAAAGAGTTAACTTATTACTATTTAACTGCTAGAATGAGCGCAAATTAGCCTTTCCAGACCAACGAATGCATTTATTTTCAACAAGAAATGTTGATTTAGATGAGGTGGTACACAATTTGTGAAAAGTTTTGTATTACGTGGCTCGGTTAAGGTTTCAACTTTAAGTTCCAACACGCTCAGATTAGAATCTTTTCAGCAGTTGAATCAGGGTTTTCAGTGACATTGTTCTGATTGGCTATGAAAGCCGAACTATATAACCAGTCCATTTGCCTCTCTCCGCAAAACCTGACTATAACGTTGTTGTATATTATTATAGATTATTATAGATGTACACGACCGCTCTTTAACTTATCTCCGATGAACGCCCGTCCTGCATTTGCTGGGAGAGCGCTGGCGGCCGACGCCTAAATTGACAAGTTGAGATGAGAGGACATCTTTACGCTCCTCACATCTCAGATACGCATGTGAACATTCTATTAGGTTGTAACATAAGTTTCCGCTGTTTTCACATAGGCATTTCCAAAGGCTTCTAATGAATGAATACCGATAAGATTTCGCGCATGTCTAGATAATGTCTTAAAGCGCATGATCCCGCCAACATTCTGGAATGTGGGACCTACACAACCCTCGCTAAATTTTTCAAAGAGTACACTCGGCCCGCGAAGTTGCGTTCTTTTCGTTCCATCCTCTATAATTTGGTGGAATGCAGTCTATCGAAAGTCCGCACAGATAGATGTCTGTTCGACCTAACTATAAGCAATTTGTTATAAATTTCATGTTAAATTGTGAAATTTGAGCGTTCTCTATTTTGAGGGACTCCGTCGCGAACAGCGCGCGACGTCGCATGCGGCGAGCCAAGCAGTACGCGACAAAATTGTGGTGAAGCGAGGGAGGACACCTGAAATTTCATGATCAAGCTGAAAACTGTTACCTCACTTTATATAGGGCTGAGTTTTGGATTAATTACGTTCTTCCCATCGGTTTTATTTCGCGGTATATTGCGTCTCAACAAATTTATAGAGATGGAACGAAAAACTTCGCGCGCCAAGTGTACTTTTTTAAAAAATTTAGCGAGAGTATTGTATTTTTGTGTCTTATTTCAAAAATGTACTTAACTTCGGAGTGAACCCTTCAAGGATGCAGTTTCAGTAACTGCACTCGCACGAATAAGTTAGCCGCTATACTCCTCGAGGAGTATAGCACCTTGCGTCGCCGTCGCCGGCGACGGCGGCCGCCAATGTTGGCGACCCTTCACAATCGATATGCACCGGTGCCGCAGTCGCCAACATTGGCGGCCGCCGATCGCCAATGTTGGCAGCCAATCGATATGCCAACATCGGCGATCGCCAACATTGGCGGCCGCCGATGTTGGCGATCGCCAATCGCCGGCGACGGCGGCCGCTGCTGCCGCTCCGCCCACAATCGATGCGTATCGGCCTCACAGTCGCCGGCGACGGCGACGCAAGGTGCTATAGTCCTCGAGGACTATAGCGGCAGTGTAATAATTTTGCCATAACGTTTCATTAGAGTAACCAAATTTGGGTGGAGTAAACTAGAGATCATTCTTATTCCCCTAATACTTTCTCTACCCATTCTATTGTGAGCAGTCTCAGGCACAGGCAGCAAACTTCGTAACTCAAAATTTTGATTATGCCATCTTTCTCGCTGGAGTTGAGGCGAATTGATGTGGAATTTCTTCCACTGTGGTTACGAACATCAACCGTTTGGGTACACCAACCTGTGAAATTTTGGGACAAGTTTCAAGCGCTGTGTGGAAATCACACCATTTTGCCATACCGCGAGGGGAGGGGGGCGCCCTAAGTTTGTTGGTCGAACTCTCCGGAAAGGCGAATGGTTCGCAGAGGAATTTTCAGTTGCGCTTTAACTGCCTTAAAGGTAGGGGTCCACCTCATTTTCGTAGTTCAGCTAACAGCAGATTCTGCATCTACTCGGCGTGATGGTTCCAACGGTATACAGAAATTGTCTCAGAATGGTCTATAAACCCGTCGTCCAGGACGGGGTCTGTACCAGTTTGCCAACCCGAGTTGACGTGTGAAGCCGTTGATCTTATCGATTGGACACGCCAAGACTCGTTGACCGACACGGCAGCCGCGGCAGCAGCCAGCACTGCTTGGAGCGATCCGCCTCCGGGCTCCAAATTTTTACCCAGTTCGAGCCTTTCAAAAATAGGGATTTCGTCGCTTCTGTGCCTATTGATGTACATCCCAGGGATCAACATGATGAGAAGGTCTAGGATATGTTGATAAATCGAACAGGCAGAACGAGGTGGCCCTCTGCCTTTAAATCTTGCTCTGACCATGCGCCGATGATCAGATAACAAGATTATCTACAGAGCGGGAACCGATTTGCCAAAGACAGTGACCTCTAGCATTGCCCGACCCAGTTTTTTGCCTCGTAGTCCACGGATTTTTGAAGCAGAGGAGTCGAGCTCCTGCTGAAAAAACGGCAAAAGTCCAGCGACTGTTGTGGTCCATACATCAATTAGTACCTGTTGTTGTTCGATTTTTTATAAAATTTTTTGATCGACAATTTCAAAATAGCCTTAATGTTACGACCTAATAATTGAAGCAATGAGAAAATGAAGTGTGAATTTAGGTTGACTCGAAGCTTTTCCAGCATTGATGTGAGGACTATTCACATGACGATTGCTACTGCAGAAACGTCGAAATAGCCGGGCTAGATGTTGCCTGAAAAGAAAAATGAGAAGAACCGTCATGTCCCGAGGTATGGTCACATGGGGTCAGGCCGGCCATGTCGACGTATATGCTGCGAATAAATTTTTGTTTGGCATCAAGGTTGGACATCAAATGGAGGAAATATAAGGAATGAGTAGAAATGTGAATGGAGGAAATATAAGGGATGAATAGGAATGCTGAATCAAAAATGACTGGAAAAACCATAGATATTTATTCATAGCCTCATGGTGAATAAGTTGCGGTAGCCTCAGAGTGATGTGGCGTACAGGTCCTAAACACAGCGCCGCGAAGCGGCGCCCTGGCTAGGGACGGTTTTTTTCTGAGTTGGGGTACCCTCAGGGTGACGTGGCTGAGTTGGGCTAGTCCTATATAAAGACTGGTAAGGGTCCAGATTCCTTTGGTGGCAGACTACGAGAGTCTTGCGAAATCCTTTGCATCTTTGGATAGCACTACAGTGCATAGACAGTGGTAAAGAGAGAGATGCAAGGCGTCAGATGAAGAAGCGATTTATAAAGCAAGATAAGGTCAGGTCCTCGCTGTACCTGCAAGCTCGGAATTCTTGCACAATGAGTCGAAATTTCGAAAACCTTGGTTCACATCCTCAGTGGCAGAATGATGGGGACAGTGTCCAATGATGAAAGCGAGAGACTTAGTGATTTCAGGGTTTCTCAGTGTCCTCGCTTGTGGTCTCACAGCCACCGCGTGAGATAGTGCTAGCAAAATTTTCAGGCAGCACAACATGCTGAGCAAGATGACCACTGCACATCATCTCTTGTTTTTCGCTCAAGTCCTACGATTGCGCTAAAGGTCCGCATGGGTGAGATCTGCGTGCGACCTGAGAGCTCCTAAGCCATATCAGATTCAGATGGCATGGGGCGTAAAGTACCCTACTACATGACGTCAAGATGCTGTCATGTAGGCAGGTGCTCCAGCCATATTGGCATCTTTGCTCCCATCTACGGCGGCATCACAATGGAAAATGAGGTAAGCATAGATGCCGACACGTCGGGAGCAGAGATGCCGACACAATGTGCATTCATGTCAATGTAACGGGCTTGAGAAGTTGGTTGGTCCATCACACAGCTTGAGGAGGTCTCTCTTACAAAGCCTATACGCTGGGCTCTATCTTTGGAAACTGTGCAGCATGAGCGCAACCCGAACAGTGCAGTACGTCGAGTTCAAAGCTTAAGACCTTTTTGACCTTTTGCTTTCTCTTCTACTGTTAAACTTTTGCTCACCTTCACAGAAATTGAGAAGAATGGGAAAAATTGGCGACAGCAAAAAATAAGAGACGCCCTTATGTAGAATTCGAAACCGACTTATCACGCTGTTCGAGCGGCATTGGCGCTGCACTATTGCTAGAGACATCCACTTGAACGATGCAAGAGCACGATGTGGAGGGTAAGATGATTTGGGATGGTCCAAGCTCATGTGAGAAACCAAGCGATGCCCAACGAGCACAAGTGCAATAAGCCTGGTCCAAACTTAGGTAATTGGCGTAGGTAGCGGTGCCATGATGGAATTGCCACTGAGGGGCTATCCGAGGTTGAGAGAACTAGCATAGATGTTGCCACGTCACAAGATTGAAGTTCAACTGGTCAATCCTTTAGAACACCTTCTTTTCAGCAAATATGTGCTGGAGACCACTTTTCTCTAGTTAAAAGGAGGGCAATTCCATGGAAATGGGGTTTGATAGGAGGTGCTGAAGTCCGTCATGCTCCCAACCAGCACTGCTTGGAGCGATCCGCCTCCGGGCTCCAAATTTTTACCCAGTTCGAGCCTTTCAAAAATAGGGATTTCGTCGCTTCTGTGCCTATTGATGTACATCCCAGGGATCAACATGATGAGAAGGTCTAGGATATGTTGATAAATCGAACAGGCAGAACGAGGTGGCCCTCTGCCTTTAAATCTTGCTCTGACCATGCGCCGATGATCAGATAACAAGATTATCTACAGAGCGGGAACCGATTTGCCAAAGACAGTGACCTCTAGCATTGCCCGACCCAGTTTTTTGCCTCGTAGTCCACGGATTTTTGAAGCAGAGGAGTCGAGCTCCTGCTGAAAAAACGGCAAAAGTCCAGCGACTGTTGTGGTCCATACATCAATTAGTACCTGTTGTTGTTCGATTTTTTATAAAATTTTTTGATCGACAATTTCAAAATAGCCTTAATGTTACGACCTAATAATTGAAGCAATGAGAAAATGAAGTGTGAATTTAGGTTGACTCGAAGCTTTTCCAGCATTGATGTGAGGACTATTCACATGACGATTGCTACTGCAGAAACGTCGAAATAGCCGGGCTAGATGTTGCCTGAAAAGAAAAATGAGAAGAACCGTCATGTCCCGAGGTATGGTCACATGGGGTCAGGCCGGCCATGTCGACGTATATGCTGCGAATAAATTTTTGTTTGGCATCAAGGTTGGACATCAAATGGAGGAAATATAAGGAATGAGTAGAAATGTGAATGGAGGAAATATAAGGGATGAATAGGAATGCTGAATCAAAAATGACTGGAAAAACCATAGATATTTATTCATAGCCTCATGGTGAATAAGTTGCGGTAGCCTCAGAGTGATGTGGCGTACAGGTCCTAAACACAGCGCCGCGAAGCGGCGCCCTGGCCAGGGACGGTTTTTTTCTGAGTTGGGGTACCCTCAGGGTGACGTGGCTGAGTTGGGCTAGTCCTATATAAAGACTGGTAAGGGTCCAGATTCCTTTGGTGGCAGACTACGAGAGTCTTGCGAAATCCTTTGCATCTTTGGATAGCACTGCAGTGCATAGACAGTGGTAAAGAGAGAGATGCAAGGCGTCAGATGAAGAAGCGATTTATAAAGCAAGATAAGGTCAGGTCCTCGCTGTACCTGCAAGCTCGGAATTCTTGCACAATGAGTCGAAATTTCGAAAACCTTGGTTCACATCCTCAGTGGCAGAATGATGGGGACAGTGTCCAATGATGAAAGCGAGAGACTTAGTGATTTCAGGGTTTCTCAGTGTCCTCGCTTGTGGTCTCACAGCCACCGCGTGAGATAGTGCTAGCAAAATTTTCAGGCAGCACAACATGCTGAGCAAGATGACCACTGCACATCATCTCTTGTTTTTCGCTCAAGTCCTACGATTGCGCTAAAGGTCCGCATGGGTGAGATCTGCGTGCGACCTGAGAGCTCCTAAGCCATATCAGATTCAGATGGCATGGGGCGTAAAGTACCCTACTACATGACGTCAAGATGCTGTCATGTAGGCAGGTGCTCCCGCCATATTGGCATCTTTGCTCCCATCTACGGCGGCATCACAATGGAAAATGAGGTAAGCATAGATGCCGACACGTCGGGAGCAGAGATGCCGACACAATGTGCATTCATGTCAATGTAACGGGCTTGAGAAGTTGGTTGGTCCATCACACAGCTTGAGGAGGTCTCTCTTACAAAGCCTATACGCTGGGCTCTATCTTTGGAAACTGTGCAGCATGAGCGCAACCCGAACAGTGCAGTACGTCGAGTTCAAAGCTTAAGACCTTTTTGACCTTTTGCTTTCTCTTCTACTGTTAAACTTTTGCTCACCTTCACAGAAATTGAGAAGAATGGGAAAAATTGGCGACAGCAAAAAATAAGAGACGCCCTTATGTAGAATTCGAAACCGACTTATCACGCTGTTCGAGCGGCATTGGCGCTGCACTATTGCTAGAGACATCCACTTGAACGATGCAAGAGCACGATGTGGAGGGTAAGATGATTTGGGATGGTCCAAGCTCATGTGAGAAACCAAGCGATGCCCAACGAGCACAAGTGCAATAAGCCTGGTCCAAACTTAGGTAATTGGCGTAGGTAGCGGTGCCATGATGGAATTGCCACTGAGGGGCTATCCGAGGTTGAGAGAACTAGCATAGATGTTGCCACGTCACAAGATTGAAGTTCAACTGGTCAATCCTTTAGAACACCTTCTTTTCAGCAAATATGTGCTGGAGACCACTTTTCTCTAGTTAAAAGGAGGGCAATTCCATGGAAATGGGGTTTGATAGGAGGTGCTGAAGTCCGTCATGCTCCCAACCAAGACCGAGCCTCCGCGTCGGCATCCTCTTTTCCCTACATGTTTTCTCTTCATTTTCTGACTTGCCGCCGTGGGCTCAGGTCGTGCTGGGAGCAATCGAGCTGCCGGCTGCCTTGAGGTCATTGCTGCCAACAAACTGGTGTCTGGACAGTGCATATGATTAAGAATAGAAGGATGCCGACATCTGGCTATTTGTCGGCAGCTACCTCACGACACGGCACCAGCAGACGGCTGTCAACATTTAGGACTTCACTACCGGCCCTGGCTTTTTCCACAGCGCACCCCTTCTCCATGCGCGAGCCGGTATCCTGACACTCCTCAAACTTGAACGCAGCACTCACGGAAATTTTTAGGCTGGAGATTTCGCGGTGTATCGGGGCTTAGGGACGATGAACTCATTGACAACGATGAAACACGCGAAAAGCACAGAAAATGATGGCGGTATTTCATGGGTGTCCCCAGCGCGGACGACTGTTCCGTGATGGCTCCCGCCACGGAACCCTGCAAATGGTACGAATTTCATAAACAAGCCTCCGCTTAACCATATGCGCACACCTGTCAACAGCGTTAGTCTGAAACCTAATGTCCAGAGCGGCAGATGTGTCCACGGCAGTATCTCCGCAGGTAGGCGGCCATTCAAGGTGTTCAATATATTGTTGTGATTGTCCAGCGTCCAGCTATATGGTGAGCGACTCATTTCGGAAGTGAAAATTTCTGAGTGCTGCCTTTAAGCCACAACGGACCACAAATTTCTTGGGGCTCCGCCTCGAATAACAGTGCGAAGCCCCTTTGTTTTTCATCCCTTTTACGAAGCTCAGCTTGCCCTCAGGAAGACCTTTGCTGGGGCCTGAGCTCTACTCGAAATTTCCAGACTCAAACCCCTCTAGTAACTTCGAGTAGAAATCGACTAAATTCTATACATTTTCTGGTTTTAAGAGTTCCTCCGCAGAATTCTGTAGAAATTTCGGTTCCTACTCGAAAAGTCTATTCTCTCGATTTCGACTCAAAATTACTCAATTTCTACTGGAACTTTTTCATCTGAATAGGTGTTGTGAACGAATTCGTTGGATTTTGCTTTATGAATTCAAATCTGGATGACCAACAAGGAAAGCGATCCGTAGCAGCAATGCGTTTGTGGAGAATATCCTCTCCAAAATGCCAGTCGCTCATGAATTCTAAGATGAGAGCTTGGAAAATCTGGTCAGCAATTTCACCTTCATGAAGGGGTCCGGAAAGAGCAAGTAGAATCATAGATAATGCAAGGCGGGCAGAACATTACGGGGACAGTCAAGCATGTCTCGTCACTTGAAGAAAATCGTTGAGGGGGGGGGGGGGGGAGGAAGATGAGTAGATGGATTTTGCGTGAGTTGGACGAGGAACACCAATTATTCGACCCATAGATATTCTACAGATTCTTTTTAAGGAAGGGTTGTTAATGTTGGTAGATATCAGGTCATGTACGACAATACATAGAAGGAATAGGCCGTCATAGGACCTGGGTTCAGCGACCCACCTAAAAAATAGCCGGACCATCGCTACAGTTTCACCTACACCTTTGACATTTGATGGCCAGCAACCTGACGCAACGAATCGTTTCAAACGAATGCAGATAATCGTTGAGTTCTACGCTCTTTTCTTCAGTGTGTCAAGGGAAAGCTTTCAATTATAAAGTAGTAGGCACAGGCGAATCATCGATGGTGCGAGATAACGCATACCAGCATGTTACAGCATTAGCTGTATAAAAACTAGCCACTTGTGTTTTGGGATTCAAACTCGCCTCTATACTCCCTGATCATTCTCCAACGGAATGCCCTCCTTCCAAGCTCCTATAACTTCATATTCGCTGTTGAACTTTCAATGAACTGACCCTACTCGAGAACAACGTTGCCGCCCTTTCGAATATAAACCTGTTTAATTTCGAACTTCTGAAAGAACCTTTCCTGAAGCCATATTCGGAGCATTGCGCAGATGTCAATGCGATTCTTTGATTTAAATAAAAATGTCGACTTTTAGCTGATTTATGGGTTCTAAAAACTAGGCGCAACTGCCCCGGAAATTTTGCACGCACCTAATATCTCAGCAAGAAAAATGCAATGAAACTATGTGATTACGTACGAAAGCTGTAAAGTTAACTTCAAAGAACGAAGTGCTTGAGGTTAGCATGAACAAGCGAAGTACCTGCACTACCCGGATCCAGTTGTTTTCCAATAACAACAACATACGTCCCCTGCACTCACCGCTAGCGGTGGTCTGTCTATTTCTCTGTACTGATGCCTACTATCACTCGCTGTAAGCACAATAAAGGCAAGGATGCTCAATCGGATTCAGCCTGCCCTGTGACTGAACTGTCACAGTTTGGTGAATCTTTGACTGCTCCTTTGATGCAGGATGTTAGGACTCATGTCGAACACGATATCGTCATGTTTGGGACACGCACCCAACGTGCCTCGTTGTGTTATTGAGTCGTTTCATGCTCTACAAATTGTCATCACCGCTCATAGGAGCTGCGAGAGTTACCTGCATCAAAGGAGCGTGCTAATTCATGGTATTCCGGAGCTTCCCAAGGACACTCCCCCAGCTGTCAGACAGGCCGACGTCGAGACCAAGGTGTCAGACATACTTGATGCTCTTGGTGTCGAGGCCAGGCCATGGACAACTTTTAGAATGGGTAGATGGGATGAGTCCAAGCCTCGTCTTACTAAGGTCATTTCCCCTCCCCTTCTCAATTCTTTGCGGTGCTCGGGAGAGCCCCTTCGCTCAGACAAATGCCTAATTTCAGGCATATTTTCATTCGGGCCAGTCTGACCGAAGAAGGGCGTCGAAGGGATTTTGACCTACGTAAATGGGCACGGGAGAAGAACATGGATTCAGAACGCAAGGAATATGTGGTCTATAAAGGGGAGGTTATAAAGGTTTCTGGGATTCCTAAGGTTCGTCAGAGCCAGGACGTGCCACAGCGGAACTAAAGAGAAAGCATGGTAACTCAATAGCCCGTTGTTTTTTACTTAAAGGCAGTGTGTCACCTCGTTTTCGTGTCTGAGCTCTTACCAGATTCTGAATCTGGTCGACACGCCGAATCCAACGGTATAACTGAAATGTTAGGAAAAGGTCTTTAAACCCTACTGTTAAACGTTTTTCGGGAGGGGATTTGTAACAGTTTTTCGAGCCGAGTGGACGCATGAAGCCGTTGGTCTCATCGATCGGACATGTTTAGACATGTTGGCCAACACTGCAGACGTGGAGGGCAGCCAGCACATTCACGGACCGCTCCACCCAGGTGATCCGTGAACTGCGCTTTCGGAACCTCCGAAAACGGGGATTTCGTCATTTTTATGAGCTTTGACGTACATCTCTGGAATTAGCGTGACGAGGAGATCTAGAGTTTGCTGGTATTTTCCGCTCACGAAACGAAGTGACACTTTAACGCAAGGAGCCTACTAAACAAACTTGAAAATTTTCGCATTTTTCTTTGCCACAAGAAACCAGATGTTGTATTTATCATCTTGGCTTTCTCCACACATTGATTCTTCTGAACTCTGTTCTGGTCTACCTTATACAGTTTTTCGAAAAGATCGAGCTACGAAACGTGGTGGTGGAGTATGTATCTTCGTAAAAACCGATATTATCTGTGAAGAATCCGTGACCCCCACCACTGGCGCCTCTGACTTACTCTGTGTTAAATTTCATAATATAATGTCAAATCATACTGAATACTCATTAGCTGCCAGAGCGAGCGGTCGGCTCATATAGCGCTCGTCTCCACTACCTCAACCCCCCCCCCCTTTCCGGGCTCTCCGGAACGCAGAGGACTGGATCAGCGGTTTACGCTACTCGACTCCCACAACCACCCGCTCACCTCCCACCACCACCATCACGCATCAGTAGCCTGGACAACCTGATGCTCCGCTGCCGTCCATCATGCTGAACTTCCGAATTGGCACGATCAACTGTCGGACACTCCGCACGAAGAACAGAATAGCAGAGCTGAAAGACGCCACTATGGAGGTACCTTTTGACATAATCGGGCTCTCCGGAACGCAGAGGACTGGATCAGCGGTTTACGCTTGCAGAAATCCGACCATTTCATTTTCCTCAGTGAAATGACGGGATTTGTTGTGAACAAGAAATGGACGGACTGCTGTTCCTTCTATACCATCTCAAGAAGAGTTTCGTTCGTTGACGTTACAACGACATCTGGATCTGTTCGTATAGTTCAAGTGTACGCACCGACTACTACTCACATCGATGAAGAGTACGAAGAATTCCTTGAACATATCTCGCAAGCCCTCAGTACTCACTGTATTCCTGGAAAAACACACCACAAGATTGTTGTGGGCGACTTCAACGCCAAAGTTGGAAGCGGAACTGCAGATTGGGACACGTAATGAATGAGGAGAAGATCTTGTCAAATTTTGCTCCGAAACTCGCCTTCATGTCATGAATAACCGCTTCCAGAAAAGGCCTTCGAGAAAGTGGACATAGATCTCTCCGAATATGAAAACAAGGAATGCTATCGATTTTGTGTTATCAGTGGATCCTACGATCTTCCTTGATGTCGACATAATTGGTCGGTTCAATTTTGTTAGTGATCGCCGACTAGTTATGGCCAAGCCACGCTTCAAGAAGGAACGACATTTCTTCAGAAGAGCACAGCAAAAAACAACGTTGGACGAAGAAAACTTCTCATCTGCCTTGGAACAACTTGCGGTTACCACTGAACTAAGCAATCACGAAGAGCTGAAGATGGCAATGAAGCTCGCGGCTTCTGTTTCATCAACAATACAAATAAAAGAAAAACACCTTTCTGAAGAAACGAGAAAGCTGTACGAAGAAAGACACCGCCTTTTACACAAGGCTTCACCTAGAAACACAGTAGAACTCTCGCTGGTGAACAAAACATTAAGTGGTTCATCGGAAACGAACATCGAAAGAAAACATCTTCCACGATTACACCAAGCTGTCTGCGAAAGAAAAAAGTGTGCGGAAGGCCCTTCAAGAAAATAAACTGTACACAAGACCGTTGACGCAACTGAAGAGAAACGATGGAGCAGTCGCAAGGACTCCCGCTACTGTGACGACTGTAGTTCAAGACTTCTATAATAATCTTTTTTCTTCAACAAGACAATCTTTACCTCAAATGTTGCAGGGTACCGGAGTAGAGGTGCTACCAATTCTAGCACATGAAGTCAGGAATGCACTTGAGAGGATGAAAATTGATAAAATGCCAGGACCAGACCACATAACCGTCGAGATGCTAATCAATGGGTATCATGTTTTGGAAAAACCATTAACCACATTATTCAATGAATGCCTCACCAGAGAACACCTTCCTACGTCTCTTGCGGATTCAGTAATATCGTTGCTGTTCAAGAAAGGCGACCACGTATCGGCAGTTAACGACCGAATGAACTGGAAGATATCCGAAACTTCCGTCCTATTGCATTACTCTCCATGGCATAGAAATTATTCAGTTCGATTCTCGGACAACGAATGTTAAGCTGCTTAGATTCCAATCAACCAGTAGAACAAGCAGGGTTCCGTCGGAGGTTCTCCACAGTTGACCACATCCATGTCGTTCAACAATTAATAGAGAAGAGCCGTGGGTACAAGTTCTCACTGATATAGCCTTTGTGGACTATTCCAAAGCGTTTGATTCTGTGGAACAGGATGTAGTTTGGAACTCACTACTGTGTCAAGGAATTCACCCGGAAATAGTCCGTCTTCTGTCTAACATCTACACTGAAGCTGAAATAGCAATCAACATATGTGGTAAACCTGCCCCAATCCAAGTTCAGAGAGGCGTTAGACAAGGAGACCCTATATCTCCCGCTCTCTTTGCCGCTGTTCTCGAAACCGTCTTTCGCAGTGTGGAATGGAGTAAGGAAGGAGCAAACGTTGACTGATACTATTTAAACCATCTTCGCTGAGCAGACGATGTTGTGCTCTTTGCTCGCTATGCAAAACGCCTTGAGCAAATGCTTAGCGGAATGAATGAAAAAAGCAAAGCTGTCGGAGTGAAAATCAATTTCTCAAAAACCGTAGTCATGTCCAATTCAGTTCAAATCCCGATGCTCATAGACGGAACTATCGCTTCTTACTGCACCAACTACATCTATCTCGGACAGAAGATTTCGTTTGATGGTGACCTTTCTGCAGAAATAATCAGAAGAATTCAAGCCGGATGGAGCTCATTCAATCGATACCGCTCCTACTTCACAAACGAAGAATTCCCATGAGATTCAAGAGACAGCTTCACGTATCCTGCATAGAACCGTCGCTCTTATATGGCTGCAAAACTTGGGTAACGAGGAAAACAGAAATGGAAATGTTAAAGACAGCTCAACGGAAAAAGATGAGAAAGATGCTGGGCGTAACAGTTTTGCATCGCCGAACCAATGTGTGGCTTCAGAATACTGCTAAACTCCCGGATGTTGCCTGCAGAGCAATCAGACGAAAATGGATGTGGGCAATAAGAATAGCTTGCACAGAAGACGAAAGATGGGCAAGAAGAATTTCAGAATGGCGACCATGGACCTGGAAAAGATCATCTGGGCGTCCAAAAATGAGATGGAGGGATGCGTTTGTATCGTACCTTGGCGAAACATGGATGCGAGCGGCAGTTAACGACCGAATGAAATGGAAGAGAAGCATGCAACGACATATTGAAACAATATGATATCGTTGAATAAAAAATTAAATAAATAAATAAATAAATAAATAAATATATACATACATAAATAAATGTCAAATCATGAGTGTTTAGCTGCCCTAATTTATAGACCCCCCTCCTGTTGTGCTCTTGACGACCAAAAATTGATTGATGCCCTCTATAACTTGTGCGCAAACACCAAAAACTTTCTATTGCTTGGAGATTTCAATCTGGCCATTGATTGGTTTGAATCTGCGGCTTTCTGTCCTAGATCACTGAGGTATCTGAAATTTTTCCAGGACCTCTTTCTCGAACAGCATGTGCGCGGCCCAACTAGAGGTAACCGGACACTCGATTTGATATTAATTTGTGATCAGATTGTTAGCAACGTCCTTGTTTTGAAACCGTTAGCTAGTGCGGATCACGCAACCCTTTTGTTCGATTTACCCCTGCCTGTGGCATGTCCTCGGCAAGATGACACCTATCTAGACTTCCATCACGGTAATTTCGATGCGATTTCGAATGAACTTAGCACTATCGACTGGTTTCCGTTTCTCGACGACGCCTCATGTATTGACGAGCTTTATCACCGCTTTGCCTTCGTTTTACATTCACTTTTCTTACGTTTCATCCCCAGGGTCAAGCGTCCGATGTTAATTTCCCATGAGGGGGTCGTATGGGAGGGGGCTGGGAAGGGGGGGGGTCGTACTGGAGAGGTGTGGGTGGGGTACGTAGAGGGGTGGCTTGACCATTGAATGTAAATTCATGATTGTTTGATGACATGACAAATGACGTTCCGCCCAAGAATGATCACGTCATATCGAGTTAAAGCAGAACTGGTTGGCAGCGTATGAGAGAAATCCGCTTCAGCGCACTCGCAGGTTCGATCCCCGGCGCCTTCCATAAATTTTTGCACTGGTTGGAATCACTTCAGAACCAAATGTGGAATAAAGAGAGTGGAAATGTTAAAAAGTAGAGTGTGGGTAGCGAGACCAATCGATTGCACATGCGAAGATTCGCAGCAGGGCCCGTCAGAACATGGAAAAGTAGGGTGACTTAGACCTCGTGCTGAAGTTCTCTGACTCGAAATCAGCAAATGCTTCCCTATGCATCCATAGAGGACAATCAGCTCTGTCTTTTGCCAGAGTTTCAATTTTCTAGAGCTTCATATGCTTTTGGGAGCTCGATGGGGAATTTCTCAAATTTCCAGGTCTCCGAGGGGAAATTCCCATCTAACTCACGCAAGCAGGAGCAATTATTGGGGTGTGATAATGGGAGTGAAGAATCATTGCTTGGAGCTCTATTACGTGAAGGTAGAGAAATTTCGGTGAAAGGCAAACTCTCTTCATGGGAGTTGAAGAAATGAAAATCTCGCAATTTGAACAGATGGTGAAAATGGAGTAAATCTGTTTGGGAAATCGCTGAGGAGCAATTTGCAGATATCACAAAAACTTTTCTTCTATGAGTTTTAGTTGAGGAAATTTCTCATTCGAGTACAGAATCTGGCTCCACGAAGTTCGCTCGTTTTTCCACAATTTAGATGGGAAATCGATGGGAAATTCAACAAATTTCTCATCGATTTCCCATCGAGCTCCCAAAAATGGCAGAAGATAGAGCTGATCGTCCTATATGGACAGATAGAAAAACATTCGCTGATTTCGAGTCAGAGAACCTCAGTGCGAAGTCTAAGTAACCCTAGTTTTCCACAAACTGGCGTCCCTTGTAGGCGAATTCTCGCATGTGTTATCGATCGATTTCGCTTACCTCACTTCATTTCCAAACCTTTAAATCCTCTCTACTCCACACTAAATCCTGAACGGTTCCAACCTGTGCAAAAATTTTTTGGAGGCGCCGGGAATCGAACCCGTGGGCGCGCAAATGCCAACGCTGAAACCGATTCCTGGCATGGGCTGCCAATCAGTCCTGTTTTTACACGTAATGACATGATCGTCCTTGCTGGCAGTCTGGTCCGATCGGAAAAGGAAGGATGTATATCGACCTCAAGGTTGTTTTAGTTCCAATTTTGGGTTTTTAATGTGTTTCTTTTGTGTGTTCTTCCTTGAAACTGTTCAGTGTTTCAGTGTACAGAGAAAACATTCGGGAGCAGAAGGGGGGGGGGGGGGTCGTGAAAAGGTGGCGGTTGGACGAGGGAATATGGGGGGTCGTATTGAGGGTCGGTTTTTCCCATCGTCATGCTTGACTCTGTTCATCCCTCTTCTGTAAAGCAAAAGAAGAGCCCGCCTGTGGAGTGGTTCTCCACGACATATTATAAACCTTTTCTAACATCGCAACAGGCTATTTTCGCTCTTAGACGATCCATTCGCTTCTGAGGAATACAGGAAGCTATCAAATTGACAAACATGTCAAGAAACTCAAATCCTACAGAGGCAAAAAAACTTTCACAGATGAGTCCTTGCTCACTGTTTGCTTTCATGCGCCCTCTTTTAAAAGTAAAGAATGCTTCACGAACAATTGCTGAAAAAGATGGTGTAAAATATGTAACAGACCAGGAAAAAGCTGGAGGGTTTGCAGCTTATTTCGCCAATATCTACCGGAAAAGTAGCTGCGAACAGATTCTCAACATTACTGAAAATATCAACTTCTCTTGTTCGTCGTCAGCCGTGGTTTCTCCAAGTGAGATTTTACCTTAACTGAGGAAGCTCAAACCGTCGACATTTCGTCCTTGTGATGGCATACCCCAGATTGTCCTAAAACGTTGCGCAGAGCAGTTGGCGCTACCTATCTCCATAATAATCAATCTATCACTAAGCAATGGCGTGATCGTCGAAGTTTGGAAACACGGCACTGTCATTCCAATTCCAAAGAAGGGCAGTGCTTCTCAATTGAGTGACTTTAGGCCGATTTGCTTAAACTCAGCTGTTTGCAAGATTGCCGAAAAAATTGTCAGGAAAAAAACCTTTTAACCATTGTATTCGAGAGCACATTTTGCCACCTGAGCAGTATGGCTTTTTGGAAGGTTCTTCAACAACTTTGCAACTATTTGTTTGTGACTATTACTGGACAAAGCAGTTGATGAGAAAATACGCACTGATGTTCTCTTCTTCGACCTTTCAAGAGCTTTTGACCGTATAAATATCTCCAAACTAATCCATAAGCTTCACGACATCGGTATTCGAGGCATGATGCTTAGATGGATTGCATCTTATGTTTCCAACAGAACTTTCTCCCTGCGATTCGATGCAGCCATGTCATCGAAGTTTCCTGCAACTAGTGGGGTTCCACAAGGCGGTGTCCTATCCCCACTTCTTTTCACCATTTACACTAGAGAGCTTCCGTCTGTATTAGCAGTAAACAATATGGTTGAAGTAGTTGCCTACGCTGACGATATCAAGGTATATGGCACTTACTCGAACGCAGATAAAAACTTAGCGACTGGAGCTTTGAAAACTTCTATCGAAAACCTCTTATCTTGGGCCAGCTGTAACGACATTGATGTGAATCTCTCGAAAAAAACCTTGCATGACTATTTTCAACCAAAACTTAGATGAAGCTTCTCTAGCCGCATACTCCGACGCTGGTACCTCACTACCCAGACCTACTCTCATTCGAGATCTCGGAGTGCTATTAAACTGTAGGCTTGACCAGGGCGACTATGTTGCGGCTATTAAGCGAGTAACTTTGCAGAAAATTTACCTTCTCTTTCGAAATGTGACATGTGCTAACAAAGATGTTTACATCGAATTATACAAAACATATATCCTGCCTACATTAGAATGTGCCAGCCTAGTGTGGAGCCGGTTCCTTCACAGACATATCAGAAGTATAGAAGAAGTGCAAATGATATTCACTCGAATTTTTTATAGGCTTTTTCCTAATCCTAATTTTCCTGACAGACTTCCGACATATAAGCTGAGATTGCAGATCTTAAATTTACATAGCTTGTTCTATCGAAGAATCTTCTCGGATATTGTACCGGCATTTCGGGTCCTGAAACTAGAGACGAAACGGAAACCCAGTGGGTTTTGGATATGGAAACCTTGCCCCGGTCGCAGAGGTAGGTTTAGCTTCCACCACCCCTTTTCCCCGCTCTAGCAACACACCTTTCGAAAATCCTTTCTTTTTCAGAACCTCAAGATGGCTTGAAAAACTGATAGATCAGTTACTGTCTTGTTCAAATAGTTATTCTTCTAAACAAAAGCTTAAGGAGCACAATGTTCTTGAACTTCTGGGAAGTGACGATTTAGGTCAAAGGTGAGATGCATGATGTACTGCTTCGTCCCTCCCTTACAGGTGAAGTGTCCCGGTGACTATCTCCATCTCGCTGCTACTTAGCTTTTCAACTAATGTCTAGTTGCAGAATCGTGAGAGATCATACGAACTTGTTTTCGCATCTCCTTTCGTTTTCACTTCTTAAGATGGTCTAGCTTTATCTACTTGCTGAAGTGCCCTCATTTTTGTACACCACGGCTGAGTCTTGTTTTACTTCTGTATTTCTTTTACGATGTTGCCAATGTCGTCTGCTTGGCCGCTGCGCACACTGGAGAAGCTATTGCACAGTTAAAATTGGGGCCTGGACCAGCTAGCCTCCGGCACCGGGTTCGCTGGTCATTTTTGTAGAGAGGGTTCAAAAAAGTAGCCGCTGCGCTGTGAGTTCTAGCGAGCTACGACTTAATTTCTAGAGATTTATAACTGGAAGAGGGCTTTTGAGGACTTTTGAGGTTCTAGATTAAAGTAGGCAGCACAATTTCTTTTAGAAATGAGATGATACATTTCAGATCGTTCTCTCCCTCCTGCTAGTAGTCCTCTGAGTTCATTCCTTTTTTTCTTTGTTTTTTCCTTTACCTGGACGATTTCTTTGTTTCGTTAATTAGTTCCAAGTTTGGCACGTCATTGTAGTTGACGTATGATAAATAATAATAAATAAAAATCACGGAAGAATCCACTTCATCTTAACCTTGCTCGTAGAAAGTCACACTCTTCGCTGGCCCAAAAGTAGAGTGGCGTACGGTTCCAACGCAAAGAGCCAGAAGTATAATGGCGGACAGATCCGAGTTTTTTGCACTAAATAATAAGTGGCTGAGAGGAGTTGTTCTTGTGCAGAAAACCACCAGTGGTTGACTTGATCCTTCTACAAAATAGTTAAACTTGGAGTAACAACAGATTATTAGTTCCGACTTTGTGTTATCTACTGTTCTCAACGTGGCATGTGGACACTTTCATTTTCTACTTACGTACGTGTGTGAGAGCATTGGTAAAAGTACCGAGATCTTTTACGGTCACTCGGTACGTAAGCAATGCGAAATCCATGATCTCGATAAAGCTCATAAGAGGTTGACTTCTCGTATACATATCCAAAAAAAACACGGTGTTTTCTCTGTCTCACCCTCTGCCGCCTCACAGCCAGTTTGTTACCTGCAAGGAAAGTGGTATATAAGCAGTATTAATCCACGAGATTTCTCATGATCGCCCAGGGTCCCTGATAAATACTTTCGCCAAGGGTTAGGTTGGTCATTCGATCCATGGTAACAATTGTTCTTCTTCGCATCCAGGAGATGAGAAATGGATCTCTGAGTAGACCACCTCACCAGCCGTTGATGGAGAAAGGCCTGTTTCACCGTCATGAATTGAACCACACACAAAGTGATCACGGTTTTTGCGCGTTAAAGCAGAAGTTCTAGCATCGCTTTGTGTTTTTCTTTTTTTTTTGTTGTTTATCGCACAAAGTCGAGTGAGTTAAAAAAGTACAGGGTGGCCGAAAATTACCCGTGCACTAAAATTCTAATGCTACAACTACCCCTTCAATCGCAAAGAGCTCAAATTACTAAAATAGTTTATTGGTAACTCAACAATTATTAAAAACTTAGCGATCTTCAAAATAACCTCCATCGGCGGAAACGCAGGCCCCCAGTCTCTTCATATATGACGCACATTTTTCTCGCAGATACTCTTCGTCTAGCTCGTCCCAGGCTTTTCTTAGCGCACCTTTCAGAGACCTTAGATTTTTGTGACGGGTGGAGCAGGCCTTCCTCTCCAACTCTGACTACACGGAAAAATCCATGGGATTCAAGTTCGGGCTATATGGTGGCCATTCTCGATGCTTTACGTTCTGCACCACTCTTGAACAACTTTCGCTTTGTGAGCAGGGGCAGATTCTTGTTGCAGGCACGTCATTTCCGTAATGCGCATCTCCCCACGGTTTCAGAACATCTTCCAGGATTTTGTTGTTGGGCACATTTCTGTAGATTTTCACGCGTTCATTCATAAAAACCAGGGGAGTTTTGCCGTTTGAGGTGATGCCACCCCAGGCCATCACAGATTGAGGGTGAGCTGTTTTAGCAACGACCCTGCTCTTGCGGTTGGCCCGGGTAATAGATCTGCATAAGACCCTGTCGTTCTGCGCATTCGCTACTTGATCCACGGTGAAGAGTTTGTCATCAGTGAGGACAATCGTGCGAAAACGAGACTGAGCAAATCGCTTTAGCAGTTGCTTGCACAACTTCTTCCTGTTCTTCCTCATTACGTCATTCAAAGCATGGGCCTTTTGAAGACGGTAAGGGTAGAGGTTCAGCTTCTCTCTCACAATTTTCCGCATGGAGCTAGGCTGATCCCGACTTCTTCCGGCATCTTGCGCATGGATCTTTTCGGATTTTGATCTAACCTGCTCCGAACAACCTTAACAATTCTCGGACCAGTCGCCGTAGTCGGGCGATCTCTACCCTTCCTGTACTCGACGTTGCCAAGCTCTCTAAACCTTCTCACCGTATCTTGAACAGTTCTTCGGGGGAGGGATAACATCTTCACTATTTGCGCCGTAGTCCTTCCATCTTGATGCATCTGGATAATGGCACTACGCATGACGCTGGAGGCAACCATCGCGGAATAAACGTTACTTGGGAAGTAGACATTGGGTAGTATTAAGAAAGATAGGAAAGAACGCGAAAAAAAAAAACCCCGAAAGTTGGACAGAACTGGGGCGCACGGGTAATTTTCGGCCACCCTGTAAATAAATAAGATCCATGGGGAGAACTCTATGTACATGTGTGTCATTTGAGTCAACATTCGCATCAATACCGAGTAAAACTATGCTTTATTTCTACTGGTGGTGTCAAACTATACATAACACAGTCAGTCTTATTCAGACGATCAACACTGCTTTGCTGTCCTGCATTACTGTTTGACGGGGATATCTTGCCTTTAAAATGAGGTGGCTCGACCTATCAACCTTCAGCCTCTGTAGTAGAATGATACGTCTGCTGCACAACTCTTAACACTTTATTAGTTCTTGTTTTATCTGCTTTAGAGGACCGTGATGAAGCTGTTGGGGGAGATCTCGGCAATGCTAAGTTACAGCTTCAAATCGTGACAACAGACGCGTTCATGCCCTAAGGTGTGACAAAAATAAGTAAGTACAGAAAAAAAAGGATTTGCGTTGGGACGACTTCCACTGCTGCCGGTCAAACCGTCTACTTGCGCCCGAAACGGAGATACTCGTGCTTTCTCTTTCCGAACCTAAATTGAGGGCTAATTTTCAGGAAGTTCATCGACCATACCGAAAAAAAAGTTGTTGGAATTTTTCACATGCTGTGGGAGCCGTAAAATAAAAGAAGGTATGTATGGACTACAAATCAAAAATTACAGGAAGTCTTCGCAATAGGGCTTTCCTCCCTCTAATTACTTTTTTTTGAATGGTATCTTCTGTTAGAACTGATATTTACCTCAAATACTCGTGCTTTCTCTTTCCGAATCGCAAGTACTCATGCTTTCTCTTGCCGAATCTGAGATACTCGTGTTTTCTCTTCTCCACTCCATTCTCATCCACCTCGCCGGCTTGCTCTTCGATGGCGGCTATACCTGAAGAAGGACCACTTGTACAATAGACATAAGAAGAAAATTTTGCTTTGGAAAGGAAGTCTGAATCTACCCTCATTGCAAGCAACTGAATACAAGCATAGCTCACCCAGTATTCTTTTGAGAAACAAGAGCTTCACAGGGTTTTCTCGAACTTTCAGGGTTACTAATCAATAAAAGTTTCGTGGATTCTTCACATAATTTTGTTTAAGAAAAAACCGTGGTCCTCTCGGGAATTTCTGCTCAAAGCTGCCCTTCACATTCCTTTGACCTATGGTTTCTAGATGATCCTAAAGCATAACCGGAACATGAACACCGTCGACTTTTCAAAATTGAAGCAATTTGTGGGGAAAAAGGAGTCCTAATAGTGCCCTCTAAGTCATCGGTGGACACAATGACAGGATTCGAAGTGCACCATAAAATTTATTAGCTAGAGTGTTGCACTCTATTTTTACTCGAACAATGTTGACGTCATAAAGTAAGCATTGTACCACTAACCACCTATCGAGAATGAGTCCAATTTCAATCCAGAACTCCAGAGGTTTTCGAGCTCTGACCTCATGCGAGTTTCTACTTCATAGTTTCTTGAGATGTTTGCAGTAACCAAGTTATTCCAAGTCATATGTTCTGCTCTTGCCCCTCCGAGTTCCCCATATTTTGAGCTAAGCTGAGCTTCCGGATTCCGACCGCCTTGTTTTGGTAATAACATAATTAGAACCGAATAATGCTTAGATACCCGTGGGTTTGTTCAAAATCCAAAAATTCGATTCCAAATAAGTCTATAGTCCGGTTGAAAAAGAGAGAGCAATACAATCCTTCAAGAATAATAAGGAGGCACTTAAATCCATCTCTTTCCCGAACATTTGAATTTTTCGAATTTAGCCCTGAATGAATGATGAAATAGTTTGAACTACTCGATTTTAATTCAGTCCTCAGTACACTTGTTTTACGCACCCACTTCGACGCAGGCTTACTGGCGGTGCTTCTCCAGAAACTTCAGTGGACAAGCATTATCTTTATTTCCTTGAACCTCTGCGAGGTAGTGTGATGAGTTTGTCTCCCCCTTCCACAAAGCTGCACCTTCATTATCTATCTTGCATCAGTAGGAGATATGTATTAATGCCAAGCTAGGGAGGGGCAACAAACACTGGAGGGTTAAAAGGGACAGGGTCAGTTTTCTACTTTTCAGGTATCAGGCGGAGGTCAGATGTTTCAGTGTTACAGAATTCTCAGCGAAAACCCGCTGGGTGCACTACGAAGGATCTTTCAAGCCAAGAATAGGTGGGCCAAAGTTAGTTGGGACATTTCATGTTTAAAATATGTGAAGCCACAGAACAGTGTGCACTTCAAGTAACCATATCAGCAGGGGCCTTACGAGCGTTCAGGGGCTCCCAAAACTAAACACGAAGTACCCAGCACTCTTAATCTTCTTCTCCAGCCCCAACTTTCGCTTCTGAAACGCGGCTAATAGGAGCAATTCGAAGGCTGAAGGACGCCATTTTGAGGCAGCAATTAGGGGCATGGTAATAAAGAGAGAGCGACGGAATTTGTGTTTTAAATTTAGGCTAGCTGGATGAATGACTTGTATTTTCTTATTGAAAAACGCTCTAACGGTTATGCAACACGTTTGGTAAAAAAATGACCAGAGCGATGTGAGTTCCGCTTTGGAAAGTCGAAATTCGCAATTTCCACAATATTACAGCTGAGAAGTATTCGTATTTTCTTTTGATTGATCTTTTGATTTGTTGTGCGATAGCTGCAAGCTGGGACGAATCTCCTACGGTGCAATTTCTACATCTGATTTCGACTGAATCCTTAAAAACTTGAAAGAAGCACAGATATAACAAACTTCAACGTCCATCTCTTGTTATGTGCCCCTGGTTTCCGTGAATTGGATCTGCAACAGCCGAATGCTGTTGTAAACACAATCAGCACGTGAAAATTTGCTCGCTTGGATTCAATGTTTCCCGCAAATAGCGAGAATTCTCGAAATTTCCAAGAAACGCAGAACCCGAAATCTAGTATGCCGTGAAAAATACTGAGTACAAAGCTGCCAACTGGCGGTGTTCGCTTTCCACAAAATGCTTTGCAGAAAATCGTTGGATTTCAACTTCTCTTCGAGAGAGGTGACTTCAATTAATTGTAAGCGGGAATCGTCCTGCAGCGTACTGTTGAATCATTCACAATGATTCCAAATTCGTCTCGTTCATTTTTTTCGCCTCTGCTTCAAATGAAAACAATGCCTGCTGTTCGTGAATAATACATGGAAAATGACTCCGAGAGGAGCCTTGGGAATAATCTCGGTCAAAAACAGTGAATTTAATTCAAAAAACGCTGAACCCTATCTAATTATGAATTCTCTATTGTCACGAGTCAGCAAGGTTTCGAGAGCACTGAAACAAGTGACGAATGCGATAGTGGAGCGCAAATAATAACATGAGCCTCGGACCCTAAATGGCCTTGTGAAATGTATCATGTTCAACGCTCACTTCTGGAAAACAAGCCAATCCAATTTTTCACTGGAAAAAAGTGGTCCTTTGTTTTAGGTTACTGGATTTATCTATTGCCATCAATACTTCAGCTGCGCAGCAACTTAAGTAGAGGTTTTCTGATGCATGCGTCATGACTAGAAATTAATATCACATTTTACTGGATAGAACGAGTAGTAGTGAGTATTTTTTGGGCAGGTATGAAATTTTGTATTGGATGTCCATAATGAAGAAATAAGCGGTCTGTGATTTTAGCAACCTCTGCCACCAAGAAAAGAATATTTCGTTGAGATGCCCACTTAAAACAGGATGTTTGTCGTCAGGTGCACTTTGCATAGCTGACCTCCGGTCCGTTGTCTAAATTTCCTGGATTGTTTTTTTATAAATTGTCCTACGCACTTTTTCCGTATAGATTCAGGGAAAAGTTTCTATGTAGGAGCTCTAAGCCATGAATGGCGACTGTACCAGTTCTCTCTGACCACTTGATGTCTAGAGAATGAGTGCCTTGCTAGTGCACCAACAGCAGAGTTAGAGAATCAGGCGCTTATACAAGCACTAAATGTTAACTCAGTTGAGAAAAATGGGCAATAAAGAATAGAAGTAATCACTTAGATGTTCCTGCTCTCGTCTCACCTCAGTTGAGGATACCTTGGGCATTGTCTTTGTGTTACCTATAGTTTTGGCGTAACAGACCTTCTCAGACAAGTGACCAAATTGGAGCCTCACTTCACCGTTTTGTTATACCTTTCGTGAAAAATTGTTTCTCTTGACACTCCAATTGTTTTGATGTATCGAATGAATGAAAAATAAATATGATCATCACAACGATAGAAGGCACGAATTTTAGGAAATGGCTTCGAGATCAGCGCCGCACACTACGTACAGCAATAAACATCGTAATGCGAATGCATTCTGAGCAGTCTCCTGTGAGGTGATCCTCAAGTGGTCTCACCTTGGTTCTGCATAAGCCTGTCGAGTCCTTCGGAAACGAGGATGCCGAGTTGAGCGAGCAATGTGCTGCTCTCGCTCAGTTGACACAAAAGAAGTTCTTGCTGGTCTCCACCATTTGAGAGGATCTGAAACAAATTACAGCGTCTCCCTGCTCAGAAAAGATAGATAAATGATCAAAACAACATTCATCGTAGTATGTGCCAATAAAAATAGTCATCTCTACAAACTGAGACAGCTTCTGTGAATGTCGGGTATTATCTCTACTACTGATCCAGCGTGCTCTCGAAACACTCGTCCAGTTTTTTTTTCCTTGGGCATTTCTGATTCTGTCCCCGAACACATCAGTGATGACGTAGAGGTAGTAAAGGACAGAAGTTCATGAAATGAAATTCATTGGTTTTGGGTTGAGTTGGTCCTCTTAGCCATGCTGGCCCTAGCATAATCAAGCAGCCTTTCGAAGGAGGAGGTCTGCCTGTTTCTGGAGTACACTTGCTTTCAGCATTCTCTCATTGAACTTTCTTTTGTTCGGCGCACATTCGAACGTGTACAAGTAGACAAATGAATTAACACTGTTTTTGACAATGCTCAAACGTGCAGAAGGTTTCGTGCAAAAAAAAATACAGCCACATGAAATCATTGCAGGGGAAAGAAAGTCAAAGAAGATATGCCATGAAAGCTTCCTCAGCTGATCGAAGAAATCCTTTATGATTTATTCCTACATAGTTTTAGTGTTTGCAAATGAACCCACGGAGTGTTTCTCATTGTGTGACTTTCTGGTTTTGTAACATGGTTTGTCTTAAAACATTTTTCGCAACGATATTGCAGAACTTTCGCGATAACTCCAGTAACACTCATAAAGCAAATGAAGAAAAGCGGAGAAAAGCTGGTTGTGACACCTTTGTAAACATCAACTTTCTGATTCTTAGTGAATATGCTCCCGCTTGTCCAAATGCATACTAATGTCCTGAGGCACTCTTTTGGCGTGAAATCATCCACTGAGAGCATTTACAGCTGTCTATGACCTTTCAATCTCCTCAGGTCGCCGTTATCTGACGAAGAAATCATGCGAAAAAGCTGCTGCCCCTCGCGTTTTTTGTTTTTGGACCCGGCCTTCACCTTCTTCAGCTGCCAAAAACAAGGCAATTCATTAGTCGGCGTGTCGGCGAGAAAAAACAGTGCACCGTTGAGAATAGGCCGCGCCGCGCCCTCGCCTCCTCATTTCCTCCACGAACTGTTGTTTATTTTCATGAGTAAACAAAACAATATTGAAGCCTTATGACGGCACGGCTCCATACTTTTCGGGGAGTGTTTTGCTGCTTTGTTCCGTCGTTGGCTGTCGCCTGCTCTCGTAGTATTCGTGGGAAGGGGATTGATGGCGATGTAATAAATGGACAAATGTTGCCTAGGAATTGTAAATATGGATAGGGGACAACCCTGAAAGGTCCCATCCCCGAACTTGCCCCAGATCTTTGAGGTGTACCCTTGCTTGGCATTTGACACCTAAATTCGCTACGCTCACGAATAAATCAACGCGTGTCGTCATTACGGCTGCACGCGACTACCTGGTATCCGGTGAGTGGCTTTTGACCAAGCTAATTACGGTAACGTTTGCTCATCCTTGAGAAGAAACGTTGATGAATAACACTCCTAAAAAGCGTTGAGGCTTCGCTAATCTCACTTAAGGCCACAGGCTTCGTACTTTGTCGTTTTTCCTCTTCAGAAGTTATAAACTTTACATGCACCAGAATAAACAAAGTTTTAAGGGTTGATTTTTTTGGCGAAAGCCCATGCTTGGATGAGCGGAGATGAATCCTCGTTCAAAGAAATGGTGGTCAAGTAGGCGTTGTTGGCCCTGTGGTCAAACTAAGTAAATGTTCAGACTTCAACAAACAGTTACGTATGATGTAATTCCTGAGAAATACACCTTTTCTAGCGAAATACTGGAAGGATTTGTTTGATTACTTGTAATTTCATGCATACGACTGACTGTAGCATGTGCAGGATACTGTTCATGATTTATTCATGAACGAATAAATAAAGCAACTCACTGAAGGAGAAACTGAGGGGTCTTCATTTAACTAACCAGAAAACAACTGGACCAAATTTTTGTTATTCTCCTACTACTTACAGCCCACGTCGGAAAGGTAGACGGATTGCGCTTGCGGGTTCATAGCGTCACGGCCGCGGAATCGCGCAGCCTGTACATCAAGTTATTGAGTTCCTTTTACCATAACTGTTGGTACAGTAGGGGATTTTTGTACATATTGTCCTTCGACAACACGAGAGCAATAAGTTAACCTCGCACATCGAAGTGAAAACTATCAGCGCGATGTTGAACCTGAGAAGGTGCTATAATGTCTCCTCCATTTCCACAATTTTAGCCCTCGGCCCCTGAGGACTTACCCATGTTGCCGTAGGAGTTAACGCACAAAGCTCATGACAACGAGCTGATCGAGTGAATCGTACTTGGTAAGGATCCAGGTACGTGTAACCAAGCCAAGCCATTCTAGCAAGCCAACTTTTGGATTTATAATTCCCAGCAGTGATCCATCAAGCAGAGTCTTAAGGGTTCAGTCGATGGATATGTTCTACACTTTGCACCTTTTGCATTTTTCTCCTCAGGACCCGAGGGCATACATGGCATAAATATTGTAGCACCTTGTGAGGCAAAACTTCAGACCGAATACGTAAGTTTTATTTCATAGCGCGGGATTGACCTCATGTACTTTCCCTATAGGCAGAGAGAGAGCTGTGGCTGAGCAGCAATATTCCTTAGCATCTTCACGAGCATCTTCTCGTCAGGCTGGTATGGGCCGTGAGTGATGATGTGGTGGGTGGGTGGCTAGAAAATTGTAGACCTGCGATGATAGCATGAGAGATTGGATGTGGTCGGAAGTTTACCCCTTGAACTCGCGTCCACCATCCGAAGGAAGTCCTCATTGCCATGACAAAGCTCGCCATTTTTTACCGCGTTCGTCGGTCCTGGGTTTTGGAGGTTAATAATGGCGCGCTTTAGATGTTCAAATCGACTGTCCATGCTCTAGATCCATGCCCGCCAATCTGCCAATGCTTTACCTCCCATCAGGGATGAGTGGAATATTTAGTTTTCCGTTGTTTCAACCAATTCCGCTTCACCTCCTTCAAAGTATAAAATTTCACTCCCACATACCCCTTATCCCCACCCTTGGTATTTCCATGCACTTCGCCAAAACTCTAAATGACGCCGTGGAGTAACGAACGACCTCATTCAATCCATCAAGAACAGTGAGAGACTACACGGATCTTCACCGTCATTGCTTTCGTCGAATTCCTGGAGGAAGGCTTCAATTTGAGAAGTTGAGCGGAAATTGGCGGGTTTCGCAGTGGTTTTTCGGGAGATTCAGGATTTGTTGTGCGGTAGTCGCTTCAGTGCCTTCGTTGAGTGTTTTCTACGGAGATTCGTCGCTGCAGAACTTGGCGATGTCTAAATAATGACAGGAACGTCGTCCCGACGGGCTGTGGCACGAAAAACCGCGTCCTCGTTAGAGATGGTCCTCGGCGGTGGTCCTCGTTAGTGAAGAATAACGATGTCTTTGGGGAACACAACACCGACGTCGGTTTAGAACAATTGCTTGCACTCCTCCAAGTTGACATTTTCGATAACTAACTAAGTTATCCCATTTAAGGTCTTTTGCAAAAGCAAGTCCATCTTCAAGAGGAGCAAAAGCACTCGAAACATGGAGGAATGTACTCATGACCGAGGAAATGATAGATTTCACAAGGACTTCTTAGTGCTTTCGAGAATCACAGCTCGGTCAGAGAAGAGATGATTTTGCTCTTCGAAATTCGCACGGATGCGAATCCTTCAAGGTCCTTTTACTGCCAAGTACGAAGGAAGTAATTTTAGAGTAGTTTATGACAATGAAGCAATGATAGACAGCGAGACAGGACAATGGGATGAATAAAACCGATGAATAGTGCTGTGGAGAGAATGCGAATATAAAAATTCATGGATCGAAACTAATTCTATCATTATATTCTATTCAGCACTCGCCCCAGTCAGTTCATCAATGATGGGAAACGTTTCCGGTAAGGTCGTGATCCGTCGACTTCTAGAGTGGATAGGTCCTTTTGGCATAAATTGGTATGGATTACCGATCGACCTTTTCAAACAGCGATTATCAAACAATGGGAAAATAGTGAGATGAATCACTCTTTTCTAGAAAAACTACTCATCCGTAAATGACGGGAAAGCTCATAGTTAGACTTTTCCGAGAACGTTTCTTTCTGAGAACGTTTGTTATTATTCCCACAAGAAAGCAATTGAAATTTTTTATCCTTATTGAGAATGAGAGAGCGCAAATAACGCTAGAATATTTATTTTGGCTAGAATTTCTTGAATTCATGTTGCTCAGTTTGATTCCATTCCCTACTATCTGAACATATAGTTTTTATTTCATGCTTTTTGAATCAAATGCGTATCACATGCGTCCATCTACCAATGGCGGATGCAGGGGGGGGGGGGCGGGGGGCCCCCGAGAATGGGTCGCCAAATTCTCGAAATTACTTTACAATAGAAATAAAAATGTTGTATTAGTTCATTTTTAATTGTTTATTTTTATTGTTGTTTTTTATATAATTATTATTTAGTTTTCGTTATTATAATTAATATTTTTATTAACTTTATTTTCCATATAGGTCCCCAGAGTGGCTGAGACCCCCACTTTTTTCCCACGCCCCCCTTCCGCCCACTTTCTGCGTCCGCCACTGCCATCTACATGTTTACATCTAGTTCATGTAGGTTGCTTACCTATCCAATTTGAAAGACATAGAGAAAACAATGATTATCTCATTTGAAAAATTTAGTGTCTAAACCCTCCCTCACCAATTGTTGCCAAGCGTGTGGAAAAAAATTGATATCACATTCTGTAAGCAATCTTTATGTACTAGAGTTCTTCTTTCTCAAGCTTCAACAGATATCCTTGATTTCACAGTTAACTTCATTCCAGTAAAAGCCGGTCGTAATTTCCACTAGGAAATAGGGTTTCACTATTTTTCGCTCTACCATCGTTCCCGTTCTATGCCTTATCACAGTCTGTTAATTTGTGGTGAACTCACTAAGCCTCGCCTACAAAAATTGGCACCGGCAAGGGCAATCCAGAAAAAGAACGAGTCGACGAGCTGAATCAAGCCACTTATTCTGGTTAACCGTGGACTTTCTGGCTATAATTCTGCTTTTGGAGCGCGGCAGCTCTAAAAACAGACGAGACCGAAAGTCGTTCTTGGCGCAAGATTGAGGCCAATGGCTATGAAATTAGTGTTGCCTTTACGCGAATCCATGCTATACGAGCGAACTGACATTAGATGGATCGCGTTATGTATCGCCGTTTTCCTTTTTCGATCCTTATGAATAAGCGAGCAGCATAGGAGCCGAATACGGATTCGATCCAGTGGCACTTCCTGTAGTATGGACGAGTTTCAGCATTGAGCTGTGGTTTTGCAACGAGCATGTCTACAGGAAGATTTCTTCCACCTCAGTGGATATGGCTTCTTAGTCATTGTTTGCATTGTCATTTCCGAGACCTTGTCAGGATTAGAAGAAGCTTTCCTGGCTTGGTTGGTTGATTTGGGAGTACGCAAGCAAAAGGAAAGTCATTGTTCAATGTAAGGGTAGTAGTTGGTCTCTAATGCAGAAAAGAACGTTAACAAAGAATGTTCAGGAAAGAAGAACGTGTCAAGAGAGTCCTGAATCTGGGAGGAAGGAACAAATGGTTCAGAATAATGATGCGGTGGACTTTCCTTTCATATATTCTCCAATTGCTTTCAATAATTCCTCGAAGTAAATGCGTGTTGCTGATGATAGCCCTAATGGTTCAAAAAACGAAATAAGAAAATAAATAAAATTTAGTTTCTTTTTTCCTGACACTTAAGAGACAAACCAGATATCCTAACCTCAGACAAGAGGACAAGTTCTGTTCAATTAGATATTTTAAATGCAGTAGTCGTCAGATTTGTTGAAGTGCCTGTCAATCACCAAATGCTTTCTGAGAATTTTGCCAATGTCAACCGCAAGCCAGTGCATGCAGAGATTTCCATGGTTAAGTTCTGTCTGTTTAAAAAAACTCCCGCACGCACTTATTACCGACTGCTTTTGAGTAATGACATCGCATTTTTTTGTCGCACTTACGACCTTGAAAAAAAATGAAGAATGAGTGGAGTAGGAGGAAGGGCTTAAAATGACTTAGCGGTCCACTCAGGGGACAAGACTCTCTAGCGTCAACATGTTGTTTAATCTGTTATGTTTGGCGCAAAAAAAACTAGAATATGAATGATATGAAAAAGGGCAACGTTGGCGAGGTTCCTTGTTGGCTCAGGAATAACGAAAATCTACTAATGACTCCTGGAGAGGGATTGGATTATGCACGACCTAACAATGCATCGTTTATCCTCCTGTGCTTTCCTGCGGGAAAACGCTGCAGACGCTCAGATATTTAAGGAATCTCAACGGATGCTCCTGATCCATAAACAGCTCATAAGAGCAAAATCTCGCGTGACTTATGAAGTTCACGAAGCTTTGGAAGGTCTAGGTAGACTAAGTATTAGCATTTTTGGGCCACACTACACCTAGTTTGCCTGACTAGTAGGTCATTTGTCGAATTAGTATGGCAACAGCCGCTCTGGGCAACAAAAATTAGGAAGTTCCGTTGCTGACGGATCACAGGTCTCTGCTACCAGTCCACCTTCATTCACGGATGCACTCAACCAATGAGGAGGTTCCCTCCAGGTACGACTTTTCCTCCCGGCAATCCAGAATGAAGGGCTTTCTTGGACAAAACGTGGAATGGCGTAACAGTCGCAAAAAATATATGTACTTCTGCCTGGAGAACACGTCCACTTTGGGAGGGGAAGGGGTAAGACTTAAGCACTGATGAATACCTCCACAGTGGATTTGGACTTTTCTCAATAGCCCCACTAAAGGGACAGATTTAGTCGAGATAGCTAGGATGGTATAGGACAATAGACGCTGTGTCGAATTCAATTACCTAGGAAATGAGCAGAACATCGAAAGCATTGCTTTCGGAAGCAATTTTGAGGAAAAAGTGACCGGCCCATGACAAAAAGCCCAACCATCTGCCACATCACCGCGTTAAGAAAAGACCTTTGTTGAAAACAGGACATGATGGATGTGAGTCGAGACGAGTTTAGAGACATTTAGAGAGCAGATCCCTTGACATTTTCACCCTCCCATGACGTTTTTATTTACGTTTGTCTCTTTCAATTAGAACTTTCCTCAACAAATAAATAGTGACGTTTGGGTGAGAGTTGTGAACCCATTTGTGTGAATAAAACAGAGCGTCACCCACCTCGTTGCAGTTCTTCGCTCCTTCGGCTGCGCTGGCCAGTGAGGGCATGAGGGTGGAGAGCGTGGCGAGCAACAGACCTGCTCCTAGTCCGCGCATCCTGCGAATGTGTGTGGGACTCGTGGCGCCGCCCGCTTTCTCTTCGCCTCTTGGCATACGGTATGAGAGGCGGGGCTAATTTGACCTCATCAAGATCTACTGGTCGTTGTTTCAAATGGAGTAGCCGGCGGCGTTGAGCAACTTGGATATAGGTACCGGCCTAACAGTATGACGTTAACGCAAATTAGGTAACGTGAAACTCCGTGGCGTTTCTCACCCGTCCCTGAACGGAGCAGAAAGAAATTGGTTGGTGATGGGGTGTAGATTACCCACGACGAAAGCAGCATCTGGTGGGTTGGGCAATAAGTTCGTGAGGTTTTCTCTATCTTGTATTCTCGCGGTGATTCGAACTTCGTTCGATCTCGTATCATCAACCATTTTGTAGCTTCCATGTTCCTTGTTCTTCAAACTTTGGCACTTTTAGGCACTTTCAGGCCTCCGAAGGCGACGACTGAGTCGAAATGCCGGGCTGAGTAGTAAATTTGTCCATCTAACAAACCTTGTCGGCGCACTGATAGTTTGAAAGATTACATTTTGTAGCTATTGGTTTACTCTTCACAAATGTCCTAAGTATTGCCACTCCTCACCTTCTATCCCATGAAATTAACCCTTCAACTCGACTAGAATGGAAACCTCAGGCAACTCGTACTGTTCGACTCTGATCATGGTTTGAATGCAGCACGGCAAGCAAAAGTTATCAGTGGCGTTGTTTCTGAAAAGCAGTTCTTTTGATGTCAATGGAAAACCACACGAACTTGTTGCCCAACCCACTAATTCGGAAATGTATATGTTGCTTAACAACTGGAACGGTAACGACAGAGACAGCTCCATTTTTCTTATTTCCAAATTTTTTAAACCCTAGGAATTTTCGAATCTGGCCATTCCAACAGTTATTGTAGTTGCTTCTCCACTACTTCCATGTTGGTATACCTGTATGCATCCGATGCATCCGGAGAAAACACTCAAGTTGAAAACCCAGGCAGAGAATAGAAGGTACCTCTCAATAACCTAGAGGCAGCAGAAGACCGAGTGCAGAATAGCAACAAAGTTTATGGCGGTAACAGGTCTGAAGGTTTTTATGAGGGCTTCAATAATAGTTACGTATGTCAGATTTCTGTGCTATGTACGGGTGAGATGAACCGCAGACTTTGCTCCAGAGTCGGACTGCTCATGTACCTTTTTCCGAGAGATAGAAGTGGAACGAGGGTACATACTCAAATCCCAAAATGTTACAGTTGTGAATATCCTTCGTCCTCAATGTGGTAAGAAATGGTCAGTTTTTCAAACACTTTCTTGTTAGTCCGTTTATTTTTCGCCTTCTCATGATATAGCTCATCTGAGCACCTCCACAAATGACTAATCGTTCAGAAATTTGTATACTGGACGAGAAGAAGGCCTCCAGTCCTTTTTGGTCTCCCTCCATTGCTGTACTGCTCTCCCTCGTCCGAACATTATATTTAATATGCCTTATTAAAAGCGAGTATTCGAACATGCCCAACATGCTACTCGCTCGTACTTAGCTACAATGTATATTTCTATTACGGCATCAGGAAATATCTAGCAACTTAAATTCCGGTTTCCCAAGAGTCTGTTCGTGTTTTGCGTATTCAAAAACACTCCCTTCCGGTACAGATGGAGAGGCTCGAGAATTTAAAAAGGCAAAACTTTCAGGTCTAAGAATGATGATATGCATTATTAAGGGGAAGTCGAGGTGAGTAATCATGAATCTAAGATGAAACGTTGGGATGGTAAGGTAGGTACGCATCTCTGGAACGTCGCCTTCCGGGTACGAGACTTTATTACTTCCTGACTGCCCATCAAATTCGTTAATCACGCAATTTCTCATTTCGAGTTAGACATATGGGTTAAATAAGTGAAAATCGAAGCTACTGCTCGAGTCAGCAATTTTCCGCTAGTATTTCATTCGGCTTTAAATTTATTCTACTTACATGTTGCAAACGAGTCGCTCCTCCAGGAAATTAGCATGAGACGGAATGTGTAGAAGTTCTCGCACACTTTCTGAAGAAGCTGTTCATCAAATGAAACAACGTAAACATTGGTAAGCGTACTTAATAAGTTTCCAGTGATATCGATCGAAGCCCACAGAGAAGTTTTCAGGTGATGCCACTCCCAGCACAAAAAATTCGTCCTATCCAGAATGAAGTTTCAACAAAGAATTACTGGGCGACGCAACCTTATAAGCAGCAAGGAGCGATTAGCACAAAGTCGGTCGTTGCCGTACTGAACTTATAGCACGGTTCCATTCCTCAAATACAGCGTACGAATCCATTGGCACTTAAATCAACTTTTATTTAGATTTCTACCCGGTTTTTTGTAATGTTCCATACAAGAACAGATGTTTCTTAAAATATTATAGTAACCGTGGCATTTCTGAAAACGAACATCTTTCCAGAGCTTTATGAAAAAATATTGCAATCACCAACTGATGCATGAGAGAGTAGCTGTTTCTCCGGAAAATGAGACAACTTTTTCCTTGTGCACAATTCGAGCGGGCCACTGACACCAAACTCCGCTATCTGAGCATAATTCATGTGGTCATTGAAGTCAACCGGAAATCGGATCGAAGAAGTTCGAGTTTTCAAGTCTCAGGCACATGGTATTCAGAGCCCCCGCATTTCCTCATGGTCCGGAGAACACGTGCCAATTATGTAGTTAAGACTGGAGTTGGTTAAGGTGTAAGAAAGTAAGCAGCATGTACCTCATTCGCTCCTGCTGAGCAATAGGAAAGCGCCGAAATGGACTCTCAGTGAGGGGTCTTCGAAGGCAACTCCACTGACGGACAAGGCAGAAGGGGGCCTTAACACAGTACCGAATGATGTGGTGGATGTACTCAAAATTGAATATTTTGTTCCGAACTAATGAACTCCACTGAAGGAACACCTAGTTCCACACCAAGTACAACCAAAATGCAGATCCCAGCTTCTTAAATCATATTTCGCTCACAACGAAGCACGGGTGTCCTTCCTCACTATCTGAAAAAGTACGTGAAAGCGATTGTCTGCGAAGGCACTTGGAACCTAAATGTCGAGGGATAGCACAAAGAGGTAGCTATGGTTTGGCAGAAAGGTGCATATCTTACCCTAGAATTAACCTCTGGACCGCATTTTGTGCAACAGGTAGGCTGGCTACATGATTCGAATCAACAAATCCTTTTGGTATATGTGTATATTATTAGTGGCCAACATTTGCACGGAGAACTGGTTTTTACAGGAGTGCGTGTTGGTCACAATCGCTTCCCAGAAAGTTCCCGAATCTCTCCACTGACATGTTCATCATACCATAGAGTGCTGGGTGTGCTTACCTCTGAGTGTCAGGTTAGTTATATAAACCAGCCGAATTCGAAGGAAGCAATGGAAGGATTGCAAGAATTGAATGGAAGCAGTGAACCGTGTTCTCTGAAGAAATTGGACGAAAAACCCAGTTTTCGTTCTTCGATTACTGGGGCTAATTAAAATCTTTACATACTATAGTGTCATCATCGCTTTGAGATCTCCATAAGCGCTGTCACCTGTTGGAATGCACGTAGAGCCTTATAGTGTAGGAAACATCAGCGGTTCGGAGTCCTGGCTCACTTACAGGCACGATCTGAGCGCTGACATTCTGCTCATGTGCACAGCCGAACATTCAATGACATCGCTATGCCTGATCCTATCCTATCAGCGACATCAGACCAAGACCGAGGGAAGCTTTCATACAAACAGTAGTGTTTTAATGTGCCGTAATCGAATTCTCATGAAAGGAACCAGAAAAGCGAGTCCGCACTATCTCATAAGTAACTTAACGTTAGTCTCTTTTTGTTGTAAATTTTTTTACAACTATGACAAATTTGCACATTTTAACGGGAGAATTTCCATTGGCATTCTGCTCAGCTCACACAGTTTAGTAGGCCAACGCAGTCTACGCTATGCTTTGCAGGAAGCGTTTCTCCTATTCTGGAAAGGGGACATTCCGGACCAATGTTTTGTACCAAAGTAGGCATGAATGCTAAAGGATAAAACTCTGTATTGTTTGTAGGAAAAGCATCTGGGATACTGAATTAGGAGAATTTCAATACAGATGTTATTTACACTCGACACCGTGTTGGTTTGTGGCAAATGTGAGGAACCAGCAGGGAATGGAGCCCACGATAGCCCCTTCATTTGGCCGCAGACCGAAGCTGTGATTAGATTTGAATGGTTTCGGGCATTGCACATATACTACCCTATCAGTCGGAGCCGTTATGGTCTGACTGCCGAAGCTAGTGTCTTTGAAAGTTCGCTATACATATATTCCAGCAACTTCTCACAGCAATATACTTTTTTTTCTGTGCCTTCTCTCGAAAGATTACATTGTGAAACCTTCACAATGTAATAAATGAATGAATGTGATTATTTTAAACTTTTGTTCTGTGGAATTTATCCTCATTTTTAATTTGAGATTGAGCCACAACAACCCAATAACTGGCTCAACTTTTTGGGCAAGACTGTGCTGCCTCTAGAAATCCGCGGCTGTGAACTATGCTTGCAGAATTCTTATAAGAAGATAGAGCAAGAGAGGAAGAGCACCCACAAAAGTTCATTGCATGTTCGTGGATTCTCTTCAAAGTTTCAAGGTGAAAAACAACGTTACACTGACTGCGCTGGAATTCCTTCCGCATGTTAGGAAAATTTTGCACCTTAGGCAAACCAGGTTTCCCCTGACACGTTTCCACTTTTTATAAATGTCGGAGTAAATCGAATCTGTGGAATTTTGTTTGAGAATGCTGTGTCTTTGCAGACCTGCCCCGGATTCCACTCTTATTCTGGATTTGATAATAGGGACTGCGTGGAAATTCCTTCTACGGGTGTTAATTGGTCGCCGCTGATTTGCGTCACTCTGAAGCTTCGTGGAACCACTCACTGGTGCTACTGCAGTGCAAATAGAATTCCATGAGTTTTGTTTTATTCCATTTTGGGACCCTCTCTGCAATGGCTTGTTTTGCACTCTGGGGATTCTCTTAATTGTATGTTGTTGTACGTCGTAACAAGCGGGAGCAGACCCGAAATATTCTTTGGGACTTTTTGTATTCGTCAAATACTGAGCAGTTGTTTCTGACTTTCGCTACCCGATCACTTTTCCAGAGGACGAAGTTGTTTGCTGTATGTTTCCAAGCAAGACCTACAGAAATCATTTAGAGGTTCTAGGAAGAGGTAGGTGATTGTTAATCATTTAAGCTACAAAATGTTAATCATTTAAGCTACAAAACCTAAGAAGAAATGTTAATCATTTAAGCTACAAAACCTAAGAAGAAATGTCTTTACATGCATTTGGTAGGGGAATCAAATATTTCTGAGGTGAAATGAATGAAATATTAATACGAGTGGTCATATTCAACCTTTCTTGGGGTTAGTTGAGCTCCGTTCAGAGTTACAGTATTCTCCGGGGTGCTGACGTCGTCAAAGTGGAGTCTCGCGGAACTGGAGGGAAATGAACGAGGGAACCTCCTATTTTCACAGACTGGCTGTGAAAATAGGAGGTTCCCTCGTTCATTTCGCTCCAGGTTCCCTCGTTTTCACACAACGAAAATCATGCATAGTCTCTGGAAGACATCATCACTAACTGACGGAAGCTGGCCAAATCTAAATATCTGTTGACACTTTCAACTATGTCTAGTCAAGCTGTAACCGGTGAATACTGCCTTTTTTGATTTCTATCAACCCATTCTCGCGAGATTTAATCACTAAAATTTGTAGTGGAATTTCCTCCCCAGATTAGACCCCATTAGCTCCTGTTTGGTGCACTGTAATGATGGAGTGCTTACTGATCAGTAATTGAATTTATGAACTCAATGAAAAATCTTTTTTAGCTCTGATTGTCTAAGGATTACTTCGCAAATTCTCAACGCCCTTCACATTGCTGTGCAACCGTTTGCCGCAGCTATGTGTTTTGTTTTTCTTTTGGAAATAAAAAAAACATATCAGTTTCCATAAAAAGTGGTCCTGGTACTCCACCGACGCACGGCGCTACCTGAGTCCATTCAAAAATTGGATTTTGCCTTTATTTAGCTTAAATTCATTCGTTGGAACATCGGGCAAGTTTGTTGTTGTTCCTGCTCTGGTTCGAAATCCCTGATTATCTAAAGTGATATTATCGCAGCTTCTGAAAATGGGAAATCAACCCGAATTCGGGTCTCGTGAGCTTCCGAGTGAGCTGCTTGGTTTATAGTTGCACCGGACAGAGTTCTGTGATGTCAATGTAAATCATCTTTTGGATGGTTCATGCGTTTTCCGATTTTTTCTTGAACTTTCAAGAAAACATGACTTCTTCCGGATGGATGTTTATTGAAAATAAGGGCACGTTGAAGGATCAACAACAAATGGATCCTCGCATAGAAGTATGTTGTTGGATCGAGTAGGTAGGACTTCAGATCAGTATCATACCTCCAAGGGGAACATCCTGAATATCACATCCAAAGCAATTTGTTGCGACGATCGTATAGAGTCATACTCCTGTGGTGTCTGCCGGGCAGGTGGCATCTCACAAACTTTACAGGTCGTGTGTTGCTCTTGACGTACATCTATTAGCACTAAGGAGCATCCTGACACTGTTTGATCACTTCGGTTAAGCAACGACTATGCATGCACCAAAAACCACTTCCGATGTTTATGGAGGCGACCTTGCAAAAACTTCAAGTGCTGCAACACCTTAATCTCCCTAATGCTTAAGTTTATGCTCAAGTTGAAAACATACATGCACTAAAATGGAGCTGAAAAGCGGACGCCTACACACGTATTGTTGGAATGGGAAACCACTGGCACAAATGCTGCATTTTGCATGGAACTATGCAGATTGGAAATGTGAACATCTCCTGACAGTCTCCATGTGGTGAAATCCATTTATATGTCTGTTGGCAATCGCTTAGTTCTCACAATCCGGGAAAAATCCACGAAATCTGTACCCTTTTGACACTGAATCGTGCCCTCCGATGTTAACACCTTCGCGATAATGTGCTCAACCGTTGACAAGCATGCTGCGACGCGTGGAACCGCCAGCTCAACCAGGTGAGCACGCTATGCTCAAGAGTTATACTTTTGCGAAGCAGTCATAATTAGCAAAGTTCTACATAGTGGTATACTAACAGATACTCAAGCGTTCTACACACACACTGGGCAGGACAGATCTCCCTCCAACTCTTTTTTAATACGAGGTTGAAATGCACAACACAACATCAAGTGAATGGACGACACATTTGGAAACGCTCTTGTCGGCCCAAGGGGAAAACGATTGGTCTCCGATTTGCTCAGTTTCGGAGTATATGTGGCGGAGGAAGAATTCCTACCACGTGGGACCACGTGCTCAAGCGGTTGAGCACGGGACCCGCGCGTGGTCAAATGTGCGTATCCCACGTGATACACTATACCAAAAGCGTAAGCTCACGAATCTGTCATTAAAGTCTGCACCAATTGCCACCTTACGGATAATCGTTTTTATCGATATCTCAGCTCATATCTGTGGATGGCTGCAGTTTTAATTTTGTTGCGTCTTCCAAAGAAGAGATTAGAAAAGCAGATTGACGATTAAAAAAGCATGTAGACGGGTAGTAGCAGTTTCACACGTAGGTAAACTATGTAAGTAGAAAAAAAAAACAAATATCAATCAAATTTCTCTCTCTCCCTCTGCCGTCAACTAGCACTTGAAGGCTGATATTGAAAATCCTGGCTTGCTTCCGCGAATCCGTTCATAAAGAGAATTTCATATGGCTCCGATCAGAAGTCTTCATGCACATATGTATGGTCTCCATCTTCTCCACCAACATCATCATTATTTTATATATGGACTGAAAACACAAGCATCCAAGAAAGGGCCAAATCCATGTTTTATATGTCCTAGTTGAATTCAATATTATGGCCGAAATTACAAACCAAATTGTGTTGGATGAGTCCTGAACAAGATGTAAATTTCTGGAAATTTTCTCATTAGTTGGTGATTGAGACTTTTCACAGGACCTTTCTTCAATTTGAGATCTTTCTTTCTTCTCCACCATTTTTGGTCTTTTCAAGATGTCAGGATAACTTCCTTCACATTGCCCCAAAACTGCAGTTTTTCAGGTCCGGTCTGCGCAACCCTAGTTCTCCAAGCGGAACTTACGTAAGAGCATCCATCCTTGCGACCACTGAACAATTTCACTGATCTCGTGTAGCATTTCTAATCGGAAAGACGTGCGGAATCTCTGTCAGTGGTGGGGAGGTGTTATTTTTGCATAGCTTTCGCCTTAGCTCCTTCTTCATGAAGTTGTCCACAAAACTGTTAGCCTCATTCCTATTTTGAGCGACGTGGATAATAATCATGGTCTAAATCCACTTGCATCGTCTTCCTGAGCCGGATACTGGGTATGATGCATCCCACACTGGAAGGTAGTTTCGATGTACCTTGCCCCATGGACCTATCGATTGGTTCCCGGAACGTTCCAGAAATATGGAGATACAACATCAGCGATGCGCAGATAAAAGGCTGATGGAAGTATTTCATAATGCGACTGACTTCTATGCAGTATTCCTACGGATCCATGAACGTCAATTACACTCTAACTTTCTGAGATTCCAGCGTTATAGGTACGTAACGTTTGAATGAAGTGAGATGGGCAACAGAGAACTTTCCAGTCGCGTTCCCGAACTTCTTTAAGCGAAAGTGCGCTGCTCGACAATTCCTAATGAGAATCAACGGAACCAGTGCTCATTTAGAGTTCGCCGGCTTCTTGAAGAGGTCCGAAGCTTCATTAACTCCGACTGTACTTCCCTTAAATGGTCGGTTTTTGTGCTCCTAGAGGAGCCATTCTGATGACGTTTCTTAAGAAAATGTCCACTTCATCAGCGGCAGCTTCCGGCCCTGGGCACTCACTGTTCAGGACGAAGTAATTGGATTGCACAATTTGCAGCGCTGAAACTCTCGTAAAGAACTTCGGCTGGTGTGTGGGGCTAAAGCAATTAGGACGAAGCCGAGACATCTCAACTGATCTTTTCGACAGCCATTTCGTCAGGGGACTGGTCTGGTCTTGGCTTTGGACTACGAGGAAGAGGGAAGTTGCGTAGAACGAGTTAAGAGAGGCTTAACATCCCGGACGTACTCTTGTGTTACGAGCAGTGACATTGCTGAGAGTAGACTCATTTTGCAGAGATTTCTACAAGATCTTTCTTCGCATGTCACCTATACATTCGCAAAGGTTTTAAAAAAAACTGGCGAATTAATGCAGTTATCTGCACAAAAGTCTCACAATCAAGTACGCAACAGATTATCAGCGGTTCCTGATCACCTGATGAACTCTGAGCTGCTCCCAGAGGAGCGAGAGTAGAAAAAGTCGACGAAAAAGCGAAGTGTTAACGAACGGAAGCTGCATGAGTGAAAAAGTGCTGCAAAACCGGCGGGGGATGGGTTTTGGTTTAAAACCGGTGCAGATCACATCAGAATAACTTCTCAGAAACCTCTGAGCACCGGTGCCAACCCAAACGGGCACATGTGCCTTTATCGGCGCCATAAGTGGAACTGCTCATGGCGACAGTAAAGATCCTGGAACGGCGCCACTTTGCATTGCGAAGAGAGCGCGAAATAATCCATGTGTGGACTTTTCGTGCGCTGTGCGGTCCTTGATGTGTCGCCATTCCTGTCGCCAATGGATAGTGGTGCCGGCCCGGGATCTTTACCGTCGCCGTGGTCAATTTCGTCACTGGCACCGGTGCCCGTCTGGGTGCCCCAAAGTTTCTGAGTTGAGCAGGGTGGTAGAAGGGTTGCAGCAGTTCCGCGAAAGGACCAGGAAAGTCTGCAACCGGAGTCAAAATTGACTCCTACATGCAATCTACAACTGTAATTTAGTGTTTCTGCCAGTTTCTTCCAGGGAATTTCTTGAAATTAGCCGTCAAGCTTTCCATCAGTGTCAGCAGCTCAGTGTGAACACACAACATTTTGCATGTAATCCGAAAAGCAATCCCCTGCAATGCGATGACTTGCGTTTCTGTGGGTAGGAGTTTTGCTCTCAAACATTCTCTATGCAGTTCACTTCCATTTAAAGGCAGCACTCACGGAAATTTTTGTGTTGAAGATTTCGCGGTATATCGGGGTTTTTAGGGACGATGAACTCACTGACAACGATGACATAGCGTGAAACACGCGAAAAACACAGAAAAAGATGGCGGTATTTCATGTGTGTCCACAGCGCGGACGAGTGTTCCGCGATTGGTCCCGGCACGGAACCTTGCAAATGGTACGAATTTCATAGACATGCCCCCGCTGAAGCACATGCACATACCCTGTCAAAGGCGTTAGTTGGCGCGACGGAACCCTAATGTCCAGAGCGGCATATGTGTCCACGGCAGTATCTTCGCAGGTAGGTGGCCATTCAAGGTGTTCAACTTACTGTTGCGATTGTCCACCGGCCGGCTACATGGTAAGCGACTCATTTCAGAAGTGAAAATTTCCGTGAGTGCTGCCTCTAAGTTTCTTCACGTCCATACTGTTATTACTAATATGATAAATCCACCCTATAAAATACATGAAATAATAAGTGAATAAGTACTTCTTGAGAAGGACTCCGCCTGCCTTCGCCAGACTCATCTGTAGGTCCTCAGCCAACAGCTACCTAATTAGTTTTGCGACCATGCGTCACTCTGGACACATACTTCGCTCATCCTGCCAGTTTTCGGCCGTTCTGAATAATTCACGCTGATCGGTTATGATGCTCTTTTGGCCGTCGCTGCTGGCGTGCAAATCACTCATTGCTCACGTTGCTATACCCACCTAATGAGTCCATCTGGAAACGTGAAGTTCGGGGGTGTGTATAAATGAAACAGGTTTTGTGGGGGAGAGGACGATATGTTGCTAAAAATAAGGTTGCTCACCTATTTCGAGACTCCGGTTGAATGCTTTATTTTCTTTCAACGAGGTGTCAAGGAACAGTCGTAAGAAAACGAACTGATTCCAGTAGAGATTGAGAGTATTGTCTTTCTGTAATAAATGATGCATGATAATGAATCATCCTAAATGTACCCATGTAAAACATATTTAGCACTGTGAAGAAAGCCCAGAGATTGTACATACATCTGTTCTCACCGGCATGTAATAAATCTAGTATAATTTTTGCACCAACTAGTTTCTTTTTCTTGGTACAGATGCGATGGCGACACGGCTGACGACAATTTTTAATACCTCAGTGGACAGGAAACCAACTGGATCAAGATGTTGTGTGGTGAAACCAGCGTGTACACATATAAGTTTCACTTTAGAATGGGAATACCTAAGCCACACCAACATGTCCGTTGGAGGACCTTTTTAAAAGAATAAAGGTCCGTAAAAGCTTATGATAGTCTGTACCTGAATGTCTTAATTTGAAATGATATACGCTTGCGGGGTAATTTCAGCTGACATGTTCATCGGTTATATTTAAAAGTGTGCTGTAGATGTACAAGAGGTGTCAATGGGGGTGCAATATTCGTGGCCTCAAAAAGCTCACCGCTCCGACTGTGCCGCTCACGATGGAATCGTCGGTACGGTAAAAGATGAGGGTTTTCTCTATAGCTGTTTATCATAATTGCTAATAATTACTAGGAGAACTTATTATCAAGAAAACCACATAATCAGTCGTCCCTTGGACGATTCCAACATGAGCAGCGCGGTCGCGCCTCGTGCTTTTGGAGGCCGCGAATGACGCAACACCATTGCCCCCCCCCCTCCCTATACTTTGCATAATTCGCATACGTTTCTAGTATATGAGCTTGATATGTGTTCTTAACTGACTCCAATAAAGCATTCAGTAAATTGAAATATGTAGATGTCGGAGGACTTCCTCATGCTATTATCTATCCCGTGCTTAGTTTTTTTCATGATTTGCTTATCCTACTACCTTTATCCTAAATGGTTCCTCTTTTCATTTCAATAAGACCAACTGTGTGGCTTGTACCCCTTCTTCCATAACAGAGCAATTTTTCGTAGAAGGTGGAATGAGAAAGCTTGAAACTCTTGAACAGCTGCTCCTTGTTTTGCTTGGTCGATGATGTCAATTCACAAGCGAAGAGATAGCTTCTTCAGCAGACGTGTTTTCACAACATACAGTATTCCTAAAATCCCTTTGTTGTGCGATTTCGCCGAGAAAACTAATGGGATTGCACAAAAATAGTGGATTAACGAATCCTTCGTTATAATGGGCTGCTTCTTCCTTGTGCAAAATAGTTTTCGGATGCTCCTCGCCGCAGAACGAAAATTTCTTTGCGTCCGAGGGAGCTTTCGGAAGAGTTCGAATTCATGGTTCAAATCCTTAGATGAGCATCATATTCAGCATTTGATAACCGGAAATATCATTAATCCTTGTGAGGAGCAAGCGCGTGGAAACCCTGTAGAGAACGTTGGAGAAAGCTCAACCAGTAGAACAAGCCGAGTTTCCGAGCTTCAGCACAATCGACCACATCGCCACAACACCGGGACCATAGAGGCTTGTAATGAGCACCAGATGCCCTTTGCCATGGTGTCCATAGCCTGTTGTAAAGCTTTTGATTCGGTAGAGCACCGTGCCGGCAGGGAAAGTCTTATTGAGCAAGAAGAAAAGGAAGAACATTTTGGTGGACTGTTACAAATTGCACTACGGTGTTTCGTCTCTTAACCAGTCCCTATGGTCGTGCTAATCATCGGACTCAGCTTTCGTCAGGATAAGTCCGAACCTTCTCTTCGCTGTCTTAGAATCGCATCAGCAAGGGCGACTTAGACGAGTTTGCAGTCAACGTCAGAGGAAAAGTGTTAAATCTATCGAAATTTGCTGATGACATTCTATTTCCGACGCTCACGCTGCAAGAAGCAGAACGGACGGTAGGTCCGAGGGACAAAGGAAGAGAAGTTGAACTGCATCTCAACACGATATCAATCAGAAATTCATCCCCAAATTACACGCGCATGAAATAGAAGACGACTGGCCTTGTTATCTCGTCAGGAGACATCCTCAATTCCAACATCATACTTGTTTTATTATATGTACTGGATGCCAGTGCCGAACTAGAATTAGGTTGGTGCAAAAATAATGCGCGTTTTCATGCCTTTGATTCCGAACCTCATAACTCCTTCCAATATCAATCTTTTTTCATAGGGCTTAAAACTATTGTAATCCAAAAATCTCCAGCAATAAGAAAGATGTTCTCCCACTACCGTGCATTTCTGATAGAACCTTCTAGAATCGACTAACTTCCGGAGGGCAGTTTTGGTGTCACCTTAGTCTTCGAGAAAATTCTCCAGGAAGAAGTCGTCCAGGATCTCGGGGAAGTGGTATCGGTGAGCGAGGAGTTTGCTGATTATGATGTAGGAGTCCGAGCTTCCTAGCTCAATTGCTCCAACCTGTGAAGAATCTGTCGTGCAGGTTGTGCCTGAACGGTGCCGTGTAGGAGTGAAGAATCTATTTTATTGAGCAACGCTAAGGCCCCACAGTGAAGTTTCTAATTTATTTTATTTACATCTTAAAAGAATCTACCAGATTAGGAAGAATGAATGAGCTGCAATGAGCAATTTTTGCAACAGGTCACCACAAAGTCGCCGTGACCTTATTTTGGTGTAGCTTTGACTTCTGGGTGTGTTTCAGTGCATCTTTCTCGTCCAGCTGTTGGTCAAGGCACTTCATTTTGCCGAAGAAGTCTATATTTCATATTTCTTTACTAAGCGACCGACTGTTTGGTCGCAATTCTTTCACTACAGATGCGCGAAGCAGACCTCTCAATGAGGTTCCATGTGGTACACGTTCAGTATACGCGACATCGACTCGTCGAGCTTTTTCATCCTCCCATTTTTACTGAAGGGAGAGATGGTCTGGCAACAATCACCGGCGAGGTTCTGCGAAACCAAATATGTTGTTTCGAATGGGTGCTCTCTGATAATTTGCATCAGTTGGGGATCGCAAACCCCAGGAAGACCTATGCGACACTCCTTACTTTCGAAACAAGGAACACCAAGCCGAAAAATCCGGAAGCAGCTCGGCGGAATGCATTCGCTCACACTCCCTTCGCCAAAACTACGATGGTATTTCGAGCGGTTCCTGCTGCGATGCCGGCGAGTTTTAGCTCGCTGAAGTGAGTTTAGCAAAAAACTTGTTTCGGCAACCTTCGTTCCACAAATAAAAATTCACCAAGGACATGAACTTCGCTCAAAATGCGTGAGATATTTGAAAAGGCCATGAAATTTGTTACAAAACCATATGCACCTTCTCAAGCCGATGATAAGAAACACTGGAAGTTTTCTGCACAGAAGATGAAGCAACGAAAAACGCGCATTATTTTTGCACCAACCTAATAGTTTTCTCGAAGCATTAACGTACTCAGAGGATAGCATTCTGCTGAATGCGAGTCAAACTATAGTGTTTATTAGGCTGGTACAAAAGTTTTGTCGTTTTTTCTTCGTCGTCTTTATTTTTTTCACAATTCTATCGAACTACAAGCTTGACAAGCGATATGATTTATGTGACTATCCGAGACCATTACTTATTCTGCGGGCGCCTGTGTTCAGAACAAGGGAAAATGCCATACGAAGAAGTGGGAGGATGCTACTTTTGAGCCAGAAAAAGCAAAGAAAATGATCCAAAAATTGCTTATATGTTTTTCACTAAAAAAATTGTCGAGCTCAGAGCTCGACAGTCGAATCGATAAAGACCTCCAGAATAAATGCAAATAGGGTGTTCCACACAGAAATTTTTGTGGTCTTATTGAAAAATCACGCAGAAAATGGAAAATCGAAAATGCGTTGTCCATGGATTTTCGAATATTTGTTGCCTTCTAACTGCAGTGAACACCTCTTACACCACCAGCGAAAAGAGGAGGATTTGTTCTACAGGTTTTGTATTATGTCATTTGTTATTATTATGTATTACCATATCTGGTTGTTACTAGGGAGAATTATAGATTCTTGAAAAAAAAAACTAGAAAACTCTTTGATGTTCTCTAGACCGCACATTTTGCTTCAAAATACCAGAAGCTCATTGCGCTCATATTGTGTGATATAAATTACAAAAAAAAAAGAAGATATCACGTTCAAACTCTCTTTGCAAACTACGTAACCTCTTCTACCCATATTCGCTTGCTCTCATTGGGAAGCGCCCACAGTAGCTCTCCAAAAAAGATATTTGTCACAACTACTGTTTAACAGGAGGTTTTCTCATAGTGTCGTCCGTCTACACCCTTTTTTCGGATTTCAATTCACTACCATCTACAGCAAGTGCTCCGTCGAAGTGCTACGTACTTCAGCCACCTTTGCCTCTTCATAACAGCACGAGGAGATTCTATCTTACTTATTTATTTACATACTTATTTATTATTATACACAGTGCCAAGGCACAAAGATTCCCTTCGACACGAAGGCAATGAACGAGAGAGGGTTCTGAAAGTTTCACAGAAAAAAGAATTCAGACAGATATTTCTAATGCAGACTGAGCGATCCCTTCGTTCATTTCGGACAGCGGTTGCTCCCACGAACAGAGCGGTTCAATGTTACCCGTACACCTCTTAAATCTAATTAAATCATGAAAATCTTCAACTCTAAGATTTCAAGATAACCTTGGGTTTTCTACCCGAACAACACTAATATGAGGGTCATCTCTACTTGAACAATAACAAAAAAAATTTTCGGATACTCTGAATTTGCTGCGATTGAACAAAACGGTCGAGTTGTCAGGCTTGGGGTAGGGCAAAAGGTCGATAACACTGACTTGATCGCCACGTATTTCCTCAACGGATTTGGATATTTTCGCGGTTTTGTGGCATATTCAAGTCAGAAAAGAACAGAAATCAGAAGAAAAGGAAGTGTGGGCTGCACAGACTTACTGATGAAGAAGAAACGAGTACAAGTGAGAAAAAATGGAAAAGAAATAGTAAGAACACACAAAATATGAAGAAATGGATGTTATGAAAAGAGAAAATGGAAAAGAGCTGGTGAAAAGTAAGATTAGAAAGCAAACAGACAGTTGCAGCCACAGTGGTCTAAGAATGATAGGGAAAAGTGCGCGGAACAAAATTTTTTCAAAGAAAAACTGAGCGATTGCATGTGAAAACAGCTGATTTGTTCTAACATCGCCCCACGGCCATTTCTGCCTAGCAGGTCAATTCGTACCAGCAGGCTGGGTTCGAACTGTTGAACTGATGTTATACTTGTGATATCTCATGAAATGCTGGGTCTCTAACAGCACTTCCATCACAGAATTGTCGGGACAATGCCTGAGGTTCGAAAACTCTAGAAAGTTCGAAGGTGAAAATTATCGTGGGTGCTGCTTTTAAACCTCAACATTCGATCATTAAATGGTGCATCAGGTAAGGCAAGATCGTACCCAGACAAACTTTCGGAACTTGTTCGGAACTTGCGCGGGTGACCCGACGGAAGTTCCGAATAAGCTCCGCGGAATTTCCGAACTGGCTCCGCGGAAGTTCCGAAATCGAACAGGAGTGACGTAATTCGTGCATTATAGAGTCAATCATAATTCGAGTAATAAGGTAAAATGGGCAAACATGGAGTGATGAACACCTCCAGGCGTCCCGATGCCAAAAATCGTGGGATCATGAACCCCAGCACAGATCGTTCCACCACGTAGCACTAATTGCGCATGTAGTAGCTATGTTTTCTGAAGATGAGCTTCGAGCAGGTCTGCCCTCTGACTGTGCTACGTATCTGCGTCAGGTTTCAAAATCAATGACAACATGGAAAAATTCCTCTTTGGTAGAAATCTGTCAAATTTTCGTATTTATGGGAATAATCCTAGGCGTACATTTATCTGACACGAGATTTACCCGAAATTCGACATTACGCATGTCATCATTGGGGCATACCGAAGTGAATTTCGAGGAAAAAATAGCGTAAAAATTTTCGATTTTCGGAACGTCCGCGGAAATATGACGTCACTCGTCGATTTTTTCGGAAGTTCCGCGCAAGCTCCGCGGAATTTCCGAAAAGTATCAAGCTCCGCAGAAGTTCCGAAGCTACTTTTTTCTCTGCGTCTCCATTCGGAACTTGCGCGGAACTTCCGAAAAAATCGACGAGTGACGTCATATTTCCGCGGAGGTTCCGAAAATCGAGCTCCAGTAGTAAATCAGGCTCCGCGGGAGTTCCGAAAATCGGCAAGCTCCGCGGAAGTTCCGAAAGTTTGTCTGGGGTAGGTAGGCACCGCATCTGTTGCATCCTTGCAATACTAGCAGCTTTCTAGGCCAGAGCTAAGCTGCGGAAAGGTGAAGACATTCTTCGTGTTCCAATTTTCAAAAACTCCTCTCTCAAAATAGACACAAAGAATCAGTGCACATATACATGAGAATAAAATAGTTAATATTCCTGCTGCCATGCAAAATATCATTCTTAATTTCGGAAAGATGAGCTCGTAATCGTTAATATTCTTCTGCAACGAATGTTTGAGTTTATTATCGGTGAGAATTTTTTTACAGAACATCTGACACGGGAAAAAATGAGAGGAAATGATCTTGCGATCCTGCTGATTCTGACGAAATAAGAGTCAAAATGCTTTTCCTTTTTGGTTACAGGCGCATAAAAGTTGAAATTTGCTGTTCTTCCTCTAAAGGGCGAATGAAAAAGGCAAAGTACCGAAGCCGAGTTGACTGGTTCCATATTTTCCACAGGTAGTGCAGATCTATTGACCCCTCTTTACAACAAGACTGTACAGTCTCAAATTGCGTAGACGGTCTATATATGATGGTAATGAAAATAATTTTGACAAGCGAGCGACCTGAGACAAACAATTCGCGAAAACGTGCGTTGCACACTTTCGATCAGCGCTATTTCCTTGGCCTTATGAGGGTTCCACATTACAAAATTGTTTTCTAATATGGGACGCACATATAATTTAAACAGCCGACAAACGAGGATGGGGATGTTGTTTTTGAAGATTTTCAGTAAACGAAACCTAACAGTTTTTGCACTGATAACCACTTTTTCGATGTGCTTCGCATAGGTCTTTTTAGGGTTTTCGCTTCGATGATACATTTTGTTTTTCCAAGTTATATAGTCAGTTGCCACGAACGCATATAGGACATGAGTTTACTAATGTTCACTTGCAGTTTCTTTGTTACAGCTTCTGCCTCACTCCATCATAACAGGCACATATTTTAATATCATCTGCAAACATGAAAAATTTTACATCAGTATCACAATTCAGAGCAGCAGGTAGAGGTATATACTGAATAAAAGCGGGCCTAGTACAATACCATGCGGAACTCCATTTAGAACTTTTCTTTCATTCGACAAGGAATCATGGACTTTGGCGGAAAATGTTCTTCCCACTAAAAACGAGTCGAGCCATTTAAATGTTCCTACAAATTCCGAGGTGCTCAAACATGTAGACGCTTTCGGTGGGTGTCAAAAGCCTTGGAAATATCAAAATAAATAAGATCGATACATTTTTGCTGTGACAACTGCATAGTCCAGTCTTGTGTACGCTGCAAGAGTATATCAGTTGTAATGTTTTTAGAGAAACCGTATTGGTGATTGGTATAATACCGTGGATATCTAGGGAAAAAAAAACGTTAGAAAGTCTCATACTTATAGACAGATAGATAGATAGATGGATTTATTACGACTATATGAGACAGTCGTGAGATAAGGTTACGTCACGATGCAACACAAACTATTCAAGAAAATTACAGCTGATTATGAAAAAAATACATTACAAAGTATACATAGAAGCACACAATCTAATACTTTAGAAGGGCACGTGTTTAAACAATGCAAAATTTTTCCAGCAGAGTGTCAAACCTGTCCTTATTTGCAAAAATGCGGCCCCTGCACTAGTAGTAAATGATTGCTGTCTTATTGATCTTCTTGGTTTTGGATATGAATGAAATTATTAATGTAATGAAAAGAATTTATGATAAAAGATGTATAAAATTCATAAAGGAATTTTGCCTATTTGCCCGTTTCGTTCCCTAACCATATACGGGTAAATAGGTATAAATAAAAGGTCCTCCCTGGAACTCGTCAGTACGGCGAGGAGGACCTTACCTTGTGTAATGTGAAGTTAAAAACTTACTTACCTGGAGTTATCCTTTTGTGTATGATAATCTTATTTTAATATATATTATATACATAATTATACAAATATATTTGTGTGGAGACCACACAGCACGAGACAAGTTAAACAAATGAGTAACATTAGCTGGCAAGTAATGAATAACAACTTTGAATTGATAAACACTACCCATCAGAAATGATGTTTTTCCATTCCATTTAGAATGTCTGTGTTAACAGTGGGAGTACCTATTTTTTAAAGTACGAAAGAACAGAAGACTACCCTAGGTTATGTATTTTTGCTCTTTCCTTTATGTAAGTGACTAATGTGTAGGATGGCATCATTCGTTTTTGATATAGTAAGTGTATTGCAAATCTGAGATCTTGAAATGAAATCTTGAAGGGAAGTCCTCTTGTCTTGGATGGCAAAAGTTTGTAAAAATTTGTTAATCTAATTTCGTACATGTTGGAAACTATCTTGAATAGAGAACATACGTCAATTTTCTCCGAGAACTTAAGTTGTGAAGACCATACAACCTATTTCGTTGCGCAGACTCTGAAATATCAGAGTATTGATATCCTCGATGTCGTATCATTAACTTTCTTGTGTAATTATTTTGTATGCTTTCAATCTTCATCAAGTCTTTCTTCTTATGTGGAGCAAAAACAGTTGTACCACATTCGACAATTGGTCTCACATATGATCTATATGCTTGTATAAGAGCGTTCTCGTTCCTGGTCGTTAAGCCTTTGAATATCTTATATGTGCGTGAGAAGGCCTTTCTGCTTACATATTGTAATGATCAGAAAAGACGAGAGAGTTGCTTTAGTGATATCCTAAATCAGTGATTTTTTTCCACTTGAACAATTTCCAAACCTCGCATATTGAAAGAATGATTGAGTGCAGATTGTCCGATTTGCATATATTTCGTTTTTTCCGGCGATAACGGTAATTGCCAGATAGTAGACCTATTCTATCTACGGCTGATTGGAGTTTTTCACGCATTTCACCCGTGGACTGACCATAAACTTTGAGATCATCAGCAAACTGTAATGAATGCCTTCATAACACAATATCTCAGCTAGTTTTGCTGTAAAAATTATGAAGAGAAGAGGTGATAAGACACCTCCCTGAGGGACCCCACTCTTAACTTACCTTATAGTTGAGTATTCATTTCTAACCTTAACTTGGAACGTTCTGTACCTGTTACATATTGTTCAATCCATTTACATAATTTGGGATGAAACCCCAATCTTTCAATTTTATGAATAAGTTTTTTGTGACTTACTCTATCAAACGCCTTTGAAAAATCAAAATATATTACATCACAGCTCTCCTTCTCATCTAATAGATTGGTCCAATCGTTGATGCAATCTAGCATATTGGTTTCTAATGATCTACTTGGACAAAACCATGCTGCTGTTCTGGAATTATATTGTTCTTATCGCGATGATCAACAATATGCTTTTTTACAATTTTCTCAAAAATCCTACAAAACAAAGAAGTGATGCTTACGGGCCTGTAATTGGATGGGTTCGAAGATGATTCTTTCTCGAGAATTGGAGTTACTAGGGAATGTTTCCATCTTGCTGGGACTTGGGAAGACATCATAGACTGATTAAAGGTATGAGTGAGAGGCTTTACAATAACATGTGCAATCTGTTTTACGAAAGAAGCTGGTATGAAATCAGGTGTGGTCGGGTAAGAAAGCTGGCCATTTAATAATAAAATCATAGACATCTTTCCCATAGAACCACGGAATGTTTTCCGTTGGGAATTTAATCATTGGTTCAAATAAAAGAAGAGTACCGTCATCTTCTGTGAATACATCACAGAATTTATCAGCTAACAGATTGGCCTTTTCAATATTTGTGGTTGCTCTTAGGCCTTCTTTTCGTATAACTCCGACTTGGGTTTTACTTTTCAAACATCTGTTCAAGAGCTTATAGAAGCTTTGTTTCTGACCCGATAAAATTATTTTGTTCTCTATTGACGATCTGAATTTATTGAATTCCTTAGTGAATTTTGTTGAGAACTTTTTGTACTTATCCCAATCATCAGACTGAGACTAAACTCGGGCTACATTGAATAGGCATTCTCTATGATGTAACATATTCTCCAGATGTGGGGGTAGCTTTGAGTACCTGGACTGAATTGGTTCCCAAGGAACAAACATTTCTATCACATGCTGTAGTATGGATATGAACATATCATACTGTAGTGAGGGTTTCGAATGAATCAGTCCGCGAATTGATGCGAGATACTCACAAATTGCCTTAAAATCACATTTCGAATATGCACGTCTGAACGACAATGAATTTTCATTGAAGCGACATTGTATCACGAAGGAAATGCTGTGGTGGTCACTGTTGGCCACGGGTTCTTTGACTAATACATTCTCGTTGCACAGAAGCAAGTCTAGAGTATTTTGACCCCGCGTAGGCTCCTTTATGAACTGTTTGAAATTGTGGGAGCGTAGGAATTCTTCAAAATTATGTTTTCCATTTAAGTCGGTCACATTCTGATCACTCCAATCAAGTTCAGGCATGTTGAAATCGCCAGTGATTACAGCACTCTTATCGCACGCTGTAAGATCACTCAGTGCCTCAACCATTTGTACCATTAGATTAGTCGAACAGGTGGGAGTACGATATAGGCCTATTAGTCTGAAGGTAACCTAAGGTAAGGTACTTGTGTAACACGCGAGCCATACGACGTTTAAATTTACTTTGCTTCATAACTGGCGGCAGGTTCTTTTTGACATTAATATAGGCATTTCCAGCTCGAACGGTAGCTGACTTAGCTCTAATGCTTGTTCTTGGGTGAGAAAGGATAACCCTGTATGGCTCGTTCGCGAACATACATATTAGTTTAAAGAAATTTGTCGGTCCATCTACACCCGAGTTATGTAATAATTTGTGGACCATGCATGAATCAAATACTTTGCGCCGGGACTCAAGAGAGAGAATATTCAATCGTTTGTTTCTAGCCGCTGCTCCAGGAATTTCAGAATACAAAATCCTATCCTTGCGAGTGAAGTTGTTTTGTACTTTTTCAATATCATATATATCTTTCTTTTTTATTGGGCAAAATAGTGTTGTACTTGATTCTACTAGTGGTCTTATATAGGTTTCGTATGCCTTCAAAGGAATAATTTCATCTCTGACAGATAAACCTTCAAAAATCTGAAATGTTCGCAAGAGAGCTATCCTGCAACGGTTTTTAGAATGTTCTTGAACTTTTGAGAGTTTTCGAACCTCAGGCATGGTCCCAACAATTCTGTGAGCATTTTATGAGATATCACAAGTATAACATCACTTCAATAGTTCGAACCCAGCCTGATGGTACGAGTTGACGTGCTGCGCAGAAATAGCCGTGGGGCGATGTTGGAACGAAGCAGTTGTTTTCACCTATAGTCGCTCAGTTTTTCTTTGAAAAAATTGTTTTTTCACTTTTTCCCCTTTTCCCCACCATTCTTACACTGCTGTGGCTGCAACTGTCTGTTTGCCCTCAAATCTTACTTTTCACCAGCTGTTTATCGTTTTCTCTTTTCATAGCTTCCATTTCTTCCTGTTTTGGGTGTTTGTACTCTTTCTTCTCCATTCTTTCCCACTTGTACTAGTTTCTTCTTCACCAGTAAGTCTGTGCACACCACACTTCATTTTCTTCCGATTTCTGTTCTTTCCTGACTTGAATATGCTGCAAAACCACGAAAATATCCAAATCCGTTGAGGAAATATGTGACGATCATGTCAGTGTTATCTTTTTGCCTTACCCCAAGCCTGACAACTCGACCGCTTTGTTCAATCACAGCAAATTCAGAGTATCCGAAAATTGTTTTCCGGTGACTTTCAAGTAGAAATGACCCTCATATTCGTGTTCTTCATGGACGAACTGGAATGAAATCAAGGAGAACTACTCATTTTATTTCTAACATTGAATTCGAGTCCAGGGCATTCACTATCATAATCTTGGAATGTTTTAGCAAAGTGCTCCGCTTTTTCATATGCTGAAGTTTCTAGCAGTCCTTCACTTCGCAAAAAACCAACGTGAGTTACATCTTTAACTTTGGAGTTCAAATATCTATAGAAGCCACGAACATTACCAGATTCGATTATATTTTTTCCAGGTTAGCGCTATACTTTTTTAGTTGAATCATAAATTTCCTTGAGAAAGTATTATACTCTAACCAATTACTGAGTCTCCGAGCTTCGTGGAACAAACATTCACTGTGTTCCAACATATTTTGCAAATATTGTGGAAGTGGGGAAGATTTCGTGGACGAAACTAGTTTGAATGGCACAAAATGGTTAATGACATCATAAAGGTCCGACAAGAAGGCCTCGTACTTATCAATTACGTTATCTTTTGAATCAAGTAGCTCTATCCAATGTATCTGAGCAAGGACGGCGCAGAGTAGTAGTCATATCTAATAAGAAGCTGCGGAGGAATGTTTATTAATCGGTATTAGAATAGATTTTTTCCACAGAGTAGGTGCTGAGCCAAGGTGAAGGCAGTAGTTGAAAATATGTGCAAGTGGAACACACTATTTATGAGAGCATTTGAGGAATACAGTTAGTCGAATCCCATCGAATGTTATTAAATATGGTAGTTTTAGCTTTCTTAATTGTTGTTTTATAATACAGAGTGGGGCATAGTTATAACGTCATTAAGAGGTGGAAATCTTTGGGAACGTTCGGACAGTCAGGTGCGATACCATTATCCATGCTTAATACCGATGAGAAGAAACTTGTCAGAATTTCGCTCTTTTGCAAGTTATTAGTCGTACGTCCCCCAAATTCGTAGAGGGAACTGGGAATTTGTGGTGGTTTATTTCGTTTACAACGATTTATAACATTATGAAGCTCTCTACTCTTCATCTTCTCAAGTTTTTTTTTCTTTTGATTCCTTAGGTACTTGTCAATGAGACGAGATAGTTATATGCATATGCGAGAATTTTTTTCCTGTACACCTTGCTTGTGTAGGCGATAGAAGAGGAAGTTCCTGTATTCAAAAAGTTTCTTATTATTGATTGGGTAATACGAAGGCTGTTCGTGATTGGTCTTTAGAGGCACACTCTCAACAAGAATGTGATGTAACACGCTACAAAACCGGGAATACAGGTCGTCAATATCCGGCAACCATTAAAAAGGCTTTCCTAATTGATAGTAGAAAGCTTTTATTTCATTGGGGAGAAACTGGTGTTTGCGGAGTCTGGGTATAGGATATTAAATTTGCTACCAAAATTTGAGGCAATGATAGAGAAAGAAACTATGAAATTATCCGAATTAGCAAGGGAGTTCGTCACATGTACTTCGGAAATCAGTTGCTCATTGCCTGACAAGACAAGATCGAGAGTCCGTGAACCACATGTAGGTATGTTAACAAATTGTTTAAGATTATGGTTTCAAACAGGGAGGTTATTTAGAGGACCTTGCATCGTGCAGCATTATGTCGACTCCAAACCAGTCTAGGTTAAGAAGGATAACATCGAAGTGATAGTCTGACAAAATTACATCGAGGTGGTCTATCAATTCTGTACACTGTGTTTAACGTTTGGAGGACGGTACAGGTCAATTATTCAAAATCTTCGGCTAGCACATGTAATATCTGCAGAAAGGCATGAAATTCCTCCTTTATTGAAATGTGTCCGCAGACGTTCATGATGCAAGTGATATCTTAGAAGTAATGCAACTCCGCCACTTCTACCTCGCCTATCAAGTCGGAGAATATGGTAAGGTAGATTGCTTAGGATCATTTCATCTGTCGCTCTACCATCCATCTATGTCTCTTGTAAAGCCATGATGTCGGGTTTAAAGCAGTTTAGGAAAGTTACGAGCTCGCTTGTGCGGTTAACTGAAAAAACATTTTAGCGTACAAATATTTGTTACCATTTTCTTCTTCTTCATACCCCCAGGCGGTTTGTTCAGTTCAAACTTGACTGGGTTGAGGCAGTCAAGTTTAGTTTTTTTTTTTTATAAAAGCAGAACTTGGGTGTTTGTGACACGTGCAGTCGCTCAACATTGATGCAGTTGCTGAGCCTGGGGAATGACACGATGAAGTATGACTATGACAAGTTATGGTTACATCTCTCACAGAATGAAAGTTTTTATAACCACCGTTTTGTTCGGTAGGGTAGGAAGATGGGTCTAGTGAAATTCGTTCCTTCTTGTTCCGATCAAACAAGGTGGAACGATCTACTCTATATCTTCCACCATGTCTCTCAAGGAGATGGCGTTTCTGTTGTCGCAGTGCGTAACCTACTTTCTTTTTCTCAGGAGTAAGTGAAGGTCTAATGAAGACGTTGCTAAACTTGAATGAACCTCGCAGCTTTCGCACTCAACGAAGCAGAGCTTGGTAATAAGTAGACGTAGGAAACACCAATTTTAGGAGTCGTGGTCTATAAGCATTTTGCTTACCGAGACAAAACAAGGCACAGCGAGTGCAGTTAAAATTTAATTCCTCAAAAAGATCACAGATGTTTTTCAATTCGAAATTCATTCTCTCCTGCGCTCTTAACTCTTGTGTCGGTTCCGGCAAACCTGATATGACGACAGGTCGTTGCCTTTCAATTTCTTAAGCAGAACGGCAGCGATTTCCGTCAGCCCTGGAGAAACGAAACTTCGGAGAGGTTTTTTTTTATTCACCCCCCCCCCCCGCCCCCCCGACCGTATTTGCGTACGCAGCTTTACGAGGCAAAATGCGTGTCAGGATCGAAACCAAGACCAAAAACCTTTCCATTTCACTCAAGCTTAGCAATTCATCCAACATATCTTCTAAGCCCTCTGAGGTGCGGATGTCATGGCAGTTGCGAGCAAACCGACTATTCATGGTCACAGCAGCAAGATGAATGAATCTTACCTTATCAACGTGATCTGACAAAAAGCCTGATTTTTACAGGTCCTCAAAGTCGGCCAAATTTGATTACATTCAGTTAGAGATGAATGCGAAATTCAAGCGGTCATTAAAATTTTCCAAATGAAGAGGAAGATCTCAAGTAAAATAAATGTCTCCTATACTCTGATGTTCATTGACGATACATTTGGCGAGGTTTGTTTGGCAACCTCGAAAACGAGCTTGCCATCTATCTAGGCAAACAAAGCCCGCCAAATGTATTGCCAAACAAGAAGTCCCGTAAAATATATCGCCATGCAAACCCCGTCAAATGTATCGCCACGCAAACCTCGCCAAATGTACCGTCAAACAAAAGGGTTATCAACCGCGCAAAAATTCGATATCATCAGGAATCGTACCATGATATCAATCTTAGGAGTCCACTGCCTTACCAGCTGAGCCATCCGGATCGACACCGCCGATGGTTGAGTCTCCAGCTAAGAATGAAATGAACGCCTTATCAGAACACCCGTAAAATGTGTCGTCACGCAAACTTTGCCATTTGTATCGTCAAACAAACCTCGTCAAATGTATCGTCAGCAGATTCTCTTGCCAAATTTATCGCCAAACACCCGTAAAATGTATCGTCAACAGATTCTCTTGCCAAATGTATCGTCAAACAGGCTCTTCACTCATTCTCCCGTAAATCATATTGCCAAACAAAATTTTATCCCGTAAATCATATCGTCAAACACATTCTCTTGCCAAATGTATCGTCAATGAACATCAGAGTGTAATGACTTCGGAGACCCATCGCCTTCATTTCCCACCCTGAGTTTCCTAGCTTGAATAATAGCGTACACGCAAAACGATAACCGCGTGCAGGTTGTCGAAAAGTGGCTACCACACCAGAAACCATGGATAAATTCCTCGATATGGATTTGGCAAAGAGGCCGATGATTGCGCACATAGTTGAAAAGTCTTTCAGCATTCTGTAAGATCGAACAGTTCATACTCACTGAATAAATTAGTTCCAAAAAATCCTTTTTGAAAAATAAGGGCCGCATTCGTTTAACTCCGAACAAAAGCACGTTATGAACCGCAGTAGGAAGTACCAAATTGCTGCTTTGGAAAAGAAAGGATTTATATCCTAAAACAATGATAGGAAGTGAAGATTAGCTTCAGCATTATAGTATCCCTACAAATCTGGTGAAAACAGCGGTTTAGATTTTAGAAGTGCAGTTGATTGTGGTGGAATAATGCTGACTTTTGTTCAAGCTCATCTCAGAGGGGTTTTACCAACTGTCAAGGGATCTGTTACCGGAAAATGATAGGGAATATTTTTCGAAACAGAAGAAATGCCACTTCATTGAAATTACTCAGAAAAGGAGCAGAAAAAGAGCGCTGAATCTTCGCAACAATATGACCACACATTCAAATGCTATCGCTAGGCAAAGAATCGTGAAAAAATAAAAACGAAAAATCTCCCTCCCCGACTGATTCTCCACCACTAGCTTCATAACTCCGCTATCTTTCCTTTTTACTGAAAACCTCCCTCTCTAGAAAGAAATCCCGACCAAATGACTGTTTAATCTCGGCCGTATGAGGTTGTTATAAGGACGTCGGAGAAATCCTTCGCAAGGAGAGAAACAAAAGCAGAAAATAAATTGAACCAAGTGCTGAGCTTCGACAGGATTAATTCGACAGGATAATTTGCCATTCAGTTTCCAACGAGGCGGGAGAGTTTAGAGGGGACTATTCTTCAAGTAGTGACAATTTTTTCTTGATTTACTTAGGAGCTTATGTGGCTATAGAGATGAAACAAGGCTTGTGAGGTGAAAGATTGCCTTCATTCGAGGAGAGGGGGCTCATTCGCCTTCCCCGTCTCTCGAAGGTGAGCGAGTTTCTGGGACAAGCACAGGTAAATATTGTATGATTGACTGATCAGAGTAAATGCTGCCAAAATCCACCAGTCCGAACAACCGAAAAGCCAGAATCTGACCGGGGACGTTAAAGAATCCCTCCTCTGGTCGGAACAAGACCATGGGGTGAAGTTTGCTGGTGGGTAATCCTTCGTGTTCGTAGGCTAGTTCACGACCATAATATTAACACGAAACTGCTGCTGTCATAGTGCTTTTTCTCATAAAGTGATCCTTATGCATGTTCACCATCTTAGGACACGCCTAACTCTACAGTCTTGGGCTACTGCACACCTTCACTCACATACATGCACCTGACACCTCATCTTCAACGGCATGCAAAATCAGAACGCCTCCGCAGAAAGCTTGCTGAAAAGCAAAAGCTGATGAAGACAGGTAGATGTTTCTGCGATTATTGCTCTGCATGAGTCGATAAGCAACCTGTGATTGTGAGCAAGGTTGGATATAGAATATAATTACGATTCATTTCTGCAGAAGCTCATCTGCCGATAACTTATGTCATGTGCCGTGAACCTCACGGTTCATGATGACACACGTCGTTGCTGGCCTTGTAATGTTACGCATCCTTCGGCTCATGGGGATCCACATCTTATCTGACTATATAAATGCAACACACGTCGAAATCCTCGACTCCAGGTTAAATCGCCAATAGTGAAACACATTGCCAGTACATTACAAGGATTCAACGAACCCAAAGAGTCACTACATATCTGCGAAGAAACCCAAGTCGCGAAAACACCTGCCTTCTGCGAACACAACTCTCTTGCCTGTGTCAGCGCACATCCGCAATTGTGAAAGCGGTCTGCACGGTGGGACCGACGTGTGTCAAATGAACCGCGCTCAGCCCCAAACGAAACAGCACAGTGATTTCGTGGTTTTCTCATGTATTTCGCGGCATTTCACGTTAGATTTGATTTCTAGGTGCATCAAAACATCTAGGTGCAGCAAAATCACGAGCACGAAGACTTGATAGCGTGCTGTCTTTAAAGGCGAGAGCTAACAAGAAAAGGATACTTTCTCACATTAGCATTACCTAACACATATGTATAACTAGTTTGATGCAGGTGGCGACGCTGAACTTGAATCCGTACCCGACCAATACTGCGCGATCCCGAGTGGAATGTTATGGAACTCCGGCACCTCGACCCAGTCACGGGGTTGGGAAGCTGCGCGTCGAGATCGTGCCGCGCCATTCTCGCTGCTGGTACAGGATTTCGTTATTATAGCACCAATGAAGCATGGACTTGCTAGGAGGTACTTGGAGCACAAACATTCATCTTTTGGGTCACTATACTGAGAAACGTTAGCTATAACTTTCCACTTCTTGCTTATGCTTGATTGCTAACTCAACGCCACGGTGTCAATTGGTCTTGGACAAATTCAACTCCTCTTTTCGTTATATTTCGCAATCGGATCTACGTTCCGATGAGTTCTTCGTCCGTTTGGCTAATTTAATGTAGTGGTTTTAGATGTCTGTGGTCCCTCTGGTATCTCAATTGAATCTTTACAGCCTGCTTCTTGGATGCGCACTTCTGCACCTTGTCACAATTGTAAAAAAGTCCGTCTTGCTCCGTAAACTGCATACGCATTTGCGGAATGTCCACAAATGATCCGACGACGAAATAAAAGAAGTGCAATACGCGATCAAAAGAACGATTTATGCGGAGGAGCTGGAGTGCGACATTTGCCGAAGCACCTACTTCTCACCTAGTGGATTGCGACGGCACAGAAGATCAAGCAGCCACTTCACTAAGGTTTTCTGGGACCTTGCGTTTTTCCCATATCTCCATTGAAATGCCACTTACGTTGAAGCTCTGACCTTCAGGGTCCAAACAGAAGAAATGATGCTACGTCATCCGCATTCAGCAATGCAGGCCAACCAGGTGGCCCGTCTATGAAGTGTCCAGGATATGATAATGCGGTATATACTAACATGGAGTTGACTGCCCAATGTGACAAAGAACACAAACGATGGACCCTCGGACTTCTACACAGTAGAAGAAACTTCGGAATCTTGGCAAAATTTTGAGCTATGCCTTTGTTTTGCAATGGGATCTCTCATAGTTTTAGACGTTTTTTTTTTGCACAATTTATTTCTCACTTCAGTGTTGGACGGCTTGAGGGGAACGCAAGACTTTCTCCAAATTAGTTAGAAGAGGCCGCACTAGCAAGAGCAGCAAGAGGAATATCTACCTGTACATTTGTCAGCAAGTCAGAGGCGATGGTGGAAAACGGGTGCACAGGAGCTCACGTTGCGATACAGGTCCAGCAATCATGTCCACAAACATTTCTGTCGCTTTATAAAGGTACTTTAACTGAGGAATCTGCTGTAGTTACAGTGGATGTGTACTTATTTCACTAATTAGGTCCAAATTTTCGGCAATGGCACTGTACAACTTTCGGCATGTTTTGGTCATATTGGTCATGATGGGAATTTCTCATCCTTACCTCTTTCTATTGACGATGTGACGACCATTAAATTAATTGGAACTGGCCTATGAAAATGAGATTTCCGAGAGGAAAGCACTGGAAGCGGCCTGGATTCTCACAAATGATCCAGGAATGAAAAATAAAAATGAATGTCTTCCCTTAACGAGTGATCTGCTTCCTCTAATACCATTATTTGAGCTATCCGTAGATCGAATAAGATCCGGACGTTGAGCGACAACCACTCGTCCGCTGTAGCGATCACAAGTTAACGGAAAGACTCTTCCACATACGGTGGAACACAACTGGTGGGTTCGAACTTGATTCTGGGTGCTCCTGTCTCATCTTGCCAGAGGCAAAGTCGAGAACTGGTAAAGTGCCAGTGCATTAAGGCGTTTGACCGTATAGCACGCAGAACAAACAACTGGAGCCACCGCAGAACGAACAACTGGAGCCACTTTCGCACCTCTGACGCAGACGGTTTAGTTGAAAAATGAATTGGGTCAATAAAGCTTCCACCGTTACAATCTAGTGTGACAAAAATAAGATATTCAGCACGATGCACAACGTGCAGATGCCCAGGTTCAAAGTGGAGCGTACATGGAAGTCATCTAATGCGTGTTTCCCGGAGCTCGTCCGGCGATACCGCGCGCGTGAAGCCAGCCATGCGTCGTAACATCTTTATCTTCGTCACACTCAGACGGCGTTCCACTTCTTTGATAGCTGGCCAACACTACACCATACAATGCGGCGGATCGAACCACCACGCGATATACCTTCAACTTGAATCAAACCGAGATTTTCTTATCCCATAGTACTGTCATCGAGCGCCACTTCAACCAGGCAGAGCTAACGCGAGCGACGACTTCATTAGCTAGACTGCCAACGACTGAGAGCGTTGAGACAAGATACTTGAGGTACTCGGTTCTCGGGAGGTGGTGATCATCAACCTGGACGATGGTGAGCTCGTTCTTATCGGTCGTCAAATATTCAGTCTTTTTGACGTTGAGGTAAAGACCGAACCCCGCTAGACGCTCGCTCCAGGCCCTGGTCTGCCCTTCCTCTTTTTGTTTCGATGCGTGCATGACGTAATCTGCATATAGCAGAGCCTATGGTGCCCGCTTCTGGAGATCTCCCGTAACAGCATCCATGACGACGAAGAAGATAACGGTGAGAAGGTTGAACCTTGATGCACACCAATGGAGATGGGGAATTCCTCGCGTGCTCGCACCAGGGATGTGCGGAAGTAAAATTTCAAATCTCTTTCGAGTAATTAGGTAACTTCAAGTCTACTGATGTACTTATTATATTAAAATCCAATAAAATCAAACTATAATTACTTCAAACGCCTAGAATATAGAGAGATCGAGAAGTATCTATCCTTCACCTAGTTACGAGAGATTAACAGAATTATACAATCGATTGAGCATATTTCTCATTAAACTTACTTACTAAGACGAGAAACTGTAAAGTTGAAAAGTGCGACTTCTTTGCTTTACTTTAGAGCAGACCTATCCCGCAAAAATTCAGACAAAAATGTATCTACGGCAGTTGATACATTTGTGATCTGGGGAGGATCACGTTATTCACAGAGGATCCCATTGGAGCGAGTTAGCGCGGGAGGAAGGTGGAGAAGAACAGTGTGTGGGTAACGTGAAACACAAGCACCCTAAATATCACCAAAACACCAGGCGCCAACGGCACCAGTGTGGAGCTGGGGATCATCGCGTGACTAAAACAGTGACCATTGTGATATGGCCTTATGCTTTTGTCAACTTGAAAGAGCCTACTGCGTTGCTTCGCAGGAATTCTTGATACTCTTACCATGGCACATCACAGTTTCATGGAAATTTTATATAAGTTTACCCCACATTTCTGTGGAACCTTTTTTAAAGAATTTTGAGGAGAGCAGGGCACTTGTATGGCGTATTTGGAACAATGATGAGGATCAGCGAAATTGCTACGGTAAATAACGGTTGGACGGCAATTTTGGCGGCATTGTTGCGAACTCATATGCATTGCGCATCGAAACACGTGAACCCTCTTCAGGATAGGGAAATACCCCGAAAACAAGTACCTTGACTCCCTCCATAATTTTCCGGGATTTTCCGCTTTCCCGGCTAAAAACCCGTAAAACGTAAAACGGCCAAAAATTGGCGGAAAAGCGTAGAACGGAAAACGGAAAATTCCGCACACCCCTGGGCTGGTAGTAAACCCCCTGATGTCGTGAACTCTCGGCTGCCAACATGTCGTGACATTCTCCTTCACATTTGTCGCGAGATGTTCATGAACTTCCTATAATAAAGCGTGTGTTCTCGCTGATGTCGCGACATAGTTGGGAGCTCAGTTCAACGACTTTCTCACGATGTGTTCGCGATCCACGTTCATGACCTCGTGGTCATGAGGCGCAGACAGCCAAAGTTAGGGGAAATAGTGCGCGATTCAACGAGGTGCGATGTCGCGAACCTAAACGGAGTTCATGGACGTCGAGTTCGTTGACAACGATCAGGCATCGGCACAGGCCCCTGGTCAAGATCAAAACGAAGTTTCTTTGAAACAGAGCAGATTTACGCAGCTCTCAAAACTTCGTCTACATCGCTTGTTTTATCCAGTTGCATCTCCACATACAATTCGATATTAAAACACAAAATGACTAGATTTCTAGGCATCCAAATCATATTGAGAGCCCTCTGGTCTTTTGAGAAGATCTGCGAAGTAGATGATAAACAAGCCATAAAAAGAATCCACAAAAAAGTGATCTTTATGGATTATCGACAAGGATGTCCTTTTTAAGCGCATAGGACAACTAAGTAGCAGCTATGCGGCAAAAATGAAATCACAAAGATAACACGAAACACGCAGAGAGGAAGTTTCATATGCAACTGACACGAGGGACCTGTTCATTACTGCTTGAATTGCGTGTCTCGGCACGAATTTCAAAAAAGGATTTTTGCGAACTGAGGAAAGATTAAAAACACTTCGTTAAAAACACTGAAGTCCAGACTTCCTGAGATGATTCAAAATTTGCAGTGGAAGAGAAGAGAAGATTGTACTGTAACTGTCTGAAAAACCGCACCAAACTTATGCACCTAGCTATAAATACATGGCGAGAAGCCCTCACACCTTCTCGAAGCTCATCTGTGACAGTTTTCATTCAATGAGGAGGCATAAGCAAAGCTAGTTCCACATCCAAATTTGTCATAAAGTCGATACAAGCACTGCTATGGTTTTGCAAAAGGGTTGACATGAACTGGGATCGAACCCGGCTAACACAATACTGCTTTTCATCTGCAATCACGCTACCTGCTGCGCCATGAGCACATGTTTTTCCTGCGGAAGGGTTCAGCAGATACACATTGATTCGCGAGACGCGCATCGATGTCGCGAGATTCTTGTGACATGTGTGCAGATGTCGCGAACCAGGTGCTAACACGTTCGCATCTTGGCTGTCGCGACATGGGAGGTTTACTACCGGCCCTGGCTCGCACCCGCCTGCACTCGACTCTTTGAGTTGGCATAGAGAATCCTAGCCCACTCGATGTGTCTTCAATGACGCCGCGCCAGCGCCTAGCACATGACTTCGTGAGGAACACGGTCGAAGACCCTTTCTAGATGGAGAAAGGCTAGATGCAGCGGTTTCTGCTTCTTGCGATGCATTCGATCAACAGGCGTGCCGCATGGATTGCATCCGTCGTTCCGCAGTAGGCAAGGAAGCCACACGGATTCGTGGAAATTCGGATGATGTCGTGGATTCGGCTGTCGATAATGCGTTCGGATATCCTCATACTCCCTCCCTCGACGGTTTACTGCCTCATAGGGGCGCGGGTGTGACACTGGATGTCGGACTTCGAAGCACAGCGGAGGTACATCCTCCGGCAGGGTCTCCCAAGCTGAGAAGGGGTTCGACTTCTCCAGGCAACTGGAAGCCTAGCTAAGAGTAAACCTCCACCATCATGGCAGTATCAGTCGCAAGGTGGCTTCTCTCATCCATTTAGGTCGGCGACTATCTGTGGTGACAGCTGAGCTAGCCGCGGCAGGGTGCTTAGTATGGGGAAAACTTCTACTTGCTTGTCCAGCACATTTTCTGCCTCAGTACTCCGCACACCGCGCTTTGCCGTCTCAAACGTCAGGCGGTGACCGGTGGGAGGCGATCTAATCTCAGGTTGCGCAGGACGTCTCTGATTTCGGACCAAGACGACACGAGCACGACACACCCGAGACTGCTACATGCTTTGCACCTATAACGCCAGAATAGTCTCCACAGACTCCGATCTTCACACTCTTTTTGAGTCTTCTTGAAGCTGCAGGGCGAATCAAATTCCGTATAGTCGCTCTATAGGAGACCAAGAACAGGAAGCGCGACATTCGACAGCTCCGCGACGGAATACTGGTCATCCGCAGAGAAAAGTTCCCTTCAAGAAGTGTTCAAGGCATTGACTTTGTCGTGCACCCATCTGTCGTCCATCTCGTCGACTCACACGAGATCCTGTCACCTCTTCTAGCAATTCTCCGACTTAACCTTCCTCGTCACAAGTCCGTCAGTATCATCACCTGTTACTCACCAACGCTGATAGCTGATGAGGCGGAGTTGGACAATTTCTACGAGAGGTTGGAAGAAGTCATCTACAACAAAAAGCCGTTCTACAAATTCGTTGTTGGGGACCTCAACGCCAAGCTTTGGAAGGCTGAAGGAGACGAGCACAGAATAGGAAAGTAAGGATTAGGAGACTGGAACGAAAACGGTAGTCGTCTCGCTGGGCTTCTGTCCTCTGCACACCTCTTCCAGGGAATTTCATTTTTATGAAGAAGGACTACCGCCGGTGGACATGGGAATCACCCAACAGTACGACTAGTACAGAGATCGACCACATACTTACCAAAAGAAGGTGGTATTACCAACCGAAGGTTTGAAATTTTAGTAGTACCATCATTCTGCTGTGGATCCGATCACCGTCTCCTTCGTGCAAAAATCCGATCCAGCTACAAGATGGAAAAGAACATCTGCCACCGCGGAAGAAGAAAAGAAGCCATATATGACGACATCGCCCTTGCTGAGTCTCTTTCCGAACACGACCAGCTTATTATGGAAGACCCCACCGGGTACTATGAGATGCTTCTAGAAAATCTAAGAATCTGTGCTGAACGCGCCTCAAAACCCCGAACAACAAACTTGGAACGCATTTGGAAGGCCACCAAGAAACTGCTCGTTAAAAGAAGGGCCTTGAGGCTTGATCCGAATGCATCCCATGTTGAGCAGTTCGTAGCCAATGCCAGCTGCAGAAGAGCTCTGCAGGAGGATCTGCAGAAGTTTAGGTGGAGGAAGGTTCTGGAAGCAGCAGATGGGAGAAGAAGTCTGAAGAAGTGGAAGTCTGAAGAAGTGTTGAAAGGATCTTTGCGATTATAATGTTCCGTTGACAGCCCTGAAGAACGAATCACGTTTTGCCATCACTAGATGGAATCAGTCACGGAAAAATTCTATACGAACCTTTTCCGTTCTTCAACAGTAGTGCCAAGCCCAAATATCCCCGCTGGTGACAGTCCACCTCAGATTCTTCCTTCAGAAGTTCGTGTTGCGATGAGAAGCATGAAACCCGACACCGCCCCTGGACCGGACCATATATCGGCTGATCTATTGCGAGTAGGAGGTGATTATCTTCACGTTATTCTCGCAGCACATTTCTCGTCTTGTCTTCAAAAGGAAAAATTCCAAACCAGTGGAGAATCTCACGCACCGTTCTCCTTCACAAGAAGGGAGACAAAGAGGATCTTTGAAACTTTGGTCCGATATGTTTGCTGAGCGTGCTTTATAAGTTTTTCACGAAGATTATTCTCACACTCATATCGAGAACCTTGGAAACCCCAAGAACAGACTAGTTTCCGCGAGGGATTCAGATGGACAACATCAAAACTGTTTCGAGGGTAATAAGGGTAGACGCGTCATATGTGAGAACATTAGCCGACTGCTATATGATGCTTCACACAGCTCTTCCAGTGCCCTTCAACCTTTCCGGTTGCGAAGGGGGTACGATAGGGCGATATTGTATCGCTGAATCTGTTTACTGCCGCATTGCTGTGGGCAATGAGGTCACTCGACTGGGAGAAGAAAGGCATCCTGGTTGATGCACGGTTCCTCTCAAATCTTCGTTTTGCGGACGACGTCGTCCTTTTCTCGAAAAGCACCAATAAAGCGGAGGCGATGCTTTGTGAACTCAACGAAGTAGGGAAAAGAATAGGACTGCAAATAAATAGGGCGAAGACCCAATTCATGAAGAGTGCACACTGCGAAAGAGAGCGAACAGAACTGGATGGATCTGATATAAAGGAGACGTCGTCCTATGTGTACCTTGGAAGATCAATGAATATAGAGAATAACCCCATAGAAGAGCTGGATAGAAGAAGAAGGGCGGGGCCGCGTTTGGCCCTCTGAGGGAAGCCACAGACCAACTGGCAGACCCCGACCTCCGTGCTCATCTCTTCGACTCTGCAGTTCTTCCAGCGCCCTGTTATGGTGCGGAGACCTGGGCGGACACTGTGGCCACGTCGAAGGTGCTACTACAACCGGCGTACCCAACATCAGGCCGGGCTCCGCAGCTTTGCGACAAATGTCTCGCCTTCACGATCCAGCGGAATACGTATCGAATGCTAAACATAGATGAGCTGGTCATATAATGAGAAGTGAAGACGATATGTGGACAAAAAGAACTTTCGAATGAATCCCAAGAGAAACGAAACGACATCGAGGGAGGCCACCAACGAGATGGGCCGCCGTGTTCAGAATACGGATGGACCAGCTGAACGCTCAGCTGGAAAGGAATCGAAGCTCTCGCCAACGTCGTCTACTTTGTTCCTGGATGACGGTGGTGCGAGAAGGAATCGAATGGAAGCGATGCAGGGGCTCGCACGACAAGTGACGACGGGCCATCTAAGTATCTAAGTAAGTTTCCTCATACTGTGACACAGCAGACTTATCAGCCGGTAGTTCGCACAGTCCGCAGGGTTGCCTTTCCTCTTTCCGAATCGGAAATGTGGTGCTCCTTTGCCAATCCACAGGAGTCTTTTTCTCTGCAATGATCTTATTGAAGAACGCCATTAGCCATTCAGCTGAATTTCAAGCCGCCACCACATCATCAGGACCCGTCGCTTTCCCTTGCTTCATTCGCTTCAGTCCAGCCATGGTTTCGTTCGTGATCGGGATAGGACTGTAAGCTGGCAGTAGTTGTGAAATGGGCGGATGGCCGAATTCTTCTGTCAAGAATGTCTCGAAGCAGCACACCATCTGTGCGTTGTATCCTGCGGAGACGACCGTGTTCGTCGTTGACTCCGAAGAACTCATTTTGTTCGGTCTGCCGCTGGCGGGACCTGACCTGCCGGTAGATAAGTATTCATCGCTGCACTATTGCAGCACTTGCATTGCTCTACCACCTCGCATGTTACACATGTTGACAGGGATCCATAGAGCTTACTGCAAAAGAAATTTTCTGCAACCAGATCGAAATCCGCACTCCCTACTCAACCACCTTATTTCCCACCCCCCCCCCCCCTGTGATTTAGAAATCAAACCGAACCCAACCTCCTTCGCAACCTCTGTAGGAGACAAAACTGACACCGTTAAGAGATGTTCGCCCCTTCCAATAACACCTTCATATGTGACGCTGCAATCTACTCGAAAGCAGAACGAATTCCTCAAGCATACTTAAAAGAACTGTCCTCAGTATATCCAAACTAGCGCCCCTTCGGGACGCTAGAAAGTGGGGTGGGGCAGCCACATGAGGTACGTGCAAAAGCTTCACACATGCAAAATGCTTAAAAAATTAGAAAGTAAGCAAAACTAATCATTAGCTGCGCTCAAATACAAAATCCTCCCTAAATTATTCTACGGGGTTGGCCGCTTCGCCAGCGTCGGGCTTCGAGTCTTCTCGCGATCCTAGTTTTGATTGCAAATTCTTAATCACTCAC